>CM057453.1:771555000-772992500 GCA_016271365.2 Neoceratodus forsteri | reverse complement strand
TTCAAAAAATTTCAGGCTTCTTTCTCAGGAATAGTGGTGTCCCAAACAAACTTTGCCAACTGCTGTCTAGGGTCCCTTATATTTATCTGGTTTCTCTTTTCTTCTACGACGGTCTGTTTTGGTTGTGCTGTTTCCAGCGCAACGGCAGTGTGGAGCGGGATACACTAGGCTGTGGCCTTTCTGGGAACGTCTGACCCTTCGCCGTTAGTAGCTCACGGGCCTCCTCAGCATTGGAGAACTCTATCTTTCCCTCAGGCATGAAGACAACAAGCTTTGCCACATAAGGGGTCTGAAACTTGATGCCCTGGTTTTTCATTGTAGGGAGCAACGGGAGGTAGGCATTCGTTTCATTGTCTGAGGTACATAATCGTGATCCACATAGAATCTGGTTTGTCTAAAGATCTTTGTTTTGCGCCAAGCTGTCAGCAATATTTATTCTTTCACTGCGTTTTTATTGAATCTGGCAATTATGGATCTGGGTGCAGCAGTCATCGTGGAGGGTTTTGGAGCCAAAGCTCTATGTACTCTCAAATCAAATTGATAGTCCTCAGGGAGATCTAAAGCTGAGCGGAGTAGGCCAGATACGAATTTTTATTTTAGAGCCCTTGCTTCCCTCCAGTATACAATAAAGACTAATATTTTTACGGCGTGCTTCTAAGAGGCCTTGTTGTTTCTGTATTTGTTGCATTGCATTTTCCAAGTTATCTACTCTATTCTCTGTGTTGTAATTTGGCGCCCGAATCATCTGCTCGTTGTTCCAATCGCTGCACATCTCTGCGTATTTCTGAGTACAGCTGTTTAATGTCTGCTCTGAATGCACATAGTTCATGGTATATCATATCTAGTTTAATTTGTTTTGTTCTGTTCTTTGGTGTGCGATACTCCAGCTGGGTAGCCTTAGCAGACGATGGCATGCTTTTATGGGTTGAACCAATTCGGACTCTGAGATCTGACTCTGATCTGGGATCATCTTCCATTACATCATCCATTTTCTTTAATTTTATAGATGTAGGACCTTTGCTCCCCCTCTAGTGCATGTTGTATTCGTATTATTTTAAGGATTCTGGATGTAGGAGGGAGGATTTTCTCATAAGGGGGATCGGAGCAGTTGTCTTAGGCTACCATCACCATTGGGGGCAGAACCGGAAGTCCCCCTTCAGAATTTCTATCGCTATACCAGAGTCTCTGGCGGTATGACTGAGCGATGCTGAGGGACTGCCCCTTTTATGATGTAAGGGATATTTGGGGGGGGTGGCTGTACCCCGCTTTATGTAGCTAGCTAGAATTTGCCATGGGGTCCTGCTGCCTGACTGCTTCAGTCGTGAATGGTAAAACCTGATACCATAACAGCAGATCTTCGAGAACAGCTCTTGTAAGATCTTTGCGAATCTGTACTTTACAGTTCGCTGTTAGCAACTGTAATTTCCAAACGGAAGGGTCTTGTAGCAGTTCCAGGTCATGTCATTCAGCCTCTCCTCAGCGCCCAGTGCCTTTAAGTGCATGGCAGCGGTGGCAGCATATCTCTGGCACCTGGGGGCGAGGTTGTCCCTTACCTGGACAGGTGACTGTGGCTGTTGCTGGTCTTTTGAGACTGGACAGGTCTGGAGATCTGGCTCTCCAGACCTGTAGAGACTTGGGCCTGTTGGTCAATCCAGACAAGTCCAAATTGGTACCAAAGCAGTTGCTCGGTGGCAGAACTAGTCCCTGCAGGCTAAGGCTTGTGTCCTTGTGACCAGGTACTGGATATTACCTGCTTTGACAGATTCAGTTAGGCTCTTGTGCCCCGCCCAAGATTTCCTGAGGCTGCTGGGAGACGTGGTGTACTGGACTAGTATGGTTTATTGGGCCCGCTGGAAGATGTGCCACCTTCAGATGGAGTTGTGCGGTCAGTGGTTCCAGTGCCTAGGCCACTTAAACAAGTCCGCCACTGTGACCCAGCCATTGTTGAATGTCATTAAGTGGTGCTGATCTCAAAGTCTGGTGGAAGAAATCCTATTTCTAGGGACATGGATATGTTGTTCATCCACACTGACTGGCAGGTATCCTTGCCGCTTTAAATCTTGCCGGAAGGTCTTCAAGCTGGCTCCTCCCACCCACCCGGGTGGTAAAACTCTCGGCTCCGCCCCATGACGCCAGATCTTCCTTACCGCTCTGTGTAGAAGACTGGTTCCTAATTCTTCGGTTTTGCGAATTTAAAAGTTTTTACGCTTCTAGACTTCGGTCTTCTATCCCTCACGGCTGCGATGGACAAATCGACTCCCGGTTTTCGGAGATGCCCTTGCGGGCAGATGTCGTCTCTGACAGATCCGCACTTCACGTGTCTCTACTGTTTAGGCCTTGAGCACGCACCCCGCAGGCTTGCGACCTGTGCTCTTCCTTCTCAGCCCACGCCCTCTAAGACCGTATGCCCGCTTACAACTGGGTCGTCCCGAGAAACGTGTTTCTCCGTAAAGTCAAGAGGCCCGTCGGCTGTCTCCGGCGGGCGGCTCGGCGGATCAGCTAGAGCAGATGATCGCCTCAAGAGGAGGCGCGGGCCGTATCTTCCTCGGCCGCAGCATTTATCCCGCTTCCCGGGTTCCTCTTATACAGCTTCTTTTATGAGTTTGTCTGTCCTCTCCACTAAGGGAGAGGGACCAACGTCTGCTGGACCTTCTTCTCGGTCCAAAAAGAAAGACAAGGGTAAGTCCCTCCGTCGACGCTCTTGGGAGCGGGAAAGGTCCCTCTCCCCGAGTTGACGGCCATCGACTTCAGTCGATCGTTCGGCTTTGGCCACTGGTCTCATGGTGTCCCCGTCAGGCCAGTTGACCGAGACTCCCGTCGACGCAGTCGAGATTTTTCTCGACCCGTTGGACGGGTTGTCGCCAGGCAAGCCGAGAATCCTCTCTCCCAGTTCCCCAATGGGAGTTGAGGATCCGTGGGCTTACCAGTGCCTCCGTTCTGGAGCCCCGGGTGAACCCTCCAGCCGAGGGAGCTGTTCCCCATCCTCCCCACCACCCTCGGAAAAGCCGAGGTTCTCGGTCTTGGTCTCGACTTTTCAGGTCCAGCCGATCCCGCTGTCATGGGTGGTCTCGGCACGCGGTAAGTCGCGCCGCAGCTCGTCCTCCTCCTCAGACGAGGGGAGGCTTCGACGTAAGCTACATCGACGGTGCACGAGGACCTCATGTGGCAACAGCTCCTTCTGACCGGGAACAAGCCGACGCCATCGCCTTCACAGCCATTAAGTGGTCGCCACCGAGCGGCGAAACAACCCTCGACTTACCTGAGGAGCTTGTTCCCAGGCCGGTTCGGCTAAAACCAGCTGATCCACATTTCCCGTGGAACCTCCGCCTCCACAACCATTATTTGGGGCTCGACCAAGAATTCTCAGTTGGCTCAGGGACTGCCCTATAGGCTGTCTGTCACCCTCACTCCTGATCGACCTCGGCAGGTGGAGGGTGGCTTAGGCCCGAGGAGCTTCTTTGTGGACTCTTCAGAGTCCGGCGATTCCTCCCTTTTCTCCAGGCGAGTAGACTTGGAGTCCTCTGGAGGTCAGTCGATGGACGATAGCCCTTTTTCCTATCTGGGATTGCTTCCGCTCATCTGAGTCCACCGGGATGAAGCTCGAACCTGTGTCTAAGCGTGCCAGGTATCCCCTCATGGAGATACTGGACCGAGGGGATTCCCCTACGGAGGCTTTTCCGGTGGCCGAGGCCATAGTGGGCCCGGCCTTGGAGCTCTGGCAGCGCCTGCTTCCTGTCCTGCACCCTCGGCCAGGAAGTATCTGGTCCCCTACCGTTCCTTGTCCGGTTTTGGAACACTCAGCCAAGGGGCTAGTTACTCACAGCGTTATCCGGTGCCGGGAACACTAGGACGTGGACAAACCTCCCCAACAAGGAGTCCAAGAAATTGGACTATGCCGGGCGCAGTCTTACGCTATGGCCTCCCTCGGCCTCGGCCAGGCCAGTTCAGCCATACTCATGACACATTTCTCCTCATGCCCTGTTGGGCTCCCTGACGAGGTAGTTCCTCATCTTCCGTGGACCTGCAGACCACGGTTAGGCAGGTGCTGGGGCAGGCAGTGGCCAAACAGCAGCTTCAGACTGCTCTGACATTGGAGACTCATGTGCCAGGTCAGTAGCGTCGCAGTGGCTAGTGCGTCGGCCTTTTGGCATGGCTGCTGAGGATATCCACCTTCACTGGATACCCAGCACAGTTGGCGGATGTCCCCTCCTGGGGACTGACCTCTTCGGCCCTGGGGTGGAAGGTCACCTGCAGAGGATCGAGAAGTCCAATGCTACCTTGGACTCGGTCTCATCCGCACAGAAGGACAAAGGCCGCAGACCACAGCCTAAGCCCTTTCATCCCTCTGCGCCCGCGGCACGTCCGGCCCAGCAACGTCAGGGCCAGCAGGCTCGAGCTTGGCATCCCAAACCCAAGCCCTCGGCTTCCTCCTCCAGGAAGCAGGGAGGTAAAGACCCTGGAGGTCCCTCGGCTGGTCCTTCCTCCAGGCCTGCCCAGTGATGGGTTGAGGGGTGTCGCCCCAACCCCGTCGCCTCACCCCAGGTGCCCCGTTGGGGGGGCGGCTTCGCCACTTTCTTTCTGCCTGGTCTGTTATCACCACAGACCGGTGGGTGTTTGGAGGTGGTGGGAAAGGGCCTGCCTCTGGAGTTCGAGCAGGCCCCACCCTTCAGAGCCGTCGCACCTCGGGGGGGCCTTGGGGTTCGGAGCCTCGCTGTCGGCTCACCGAGCCGACATCGCCTCCTCCTCGAGAAGGAGGTGCTCAGAGGGCGACCCTCCTCAGACCCGGGGTTCATGTCCAGGTACTTCCTGGTTCCGAACGGACGGGGGCTGGTGCCCCATTCTCGACCGACCTACACGACCTAAACAAGTTCCTAAGGTCTCGAACCTTCAGGATGGTCACTCTGGCTCAGATAATACCATCCTTGGAACACGGCGTGTGGTTCTGCCCTCTGTACCTGCAGGATGCGTTCTTTCACATCCCTATCCGTCCGTCACATCAGAGGTTCCTTCGCTTTCGAGCGGAGGGATCCCTTTTCGAGTTCCAAGCCATGCCCTTCGGCTTATCTCCAGCTCCCAGGGTCTTCACCAAATGCATGGCAGTGGTGACAGCATTCCTGCGGTGCCGAGGGGTCCGGGTTTACCCTTACCTGGACGATTGGCTGATAGCAGCCCCTCCAGACAGGAGGTGGTGGAGCGGTCCAGAGATCTGCCTCCAGGTTTGCTCTCAGGTCAGCCTCCTCATCAACGAGGCCAAGTCGGAACTCGAGCCGAAGCAGGTGATTCTTTTCATCGGGGCAGAGCTCGACTCTCTTCGAGCCAGAGCACGGCTCCCGGCGGACAGGGCCGAGGTTCTTTCCTCCTTTGCCCAATCATTTCTGGTTGGGCAATTGCGCCCTGCCCGGGACTTCCTGCGCCTCCTGGGTCTCATGGCGGCCTGTACCAGCGTGGTCCGTTGGGCCCGCTGGAACATGCGCCTCTTCAGTGGGGCTGGCCAGCCAGTGGTCCCAATGCTGCGATCCATTGGACCAGCTAGTGGACGGTGACCCAGGGGATTGGAACGCTCCAGTGGTGGACCGTTCCAGTCCATCTGCAGGAGGCATCCCGCTTGTCCGCCCGGAGCCGACGGTCTCTATCGACCGATGCCTCTCTGATGGGTTGGGGTGCCCATCTGGGGGAACACTGAGCGCACGGCCTCTGGTCCCCGCGGGAGTCCCAATGCCACATCAACCTGCTGGAGCTCCGAACGGTCCACCTAGCTCTCACCGCCTTTGTTCTGTTTCTTCGGGGTCAAGTGGTCCGGGTCCAGACAGACAATACCACAACCATGTACTATCTAAACCGCCTGGGCTGGACACGCTCCATGCTTCTATGCAAGGAAGGTCTCCGCATCTGGTCACTCATGCGCAGCCTGGAGGCAGATGTCCTAGCCATTCATGTGGCAGGAGCCTCCAACACCCTGGCCAATGCCCTTTAGCCGGATAGGGGCTGCTTCCCACAAGTGGTCTCTCCTGCCGGAGGTAGTACAAGATCTGTTCTCCCATTGGGGCACACCTCAGGTGGACCTGTTTGCCTCCAGGGAGAATGTGAAGCTGAGGCTGTTCCATGCCCGCCCCTCAGCAGAGCTCGCTGCAGGGATGCCTCTCGAGGCCGTGGACCCCGGTTTTCTCACTTCCTTTCCTGCTCCCCTGATGCACAAGGTGCTTCTCAAAGCAAGGAGGGACAAGGCGCAGGTGATTCTGATAGCTCCAGACTGGCCCCGCCAGTACTGATACCCCGATATCCTCAGCCTCAGCTCCAGGCTCCCAAGGCAGCTTCCAGCTCGCCCGGACCTGCTCTCAGTCAATCAGGGGAAGGTATTCCATCCGGACCTTCAATCCCTGCACCTGACTGCCTGGTTCCTGAGCGGCTAGAGTTCCAGGCCTTGGGTCTTTCTGACGAGGTCCTCAACGTAGTTGAGGCGTCCCGTAAGGAGTCGACCAGAAAATGCTACGTCTTCAAATGGAAGAGATTTTCCATTTGGTTCCAGGGCAAGGGCCTGGACCCTTCCTCCTGTTCCTTGGCGAGCATATTGGACTGCCTTTGGTCTCTTTCTTAGTAAGGGCTTAGGTAGACGACCCTTAAAGTGCACTGGCAGCCATCTCTGCTTACCGGGCGGCGGGCGGGAAGCATTCGCATGCAGGAAAGGTGGTTCAGCGCTCAAAGGCCTTGATCACATTTCCCCTCTGGTGCGAGAACCTCCACCTCCATGGGATCTATTGCTGGTACTGGCAAAGCTCATGGGCAAGCCATTCGAACCAATGCACAGGTGTGAACTCTCTCACCTGTCATGGAAGACTGCCTTCTTGGTGGCTATCACGTCAGCCAGAAGCATGGGAGAGCTCCAGGCGCTCTGCATCGAGGCTCCTTACCTGGTCTTCCAGAGGGACAAGAGTTGTCCTGCGCCCCACCGAAATTCCTTCCGAAGGTGGTGTCGGAGTTTCACCTTAACCAGGTGTTGACTCTGCGGTGTTCTACCCCAGTCACACCTTGGAGGCCGAATATAGGCTCCATACTCTGGACCCTAGAAGGGCGCTCGCTTACTATAAGGAGCACACGGCTGGAATTCGGGGAGAGGTTCACCAGCTGTTTGTCACCTACGCTGAAGCCGCACCTGGCAGACCTGCAGCCAAGCGGACGATAGGCAGGTGGGTCACCTCCTGCATAGATCTCTGCTATAAGTTGGCGGGCATGTAGCCTCCCAGAGGGATAAGAGCTCATTCTACCCGTCATACTGCTGCATCGGTGGCTGCTTCCAGGGACGTCCCTATCCAGGAAATCTGCAGGGCTGCTACCTGGAAGTCAGCACACACCTTCATCACCCATTACCACATCGACCTTGAGTCACGCCGGGATGCTGGTTTTGGGGCCTCGGTTCTCCAGTCTCTATTCCTAAGTGAGGGGGGCGCTTGCCTCCTCCCTCCCGGAGAACTGCTAGGAGTCTGCTGACAGTGTGGATGAACATATCCATGTCCCTAGAAATACAGGTTACTCATCTGTAACAGGAGTTCTAGGAATGGTATATGTTGTTCGATCCACACGACCCACCGACCTCCCGGCTCGGCGCACAACCTGAGCTTTCCAGCGGGCCAGATCTGAGCCATGGGGCGGAGCCGAGTTTTACCACCCGGTGGGTGGAGGAGCTAACTTGAAGACCTTCCGGCAAGATTTAAAGCGGCAAGGATACCTGCCAGACAGTGTGGATGAACAACATATACCATTCCTAGAACTCCTGTTACAGGTGAGTAACCTGTATTTTTCCGCAAGACCCAACTATCCTACTCACAATGGATGCATCTCTGCAGTGGGGAATGTACCTGGGAGACAACATAGCCAATGCATTGTGATCAACTCGGGAGTCCCACCACCATATAAACCTGTTGGAGCTCTGTGCAGCGCATTTGTTGCTGACTGAATTCGCTCCTCTCGTCATGGGTCAGGTCCTTCAGGTCCAAACAATACCATGTCTGTTCTTTTTGGACCAGTAGGGTGGAACTCGCTCCCATCCCTTGTGTCAGGAATCCCTCCACACCTGGATACACAGGTCCTAGTTAGTTGTGAAGACCACTTGAAAGCCTGCCCTCCCATGCCCAAACATCGAGCTGTGCACCACAAGCAGCTCCCCAAGGGTCCTAGGTGGTCGCGAGAGCCACTCGGTCAACCTGCCTCCTGTGGCCGAACATCAAGCTGTGCACTGCAAGCAGCCCCCACGGGTCGGTGGTTGCGAGGGCTATCAGAAGCCTCTGCCTCCCATGGCTGAACATCAAGCTGTGCATCCCCAAGCAGGTACAGAAGGTGCGCCAGTTTCAAACAGCATTGCATATTCTGTAGTGAAGGAGAGCCGTTGGAACATTTTTAGCTCCAAAATATTTTCAAACTGGACTTACTGCTTGCCTTAATTTAAGTTGTCGGCAGAGCAGTTCAGATAGTAATTTTAACTACATCAGCTCAGCCTGTAAGGGTTTTTCACCAGCTTTACCAGGGTACTTTAAGTGAAATTAATTTTCTCCTGAAATTTGGGTCTCGCTCAAGCACGCTGTGTGGATAACTTTGGCAGGGCAGAGCATTTTTCCTTTTCACGTGCTGCTCAGGTTCCAAACAGAATTTAAGTGTGCCTTAACTTTAAGCAGCACTTTCATTAACTTATTCTCAGCTAAGCTTAGCTACTATTCTCACAGAGGAATATTGGCTCATTGCGCATTGTATTGCCTGCAACCTGTACCTATTCTTGTGGGGAAAATAACTGCTCTTTGTAAATGTTCACTGGATTTGCTTGTTAAACCAAATTCATAGCCCAAGTTTGTGCTCTTTGGTGCCATGACTACCCTTTTTCACCTTCCCCGTGCTTAGTCCCACCCCCACATGCCTGTATTTAACCCTGATCTCCATTTTTCCTTGGCTCCCCACGGGTACTAGGTGGTCCCAATGGCCACTCTGAAGCCTGCCCTCCCATGGCCTAGCATCGAACTGTGCACCGCAGACATACGGAAAGAGCACCAGTTTGAAAACAGCATTGCATATTCTGTACTGGAGGAGAGCCCTGCTGACTCTTTTCATTGGCTTCCCCACCACCCCCAATACCACCCTTTGTGAACTTCTCAGTTTATAGTTGATCATGTGTCGTGCTGAGCCTGCCAACTTTTCCCTCTGCAGCTTATCTCCCTCCTCTAGAGGGCCCTTACTCTGGCCCATACCTTGCAAGGCTATCTCATCATGTTGCCTTTTCACCTTATTCTGCTCTGTTGTCCCTTTGGCATCTCTTCCACCATCCTCCTACCCTGAGATGCCTGTTAATCACCTGGAAATTACCACCGTGACTACTTCCCTCACCCTCTGGCTGCTCCCTGTAGCCCTCCCATGCAACTGGATAATCAGTCCTATCTTGCCACCCAACTTTCACAATGGATATTTTCCTTCCAGTAATGCTTGAAACTGTCATATGAGAAGAATTCACTGCAAGAGCCCCTTGAAGTAAGATAGTACAGTTACATAAAACTTGCCATAACAGTAGATCTTCTTCTAGAGGAGCTCTTGCAGTAGGCACTTATTTCCCCTCCCTCCATTCCCCGCTCTCTTTCCATCTCAGCCGGTTCAGGCCTCCGGAGTCTTCCTTTTTCTCCTGTCAGACCTTGTTCCAGGGTTTCCGGTGGAAGAGGGACTGATGTGGATGTGGGGGTGCCGCTCCCTTTATACTAGAATGGATGTAGTCGGGGGCGGTCCCCATTGGGTATTGCTAGCTAGAAATTTTCCATGTGGTCTTGGTGCCTGGCTGCTTAGTCCTAATGGTGTTGCCTATTGCAAGAGTTCCTCTTGAAGACCTACTATTATGGTAAGGTTTTATGTAACTGTACTATCTTACTTCGAGAGGGTTCCTTCAGTAGGTCATCACATACAGGACTGGCGCCACCTGGCGTCGGGCTGCACGGCAGACTTTTTTCTAGCAATACCTGATGGGGGACCTCCCACCCGACGTCAGCGCAACTGTATATAGTGGGCGGTCCCCACGTCCGCCCTCCAGTTCTTTCCTGCCGTCGCCTCGTGTCAGTCGCATTGCAGACTACCATATAGCGATCGTCGTGAAAGTTCCTTGAGCCGGAGTTTCCTTCGCTAAAATTCTTAACTTTATGCCTTTTTTCATTGATGTCTTCACCCAAGAAGTGTTCAGAGTGTGGCATGCAGATCCCACACACAAACTGTCACCTCAAGCGTCCTCTGTTTAGGCCCGACCATCCTGTTTCCTCCTGCCCTGAGTGCCAGACCTTGAATCAAGCCCCAAAGAAAGGAGACAGCAGACTTTGAGGCCCATCTTTAAAAGTCCGTCTGGCTTCCCTTGAAAAGAAGACGGACTGGTTAAGAGGTCCTTGGCCAAAAAATCTTCGTCCAAGAAGCACAAGGAGAAATCCAGGAATGGGAGTGTTTGGCGAGACGACGCATGCCCCCACAAGGCTCAGTCACGCCCAGAAAATCTTGACGGTAAGTCTAATACCTCAGCGGGTCATCTGCTCTTCTGACGCACTGCTACCAGATATGTTGGCCCCGGCTCCTCTGGGGATTGACTTGGCCCAGTAGCAGACTACCCAGGATGTGGAGTGCGTGGCCAGCACTGGTTGGTAAGCTGGTAGGGGCTCCTCCCTGCTTGCCCGACTCCACCTGCTAAGATGATCGTCCCCATGGTCGCATGGGTGCAGTTTCCCGTCTGGGTCCGACTGCCTTACCCGATGTCCGCAGAACCAGAGGGAGAACGCCCTCTTCCTTACCTGTACCCTCCCTTCGCTGGTAGGTACTTCTGTGACTATACCAGAGAACCCCTGACTTAGTCTATGCGGGGTCAGCTCTGCATCTCCTCTTGAGGGTCGAGGAGGAGGAGGAGGCTCACAGCCAGCAGGCCTTACCGTGGAGGAACTTGCCATGGATATTCGCCTTCCAAAGTATCATGGTAGTGCCTTATGTGCCACTTATGGCTTGTTGGACTGCTTTGGCATATACCTTGGCAATTGCTGTTGTCCTTGGACGATTCCTAGCTTCTCGCCTCCCGAACTTGCCAACTAGGTCCAATCGGCGATTCAGGATGCCTCCTTTAGGGGCTCTGTGCTTTTTGGTTGGGACACCAGACATTTTCACAGACCTACAGGACAGGGGCCTTGCCCTTAGGTCTGTGAGGTCAATGTACCGATCAGGTTTCCAGCAGCGTCATCCCTTTCAGAAAAGGACCTGGAGGCAGAAAAAGAACGCTCCGGCGAACTGCTAGGGGAAGCGTAAGGCCACGGGAACAGCCACTCCCTCCTGCCCCCAAAAATCAGATGTTCAGGGGGTCCTCCCCCTTAACGCCCTGCCACTTCTTGATTCCCTATCCCCACTGGCTCCTCAGTCTCTCGATGGGGAGCAGGTGGGGGAGGTTCGCCTGATACGTACTGGAGTGGAGGGCTGTCACCTCAGATTAAATGGGTCCTGCAACTAGTGTTCGGACATAGAGTTTCTGGAAATTCCCTTGGAAACTCCACCAAAGTCCTCTTACTCGAGGGATCAGGCCCTCCTTGTTCAAGAGGTAAACTCACTCTTACTCAAAGAAGTAATAGGAGCACGCCCCTCTGGCAAAGGGAAGGGGTTTTACTCCCACTTTTTCCTGGTTCCAAAAAAGACAGACTTCAGACCCATATTCTACTTAAGCCAGTTAAACCAGTTTGTACAGTACTAAAAATTTTGGATGCTGACACTTCAGAGCCTACTCCCACTCCTCATGGAGAACCACTGGCTCTGTGCTCTGGATATGCAGGATGCCTACCTGCACATCCCCAGCCACCGCCGGTTCCTGCGCTTTCGTTTCCAGGAGGAGCACTTTCAGTTTCGAGCACTCCCTTTTGGTCAGTCTTCGGCACCATGGGTCTTTACCAAGTGTCTGGCGGTGGTCGCGGCCTTTTTGCACCACAGGGGTATAGCGGTTTTTTCCTTATTTGGATGACTGGCTGATTTGAGCCCGCCCAGGATTCTCTACAGGAGGCTCTTACCTCACCCTAGACCTCTTCAACAGACTAGGGACACAGCCAGTGTTCCCAAGTCCTCCATCATCCCTGCCCAGAGACTTCAGTTTATTGTGGCACTCCTGGATATGGTCCAGTGCAGAGCCTTTCTTCCTCCAGACAGGGTGGAGACCCTTATCTGTCAGGCTGCCAAAGTGGCTTCTCTCAGGACCATCCCGGCCTGGGAGGTCCTGCACCTTTTGTGTCTGATGGCGGCCTCCATCACGACCGTTCCCCTGGCAAGGCTTCACATGAGGGTCACTTAGTGGTCCTTGTGGGTGCAGTGGGACCAGCTCCTGAATGACCTGGACCATTCAGTACTGGTCTTCTCAGTGGTTCAGAAAGAGTTGCATTGGTGGATGGATTCTCGCAGTCTTTCTTTGGGGCTTCCCTTCTGGAGCCCGGAGCCCTTAGCTTCCCTCAACATGGATGCCTTGAATATGGGGTGGGGAGCACCAAGCCCAGGGACTGTGGTCCAGCTTGGAGACTTCTTTGCACATTAATGTTCTGGAGATTAGGATGGGTCCTGTACACTTTTCAGGCTTTCAGTCCCTCCTCCCCGAGGGATCACTGCTAATCCAGACATGTCTGTGGTTTGGTATATCAACAAACAAGGGGGAACCCGGTCATACCCCCTCTGCTGGGAGGTGACGTGGGTGTGGAACTGGGCAGTCCAGCACAGTCTGGTCCTCGTGGCCGTGCACATTCCGGGTGTTCTAAATGTCCTGGTTGACAGTCTCGGCAGGTCTCGGACCTGAGCTCACAAGTGGGAACTGCATCAGGAAGTGGCAGTATCCGTCTTCCCAACGTTGGGGGCGTCCGGAAATCTGCCTCTTTGCCTCAGACTCAAACGCAAAACTTCACAGCTTTTGCTCGCTTGTTCCAGGGCACGGTGCTTTTTGGAATGACTCATTGCCCTCTCTCTGGACAGGGAAATATTTGTACGCTTTCTCTCCATTTCCATTCTACAGATGGTCCTTCTCAAGCTTCAGGCGGAGAGGGCAAAGATGATCCTCATCGCCTCCTCTGGCCGAGACATCTGGTTCCCGCTGCTTCAACAGCTCTCCAGGGAGCCACCGGTTCTACTTCCAGTGACTCACGACCTCCTGACCCAAGATCAAGGTTGATTGTTACATCCGGGGCTCAGGACCCTGCATCTTCATG
The DNA here is from genome assembly GCA_016271365.2 of Neoceratodus forsteri. NCBI lineage: Eukaryota > Metazoa > Chordata > Ceratodontiformes > Ceratodontidae > Neoceratodus > Neoceratodus forsteri. The sequence continues at coordinate 772,979,283 of CM057453.1, read as the reverse complement.
CGTGGCTGCTGCAGACATGGCAATTTCTCACTGGGTCTCCTCCAGAGTTGCTAAAGTCCTCACTGAGGCCAGAAAACCTCTACTCATTCCACTTTGTGCCATGAAGTGGAAGCGTTTTCTATCTGGGCGATCGCTATGGAATGGAACCCATTCTTGCTCTTCTCCTCAAGTCATGGAATACCCTTTCACTTGTCATAGTCTTTCATACTGTTCCTTGAAGGTCCATATTTCAGCTGTCTCATGCATCACTTAGCTAGTGGATGGTAAACCGTGGCTCAGTTGGAGGTCTCAAATCCTTTCTGAAAGGGATTCACCATCTAAACTCCCTATCCGCAGCCCAACTCTGCTTTGGGATTTGAACTTCGGCTCTTGAAAAGCTCACCCTACTTCTTTGAGCCGGCTATGAGTTGTGATTTGCACTTCCTTTCCAGGAAGATGCTTTTTCTCGTGGCTATCACGTCAGCCTGAAGGATTTCAGAGTTTCACGCTCTAATCTGTAAGGAGCCCTATCTGATTTTTCCATAGGCACCAGGCGGTCCTCAGAACGCATCCAAAGATCTTACTTGAGGGACCTCTGGCAGCAGGCTATTACAATCAGGACTATGCTGCAGGCATTAGGACTTTCCGGTGAAAACTTTTGCCGGCAATACCCGCGGGGACTGCCCCTGACACCAGCCCCGCCCCGACGTTGTTCAGGGTACAAGAGGGGGTGGACCCAGCTCCACCTCAGTTCTTTCCCACCACGTACCTGCACGTGAAGCAGAGTGCCTTTGCTTCTGTCTGCGATTCAGCGAAAAAGAAAATCTTTTAGCAAGATTCCTGCTTCTTTTCGACTGTTTTTACCATTCTCCGGTACAGACATCAGTTCGCTGCCGACGCCTTATCACTTTTTCCCGCTTTAGAGCATTGTTTTCCTCACTCCTGCCGCTTCCCAGTACCGTCAGCTGTATTCTTACCTGGCCGGGTTCGATGTCTTCCCAGGCGTCGGCATCACCCGAACACTTAAACAAGTGTGACTGCGGGAGGCAGATCCCTGCTAAGGATGGCCATCAGCGGTGCATCTTCTGCCTGGGCCCCGACCACGACACCGCTAACTGTGCAGATTGCCAGGTCTTTACCAGCTGGACCCGCATCCGCCGTCTGAAAGCCCTTAAGGCCTACCTGTTGGAACAGAAGATGGATCTGCACTCCCTGGAGGGGAAGAGGAAGGAGAAGTGCCACAGCAAGGACCGTAGTCAGTCCCATCACCGGCCCCGGTCTTGGTCCCGTTCGCATTTGAGGCCTTCTCCCAAAAAGGCCTGTCCTTCAGGGTCTGGAGAACCTCCGAAGACTCCACAGTCTAAGGCCGGCCCATTGGGGGAGAAGCCGGCCATGCCGAAGGTGACTCCGCTAAGGGTCCTCACCAAGTCCTTAGAGGTGCCTGCCTCGGCCCCACCTGCTAAGGCACCGACGCCGCCTGCTAAAGGCACGCCTCCGGAGACCAAGGACTCTCCGGCGCCCCCTGGCGTCACCCCGTCATCGGTCCTTACACCGACGCCGGACGCGGGGTCGGTCGTGGAGACACCGACATCCCGTCGCCCAAGTCCCTCCTCCTCCCCGGGCCCTCAGGAGAGCTCTCTGCAGCGTCCGGCGTTCTGGAGACTTAATTTCCGAAGCTAGCGGCTGAAATTTTCACCAGAGGACGAGCTCAGGATCTTTTCTTGATGGGGCAGGTCCACAAGCAGTCCTCCCCTCACTGGCCCAGACACCGGTAGCGGACCCGCGGAAGAACCACAGCCAGGGGGTGAGTCTTCCATGCGGAAGTCACCGGAGCGCCAGCCTTCACCCCCTCCAGGGCTCGTTCCCGCTCCAGGTTCGAGGACCACCGACGTCACTCCAGGGATTCTGGTGACCGACGTCTGTCTAGGTCACGCTCCAGGGGCCCTTCTCGCGCTAGGCTCCCGACGCTCCCGACGTTGGTCCTCTGATCGACGTCGGTCATTGCTCAGTCGCCGGTCCAGGGACTGGAGTCTGTCTTCGGATTGACGTCAGTCCTCTAGCTACCGACGTCAGCGAAGGCATGGTCGTAGGATGGGGTCCGACTATTCCAAGTCGGAGAGTCGATCCTCCTCTTCATCCTCTCTCAGCCTCAAGCGCTCCCCGGGAGAGAAGGACCAGCCTCGCCGCCTCCAGATGATCCTACTTTTATGGACGCATGAGGCACGCCCAGGCTTCCAACGAGGGACATGGAGGACCTGGATCCGAACGCCGGATTGGCCAAGTACCTGAGGCAAAGGACCCAAAGCTCTGATTATTCCTCCTTTGGTGGATACATTCCAGGATCTTACTAGGACCACTTGAATGCATCCAGCCTCGATCCCGCAGTTCCTAAGAAGTCGGATAGGTTGCAAGGCCCCAAGGGCGGAACCCTTCCTAGCGGAACACCCTCAGGTGATCATGGCTGCCCATGACAAATCTCAGCAACCGAAACACCTCAGCTCACAGCCTCCTGACCCGGGTCCGATACCTGGACCAGGTGGGCAAAAGTTTATGCAGCCTCCACCTGTTCCATCCGGCTCTTAATTTCCCTACGATATAGTACAGTACCAGAATGCGCTATGGAAAGGGGACTAGAGCTGACACAGGCCATGCCAGACTCTGACAAAAGACAGAGCTCCTGGCCTTTCTGCAGTCGGGCTCAGACGTTGGCGCCCACGATTGAGGGCCTCAGAGGACACTGCAGACACAGCACGCCTCTGGGGTGTGCCTCCGCGCCATGCCTGGTTGAGAGTCTCGGGCTTTCACCAGGATCTGCAGGCCAGTATCCGGGATTTGCCCTTCCAGGGTACCGTGTTTGGGCAGGAGACGGAGGCTTTGCTCTCCCGCCTCCAGGAGTCAAGCAAGTTGATCTGGTCAGTCCGCCAGATGTACCGTGGCGACCAGCGACGTCAGCACCATAGACGGCCCTTTCGTAAGCCCTCAGGCAGTTGAGGGTCAGCCCGTGGCAACCAACAGGGGCAGAGAGGTGGCTTCTGCAGGAGATCCGGGAACCAGCAGTCTGGTGGACCTCCCGCCCGTGGGCCCAAGTCCTCCCAGACCTCTCCCAACTCCCGGCTCTGCCCAATGACTCCTTCCGTGCCCCCCTTTCTGCCAGAAGTCCCAGGGGAGCCGGGTTAGCCGCTTCTCCCTTCATTTCAAGGGTGGAAGTCTATTACCACAGACCAGTGGGTCTTGGATATTATACTGAGAGGACACACGCTAGAGTTCAGAGTTCTCCGCATACTCTGCCAAAGCTTCTCTGCTATCCTCCTTCTCACATCCCACTAATAGGAGAAATTCAGACTCTCCTGCAGAAGAGAGCAAGAGAGGGTCCCCTTGAGCAGTGGGGTCAGGGGTTCTACTCCCACTTTTTCTGGTCCCAAAAAAGACTGGGAACCTTCGTCCCATTCTGGATCTCAGCCCTCTAAACCTCTTTATAGAGTACAAAAGGTTCAGGATGGTGACTCTTCAAGGACTCCTTCCCTTGCTGCACCAAGTGGACTGGCTATGTCCTCTTGATATGCAGGATGCATACATGCATATCGGGGTCTATCCTCCCCACAGGAAGTTTCTGAGGTTCCGCTTCCAAGGGGAGCATTTTCAGTTTCGAGTGCTTCCGTTTGGCCTCTCTTCCGCTCCGCGAGTCTTCACAAAATGCCTAGCAGTGGTGGCCGCGGCTCTAAGGCGGATGGGACACTGTGTTCCCTTACCTCGAAGATTGGCTACTTACGGCCCTGTCAAGAGGCAGCCTCTTACGAGCTCTCAAAGACACTTATACCCTGTTCCGAGCTGGGATTACCCTGAACTACAAAATCATCCCGGAGCCCAGCCAAAAGCTGGCCTTCATAGGAGTGATCCTGGATTCTGTCCAAGGCATGGCTTTTCTCCCACAAGACAGGGAGTTCACTTGCGAGATGGCAGAATGGATCTCTAGTGTCTCGAGGTCCGGCTGGAACTTCCTCAGTTTACTGGGGCACGTGGCGTGACCATTCCAGTCACTCCCTTGGCCCGCCGCCACATGAGTCCCACAGTGGATGCTCAGGGTGCAGTGGGACCAAAGCTACGATGACCCTGACTCTCTGGTCAGGATCTCTGAGCCAGTCAGGAGAACTTTGCTTTGGTGGATGGACCCCAACAATCTGGAGAAAGGAGTCCGCTTTCGTCCGGAGCCACCAGGTCAGACTGACAACAGACACATCGGACCTGGGGTGGGGGGCGCACCTGGGTGCACACCGAACGCAGGGGGTTTGGTCACCCGAGGAGCAGTCCCTCCACATCAATGTACTTGAAATACGAGCGGTCCTCTAAGTCCTCCAAGCTTTTCGAGAGTATCTGATACCAGGCTCTCTTCTAATTTATACAGACAACATGGCGGTCGTCTTTTACATCAACAAGCAAGGAGGCACTCATTTGTATCCTCTTTGCAGGAAGGCGATGAGAGTCTGGTACTGGGCACTGGAGCGGGGCATTCTACTGTCCGCGATGCACGTTCCAGGCGTCCTAAACGATCTGGCAGACAGCCTCAGCAGGTCGTGCGCCAGAGCACACGCGTGGAAGCTGCTACAATCCGTGGCGGACCAGCTCTTCGACAGGTGGGGTGTTCCAGAGCTGGACCTCTTTGCGTCACCACGCAACGCCAAACTGCCAACGTTTTGCTCGTGAGAGCACGCGCCTGGAGTTTTGACCAGACGTGTCATCCCTTTGCTGGGCAGGGAGGTTTCTCTATGCCTTTCCCTCTCATTCAGAGAGTACTGCTCAAGTTGTAGGCAGAAGGGGCCGGATGATCCTAGTGGTCCCCAAATGGCCTCGGCAGATTTGGTTCCCACTTCTGCAGCGGTTATCCATGGAACCTCCACTTCCGCTGCCCATATGCTCGCAGTTACTGTCCCAGGACCAAGGGTCTCTGGTCCATCCAGATCTTCGATCCTTCCACCTACATGCTTGGCTCCTTCAGACATAGCTCAAAATAGATATGGGGTTTCCCCAGAAGTGGCGGCGGTCTTAGTCTCAGCAAGAAAGCCCTCTACTCGCTCCACCTATACTATGAAGTGGAAGCGTTTCCGTCTTTGGACGTTGCCGCAACATTTGGAACCCGTCACCTGCCCTGTGAACTCAGCTTTACAGTATATTTCCTCTTCTTGTACGATAAGGGCCCGAGTTACTCCTCTATCAAGGTGCACATGTGGGCAATCTCCACCTACTATGCTCTCGTGGGAGAGAGCATTAGCACAATTGGATATGGCCCGCACCTTTCTTAGGGGAATTCTGCACATGAGACCTCCCATTCGGGACCCTGTCCCACCCCGGGACCTCCTTTTTGTGTTGGAGAAACTCACCCTCCCTCCTTTTGAGCCAGCAGCGGATTGTGAGCTGCGTTACCTTTCTTGGAAGGTTTGCTTTTTGGTTGCTGTTACTTCAGCTCGAAGGGTTTCCGAGCTTCAGGCTCTGATGTGTAAAGAACCCTATTTGGTTTTCCACAGGGAAAGGGTTTCCCTTAGAACGAATCCTAAGTTTCTTCCGAAAGTTGTCTCAGAATTGACCCTCAACCAGTCGGTTGATCTTCCTGTTTATTTTCCTTCCCCTTCTAATAGAGGGGAGGCTCTACTCCACACATTGGATGTCCACAGGACTCTCAGATTTTACCTCAAAAGGACTGTTCAGCACCGTAAATCGGAGCAGCTATTTGTGGCCTTTGAGCCACATTGCTTGGGTCAACCAGTGTCCAAGCAAACTATCTCTAAATGGATAGTTCACTGTGTTTCGTTTTGCTACGAGCATCACAATAAACCCCTGCCGGGCCCGGTTAGGGGTCACTCCACTAGAGGAGTGTCAGCTTCTTTCGCCGCCCTGCGAAATGTCACTATACAGGACATTTGTGCAGCCGCAACCTGGAACTCTGTGCATACTTTTATCAAGCATTACAGCTTGGATATAGTCTCCAGACACCGGGCTGGCTTCGGCCTAGCCGTGTTACAAGGGCTTTTGTCCTAAGGCCTCTGGAGTCAGCATATTTCACCTCCCGGGGTCAGCTACCTCCTTGCTGTGGGACTGCTTGGGACTCGGTCCTGATTGTAATAGCCTGCTGCAAGAGCTCCCACTCGAAGTAAGATAGTACAGTTACGCAAGAACTTACCATAACAGTAGATCTTCAAGAGGAGCTCTTGCAGCAGGCGCTACTTCCCTCCTGCCTTCCCCCTCGAGGTGTGCAGATCCATCTTCTCCAACTCTCTTCATGGTAGGCTTCGCCTCCTTCTCTTGTCAGGCCTTCTGCTGGGTCCTGGCGAGAGAACTGAGGTGGAGCCGGGTCCGCCCCCTCTTGTACCCTGACCGACGTCGGGGCGGGGCCGGCGTCAGGGTGGTCCTCGCTGGAATTGCTGGCAGAGGTTTTCACCGGAAGGTCCTAGTGCCTACGGCATAGTCCTGATTGTAATAGCCTGCTGCAAGAGCTCCTCTCGAAGATCTACTGTTACAGTAAGTTCTTACGTAACTGTACTTTTCTTCCCTAGGTGGCGTCAGAAGCCATGCTGAATCAGTCTGTAGAGCTTCCTGTGCATTACCTGTCCCCCTAAAAAGAGGTGAGGCACTCCTTCATATGATGGATGTTCATCAGATTCTCCAGTGTTGAACTCACCGACCAAAGAATTCCATACCTGCAATCAGCTGTTCTTTTCCTTTGCCCTAGATCGAAGGGCAAACCGGTTTCTATGCAGGGCCTGTCCAAATGGTTGGGCAACTGCATTAGGTTCTGTTACCAGAAGTGCGAAAAGCCTCTGCCGGGTCTCGTTGGAGGTAATTCTACTAGGGGCATGGCTACCTCTGCGGCCTTTTTACATAACGTTTCTGCGGCCGACACTTGTGACGCTGCTACTTGGAGTTCTGTCATACCTTTACCAAACATTACAGTCTGGACATCACTTCTAGGCGGAGGGCTGGCTTCGGCCTAGCCGTTTTGCAGGGCCTTCTGTCCTAGGCTGGGTCTATTCTGGATCCTGTTTTTTTTTTTCCTGTTGGAGTTAGTTCTCCTCCTCCCTAGTTCCTCTCTTTGGAGGGACTACTTGGGACTCTGTCCTATATGTGACCTACTGAAGGAACCCTTTCTAAGTAAGATAGTACAGTTATGTAAGAACTTATTGTAACAGTAGATCTTTGAGAGAGGTTTCTTCAGCAGGTCATAGTTTTCCCTCTTTCCTTCCCTCATTTGTTTTACGAGACTCCAAATCCTGTTCGTTACTGCTGTCAGGCCTCTTCCTGGCTCAGTGAGAACTGGAGGGTGGGCCTGGGACCGCCCACTATACAGTCATGCTGGCGTCAATCATGTGATGTTGGGTGGTTGGTCCCCGTCGGGTATTGCTAGAAAAGTCTGCCTTGCAACCTGGCGCCTGGTGGTGCCAGTCCTGTATGTGATGACCTATTGAAGGAACCTCTTTCAAAGATCTACTGTTACGGTACATTCCACGTTACTGTACTTTTATTTCTCATAAGTAATCACTTTATAGTGATTTTCGGTGACATTTGTATGGTTCACATCCTCGCAGCCTGCCTGCTGTCCCCTTGCAGGTAGCGCTGCTTCCATCATGCAAGATTTGAATTGGGGGCAGAGATACCAACTGGATGGTGTTAGGAGCTTACTTTAGACGTCGGGCTAGTTGGGCTGTTCCAGTGGAACATATAGTGTGTGGATGTGAACTGTATTCTGCTCCTAGAACTACGGATCTTACTTCGAGATAGAGCTCTTGCAGGTAACACCATTAGAACTATGCCGCCAGGCACTAGGACCCCACAGAAGAAAATTCTGGCTAGCAGTCTGTGGTGGGGGTCGCCCCTCTGACATTGGCCCTGCCCCCCTGACATCCCTCATGGTATAAAATGGGCGGTTCCCCGGCAGCACATCAGTTGTGTTTTTTTTTTTTTTTCTTTTTTCTCCCCGCCATCGACCTGTGCATATCTGCTCCACGGACGCCTTCTGCTTCCAGTCAACCGCCATTTTTCATGCTTTACAGTGTTTATATCTTAATTTGTCTTCTGTTTTATGATTCCATTGTGTATGTCTTCTAACCCCAGTAATACTTTGGGTATTCATAACCAGGGCCCCTGGTGTTCTGGCGGCCTAATTTTCTGATTTCGCGGCAGGGCTCCTTGACTTCTGCGGCAGAATTTTCTGATTTCTGCAGCATGATTTATTAATTTCTCTGGCAGAATGCAGTCCTGTCATTGGCTAAATATGATGTGATGTCATCGATGACATCATATGTTGAGCGTAGAGGAGGGGCTTCAGGATAAACTAGGTGGGAAAGAAAGCCTGACACTATGGAAAAACAGTATATTATATGAAAATTCACCAAAAACCATGAATTCTGCGGCACTATATATATTCTGTGGCATGATGCAAATTCCACGGCAAATTCCGCCAGAATTCCAGGGGCCTTGTTCATAACTTTTGCAGTGACCCTTTAAGACAGAACTGCCCGGAGAGAATGGAACAAATGCAAACGATGGAACCTTTTGCACGTGACAACTTTTCAAATGCTGCCTTGAACTAACAGCATTAATTCTTAGTTCTGCCTGTAAAAGTATAGACGCTCAGAGTTCCTCTCCTCTCCTTTTATCTGACAGGAAGAAACTTATAAAAACAGAAGTATCTTTTTTCTTTTCATTTGCTGCCTACTTGTATTTCTGGCTGAACCATAGTTTTAGTGTTTAAATTAGTATATTTCAGTTTCTCCGGGTTGGGTAGAACCAGTGGGGAACTGGGTTATTTTAGCTTACACTGGAGCTTTCTGACTAAAAAAAACTCTGCTGGTTTAGTTTGTCTTAAAACCGTTATTTTAGTAACTGCTGTATTGGTTACTGAACCGATAACCTCTGTTCATTTTTTTCTACGGGTCCTGGTTCCTATCTCTTACTCATCAGTTCTGGAAACGACCTCAACTGCTAAATATCACTTAAATTTTTTAAACTATTTAGCAGATGCGTTTTTTTATTGGTTCCTGATGATCATGTCTGAAAAGCCTGAAAAGAATACTGGTGAACCTGGTTTTAAAAACCTGTTCTGAATGCGGGGAAGTATTTGCCAAGGCAGATAAGCGCAGTTTGTGTGTTGCCTGCCTTGGCTATGAGCACCTAAATAAAGACTCTGAAATCTGTAATACTTTATCAGAAAAAACGAAGCATCTGGAATGGGTTAAAAAAAAAAAAAAAAAAAGTCCTCCACCTAAGGGTACTTCAGGCTCTGACCAGCTGACACCCTCTACTGCTGTGGGTGAAATCACTGCAGATTTACACTCAACCCCTGATGCAGGTGATAAATGATAGTGACTTCTAAGAGGACTGCTGAACCAGCTGACTCCCCGTTCTGTCAATAAAAAAAAAAAAAATCTAAAGTGAAGCACACAGAACCCCTACTGGACCAAAAGAGGACTTCGTTGGTGTTCTGGCTCTCCCCTCTCCTCAGGAGATGGCACAGGCTTTTAAAGTGGTACAGGTCTTGCAAGGACTTTTTTCTCCTGGCCAGCAGCTATCTAGGCAAACCCCAGAAAGAGAGACTGGCCCCACCGCCAAATCCTCATGTTTTTGAAGAGGATTATGGGGAGTGTGAGGTGTAGGAGGGAGAAACCCATTGAACCTGAGGTTTCCCCAGGGCAGGACTTTGACTCTCCTCCCAGAACTACTGTGGATTAGTCCTCACATTTCACTTTTGCAAAAAGGATGGCTGACGCCCTGGACATGACTACAAATGAGGAAACCGGATGAGTAGGAGGTGGAATACCTTGAGATGATGGAGCTAACCCCCCCCCAAAAAAAAAGCTCTCACAATCAAGAAATTCTTCAAGAAGGATGCTTTGAACATTTTACAGACTTCTAACTCTGTGTCCCCTCTTGATAAGACTGGACAAGAAATATCAGTTGGACAGGGACAGTGCAGAATTTGTTTTCCCACCCTGACCATCATGGGGTGGTGCAGGTGGCAGCCTGTGACAAGGCCAAAGTGCTCCTGGCTTCTCACCCACCAGAAAAGGAGTCCAGAAAAATTTACAGTATGGCCAAGAAGGGACACTTGTCAGCTTTCTTGGCCATCGGGCAGGCTAATTTTCCAGCCTACGCAGTACAGTACCAAAAGTCACTGTGGCAATCTGTCTTGGCTATAACAGACAAGGCCACATCACCCTTGTCTGCTGATCTTGCAGAAACTGCTAGGTTTGGCTTGGAGGCAACCAAATATCTGTTTCAAATGGCTGCTGATACAAACAATACAGCAGCCAGGTGGATGGCCAGCACAGTGACTCGGAGGAGGTTTGCCTGGCTAAGAGCCTCAAACCTTACCCAGAACCCACAAACAAAGGTCATGGATTTCCCTCTGGAGGGTAATTCCCTTTTTTAGTAACAAAACAGTGGCTTACATGAAGGTGGATGAGTATAAAGCCACCTTCAAGAGCAATTCAGCCAAAGAGAGAGCCTCTCCATCCACAAGGCCCTATGGAAGGGGAGGCAGGGTCAGGTCCTTTCATAACGGGCCCTTTTTCCAGGCAATGGCTACACCCCAATGTCAGCAGTATCCCCAGCAAGGGTACTTCAGTGGTAGATGCAGAAGGGGCTTCAGGCAGAGATCTCAACCCCAGCCTCTGCCTCAGAGTAAGCAAACTACCCTGACATGTTTTCACAGGCCGCCACCTCTCTACCTGTCAGAGGAAGGCTGGCTCTTTACTTCTAGGCCTGGCGAGAAATCGCCACAGACGAATGGGTCCTGGACAAGGGGTCGTTCTTAACCTTTTATTGCACTAGCCAACAGGGCAAGTTGATTCAAAATTGCACTAGCCCATAGATGGTGGCACTAACCTTCAATGACTCTGGTAAATTTTGATCACTTATTACGGGAAACCATCCAAGCCAAGAAATACTGATTACTGTACATTTATCCAACTCCCACATTGTATCCAGCTCCCCAGCAGAAGACTGCAATGCCATCACGCAGTGAACCCCATTGTTTTGTGCCATAGCGCCCTCTTTCCACTCTCCTCTTCTCCCCCACCCCTCCAAAACCAGAGGACATCACATCATCAAATGTTCAATCAAGCAGTCCTAGCTCTGCACACACAATAGCTGACCTCATCATGCACTTCACCACACCGTTTCCACCACCCACAGGACAATGAACAGTCGTGCAGAGAGAGACACTGAGCCCCCACCTTACATTTAACTGGAGACCTGTACTTATGGAAGCTTTTGAACAGTCTCAAGTGAGCCAGGAGCACATCTAAGATTTTTTTGTGGTGGGGGCTACACAAACCTAAGGGACTTGGGAAATGGAAAACTAACATTTTTATTTTTAAAAGCATTCATTTTAATATGCTCTGCCCCAGCAATAAAATATTTTTCTTTAACATCGTCCTTTCATCAGCCCAGGGGAAACTGTACACAGGCATAATGCTATATTCTGTATTTCCATATAGAATGATCTATGTACCCTGGGAATACCTATTTCAAATTATGTATTTTATTAGGTTTATTTTTGTACCATACATGATCCAAAGCTTCTGTTTTAGGATGAAAGGGCGTGCTGGGTGGGATAAGGGTGAGACTGTTGGATGGAATCAATCAAAATCTTTAATCAGGCGGTCATCGTTGAGCAATGCTCATTTGCAAGATGGACCTGGTTAGAATGCGTGCACAAGGTAGAACATACCACATAGTGATGATACATTCACAATATGGGCAGAGCCCCATGATATTACATACTGGTAAAAAGGCACACCAAGTTACTATAAGCATAGATAATACAATGCATAGGCTCGTATGGACGTAAGATAGTACAGGCAGGGTACAAGGTACAGTACCCATATACATGCAGACCGGTGACTAAAGAGACAGGCTAAGAAGGTAGTAAGATAACAGGGAAGGGGAAGGAGGGAAGGGCAGGGAAGTATGAAGAGGAAGGGTGGAACGCCGAGTGCAAGGGTTGGAAGGGGAAGCAGCTAAATGGGTTATCTCAAACCAGTGGGTTGGGGGAGCTTCAACCAAAAAAGGGAGACTGAGAGGGATTATGATGACATGACAATAGAGGAGGGAAGAAGATGCCTAAAACTGGAGGGAGTGAAGGTGAGTATGATCGGGTCCGAGCCAGGAAGCGGTCTAGGGTGGACCAGGCGCTGGTCCTGGGAGACAAAGCCGTTGCACACTTCATTGTGCAGGAGTATGCTTGAAGGCGGTAGTGAGACAAGGCGCCAGTTTAAGGATTCTTGGTAGGTTATTCCAAAGAGTGGGCAGCGAAAGCTTATTGCCGCCTGCCAAACGAGAGTTTGCTTTATGTATTTCGAGAGTGATGAATTAGTAGCTTCTAAGTGCGTAGTTTCCTATTGAGCTTAAAGGAAGGCAGTCAGAAATGTAGGGGGTAGTTTTTGGCAAGAGCACGAAAGGTCCAGAGTGCAGCATTTTTGCGGTGCCAGAGTTTGAGCGATCCACCCACAGCAGCGTACAGTGGTGATTAGCAATGGAAGATCTGTGATAAACCTCCGGGCTCGGTGGTACAGCATGTCTAGTTTTACCAAGTAAGAGCTGGGGCACTGGCTATAGAGGAAATCCGCATAATCAACCAGCGATTTTAAAAAGGTGGCTTGGACCAATCGTAGCTTGGCATCTCTGGTAAGAAATTGGTCGATTCTGAAGAGTCCTAGCCTTTCTCTGAGTTTTTTTTAGTAGGTCCTCGATATGTTCGATGAAGGAAAGTCTGTGGTCAATCCATAGTCCCAGATACTTGAATTTTGTGACAAATTCCAATTTTCCTCCTAGTATTGTGGTTATTTAAGGAACTGACCCACAGGCCGCCGGGTCCACTACATAGGCGAGCGGAGAGAAGAGCATCGCTTTTGTCTTTTTAGCATTCAGGAGTAGCTTTGTGAATTAGTTGGTTTTGCAGGAGGTTGAATTCGGCTTGGAGATCACTGCAGGCAGCTTCAGGCGTTGGTCTACTAACAAAGAACGGTATTGTCTGCAAACAAGTGGATGTTGGCATTTATAATGCAGCTGTCTATATTGTTAATGTAGATTTTGAATAAGAGGGGGCCTAAAATGGATCCCTGCGGTACTCCTCTTAGAAGGGGTTTGAGAGGGAACAGTTTTCCTTCGCTTTGACTTGCTGGAGGTGCCTGTGAGATGGTCAGTGAACCAGTGCAGCGAGGAGGAATCACATATGGTTTGTAAGGAGGAGAGGAGGAGGCTGTGATCAACTGTCAAAAGCCTTGCTTGGGTTCAGGAAGACCTCAGATAGTTTTCTGGAGTCAAGGGCTCTCGCCAGTAGTCTGTTACTTTAGTCAGGGCTGAGATGGTGCTGTTGAGCTCTGAACCCCAACTGCATAGGATTTAAATACTTTGTTGTTTCAAAGTAAGATCTTACTTGTGCATTCACAATTTTCTCCAGGAGTTTTGACAACACTGGGAGGAGGGAAATGGGCCTATAGTTATTGAGGTCGCATGGGTCGCCTGATTTAAGCAGAGTGATGACATGAGCTGTCTTCCACAGAGGCGGCAAAATACCCTGGGACAAGGATAAATTGAATAGGTGTGATGGGGACAGCTAGGACATGGTAGGCAATCCTTGGGGAAATATGGGTCTAGCGAGTCAGCGCCAGCACTTTTTTATGGTGTCCAGTTGCAGCAATAGGTTTTTAACGTCTTTTTAGGGAAGCGGGTGGAAGCGTGAATAAAGAGGTAGCTGGGGGTATGGAAAAGAAGTTGTCTAGCTGGGAGCGTAGCTTACATGTCAGGGAATTGTCAAACGCCAAGCCTGCGGTTGCGAAGTGATTATTAAAGGAGTCTAGGATCTCCATCCTTTCATTGATTGTAGTATTGCCAGAGACTATTTGTTCAGAAGGGAATTACCTGGGGAGTGGCCCAACAAGTCCTTAATAGTACTCCAGAACTTGGACGGAGTCTTGGAAGCAGAGTCAAGTTCTGAGCTGAAGAAAGAAGCCTTAGCTTCTCTAATTGACTTAGTACATGGGTTCCGTGTCCTTCTGAATAGACTCCAGTTGTTGGGCGTGTTCAGTTTACGCGCCTTTTTCCAAAGTTTGTCCCTTTCGAAGAGCAATGTCGTGATGTCAGGGGAGAACCACTTGCAGGATTTGTTCTTTGCTCGGACTTTAATCAAGGGAGCATGCTTATTGAGAGCCCCTGACAGTGTCGTGGGAAGATATTGTAGGCGGAGGTGACTGTTTTGGCCAGGTAAAACTCTGCCAGCGCATCAGTGCTTTAGTTAGTTAAGAAAGTGGCTAGATCAAAATTGTGTCTGGATCTCTTCAGGGAAAACTTTGATGTAATAGTCAGTTTGTTGACCTTACTCCTGCGATAAAACAGTGGTCACTGACATCTGTGGGGAAAAAGGTGCCGGCATGTGAAGAGATGGGGTTTGCTCACTAAGAGCACATCCAGTGTGGTACTTTTTATTAGGTTTTTTTGTATTCGGGCGCGTTGGGTCAGTGATAAGCTGTCTGCTCATGATCGTCGCAGAAGGATACAAGGGGGGTTAGATGCCTTAGAGAGCCAGTCGAGGTTAAAGTCACCAAGGATGATGATTTCATGCAGACCTTGCCCCAGTATGTCACTTAGATGAGAGAGAAGCTGTAAACCAGCTGACGGGGGGGCCTGTAACATCCTATTAGATGAAGAGCGCTAGTCTGAGAGATCTCTACTTTGAGGGTTAGGCATTCAGATTCGTTGGTGACATAAGATGAGGCGATGCAGGAGACCATAAATTTGTCTAACATATATGACCACCTCTCCACTCTGAACAGGGCATAGTTGGGGATATTTATTTCCCTATCAGGGGTTGCAGGTCTAAGCCAGGATTCAGAGATTACTAGTACATTGGGGGAGGTATGAATCACCCAAGCTTGGATCAGGGTAAGCTTTTTTAGTAGGCTGCATACTTTGATGTGCAGGAAGCTCATGCCTTTTAGCGTGGCTAGGTCAGAGGGTGAAGAGATTGTTGCAGGTGGGCCAGGATTAAGTTTTACATTACCTGAGCACAGCAGAAGTATTTTCCTAAATGTGGCAAAAGAAAGCTTAAGATTCCTGGTATTTTCCTGTCTACCAGATTTGGTGACTTTAGGAAGTAGGACATTACCATTATAAGTGGCGCCATGAATGCGGTCACTAGTACTCTGGTTGCGAGGTACCTAGGGGATAGGTAGTCTGTGGGGCAGGAGACATACTTATGCCCTAGGTACAAAGCATGTGCTGATTGAATGAGAGAGCCACAAGTAGAGCTGTAGTTGAAGAGTAATGAACTGCAAGGCAAGCTGGCAAAATACCAGCTGCCGTGAAGGCATATGATAGATTGTATTCCATGCATCGTTGCGGCCCGTTTGGCAGGTGAGGACTAACTGGTGTTCCAAATAGGAGAGGCAATAAGCAAAGCCATAAGAGTCCCCACATGAGGAGGCTTGGTAGTGAGGTATGGAGCTCTATTAGCTTGGAGATCCATTCGGCCAGGTGTTTCCTATAGCAGCTGAGTCAGGAGATGGAGCCTGAGGTTAGGGTCAAGATAAGTCCAGTGGAGTCAGCTGGCCTGGTTGGGCACAGCCCATGTAATTAGACCATCGAGCTGTGCAGACCAATAGAGGTCACAGCAAGATCCGATTGGATGGGCATAAGTCCAAGGGGCGTGAGAGAGAAGGGGCTGGAAGCAAGTTTATTTTTTGAATAATCTCTTTATTCAGGTTCATTTATAGAATACATCCAGGTACAAACAGATAACACACAAGTAACACGCATATAAAGAAAAAAAACAAACATACAGATGCGGTCAATCATATATACTGGATCTTATCATGTTCCTTTAAACGACATCGAACACGTTCTATCCTGTCATCTTCTTTTGTTTAATTCTTTTACTTTAACAGGGTCCTTCCAAAGTTTCATCTCTCATATTCCTTCTCCTTCAGACCTTCCAGTCTCCTCACATGATCCTGGTAAATACATAATTTCCTTATGTCATATCAGTGAGTTGCTTCACCTAGTCTGCTTCTTAACATTATTCCTCCGCCAAACTCTGAAGACAAGAATGGGGCCCATTCTCTTAAGAATGCTTCTTTATCTCTCACTACCATTGTTAGTCTCCAGTGCAAGGCATGCAGCATTATCTGGCGCCATTGGAGAACCGTAAGTTTATGTTGGGTACCCATGTATTCTGGATACAATGGTGTGCCAACTCAAATAACGTTCTCATCCATCTTGGTAGGGGATCCCAATCTTCCTTCTAAGGTCACCCCAAATAAGCATGTGATTGGGTATTTCCCAGTTATCGGCTTTCCAGAATCTCACCAAACTGGACACGCCCAGAAGCAATGCAAATATGTGCCCCTGCTCTCCCACACCTCCCACACCTGGGACACTAGGGGCTGCACCTTGTGCATGATGGCTGGGGATAATACAGCCTATGCCGAAACTTATAGAAGGCTTCTTTGAATTTATTACATACCATAATTCCTTCGGCATACTAAGGACCAATTTCAATTCTCTCTCTGAGATACCCTACTTAAAGTCTCTTTTCCACAGAGCTTTGGTGTTACCTGTCCCATCCGGTACTCTGTTTCCCCACCTTGGCTGCTTTCCCCAAAGAGCCCTTGGGATCTGTTCTAGCCTGAGAAATCAACTGCTCAGCCTGATCCAATCGCAATCCAAGTCTGTTTTCCCTGTCCAGTTTCCCCACGTATGCCTGGACCTGCATATAACTGTACCTATGCCGGTCCGCCAGCTGTATCCTCTGCTTTAAACTCTCGAAGATGCACAGTTCTCCTTTATCTACTAGGTGCCCCATGCTATTTACTCCCTTTTCCTCCCATTCCCAAAAGCCCTCGCTCTCCCAACCAGGCAAGAAAAACAGGTTCCTGGCCACTGGCATTAGTAGTCTCCCTTGCCCACCAATTTGTCTCTCAACCGCCCCACGCCCAGTACTGTTTCCACCAAAGGATTACGCTTTCCAGTGCTCTTATACGCCTTTTATTCCTTTGGTATGAATGTATGCTGTAAGTCTACCAGGCATACCATCTTGCTCCAAATTGACCCAGCTAGCCACCTTCGCCTATATACCCAATCTGCACACACCATTGTTGTATTGCCAACAATTCTCAAATCTGGAAAGTTAAGACCCCACCCTTCCGCTTTTAAGCAGTCGAGGCTAATCCTCTGTCTTTTCCTTGCTAGATAATTCGGAAAAGATTTTTCTAACCTTTTAATATCTCCTTTGGTTAATCCCAGGTGCAACATCTGCATGGGATACAATATCCTGGGGAGAACATTCATTTTTATCAAATTTATCCGCCCCATCCATGATATTTGTAGCTGTGCCCACCACCTTAGATCAGCCATAATAGTTCTTATTAGGGGGAGATAATTCAACTTATACAGGGAGCCTAACCCCTGACCTATCCTGATCCCTAAATATGTAAACCCATTTTGTGCCATTTTTAACTCTAGCTGTTCCACTGTTCCATCGCCCTTGGGGAAGCACATCAGCTCCGATTTCTCAAAGTTAAACGTATAGCCTGAGAAACTTGAGAATTTCTCTATTATAGACAGCAAAGGGGGAAGAGATGTCTGCAGGTTTCGCACAAATAGCAACATATCGTCCGCATATAGAGCAATTTTGTGCACAGATTCTCTTGCCCCCTTCACTCCCTCCACCTGCTCATGCTGACGAATAGCCACTGCTAAGGGTTCGATTGCCAGTGCAAACAAAAGGGGGCGACAGTGGGCAGCCCTGCCTTGTCCCCCTACCTAATTGAAACTGCTCTGAGAGGCCCCCATTCACCAGAACATTCGCTCTGGGGCATGCGTACATTGCCCTCACCCATGCCATATACGAATCCCCCTGACCAAACTGGGCCATCACCTGGAATAGGTAATCCCATTCCACTCTGTCAAATGCTTTCTCAGCGTCCATTGTTACAATGCCCACCTTTTCCTTCCCTTGACTGGCCTTCCAAATGACATTAAGTAATCTTCGCATATCATGATATGATTGACTGCCTTTAATGAACCCGGTTTGGTCCGGGTGGATCAACTCCGGCAGGATAGTCTCCAGTCTAGTTGCCAATACTTTTGCTAAGATATTTAGATCAGTTGAGCAGGGATATGGGTCGGTACGCTGCACAATCAGTGTTATCCTTACTCGGTTTTGGTATGAGGCATATAGTAGCCTTGTAGAAAGTCCCGGGTAGGACTGGCGTCTCTACTCCCTCCTCCTTCGTCAGAAGTTCACATATTGTGCCTGCCATTTGCCCTCTCCCAACATTTTATAATATTCCACCAGGAAACCATCCAGATCACTTGCTTTCCCCTGACGCAGTTTCTGAATTGCCCTCATAATCTCTGCACTGGTGAGACTGGTTCAGCACCTCCCTTTGTGGATCTGACAGCTTAGGGAGCGGTAGATCCTTCAGGAAGTTTTTTGCTTCATTCTCTTTTCCCTTGTACTCGGCTAAATTTAATTTCTCATAAAGGCTTTGAAACAGCCTCCAGCCTCCTTAGAGTGCCCACATATCTTCCCTTCCCTATTCTTCACCCTCAAGATGTGCGTTACTCCCCTTCCACCTCGCATTAATCGCACCAACAATGGGCTTGGTTTGTTCCCCCATTCAGATACCTGGTGTTGACAATACTGCCATGTTTTCCTAGCCTCCTTCCTGAGCATCGCATTCAAGGCTGCCCTAGCCGTTGCTAATAGCCTGACCGACTCTCCCTTCTCCCCTCCCACTACCCTTTTTTCCAAACTTTAATTGCTGCTCCAGCTCCTCCCTTTTTGTTTGCTTCTGCTAGCTGATTTTGGCCATATATGCAATTGCCCCCCTCATAAACGCATTCCCCGCTTCCCAGAAAATAAGCTTGGATACAGCAGTCTCTTTGTTTCCACATAGAGCCGCCACTGTTCCTCTAGTTATTGCTTAAATTCTTTGTTCTTGGCCATATATGTAGGAAATTTCCACCGTAGAGGCCCTTCCCTAGCTTTACCATTCTGTAATTTGAAAACCACCATAGCATGGTCAGAAACATGGATAGGGCTATGTGACACCACCTGGATTTTATCACACCAACCCCTTAGTTGATAGAGGTAATCTAAGCAGGACCACGTCTTATGTGGGCTGGAATAAAAAATATACTCCCTAGCCCCCGGGTTAGTAGTGCGCCACCCATCCACCAGGTCTAAATCTGCCAGCCCTACTTGCCACTATGTCATAGCTTCAGAGGTTCTGCCCTTCCCCTCTGAATGGTCCATACCGGCATCCATTGTACAATTAAAATCACCTCCCCAAAAACAGCCCAGGAAACTTTTCTCTAATGAGCAAATCCAGTAAAGATGCAAAAAATTGCGGTTCGTATCACGCTGGTGCATATACACACCCAAAGTGATTTGTTCCCATTTAAAAATACCAGAAATAGACACATCTTCCCCCTCAGGGTCCTTGACTATCCATTTCATTTCGAAGGATAGGTTTTTATGCAATAATATTGCCACCCCCACACCCACCCCCACCCCATTTATGGGAAGAGTGCGAGGCAAGTAACACTTACCTACTCACGTCTGAGCCAATTTGGCATGCTCCGCCTCTGTAAGGTGGATTTCTTGGATCAGGACCACTAGAGTCCCCCTCCTTCTCAGTGCTGTCAAAAGCGAGGTTCTCTTCACTGGATTTGTAATGCTCTTGACATTCCAAGAGACAAGTTATCTTGTATACTAACCATATTTTAATTCCTTGTTTTCCCCATATTCCTCACACTGTGCCAATCCACTCCTCCCCCTTGGCTTCCTTGCCTTGTCTATCCAATACTTTAGGCCCCGTACACATTGTATAGTAACAATATTAACATAAACATCTACGATTGCATCTGTAAACAAACTAACATGTAAGCCCCAACTTTTTCCCTCCCTCTTCTCCCATGGCATGTTACGCTTAACTTCCTTACCCTATATCTTTTCCAGTCCCTCCTTCCCTCCCTGTTTCCACCCCCAACTCCTTTCTGTCCTTCCTCCAATTCCCATATTTTTGAATCCCCTTTTTTGGTTTTCTGTCCTCCTCTCACCTTTCACCTTCTTATCCCTCCCCCTGTGAGCATCTCACCCTCGCCTCCCATTCGTTCCCCCGACACTAGTCGCCACGACAGCGCAAGTGTCGTTGCCTCTCTGCCAGTAGACAATTGCGCCCCGCCGCCTCCCACCCTCAGCCACTCCGCCCAAGTGAGCAATACCCCGATTACTGTCTCTTCCCCTTAATTGCACAGCAAAACCTTTACTCTGTAGCCCCCATCCAGTCCCATCCACACTACATATTCTTGCCCTGATCTTGCATTTCTTTTTCAATGCAGCGTGCTTCTCCTTATTCCTCTTCCTTCCTGTACCAAGCCCCACTCTACTTTAACTATAGTTTCATTTACCTCTCCCGTGTTCCATAGCCCCACCATTCACCAACTTTCAGCCATGCACCTCCCTTTAATCCGCCATATAACACAATAAAACATCTGCGTCCCATCCAGGGGTTCATAGTTCTTTCAAATGTCATTACTAGATAGCACCCGAACATCCGCTGGGAGAACCAGGCCGAGCCCTAAAACAAACACGCAGCGCCCATCCTCCCGCCGCCACACTCCGGCAGGGTCTCAGGGGATCCACCTGTACCACGATTCCATATCCTCTCATGTTGGAGTCCTACTGTTCGTTCTGCCCTCATTGACTCTTATGAGCCTTCATCGATCGCATAATTCTCCCTTCGCCATCAAACATCAGTTAACCTCCTCACCACGTGGAAAGACGTGATTTAACTCCCAGCACGTTAAACTTCCTTGTCCTTTCGAACCATTGCCTTTTTAGAGTCGCAAAGACGCATCATAGTCCAGTAGGGTATAGAACATAACTTCATTCTTAACTTTTTAACTCCATAAGCACTTGCGAGAAAAAAAACTGGCGGCATGCTGCAACAGAAGAATGTTCGTACAGCCATTCTGGTTTTCTTTCATCCTACTTTCTTTTGACGTGATTCCACATATTCCTCTGCTCTCTCCACTTCCAGAATGAGAAGGTTGCAACCTCATGCCAAATCTTTAAGGTAGCCGGATACACCAGATAGTTCTCCACTTTCAAACCCCGTAGCTGAGCCATAACAGCATTAAACTGTTAAACAGCATTAAAGTGTGTAAGGGAGGAAGGGGAGGAGGGTAGTACAGAGTCACTTTGGATGCAAATCCAGGATTCCAAGAATAGGATTCTTAGAATAGGAGTGGTGTACAGGCCACCATCTCAGACAGAGGAGTTAGACAGGGAACTAGTGGGACAGATCAGGAGGACCTGCAAGAAGGGTAGTGTGGTGATTGTGGGGGACTTCAACATGCCAGGAGTGGACTAGAGCACCCAAACAACCAGGAACAGAAGGAGCAGGTACTGCTGGATGCCTTCCAGGACAGCTTCCTGCTGCAAATGGTCAGTGAACCAACCAGGTTAGGGAATACCCTTGACCTTGTGCTGGCAAATGGGGACTTTGAGAACACTTACAGTGGAGGAACTGCTGTCAGGAGTGACCACCACTCAGTATGGCTCACATTGGATATGGCAAGGAAGGAGGAATCTGGCACAATAGTGCCGGACTTCAGGAGGGCTGACTTTGGGAGGATGGGGGAAGTGGTAAAAGGGTACCTGGCCAGAATTCAGTCTAGTATGGACACTAACCAGAGGTGGGAGCTCATAAAGCTGAGGATAGTGGAGGCAACCAAAACCTGCTGCACAGCTCAGAGCAAGAAGGCTAGGGCTAAGAAACCGATCTGGTTGAGTAAGGAGGTCATGGAAAAGGTAAGGAGGAAAAGAGCTGCTTTTAGGAAGTACAAGAAAACAGGGAGGGGGGAGGACAGGGAGGAGTACTTGACAGAATCAAAGGAGGTGACAAGGGCAGTAAGGGGAGCCAAAGCATCTATGGAACTCAGGCTGGCACAAGGCATTAAGAAGGGGGAGAAGGACTTCTTTAAGTGCATCAGGGAGAAAAGGAGCTGTAAGGACCACATAGTAAGGATTAGGAAGGAGGGGGGTTGGGTGGAAGCAGGGTGCGATAAGGCAGAAGCACTAAATGAGTACTTCTGCTCAGTATTTACTAAAGAGAAGAGGGGGGTGACACCCAAGGTGGGAGAAATGGCAGAAGCAGGGGGAGTGGTGACAGATGGGGAAATCATGGAGAGCAGAGTTTGAGAGGGTTTGAAGGCACTGAGGGTGGACAAGGCACCAGGCCCAGATGGCATCCACCCCAGGGTACTGAAGGAGCTGGCAGAGGTCCTTGCAGGACCTTTGGCAGACCTATTTAATGCCTCACTACATTCGGTGTGTGTACCTCAGGGCTGGAGGATGTTTCATGTGGTGCCCCTCCACAAGAGTGGCCCCAAGGATGAACCGGGAACTACAGACCAGTGAGCCTCACATCCATCGTGGGTAAGCTAATGGAGACTATCCTGAAGGAGAGGCTGGTGGCCCTCCTAGAGGCCAAAGGACTACAGGACAGCAGACTGCATGGCTTCATATGTGGCAGATCCTGCCAAACCAACCTGGTAGAGTTCTATGACTGGGTAACTAGGCAACTGGACAGGGGCCATGCAGTGGATGTCCTGTATCTGGACTTCAGTAAGGCATTCGACTCAGTGCCACATGGAAGGCTGGGAAGGAAGTTAGTAGGCACAGGGGCTGGTGCAAAGCTGGTGAGATGGGTAGGAGACTGGCTGCAGGGAAGGCAACAGAGGGTGGTGGTGGTGGTGGGAGCTGTCACACCTAAGGGCAGTGACGGCGGTGTTCCACAGGGCTCAGTGTTGGGACCAGTGTTTGGGATATTCATTGCAGGCATATCATGGGACATCAAGAGCAAGATCAGTCTGTTTGCTGATGATACCAAGGTAGGCGCGGTTGTGGATGACCTAGGGGGATGGCAGGGGTTGCAGGATGATCTGGCAAAGCTTGAAACCTGGTCAGACACCTGGCAACTGGGCTTTAATGCCAAAAAGTGCAAGGTGCTGCATTTTGGGATGAAGAACCCAAGGAGGAGTTGCCAGCTAGGGGGAGTGCAGCTAGCCCAGACAGAGAAGGATCTGGGTGTGCTCATTACAGGGGTCAATGAACAACTCGGCACAATGTAGGAAGGCAGCTGCAAAGGCCAACAAAATGCTGGGTTATATTGCAAGGGGTCTATCCTCGAGAAGGGAGGAGGTGATTCTGCCACTGTATAGGTCATTAGTTAGACCACACCTGGAGTACTGCGTGCAGTACTGGCATCCGTATCTGAAGAGGGACATTAAGTTACTGGAGGGGGTGCAGCGCAGAGTGACAAAGATGATCAAGGGGCTTGGGGACTTATCATACAAGAGGCGGTTGAAGGAGTTGAACATATACTCACTGGAGGAGAGGAGAGACAGGGGTGACATGATTGAAACCTTTAAATACATGAAAGGAATAAACAAGACGGGTACAGAGGGGCTGTTCAAAGTAAGGGAAGGGAGGGCCACCAGGGGCCATGATATGAGACTGGAGCGAGGAAGGTTCAGGAGGGAGATGAGGAGACACTTTTTTACAGAGAGGGTGGTGGCTGGGTGGAATGCGTTACCTGCTGAAGTGGTATGCAGTAGAACAGTGGACTGCTTCAAACGAGGATGGGACAGGACAAGGGGGAGGGTTAATGAAGTGGAAGGGTGGAAGGGAGGGGCAGCTGCAGAATAAGGGGTGCTAGCTGCACATTCGAGCAGACTTGATAGACCTCTAGGCCTTTATCTGCTGGCAAATTTCGTATGTTCATAAACATCTTTCTCTTTAGATGAGCTGAGTAATCTTGTGAAAGGAAGAGACGTGTACCTTCATAAGTTAGCGTGCCTTTCTCTCTGTCACGCCTTTAACACCATCTCCCTATCCTGGAAGTAGTGGAATCTCGTAATGATCTGCTTTAGGGGTTGGTCTACCTGGGGTCGTGGCATAACAGCCCTATGGGCCCTCTCCAGCTTAATTTTCCCATTTTTAAGTTGCAGACGCAATAGCTCTGGTAATTTTTTGCTGCAAAAATCTAGGGCTCCTTCCCCTTCTCCCCCCTCTGGCAAGCCCCTCAGACGCAGATTGAGATGTCTTTGGTAGTTTTCCTGATAGTCATAGGCTTCTTTAAATTCCTCGTTCTTTTTGCAGCGCCATCACTTGCCCAGGGACTGTCAGCAGTTCGTCATCTAGCCGGGAGATTCTCTCTTCAGCCTCCGCTATATGGTTTCCCTGTTGAGTGTGCTGCTCCAACACCTCCTGTAAGCGGGAGTCCAGTTTGCTCTCTATTTTGATCAGGCGAGGTTCCAGAGCCGCAATAACTTGGCCGGTAAGCTCCTGACCAAGCACAGTAACCTCAGCAGCTGAAAGCGAAACAAGGCCCGTCTCCCGCTGTTACCTTTTTTGACATTTTCCCTGCACCCCGCTGAGATCTGGCTGGGTTTGGGGCCGGATATTCATGCATTATCCCTTCCAATAAGTGATTCTGCTACACCTCACTGACTTAGGAGTAAATTTAAACTTAATCTTACAATTTTATTTGGCTGCAGACAGAGAGTGACGTGAAGACACGTCCGTCGAGTTAGCTGCTCATTAGCACCCTCCAGCAAGCGTATTTAATAGGTGGTGGGGGGGCATAAAAGTTGCAGCAGTTTACGTATCTGTTGGAGCAGAGTGTCTGGGGCTATGGTCTTGAGTGGTGGCTGAGGTGGCACTGGCCGCCCGCTGGCCGGGAGTCCCGCAGCTTCAATGCAGGGAGCCAGAGAGAGTGTTCCTCAGCTGGAGAGAGAAAGGAGAGCAGGAGTTGATATCGGGCCGTGGACAATAGGGCAGACAGAACTGCAGGGGGTCCAACTTAGAAGCACAAAGGGGATGGGTATTACTTTGGCGCCCAGAAGTCTAGGGCCAGTGCAAAAGAGCAGAGGAGAGTTGTAATTCCACAGTACAGTACACTCAAGCTTTAACACTTTACAGAATCAAAATGTGCAATTGGCAAGCATAAACAGCATTAAAACATATTTTTTAATCAATTAGTTGAGAAAAGAGGTTTTACAGGGAAAAGAACCAGCTTCCACCAGGGACCAATAAGGACACAGCCTGCAAAGATACTGCATCCGATTACCGCGGCAGTTGCCGTATCTTTGGAGCAGAGTCCAGGGCTATGATCTCAGCGGCGGCTGAGGTAGCGCCTGGCCGAGTCCCGAGGCTTAAATGCAGGGAGCCAAACAGTATTCCTCAGCTTTTGGAGCAGAGAGTTCGGGGCTATGGTCTCAAGCCGGCTGCTGAGGTGGGGCACACCGCCGTATGGTCCATTTAGACTAGCGGAGGATTCCATACACTTGCCAGTAATGGCAGCTATTGATCTGTGAATGGTTATTTCAGAGTCTGGTCTACAGTGGTATCCAAGGAAAGAAAAGTTGAGACTTGGAGGGGAGAGTGAAGTTATGATTAGGCTGGGATAAAACCCACCACCTGCACGGCCGACCCAGTATACCTCCTCTCATTTTGTCACTGAAATGTTGGATGCAGACACTCAAAATGTAGGAAAATGAGGGGGCACCGGTCTTGATATGAAACAAATTGTTAGACATATTCTGAAAACTGGACGCTAGTGACTTAACAGCACTCTAATCTTGATCACACCATGGACACTAACTGAAAGTCCTAACAATGGAGTGATAATGACTCGCATTGAGTCTTTTGTGGGATTCCCCTCTTGAACTGCTAGATAACTGCAGCTCTTAATGAGCTGTTAATCACACCAGGCAATCTGGAACATCGAAAGAGATTAGCATGAGGACTAGAGCCTGCTAAAGTAGACTTTTTTTAACTTCATTAACAGCCATGAAAACATGTACTAGTCAAGGTGGATAAGTAGTGAATTGGTTGCACTAGCCCTGGTTAGTTTGCACTAGGGTTTGGGCTAGTAAAACAATGTTAAGATTGACCCTTGGTCCTGGAGGTAGTGAGTTAGTTACTGTCTGAGTTTCAAATCGCTTTCTATTCTGAGAACCAGAGTATTCAGGTCATACTACCTCGCAGAAAAGAAGCTGCTGGAGGACAAGGTTGGAAACCTGCTACTGTTAGACAGTGGAGCCTGTCCCACCTTAGCAGAAAGGAAAAGGGTTTTACTCGAGGTAATTCCTTGCCACAAATAGAAATTGGGAGTGGTGACCTATCTTAGATCTTGGGGTACTAAAGTATTTAACAAAGCCAAAGTTCAAAATGGTTGTGGGATAACAGATGGACCAGACACCAAATTTCAGGTTCAACACACAATCTCTGTGTGATTATTCAAAATACAAGAAATAACCTTCTGCAATGGTGCATTTCTTCAGTACATCATTTCGCAGCAAACTATGTATGTCCTTTTTTGGCACTTAGCCAGCATCTACTGTCACTGATCTCTGATCCAACTTACCAGTTGAGATGTAACCTCCATCCCTATGCGGGCCCTGTTTGCTTAGGTGGTGGGGGCCCAAAAAGAGAAAAAAAAAAAAAAACAGCATTAGACAAATAACCTCAATGCAGAATCACTGAAAGCAAGGTTGACAAGTGTACACCCGGGGTGGGGGGTTGGGGGTGAGGGGTGGGATGCTAAGTCTCGATGGCTGAGAGGGACCTGAGGGGTGGTGGATGTCTAGATGAACAGCTCTGAGACTTGTAGGAGGGCAGCAGCCAAGGCCAACAGGATGCTGGGATGCATTGCTACCGGGATCACCTCCAGAAGGAGGGAAGTGATGCTCCCTCTGTATAACTGTTTGGTGAGGCCACACCTCGAGTACTGCATGCAGTTTTGGAGGCCACACTTAGAGGGACATTACCCTCCTGGAGAGGGTTCAGAGGAGGGCAGGCAAAATGATTTTGGGCTTGGGGGACAGGACCTATGGGGAGAGGCTCTAAGAGCTAAATGTGTACACACTGGAAGAGAGAAGGGACCGGGGGGATATGATAGAGGTCTTCAGTTACATGAAGGGGGGAAATAGGGAGGAGCAGTCGGGTGCTTGAAGGAGGAAGAAGGAGGAGGGGCAACTAGAGGGCATGGGTGGAAGCTGGAGGGGAAGATTCAGGAGAGAAAGGAGGAGGTGCTGCTTCACTGAGAGGGTGATGGAGCCATGGAATGCGCTGCCCAGGGGGCTGGTGGAGGCAGAGGCGGTGGAGGTGTTCAAGAGGAGGTGGGACAGGTACAGGGGAAGGGTTCTGGCTGCAAAATCCAGTGCAGCGAGAATATCCGGAACTGGGAAGGGAGAAGCCAGAGAAGGCGAGGGGGGCAGCAAGGTCAGCTCCCAGAGTAGGGACTGACCAAATGAGCAGACACGAAAGACCGTTAGGCCTATTCTGCTGCCATTTTAGCATGTTAGTATGTTACCCCGAAGGGCACTGACAACAAATAGTTTCAGAGAAATGCATCACACATACTTCCATAATGCAGAGCATCATGGGATATATGCAAATTACCACAACATTTAGAATTATTCAGTGTACAGCAATTTACATGCATTTTAAACAGCACAACTAACTTAATTTCTGTAATAGTCACCTATACTTTTTACTATTATCAAACACCTAGTGCCATGATATTCAACATTTACAGGTTTCATAAACATAAGGAATATACATCAAGGTATTTTATGACATAGTGCTATTAAATAGT
Source organism: Neoceratodus forsteri (assembly GCA_016271365.2). NCBI lineage: Eukaryota > Metazoa > Chordata > Ceratodontiformes > Ceratodontidae > Neoceratodus > Neoceratodus forsteri. The sequence continues at coordinate 772,951,582 of CM057453.1, read as the reverse complement.
AAATTCAACATTAAACACAAGAGCGGACGGAGGGCAGACCGTAAAATATGGAAAGTCAGACTAACAAATGCCTGTAGCCTAGGAAATAAGGTTCCAGACCTGGAGGCCTTTTTGGCAGATGAAGACCTTGATATAGCAGCAATAACAGAGACATGGTACTCTGCAAATCATGGCTGGGAAGTCTATGTATAAGGCTATACATTGTACAGGAGGGACAGGGAGGGTATAAAGAGTGGGGGAGGGGCCCTGTACATCAGAGATGGTATAAAGGCTACAGATGTTCAGGGAAGACTGGGGAGGCCAAGGTATGTGGTCACCCTGGAGCCAGAGAATGGAACAGCGACGCACTGGGGTGATTTACAGGCCTCCAGCACAGAGGGAGGAAGTAGACAGGGAACTAGTGGAGAACATGCACGACATGGCAACTAAGGGCGGAATCTTGCTACTGGGGGGATTTCGATATGCCAGACGTGGATCGGGCCACCCAGATGGCTGTTTCAGCTAGAAGCAGTCATCCTAGAATCCCTGTAGGGGGTTGGATTCAGGCAGCTGGTGCATGAGCCAACAAGGGACAAGTCAGTTCTGGACCTGGTATGGACCAATGGGTACAAAGTCATAGAAATACAGGTGGAAGGGCAGCTGGGGTCCAGTGACCACCACATGATGTGGTTCAGCATGGAGACATGGACTCAGTCAAGCCATACAAAGGCACGAGTATTGGATTTCAGGAGGGCAGATTTCACTGAAATGGGTAGATGTATACAAGCAGTCCTGGGGAAGAGAGAGATAGTGGAGGGGTGGAAAAACAATGGAAGAAAGTGAAAGGAACCATAGTAGATATAACAGACCAGTGCAGTAGGGTAGTGACTAAAGGGAAAAGGAGGAAACCACTATGGTTCTCCAAAGAGGTGAGGGACAGTCAGGGCTAAAAAGCAGAGTTTCAGGAAATATATGGGGAGCCAAAGGAAGGAAGACAGGGAGGTGTACCTTGAATATCTAAGGAAGCAGGGAAGGCTGTTAGGATGGCGAAGAGGCAGACAGAAGAGAGCTTAGCACAGTCTGTAAACAAAGGGATAAGGCATTTTATAGGTACATTAGTGAAAGAAGAAAACGGGGGATTACAGACTCAAGGGGAGGAGGCAGAGTGTAAGAAGGGGATCTGGACAAGGCAGAAATACTGAACAAATACTTCTCAGTATTCACTAAGGAAGGGGCAGATCAAGGACCACAGTTGTGGTGTAGAGGCAATGGGGTGGGAGTGAACACCAGTCCATTCACAGTGGAGTGTTCTGGAAGAACTCAAGGCTGAAGGTGGAGAAGGCCATGGGACCAGACTGCATCCACCCGAGGATAGTAAAGGAACTAGCAGTGCTTTTGGCAGCCTTGTTCAGTCACTGTACACGGGTGTCATTCCAGAGGATTGGAGGAGGTCTTGTGTAGTCCCACTGCACAAAGGTGGCAGTAGGGAGGAGGCGGGGAACTACAGGCCAGTCAGCCTCACCTCAGTGGTGGGAAAGATCATGGAGACACTGCTGAAAGAAAGGATAGAGAAACATTTGGAATCCAGTGGTGAGTAGGATCTGAGGCAACATGGATTCACAGCAGGAAGGTCATGTCAAACAAATCCAATAGATTTTTGATTGGGTGACGAGGAACTTGATCAGGAGGGGGCAGTAGACGCCGCCTACCTGGATTTCAGCAAAGCCTTTGACACCTTCCCACATAGTAGACTGATTGATTGACAAGATGAGTAGTCTGGGCATGGGAGACAAGGTGGTGAACTGGGCTAGGAACTGGTTAACACAGGAGACCGAGGGTGGTGGTAAATGGAGTACAATCTGGGGAGAGGGGGGTGACCAGTGGGGTACCTCAGGGATCAGTACTAGGACCAGTCTTGTTCAATGTCTTCATTAGTGACATTGCAGAGGGGCTGGAAGGAAAGGTCTGCCTGTTTGCAGATGACACAAAGATCTGCAACAGGGTGGATACTCCAGAAGGGGTGCAGAAAATGAAGAGGGACCTGGAGAAGCTTGAAAGATGGTCAGATGTGGCAACTGAGGTTTACGAACATACAAAATTTGCCAGCAGATAAAGGCCTAGAGGTCTATCAAGTCTGCTTGAATGTGCAGCTAGCACCCCTTATTCTGCAGCTGCCCCTCCCTTCCACCCTTCCCCTTCATTAACCCTCCCCCTTGTCCTGTCCCATCCTCGTTTGGAGCAGTCCACTGTTCTACTGCATACCACTTCAGCAGGTAATGCATTCCACTCACCCACCACCCTCTCTGTAAAAAGTGTCTCCTCATCTCCCTCCTGAACCTTCCTCGCTCCAGTCTCATATCATGGCCCCTGGTGTCCCTCCCCTCCCTTACTTTGAACAGCCCCTCTGTACCTGGCTTGTTTATTCCTTTCATGTATTTAAAGGTTTCAATCATGTCACCCCTCTCTCTCCTCTCCTCCAGTGAGTACATGTTCAACTCCTTCAACCTCCTCTCGTATAAGTCCCCCAGCCCCTTGATCATCTTTGTCACTCTGTGCTGCACCCCCTCCAGTAACTTAATGTCACTCTTCAGATACGGATGCCAGTACCGCACGCAATACTCCAGGTGTGATCTAACTAATGACCTATACAGTGGCAGAATAGACTCCTCCCTTCTCAAGGATATACCCTTGCAATACAACCCAGCATTTTGTTGGCCTTTGCAGCTGCCTTCCTACATTGTGCCGAGTTGTTCATTGACCCTGTAATGAGCACACCCAGATCCTTCTCCTCCTCTGTCTGGGCTAGCTGCACTCCCCTAGCTGGTAACTCCTCCTTGGGTTCTTCATCCCAAAATGCAGCACCTTGCACTTTTTGGCATTAAAGCCCAGTTGCCAGGTGTCTGACCAGGTTTCAAGCTTTGCCAGATCATCCTGCAACCCCTGCCATCCCCCTAGGTCATCCACCACCGCGCCTACTTTTGGTATCATCAGCAAAGACTGATCTTGCTCTTGATGTCCCATGATATGTCTGCAGTGAATATCCCAAACAACGCTGGTCCCAACACCGAGCCCTGTGGAACACCGCTCGTCACTGCCTTTGGGTGTGAGAGCTCCCCACCCACCACCACCCTCTGTTGCCTTCCCTGCAGCCAGTTTCCTACCCATCTCACCAGCTTTGCACCCACCCCTGTGCCTACTAACTTCCTTCCCAGACTTCCATGTGGCACTGAGTCGAATGATTTACTGAAGTCCAGATACAGGACATCCACTGCATGGCCCCTGTACAGTTGCCTAACTACCCAGTCATAGAACTTGACCAGGTTGGTTTGGCAGGATCTACCCATATGAAGCCATGCTGTCTGCTGTCCTGTAGTCCCTTGGCCTCTAGGAGGGCCACCAGCCTCCTTCAGGATAGTCTCCATTAGCTTACCCACGATGGATGTGAGGCTCACTGGTCTGTAGTTTCCTGGTTCACCCTTGGGGCCACTCTTGTGAGGGGCACCACATGAGCCATCCTCCAGTCCTGAGGTACACCCAATGTAGTGAGGCATTAAATAGGTCTGCCAAAGGTCTTGCAAGGACCTCTGCCAGCTCCTTCAGTACCCTGGGGTGGATGCCATCTGGGCCTGGCGCCTTGTCCACCCTCCGTGCCTTCAAACCCTCTCGAACTCTGCTCTCCATGATTTCCCCATCTGTCACCACTTCCCACCTGCTTCTGCCATTTCTCCCACCTTGGGTGTCACCCCCCTCTTCTCTTTAGTAAATACTGAGCAGAAGTACTCATTTAGTGCTTCCGCCTTATTGCACCCTGCTTCCACCCAACCCCCCTCCTTCCTAATCCTTACTATGTGGTCCTTACAGCCCTTTTCTCCTGATGTACTTAAAGAAGTCCTTCTCCCTTTCTTGATGTTTTGGCTCCCTTACTGCCTTGTCACTTCCTTGATTCTGTCAAGTACTCCTCCTGTCCCCGTTTTCTTGTACTTCCTAAAGGCAGCTCTTTTCCTCCTTACCTTTTCCATGACCTCCTTGCTCAACCAGATGGGTTTCTTAGCTAGCCTTCTTGCTCTGGGCTTTGCAGCGGTTTTGGTTGCCTCCACTATCCCCAGCTTTATGAGCTCCGCCTCTGATTAGTGTCCATACTAGATTGAATTCTGGCCAGGTACCCTTTTACCACTTCCCCCATCCTCCCGAAGTCGGCCCTCCTGAAGTCCAGCACTATTGTGCCAGATTCCACTCCTTCCTTGCCCATATCCAATGTGAGCCATACTGAGTGGTGGTCACTCCCTGACAGCAGTTCCTCCACTGTAAGTGTTCTCAAAGTCCCCATTTGCCAGCACAAGGTCAAGGGTATTCCCTAACCTGGTTGGTTCACTGACCATTTGCAGCAGGAAGCTGTCCTGGAAGGCATCCAGCAGTACCTGCTCCCTTCTGTTCCTGGTTGTTGGGGTGCTCCTGTCCACTCCTGACATGTTGAAGTCCCCCACAATCACCACACTACCCTTCTCGCAGGTCCTCCTAATCTGTTCTGCTAGTTCCCTGTCCAACTCCTCCGTCTGAGATGGTGGCCTGTACACCACTCCCATTCTAAGAATCCTGTTCTTGGAATCCTGGATTTGCATCCAAAGTGACTCTGTACTACCCTCCTCCCCTTCCTCCCTTACACACTTCAGTCCTTCCTTCACATATAGTGCCACCCCCTCCTTTCCCAATCACCCTGTCCCTACGAAATAACCTGTACCCTGGTACAGACAGGTCCTAGTCATTGTATTGGGTGGCCCATGTTTCCGTGATGGCTGCAATGTCCACCTCTCCCTCTGCCATGAGAACCTGTAACTCTGCAGTTTTCCTCCCAAGGCTCCTAGCATTAAGGGTAACCACCTTCCACCTTCCCCCCTCCCATACTGCCCTCCTTTCCTAGCATCACCAACAGTACTTGCCATTTGTCCTTTGTCACTGTTATGGGGGGTAAGCTCATATGGTTTCCCAACCTGTGGTCTCTGCATATCTCTTCCCCAACTGCCACCCCCCACTCCTAGTTTAAATTCCCAACTTCCTCTATGTACTCCTCCATCCTCTGTTTCAACACTTTCTTTCCCTCCTCACTCAAGTGTAGTCTGTCCTTGGCATAGAGACTACTGTCCTCCCAGGTCCCTCCCCACCCCCACCCCCAACAGCCCATACCCTTTAGCACAACACCAGGTTCTTAGCCATCCGTTAAATTCCTCTAGTCTCGCTTTCTTGTTGTGCTTGCATTTGGCACCGAAGTATCTCTGAAAAGTTACTTATCTTCCTGCCCCTCACATAATTGTGCTAGTTCCTCAAACCACCTCTGGACTGTATCTACTGTCTTGTCTGCAGGTCGTTTGTCCCAAGATGTATAATTAAATGAGGCTTGTCCCTACCCCTTCTAGCATATTTCAGAACAGACTGTCCCACCCTTTCGCTGTCATTCCTGGCATGGCCTCCACCCAAATCGACTGTGCCTCTCCCCTTGCTACCCCACCTAACTCCTTAGTATTGAGTCCCCAGCACTGATTCCACCCTCTTACTCCTGCTTGCTTCCATTCTTCTCCTCTCTCATTTCCAGCTCCTCTTCTTCCTCCTGCATTATTTCCCCCTTTTACCCCTGTTGCAATTCTCCCAGCAGAACTTCCCCCCGCTCCAGTTTGGTCCAGGCATTTATCAATTACTCCTCTAATTTCATCATTTCCCTCCTCCACCTTCTTCCTCTCTAGCAGTGCACAACTATTTTCTGAAGACCCTTCACAAATGCCCGCTCCCTCTCTCTTCATAGTAACCTGTTCTCTCCTTTCCACTCCATGACTTTTGCCACTTCTTCACCTCCCCTCACAAGTCCCTATCTCCTCCTTCCATTTGTCTTGTCTCCTGACCTGGTTTCCCTGGCAATTGTTCTTCCTGGCCTGGGCCCCTTTGTCTCTGCTTCCCTTCTACTGACCCTCTCCTCACCACTTTTGGCTTAAATTGCCCTCCCTCATCTCCCCTTCTTCCTCCCTCCAGTATTGGGCTAAACCCAACCCCAATCTGCCTTGCCTGTCTTAGTTCCTCCTGCAGACCCTCAATCTCCTTTCTAAGTTTTTCTATGTGGTTGCACACTAAACATCCTCCCACACTCCAGGCAATTTTTAGAAAGACTGGTGCACCGCAGTTGTTGCAGCCTACCACCCTATCCATTGCTGTCGTTGCCCACCAGTGACCCCCACCCTTCCAGATGCAAGATACCAAACATTCCCCCAAGTCTCCCCTCTCCCTCCTCTATCAGTGCCAAACATTTTCTTTATTTCCCTTACCTCCTTTGTTGTACACGTTTAGATATATTGAGCAACTGCTTTTTATAACCTTGCTTTTTATATGTAAAGTAGTGTAAAATAATGCACCTGGGTAGAGGGAACCCTTGGGAGAGCTACAGGTTGAGGGGGAGAGGAGCTGACTCACCAAGGAGGAAACAGACCTAGGATTATCATCTCTGATAATGTTAAGGTATCAAAGAAGTGTACAAAGGCAGCAGGGAGGGCCAGTGGTATACTGGGGTGCATGTGCAGAGGTATCACTAGCAGGAGGTGGGAAGTGGTGATGCCATTGTATAAAACATTGGTAAGGCCTCACCTGGAGTACTGCATGCAGTTCTTGAGGCCATGCCTTCGAAAGAACATGCGTAAGGTGGAGACTATCGACAGAAGGGCAACAAAGATGGTGCAGTGCCTACACTACAAAACATATGAGAAGAGACTAGGGGGACCTCGATATGTACTCACTGGAGGAGAGGAGACAGCGGGGGGACATGATTGAAACTTTCAAGTACCTTAAGGGTGTAAACAAGGTGCGGTCGGGGGGAGCTTTTCCAATGTAGAAAAAGTACTAGAACAAGGGGGCACACTATGAAATTGGAGGGGAGTAGATTAAGAGGTAATGTGAGGAAGTTTTCTACACAGACAGGGTAGTTGACACATGAAATAGTCTGCCACAGGATGTAGTGGGGCAAGAACAGTGTGGAGGGTTTAAATATGCTTGGGACAGGCACAAGGAAAGCCTGAGGGGAGGGGGAGTGACAAGCCATTGATAACACGGATCAGTGGCCACGTACAATGTATAGGGCCTACGGGCAGACTGGATGGGCCTAGCAGTCCTTATCTGCCAACAATTTCTAAGTATAAATGTAACGATTTTACATATACTTGAAGTCACACATTAACCTCCCTATGAGGATCCGAGAGGGAAAAGGAAGATTAGAGGATACTATAGCATAGTCAAGAAAGGGGTGGGGGTGTCCATAGGTGGCCAACCTTATGGACTAGAAATTGTAAAGGATAGATTAGACTAAAAAATAGAACTGTTGCAACAGATTTAAGAAAAGGTCATCCTCAAGAGTGGCAGGAGCTCCCTGTCACAATGGTAACATTGGCATTTATTCTGCCAACACTCCAAAAAGGAGACTGGTTGGCGTCACTGGACTTGAAAGATGCTTAGTTCTGATTCCCATCAGGTAACTACCAATTCTCAACCCTGCCATTCAATCTCACTTGAGGTCCAAGAGTGTTCATAAAATGAATGGCAGTGGTCCTGGCACACCTTCGAAGGCAAGGTGTCAGTGTTCCTATATTTGGATGACTTGCAGGTGTGTAGTGAAATCACCACAGCAAGTCAGACAGAACCTGCAGATCACCCAGAGGCTTCTGGAGCTCCTGGAGTTTCGGATAAACCACAAATAATCTGTCCTACCTGCATAGGTGCTGCAGTTCATAGGGGCAGAGATCAATGCCTTGCAAGGCAAGGCCTACCTGCCTTTAGACAGGGTAAGAAGTAATCGGCTGATTGCAGACTCATTCAGCCTGCACTAGCGAAAACCTGCATGGCAGTTCCTACAGCTGCTGGGCCACATGGCTGCGGCCACAGGCACAGTTCTAGATTCCAAATGAGACATCCAGTTCCACCTCAGGGCACACTGGTGTTAGAAGAGATCCTCTATCAAAGCTGATTTCCAGTAACAAAACCTTGTTACAGGCACTTTAGTGGTGGAAAAAGGAAACCAATATAAGGGATTCCCTTTCAGCAGGAGTCCCCATCAGTTCTCACAACAGATGCATCTCTGCTGGGTGGGGCGCCATTTGGGGACCACACAACTTGGAGCACTTGGTAAGTGTAGTCACTCCAGCACATAAACCTGCTGGAACTCAGAGCAGTGTTTCTGTCACTGAAGGCCTTCACAACACTAGTACAGGGAAAGGTGGTACAATATCACCACAATGTGTTACATAAACAAACTGGGAGGTACAAGGTCAAGTCCTCTCTGCACAGAAGCTATGAAAATCTGGCATACACTCTTGGAGTTTCCCTACAGGCAATCCATCTGCCAGGGAAAACAATACCCTCGCAGATGCTCAGTTGAATTGATCAGACCCATCGCGAATAGTCCCTGAACATGCAAGTGATGGAAGTGATTTTCAGGAGGTGGGGCACCCCAGAGGTATACTTGATCGCATCCAACCAGAACTATCATATTTTTTATTAAATTCAAAAATGTTATTAAGTTTTAAAAAGACAAATTCACTTGTACATGGAAGAATGTACACATGATATACAACAGTAATAAATACTAAACCTACAGACAACCAACCAAATAACTCCCCACCAAAATTCCTAGCCCTCACTCCCCCGCCCCTAGAGTGTGCCTTAATTTATTAGAGGAGAAAGAGACAACATCATCCCTTAGCCAAAATACCTGAAACAAAAGCCCTAAAATAACATTGAATACAGTTGTTACAGCATACCTACTTTAAAATATAACGCACACAATTTGCCCCATTTTTTGTCAAAACCTTTCATGTTATTACGAAGACCTGCAATCAGTCATTCTGTTCTGAAAAAAAACAGATGTAATTTAACCATTCACTATAGGAGATGGTTAACTGGGCCATCCAATGTTTAAGAACAGGCTTTTTGACAATAATGGCTATCAGAGCCATATGGAATCTGCGCCGTTTGTCTTCTAGGCATGTACTCTGGTATCCAAGTCAAACATCAATCGTGAAGAGGTCTTCCAGCCCCAGCCATTGGTCCAATTTAGATTGAATTTCTTGCCAAACGGGATACTTTTTCACAGTACCAAAATATGTGCACCATGTTCCCTTCTGCTTTGCCACATCTAGTGCAAGTGGGATCTGGTAGCCTACCCAATTTGGCTAGTCTAATGGGCATATAATACATATATTATTCAGTATGTGATATTGGGCAAGTCTAAATCTGTCTTGGGACTGGTGTGTATATATAAAGGTCTTTCCAGATCTGGGCCCAATCAAGGTTCAGGTCTGGAAGTAAGGTGTTCCAGATTGGAGAGCCAGGGAGGGGGTTGGAACAGGTAGTGGTCAAAAGGAGGGCATATATTGTGTAAACAGTGTGGTTTTAAGGCATATTCAGATACTTGTCAGTAGGGTTCTGACCAATGATGTCCGAGGCTTGACACCAAAAAATGTTACTATAAAATGTCTTGGTTGGAAACCTTAAAAATCTGGTTCCTTGGGATGTCAAATTTAGAGAGAATTTCAAAAGAGGAAAGGTTGTCCTAAGAAAATAAGTCTTTCTCTTGTGCCTCATGTAGCTGTGGGAGCCAATGACTGGGAAGACAGGAGCCACCTATTTTGATATTAGGATTTAATAGAATTGGCTGGCCCATTTCATATTTGAGGGGTATCTTAAAGTATGCACAACACTGTGAGAGATCTTTAAGGGAAGTACTAATTATCGAGTCCTGCAGTGCAACTGGCAGTGATGTTCTTGTCAAATAGAAGATGGTGGAAAGGTTAATGTCATTGGATCTTAAGAGGTTATTCTTTATGTGGAGCCAAATGGGAGTGTAGTTCATATCTCTTTGAGAAAACCATCTCCCCAACTTGGTTAAGTGACTTGCCCAATAGTGTGTGTAAAAAAAAAAAAAAAAAAAAAAATTGGAAGACGAAGACTTCCTAGAGCCTTGGGCACACTAAGTTTACAGAAAGCACGGCGGATGTTTGCCTAACCAGATAAATCTTGAAATCATGGAATGTAATCGTTGAAGAAGGATATCAGAAGCTATAAATTCAACAGGTTTAAGGAAAGAAGAAACGGGAAGAACATTCATCTTAATTACACTTATCCGAGCCCATAAAGATAAGGGTAGGTTCTGCCATCTCTGAGATCCTGTTGGATGGTCACAACTAGATCATCCAGGTTGTTTCTTGGTGTTAATGGGATTCCTAGTTAAGTGTATACCGAGATACTTGATTGCCTGAGAGGACCATTTAATACCCAGTTGGACAAACTCCATTTCAAAGTATGGCTATTCAGTGGAAAAATTTCAGTTTTGGAAATATTTAATTTATAAGATAACCCGTCAGTAACCAATAACTTCTTAGGGTGTGTTCCAAAGAGGATGCTGGCTGCTCCAGATGGAGATTACAGTCTGCATATACCGAGAATGTTAGTTTGATTGTGAATTGGAATACCTTTAATTTGGGGACTGTTTAATATGACAAAGAAGGGTTCTAAATAAAGGTTAAAGGAAGGGTGAAACAGGGCAACTTTGCCAGGTGCCAGTAAATAAGGGGAATCTAGCCGAGAAAACACCATTGCAATAAATCCTGGCCGAGGGAAAGGAATAGACTGACTGTGTCATTGCAATAAAATGAGAGAAGCCCAATTTCTTCAGTTATCCATAAAAACTCCCAGTACACCCTATCAAAAGCTTTTTCGGAGTCTAGGGAAATTAAGGCCTTTGGAGACTGAGAAGATTGGGCTGCCTGAAAAACATATGTAAGTGTCCTCAGGTGATCAACTGGGGAGCGTCCAAACACGAATCCAACTTGTTTGGGGCTTAGAAGCTGGGTCCAATGAGCTTTTATCCGAAGCAAGAGTACTTTGGCCAAGACTAATGTCACAATTTGAGAGAAATTGGCCGATAGCTAGCCGGATCTAAATGGAGCTTGTCTGGTTTGAGTACGAGAATAATTGTTGCTTCCAGAAGGGTTGGATCTAATTTGTCGGCCTTGAACATGTAACTATATAAGTTAAGCAAAAGGGGGGATAGCTCCTTGGAAAATGTTATATAAAAATTAGAGGGAAATCCGTTAGGGCCTGGCACTTTGTCTGGAGCAAGGCTATTGATGACCATCTCAATTTCAGTAGTAGTTATTGGTGAGACTAGCATATGTCATCTAGGACAGGAAGGTCCAGAGAATACAAGTAAGCTTTTATGTCTTGGGGTAATATTTGGGAAAGACATTTACCATAGAGTGTCTTGTGAAAGGCTTGAAGACCTGAGCAATCTCTGGGTTCAGTTTAATGGAGCCATCAGAAGCCCGTATGGAGGGATTAAAGGGAACTCTCTAATTGATGCAGATGTAAGTCAGTAGCCTCCTGCTTTTTCACCCTGATCAATGTATTTAGCTTGGTCTTTAAAATAGCATATTCCACTTTCTTTTATCAGGTCTGCGTATTCATTATGCAACACTAGCAACTCTTCTGAGGTGGCTGGGGATGTAGTGGAGGATAAAGTATTTTCTTTCTCTTTAATCTGGGTTAACAAAGATAGAGCTTTAGTTTCACTAAGCCTTTTTCTTCTAGAAGCTATCTTAATAAATTCTTCCCAGAGGTAACATTTCAGGGTACACCACAGGAGGTCACCTCTTGATATGGAATCTCCATTATGCTCCATAAAGGTAGAGATAAGAGCTTTAATGTGGGAAATAGTGGAATTGTCTTAACAGCTGCGTATTCAGTCTCCAGACTGCATCTCTGTGGGTATAAGAATCCAGAGAAAGAACTAACCAGGCAACTGAGTGGTCAGATAAAACTATGGGCTCTCTACCAGATTGGGAAAGACCTGGTATGAGGGAGCAGCTAATTAAAATGTAGTCTAATCTTTACCAGGATTGATGAATATTTGAATAAAATGTACATAACTGATGTGAAGGATTTAAGGTATGCCATAGAACACACAGCTAACAGAACTATTAGATCGTTCAATGGTTCTGCGATGACTAAGGTGGTTTCAGTGGCCTTTCAAACAACATGAAGTCTTGCTGTATTCTATCATATGCAGTTAGGTCCTGCCTTTCAACTGCCGCGGAGAACAAAGAGTTAAACTTTCCATGGCCAGCATAGAATGTTCACCACAAGCTCTGTTGAAGCCCCGGTCTACTGTTTAAACTGCAACAGTCAGATTCTTTACTCCGCCTCACTGAACAGTCGCTTCCGAAATTTCTCCTGCTTGGTTCAAAAAGTCGGTTGACGTCTGTTTTCGGTCGGTTTCTCCCGAATTGCTGTTACCGCTTAGTCTGTTCAAGTCTCTGTCTGTGGTACCGTGAGTACTAGATAGGTTTTTGTTCTGTTTCTGTGTGGAACATGTAAATTGAGAATCTGTTCGGCTGAACCGATCAGTTTGAGGTAAAAAGGCTTGTGCTTACTTTAGAGTGTGGTAACCGGTCCATATCAGTTCTAAAACAAAAAAAAGAAAAGAAAAAGCAGGCCTGCATCCTCCCCTCAGTCTAAAGCACCTGCCAAGTAGACACCCTGATGGGTCTGCCTGGGCCGATTCTCCCATACCAGTAGGGGGCAGACTGACTTACTTTGTCCAGGACTGGAAGTCTCTAACAATCAGACAAGTGGGTCCTGGAAGTAGTAAGCCAGGGACTGGTTCTCAGCTTCAAAAAATTCCCCAAAATGAGAACCAGATCCTTTCCATCTGCAAATCACTGAGACCCTTGCCCTAGAGGCATAGGTTTCTTTACTCTTCTAGCTCTCAGAGCTATAGAGAGGGTTCCCAACCTACACAAGGGCAAAGGATTGTACTCCAGGTACTTCCTAACCCCCAGAAAGACAGGAGAATGGCGTCCCATCCTGGACCTAAGATATCTGAACAAGCACCTTTTGAAGCCTAAGTTCAAAATGATAACTCTGGGAATTATCCTTCCCTCTCTAAGGCCAGTGGACTGGCTAGCCTCCCTGGACCTCAAAGATATCTACTTTCACATTCCCATCAGGTGCTCCTACAGAAAGTACCTCAGGTTAGAGTTGCCCTAAGGCCACTATCAGTTCAGAGTAATGCGCTTTGGCCTAACATCAGCCCCAAGGGCTTTCAAAGTGCCTGGCAGTAGTAATTGCTTTCTTAAGAAGAAAAAGATCTCATCTTCCCATACTTGGACGACGGGCTCATAGTAGGTCAGTCTCCAGACCAAGTCAAGTCACATCTGCAAGTGACCCAGCAAGTGCTCACTTCCTTAGGATTCCTTCTCAACCTTCTGAAGTCTGTTCTCGAACCGGTACAGCTCCTCACCTTCATAGGTGCAGAACTAGATACAGTAAAGGCAAGAGCCTTCCTTCCCCTGGAAAGGGCAAGGAACCTTATGGAACTGGCCTCTTCATTCACCCTTCAGGTGTCTCGACCAGCAAGGCATTTCCTTCAGCTTCTGGGCCACATGGCAGCTTCCACAGCAGTGGTCAAAGGGGCAAGATTCCAGATGAGGGACGTTCAGTTCCACTTAGAGCCTTCTGGTCCCAAAGAAAGGATTCCCTTACCAAGCTAATCCTAGTGAATCGAACCCTGATCCAAGCCTTGCAATGGTGGAAGAATCAGGACAGTTTGAGACAAGGAGTTCCATTTGTCACTCAGTCTCATTCAGTAATACTCACCACAGATGCTTCCCTGCTGGGCTGGGGAGCCCATCTGGGGGATGTTACCACCCAAGGATTGTGGTCACCTCAGGAATCTCTGCTTCACATCAGTCTCTTGGAACTCGGAGCAGTGTTTCTGGCACTGCAAGCTTTTTCCAAGTCTGCACAGAACAAGATGGTTCAGGTCAGAACAGACAACACCACCACCATGTGGTACATCAACAAGCAAGGAGGCACTCTGTCTACAGCCTTGTGCACAGAAGCAATGAAGTTGTGGTCCCTGGCCTATTCCCTGCAAACCTCTCTGATAGCAATTCACCTCCTAGGGAAGGACAATGTCCTAGCAGATGCACTGAGCAGAATATCCCAGGGCCATCACGAATGGTACCTAGATCCTCTAGTTTTGAAAGTGATTTTCTTGAGATGGGGCACACCAGAGATGGATCTTTTTGCAGCCCTAGACAATCGCCAACTTCCTCTCTTTTGTTGCAGACCTCCAGTCTTGGGCTCAGTCCCCCTGGATGCTCTGATTCTGAACTGGGAAGGGAAATTTCTGTATGCTTCCCCCCCCCTTCCCTCTCCTGTTCAGTGTTAGTCAAGATAAGGTCACAACCATGCAAAGTGATTCTGATTGCTCCAGACTGGTCCAGGCAGCCATGGTATCTCTTGCTGCTGTCCCTAGCAGTCCACATTCCCCTGTATCTTCCCAGGAGTTACAACCTGTTGACATCCTCTCGGGGGAGGATTTGGCACCCCAGTCTTAAGTCTCTCAACCTCAAAGCATAGCTCTTGAAGAGTTGGTGTTTGCAGATCTGCATCTTTCTCAAGGGGTTCTGGATATCCTTAAGGCTTCTCAAAAGCATTCCACCAGGAAGACTTAAAACTCCAAATGGAAAAGATTCAGCATTTGGTGTTCTAAGAAGAATATTTCTCCAGACTCTGCTGAATTGCCTACCGTTCTGGACTATATGGTCCATCTTAATAGCCTAGGCCTCAGACCAGCTACCCTTAAAGTACACTTGGCAGCTGTTTCTGCTTTCTTGTCAGTAGGCAAGCCTTCCTCTCTATCATCCCATCCTGTATTTTGTAAGTTTTTCAAGGGATTGCTGCACACCAATCCCCCCTTTAGGGATCCTGCTCCTGCTTGGGACCTTAATGTTTGCATTGCTCAGCTTATGCAACCTCCCTTTGAGCCTTTGTCCTCAGCAGAGCTTAAGTACTTGACTTGGAAAACTGTGTTTTTGGTAGCCATTACTTATGCCAGGCGTATCAATTAATTGCAAGCCCTGTCGGTGGAATCTGATTTCATCTCTTTCCATGAAGATAAAGTGGTCCTTAGAACTAACAAAGTTCTCACCTAAAGTGGTTTCAGATTTCCACCTCAACCAGTCTATATCTCTCCTGTTTTCTTCACTGACCATTCCTCCTCGGGAGAGGAGGCTACACAGCTTGATGTTAAGAGCCCTTGGCTACTACATAGAGCTGCATTGAGGTCTCGGGTTTGAATCCTCCAGTTCCTCACTTACGGAGAAGTGGGAAAGGGCAAACCTGCCACTAAGAGATCTGTTGCCAGGTGGATTGTTTCTTGTATACAATTCTGCTGTGAAAAACTGGGTAGAACTCCACCCTTAGGCCTGATGGCTCATTCCACTAGAGGTACAGCTGCTTCCCTGGCTGCTACCAGGGATATTCCTCTTAAAAAACTTTGTCAAGCAGCCACCTGGAAAACGGTCCATACTTTCACCAAGCATTACTGTCTGGATATCCAGGCTAGGAGTGATGCTCGGTTTGCAGTACTTCAGATCCTGTTTCCAAAGTAGGTTCTGTCCCTCCTCCATGGAGGTACTGCTTGGTAGTCTGCAATATGTCAGAATACAGCAAGACTTCATGTTTGAAGAAAATTACTCACCTTAGTAATGTTGTTTCTTCTAATAAAGTCTTGCTGTATTCTACCCCAGCCTGCCCTCTCAGAACCTAGATTTTGGGATGTGGGTGGGCAGGAGAAGTGTTGGCACCCTAGGGGTTTCCTTTTTTCACCCTTTTTTCGGCTTGGGAGAGAGGTGGTGTTTTGGATGTGTCTTTGTTTTTGGGTTTCCTGACTTGAGTCTTCCTTTTGAAACCAAAAAAACACTTTTTTATATAGATGGATTTGCCAGTTGGCTAGTAAGAATTTTAGTTTCCATACAGAACATCTAGTGAGTCTTTGCTTGTAAAGATTGACGGTTGCAGTTTAAACAGCAGCAGACAGGGGCTTCAACAGAGCTCGTGGTGAACATTCCATGCTGGCCATGGAAAGTTTAACTTTGTTCTCCGGGGCAGTTGAAAGGCAGGACCTAACTGCGTATGTCAGAATTCAGCAAGACTCCATTAGAAGAAACATTACTAAGGTGAGTAATTTTTTCATAGGTCCTATCCAGGTCCTGGGTGGGTGGGATGTTCTAATCTCTCCCCCCCCCCCCCAAAAAAAAATCAAGGGGGAGGGTAGGGATGTTGCTGTTTTGTTAGTCAGATCCATTAAAAAATCTGGGTCTCCTCCCACCGGGCCATATATTGAACCCAGAACTACTGTACTGTTATTCAGAATACCCTTAATTAAAACATATCTCCCCATGGGGTCAGTAACGGTCGTATCCACTTGAAAGGAAATATTTTTTAATTAGTATGGCCACCCCTTGACATGAGGATGAATCCCCAGCTGCAAAGACTTGAGATTCCTTGTCTACGTAGCCAGAGTGACTCTGCACCTGCCAGGTGCTTTTCCTGAAGCAGGATAATACCTGCATTCAGAAGGGCACAATGTTTGAGAATCTGATACCTTTTTGAAGCATCTCTTGCTCCTCTGACATTCCATGTGACTATTTTAACAGGATTGTTAGCCATATTTATCAACATATCAACCATAAAGTTTCCAACATCCCATAAGGCACACTCCTTCCCCAACCCCTCAGCCATCCCACCCTAAACAGTATAATTAGAAGCTGACAAAACCAATATAGAAATATAAAGTACGATATCCAAGACATTATTTGACTGAGTCCTCTATTCGAGGAGTAACTAAGGTGTTTAGTAACAATACCGGCACCCTAGAGTTCAATAAAGCCCCCCCCTTTAATAAATCCCCATAACTATTTACATTAGGCCTCTCACCCAAAGTCTGAACACGTCTGTACCTGTGTAATATCTTGGTGATTGGCCAAACCCAGATGGCAATTGTTATACCAATAATATATAAAAGAAAAAACGGACCGCCACACTTGCAGCTCACAATACATTGTGGTTAACCTCTGAACTAATGGGCATCTAATGCAAAAAGAGGTAAAATAAACACCAAAACACCATCACCCCCCTAAACTGGTATGCTATGCTGCTCTTCCTGAGCCTGCTCCAACCCAGAGCCCAGCTCCCCCCAACTCGATGTATCTTAATACTATTATAATAAGGGACCTCACTTAAACTAAAGGAAGCCTAATGATCTAGAGTCACTCTGCAAATATTTCCTGGCTGAACTTAAATGGGGTACCCTAAAAAAGACAAGGTACAAACACATTCAGCCTCTTGTTAAATCCGCCCTGACTTTACAAGGACACAGACTCCCCAAATAAATCCTTTTAAAAGGACATAAACCCTAATAAGAGTTACCCAAACAGGAGAAGCAAGCTACCTTAGGATCAACGAATTAATTAGGGCACATATTCAACTACAGAAACCTGCATCTAGTTCTGGTGATGCCACCTATAACACTGACCAGTACATAAATAGTGGCATCTCAAACAGAATCACAACTTATACCCAGGAGTAACTGCCCTGAGCCCTGCGACTTCCATTGCCCAAGAAACTAGCTGGGAGAAAGAAAAGGAGGGTGCCCAAGTCGGTCCTTGCCTAGTTCCCCGTTAGGAAACCACCCCTGTCCAAAAAAAAAAGTTCCTGCTATGAAACAGAAGGTCACTAGAGCCCCCTTGACTTAGGATGCTACGCTGAACATAGCGTATTGGATCAAATTGAGCTAGAAGGCTCCTCTACGGGCCTTAAGGGCAAAATATTCTACAACATTCAACTGGTATTGTAAACTAAGCACAATCTTTCACATTAACTATAAGGAGCACCAAAGCTCCATTTTAACAGTTCAGCCCTTTTTTTAGAGATTGGGCAATCTTGTAGTTAAATCCGAAGCTGCTTGCTCAGGTGTCATAAACGAGCCAGGTTACTTGTACTGACATGTGGAGTTTAGCTGGATACAGCATCCTGAAGGGGATTCCAGCAGCGATTAATTTACTGACAGTGGAGTGAAAGGCAGCCCGCTTCTGGTGTGTTTCCAAAGGTAAGTGTAACCCCTGGACCCCTGCCTTTTTGCAAAACGACAGGTGGCATGCTGTTGAAACTGACAGCAGTACCTGGTGGGGACTGGGTTCGGGGAGGATGAGGTTACTCGGTACAGGGGGGCTTAGGTTTGGCTACTTTGCACAGGGGCACCCAAGTAAATCTGAACACAGGAAGCAATAACTGTAATGTCCAGAACCAGGAATGGGATTCTACAGTGTGGCTTTTATTCATATCCAAGCTGAACAAACAAAGCATAGATGAACCCCCATGGGGCTACATTCCTGGTAATGCAGATTAGAGACAACAGAACACTTCTTCACTATTTCCAGCCCTCAGGCTCTGAACCCATCAGGCACACAGCCCAGACTTGTACACAGCCTGACTTGTACACTACTTGGGTTTTCCCCACTGGCCCGGCTCCCCCGCTGGCCACTTGATCCATGGGTCCATTTTGGGAAATGAACCAGTTTTCCAATTGGTGGCTCTCAAACCACCTTAGAGCCTTCACTCTAGAGGGAATTTTACTTCCAGTCCCACGCCTGGGTATTTCCCTCATCACTGGCCAAGTGCCTGAGGCAAAGTAGAAACCACAGAGCAAACCAGAGAGGTGGACCTGGTCACTAAAGATGGGGGGTCTCCCACCTCCAGCTCCCACAATCCATACCCGGCCATTTCTCTGGAAACTAAACAACTCTTTTCTGAAAGCTTGGCAATGTAGATTACTGGGTAGATGTATGTCACATCTCCTCTACATGTTTTGACTTCCATATGTGCCGGACTTGAACATACTTTACTTTTGGCAAAGCCTATTACTCTAGGCCTCCCACTACTTCAGTAGTCCAATCCCCACTATCACACAAGTCCCAGGGTAAAAACATGGGCCCTTTAGAAAGAGCAGAAGCTCTCCTCAGGTTGCAGGTGCCCCACAGGCTAATCACTTAAATCTTCTCGCTTCCCGAACTCTTGGACCAAATAAGGCAGCTTCTCCACTAGCAGAAGACCAGGGATTGCCCCTGGAATATGCAGGAAACAGGGGATGGGGCACTGAGACCCGAATCAGTGGTCTCCAGCACTTTAAAACTATCTTCTGTCTCTCTTTCTCTAGGTGGAAACACACACCTTTTTTCTGAATGGTAGCCCTATGTCAGGGCTGAGGCTCCACGAGCCTACACAGAGCTGCTGTGCTCCTTTCTCAGCAAGCTCCAAACTCCAACTGAACTACAGACTACTGTTCAAACCTTCCAACATTCTATTCCAACTCCCTGCTGCAGATTCCATTGTGGCTCATGCAGCTGCAACAGTTCTATGGTGATGTCCTCCCTCAGTCTCAGCTGAGACTGAGAACAGAGTGAGACGGTGTGAAATCCATTTAACTGGAGTTTCACAAGCTGCCTTCCCTGCCTACCACTAGGTCTTACTGAGATTCTATTAACCCGGTAACAAGGGGTTACATAAGTCCTGTGTTATTCAGAGGGTTGCACTCTCCACGATTTTTCTGAAGCTCTTTGACTTTGGTGAGAACATGCTGCTTTTCCACAAAACTTAGGAACTTCACGATGACTGGCCTGGGGTGCTCTTGGAGGGTCGTGGCCTGAGGGGTGATCTGGCGCTCTCAATTTGGTAGCTGGAGCTAAGAGGGGAAGGGCCTACCACTTTCTGTAGGAACCTCTGCATAAAGAGAATGATATTGGCCCCCTCCTCCGATTCCGGTAAACCGGGATCAGGATATTATTCTGTCGGCTCCTGCCCTCCAAATCTTCAGTTTTGGGCTGTAATTTGTGAATTTGCTGGTGTAGATGCGTTATTAAAGGCTCCGTTTTTTCTCTCCACTTCAAGGAGACCGAACGGGCCTCTGTATCTCCCACCCTCCTCGTAAGGTCATTCAGATCACTACGAAGGGATTTCAACTCTGTTGATGTCTGAGAGAGTTTCTTTAAAGGCAGCATTTCTTGTAGGAAACGATCCTCTGTTAATGGAGTCACGGCAGAGGTTAAAGGATTTGACTTACTAGAAACAGCCCCTTGAGTCCGTTGTTTCTTGGGCGTTTATTTCGGTGTGGCTGGTGGTGTGTGCCTAGGCAAGGCCTGCTTCATGTCGGCCTCCGTCCACGACAATTGTAGCCAACTACGCCGATTTTCTATGCAGGGCAGACACTATAGCTCAGGGTCTACCTGGTGCTATGTTAAACCGTGTGTCCTTTGGTTATGCATAAAAATTAATCTGAGGCGAGGCGTTGGAGCTCCATTTCAGTGCTGCTACCAGGAACCCTGCATCACATGATCTCGTCCAGAACTACCATCTGACACAATACTGTTGCAGACCACCAGATTGGGGAAGAGTCCCCCTGGATGCTGTAACTCTGAACTAGTCAGGGAAGCACCTGTATGTTTTCCGTCCCTTCTTTCTGGTGTACAGGGTACTGCTCAAGCCCAGGTTCCAGTCAGCATCAGTGATCTAGATAGCACTAGACTGGGCCAGGTGCATGGTACTCTCTGCTGCTTCCATGTCTGTGGCCATGCAAATGCACCTTCCTCGGAGGCACAATTTGCTAATCTCCAACCAGGGAGGCCCCTGCCAACCTCAGGTCACTCTGGCTCAAGGCATAGCTCTTGAGGACCTGGAATATGCAGGCTTGCATCTTTCTGAAAGTGTCTTGGACATTTTAAGGGGTTACTGAAAGCCCTCCACTAAGAGAACCTATGCTTCAGAATGAAAAAGGTTTTCTATTTGGTGTTCATCTAGGGAATGGGTACCAGCACATGCTGGGGTCCCAGCTGTGCTTGATTCTTATCTATTTACGTTCACGGGGTTTGCAGCATCTGCTTACATATCAGCTGGACAGAATGTTTCAATGCCTTCAGATCCTATCTTCAAAAGGTTCTTTAAGGGCCTGGCCCATTTGCACCCCCCTCATAGGGAACCGGTGCCCGCATAGGACATAAATGTGTGCATAACTAAGGTCATGGGGCCTCACTTTGAGCCCATGTCTTCAGCTCATTTGAAATATGTCACATGGAAAACAGTTATCCTAGTGGCAGTGACTTTGCAATAAGAATCAGTGAGCTCCAGGCTGTCTGCATTGAACAGGATTTCATCTTATTCTACAGGGATGAGGTGATCCTGAGAACTAACAAGAAATTTCTCTCTAAAGTGGTCTTTGATTTCCATTTGACCCAAACCATTACCCTACCTGTGTGTTTCACTGAGCACTCTACTTCTGGTGAAAGGAGACTCCACAGTCTGGATGTCGAGAGCACTTGGCTACTATACGACAACCACTAAGGACCATAGGCAGAACACAACACAGCCGATCTGCATTCGAGAGGATTCCTGCAGGAGGTCATTACAAATAGGACTGCGCTCCCTGACGTCGAGACCACACTACAAACTTCTAGCTAGCAATCCATAGTGGGGGACCACCCCTGGCGTCACCTGATAGGACATCAGTGTGACACTATATAAAGGGGGCGGTCCCCACGCCCACCCTCCAGTTCTTTCCCGCTGCCGACCTGGAGTCAGTTGATCCTTGTGGAGAACTTCCTTCAGTTGACTGCTATTTTCCGGCGGCGTGTTATTTTCTTTCTAAGTCCTTTTTCCGTCGTTGCATGTCTTCATCAAGTGGTCTGAAGAACAAGTGTGGTGCTGAAATCCAGCATGGGGATGACCACTCATGCTGCGCCCTCTGTCTAGGCCCAAAACACTGGCCCCAGGACTGCTTGATCTGGTGTGTGTGTGTGTGTGTGTGTGTGTGTGTGTGTGTGTGTGTGTATGTGTGTGTGTGTGTGTGTGTGTGTGTGTGTGTGTGTGTGTGTATGTGCGTGTATGTGTGTATGTGCGTATGGTGTGTGTGTGTGTGTGTGTGTGTGTATGTGTGTATGTATACATGTGTGTGTGTGTGTGTGTGTGTGTGTGTGTATATTTTTTTTAACATGGCCACATGTGCGAGATGCCAAAAAGCCCATCTGCTCAAGAAGCGCCTTCCTTCTATGGAAAAGGAGCTGTGGGAATGTTCTTCCTCTCCCACCACCAGCTGAAAAACTAGACGCATCGGGATCTCTCCCCTTCTGTTCAGCGCTGCCAGATCGAAGAAGTAGCCTCAGGGGAGGCATCAGCTTTGGCAAGTATCCCTCCTGCCTGGTCTCCATCCGCCCCCCCTCCTCCCGCAGTAGTCCGAGGGACGAAGGGGCGTTCTTCTCAGGAGGATACCTCTTCTGGGACCGTAAGCAGCACTCTGGACGGTAAGTCTCCTCCATTGCCACCAAGAGTACACGGCCGCGGTCGGTAAGGTGGACTCCAGCTCCTCTGCCGCCTGCCTGACCCTGACTGAGGAGTCTGATACGGTTCCTCCAACGCTCAGTTGTTCACGGCTGATCAGTTGGTTGCCAGCTCACCTGACTGCACGGCCGAGGCTCTGTCGGACGTTGGGGGTTTCCCTGTCTGTGATCTGAGCCAGCTGCCAGACCCTATTTATTCCCACGAGGGTTTTCCTTCCAGGGATTCTCTTCCTCTGACTCAGCCTGATCCCCTTAATTCCCTGCAGGAGATGAGCGGTATGTCTTTGGAGATTTATTCTCATACAGCGGGTACCATACTGGCTGGTCTTCCGCTATTCCAGCGGACCTGTCGATGGGGGTCTCCTCTCCCAGATCCCCCTTGCAAACTTCAAATCAGCTTTTGGATTTGGTGGTCCCTCCGATGCCTGAACCCCTGATGTCGAATACCGTAGGGAGACCTGCACTCTTGAGCTCACCCGTCAACTATCTTCTCAATCCAGTGATTGCCGGTGTACCGTTGACCTCAAGGCTGCCTGACTGCTCTGGGGCCCCCACCTCCGCGCCTCATTCTCGGATGCCTTAGCCGCCACCAGGCCTCTCCTGGTTCCCAACCCCCAAGGCCTGCTGTCTGTCTGTCTGCTCTGTTACTAACAGTCCCTTGGCCCTGCCCCTACTGGACCAGTTGTCTTTTCCCTCCTCCCACGCCGCAATATCCGTAATGACCGATTGTCATTGTATCTGTCACCAGGCTACCTGTCTGTGGCCAATGCAACTGGGTACCTGCCACAGGCTTTGCTTTTTTTTTCTTTAGGGATACAACCCACAGGTCTACCCATTTTAGCTACCATTACCCTGGCTACCCCTTCTACCCTCACTTGGGATACCCAGGGTTCCAGCTCCTTGGCCGCTCTCCTACTCCACAGTTTCTGGCTTTGAAAAGGTATCAGGCTGACAAGCCAAGGTCCATTCCCTCTTGGTGGAAGGACGCAAAATCACAACTCTTACAGGAGTTCTCAAACGGAGCTGTCGCCGATCCCCATGTCTGCTCCACGATCAGCTCCCAGGAGTCTTTCCCTTGCCGACCCGCAGATGTTGGACAGGGAACCTGCCAGACGCCCTCCTAGAGACTTATCTGGCGACAGACCCACAGAGGGGGGCGTCTGATAAGGTGGTGTCACCCAGCAAACCGGTATCATCGGACTTGGACTTTTCCGTGAGTTCCGGGTCCTGTTCTCCATTAGAACCTCAACCGAAGGAGTCCCCCTTAGTCTTCCTAGGAGGACCCTTTGTTCACTGACCTACTCTGGTCTATTTAGACCGTGTGGATGGGCTACCCAGGAACTGGATCAGAAAAGAAAAAGGCTGGCTGAGCACCTGGACATTTTGTATGCAGACTCCTCACCCCTGCACTTTTTGGAAGGAGCCACACGAGGACTTGACTTCTACCATTTGGCAGCAGCTGTCCTCTATTCCTGCAGTTTCTAAGAAGGCAGACAGGACTTGCCATCCCCAGAAGGGGTTTCTCACCTCACTATGTAGCCCAAGGCGGATTCCATAGTGATCACAGCAGCCCACGACAGATTGGCCACGCGGAAGCATCTTAGTCCCTCTCCGCCAGATAAGGAGTTCAAAGAAATGGACCAATTTGGCCCAAATTGTACCCCTCCTCCACTTGTGCCTTGTCTTAGGAAAACTGACCCACATGATTTCTTATCAGATCTGGAATCTGACAATCTGGCTATCCCAGACCAAGATCTCTGGGACAGACTGCTTAAAAAGGTGAGGCTTAACAAGTCTTCCTGCCATCATGCACTCTGTGCCACCTACGATTCTGTGGATTTGGTGGTGTATAGCACTGCCTCGGGCGTCTGCCTTAGAAGGCTCCCATGGTTGCACTTGGCACAGGATGTTAAATCCACTCTCCTGGATGCCCCCTTCCGGGGCCCCATCCTATTAGGGGGGTGTAAGCATAATAGCTATTAATTCTGTGACTGTATAAAGGAAAAGTGTGCAGTAAATTGTGCTTACTTGTTTTCGTGGTTAATTCCTGAGATGACAGATTACACTCTACAGTAAAATTAGAAGCGCTTTATTTCAGTACCTTAACATTTAACATATTTTTAACACTTAAACAGTAGGTATCATAGGTAGTACAGAGCTTAAAAGACTAATGTCTATAATGCTCGCTGATATTAATTACGGCCCATTATAGAATATTGGCCTAAATATTTATCCAAATGAATTTAAGGTGTCTGTTTTCGCATGCTACAACATCCAATGGTAAATTATTCCATATTTTCAAACATGAAGTCTTGCTGTATTCTGACAAATTGCAGTGAGGTCCAACCTTCGAACTGCCCCAGAGATGAGAGTTAACTTTCCATGCCAGGCATGGAATGCTGAGCTCGAGCTCAGTTGAGACTGTCTGTTGCTGTTTAAACTCAAACAGTCAGATTCTTTACTCCACCTCACTGAACAGTCGCTCCGGAGATTTCTCCTTTGCTCGGTTCAATTTGTCGGTTAAGCACCGCTTCCTGGTTTTTGACCGACTTAAAACCGCAGAACTCCGTCGGTTCAGTCTCTGTCTGTGGTATTCGTGGAGTACTAGATAGGTTTATTTTTGTTTTCTTGTGGAACTTGGAACGTGGGATCGGTTCGGTTTGAACCGATCGAGTTGTTAAAAGTCTTTATTTCACTTTTAGAGTGTGGTTACTGGTTCTTATCGGTTCTAAAAACGTGTTTATTACGGTTTTTTCCACGACCAATAACGGTCAGGAACCGATAAGTGTGTCTTGCCTGGATGGATTGCCGAAAAGCGAAGTTTTGGTTAGACTGCCATGTCTGAGAAACCCAAAGAAAAACTGGCCCACTGGGTTTCAACACTGTAGTGTGTGTGGGGAAGTCTTTGCTAAGGCTGATCCCCACACCACCTGTGTTTATTGTCTGGGGTTTGACCACCTCGATTCAGACTGCCAGATCTGTGTGTAAAAAAAAAAAATTTCCTGCAGCTACCCTGGAAAAAAAGAGTTGGTAGGCTCAGGGAAAGGGAGGCCAAAAAGTCCACTGACCCGGATGGTCAGCCCGGTTCGGTTACAACCGAACCAGGAGGAGTGCCCTCTGACCAGGGCGAAACTTATATGGGCAAAAGGAGAACAGATTCTGAGGAATCTGTTCCGGTTAAGAGAACAAGAGATAAATTAGCCGGTGTGGATCCAAAAGTTTCTTCTTCAGCCGCTGATGAAATAGCCAAAGCGATAAAAATTGTTCAGTCGCTATCCTCAGTTCCGACCGAACCG
This sequence comes from Neoceratodus forsteri, assembly GCA_016271365.2. Lineage (NCBI taxonomy): Eukaryota > Metazoa > Chordata > Ceratodontiformes > Ceratodontidae > Neoceratodus > Neoceratodus forsteri. The sequence goes on along the minus strand of CM057453.1, from coordinate 772,926,051 downwards.
GCACCATCAGTAAGGCGCTTGGTTTGGTCGGTTCCACCAGTTCCGGATTATGATTTTAGAGGAATTTTATGAACCGGAGGAGGAGGAAGGAGAGTATGCAGAAAGTGAAGGTGATTATGAAAGTCTGGATGTGCCCATTGACCCGGACATCTCCCCAGACAGACCTTCAGGAGTGTCTCCTCCTAGGCTTTCTGAGTCCCCCTCCCATTTCATGTTTTACAAGAAAGTGGTGAAACCCTTCAGCTTCCTATGGAAGAAGCTGTGGATGTCCAGGAGGAGCCTGACTATGTTGAAATGATGGATATCCCAGAATCCAGGAGGCTGTCTATTCCCCTTCATAAGTCTTTTGGGAAATGGACAATAACAGTTTTAAAGACTCCTAATTCTATACCTCCTGTGGATAAGAGAATGGACAAGAGGTATACTCTTTCAGGCTCAGATACAGAGTTCCTTACCCAGCAGTGCAGCCATGTTGGGGTAGTGCAGGCTGCTGCCTGTGATAAGGCAAATATACCTTTGGCTTCACACCCCCCAGATAAGGACTCTAGGAGGATTGATGCCATGGCAAAGAAACAGTACATGGCAGCATCCTTGGGACTTAGGCAGGCCAATTACATGGCCTATACAGCTAGATATCAGAAATCTAGATGGGACACTGTAATGCCTTTAGCTAAACAGGTCCCTGGCCAGCTTGCCAAGGAGCTGGAGCAGGTGGCTGCTGATGGTATTGAGGCATCCAAGGTGCAATTCCATGCTGCAGTGGACTCCAATGATGTTTCATCTAGAGTCATGGCTACATCTGTGGCCCTTCGTAGGATGGCTTGGCTCAGATGTACTAGCCTGTCTCAGGATACCCAGACTAAGGCCATGGATTTTCCTGTTGTGGGTAATTCTCTGTTTGGGGAGCAAACAGAGAACTACATGAAGAAAATAGATGAATACAGGACCACCTATAGGAGTGCTCAGGCCAAGGAAAGGCAAGCCACTCCTCAGAGGCAGCATCCCAGGGGCAGGGGCAGGCCTTTTCATAGGCCTTTCTACCAAGCCCAGGCCTCCTCTTCTGCTTGTGCTCAGAGGGAGTTCTTTAGAGGGAGAGGCAGATGGGGTACAAGCAGGCCTGCTTCCACCCCTCAGCCTAAAGCCCCTGCCAAACAGGCACTCTGGGGTTTGCCAGGGCTGATTATCCACCACCTGTAGGGGGCAGGCTGGCTTACTTTGTCCAGGACTGGATGTCTTTAACATCAGACAAATGGGTCCTGGAAGTAGTAAGGCAGGGACTGGTTCTCGGCTTCAAAAAATTTCCAAAGATGAGAACCAGATCCTTTCCACCTGCAAATCCTTCAGAGGAACTTGCCCTAGAGGCAGAGGTCTCTTCCCTCTTGGCTCTCAGAGCTATAGAAAGGGTTCCACCCCTACACAGAGGGAAAGGGATTGTACTCCAGGTACTTCCTCACCCCCAAAAAGACAGGAGAATGGTGGCCCAACCTGGATCTCAGATATTTAAACAAGCACCTTTTAAAGCCAAAGTTCAAAATGGTGACTCTGGGAATAATTCTACCCTCTCTTCGGCCAGGGGACTGGCTAGTCTCCCTGGACCTCAAGGATGCCTATTTCCATATTCTCATCAGAAGCTCCCATCGAAAATACCTCGGGTTCGAGCTGCCCTTGGGCCATTACCAATTCAGAGCACTGCCCTTCGGCCTAACCTCTGGTCCAAGGGTGTTCACAAAATGCCTGGCAGTAGTAGTTGCCTTCCTAAGAAGGAAAAGGATTTCCATCTTCCCATACCTGGACAACTGGCTCATAGTAGGCCAGTCCCCAGACCAAGTCAGGTTACACCTACAGATAACTCAGCAACTGCTCACTTCTCTAGGTTTCCTTCTGAATCTTTCAAAGTCAGTTCTAGAGCCTGTATAGCTCCTCACCTTCATAGGCGCAGAGCTAGATACAGTAAAGGCCAGAGCTTTCCTTCCCCTGGACAGGGCAAGGACCCTTATTACACTGGCCTCTTCATTCACCCTACAGGTGTCTCGACCAGCAAGGCATTTTCTGCTGCTCCTGGGGCATGGCTGTTTATATAGCAGTGGTGCAGGAGCAAGATTTCAAATGAGGGACATTCAGTTCCACTTGAGAGCCTTTTGGTTTCAGAAAAGGATCCTCTGACCAAACTGATCCCAGTGACTCAACCCTGATCCAGGCACTGCAGTGGTGGCAGGATCAGGACAATCTAAGACAGGAGTTCTTTTGTCACTCAGTCTCGCTTCTAATCCTTACTACAGATGCCTCCCTCTTGGGGTGGGAGCCCACTTGGGAGACCTGACCACCCAAGGGTTGTGGTCTCCTCAGGAATCTCTGCTTCACATCAGTCTATTAGAACTCAGAGCAGTGTTTCTAGCACTTCAAGCTTTTTCCAAGTCTGTTCAGAACAAGTAGTTCAAATCAGGACAGACAATACCACCACAGTGTGGTATATCAACAAGCAAGGGGCACTCGGTCCTCGGCCTTATGCACAGAAGCAATTAAGTTATGGTCTCTGGCCTATTCCTGAACATCTCTTACAGCAGTACACCTCCCAGGCAAGGACAATGTCCTGGCAGATGCTCTCAGCAGGGTATCTCGGGCCATCACGAATGGTAACTGGATCCCCTGGTTTTGAAGGTGATCGTCTCCAGATGGGGCACCCCACAGATAGATCTTTTTGCAGCCCCAGACAGTCACCAACTTCCCCTCTTTTGCTGCAGGCCCCCAGTGTTGGGCTCAAGTCCCCCTGGATGCCCTAGTTCTCAATTGGGAAGGGAAGTTCCTGTATGCTTCCCTCTCCTGTTCAAGGTGCTAGTCAAAATCAGGTCTCAACCCTGCAAGGTGATTCTGATTGCTCCAGACTGGGCCAGACAGCCCTGGTACCCTCTCCTGTTGTCCTTAGCAGTCCACCTTCCCCTGTTTCTTCCCAGGAATTACAACCTGTTAATCTGTGCTCAGGAGAGGGTTTGGTATCCGAATCTCAAATCTCTCAATCTCAAGGTCTGGCTCTTGAGGAGTTAGAGTTTGCTGATTTGCACCTCTCTCTAGGTGTTATGGATATCCTAAAGGCTTCTCGGAAGCCTTCCACCAGAAGCACTTACAATTCCAAATGGAAAAGATTTTCCGTATGGTGCTCTGGGAAGCATATTTCTCCAGAGTCTGCTGGCTTGCCCAAAGTCCTTGATTATATGGTTCATCTGAATAGCTTGGGACTCAGACCAGCTACACTAAGAGTGCATCTGGCAGCTGTGTCTGCTTTTCTTTCACCAGGTAAACCTTCTTCCCTCTCAGCTCATCCTGTATTCTCTAAGGTTTTCAAGGGATTGCTTCATACCAATCTGCCATTCAGGACCCTGCCCCTGCTTGGGACCTTAATGTTTGAATTGCTCAGCTTATGCAACCCCCTTTTGAGCCCTTGTCCTCAGCAGAGCTTACGTACTTGACTTGGAAAACTGTTTTCTTGGTGGCCATCACTTCTGCCAGGCGCATAAGCAAGTTACAAGCCCTGTCAGTGAAGCCTGATTTTTATCTCTCTCCATAGAGATAAAGTGGTCCTTAGAACTAACAGGAAGTTTTTACCTAAGTTGGTTTCAGACTTCCACCTTAACCAGTCTCTCTTGCTGTGTTCTTCACTGACCATTCATCCTCTGGTGAGGAGGCTGCACAGTTTGGATGTAAAAGAGCCCTTAGCTACTACATAGAGCGTACTAAGGGTCACAGGTTTAATTCCTCCAACTGTTCCTCACTTATGGGGAGGTTGGTGAGGAAAACCTGCCACTAAAAGATCCATTGCCAGGTGGATTGTCTCTTGCATTCAATTTTGCTATGAAAAACTAGGCAGGATTCCACCCTCAGGCCCGAGGGCTCACTCTACCAGAGGTACAGCTGCTTCCCTGGCTGCTGCCAGGGATATTCCTATCTTAGAGAGATGTCAAGCAACTACCTGGAAAACAGTTCACACTTTTACCAAGCATTACTCTCTGGATATCCAGGCTAGGAGTGATGCTCGGTTTGGCACAACAGTGCTTCAGAGCCCATTTCCTAGGTAGGTTCTGTCCCTCCTCCATGGAGGTACTGCTTGGTAGTCTGCAATTTGTCAGAATACAGCAAGACGTCATGTTTGAAGAAAAAATGACTCACCTTAGTAATGTTTCTTCTAATGGAGTCTTGCTGTATTCTGACCCCCCCCTTCCCTCTCAGAACCTTTGTTTTGGATGTGGGTGGGCAGTAGCAGTGTTGGCACTCAAGAGGTGCCCCACCTTTTTATTATCACCCCTTTTCTTTGGGTGAGTGGGTGTTGTTTATTTCATTTTTTGGGTTTCCTGACTTGAGTCTTTGTTTTGGGACCAAAAAATCTGTTTATTATATTTAGTAGCCAGTTGCTAGTGTAGGTTTACAGCTTCCACACAGGATACTCCGTGAGTTTAGCTCGAAAAGATCTGACGGTTTGAGTTTAAACAGCAACAGACAGTCTCAACTGAGCTAGAGCTCAGCTCTCCATGCCTGGCGTGGAAAGTTAATTTCATTTCGGGCAGTTCTAGGTTGGACCTCACTGCAATTAGTCAGAATACAGCAAGACTCCATTAGAAGGAACAACATTACTAAGGTGAGTAATTTTTCTTACATACTTTGAGAACCATGAACTCCTTTGTTTAGTTTTATAATGGTCGTCTGTGAGTTGAAGTGGGTGTGCCCTAGTATCATAAACTGATTCTCTGAACCCTAAACCAAGCAGCTCCCATAACTGATCATTGTGCAAGGCCTTAAATATCAAACATGTCTCCTCTCATTCTGCGGTGTTCCAATGTATACAATCCAAGTTTCTTCAGTCTTGCTGCGTAATCCAAACCCTTTACCTCATCCATTTTTTTAGTAGCCCTCTTCTGGATTTTTTCTGGAGCTGTTATAGAGCCCTTATTTCTGGCACCCAAAACTGGGTGCAGTATTCAATGGGGCCTCACTAAGGAAGAGTATAGAGGCAACAAAACCTCACTACTTCTACTTTGATATGTTTATTGATGCAATGTAATATACCTGCAGACTTCTTAATTACCAGATGACAATGAAGTTTAGGACTTGGGTCATTTGTTATTCTGACTCTCAAATCACGTTCTTCATCAACTGCCTTTAAAACCATGCCACCTAATTTATAATTTGCATGCTGATTATTTCTCCCAAAGTGCATTACTGTACATTTATCTACATTAAAGGTTAATTTTTTGTAGTTTGCCCAATTTTGTAATTCCTCAACAGCATACTGTAGGGTATTTATACCTTCAGCGTTGTTAACTGGGAAACCTAGGCGGTGTCACCTGCAAATTTGGTCAACCAAGCATTGGTCGAGGTTTTAAGTGATGCAGTATAAATGTTAAATAGACAAGGGCCCAGCACTGATCCCTGAGGGACCCCACTGGTCAGTGTCCCACCCGAATAAGACTTTAATCAGACTCGCTGTGTACGACCCATCAACCATGATTCCACCGTTTTTATATTACCCCCATTCCCATATTAATATCAATAAGTTCTCATGGGGACCTTATTGAAGGCCTTTGAGAAATCAAGGAGGATAACATCCACCGCCTCCCTTATCCAAAGCCCTACTTACACCATCACTAGAAAACCCAATGATTGGTCTGGCATGATCTTGCTCAAACCATGTTGTGTAGGTTGGGCTGTATCAACTTGCCGATATGATCTCTGATAATTCCTTAAAGAATTTTGCCCAGAACAGACATCAGACTAATGGGTATAATTGGTCACATCCTGTCTAGATCCCTTTTTAAAAATAGGGACCACTGTTGCCTGTCTCCATACATCAGTGACCTGCCCATCCTGTATGGCTTCTGTAAACAAGGCAACAATAGGGCCAGATAGGGGAGTGGCCAGTTCTTTGAGAATATGCGGGTGGAGACCATCCGGATCTGCTGATTTATGTGGATCTAAATCCTGTAATAATTTTTGTACTTTAGCTGCATCCACAGTAAGCTGCCCAGTCGAAATATGATCATTATGGGTTTATGAACTGTTTTAATATTAAAACTGAAGAAAATTGCTTGTTACAGATTGATGCCATTTGTAACTTATCAGTTAACTAACCAAAATTATCTTTTAGTGGACCAATAGGAGTACCTACCCTTTTTTTTATTAATATATTTATAAAAGGATTTGTGATTATCTCTTTCTTTATCTAGTCTGCTTCATTGTCCTTTTTTGCTTTTCTAATACTAAATTTTGTCACCCTCAACTGATAGTTACAATTCTCCCAGCTTTTCTGGGACCCACAAGACTTAGCCCTCTTGTATGCCTGCTTGACTGGATACTGAGCAACAGACTGGACAGAATTGTCCACTCAAACTCTCCCAGATGCCATCTCTGATCGCTCCCCGTACTACTGCATTTGGGGCAGCTCCACTACGAGAGTCCCCAGCAGAGTGATCATGATGAGGGACTATTCCAAGCTCATCCTCAATGACTTTCTTGAAGATCTACGAAGTGTCTACTGGTCTAGGGTCATCACCGATGACCCCGTTGCAGCCCTTGACCTTTTCCTTGCAGGGTTTGTCCCCATGCAAAACAGACATGCACCTCCTCACTAAGAGGAGGGTGAGGGGGACAGTCACAAAGTGGCTCCATGGAGTACTGTTCTCCCTCATGAAGCTGAGACAAATGCTGGGTGAAACACACGATCTCCGGCAACAATAATGACGTTCTCTAATATCGGCGGCTCAAACTCCTGCAAAAGAGCCATACGCTCTGCCAAGAGTGAGTATTGCAAATTGGCCCTGCTAGATTCGCAAAACCACCGCGCCAGAAAACATCAAATACCTGGTTGGGGGTCCGCTAGAAACTATCACGATATGAACATCAGTGGGACCAACTGCAGTAACCCCCTTACTATTGCCTCTGCATTTAACTGCATGTTTTCGATCTGCCTGCTCCTCCCGCCAAACTCCCTGCCCCGAAACCCTCGGGTGGGCATCCCCAACCCCGACTGCCTTTCTATTTCAAACGGATCTCAGTTTGAGAGGCCTGAGAACTCCTTGCTGGCGTCTCCCACGACATGGGGGCAGGTCACGACAGCCTTGAACCAAAGCTGCTTAGCTTGAAGTCTCCCATCCTCGCTCTGCCGATCGCACATATATTTAACTTCTCTCTTACCTCTGGTATCATACCAGACGTTTGGAAGGTGGCTAAAGTTGTCCCTGTTTTCAAACACGGTGACCCCAAAGACATGAAAAACTATTGCCCCATTGCCATACTTTTGGCCACCAGTAAGCTCCTCGAAAAGGCTGTTGCCTCACAACTCTCCCACTACCTACAGAGTTATGAAGTTCTCTCCACTGCTCAGCATGGCTTCAGGATGGGGCATAGTACATCGACCGTGCTTGCCGTGGTTACCTCAGGGATCAGGTCTGAGACTGACCGAGGCAACCTGACCAAAGCCGTAGTCTAGCAGGGAGAGGATTGAGGAGTTGATGGTAAGTTGTAATGCTTCAGGGGTGAGGCAGTATTTGTACCGGTAGAGTAGACCTAGTCTAGAGCCAAGGGCTGTTGATTGGTACAGGATATGTTGATTAAAGCTGAGGGCGGGGTCTAACGTGATCCCTAAATATTTAAAGCTGCTTACTTGTTATAAGGGGGTCTGATTGGCAGTGAGAAATTGGGGACAGAGGTTCTTGAGTGGGTTCTGAGGGTGGGAGAATATCATGACCTTTGTCATGTAGTTAAGATGCTGGGTGGTGAGCCAGTCTTCGGCTTTATGGAAGGAGTGTTGGAGAGTTTGGTGGTGTCGGGTCAGAGGCGAACAGGACCGCATCATCTGCGTATAGGAGCAGATGTCCGGGGCATGCGATGGGAGGGAGTTGAGGTATAGGCTGAAAAGTAGGGGCCGTGTGGAGCCCTGCGGAACACCAGGAGGCAGGGGGAAAGGACGGGGCCTACCGTGACTGTGTTCTGTCAGCGAGGATAGCTGGTGAACCAGTTTATGGTGGTGTTGAAGAAACCCGTGTACGTGTGGATGTTCAGTACGAGGGCATGGTTTACAGTATTGAATGCCTTAGGTCCACGAAGATGGCACCTGTGAGGTGGCCATGGTCCAGGGCTGAGTGGACATGGGAGGTAAATTCAAGGAGGACTGTGGTGGTACTATGGCCCTTACGGAAACCGTGCTGCTGTCTGGATAGGTGGTTATATTTATTTGGTGTGGCCAGTAAGTTGGTCGTGATATGCATTCCAGTGCCTTTGAAAGGATCGATAGAGATGGGCGGAAGTTTGTGGATGTGTGGTCACCACTTTTATGGATGGGTGTGATGTGGGCTGATTTCTAGTGGGTGGGGAATTTCCCTTGACAGAGGGAGCAGTTGAAAATATGGGTGAGTGGGGCCAGGACTTCCTGGAGGGTGAGGCGAAGTCTGAGGTCCAGGGAGTCGTAACTATAGTGATTGTAGCTAATAGCTTTGGTTAGGTAGGGTTTGGCAGTCTCTGGGGTAAGGACTTGTAGGTAGAAGGGTGGAGCAAGGGGAGGTTTGGGGGCGATACGGGCTGGCGGGGTATAGAAGAAATTAGGGGGCAGTAAATGGGAGAGGACAGTGAAAGCGGAGTTCAGGGCCGGGCTATTCTGAAGGGGTCAATGGAGAGGCTACCATCTATTAGCATTTGGTCAGGTGGCAGATTTGGGGCTTTGCCACAGAGTTCCTTAATGTTTTCCTAGAACTTGTGTCCAGTGCCCCAGGTGGAGGTTAAGGTGGCTTTGTAATGGTTTACTTTGGCGATGCATATGGCCCAGGTGCATTTGTTTGGGCCTCCCTATAATGTTGCCTGTCCAGAGGCCGTTGGGTCTCATTGGCAAGGTGCCATACTAACATACTAAAATGCCAGCAGAATAGGCCTAACGGTCTTTCGTGTCTGCTCGTTTGGTCAGCCCCCACCCTGGGTGCTGACCTTGTTGTCCCCTCGCCTTCTCTGGCTTCTCCCTTCCCAGTTCCGGATATTCTTGCTGCATTGGATTTTGCTTCCAGAACCCTTCCCTGTACCTGTCCCACCCCTCTTGAACCCTCCACTGTCTCTGCCTCCACCAGCCCCTAGGCAGTGCATTCCATGGCTCCACCACCCTCTCAGTGAAGTAGCACCTCCTCCTTTCTCCTGAATCTTCCCTCCAGCTTCCACCCATGCCCTCTAGTGGTCCCTTCCTCCTTCCTTGAAGCACCCTGACTGTTCCTCCCTATTTACCCTCTTCATGTACCTGAAGACCTCTCTCATGTCCCCCGGTCCCTTCTCTCTTCCAATTGTACATATTTAGCTCTTGAGCCTCTCCTCATAGGTCCTGTCCCCAAGCCCCAAATCATTTTGGTGGCCTCCTCTGGACCCTCTCCAGGAGTTTAATGTGCCTCTTTAAGTGTGGCCTCCAAACTGTACGCAGTACTCAAGGTGCGACCTCACAGTGCTTATACAGAGGGAGTATCATTCCCTCCCTTCTGGAGGGAATCCCCTAGCGATGCATCCCAGCATCCTGTTGGCCTTGGCTGCTGCCCTCCTACAAGTCTCAGAGTTGTTCATCTTGACATCCACCACCACCCCCAGGTCCTGTCAGCCATCGAGACTTGTAGCATCTCTCTCCCCCAGGGTGTACACTGGCCTGGGTTCTGGCCCCAGGTGGAGTACCTCATTTCCCTGCATTGAACCTCAGCTTCCACTTTCTAGACCATCTTTCCAGAGCCTCAGGTCCCCTGTAGGGCCACCCTCCCCTCCTCCCCATCCACCACCGCCCCAGTTTGAGCCATCTGCAAAGAGACTCATCTCCTCCCAGTTCCTGTCCTATATGTCAGATACGTGGGCGTTGAACAGAGGGGCCCAAGGACTGATCCCTGTGGGACCCCACTAATGACCCTCCTTGGGGATGAGACTATCCCACCAACTCGACCCTCTGGGTCCGGCCCTGGAGCCAATTGCCTATCCATCTGATCATCTGGTTCCCCACCCCATTTCTCCCAGCTTATCCAGCAGGCCCACGTGGGAACAGTCAAATGCCTTGCTGAAGTCTAGAAAGAGGACATCCACTGGTCTACCCAGGTCCAAGGCACTTGTCACCCAGTCATAGAACTCCACCAGGTTTGTCCTGACACGATTTCCCAGGATGAATCCATGCTGTCTATCGTCCAGGCACCCTGACTTATCCAGGTCCCCCAGCCTCTCCTTGACAATGCCCTCCATACCTGCCCACCACGATGTCAGGCTGACAGGCCTGTAGTTCCTGCCACCTCCTGATCCCCCTTGTGGATAGGCACTATATGAGCCACCTTCCAGTCTTGGGGCACCACCCTGTCCTCAAAGAGATGGTGAAAAGCTCTGCCATGGGTTTGCCAGGATATCTGCAAGTTCCTTCAGCACTCTGGGATGTAATTTATCCGGCCCTGGTGCTTTCTCCGTCTTATGGGAGCTGAGGCTTCCTCACTCTCTCTGCTGTGATTTCACTTCGGTACCTCTTCTCCCTGCTTAGCCCTCCCCCACCTGCCAGTGATGCCTCCCCTCTCCCAGACCTGCCCGATCGGTGAGGTCCCCCCTCCTCAGTAGCTCTGTCTCCTCCCATATGATGCAGCACCTTATTTTCCCTGAGTGAAAACTGAGGTGAAATACTCATTTAGTACCTCAGCCTGCTCCCCAGGTCTTGTGCCCATCTCTCCCTGATTTAATCCTGCTAATCTGCCCTTCACCCTTCGTTTTCCCCAATGTATCTAAAGAACCCTTGTTCCTCTCCCTAATTTCCCTGGCCAGGTTCTGCTCCTTCCTTGCCTTAGCCACCCTCACCACTCTAGTGGCCTTCTAGCCATCAGCTTCGTGCTCCCCTCGATCCCTTTCACTCCTCGAGCACTTGAATTGCTTATAGGCTGCTTTCTTTCCCCACCACCTCCTGGACCTCCCTGGTCCACCAACAGGGTTTTAGGCCCTACATTTCGTCTTACTCTTGCACAGGTGCTGGTAGCATCCTGCACCCCTCTCCTGATGATTTCCACCTACTATCAGCGTCCATGTCTGACCCAATCCCATCCAAATGCTCCTTAAGGATCCTTCCCATTTCCTTAAATCCGCCCCCCTGAAGTGGTTGCTTCCGTCTTTGTGCAGCCTTCTATCCCTCCTAGGTCCAGGCAGAACCAGACCGTGGCATGGTCACTCCCGTAATGGGTCCCTTGCCTCCAGGCCCCAATCTGGTCACTGTCTGCCAGGACCACATCCAGTACCCATGCCTCCTGGTGGGTTCCCTCACCTGCTGAGTTAGGCAGCGTCTTGAAAGACATCCAACAACCTCTGTTCCCTGGTCACAGAGGATGTCATAGTCTCCCAGTCTGTTCCTGGCATGTTTAAGTCCCCCAACACCACCACCGTTCCTCTGCCCAGTCTGCAGTGTCTCCCTAACATCTGCCACCAGACTGTCCTCCAGCTCCTCCCAGGGCAGGAGGTCTATACACCACTCCTATTTTTACTCTCTTGCCCCCTTATCAGGTGACCCAAATGCCTCCACGGTTCCCTCCGCCTCCTCTACTCCCCTATGCCAATGAGGTTTTGACTATCATTGCTACCCCTCCTCCCTTCCCTCCCCTGTCCTTCCTGAACATAGTAGTAACCCTCCAGGTTCAGGTCCCAGTCATGTCTTGCAGTGGCCCAAGTCTCAGTGACCCTGCCATCCACTGCTCCCTCAGTTAGCATCGCCTGGAGCTCAGGCATTTTATTGCCCAAGCTCTCTGGCATTTAACAGGACACCTTCCACCCTTTCCCACAGTTCCATTTCCCTGCTCGTGTCCCATGGGGATTCTGTTTTCCCTGGTCTGCACTTCTTGCCAGTCGGCCTTTTCCTGCAATCTTCCTGGTCCCCAGGGGGTGGAGACAGAGTCCCTCCTTCATCGGGCACCCCTTAACAGCCTTTTTCTCCCATCCCACCCTTCACAAGTTTAAACCCCACTTTCACCAATGAACCCCTCTATTTTCAACTTAAGGATTCCCTCCTCCAAATTGAGATGTAGTCTATCTCTAGCAAACAGCTCCTTATCCTCCAGGTCTCCCCAATCCCCATCAACCCATACCTCTGGCCTCACACCACCCCTGAGCTACTGGTTTATCTCTAATTTTCCTTTTGTGTTCCCCCACGCCCTTGGCACTGGCAGGATTTCTTAGAAGGAAACTGTGCATCCTATGTCATGACAGACCCTGCCAGCTCCCTGAATCTTGCCTGTATCTCTAGCTCATTTCCCTCAATGTCATTTGTACCCAGGTGGACCAGTATGTCTGGGAACCCCACAATCCTTTGCCAGCTGATATACCGTGTGCTTAGCCCTGTGCAACCGTTAGTCCAGGGAAGCATCTTGTTCTAACTGGCCAGGCTTCTCCTCCCTATCCCATTTGATACCTGATCATAGAATCCCCAGAAGGAGAACTCTGACCACTCCTTTTCCTCCATCTCCCCCCTCCATGTCCCTCATCCTCTACAGGCCCCTCCACCCAGCTGGCTCTTGTTCCTCCCTCATCTGGGTGCCACATGCCACCTCCTCCTTACTTACCATGGTCACCCCCTCCTCCAATCCTATGCCTCTCCTCCTCCTGAGTATCCTTCTGTACCTTGCTAATTCCCCCTCACTGCTGTAACTGGTCCTTCTCCCCATCTGCTAAACTAGCCTGGCTCATCCTCCCTTCCTTCCTGTCTCCATTTAGTTCCTCCTTGCTCGTCGTGCTCCCTGGCCTAAACCCTCGCCCCTTTCCTGAATCCTCCTTGTACTTCTGGTCCTTCTCCTTTACCTTTTCTCCCAACTGGTCCTTCTCCTTGTGCTTTCCTCCTCTTCCCCTGCCCCTCCTGCTCCGATTCACTGCTCCCCCATTCTCCTGCATTCCAGGTCTCCCCCCCGTTCTTCCTGCTATCTGCCCTTGCCTCCCACTCCCACTCCTTTCCGTCTCTAACCACCCTGTCGTGGCTACATCACCCCCTCATCCTTGAACAGAAGAAGAGAATTGAGCGGTTACTGAGTGTAGGTCTGATCCACCTCCCGCCTTGCTTCCTTCTGTCCAGCCCTGGCCATCTGCCTACTTCCTGAGAATGTTGTCCCTCAGTCCCCCCTTTGCAGGGGTCCCCACTTACCTGCCTGCTTCCTTGGTGGTGTCCTTTTGGACCCCTCTGCCAGGGTCCCTATATGACCCCTGAGTATTCTCCTGCACTCCTTTCCCTATGCCCACCCCCAGTGCTTGGGTACAGCCACCTGAGGGGATTCCCAGCCCCTTCCCCAACCATACCACCCCCTTCCCCCAGCTTTCTCCTAATCCTCAACCTCCTCCCTAGCTGTGCTAGCTGGTAGCACACTGGGCAACCTCCGAACTCCAAGCCCAGTCCAGTATCATGGCTGCTCCACACCCTGTGCACCCACCACCCTCCCAAAGATGCTGGCCCTAATGATGTGTGGTTCCATCCCTTCCAAATAGGTTTCCTTGGGTGAGCCACCAGGTTCTCCCCTAGTCCAAGATACCCCTACTGCCTAATCAGGTCACCCACTAATCTTGGAGACAGTCCCACTGTACACTAGTAACCCTATTACTAGGTGCAGTACAACACATTAAACTTATAAGGGAAATGAACAACTCCCTAAGCTCCTCTCTCCCAGCCTTTAAATCCAACCCCAGTGGCTAGAACTACATGAGCTGCACCTGCAGCCTTTTCCTCCAATTGCAGGGCAGGTGTTCCCCTATAAATTCGCAGACTTCTGGGGAGGGAGGGGTGGGTCCTGGGCAGACACCTGACTCGAGAGAGTGTATCAGCCCTGTGTCTCCCCTCCAAGCCCAGCAGCCAAAGAACCAGGCCCAAGCAAATCCCACCAAATAGGTTTTAAATCAGAAGAAATAGGCCTCTACCAGCGCAGCCTGTTACACAATGAAACATCCACAAAATGAGCCCCACTTACAGCCACCAAATCAGTTTACAAACATCCAGCAGCCCCCAAAACAATACCCTGCTAGCCCCTTAGAAGTAAGAAAGAAAATAACTAACCTACCAAGTAAAATCCACAAGAACCCTGTGAAAACAGCAGCAGCTACTGTCCTGGAACACAACTGATCCTGTCCCCTTCCAGTTCTTTCTTCCATAGTGCGTCACGCTGACGTAGTAGGTCTTGGAGGTGGTCCGAGAACCGTGGGGCATGATTTCCTTTGGTCATAGTTTTGGTGAGGGGGGCGAACTTGTCACAGGCTGCGTTAAAGGTGGTGATAAATAAATAGTTCAAGGGCGTGGTCAGGGTCGAGGGTGTTAGTGGTGGCCAGTCCCATTCTCTGAATTGGGCCTTGAGTAGGGCTAGTTTACCAGGCCCTAGTTTGCGTTGTACAGTAATTTTTAGGAGAGGTTTTGAGGGGGTACCAGACCAGTTGCAGAGTACTGGTGAGTGGTCACTAGGGTGTCAGGGAGGACTAGGGTGCTGGTTATTTGTGGGGTGGTTGGTGGCTAGGTTTAGCAGGAGAGAATGACCCCGATAACGAAGTGAAGCGGGTGGGGTGTTGACTTCTGAGTGAGATCCGAGGGCAGCAGCCTCGTTGATGTATGGGGTGTCTGTTTGGCCAGCCAATTATGTTGAAATCCCCCAGTAGTATTTTTTTTCGTGCTTTGGGGGTAGGGTGGCGAGGTAGGACACGATGGCTTGGAAGGCTAGCTTCTGGTCCCTGGGAGGGACATAGGCAGTGGTGCAACGTTGGGCACTACAGACACTCTCCACCTATTTCCTGCATTAACGGGGGTAAGGCTCCAAATAATCAGCTGCTTAAAAACAAATTACTTCACAATGGCAAAGTTCCATCCACATATGCACTTATTTATCAAATAATCCTGATGCCCTATCACAGTATATGCTCGTAAAATTAACTCCGGTATAAGACATTGTTAGAAAATCTTATTCATACCGTCGTCTAGCATTGTGCACTTAAAATCATTACACAATTTTCACTACGTACATATGAGGCCTAGTACTTCCTGTCTAGAGGCAATTTAAGGTAGTATTCTCTATAGAATAACCTTGACTAACATCAGTACACAATTCCTTGATACTAATAAACTGCAGTGAAATATTGTTTAAATGCTAGCAAAGATTATCTATGCATATGTGTGTATGTGTGTGTAGATAGAAAGAGGGAGAAATTCAAGCACCTTAACTCAGTTTACTCGACCAGTTTTTTTCGGGGAGTCTCTTGTTTCCCTGAGGTCTGGAGATTTGAAGTGTCTTGGATGGCTGTATGAACAGGATTTCTTTCTGGCTCCCTGAATTCTATTTTTCTTGAGGCTTGCAAATAAAAGTCAATTAAATTTCAGTGTTTCTTTCTTCTGGCAGAAGCCAAAAGTCTCGAGTTCAGCAGAATAATGATTTTTAGTCAGTAGCAGTAGCGTAGATGTGAGATCTCTTTCAGCGATGAAACAGATTTGGGTAAAGTTGGTAGGTAATACAAATTGTTGTTTGGAGACATCTTATATAAGCAAAATACTTCCTCAGAAGTGTCAAGGTTTCATTCTTCCTCAGAAGCAGCATAAGGTTTTGGGATGATATAGCCATATTTGGACAGAAGCTTGTTTTAGGTTGGAAGTCTATAACATGTGTGCAGAGGTGTTCTGACTCACCAGGGGCTCTGTTATTGACCTACCTATTTGTCCTCTTGAACTTTGTCCATGAAGTGACAATCAGTAGACCTACAACCACAAGACATTCCACTGCACATGTTCAAAAATGAGGTAATGGATGATCTCTCTGTGGTTTACAGTGCTGGGGTAGTTGGTAGCAGGTGGTTCCCTGTTTTGAGGACCCAGTTCCTCATTTGGCTATATGGTTTGAGGTGAAGCCACTTCTTAAAGTATGACTCAGTGACCTAAGAAGTGCTGGGTTTTGATTTTAAAGTACCTTTGAAGCTGTCTGCTTCTTGCACAATATCTTAACCTAATGAGTTTATTCATTTGGCATTTTTAATTGTCCTTGGAGTTAGCAAGCTTAAAGCATATTGCTTAACGTAGATTGTTCCATGATTTCTGGGTGCTGAGGCGAGTTCCATGTACCTGGGTTAAGCATTTGCAGGTCTGCTTGGTTTAAAAAAAAATGTTTTATGACCAGTTCTTTTAAAGTGCCTTAATGGCACCTAGATTAAGGTGAATCGTCCTTTTTACACTTTGGCAGGGTCTGGCGGCTTATGGCCACTATTGTGCCTACAGTGGGACTTAAGAATATCATAGAGCTTCAGGACAGCTGTAGATCCCTCTGAGACATCCAGTCCCTGTCTTGCTCCAGCGCCAAGTCAAAGCAGCCTTTTCACCGCCAACAGCGAAAAAGGAACAGACAGCCCCCGGTCAGTCGTGTCTGCAAACGACGTGTCATGGGCTCTGGGGCTCCAATTCCCCCAGCCAAATCCCACAGGGCAGCAGGATGCCATTAGCTGACCCTCCCCTCTGCCTTCTGAATTGCGGGACACACCTTCACCACCTCCAGATTTGACGATAGAACCGGCTGGGAGGTTTGTCCTCCACCTCAGAGTGGAGACAGTCACCTGAGACGCTTGGGTGTTGCAGATGATCGCAAGAGGACACTTAATAGAGTTCCTGGACCAACCTCCAGGCAGGTCACATTACCTGTCAAGCCACCTTCCAGTGGTGTGGCGTGTGGGAAGAAATTCAGGCTCTCCTGTCCAAATCAGCCATACAGCCATTTCCTCCAGCCCAGGAAGAAAGAGGGTATTGCTCCCACTTCTTCCTGGTAACAAAATCCACATCCACATCCTCCCAGCCCACCACCATTTTCTCGGGCTCATGTTCTAGGGGAATCATTTCCAGTTCAAGGCACTCCTCTTTGGACTGTCTTCAGCACCTTTGGTTTTTACCTAGTGGTAGTGGCGGCAGCCTTGCGCCACAGGGGATCTATACGTTTCCCATACCTGGATGACTGGCTTCTGTCAGCCCCGTTTCAGGACAGTCTGAAGGAGTCTCTCTCCTTCACCCTGGACTGGTTTTCATGACTTGACATTATAGTGAATTACCTCAAGTTCAACCGTTTGCCCTTCCATTGCCTCCAATTTATTGGCATGAGGCTGGATACAGGGCAGAGTCTTCCTTCGGACAAAGCAGATACTCTGAAACTACAGTCTTCCCCTATAGCCAACTCTTGCTGGACTACAGCTCGCTCTGTTCTTCGACTGTTGGCTCTGATGGCTGCTGCCATTCCCACAGTACTAATGACCAGACTGCACATGGGTTTGACCCAGTGGACACTCATGGTCCAATGGGATCAACACTTGGATGACCTGGACCACAGAGTCATGGTCTCCAACAGCATGAAGAGGGTCCTGCACTGGTGGCAGGAGACATCATATCTCTCCTCAGGTGTCCTTTTCCAATCCCCCTCCCCTTCCGTGACCATCACGATGGAAACCTCGGGTCAAGGTTGGGGGGCACATGTGGGAGACCACCGCACGCAAGGCAGGTGGTCCCAGCAGGAAGTGAGTTTCCATATCAATGTTCTGGAAATGAGCGGTGCGCTAGGCTTTCCACGCCTTTCAGACCCACTTATGCCCAGGAACACTCCTGGTTCAGACTGACAACACTGCCACTGTCTGGTACATCTACAAACATGGGGGCACCTGCTTGTACCCCCTCTGCAGGAAGGTGATGTGGGTTTGGTTCTGGGCAGTCCAGCAGAATCTGCACTTGATAGCAGTCCACGTCCCAGGCGTTCACAACATCCTGGCGGACAGTCTTAGCTGCACCATTGAATGGGCTCACGAATGTGAACTGAAGCAAGACTTGGTAGAAGGTCTGTTCGACCTGTGGGGCCATCTAGAATTGGACCTTTTTGCCTCCCCATTCAGTGCAAAACTACCCAATTTTTGCTTACTCGTTCCTGGGCGTGGTGTTTGGCAAGACATGCTATCACTTTGTTGGACAAGGAGGTTTCTGTATGCCTACCCTCCCTTCCCAATTCTGCTGAAAGTCTTGCTAAAGCTTCAAGCGGAGGGTGCACTCATAATTCTTATTGCCCCTCTTTAGCCTCTGCAGATAAGGTTTCCCCTGCTGCAACAACTAGCGTTGGAACCCCCAGTACCTCTTCCTCTCCTATAACAACCTTCCGTCTCAGGAGCAGGGTGTCCTGGTGTATCTGGGACTCACATCTCTACAGTTACATGTGTGGCACCTCTGGACGTAGTGGTGTCACGTTTCAGGGTTTCCTCCAGAGTAGCCCAAGTTTTGGTGGAAACCAGAAAACCCTCCACCAGAACTATGTACGCTATGAAGTGGAAGAGATTCACCATCTGGGAGACTGCCAGGGATATAGACCCCTTTTCTTCCCCAGCGCACTGGGTCCTTACCTCTTGCATCTTTCTGATTTGGGCCTCTGCTATTCCTCACTGAAGGTCCATCTTTCAGCAATATCTGCCTATCATGTTCTGGTAGAATGCAAGAGTATTGTTTTGTTGGAGGTCTCCAGAACCTTTCTTAAGGGATCCTTCACTTAAAAACTCTGGTCCGAAGTCCAGTTCCCCCTTGGGATTTGAATTTTATTATAGAGAAGCTTACTTTGCCCCCTTTTGAGCCGGCAGCAAGCTGTGATAGGCGCTACCTGTCTTGAAAGGCTCTATTATTTGCTATTACCTGAGCTGGAAGAATTTCAGAGCTTCAGTCTCTACAGGGATTTATTTAACTCTAAAAATTTATTAGCGTTTTGCTCATAAAAGTGCTAAATCTTTGTGAAAATGCATAGCTCTTGGCTCACTGTGTTTAACAAACACAGCATTTCTAGAAAATCTATATAAATACTTTCTGTACAGTTAGTATAGTCCCAAGAAAAAAACTGCTAATCAATTATTTAAAACCCTGCTCTCGTTTGTAAGGAACCTTATTTAATTTTCCGCAGAGACAGGGTGGCTCTGAGGACTAATCTTTCCTTTCTCCCAAAGGTGGTATCCGAGGTGACTTTAAACCAGGCTAGCCAACTGCCAGTCTACTATCCCAAATATTCCAATAGAGGGGAACACCTCTTGCACACTCTGGATGTGCATAGAGTGCTACACTACTACATATTCTCGGACTAAGGAGGTGAGCAGATCAGACCAGTTATTTGTCTCCTTGCACCAAACATCAGTGTAATGCTGTGTCCATGCAATGCCTTTCTCGAACCCTGGTCCAGGCCCTGCAGTGGTGGCAGGATCAGAGCAATCTGAGACAGGGGTTCCTTTCATCCCTCAATCTCACTCCTTGACCCTTACTACAGATCCGTCCCTCTTGGGATGGGGGCTCACATGGGCCACCTCACCACCCAGGGATTGTGGTCCCTCAGGAATCTCTGCTCCACATCAATCTGTTGGAACTCAGAGCTGTTTTTCTAGCACTTCAGGTTTTTTCTGCATCTGTTCAGAACAAAGTGGTACAGGTCAGAACAGAGAACACCACTACAATGTGGTACATCAACAAGCAAGGGGGCACTCGGTCCTCAGCCTTGTGCACCGAGGCAATGAAGTTGTGGTCTCTGGCTTATTCCCTGAACACCTCCCTCATAGCAGTTCACCTCCCAGGCAAGGACAATGTCCTGGCAGATGCTCTCAGCAGGATTTCCTAGGGCCATCACGAATGGTCACTGGATCCCCTAGTACTAGGGTTAGTATTTGCCAGGTGGGGCACCCCTCAGATAGATCTTTTTGCAGCCCCAGACAACCACCAACTTCCGCTTTTTTGTTGCAGGCCCTCAGTGTTGGGCGCAGTCCCTCTGGATGCTTTCCTTCTCAATTGGGAAGGGAAGTTCCTCTTCCTTCCTCCCTTCCCTCTCTTGTTCAAGGTGCTAGTCAAAATCGGATCTCAACCTTGCAAGATGATTCTGATTGCTCCAGACAGCCCTGGTATCCACTCCTTCTGTCCTTAGCAGTCCATCTTCCCTGTGTCTCCCAGGAATCACAATCTGTTAACTGCCCCAGGGAGAGTTTGGTATCCAATCTCAAATCCCTCAACCTCAAGGCCTGGCTCTTGAGGAGTTAGAGTTGCTGACCTACACCTTTCTCAAGGTGTACTCAATCTTGAAAGCTTCTAGGAAGCCTTCCACCAGGGCTACTTATAATTCTAAATGGAAAAGGTTTTCCATATGGTGCTCTGGAAGCATATTTCCAGAATCTGCTGATTTGCCCACAGTCTTGGACTATATGGTCCATCTAAATACTTTGGGGCTGAGGCCAGCTACCCTGAAAGTGCATTTGGCAGCTGCCTCTGCTTTTATTTCAGCAGGAAAGACTTCTTCTCTTTCTGCTCACCCTGTATTCTCTAAGTTTTTCACGGATTGCTTCACCAATCCTCCATTCAGGGACTCTGCTCCTGCCTGGGATCCTAATGTTTGCATTGCTCAGCTGATGCAACCCCCTTTGAACCTTTGTGTGTAGGCTTAAGTACTTGACTTGGAAAACTGTGTTTCTGGTAACCATCACTTCTGCCAGGCGCATAAGTGAATTACAAGCTTTGTCAGTGGAGCCTGATTTTATCTCCTTTCACAGGATAAGGTAGTCCTCAGGACTAACAGGAAGTTCTTGCCTAAGGTGGTTTCAGATTTCCACCTTAATCAATCTATATCTCTTCCAGTGTACTTCACTGACCATTCCTCCTCTGGCGAGAGGAGGCTGCACAGTTTAGATGTAAAGCCCTTAGTTACTACATAGAGCGTACCAAGGGTCACAGGTTTGACTCCCTCCAACTGTTCCTCACTTATGGTGAGGTTGGAAAGGAAACCTGCCACTAAAGATCCATTGCCAGGTGGATTGTCTCTTGTATCCAATTTTGCTATCAAAACTGGGTGAGTTCCCCTTCAGGCCTGAGGCTCACTCTACTAGAGTACAGCTGCGTCCCTAGCTGCAGCCAGGGACATCCCTATCTTAGAGATATGTCAAGCAGCTACCTGAAAACAGTACACACTTTCACCAAGCATTACTCCCTGGACATCCAGGCTAGGAGGATGCTCGGTTTGGCACAGCTGTGCTTCAGAGCCTATTTCTTAAGTAGGTTCTGCCCCTCCTCCATGGAGGTACTGCTGTGTAGTCTGCAATTGTCATAATATAGCAAGACTTCATGTTGTTTGAAGTAAAAATTACTCACCTTAGTAATGTTGTTTCTTCTAATGGAGTCTTGCTATATTAAGACCTCCCCCCTCCCTGTCTGCCCCTCTCAGAACCTCTGCTCTTGGGATGTGGGTGGGCAGTGCAGTGTTGGCACCTAATGATGCCCACCTTGTGTTTTTCACCCCTCCTTTTTGGGGTGTTTGGGTGTTGTATTTCATTTTATTTTCTGGGTCCTCTGACTTGATTTTGGGACCAGAAAAATGTGTTAATATTTTAGTAGCCAGTTGGCTAGTGTAGGTTTACAGCTTCCACACAGAACCTTGGTGAGTTTTTGCTCGTAAAGATCTGACAGTTTCAGTTTGAATATCCTCAGACAGAGTTTTTTCAACCGAACTCTCGCTCAAGATTCCATGCCTGGCATGGAAGTTAACTCTTTCACCTCTGGAGCAGTTCTAAGGCTGGGACAAACTGCAATTGTCATAATATAGCAAGACTCCATTAGAAGAAACATCACTAAGGTGAGTAATTTTTTCTTTTGGTCTCAGAGGAAGGATTCCCTTACCAAACTGATCCCAGTGACTCTGACCTTGATCCAAGTCCTTCAGTGGTGGCAGGATCAGGACAATTTAAGACAAGGGGTCCCATTTGCCATTCAGTCTCATTCAGTGGTCCTAATCACGGACGCTTCTCTTCTGGGCTGGGGAGCACATCTGGGGGCCCTCACTGCCTCGGGACTGTGGTCCCTCCAACAATCCCTTCTCCATATCATTCTCCTAGAACTCGGGGAAGTTTTTCTGGCCCTGAAAGCTTTCTCTCAGTCCGTGCAGAACAAGGTGGTTCAGGTCAGAACAGACAATACCACCACCATGTGGTACATCAACAAACGAGGGCGCTCTTGTCCACAGCCTTGTGCAGGAAGCCATGGTGTGGTCCCTGACATAACCTGCAAACCTCTCTAATAGCAGTTCACCTTACAGGGAAAGGACAATGTACTAGCAGATGCACTGAGCAGGATCTCTCAGGGCCATCATGAATGGTCCCTGGACCCTCAGGTGTTGAAAGTGATTTTTTCAAGGTGGGGCACTCCAGAGATGGATCTCTTTGCAGCCCCAGACAATCACCAGCTTCCTCTCTTTTGTTACAGACCCCCAGTCTTGGGCTCAGTCCCCCTGGATGCTCTGATTCTGAATTCGGAAGGGACATTTCTGTATGCCTTCCTTCCCTTCCCACTCCAGTTCAATTTTAGTCAAAATAATGTCTCATCCTTGCAAAGTGATTGATTGCTCCAGATTGGGCCAGACAGCCTTGGTACCTCCCGTTGTTGTCCCTAGCAGTCCATCTTCTCCTGTTCTCCCCGGGAATTACAACCTGTTAACTTCCTCTCAGGGGAGGATTTGGTACCCCAATCTTCAGTCTCTCAATCTCAAGGCATGGCTCTTAAAGAATGAGTTTGCAGATTTGCATCTTTCTCAGGGGGTTCTAGATATTCTCAAAGCTTCTCGCAAGCCCTCCACCAGAAAGACTTAAAACTCCAAATGGAAGAGATTCAGCATTTGGTGTTCTAAAAAGCATATTTCCCCAGATACTGCTGAATTGCCTCCAGTTCTGGATTATATGGTGCATCTTAATGGCCTAGGCTTCAGACCAGCTACTCTCAAGGTACACTTGTCAGCTGTTTCAGTGCTTCTGTCAGTGGGAAGTCTTCTCACTGTCTTCTCATCCTGTGTTTTTTTTTTTTTTTTTTCCTTTAATTTTTTTGAAGGATTGCTTTCACTAATCCTCCCTGTAGAGACCCTGCTCCTGCCTGGGATTTGAATGTTTGCATTGCTCAACTTATGCAACCTCCTTTTGAGCCTATGTCCTCAGCAGAGCTTAAGTACTTGACTTGGAAAACTGTGTTCTTGGTAGCCATTACCTCTGCCAGGTTTATCAATGAATTGCAAGTCCTGTCAGTGGAATCTCATTTTATCTTCTTTCACAGGGATATAGTGGTCCTTAGAACCAGTAGAAGGTTCTTGCCCAAAGTGGTTACAGACTTCCATTTAAACCAGTCTCTCTTCCTGTTTTCTACTGATCATTCTTCCTCAGGAGAGAGGTTACACATTTTAGATGTTAAAGAGCCCTTAGTTACTACATAGAGCGTACCGAGGGTCACATGTTTGACTCCTCCAGTTGTTCCTTACTTATGGAGAAGTGGGAAAGGGTAAACCTGCCACCAAGAGAACTATTGCCAGGTGGATTGTGTCGCTTATACAATTCAGCTATGAAAAACCGGAAAGTTCCACCCTCAGGCCTGAGGGCTTACTCTACAAGAGATGCAGCTGCTTCCCTGGCTGCTGCCAGGGATATCCCTCTCTTAGAAATTTGTCAAGCAACCACCTGGAAAACAGTCCATACCTTTACCAAGCATTACTCTCTGGATATCCAGGCCAGGAGTGATGCTTGGTTTAACACAACCTATTCCCAAAGTAGGTTCTGTCCCTCCTCCTTGGAGGTACTGCTTAGTAGTCTGCATATGTCAGAATACAGCAAGACTTCAAGTTGTTTGAAGAAAACATTACTCACCTTAGTAATTATGTTTCTTCTATTAGTCTTGCTGTATTCTGACCTCCCTCCCTGCCACCTCTCTCAGAACCTGTTTTGGGAAGTGGGTGGGCAGGTGCAGTGTTGCACCTCAGGGGTGCTCTTTTTACACCCTCATCTTTTGTTTGGGTGTTTATTTTATTATATTCCTGTTTGGTTTGTGTTTTGAGTTTTGGGTTTCCTGACTTGAGTCTTATTTTGGTAATCCAAAACGTTTTGCTACCAGTTGGCTATTAAAAATCTTTTTACAATCTCCACATAGAATAGCTATTGGAGTTTTGCTCGTAAGAATCCGACTGTTATTTTTCAAAGGGAAATGGGCAGAGACATCAACTGAGCTCGAGCTCAGCATTCTATGCTCTGCATTGAAAGATTAACCCTTTGTTCTCTGAGGCAGTTTAAAGGCTGGGGCTAACTGCACTTGTCAGAATACAGCAAGACTCCAATAGAAGAAACATAATTACAAAGGTGAGTAATTCCCCCCCCCCCCGACATAATCTATCGAGCGGCACCCTTATAAGTGCACATGCCGAAAGTAGATCCTGCATAAATGCTGCCATTCAGCCTGCCTGTTTTGCCTGGGCCCAGACCACATCCTCGAGGCCTGCCAGCACCGCCATACATTGCGGCGCCAGAGCACCCTCAAAGCCTTTCTGCTTAAAAATGAGATCTGCTATGGAGAAGGAACTTCACCATAAGAGCTCTTCATCCTCTCCCTCTTTGTCTTCTCATAAAGGGAAGAAATCGAGCAGCAAACACAAGGAGAAATCCTGGGCAGATGACTGCTCAAGGTCCCCAAGAAAGTCGGTGGCTCCCTCCTCCTCAGGGCTTGCCTCTCGGCTCCCAGTCTTCAAGACTCTCTCCCTCATTTCAGTTATGGAGAAGGTTTTTCGGGGCATGGGAAGTCTTCCCATGCTTTCCACCCATGCAAGCATAAGTTCAATACCCCTGTGGGTTCTGCTGCAGTGCTTGGCTGGTGGTCCTTGGGTGGTAGGCGCTGTCTGTTGCCCTCCTGGCCAGGTTGTCTGCCCACGACATCTGGGGATGACAATAGTAAGCGGCACCGGGACAGTCGCCCTCTTACTCTGGGAGCAATGGGTGTCGTCCTGATCAGAAGCAATGCCTGTTCCGCAGGCAGCAACTCATAGGTATTTACCGACTAGTTCCGCAGCCCAGCCTCCGCCAGTCACCTCTATGCCTGCCTCCCTGGGAAAACTTGGTGCCTGCACAGATGCCGATAGGATCTGGCACCCCCAGTAGGCCGGCACCAGGGGATCTGATGCCTGATGGTCAGACGTCAGATCAGACGCCTCCAACGCCTGAGTGTACTCCTTTGGTCCCAACACCGGATGACCAGGACCAGACTGCCCTGACATTAGGGTTACTCCAGCAGAAGACCAGATGCAGGGGCCATCTGCGCCAGCCCCCCCCCCCGACGCCAGATACAGGACACCCGCAGGGTTTCAATGAGATTTTGCTGCTTGGTGTGCCTGTTCCAAAGATAGAGGCTCCCTCGACTCCTGTTAAGCTGGCTCCCAAGGGCCTTCTGTAGTTGATCCCTCAAGCCGTCCTTCTCCTACTCAGAGGCCGGTGCCTGACAAGGACCTTCCTTCTCCAAAGGAATGCCCACAGAGACCCCCGAGTTCTCCTTCCCCCTCTCCAGATTTGGAGGACTCAGAAGCTGATTCCTACTCTTCCTCCAGCCTTGGGGACTCTGACTAACTGGACCCTGACGCTGGGAAGGACGGCCCGCCTGACGACCCTGTGGGTTTGAATCCCACAGCCCCCACTTCCATTCTGTGTGACCCTGAGCAAGTCGCCTAACTTCTTGTGCTCCCAGGTCACACCTCTAAACAAGTTTTCAGCTTAGTGTATCTCTCCTGGCATATTAAAAAAAAAAAAAAAAAAGTTTGTGGAAATGTCATGAATACTGGTGTAGCGCCTCCCCCCGGCCCCTTATTTAACCAGTAGGCACACCTCCTATAGTCAATGGTAAGAGTGGTGGGGGTTGCATTGATTTGCCAACATTAGACAAGGTGGTATATGCCAGCTAGAGTAGACATTATAAAAACGATGCAAACCATGTGCGGCTACTACCTGGCACACACCTGGCTGTGACCAATACGATGGCCACAACCCAGGTCCTGGGGAGAAAATGTTTGCTCGGGGCTATGCTAGGTTTGCACTTCTTGACGGGGGTAGCCAAGTAACTCCACACATGGGAAGCAATAACATAAATGTCCAAACCAGGCTGGGATTCTAAAGTGTGACTTTATTCCATAACACAGTAGGAACAACACAAAGTGAAGATGGCCCCCAAGGGTTGCACACACGGTAAGTGCAGAGATCTGAGGTACAGAACACCAAATTCCCATATTGCATAGGATGATTGTAGGACTTGTGGAATAGCCACCTGTAGGACACACTTCTTTCCTGGAAATGGCACACAGCCACTATTTGGCCACTTCCCACATGGCATAGAATAAGGTGTGATGCACAGACCACAAAAGAGCACTACAGGCTCCGAACTCTCAGAACCCACATACATGGGGTAAACTGGAGAAAAACCCACTCACTGGGGTAGAACTTCCTTCAGGCATTGGGCACATGCACTGACAGAAAAGGACAAAGGTGCTCTTCAGAATCCAGAGTGCTAAACTGGCCACTCCAGATGGGAGGGGGTCTCCCACCTTTTGTTTCCAAGTTAATACTTGGCCATCCCTCTGGAAATACACCTCACACTGTACCAAAATTGAAGATGCTCTCTAGAAATGTATTTTACAGTTAACATCCTCACAGGACACCACAGGGGTGTCAAAGGTAAAAGTTCTGTTCACTTGGATGGTCACATACTGCACTCCACCGAGGACGGCCAACTTTAAACTGTTTAGGGTGACAGGGTCCCTCTGTCAAGGAATCCACCCTTAAAATGCAGGTACCAGCTGGGCAGTTTCGCACAAAACAAAAGTATTCACAGAAGATGTACACAAGGCAACTTCACCAAATATCCTGGTAGGATCAAGGGGATTGCCCCCAACATCCTGGCAGCCTGCTCCATCCCTCTTGGGATGAAACACAGAAATCCCCTTGGAGTCGGTTTCCACCACTTCACACAAGCTGGAAGATTTCTGCACTCCACTAGGGTGAGAAAGAAAAGCAAACAGGAACACTGCAGCTCTATATCAGAGCTGCTGCTGGATCTGCAACTACACTCTGCAGACTCTAGCCACCAACTGATTACAGAATTCTGTCTCCCTCATTCTCAACAGCTGGCCATGGCTTATGCTGCTGCAAGATTCTAAATGACATCACCCCTCCAGGTCTCAGTTGAGGACTGACAACACAGAGAATGCTGGATGGGCAACTATGCACAACAAGTGTGTTTCTGCCACAGAGGGTTCTGATTCCCTATGGGAATCAAACACCGAGGAGAGACACACTGGGTTATAAAGTGCTCATCCTGTATTTTTTAATTATACAGTAGTAGTATGTGAAATGTGTGCATTTTACTTTTCTCTCTCTTTCATAATGAAACTGACTTGTGAAGTCTCTAGAGGTTGCTGTTTTTTTTTTTCCTGACTATATGCAGTTAGCACCAGTACTAGAACTGCTCTGGGAGAGTAAAGGGTTAACTCTATGCTAAGGCATAGAACGTTGAGCTCAAGCTTGTTTTTCAAACCTCTGTCTGTGGTACTCTGAAGTCTAACAGTCAGATTTCTTACTCCGCCTAACTGTTGAAGTGGCTCTGGAATCCCTCCTCGCTTGTTTGATAAAAGTTAGAATCTGTCATTTTTTTCAACTACAGTTCTTATTTCCTTCGGTATTCTTACCTCTGTCTCGGTAACAGTAAGTGTTAGTAGGTAGGGTATTTTGTGACATTGCTAGAAATTGTTTTGTCTTCAGTTATTTTGGTCGGTCCGGTTCAGAACTGAAACCTATTGTTTTCTGTTCTATTGTAAAATATTTGTGGTTTTCCACTACTTAGCTGTTTCTAAAAAAATCCGGATTTTATAAACCGACCCGTCACACAGTTGGAACTGATAGGTTTTAGTTACCTGGCAAGCTGATAAGGGTGACCTGATTTTTGGCATGTCTGACAAACCCAAAAGAGAACCGGTCCCACTGGGTTCGCACTACAGTGTGGGGAAGCCTTTGATAAGGTTGATCCCCTTCTCAGTATGTGTTTGTTGTCTAGGGTTTGACCACCTCAAGGTAGACTGCCCAATTTGTAAGAACTTTCCCTAACACCACTCTTGAAAAACGTTTTGAGTAAGGCTGAAGGAAAGGGAGGCAGAAGTCCGTTGATTCAGATGGCCGTCCAGTTGGTTGTTACAGAAACTGAAGGGGTGCCTACTGACCTGGGAGTTGCCCCTTCCGGTAAAAGGAGAGCATACTCTGCAGAGTCTGTTCCGTCAGAGAAAATCAGCCGGTTGAGAAAATCGGCCGGTTAGGATCTAACAACTCATGTTCTGACCGTTAAGGAAATGGTGAAAGTGCTCTCTATAGTGCAAGCACTTTGCACGGTTCCGACAGAACAGACACTGGTTCAGAGGCGACTGGTTCGGTCGGAGGTTTTTGCCTCAGATATTGATCTGGAGGCATACTATGAGGGCGATTGGGAGGAGGAGGAAGAGGATGGAGAGTTTGAAGGCCTAGATGAGCCAGTAGAGCCTGACATCTCCCCAGGCAGGCCTTCCAATGTTTCCCCTCACAGGCTTTGAGTCCCCCCTCCCACTTCTTGTTCTACAAGAAGGTGGCTGAAATTCTTCAGCTTCCTATGGAAGAGGCTGAGCAAGATCAGGAGGAGCCCGATTATGTGGAAATGATGGATGTTCCAGAGTCTGTCTATCCCTTTGCACAATCCCTGGAAATGCACAGAAAATCATACAATTTCCCACATCCATTCCTCCTGTGGGTAAAAGAATGGAGAGGAGGTATGCTTTATCGGGCCTTGGCACAGAATTCCTTTCAGGACATTGCAGCCATGTTGGGGTAGTGCAAACTGTAGCCTGTGACAAGGCTAGTATTCCCCTGGCATCTCATCCCCCAGATAAGAATTCCAGGAAAGTGGATGCCATGGCTAAGAAGCAGTACTTGTCATCCTCTTTGGGACTCGGGCAATCAAATTATATGGCATATACAGCCAAGTACCAGAAGTCTGTGGGATACAGTTCTGAGCTAGCTAAGATTGCCGCCTCCCAGCTAGCCAAGGAGCTGAGCAGGTGGGTCTGTAGATGGCATAGAGGCATCCAAAATGCAGTTTCATGCTGCTATGGACTCTAATGATGTGCATTCTAGAGTCATAGCTGCATCTATCTCACGAGGAGGTTTGCTTGGCTTAGATGTACCAACATTTATGCAGGATACAGAGACTAAGGCCATGGATTCCCTATAACTGGTAATTCTCTGTTTGGGGAGCAAACTGAGAACTACGTGAAGAAGATGGATGAGTATAGGACCACCTATAGGAGTGCTGCAGCCAAGGAAAAGTGGGCCACTCCTCGGAAGCAGCAATTCAGGGCTGGCAGGGGCAGGCCTTTTCATAGGCTTTTCTACCAAGCTCAGGCCCCCTCCTCTTCTTTCCAGCAGAGGGGGCTCTTTAGGGGAAAAGGCAGGCGGAGGATGGCCAGGACCCCATCATCCATGCAGTCTAATCCCCTTGCCAAACAGACACCCTGAGGCATCTGTCAGGGTAGTCTCCCCAGTACAAATAGGGGGCAGGCTGACTCACTTCTCCCAGCCCTGGGAGTCTATTACTTCAGTCATATGGGTCCTGGAAGTTGTGAGCCAGGGACTTGCTGTCAGTTTCAAAAGGTTCCCAAAAATGAGAGCAAGGTCCTTCAGTCCTCCCTCTCCCTTGGAGACAAAGGTCTTAGAGCAGATGTCTCCTTTCTACTGCTTCTGCAAGCAGTAGAGAAGGTACCTCGTTGTCACAGGCGAAAATGACTGCACTCCAGATATTTCCTTACCCCAAAAAAGACAGGGGAGTGGCGGCCCATTCTAGATTTAAGGTACATGAACAAACACTTAACAAAACCAAAATGGTGAGACTGGGAGTAATTCTTCCCTCTCTGAGACCAGGAGACTGGCTAGCTTCTCTGGATGTCAAAGATGTCTACTTCCACATACCTATCAGAGATGCCCACAGAAAGTACCTCTGGTTCAAGTTGCCCTCAGGCCATTACCCATTCAGAGCTATGCCTTTCGGCCTAACATTTGCTCCATGGGTGTTCGGGTGTCTTGCAGTAGTGGTAGTATTCGTCAGGAGATGAGGTATGCTTATGTTCCTATACCTGGACGACTGGCTCCTAGTGAGCCAGTCCTCAGACCAAGTCAAGTCGGCCTTAGAAGTCACTCAGAAGCTTCTAGACTTCTTGGGCTTCATTCTGAACCAAGAAAAGTCTGTTCTGGAACCAGCCCAGCTTCTCACTTTCATAGGGGTGGAAATAGACACTGTTCAGGCAAAAACATTTCTCCCTCCCTCCCTCTCTAAAGGGTTCAGTCCCTTGTCACTCTGGCTTCCTCTTTTTGTCCTGTAGTTTCTCGTCCAGCCAGACACTTTCTACAGTTGCTGGGTCATGTGGCAGCATCCACAGCAGTGGTCCAGGGAGCAAGGTTTCAGATGAAAGAGAGAGAGAGAGATTGTTTCATCTCAGATCTCATTAGTCTCAGAAAAAAGACCCTCTCTAAATTGTTCCTGTATTTGAACCCTAGTTTAGGTCCTCCAGTGGTGGCTGGAGGTAAAATCTTCACAAGGTGTCCCTTTATCAGTCAAGCTCCTTCAGTGATTCTTACTACAGATGCCTCTCTACTGGGGTGGGGGCTCACCTAGATCAGCTTACAGCTCAGGGAACCTGGTCTCACCAGGAGTCTCTCCTACACATTAACCTCCTCGAACTGAGAGCTGTCTTTCTAGCACTTCAGACATTCTCAACTGCTATCTAGGGAAAGTGGTGCAGATCAGGACAGACAATACCACAATCATGTGGTACATCAACAAGCAGGGAGGCACTCGGTCCTAGGTCTTGTGCACAAAGGCCATAAAAATACGGTCTCTAGCTTATTCCCTTCAGGCTTCCCTGATGACTGCATCTCCTAGGGAAGGACAACATTCTATCAGATGCTCTCAGCAGGATTTCCCAGGGTCACCATGAGTGGACCCTGAATCCTTTAATTCTTCAGGTCATCTTCAAGAGGTGGGGCACTCCAGAGATGGATCTGTTTGCAGCCTTGGACAATCACCAACTTACTTTATTTTGCTGCAGACCACCTCTTCTGGGTCCTGTCCCTCAGGATACTCTCTTGTTGGATTGGACAAGCAGGTTTCTCTATGCATTTCCTCCTTTTTCCTCTGATATTCAAGGTCCTGATCAAGATCAGGTCTCAGCCTAAGCAGAGTAATTCTAGTGGCTCCAGACTGGGCCAGACAGCCTTGGTGTATCCTCTTCTGTTGTCACAGTCTATGATAATGCCTCTGTCTTCCCAGACAGTTCAATCTTCTTACTCCTCTCAAGGGAGGATTCTTTACCCAACCTTCAGACTCTTGGGCTCAATGCCTGGCTCTTGAAAAATTGGAATATGCAAGCCTGCATCTTTCCCAGTCAGTCTTGGACATTTTAAAGGTTAGCAGGAAACTTGCTACTAGAAAGACAACTCCAAATGTAAGATTTGGGTTTGGTCTTCCCAGAAGAATGTATTGCCAGAGCTGGCTGATATTGCTACTGTTTTGGACTATTTGCACCTTAACAGTTTAGGCCTCCGGCCTACTACTCTCAAGGTACATTTGGCAGCTGTGTCTACCTTCCTTTCTGCTGGTAAGGGTTCTTCCCTGGCATCTCAGGCAGTTTTCAATACATTTTTCAAGGGCCTAGTACATGTTAATCCTCCCTTTCAGGAGCCTACCCCTTCTTGGAGCCTGATTATCTGTATTGCACAGATTAGCTCAGCTGAAGATAGAGGCTCAAAAGTTGGCTGCATAAAGTACTTGACTTGGAAAACTGTATTCCTGGTAGCCATTACCTCTGCCAGGAGAATCGGTGAAACCTGACTTCATTTCACAGGGATAAGGTGGTCCTTGGAACCAGCAGAAAGTTTCTTCTCAAGTTGATATCAGACTTTCATTTGAATCAGTCTGTCATTGCCTGTATTTTCACTGACCATTCCTCCTCTGGGGAGTGATTACACAGTTTTGATGTAAAGAGGATCTTAGTTACTATGTGGAACACACTAAGGCCCATAGAAATGGCTGCTCTCAAATGTTTCTCACTTATGGGGAAGTGGGAAAGAGGCAAACCTGCCACTAAGATCTGTTGCCAGGTGGATTGTCTCCTGTATCCAGTTCTGCTGTTCAAAGTTGGGAAAGAGCCTCCTTCAGGCCTGAGGGCTCAATCCACTAGAGGTACAGCTGCTTCAGTCACAGCAGCTAGAGACATACCATTAGTGGACATCTGTAAACAGCCAGCTGGAAAACTTTCACACTTCCCA
Organism: Neoceratodus forsteri; assembly: GCA_016271365.2. Taxonomy (NCBI): domain Eukaryota; kingdom Metazoa; phylum Chordata; order Ceratodontiformes; family Ceratodontidae; genus Neoceratodus; species Neoceratodus forsteri. The sequence continues at coordinate 772,893,885 of CM057453.1, read as the reverse complement.
AACACTATTCTCTGGATTTTTCAGTCAAGAAGTGATGCTAGGTTTGGCACAGCTGTGCTGCAGAGCTTGTTCCCAAAATAGGTTCTGTGACTCCTCCTCCAAGGGCTACTGCTTGTAGTTTGCATGTCGTCAGTATACAGCGAGACTTCATATTTGAAGAAAAAATTATTCACCATCGTAATGTTTCTTTTAATGGAGTCTTGCTGTATTCTGACCCTCCTGCCTCCTCTCCTGGAACCTAGTAGTTTTGGGATGTGATCCGCAGGCACAGTGCTGCACCCAGAGGTGTAATTGGCATGCCCTATCTTTCTAGAGGTTTTATTAATGTTTTGGTTGTTTTCACTACCTGCTTATATTCTTTTGGGGTTCTTGATTTGTCTTTTGACCCTAGAAAATCTGTTTGGTGCCTGTTGGCATTAAAATTTTAGAAACAATTTCTAAGTAGTACGTTAGTTTAGTGCTAATGAAGAATCTGATAGTTAGACTTCAGAGTACCACAGACAGAGGTTTGAAAACGACTCGAGCTCAACATTCTATGCCTTGGCATAGAGTTATCCCTTATTCTCCGGAGCAGTTCAAGTGCTGGAGCTAACTGCATAAAGTCGGAATACAGCAAGACTCCATTGGAAGAAACATGCCTATGGTGAGTAATTTTTTCTTCTAGAATACAGTCACCACAGAACTGAATAGAGGAAAGCAACAATGTGTCAGCATTCCAGGTGGTTCTGCTGCAATAATGACATCACTACTGCAGCAGAACAAGCATATTCCAGGCATGGAATTTCTTGTATAATAGCATTCTACTATACACTGTATAAAGTGAAATACATTTACCGGAAAATTACTAACTGCCTACCATTAATTCTAATGAGATTCTTGTAACCCCTGGGAACAAGGGGGTAACACTATGATCTCTTAGTTTAAAACTGTATGTAGTTATACTGTTGAAATGATTGGAAAAAAGCTATTTGGATAAGGGGTTAAACGAAGATGCAGTTTCTAAGCCCTTTGCAGAGCTATGAACAAGTCGTCAGTTCTGGGACACTACTGTTTTGTTGCACCTGCAAGGAATGAAACTTACAAGAACATTCTGTGAGAAGCAGGCTCTCTTAAGTTCCCAGACAAAAACTTAGAAAAAGAGCAACAGTGCTTTTGCCGGAGAGACCAGGAGAGTGAGAGTGCAAGACAAACTTGGAATTAGAGCTATCCTCAGATGACGGACTTTGTTTTTCTGTGTATCTGCTGCCTTTGTAAATGGTTATACTGAGAAAAACATTTTTACTGTTGGAAAAATAGAGAATACTGGATGGGCAACTATGTACAACCAATGTGTTATGCCACGGAGGGGTCCGATTCCTATGACCTGACAGCAAAGCTTGAGGCCCATGGAATCAGAACCCCTAGGTGGCAGAACACCTGCTTCTCATAAAGTTGCTCATGCTGTATTTTTATAGTGTATAGTATTATGTGAAATGTGTGCATTGTTTTTTCTCTTTCACAGTGAAACTGACTGGTGCAGTCTATAGAGGTTCTAGAATGCTATTCTACCACAGAAGGGTACAGTCACATTCCATGACCTTTGAACTGTGGCACAACAGCATTTTGAAAAGGATGGATTTCTATATAGAACAATGCTCTACTATACACTATGACACTATCTGCGACTTTTGAAACTGCTTCTGGTTTTCCTGTGCTTCAGTGACATAACGTGGATTGTGTGGGCAGAGCCATGGCTTCGGCAGTCTGCATCCGCCGATACTCCTGGCTGAGAGTCTCCGGGTTCGTCCAGGACTTCCAGTCCATGATTATGGATACCCCCCTTCAGAGGTCTGGTTCTTTTGGGGGAAGATGCTCAAAATATAATTACCTGTTTGCAGGAGGCAGAGAAAGCAGTTAGGTCAGTGCAGACTATGTACAGACCCAAGCGACAACCTAAAAAGTCCTTTGATGACTGGATGACGGCAATTTCAAGGTCAGCGGGCTTGCTTCAAACGTAAGGCCCACTACCTGCGCCACCGGAGGTTCTGCCCCACAGTCCTCAAGAACCTCTCAGTCTGAGCTTCCCCTCCCCGGCTCCTCTACCTGACTCACTGCCTGAACCACCTCCTTCAGCACAGTCCACAGGGGAAGCAGTGGGGAGTTGCTTCTCTTTAAACACCGAAGGGTGGCGTCTGATAATAACTGACCGCTGGGTCCTGCAGCTCAAGCGGGGACACATGCTTGAATTCATGGAGGTTCTTCCAAACAACCCTCCAGTACTGTCCCAATACTCAGGCCCACATCGACCTCATAGCAGAGGAAGTCCAGGCCCTCCTTCAAAAGGCCATCGAGCCAGTGACCCCGGAATGAGGAACAGGGTTTTGCTCCCACTTTTTCCCTTGTGCTGAAGATGGGGGATTTTTATCCTCTCTTGGATTTAAGCTACCTGAACTAGTACATAGAGTACAAAAAGTTAAGGATGGTCACCCTGATAGGTCTCCTCCCCTACTACACCAAAGGGACTGGATATGCAGGACGCATGCCTCCTTTTGATTTTCCAACCACACAGGTGGTTCTTGCGCTTCCGCTTTCAGGGCCTTGCCGTTCACCCTGTCCTCGGCACAGAGGATGTTTGCCAAGTGACTTGCCGTTGTAGCCACACATCTCAGGAGGCGGGGTATTGTGTTCCCCACCTCAGCAGATTGGCTTCTCCTGCTCCCTCTTGGGACCAGCTTGTAGAAACCCTTAGAGACATGTTCTCCTCTTTTTGAGGCCTAGGAATTTCCCTAACCCCCAAAAAAAGTTCTACCTCTGGCCAGGTCAAGCGGCTTCAATACATAGGGGCAACTCTGGACATGGCTCAAGGCAAGGCCTTCTTTCCCTAGAACAGCATCATATGCCTTCAGTCCTATGCTCGCAGCTGCTTTCAGCTCGCCAAGTTCCAGCCCGGACAGTACTGACTATTGGAGCATATGGCAGTGGCCATCTCCACGGTCTCCATGGCCTAACTTTATGTAACCTGGCAACTGGGCTTTAATGCCAAAAGTGCAAGGTGCTGCATTTTGGGATGAAGAACCCAAGGAGGACTTACCAGCTAGGGGGGCGCAGCTAGCCCAGGCAAGATGGGAGAAGGATCTGGGTGTGCTCATTACAGGGTCAATGAACAACTCGGCACAATGTAGGAAGGCAGCTGCAAAGAGCCAACAAAATGCTGGGTTGTATTGCAAGGAGTATATCCTCGAGGAGGGAGGAGGTGATTCTGCCACTGTATAGGTCATTAGACCACACTGAGTACTGTAGCAGTACTGGCGTCCAGATTCTGAAGAGGGACATTAAGTTACTTGAGGGGTGCAGCGCAGATGATCAAGGGCTAGGGACTTATCATAAGAGAGGAGGTTGAAGGAGTTGAACATGTACTCACTGGAGGAGAGGAGAGACAGGGGTGACATGATTGAAACCTTTAAATACATGAAAGGAATAAACAAGACTGGTACAGAGGGTCTGTTCAAAGTAAGGAAGGGGAGGGCCACCAGGGGCCATGATATGAGACTGGAGCGAGGAAGGTTCAGGAGGGAGATGAGGAGACACTTTTTTACAGAGAGGGTGGTGGCTGGGTTGAATGTGTTACCTGCTGAAGTGGTATGCAGTAGAACAGTGGACTGCTTCAAACGTGGATGGGACAGGACAAGGGGGAGGGTTAATGAAGGGGAAGGGTGGAAGGGAGGGGCAGCTGCAGAATAAGGGGTGCTAGCTGCACATTCGAGCAGACTTGATAGACCTCTAGGCCTTTATCTGCTGGCAAATTTCATATGTTCATATATGAGGGTGATCAGTGGAACTTCTGGGTTTTGTGGGATCAGAGGTCAGACTACCTGGACCAGCCGGTCAAGCAGTCCCGATATGGTGGCATCACGGCCAACTCACAGAAAGCTATACTAAGCTGTACCCAGGGTAAAACCACCCTGGCCCAGAGATCCTTCCACCACAGTGCCCCGGCTTTGTTAAATGCGCTCCCGGTCACCATCACTGGCACACCCAAGATCTCCCATTTCAAAGTCGCCCTCCTCAACCACCTCCTCAATGTTCGCACCTGTAACTGCAACTAGCCTGTGCTCTCCAGCCCAGCATGACCCACACCTCTGTCAAAATCCACTTGGACTGCAACCTCTCAACTATTCTTTTCTCCTTTATCCTTTCTCTCTGCTATGCCCCTGTAATGATTTTTTTTTGACCAACCTGTATATAATCTATGTTGGCAATGTATGTAAAACCATACATGACGGCTTCCTCTGTCAATTGTAACCTGTCTGGTTTCGTATTCTGTCCTCCCCTTGATGAGGTACCTTTGTAAATGAACCACACGGCTCAAAGGTTGTAAATCCGATATTTCAAATAGAATAAACTAAAATAAATACTCCCAATCTTTCCAGAGGGGTTTTCTTCCAGAAGGAATCTCCCACCCAGATCGCGCTCACCAGACTCAAGGATCCTGGTCTCAGCAAGAGCTTCATCTCCACATCAATGTTCTGGAGATGAAGGCAGTTCTTTACACCCGCCAAGCCTTCCAGACAGTCCTCCGGAGTGGCCCCTGTTGATATAAACTGACAACATGGTAGTATTTTATATCAACAAGCAGTAAGTGGGAAACACACACACACACACACACACACACACACACACACACACACACACTTATCCTTTTGCAGAGAAGCCATGCGAGTGGGACAGGGTGGTAGATCAACCACTGGAACTCACAGCAGTCCACCCTCAGGCATTCCACAACTCTCTGACTGCTTCAGTTGGACTTGTTCTAGGGCCCACTAGTTGAGCTGCTTCCGTAGTGGCAGAAGATCTTTTGCCAGATGGAGGTAGCCCAGAAATCGATCTATTTGCATCCTCATCCAATGCAAAAACTGCCCAAGTTTTGCTCGCTAGATCCAGGGCCTGGTGCTTTCTGGCAAGGCGTGTTGTCTCTCTCCTGAGCGAGGAAGGTTTTCGCATTCCTCCCTTTCTCCTACTGCAATGGGTACTCATTAGTTGCATTCAGAGGGCAGAAATTATCCTGGGAGCTCTGGTCTGGCTGAGTCAGATCTGGTTCCCTCCTACAGAAACTGGCAGTGGAACCTCTGGTGCCCTTGCCCTCAGTCAGACTTGCTCTCCCAGGAGCAGGGCTTCCTGGTCCATCTGGATCTCAGATTTCTGCATCTACATCGTGGCTCCTGTAGACCTAGCCATCTCCAGATTTGGGGTCTCCCACCGCTAGGAGCTTGAATCCATTCCCTTGCTCAGTGAATTCGGTACTGGAGTACCTCCTCTCTTGTTTCTGATGCAGGATTCTGTTACTCTTGGTTAAAAGTACACTTGTCTGCTGTTTCTGCATACCATGTGCCTTTTGAGGGCAAGTACATTGATCTACTGGACGTTTTCCACACTTTTCTGCAGGGCATGCTTCATTTGAAGCCTCCCATCTGGGACCCTGTCCCACCTTGGGACATTTTTTTGTTTTGGAGAAACTTTCTCTGCCTCACTTTGAGCCTGCCACAAGCTGCACTTTCTGTCACGAAAGCATTATTTTAATTGCCATTTCTTCTGCTTGAAGAATTTCCAGCTTCAGGCCCTGATGTGTAAAGAGCCTTATTTGGTTTTCACAAAGACAGGGTGTCCTTGAGAATTCTAAGATCTTACTGAGAGGCTCTTGCAGTAGGTAATTACATATAAGACTGGCGTCGGCAGGCGGCAGGACCCACGGAAAAATTCCCCTAGCTAGCAGTCCTTGGCGAGGGACTGCCCTACGTCAGGTGACTGGCATCAGACGACGTCGGTATAAAGGGGCAGTCCCGGATGCCCGCCTTCCAGTTCTTTCCCGCCATCAGCTCGTCCAGCGCCTCGCGGTAAAGTTTGTGCTCAGCCTGTTCTTTCGTCGTTTTTTACAGAAAATTATTAGTACTTTATTACGATATAGTCAGGTGAACGTTGGTTTATGTCGTCCCCTTCCAAAAATTAGTGTGACTCGTGCGGCGCCCAACTGCCTCACAAGGACAGTCACTCTCTCTGCCTTTTGCCTAGGCCCTGACCACCTGGGTCGACAAGTGCCCGCATTGCCTCATTTCAACGCTGCACCACAGCAGCGGCCAGCAGTCTTTGGAAGTCCATCTCCTTAAAAGATGTCTGCAATGGAGAAGGAGTTGAAGAAGCTTAGGCAGGCATTGACCTCTCCAGAAGGACACAAGAAGCAGGACAAAGAAAGGCACAGAGAAAGCCTCCTCGTCCACGACTCCGGCCGGAGTCGCGGTTCAAATAACGTCCTCGGGGATCACCTGGCGGCAGCCTCCAAGGTTTTGGAGGAGGCGTCAGCCCCCCATCGGGCTTGCGTTGAGGTCCTGCGGGCGCCTCCGGGCTAAAGGAGGCCTCTGCCCCAGTACTGCCACAGGCTTGCGGCCTACTGGTGCAGGCACCTCCCATAAGCGGGACGTCGACTCCTCGCGCCGCGGGAGAAGACCACTGAGCGCCCGACCGCTCGGGCGGCTCACGGTCGCGTCCCCCTCGGACCGGGCCACTTGCCACCCTCGGCCTGCCGGCTCCTCTGGCGTCCACTGGGATTCAGCCCCTAAGTCGCACGTCGGCTCCTCCGATGTGCGCCGGGCGTTGGAGCCTATGACAGACCCTCCATCGTCTGTCGTCCAGGTTTCCCACAGCCTTCGCTGCCATCCGGGAAGCCCGAGTCACCCCTGCCTGACTCCGGGGACTTTTCCCCTCCGTCTCTGGGCGATGCACGGGATGCTTCTCCGCCGTCAGACCCCCCTCCTACTGAACCGGATCTGGCGCCCGGCAGAGGGATATTCCTCCTCTGTCGGGCCCCAACCCCCAGACCTATCCTGTTGATCCATGCGTGGGGCTCCCCTAAGGCCGTCTGCTCCTGCAGTACCCTCCGATACCCGCGTATCCGTTGTCCTATCAGTCGCCGGCGTACTCCGGTCCGCAGTACCCGACGCTGGCTCCACCTACGCCATAGTACCCGGCACCGGTATTCTCACAGCCGGGTTATGGATACTCGCCTACGGATATAATCCATATAATTATCCTCTTCCTCCTCCACCGCCCCCAGGCGCGGTGGATCTTCAGGAGAATCTGGCTTCCTGGTGGGCTGGGGCCAGAGCTCAGCTCACCAAGGAAATCGAGAAACCGCTTCTACGACAGCAGTGCCACCTCCCACCCGTCGCCCGAGATGGCACACTCCCTCTCCGCCTCCGGATTCCCGAGCTCTTCCCTCTGGATCCAGAGAGGGGCAGGACACGCATCCAGGGATTCCCCCTAAGGAACCCGTTCCTCCCCCTAGACAAGTCAGGTAGTCTTACTCTGCTTCTAATTCTTCTTCTTCACTCTCTGATTCCTCCGATGGATGCTCCGAGAGAGACGATGAGCCTCGCTCTCCGTCCAAGCCCCGGCAGAGGACTCCTCCGAAGTCTCTTCCGGAGGATCCTTCCTTCACGGAGTTGCTCAGGAAGATCCAGGAAGTACATCAGTGGCGTTCTTTGGAACCAGATCCTCAGCTGGTTAAACTCGCTGAACATCTGGACCTGCCCCTTACGGCCCGTACTCTAGTGCCACCCTGGATCGAGCCTCACGCCCACCTTGTTTCCACTATTTGGAAACAACTGCTGGCTTTAGCCCCGCTTCCTCGGAAGTCCAACAGGCTCTACCAGGCTCCCAAGGGTGTAGATTTTTTGGATTCTCACCCCTGTGCAGACTCTGTCGTGATTACCGCCACTCACAGCCGGTCAGCACACCCCAAACATTTAAGCTAGTCTTCCCCGGATAAGGAATCGCACCTTCTGGATCAGTATGGAAGAAAAATGTCGCTTCTTCCACACTGGGAATTAGGACCCTGAATTATGTAGCAGATATGGAGATTACCAGAGGGCTATCCTTACCAAGGCGGAATCTAAGATTGACGCCTTACCTGACTCCCAAGTCAAGCAGGAGTTAGCTGACCCTAGTCCGTTCTGCTCGTTTGGCCAGTCGTCACATCCTGAGGGTCGACCTACGATGCGAGTGGACACTGCAGGGTAGGTTCTGCATTCGCTGCAAGTCTTGACGTCACGCCTGGCTCAGCATGTCAGGTTTGGTCCTGGAGGTGCAGTCCATAATCCAGGAAGCACCTTTCAGGGGTCAGTGCTTTTCGGTGGCAATGTCAAGGACATCATCACTGATTGCGGGAGAGGGGCGGCTCTGAAATCTGTGGATTCCATGCGCTGTCCCCATCCTCCGCAGCACCTCCTTTCGAAGACGCAGCCGGCCTCAAGTGAAACCCCAAGGAAGGCAGGCCACCAAACGCCAGGCCCCTGCAGCTGCTAGGCCCCTGCCACCCAAAAAAGCAGCGGGTGCCCCAGCTGCGGCGCTGCCCCACACCACCCGACTCCTCCCCTCTCCCACCGCCTCCGGACTCCTGGAGGAACCGGTAGGAGGGAGATTCTCCCTCCACCTTCCGGGTTGAGAGAGGATAACATCGGATTCATGGCTGCTTCAGATTATCGCGGAGGAGCACTCCATAGAGTTTCTACAGAAACCTCCACGCCACCCCTCTGAAGTCCTCTTACTCAAGGGACCATCTTCCTTTGGTCAGGGAAGAAATATTTGCCCTTCTCGTGAAGTAGGCCATAGAACCAGTTCCTCCTCACCTTCATGGGATGGGTTACTATTCCCATTTCTTCCTAGTACCAAAGACGACGGGAGATCACAGACCCATTCTCGATCTCAGCTCCCTGAACTTCTACGTAGAATACAAAAAGTTCAGGATGCTCTCCCTTTAAACCCTTCTGCCCCTTCGGCCAGGTCAATGGCTTTGTGCGCTGGATATGCAGGATGCATATCTGCACATCCCATTCCTCCCTCATCATGAAGTACCTCCGGTTTGCTTTCCAGTGGGACCATTACCAATTCCAGGCACTTCCATTTGGTCTTTCCTCGGCTTCAGGTTTTACCAAATGCCTGGCGATGGTAGTGGCCCACCTGCGTGCCCCGAAGTTCAGGTGTTTCCCTACCTGGACGACTGGCTCCTAATGACCTCGTCCAGGGAGGAGCTCCTGCATTTTCTCTCCCTCACCCAGCAGGTTTTCATTTGCCTGGGTATCACCATCAACCATTCCAAGTCTCATCTGGACCCCTCCCAGAGACTTCAGTTCATCGGGGCAATCCTGGATACGACAGTGTACAAGGCCTTCCTTCCTCTGGACAGGGTGGCATCTCTCTAATCTCAGATTTCCCTGCTATCAGAGCATGCAGGAAGGTTCGGAAGGTTGGTGCTCCGTCTTTTGGGGCTTATATGGCTGCTATCCCGACGGTTCCGCACACGCGGCTCCACATGAGGATTTCTCAGTGGACTCTCCACGCTCAGTGGGATCAACTCGTAGACGACCTAGATCATCTGGTGCTGATCTCCTCGTCGATGACAAGAGACTTGCAATAGTGGATGGTTCAAGAGAACCTGTTTCGGGGGGTCCCCTTCTGTCATCCTCCCCCCTCCCAGACTCTGACCACGGACACATCAGGCGAAGGTTGGGGAGCCCATCTGGGTCCTCACCGAACCTAGGGTTTATGGTCCAGATTGGAGTTAGCGATCCACATCAATGTGCTAGAGCTACGAGCAGTTCTATATGCTCTTCAAGCCCTTCACCAATACATCCTTCCCGGTAACCTAGCTGTCCAAACGGACAACATGTGCTTGGTGTGGTACATCAACAAGCAGGGAGGGACTAGATCCTACCCGCTGTGCAGGGAAGCGATAAGGGTTTGGGACTGGGCGACGCTTCACAACCTCCACCTCACGGCGATCCATGTTCCAGGAGTCGACAATACTCTGGCAGACAAGCTAAGTTGCTCCTCGGCTCTGCCACACGAGTGGGAGCTGGACCAAAAGGTTCTAGATGGCATCTTCCAGCTTTGGGGGACTCCACAGGTAGACCTGTTCGCCTCTTCCCAAAATGCAAAACTTCCCACCTTTTGCTCGCTCGCTCCAGAGCGAGTCGCTTTGGAGCGACGCTCTGTCTCTAACCTGGAAGGGCAGATTCGTCTATGCTTTTCCCCCAATTCCTCTGGTCCCTCGTGTACTGCAGAAACTTGCAATGGAAGGAGCGAGAATGATTCTGATCGCTCCTTTCTGGCCCAGGCAAATCTGGTTCTCTCTTCTACAACAATACTCAGAGGTTCCTCCTCTTCCTCTTCCTTTATCTCGAGGATTGCTGACCCAGGATCAGGGGAACCTGGTCCACCTTCAACTTCATGCATGGCTCCTGCAGACCTAGCCCAATCTCGCTTTGGCGTCTCTCCAAAGGTGGCGAGATTCTGGTGGAGGCTAGAAACCTCCACTAGGTCCGTCATCATGAAATGGAAGAGAATTTTCTATTTGGGCTGCCTCCAGGAATGTGGAGCCTTTCTCCTGTCCTGTGGCAGTTCTGCTTGATTATTCATTACCTCCTCGACCTGGGTCTCAGTCATTCCCTCTCTGAAAGTTCACATGGCGCTATTTCAGCCTACCATGTTCCTTTACTGATAAAGCCTTTGCCCAATTAGAGGTATCAAGACTTTTCTCAGAGGGTCCTTCATCTCAGACCCCTGTCTGGGCTCCTGCTCCCCTTGGGATTTGAACTTTGTTCTCAGAAACTTACCCTTCCTCCCTTGAGCCTGCGGCCTCCATGAGATCTGAAGTTTCTGTCATGGAAGACTCTCTTCTTGGTGGCCATTACTCTGCTAGAAGAATTTCGAGCTCCAGGCCCTTATGTGTAAAATCCCATATCTGATTTTTCATAAGGAGCGAGTAGCTCTTCCACGAATCCTAAGTTTCTTCCGAAAGTGGTAGCGAGTCCACCTTAAATAGAGTTACCTGCCTTTTCACGCAGTACTCCAACCAGGAGAATATTTGCTCCATACCATGGATGTTCATAGATACTACACCGATGGGACAAAGGATCTCAGAAAGACTGATCAGTTGTTCGTCTGTTTTGCTCACAAAGGGAAGGCAATGCTGTTTCAAGCAGTGCCTGTCAAAATAGTTGGCTCATTGCATCACTTTCTGTTATGACAAGTACAAGACCCTTCGGGTCAAGTCAGAGAGTCACTCCACCTGTGCTGCCGCCACTTGGACTTCTGTCCATACCTTTGCAAAACATTACAGTTTGGACATTGCCTCTAGCCGTAGAGCAGGCTTTGGGTTAGCGGTCTTGCAAGGCCTCCTGTCTTGAGGTTAGCAAGGTTTTTGCTACTTCTTGGAGTAGTTCCTCCTCCCGGTGCCTTTCATTTGTTCCAGACTGCTTGGTTCTGTCCTATATGTAATTACCTGCTGCAAGAGCCCTCTCGAAGTAAGATGGTACAGTTACGTAGAACTTACGTAACAGTAAATCTTGAGAGAAGGCTCTAGAATGTCATCCATCCTCCTAGGCTTTTTAGCTCCTTTTCCATTGAAGGAAATATCTGCTTCTCTCTCCGGGCCTGTGGGGGAAAGAACTGGGACGGGCGTCCGGGACGCCCTTTATACTGGCGTCGTCTGATGCGGTCACCTGGCGTGGGGGCGGTCCCTCGCCAGGGACTGCTAGCTAAAAATTTTTCCGTGGGGTCCTGCCGCCTGCCGACGTCAATCCTATACATAATTACCTACTGCAAGAGCGCCTCTCGAAGATCTACTGTTATGGTAAATTTTTACGTAACTGTACTTGACTGCCAAGGCAGTCTCAGAGTTTACCTTATATCAGGATAGCCTGATGCTGTTATCTCCGTCCTAGGGGAAAGACCTGGGATCTATTGGCTCTGAAATAAAGTTCAATTTTCATGCATTGGAATCCAGGTTAATCCAAAATAAACTGCTACTCAACTACAAAAGGCAGACAGCATGCTCTTCAGCACCCACAGAGCAAGATTCAAGGGTCCTGACTGCATATACTTAGTAGCGAAGGAGAAGTACTAGACCAAGTTGACACATTCAGGTACTTTGGGATACATCTTGATGGCACCCTCACCTTTACTACCCCTGCTGAGCAACTGGTAAAGTCCACCAAAATGAAGCTTGGCATCCTGTACAGACACTGCACCTCAATGATGCGGCTGCCCTGAAACTTATGTGCAGTTCAGTTCTCATCTGTGGATTATGGCCTTGTCATATATGGGGCAGTCACAGACAGAGTTTAAAAGGGTCAAAACCATCCTCAACAAGGCCTGCCGCCTGGTCCTGGGAGTACCCAAAATAACTCTATGACCTTTACAAGGAAACTGGCTGGCTCCCACTCCACCAGACTCCAATACCAGGCCAGCCTCCTTGCAAAAGTCCCTGATGGGGTCCATGCCTAGTGCTACTTCAGCCCTCTTTGAGCCTGCACAACCATCTGAATGCACAAGGAGTGCCTCCAGGGCTGTCCTCACTGTTCCTTCAAATGTAACACCCTTGCCCAAAGATCCCTCTCCTACTATGGGCCTAAATGGTTCAGTGATCTGCCTGTAGACCTTGCCATGCCCCCAGACTTGGCCACTTTAAAAATGGGCTTCGATCTCTTCTTGCCAGCAAATCTGACTGCCAGTGTTTAACCCACGGCCTCTGACAGTGGTTCTCGCACCTGTCAAACTACCGTCTCTCACTCCCACCCTCCTGTTCTACAACTGCCCACCTCCCACCACCTACAACCTCCCCTTGACAAAGCCTCACCTTGTCTGCTAAAACTGCATTTCTGCAGACTGGGAGCACCCCATCTGAACTGTAACATGATTAAATACTGTGCTGCATTAATATGTTTCTCTAAGTGCGGTCCTGTTTCTCTTTACTTACGTGTACCCTGCTTAATGTTGCAACTGCACCTAATACCGCTTGTTAATTGATATATTTCTGTTATGCAAAGTTTCATCACCTGTAAATGTCTTGTGTTCCTTGTTGACGTGGAGCCTTTGTAAATGGGCCCTGGCTCAAAGATAATAATTGAATTTCAAATAAATAAATATCCACCTGCTGGTACACTATCCAGAGTACACAAACCAAGGGGTGGCTTTGCTACATACTCTGGATGTCCATAGGATGCTTGGTCACTATTTGGAGCACACTCGTCATCCTAGTCAGTCTGATCAGTTGTTTGTGTTTTGCTCCCCGAATGTCTGGGGCTCCAGTTTCTAAACAATGTTTATGCAGCATCCCCCTCAAGAACGAGAGCAGAGAACCAGAGAAGGAGGCATGACCAGAACCTCTTGTAAGGTATTTTAGAAGTATGTTAGCATGCGCATTTAAGTAAGCAAAAAGCAGTTCTGAGATTTAGGTGGGAAAGACCAGAGGGGACGCATGTTTGCTTGCCATGAGGCTATAAGGTTGGAGTTGGGGTATAGTCATCAGTGTGGGTGCATCTCCAGGGGGCCTACATATAGTGGGAGATGGATGGCAGTAAAATACAAAGTCCACAGGGAAGAGAATAGGCAGATGAGGAAATATATTGTGGGTTTCTAATAGCAGACGCCTACAGGGTGAGGGTGGTAGGTAATGCCAAGATCAGTGACACGCCTAGTTATGGTGGAGTTGAAGAACTAAATTGAAGTAGGCAGAGCAGGACAACTTACTAATGATGGCTAGAAGTTTTGAGCCTTGTACTGTTCCTGAGAGCAGTGTGACCCACGTCAACTGCACTAGTCTGACCTCTGCAGATGCCTTCAGCATGTCGACGCTATTTTACCACATTTTCAAAGCTCTTGTTTTATTTCCTTCCAGTTTTCGACTGCATGTTCCTTGTCTTCATCGTCTATCAGAGGCACTCTGAGTATGCATGCGGCAAGCAGATCCTGCATAAGAACAGCCATTCAGCTTGCTTATTCTGCCTGGGCCCAGACCACATCAAGGCCTGCCAGCACTGCTGCGACTTCAATCAGCGCATGAGACTCCAGAGCCAGAACATAGAAAGTGAGGGCAGAAGGAGAGCATACAGTCCATCTAGTCTGCCCATAGGCCTACCCCTTCTCCCTTAACTGCTAGGTGATGTGGAAGTGCCTTTGTTCCTGTCCCAAGTGTTGAAACCTACCACTGTTTTTGCCCCCACCACTACCTGAGGAAGGCTGTTCTATGCATCCACCATTCTTGGTAAAGAAAAACGTGCGAGTTACCTCTGAATTTAACCCCCTCCAGCTTCATGTTGTGCCCGTATATCTTGTGTTCTTTCTGATTTGAAACAGTTCCTGAACCTGCACCCTGTTTATTCTATTAGGAACTTGAATGTCTCAATCAGGTCTCCCCTCTCCCTCTGCTGCTCCAGGGAGTACATGTTCAGGTTTTGCAGACGCTCTTCATAGTTTTTGTTCTGTAGGCTATGTATCATTTTTGTAGCTCTCCTTTGCACTGTTTTCAGTCTGATATCCTTTTTTTAGGTGTGGTCTCCAGAACTGTACGATGTACTCCAGGTGTGGCTTCACCAGAAGTCGACAGACTGGCAGTATGACTGCCTTTTTTTTCTGCTGGTGGTCCCCCTGCCTGTGCAACCCAAAATGCCATTCGCTTGTAGTGCTGTTTTCTCGCACTGTTTGGACATTTTGTAGGCTGTTCATTATAATTATTCCCAGATCCCTTTCCTGTTTGGAAGATTCCAGTTGTAGTTCTCTTGGGTTGGCCCATCCTGGGTGCATGACCTTGCATTGTTTTTGCGTTAAACTTTAGTTGCCATGTTTCTGACCATTTTTCCAGAGCCTTAAGGTCGGCCTTCATTTTTTTCTACCCCATTTGGAGTGTCTACCCTATTGCTTATTTGTGTCATCTTCGAATAAGCTCACCTTCCCCTCTAGTCTCTGTTATGTTACCAAGAAAAATATTGAATAGTATCAGACCGAGTACTGATCCTTGTGGCACTCCATTATCTACTTTCTTCTGAAAGTGAGCCGTTTACAAGTCCTTCCTGTGAGCCCAGTTCCTTACCCATTTCACTACTTCCTATCCTACTCCAATTCTGTCCAGTTTGAGTAGGGTTAATCAGGGAAATATTCCTTTTATGGTCTTACATGGAGTGCATAATTGAACATCAGTTGGTCAGCTGACAATTGTTGTACTTGCCCCTTTGAATGGATGATGGATGGCTTCTCCCTTGGTCCCACATTAGATTCCCATTCCCCCTTCAAATATCTGGATGTCAATGTATTTATGTACCACATTCTCTGATATTGTAAAGTATTTATAAATGTGTCCATCTCCGCTATGTACAGTGATATTATCATGTAGCTGTATCTCTCAGTTCCTGGAACAAAATAATAATAATAAAAAATGAAGTATAAAAAAAATAACCTCTATATTGACACCTTTGCAGAGGCGTTGAAACTAGCAGACATTTTTTCTCCAAAAATTCATGATAGAGAAATCTGACTTCTAATGTATGCAGATAACATTATATTGCGTTCTCTTACTCTGTTAGGCCTTAAAAGAGCTATTAAAATGACTCAATTACATTTGCAGAAACTTGAACTCATGTTAAATATAGCAAAAGTGAAGATCCTAGTCTTTGGGGGGAAAAATGAAATCTTGATAAGATCTTCATGGATACCTGTCTGAAAACAGTGACCAGCTTTAAATATTTAGGTTTGTATTTCAATTCTGCCAATTCCTGAAAAAAAAAATCACACAGCTGTTGTTAAAAAGAAAAGCATTCTAGTCTCGAAAGCTATTATGAGATTCGGGTATAATTTCACAGGCAGTTCATTTTTTGTCCTAAAACAAACATTTGACACCAAGGTTATCAATGGCATTTTGTATGTATGGTTCAGAGTTATGTTTTATTTTCTAATACTGGTAAATATTTAGAACCGATACAAAGCATGTTTTATAAACAAGTTCTAAATTTCCAGAAAGACTTATTTTCAGTCCTGCTTAAGAGTGAACTGAAATTAAAATCAGTCACAACATTGGCCCTTATTAGAGCAGTTACTTGGTGGTGTAAAACTGTCTCCTTGAAGAAGGACAGAATATTATACAGGTGTTGGTTGGATAGCTTTAATAATATAACTTCCACTTCATGGTTTTGCAGATTTGAATAGTACACTTAAGAGAATGGGGTTGACAGACATCTGGGATTCTTACACCATGGCTAACAGTAGTAGCTCTGTTTCTATGACCATTCCAAGGATATTGGATTTTTTCTTTTACAAGATTTAGTCAAATTAGCTAACATTCCGATGGTTAAAATATTTTGTAAATTGAAAGTTCCAAGGAAAATGAAAAATATTTACTGCTTTGTGAGAAAGGAGGCCATAAAATGCACTCTTCAAGTTTAGTTATTTGTCCTTGTCTGGAAAAGAAATGGCCATTGACAGGGTCATCTAATGTTCACAGTTTGAAGTTTTGTAAATGCAATACTAACACATCTGTGTACAAACTGTAATGCACGTAACTTTTGTTTGTGCTTTAACTGAGAAGTTGCGGAAAAATGGCTTTCCTGTGACACGATAAACCCTCTAATATTATTGTATAATATTTGTATTATAAATAAATGGGCTGTGATTGTCTAGCACAAGTCAGCAGTGAGTGAGAGACTTGACCTTTGACCCTAAGAGGTTTCAGTGATGCTGACAGCTGCAGGATGTATAAACAGACCAGGGAAATCTAATTAATGAGCCTTCCTTCCAGAGGGACAGTTTATTGCTCTCATAACCTGTGCCTGCCTTTGAAGTTGTTTCATGTATGCATTTATGACATGCAGGAAGCACTTATCTGGTTGCATGCTGGTGAGAAGCCATAAAACCTGAGCTCACTCAAGAAGAACAGGACATCAGCAGTGAAACAAAAGAGAATGTTTGATCAAATACTGTCATATTTGGGAAATGGTTAATTGCTGATTTTCACAATAAGAACTTACATTCTTGCAGATAGCTATGTTAAGGAAAGTTATGTTAAGAATTAACTCTAAGGGAGGGTATAACCGACTCACAAAGTGGGGAGATGCATCCTGAAATGATCCTGCATCTGGTGAAAGTTTGGCATATTATTCTGACTTAAGGAGAGAAGATTTTCTGAATTTTTGAAAGCACTTAAAGGGTAACATCTAGATAAGAAAGACTTTAAGTATTGGTGGTAGGAGTTTGTATTCTGTAACTTTCCATTTTTTTATATGACTGTAAGATTTGTGATATAATTGTTCTGTGTTTGATAGGTGATTCAGACCCAAAACAGAAAGGAGGGTTACCCAGTCTGTTACCTGCTCACACTATTGCACGTCAAGGTTGGCACTGTGGGAGCAGAGGACCTGACCTGAGGAGTGCATTTGTGGCAGATTTGGGTGGCAGCAGTGTGATTTAAAAATATTTTGTAACACAAGCTTTAACAGTTCAGCGTATCAGATTAATACTGTACAGCTCACATACAAAATAAGGCAGTGCTTTTTAAAAAGTAAACAGAACTATGTCACTGTGCTTACAGTCAAAGTTCCTACCTGTTTTATTTTTTTCCAGGAGCAAGTTAGACTAGCTGTAGTTAGGGAAGAAGATGGCTTCCAACTACAGTGAGCACACTGCAGACTACCTGAGGTAGTTGTGCAAGGAGAGAGGAGTCCTGCATGAGGGGGAGAACCAACAAGCAGAATCTCATGGAGGCTCTGATGGTAGCAGATGCCCATAGCCTTGAGTCACAGCCTGTGACTGGAAAGGAATGAACCTTGGGCATGGAGGGGCCAGTGTCCAGTACAGTGTCCAGATCCAGTGAGGAGGACAGCAGGGCCAGTGCAAGCCAAGGGCCACAGCAGCAGGGGAAGGTCACCAGCATTCTGTAGAGGGGAAGCAATCAGACTACAGATGGAGCTGTAGAGAATGGAGCTGGAGTTTGAACAGAAAAAGTTCGAAGCCCAGCAGCAAAGGTAGTTTGAACAGAGGAAGCTAGAGATGGAAAGAGAAAGACAGCTTCAGCAAGAGGTGGAGTGAGAGTGGCGAGAGGCTGAGCGAGAACAGAGAGAAGCTGAGTGAGAACAGGAGAGGATGAATGACAGCAGCGAGAAGCTGACCTTGAAGACTGTGAGTGCCAGAGGCAACATGAACTGGAGAAGCTATGACTCCAAATACCAGCACTATAGCAGGTAAGTGGCCTGGGTTTTACTGGAACTACAGGACTGGGTTACAAACTAAATTCTAAATTGATAGCTGAATTTAAGGAGGTGGAAAATATGAATGCCTTTTTAAATTCCTTTGAAAAAGTTTGCATTCAGGCAAATATTCTCAGAGGGTCCTGGAGCTTCCAGCTATCCCCGCTACTTACCGGGAAAGCTCGGGATGGATTGGATCAAATGGACAATGAGGACAGTAATGATTACAGCAAACTTAAAGCTGCAGTTTAAAACAAAATGAATTAACTGTAGAAGCATACAGAGCTAAATTCTGTAAGCTCAGGAGAAGCTCTGACATGAGTTATGAGGAGCTAGCCATGAAACGTCAGTTTTTAAAACGTTGGTGGGAAGGAATTGAAGCAAACTCTGCAGATAAAATTGAAAATGCTGTACTGTTAGAGCATTTTTTGGGGCACGCCTAGCAGTGCTGTAAACCTGGCTGGAGGACCAATATCGAAAAACAGTGCAAGAAGCTGCTGAACTCTCGGAATGCTGTGCCAGGAGCAGACCTGCTATGAGAGTGAATGGGTGGGCGTGGCAGTGCAGAAAGGGAAAAGCACACCTTCAGGGCAGCTAAAACCCTCACTGCCTCCACTAAACCAGGTAGCCCCAGGTTTCAATGAAAACATTTACCTGAGAAAATAAATGAATGATGGGTTTGCAAAGAAACTGGGCATATTGCCAGACAGTGTCCCAAAAGGACAAGCAGTACACAAAGTGGTGTTCGAAAAGAAGTGGGTTGTTTGTGTGTCCCTGAAAGCATGCCAGTTAACCTGAGGGAACACAAGCACCCAGTCTCTGTGAATGGTGCACAGACACATGGGTTGAGAGACACAGGGACATCCCTGACTTTGGTAAAAGGGGATCTGGTAGAGCCTGGTCAGCTTATACCCAATCAATTTGTGTCTGTACGAGGATTCCCTGGTGAGGAGAAACTTTGCCATTTGCAGTGTCCTCCTAGACTGGGATGAGACGGGGAACTGTACAAAGGTTGCCATAGCTGAAACCTTAGCTGTTGATGTAATCATTGGCAACAATCTCAAACAGGGATGGTGTACAGTTACCCACAGCCTAGTGACAAAGGAGAATTGTGGTTCACTGTACCCCATAGAAGCCACTGTGGAACCACTGGCAGGCTGGTTCCCTAGCCTGGGTCTACTGATATAGAGACTAATGAAAGAGGGGTAGAAATTTCCTGGTAGCAGTTAACCAAACAGCTATGGGGATTACTCTGAGGAAGGAGGGATGCATTGTCAGAGGGTTAGGAATGGCAGTGATCCAGAGTGCCCTGACGTTAGAGCTAGGGACCCTAGTATAGACACTGAAAGGGACCTGTTCAATGCCTTGGGAATGTGTAAAGAGTTTGCAGCTGCTCAGAAAAGTGACCCTAGTCTAGAGAAACTGAGGGCTTGGGCAGACTCTGATGGAGCACAGGGAGGTGATGGGAAACATAAGGTTTATTGGAACAATGGACTGACATATACTCAGGATGCTAAGACAGAGGGAGGGGTGATAGACAGGCAGCTTGTCGCTCCCTCAGGGGTACCGTGAGCAGTCGCCAAGATTGCACATGTTATTTCCATGTCTGGTCTTCTGGGAATCATGTGCACTGTGCCATGATTGGCCCAGAATTTCAATTGGCCCAACTTCACCCAGCAGGTGAAGAAGTATTGCAAGTTGTGACACTGGTGCCAAGAAATAGAAAAGGTGGGCAAGAGAACCCAAGTTAACCTAATTCTATTGCCCGTAGTGGAGAAGCCATTCCAGAGGGTGGGAAAGGATATTGTGGGGCCCTTAAATACCCCCAACTCCTATGGGAAGAGGTTTATCCTGACTGTGGTGGATTATGCCACCTCACTGAGGATAGACAAAATGGCAGATGCCCTACTTGGGATTTTCTCCCATGTTGGTTTCCACAGGAGGTTATCACCAATCGAGGGGGTTCCTTCATTTCAGACCTGATGAAATGTTTGTGGGAGAAGTGTGGGGAGGTGCAGAGATGCACGACACTTTATCACCCACAAGCCAATGGGCTTGTGGAAAGCTTTATCAGTACCCTAAGTCAATGCTCCAAGTGTTTGCTGAACAGCATGGGAGGGACTGGGAGAAATACCTTCCCCACCTGTTGTTTGCATACACAGAAGTGCCCCAAGAGTCAACAGGGTTTTCCCCTTCAAGCTCTTATACAGACGCAGGGTACGTGGACCCCTAGACTTGATCCGGGAGGACTGGGAAGGTAAGCATGCCACCCAGGGAACTCCCATAGTGGATTATGTCCTTAGGTTTAGGAAAAAGCTGAAGGAGCTTATGGCAGGGAAGGGAAGGAGAACATTGTTTAACCAGAAGTAGCACACTAAGCTGAAGCTTGTTTTCAGATGTGACCTGGAAGTGCAAGCAAGTTAAGTGACTTGCTCAGGATCACACAGTATGCACCTAGGCGGCTGTGAGATTTAAACCCAGGTCTCCAGATCTGCAGCTCAGAGCCTTAACCCACTGTGTTATACTGCCTCCTATGGGGACAGCTCAGAGCAACCTGGCAGTGGCCCAACAAAAACAGAAGGTGTGGTACAACCGCAGAGCCAGAGCATGCTTATACACGGTGGGTCAGGAAGTCATGGTCCTAATCCCAGTCCAGAAAGACAAGCTGTAGGCCAAGTGTGCAGGACCGTACAAAGTGGTCAGAAAGGTAAATGATGTAAATGACATTGTAGAGTTACCTGACAGACGACATACATAATAAAGAATGTACCATGTCAACATGATAAAGCCATATGCTAATAGGGCTGACATGGTGTTTGCAGTGTGTAGTCCTGGGGGTGACTGACTAAGGAGACCCCTTCTGGACTTGCTGGAAGAAATCAAGGGAGTCCTCTGAGGTAATTAAATTGTCACCCCAGTTGGCCCCAGGTCAGATGCAGGAAGTAAGGAAGTTTTAACAGACTTTGCCCCACTGTTTAGTGCCAAGACTGGACTAACCCCCTTAGTGACTCACAATGTGGAGAAAGGGACGCAGGTGCCTATATGGCAAACAGCATATTGGGTGTCAGAGGCTGTCCAAAAGGACATTAGGAGGGAGGTGGAGGAAATGCTGGATTTAGGGGTAATCCAGAAATCCCACAGCCCCTGGGCCTCACCCACAGTCCTTGTTCCCAAGCCAGATGGCTCTACTCATTTTTGAGTGGACTGTCGTGGACTGAATGCAGTCACAAAGTCAGACACTCACACGATGCCAGAGATGGATGAACTCCTGGACAAGTTGGGAGGGGCAACATACCTTACAACGGTCACTCGCAGTCTCCCTGCCCCCTCCCACAACCAGTGCCCACCTACTGCACACCCTGCCTCCCCACACCCCCTTACCCCATACTTACCCCCAGAGTCCGGCGTGATGATCTTTGGTGGACAAGGAACACGTCTGCACTCTTCAAAGCCAACTGAAGAAATGCCGGTAAGCTGTATAATGACATAAATAGGGTTTTTTCAACTTTGGTGCACATCTTGGGCATTTTTCGAATTTTGACACCAAATTTTCAACATGGGTTAGACCCCTCCTCATGAATTCGGTCACTGTCATGGCGTTATTCAGTCCTGAAAGGTGATTTTGCTGTCACTGCATGGAATCACCTTTGGAACTGATTAATGAAACAACAGTACCACTGATCATGAGGGGGGGCTCTCAAAATGCCTATGTTGCTAATTTTGGTGGAAAAATCCCAAATGGCTGTTTTATGAGCGTGTGTTGTGCAGTTTCCATGCACGCCGTAAGTTCTTGAATTTGTAATATTTTCTCCAGATTTTCAAAATTGGCATTTTTCCACACCTTCCTAGTGAACAGTGCAGCTACCATTTTACATATCCTGGCTGAAATGTGTTTTGCACATCTGGCACACAATGGCATGGTCGCCGGGAAATCAACTTTGGGACAAATTAACAAAATCACAATGCCACTGTTCATGAGGGAGGTCCCAAAATGCCTATGTTGAAAATGTGGTTAAAAAATCCTAAAATAATTGGTCTCTGCAAAATCAGTTTTCAGGACAGTTTGAGGAAATGACGATGACACTGTTCATGAGCAGAGGTCCTAAAATGCCTATATTGAAAATCCGGTGACAAAAGTCCATAAAATTACTGTGTTACAAGCATGCGTTGTGCAGTTTCCATTTATCCTTGTAACTTCATAAATTTGCAATATTTTTATGCCAAAATTGTATAGTACATATGGTGTATCCATATTGGATGGTTTCCTTTTTTACAGGGTAAAAAAAAGGGAGCATCACAGGACGGTTTTTGTTTCTTCAGGCACATTTGGCATGCTGGGGTGGGCTCCTAGCATGTCACCTGATTGTTTTGGGGGGCTGTAGCCGATGGAGGATTGGGCACCCCCCTCGGCACACAACAGATGGGGGGGACATTATGCCAATGGGGAGTGGGCTCCCCCATCAGCTAAACAAACAGGGATGGGGGACTGTAGCTGATGGGGATTGGGCCCTCGATTGGCAAAGGAAGACTGTTGGGGGGCAATGCATGATGCTAAGGGGGATTGGGCACCCCCTAGGCACACACTTGGGGGGGTCATTATGCCGATGGGGAGTGGGCTCTCCCATTGGCAAATGAAGTGGGTCAGGGAATGCGACAGGGGGATGGGGCACCCCTGTCACCATGTTTACATTTAGGGGCTTTGCCGCTGCAATGAAAAGCTTGCTTCTCATTGCAGCAGACGTTTTCTTAGATGTGGTCACCACATTACATCTTGCTGGTGTGGCGCCTGCATGCTATCTTACTGGGGAATGAGGGACGCACCTACTGATGCATGACTTGCATTCGTCCACAGTGACCACACCTCCAAATCTGCTTCTAATGCAATATGTTGGCTGGTACGCAAGCACGAGCCAACATAAAAATGAATCAACCACAATTTATTCATACTTAGTCTATCTTTCATTAACACTTCTGCATAATCTATTTTATTGATGCCAGTCACTATACTGTCATGGGAGGTAATGGAGGTCAAGAGAGGACTAATATGCTCATGCAATTTAAAAAAAAAACAAGCCTCAATAAAATACCATATCTTGGCCACCAAATACAGGTTAAATTAATTCTAACAGTTTGTTACCCTACAATAAAAGATCACAAGGGCTCATATGGTGGTGAAAAAATCATGCCTGCTTCAATAATTGCCTTCCATACTGCTTTGAAATAATATGGGTCCCCCACATTGGAGTGAAAACAATGTGGTTGGATGTCAATAGAGTGAAAGCCTGAAGTCTGGAAGAAACAGAGCAATGGGCAATTCAGTTGAACGAGAGTTGGAAGGAAAACATAGTATGAGAGTTCTGTGCCAGCCCATGGTACGAGATAAGGGGTTTGCTCAGCATGCTGGCAACCTGGATTCATACCCCAAGCTTGGGTATCAGGAGCAGAGACCAGCAGGGAGGTTATCCAGAGCATCCATTGGATGCTTCCCTCCTGGGTGGGGGGGTGGACAGGGCCTTGGCACCTGCCAGCAGATTGGAGACAGGCTAGGGGTATGTGTAGCCTTGACACGCCCCCACACATCCCCACCGCAGGTCGCCACTCCCACAGGTCCAATCAAGGGTAAAAGTGGGTGGGCCAAGAACAGTGGAAAAGGCCTCTGGCCCAACTGTATGAAGGCCACTGGTCCCCAGCACACCACAAAGCCTGGGATAGCCTCATGCTGACCTCCCCACTGCAGATCACAAGGCTAATAAGTTGTGCCTCTGGGCACTTCTCCCAGGGGACTACATCTGATGAAGGGTTCGTCCTGGTCACCCAGGGGATCCGTTAGCAGTCTTGGGGGCAGCAGGATGGTGACCAGTGGAGGTGGGTAGCCATAGGGTCCAGTTGGTCCAAAGGAGTGGTCTGCCGGGGGGGGGGGAGCAGGAGGAGCATAAAAAAAAGAGCCCTGTCAGGATTGTTAGCATGGAGCTGTCATTAAAGGAAACACCACTCAGAAAAACACATGAAGGCATCCCAGTTTACCAGCCCCCCACACCCCCACACATGCCCTAAATTATATATAAGAAACACAGAATCATAGAAAGGTGATGGCAAATGGAGATCTACGGTCCATAAAGTCTGCCCTTGATATCCCGAGATCCTAGGTGATCCTGGGTCCTAGCTAATAGATTCTCTTGTGAATTTGATTCTAGCGTACTCCTTATCCCAACCCCTTTTGAATGCTGATACAGTCCAAGCTCCTACCACCTCTGCAGGTAGTTTGTTCCATGGCTCCACAATCCTTCCGAGAAATAATGCTTCCTAAGATCCCTCCTGAAACTCCCACCCCTCAGTTTCCATTCATGCCCCATCGTGTTTGAGTTTGGAGCCTTGGAGAGTAGTTCAGCATCAGGTACTGAATTAAACCCTCATGTTCTTAAAGGTTTCTATCATATCCCCCTTTCTCTCCTAGATTCAAGAGAGTACATGTTTAATGCCTCCGGACAACCCTTGTATGGCAGCTCCTGAAGCCCCTGTATGATTTTGGTTGCCCTTCTCTGAATGGTCTCTATTCTATCCCTATCCTTCTTAAGGTACTTTATGGTCTCCAAAACTGCTCATTGTATTCCAAATGGGGCCTCACCATAGATCTGTACAGTGGAAGTAACACCTCCCCGTGCCTACTGCCAAATCCTCTCCCTATGCATCCCAGCATTTTGTTGGCCCTTCTATATGCTGCGTTGCATTGGCTGGTTTGTTTAAGGGTGTCACTAAAAATAACTCCTAGATCCCTTTCCTGTTTTGAGTCACTGAGTTTGACCCCGTTTAGCCAATAGGCTGTTCTAGGGTTATTCCTGTCAATGTGCATCACTTTACATTTCTTGGCATTAAATTTCAGCCTTTTCAAATCATTTTGTATGATTCTCACTGCTTCTTTGCTGTCCACCCTTCCCCCTAATTCAGTGTCATCTGTGAACAGTGCGGTCTTGCCCTGGATATCTACTCCTACTGTATGTCGCTGATGAACACATTAAACAGGATTGGCCTAAGACCAAGTCCTGTGGGATCCCACTCATCACTTCTCCCTCCTCTGACATGTCCCCATTGACCACTACCCTTTGCCTCCTTCCATCCAACCAGTTTCCCACCCACTTAACGATGCAGCTTGCTATGCCCAGATCCTCTAGCTTCTTCAGCAGGCATTTGTGTGGTACTGAATCAAAGGCTTTACTGAAGTCAGAATAGAGGCAGTCCACTGGCCGGCCACTATCCACTTCCCAAGCAACACAATCAAAGAAAGTAATCAGGTTTGTCTGGCATGACCTGCCTGTAATGAAACTGTGTTGTTTGTCGTCCTGTAGGCCATGCTTATCCAAGTAGTCTACTAGGTCTTGTTTAATCAGGGCCTCCATTTGCCTTCCTAGCACTGATGTGAGGCTGACAGGCCTGTAGTTACCAGACTCTTCCCTGCTACCCCCCCTTTCGCAGAGGCACCATGTTGTCTCTTTTCCAGTCATTAGGTATGACTCCTGTCTGGAGAGAATGGTTAAACAGGTGCGCTAAGAGGTCTGCTAACTCACTCACTAACTCTTCAATTATCCTCGGATCTATTCCAGCTAGACAGGAGATTTGCTGATCTTTAAACACTCAAGCACCTCTCTGACCCTGACTGCAGTAATACTTAGTGTTTCCATTTTTGGCGCTTCCCTGCCATGTGCTGTAATGCTGCAGTCAGGCATTGGGTCACTGTGTTCTTTGGTGAACACTGAACAGAAGCATTTGTTCAGAACGATGGCCTTCTGCCTGTCCTTTTCCACTATCCTATCACTTCCCTGATTTTTTTTCTATTATCTTTCTATGCACCTGGGAGCCTGGCAGATGGCTTCGGTCCCTCCCTTGGAGGGACTCTGTCTCTGGCTTCTCATTTCCCGCCTGACCTCCCCTACATCCCCCATGGGCCCCCCATGACAGGGCTGAGGTGAAGTGGCGTTGGCTTCCCCCACCCCCAGAGTGAAATCCAGATAGACGGGGAGGCCAGGACAGGCACAGGAGAGCCAACACAGAGTCTGCCAGCTCTATTTTCCTCCAGTTTTTCCTCGCTGATGGCACACATCAGCAACATGCCTCCCGACTTGCATCTTCGCTGACCAATCAATCAGCGGTATGGCAAACCCTCCTTTCTTGAGAAAGGAGAGCAGTCCTCTGCACACTCAATATTCTCTCTCCTGTGCCACCCCTGGCAGGCCGGGCTCATTTCAAACCTAGGTTGCCGGGCGTAGGCGTGAGGTGGCATCCAGCTCTTCAACCCTCTGTGCCACCAGGCTGGCTTCCCCATCCCTGATTTTAACTACCCCTCCACCTTCTTTCTCTTTTCTTGCAAATATCTGAGAAACTGTTTGTTTTCCTCCCTGACACCTTTAGCTCTTTGAAGTTCCGCTGCCACCTTTGCTTGTCTCACTGCCGACTTAGCCTCCTTATTCTTCAGTATGTATTCCTCCCATAGATTGTTACCCATCTCACTTTTGAAGCTGCAGAATGCTTCCCTCTTGACCTGAATGGCTGTTCTAACTTGACTCGTGAACCAAATGGGGCATTTGTGTCTGTTTTTTTTAGTCACTGTCCTTGTACATGCCTTTGTGGCCTCTGTGATGGTTTGTTCAATCATTCCCTAAATGCTACTACAAAATATTGGTAAATCTTAGTTAATTTTTCTCTTACTAGTTCCCTCATTTTATTGAAATTTGTCCCTCTGAAATTTAGGACCTGCCTTTGACTGGGATTTGACATCCTTCAGGGCTATTTTAAACTAAATCGAGTTGTGGTTGCTGTTCGCCAGTGGCTCCCAGACTCTGCCTCAATTTTTTCAGAGTTAGTGAGGACCACATCCAAGAGGGCATTCTGCCTAGTAGGATCAGTGACCAACTGTGTGAGAAAGCAGTCCTGTAAGGCTTCTACCACCAATTGACTCCTTGATGATCTAGCCACCGGGATGCCCCAGTGCACATCTGGAATGTTAAGGACCCCCACTACCACTAGTTCTCCTTTTAGTGACATTTCTTTGATTTCCTCCAAAAGCTCCTTATCCTTGTCCTGCCCTTGGTATAAACACCTCCAGATGGCAAACAACCACGGGGGAGAGCAGACATTCTCTGCAGGTGTATGTCATGAAGAGGGCAAACAAACAGGCAGCATGACACAGACATGCAAGGCAAAGTGCCACCATAACACTACACATGCCAAAGTCCCTGCCGTCACCTTACTTCGAACTCCCACCCCTAAACCTTCCACTCTCCCACAGGATACCAGATAATACACTATATTGATGGTAGTCACATCCGTGTGTGTTAGCCTTTTAAATCTTTTAAACCAAAATCATCATTCTATAACATTGGAAGCCCCAATAAGGAAGACAGATGATTGAATTTCATCCACACATCTTATTCCCCCACAGTGGGAGGTCACATATGTTAAGCAAGGGAGCCAATATGCATGCATTGATTTCAAAAATCAGCTAGAGACAGCTGTGTACTTGCATACACACAGCTTGTTACCCCAGAATGGAAGGTTACGGAGCTCAGAAAAAAAGGCTCATGTGCACACATTGATTTCAACAGTTTCTTTTTGAGTACCAAATTTGTTACTTTCATAAGAGTAACAAATCCAGTCACACATTATGTATTAAATTCAGAATTTTTGCTGTCTGCACAGCATGAGCCGTAAATTACATTTCAGTCCTCTTACCTCTTTTGCACATACTGACTTCAAAAAAGTCAGCTAAGAACAGCTGTGTAAATGCATAAACATAACTTGTACCCCACAATGAGAGGTTACCGAGGTCAGAAAGGAAGCTCATATACACACGTTAATTTTAATGGCATTCTTATAAATTAAAATTATCATCTCATAGCGTTAATAGCTCCAGATACCCACTATGAATTGAATACAGAATTTATGCTGTCTGTACAGCATGAGCCGTAGAATATATTCCTGTCCCTGTACCTCACTATTTATGTTTTATTTATTTATAGTGTATGGTGGAACGCTGTTCCGCATGGAAATCCATGCGTGGAACAGCATTGTTGTCCTTCACTCGGTGCGTCACGATCTTGTTGTGCTGCACCCAGTGCGTCATCGGTGCAGCACAACAAGATCGAACTCATTAGCGCATGTGCACTAGAGCGGCACGCACGGCAACACGGAAGGAAGCCTTTGGCAGCAGACACAGAAGTAAGCTTTTTTTTTCCCCCCGAGTGTTCACGAGTGCTATTTATGGTTGCCCATACACTATAAAAGATTGTGTATGAGCAACCATACATCTTGAGGTTTCCGTGGTAACGGACCTCTCGAGCTACGCTCTCGAGGTCTCAGGTTACCACAGAAACCTCTCGATCGCAACTGCCTTGTTGTGTATGCTTACATACACAATCCTCTATATTCTAGGATTACATGTACCTTTGAGCCAAGGCTCTTTTACAAAGGTTCCACGTCAAGTGGGGAAAAATACAAGTGTGACAAAATTTTAAATAGGCAATTCCATGCAGTTGAATACATACATTTGAGGGGAGTAGGTACCAGGACAGAAATTTACATAAACGATGCAGAGCATAGGATTCTAAACAGTCTCAAGCAGTTGAAAACAAACAGTTGAGGGAAGGAAGGTACCAGAGCAGGTCAGGTTAACAGGGAAAAGTTGAGGGATTGAGGGGGCACAGAAGAGAGGAGCAGCCGTGGGCATTGTCAGGATTTATGTGGTTCCCCAAAAAGTGCAATACACCAGAAAGCTGAGATGACAAAAAGAGGAATCCCCCCCTTTTTTCCTTTATCCTCCTATAGCCATTTCAGCTTTCTGGTATGTTGAACCTTATGGGGAGACACTCTTTGTTATTTGTTCATATTGGGCCTATGCACAAATGGGTGCAAGTTACTTGCCAAAAGCGCTTAACCCACCCGTGTAGCTCAGCACCTGTGGACAGGTGTGCGCCGACTGCTATTCACGAACAGCACCACCTGTCTATGGCTCCACCCCCAGCATGCAGGTCCACATAAGGTGGGTGTGGCAGATTCGCAGACCCGGCCAGACATCCAGTAGGATGCCTGGCCTGGGTCTTGGAATGGATCCCTTGTGCCCGATGGCATGGGTCCAGGTGCATGAATAGTGAACGCAGGCACCCGGACCCACATGGCATGGCTCCCTTGGCTGTCAGACCCCTACCTGAGACCATGTGGCATCATGGGGACCTGCTGCACACTCACACTGCCTCCAGCAGGACACTCATCCAGAGGTACATATGCCAGCTCTCCCACACATGTGTACCCTGAATCATAACACAGAGGCAACACCCACCCCAACACATGTGTTCCCATGACACCATAGGGACAATGCAGACCCCCCAGAACATGTGAGCACTAGTCCCATATGGGCATTACAGAACCCCCCCCAACACATGGCCATGTCCCTGTAGGGTGTATGTTTACCCAACCTCCCCACAGACACACACATGGGTGCCCATCCCCTAGGCATACACACATCCTGGGTCCCCCATGCACTGGTAATCCCCAGCCCTGGTATATCACAGGTACTCCCCTGAACCCAGACCCCCAGCATACTCATTGGTGACCAATGGCCCCTTCCTCCCACCCCCACGGCACCAACATCCCCCCCATACCTGTCAGTCAGTGCCACAAGCATGCATGGTCAGCTGCCCCAGCCCTCTTCATCTGTCTAGTGGGCTGGGGCAGCATGGAGCATTGCTTCCTGGTCACGTAACAACCAGTGGGTTGAGTCTATGAGGCCGCGCAGTGGCTTACATCAGGGTCTCGGCTGCTTTAACCTGCGGCCATCTCCACACCCATGTGGCCAGCACTACGCAGTTTAGTGCATACCGCGTAGTGCTAGCACACCCCAGAATGCCCCCAGTGAATTGCAGTCCACACAGCCAGGGGAGCGGCTGCATACCTGCCTTGCTTCCCATTCATGAATGCTGTGTGGGGTCCATGGGACCCTGCTCCATGGCATTTGGGCATATCGATGCCAACACAACCAGTTTATGCAGCATGTTGGCATCGTGCATAGGACACACTATGTCTAAATAGATATGGTTCCGGCTCCATGCTATGTGATGGTTTCAGTTCCTATAATATGGAAACTTGTCAGGCTTTTTGTATTTTTGGGGTATTAAATTAAGTAAATGCAATATGGGGTTGATCCACTGCCTCCCATACAGTGGTTAGTTTGCTGAGTTGGTCTCGGCTTTGTGGTTGCTAGTAACCTTAAAATTTGGTACTCTTGAACTAAATAGCATATCAAAATGAAATGCTGTAAATATTCCATGATATGTGGACAATTTATATTGAATTTCTGTGACAAATATGCCACACTGTGGGGATGCACTCAGCTGTTCTTTGTTTTCACAATGTGATATCTTTAAACTGTAATTTGAAACTGTGTGGTTGGATTAGTAATACGATTGTAATAAATGGTGAAGTAAATTTGTTTGCCCTGGTGTTTTAGTCATCTAAACCTGGAGACTGCTATATGAGCAACGTTGTTCTCTGTGGTCCCAAATGTAAAACTGGTACTTTTTGAAATAATAGAATGCTGCTGATTTGGTGACTGATCCATTGGTGTGTTACAATTTTAATTTTAGTGGATTTCTGAGCCAGCCCATTGGCACAGCAGTTGGATTTCCGCTTGCAATACCGATACCCCAGATTCGGAAACAGACCCAGGGAGCAAGAGGGCCGAATGGGGGGAGGAGGACTGAGCATCTGATGGACTGCTCTCCTCTTCTGGAGGAGGGTTGGTGTCTAGTGTTTGCCTGACCCCTTGTGGAGGCTGGGGGGGTCAGACAATGCCAGCACCGAATAGTGTTGGGAGGTGTGTCTGATACTGGCACCTCAGCGATACTATGTCATGCACTCCATGCCTTCCATTAAGGGTACAACATGAGAAACAAACTGCCACTCCCCCACCTGTGATGCCCCACTTCACTGGCCATGGCTCTTGGGGATGACTGAAGCCTTGAGAATCTCACTAAGGGAATCGCTCCTGTGGCCTCACCCTGGGGGGTAAGTCAGGGGTTACTTTGATGACTTCCATTGGGGGGCTTGCTCAGTGGCTCCACCTTGGGAGGTAAGCCTGAGACCAGATTTTCACCCAAAGGTAAGTCCAAGAGGTGATTTATGGGATGGGTGGAGTGGGAGCTGAGCCCTTTGGGGGATGCGGGGGATTCGCCAAAAAACAAAAAGATTTTTAGCGGATTTCTAATGTCTTCAGTTTTCTTATGGGAAATTGATTGGGCTTCTTGCATCATCTGTCTTTTGTTATTAGACTAAATAAATGCCAAATGGGCTTGATACATTACTTGGTGTGTTGAATGGGTATCTGCTCTGTGATTGTCAGTCATTCAAAATTTGATATTTTTTAACTAAGTAGCTTTTCTAAATGAAATGCTTTAAATACTCAATGATGTGTGGCCAACTTATTCTGAATTTCTGTGATGGGCATGCCACATTGTGGGGACATAGTCTGTTGTTCTTTGTTTTACAGCTGAAATCAGACAACACCTTATTGCTATTAGCAGCTGTGATTGCCACACATAGCCCCCCTTTTCAGCCTCACACACTGCCTACAGCCTGTACTTCTCTCCCTACCTTGACCATCATCCCCTGTCCTATGTCTCACCCCCCTTTTTTCCTCCCCTCTCTCCTTTCCCTTCCCTTTCCTTGCTCTCCTTCCTCCTCCCTCGCTCTCCCACTCCTAACACTACCCACAGATCCCATGCCAGCTCCTTTCTCCCCATCTCCCCAATGTCCTCCCTCTCACCCCTCAATTTTTCCTCTCATCTCCCACTACACTCCCTGACAAAGTCTAATTTCTTGACAGCATCACTCCCTGCTCTTTCCCCCCAGGGCACCTCCCTAATCCTTAAAATCTACTGCACTTCTTACTGTAACCTGAATGTAAAATTGCATCTGATTGAATTTTTTTGCCATAACCTGAATGTTAATACTTTCCACCTGATTGTACCTTTTATTTCAGATTGTCACCCCAACTCAACTTGCTATGTATTTAGTTTTCTGTTCTGTTTGTCTTCATTCTGATGTGGAACCTCTGTAAAAGAGTCATTGACTGAAAGGTACTGTAATCTGATATATGAATAAATAAATAAAAATAAATTAATTAAAAACATTTTTAAACTGTAACTTGTAACTGTATGGTTGGTTTATTAATACGATAACAAGTGGTCAAGTAAATCTGTGCATCCCGGTGTTTCAGTCATCAAACTTGGAGACTGCTAATTGAGCAGTGTTGTTCACCATGGTTTGAAATGTATGTTTGGGGCTTCTTAAATTAATGGAATACAGGGTTGGGGGGTTCCATTAGACACCAGGGAAACTTTAAACTTTCATGGGGCCAGTGATCAGAGGGTGAGGGTGCCACTAGACACCAGGGAAACTGAAAACTTTTATGGGGCCAGTGATCAGACAGTGGGGGTGCCACTAGACACCAGGGAGACTTCCTATACTTATGGGACTGGCACTAGAGACACCAGGTGAAGTTTTTCTTATATCTGAACTGCAGAATAAGTACATGAATTATGGATTAGTTCCACAGTTCAGCAAGAAAATTCTGCTGAACAGGGTGAAAATATGCCAAAACACATTCAGAAGATTTTGAATCCGCCAAAGGCACAAATTCAGAAAATTCCACAAAAGTTAGTGAACTTTCACAGAAGTTCTACTCAAGCAGAATTCACAACTTTTGCCCAGCACTGTTGCCAATGTATCAATCACTGGTGAGCCCCCACCTGGATTATTGTATCCAGTTCTGGAGGCTGCACCTCAGAAATTACATAGACAGGGTGAAGGCAGTCCAGAAGAGGACAACTAAAATGGTGCAGGGGTTGCACCAAAAGCCTTATGAGGAGAGACTGAGGGATCTCAACATGTACACACTGGAAGACAGGAGAGTGAGAAGGGACATGATAGAGACCTACAAGTACCTCACAGGGATGAACATGGTACAGGACTAAAGTGTTTTCTAAATGAGAAAGAGCACCAGGACCAGAGGGCATGCAATGAAGCTGGAGGGGGGGGGAGGTTTAAGATGGATGTGAGGAAGTACTACTTCACTGAAAGAGAGGTAAATACCTGGAATAGACTTCCAGTGGGATTGGTGGAGGCAAAAACAGTAGGGAGCTTGAAGAATGCATGGAATAGACAAAGGGGAATTTTAGTTAATAGGCAGGGAGGAGGGAGGATTGTTGGAGACCAGTTAGGGTCTGTGGAGATAGACTTGGAAGGGATCATCTGGGCTGACTGAGTGGCCCAAACAGCCTTATTCTGCTGACAAATTCTTCTTCTATGTTCCTAGATTCAGACTTATTATACACCACAGAAAGTGACTCGGATAGGTTCCAGGACTACTAAGGTGCCTGTAATATTATTTTAGGGAAAGGAAGAGGGATTTGCAGATGAGCATGCAAATGCACATAGTGTACAAACAGACAGGGGTACAAGTATACAAGGGAATATAGATATGCTGTTTGAACAGTGACAATTGTACAGCGAGCAACATTTTATTTATTTTTTTATTTATTTTTTGTTGACTGGGTAAGTGCACTAGACAAATCCTGCCTATTTTCAGGCACGACCCGGGGGAGGGTTATACAGATGAATGCCAACTAACCTTGAACCAGATTAAGCTGTTCGTGGTATTTCGAGTGAATGACGGAAATTTGGCCAGGACACCAGGGAAATTCTCCTACTCTTTTCGATAAGTGCCATGGGATATTTAACATCCACCTGAACTACCACCAATCCAGGCAGATGGGACCTTGGTTTAACATCTCATCCGAAAGACGGCACCTCTCGTGCTGCACTATAGTGTCAGTATTGGGATATTAACTCAAGTGCCAGATGTGGGAAATGAACCCACAGCCCTCTGATCTCCCAGCCTCAGAGGCGAGTGCACTACTTACTGAGCCACTGATACTGCAAACATTACAGTAGCAATTCGCTGTTGTCATTGTAATGTACCCTTGGGACCCCAGCACTGCATTTACCATGCATTGCACCCCACCCTGAATCAACTCCAACTCAGAGTTGATAATCTTAAAGCACAGAAGGTTCGAGGGGTGATGCCCACCTGAAAAAACAGACAGTTTACCTGATGGATTTATGCCATCTTCAACTTGCATTCGACATAAATCCATCACTGTAACATCGGTCAACAAAACTGTTGTCGAACCAGCATCACATATCCAGGAATAGACAAGGGAACAAATAGAGCCACAAGAAGAAGGAGGTTTAGGTACCAAAGGGGCAGAAGGAGGGTAGAAAATACTATAGGTCCATGAGGAACAAAGAGAAGAGATCAAATAAACAAAGGGATAGCACAAACTGATAAGGCATGCAGCAGACAGGTGGGAAAACAAGGATTCAGTTTTAAATCTCTCAAACAGGATACTAATTAAAGATGCAGAAAAGGTTCTTAGTAGGGATAATCCTCTAGCCCCATAGCCAACTGAACAAAGTTGCATTAAAATTGGATCTAAGCAGACTTTTCAGGAAGATACATCTTAATTACTTCTCTGATTCTAGAACTGACAAAACAAACATTTAAATAATCCATTGTGTTTATCACCTCTAGAACAGACTATTGCAGTGCTCTGTATTTAGGGTTATCTGAAGGTTTGATGTGATGCCTGTAGCTGGTCTAGAATGCTCCGGCCCAGCTGATTGTGAGGTGATCTTGGATGAATAATACCATGCCGGTCCTGCGTGCACTGCACTAGATGCCTGTACGGTGGCACATCACCGTCAAGATCTGTTTGATGACATTCAAGGCCCC
Organism: Neoceratodus forsteri; assembly: GCA_016271365.2. NCBI lineage: Eukaryota > Metazoa > Chordata > Ceratodontiformes > Ceratodontidae > Neoceratodus > Neoceratodus forsteri. The sequence goes on along the minus strand of CM057453.1, from coordinate 772,859,007 downwards.
ATGCAGTTTAAGTCCTGATTATTTGAAAGATCTCCTGGTTGTTTAATGCCCAACTCCCCTCCTTCATTCTCCAGTGCAAACTTGCTTGCTGTTCCACGGTTGTACCTGAAACAGGTCGGAAGAAACAGAGCATTTGCGTGGCAGTTCCACAGCTCTGGAATTCTTTACCTGGGAGTGGCTATACAGCCCTCATGGTGGAGGCCTTTAAAGCTTTTTTATAAACATACATATCTGAATTAGCATTCTAAGAGAATTTTAAAATCTAGTCAATGTGTATGTATTATTATTTTTTTTGATGTTTATATTCTGCTGCTATTTAAATTTTTGTACAGCGCTCTGAGCCCCTGGTATAGTCTGCTTTATATATAACATTTGCATTACCTTGACTAAAAAACATCACCGATTTGGAAAAGAGAAAATTCCAGAGTCTCAAGTTAAACCACTAGTTCTACATTATCTGAGGCATCTAGTACTGTATTTATTAAAAATGGTGTGCTGAAACAATATAAAAGAACTCTTTATTTTGTATTAGATCTTTTGCCTGGCATATCTCACGAAACTAGACTTGAAAGTTTCTTTCTTAGGGCTCAATGTCAAATAAGCTGGCATGCAAAACTACTGAGAGGGAAAGTCTTATGATAGAATAATTCAAATCCAGCCTCACAAGATGCACTAGGCTTCTTTTCCACTGAGCACCCAACATCAGAACAAGCTCCTACTATGAACAGCCATGACAGAGCTGCAACAGTTGGTTCAAGAGTGCAGTGTGTTTCAGGTGACTGAGGCACTCCTGCCAAACAACGCCTCAGAGTTACTGTGGATGGTACAGTGGCTAACCCAGCTTTCTAAATGAAACAAACATGAAGGATCGATGTCCTTGAATCTCCTTGTTGGAGGCATGATATCCAACATTAAGACTGAAAATGGGTGCCCCCATTAATAAAACACGGAAGCCAGGCACTCACCACATTATACAAGAGGTTACCCACAATAAAAAATATTTTATTTTTCTTAATTGCAAGTGCTGTACAACGTTAGACCACACTGTAGCTTGTCTGATGCATTTCAGATTAATTAAATAATTTATCAAAGGCAAATGTATTACCTGTCACCTTTCTTAAATAGTGGAAGTAATGAATAATGTCATCAAAACATCAGCAATAAATTAAACACAATGGGTGGTGCAGTGCCCATTTGGTGCATCAACTTCCCATTCTAATGCAGACTGCATTTCAGAATTGGGAATGCTGCAATTTATAATGCAAGGTGACAATTGCATCATTGTTTGATGCAGGCACCTTGAATCCATCTACGAGATTTTGGAATCAGACCCTATATCTGACACAATATGGCTACTGATAATGAAAAACAATAACAAGCGAACAATGTATAATACTGTATTATGCAATAAATTAAATACACTTAATAGAGACATAATACCCTGAGAAATTTCAGAATGTAATAATTCCATATAAAGAATATAGAATTATTAACTTTCTATAAGTTTCTAATAACAAAACAATAAAAGGTTTCATTTTTAAATTGGGGTTGCAGTATGAGTTAGAAGAGACAGGAGACAGTACTCAAAAGGATTTAATATCTACTAGCTTTATCCTTCACCCTTATTCTGCTTCTCCTATATTGGTCAATCTAAAAATAAAAAGAGAAAAAAAGGCATTTTAAATACACATAAATAAAAGACTACTATTTCAGTTTAGGGGAAAAAAAACAATAGACAATATATCTGATCTTTCATTTTAAAAATGGAGCTAGATCAAATGAAATATTTAACCCAGGATACTCTGTGGCATTCCGGCTGAAGATGCAGAACGCTTCATGCCCTAAAATCAAGCTGTTGCAGTCCCCGCCTCTCAGATTGGGGCACACATTGTCAATGACCTCAAATCCAAAAACATGTTCCTCAGAATTTCAGGCTTGGCTTACTGTATATGCACTGCAGTTGCATATGTAAAGTCATCCCCTATAATAGCTCTGCAGTGTACACCACTTTAATCTTACAATGTTTCCTAGTATGAGGATTTATAAAAATATCCCCTTCATAAATATGTTTACAAAATGTACATCTTTTGCATCGATGACTCTCGTAAAGATTTTGTAAGTCATGTATCTGGTCTACTGTTTCTGTGAAGGCTGTGTATCAAAACATATTTTAGGGTGTCAGCTTCTCTACAGGCCATTCATTTCGGTTGCATACTAATATCTACTAACCCCCTGTCCACATTCAGTACATTCCAATGCTTTTTTTATTATCTGTTCCACAGCTCCTGCAAGTGCTGCAAGTGTTGTCACATCTTTAAATCTAGCATTATAATTTCCTCCCTGGTTTGTACCAAAGAGAAGGTTCTGTCTATCTTGGTTCTGTGCATATATTTTTACATCATTCACCACTTTTTGACTGCACTCTCTCTCTCTCTCTCTCCAAAATCTAAGTTCCAGATCCTCAGTCTGTTCCTGAAATCTCTCAAAAGAGCCACCGTTTCTACATAATCTAAGGAACTGACCCTTTGGGATATTAGTAATGGTGTGGCATGGGTGACAACTTGAAACTTGTAATAATGTATTTGGGTCATTTCCTTTCAGTATGTATTTGTAATGACTGACTCATCTTCTGCTTTTTCTATCTGCAGATCTAAAGTTTACCTTTTTCTTATCAGCTTGATATATAAATTATAAATGTGGGTCTGTGGAATGGAAATATTCCACAAATTGATTCAATTCAATCAAATCGCCATGCCACACAATGAAAACATCATCCAGGAAGCATCTCCACAAAGTCACTTAGATAAAAAGAATTAGTATATTTACATTACACAAACTGTTTCTCCCATAAACCTACAGCAGGTTTTGCCAACGAAGGGCAAAGTTGCCTCCATGACAGTACCTTTCACCCATAAATATTTATTTATTTCAAGATTAACCAGGAAGTGCATATTCAGATGTGTCCTGGGGGAGGGAGTAGGAGATAGCTAACAACAACAAAAAAATAACAAGGTGAAATACAGTAATATAGTTTTATAAGCAGAATCATAAATATTAAAGGCAGAATAGCAAATGAAGACATCTAGAAAATAATATAAACTCTAATATATACAGAAAGAGAAACTAGCAGAACAGTAAGAAGAGGGCAAGCCTAGAGAATGGAGAAAAAGAGGAAGGGTCACAAGCAGTTGCAGGTAGGATGACAAAAGTCAGAAAGAAGAGACTTTAAGGAGGAAGGAGAAGAGGCAGAATGAATAGGAAGGGAAGGGGACCAACATTTTAGAATGCAGTAAGAAAAAGCAGATTAGCTAACAACAGATTTTCCAGAAGGAAAAGATAGAGAATGGAAACTATTGTGGAAGGGTAGGACTAAGAAGGAGGAGGAGGAGGGAAAGAAGAGATTTGAGATGAGGATGAGTGCAAACCAGAATTTGAAAATAAAATGCATCCATGAACACAAAAAAATTCAATTTCAACACAAAATCTGTGAGCTTTAAGAAAATTTAGTTGAAGCATTAACATTCAGATTCCTTAGATTTATGAAGTGAGCAACTGTGTCAAGTGCCCCATCATGAGGTATGTTTGTGTACAGGGACTCAATATCCATGGCAACCAGGTATGAGTCCTTGTCCACGAATATATCCTACAATACCTGTAAAACCTCTTTTGTGTCTTGTATATGACACCTCATTGCAATAACATAAGGTTTAATATAGTCATTGATATATTGTGAAAGAAGTTCTGCTAAGGACTCTGTTCCATGAACAATTGGCCTTCCGGGAGGGCAAGTTAAGGAATTACAGACTTTGGGAAGTAAATAAAAACCTGCCCTTCTCAGATAATCTGTTATTAAAAAAGACCTTGTACTCTGATCAATAAACTCCTTACAGTAAGCTTCTGAGATTGTTTCATCCATGCTCCACTTAAAATCTCTAATGGGATCTGCATGTAGTCTTCTGTAAAATTCTATGTTGCTCAGTTATCTCAGAGCTTCTTTTTCATAGTCCTCTTTGTCTAACAACACAATACCTGTCCCCTTTGTCAGATGCATTTATAATCAAATGATTGTCCTCTTGTAAAATTTAAGTGCTGACTTTTCTGGAGTATTTATATTTTGATAATCAAACGTGTGGTAAGTTATCAAAGAGTTCTTGCAAGTTTTTTTCACATAAATCTTTACAAGTCAAAATTGCTGTACTTGGCTGGGGGCAAAATTTAATTTTTTTCCTAAATTCTTTTGGCCTATTTTCATTTGCCAACATCTCCTTATTTTGATTTAGTGCAGCCCCTGTTTCTACTTACTCCATATTGTCAGTTTCCTTTTGTTTATAGAAGAAGGATTTTAAACTCACATTTCTACAAGCCACCTGTAAGTCTATAAATATCTGGAATTTATTTACAGGAGCTGTTGGTGCAAATCATCGTCCTCTGTTTAACAGACTTTCTTCAACTTCTGTTGATATATGTTTACAAATGTCAAGTACCTTAGATTATTCAATACCTCCTTTGCTGGCATCCTTTGTTGTTCTGCTCCCATGGATACCTCCACTGGTTATCATTTTGTTGCTGTGGTCATCCCTGTTGCTGACCAGGGCTGCATCAGCTGAACTGTCTTGCACCCTCATCTTCTTCACCTCCTTGTCCTCTTTGAGGTTGTTGAAGAAACTGTTGCCCTTGATATTTGTTAAGGCATTCCCTTCTCCATATCTATTGTGGTGGCTCTGGTTGGGATCTCACTTCTTCTGAAAAATATTGCAAATCTTCAGACTCCTCTGTCTCTGATTCACTGACTTCTGTACTATAATTAAAGGAGACATGTCTATCTCTGTTTAGTATCCCCTTAAGTTGCTTAGTTTTCTTCCAAGTGTAAACTTGATCCAATTGACAATCTTCTCTGTCCCTTTGAAACTGACCTTGTTTAAGATTCTTAAGGTTGTCTGTCCAATTTGGCAATACTAGAACTTCTCATTTAATTTCTCAAAGTCAGCATTGTTGGTGAATGAAAGAACTTGTCTCTTTTAATTTAATTTCCTCTGTAAAGACCAATTCTGATTCTTTCCCATAGTCCAAAATTAATTTGATTAATTTAAAAATAGCTTGAGTTAAAATCACTCTCCATTTTTTCCAAAAAAATCTCTTCATTTTGACGGAAGGATACATTTTTAAGTATCCTTAATCCCATCCATGTTCTGGCTACTTGCACATATGCCTCCAAACTTATTTTATTCCAGTAATCCTTTAGGCCTTTAATACCATCCTCTCTAGCCTTTTCAATGCTTCTTGTAGCAAATGTGCTTCACTAATGGTTGCAGCACCTTGTCGGAGCTCTGTTTAAAACAAAAAGGGATTTGCTGTTCCCACGCCTGTAAGTGGCCTATTTACATACTCAAGCAGGTTCAAAGGGGTAGGGTCAAATTACATATGTCCCCTTATAATGGTAATTTTTTAAAAGTCCCCACCCAGAGAAAGGTCAACCCCCTGGGATGCAGTACCTTCCCACCTCCCACAAGACCACCCCACTCATGAATCAATAAACTGCAGTGACAGTCCCCACAAAGAACGCACTTTTACTTTAAGGAAATAATATTTAGCCAAGTTATTTCAAACAAATGATCATGAAGTTTTATTTTGAGCCAGGCTTCAGTCCCTAGATGGGGAAAAGAGGGAAGTTTACTGCAATGAAGTAGTGCAGTATAATATTCCTCAGCTTGTCTTTAGTGCCCTTCTAGGCCCAGCATACATTAATCCCAGCCATTCTTCAGTGCCCTCTTAGGTACAGCCATTGTTGTTGACTTCTGCAAGGCTTTCAACACAATGGATCACAGGACTCTTCTGTCAACATTGGCCTCCCTGAAACTGACAGTAGCACAATTAAAAGTGAATTGTCAGCATTGTACAAGTAAAAACATGGGATCTATAGGTCCCGATTAGCTAAAACACACCAGCCATACATTGTTTAAATACCTTACATTGTTCAAATCTTTATTGGGTTGATCCTGCAAGTCTCATAGAAACATAGAAATTGACAGCAAATAAGGACCGCTAGGCCCATCCAGTCTGCTCATTTTCTCTACCTACTGTAAAAGCTGCAAACCCTACTTGATCTATGGCTTTACCTTCTCATTGCTATCACTAGGGTTCCCCTATGCCAGTCCCATACATTTTAGAATTACCCCACTGTGTTTGCCCCCACCACCTCTGCTGGGAGTCTATTCCAGGCATCCATCACCGTTTCCATGAAGAAATACTTCCTCACATTACCCCTTAGTCTACCCCTTTGAATCTCATGTCATGCCCCCTCATTCCTGAACATCTCCTTTTCTGCAAGATGCTACCCTCTGGTACCCTATTTATGTCCTTTAGATATTTTTAGGTTACTATCATATCTCCCCTGTCTCTCCTCTCTTCTCCTCTCTTCCAGGGTATACATATTGAGGTCTCCCAGTCTCTCCTCATAAGACTTTTGGTGCAGGCCCTGCACTATCTTTGTTGCCCTTCTTTAAATTGCCTCCACCCTGTCTATGTCTTTACGGAGATGTGGCCTCCAGAAATGGACACAGTTCTCCAAATGAGGCCTCACCAATGATCTGTACAGTGGTATCACCTCCAACCAGTGTGTTTGCAAGTCTTCTATGTGGAACGGTATCGAAAGCCTTACTGAAATCCAGGTAGGCTATGTCCACCGCTCTCTCTGATCCACTTCCCTAGTCACCAAGTCAAAGAAATCGATTAGATTTGTTTGATATGGCCTTCCCACTGTGAATCTATACTGTTTCAGATCCTATGCTCTGCTGGAGTCAAGATGTTCCACAATCCTTTCTTTAAGTAGTGATTCCAGTATTTTTCCCACTATTGAGGTAAGGCTGACTGGTCTATAGTTTCCAGCCTCCTCCCTACTTCCAGTTTTGTAAAGAGGGACTACATCTGCCCATCTCCAGTCATTTGGAACCACTCCCGTATCAAGTGATTTGTTGAACAGGGCTGCCAGACCAGACGTTATTGTCCCAGAATCCCTTGTAGCTAGCTCTCTGATGAGTTAAACCACTGGAGATTCCTATCTGCCAGTATAGTTGCTTGAAAATAGTAAAAGATATGAAGCACATGTTCACACTTCTAACATTTGACTGAGGCAAGTGCTTGTACCACTGTGAAAGAAAAATAGATTTTTTTTAATTTACTGCAGTGATTTTGACCACGTGCAAGCATGAAAAGTTATTATGATATGAGATCTTCATTAATCACAATAACCATTTCCATAACATCATGGTTTTTGATTGGTGGCCCTTTAACATTCATGTTTAAACATTGCTAATCATGATCACAATGATGGTTTTAGACGCTTGAACATGATCTCTGAAGATAGTTGATAATGATCATTTAGGTACATCATTATAAAACCATCATCTTTTCAGGTGGGCAAACAATGTACAAGAAATATACATGTAGAAAACTTGGTGAAAACATTAGGGCAGTGAGTGGGTGATATGTTTAAAAATAAACAATTTTACCCAAAGACAGTAGGCAACATATAATGCAATATGTACTGTTGCCAGTGATTGATTATACAGCTATATTGTATGATTCTGCATTAAAAATAGGTCTGTAGAAGTTAAATATTATTTGTGATATATTAGCTATGTTTATTTTGGATGCTCCAATACAGACACATCACTGTATTCTGTACAGGCAACTTGACTGGTTACCACTTGAGGAACAAAAACAACTTCAAAAATTGCAATTTGTTGCAAAATGTGTGGCTGGTAAAGCCCATGATTACTTAACCTCACAGTTAAATATTATGTCACATGTTAAAAGTCTAAGAGTGGCAGGCCTAATAGAATTGAAAATACTGTGTACTAAAACTGAACAAGGAATTATGGGATTTAGTTATATGGCCCCTACAATGTGAAACTCTCTGCCCCCCTTGTTTTTGGATGGATTTATGAAAGCCCCTTGTTGGAAATCAAATTCAAGCATGGTTCCAGAACAATCATAGAATAAAGGAATGTGTAAACAGTATGAATGAAAACTGCCCCTCTCTTAGGATCATGGTTAACCATGGTAATACAAAGTCAGAGACCATAGTCATTCATGGCTTGTCCCTGATATTAACCATGCTTAACATAGAAACATAGAAGTTGTCTGCAGATGGGGACTGTACGATCCATCAAGTCTGCCCTTGGCTTCCTACCCCCCTACTTAGCTGCCTGCTTGTGTATCCCACAGTGTCTGTCCCATGCCCACTTGAATTCCCCCACTGTCTTGACTCCCACCACCTCCTCCAACAGGCTAGTCCATGGTTCCACAACACACTCTGTGAAGAAGAATTTCCTCATATTGCTTCTGAACTTTCCTCCCTTAAGTCAAAAGTTGTGCCCTCTAGTCCTGCTGTAGTCCTTTACTTGAAAGAGGTTCTGCACGTGCACTCTGTTGTTGCCTTTAAGGTATTTAAATGTTTCTATTATGTCCCCGTGATTCCTGCATTGTTCTAGGGAGCATAATTTGAGGTCATCCAGTCTTGCTTCGTATGGTTTCTAATGCAAGCCCTGCACTATCTTTGTTGCTCTTCTCTGTACCATCTCCAGCCTATCTATGTCCCTCCTGAGGTGTGGCCTCCAGAATTGGACATAATACTCCAGGTGAGGCCTGACCAGGGACTGATACAGGGGCATGATTACTTCATGCCTTCTGCTCGTGATGCCCCTCCCTATGCATCCCAGGATACCACTAGCCTTTAGTGCTGCCTTTTCACATTGTCTACTGACCTTGAGGTCATCTGATATGATCATCCCTAGGTCTGCTCCTGCCTGGTAGCCACCAGTTGCTATTTATACCACCTAAATCTAAACTCTTTAAAAATGTGGAGATTTGTCATATTCATTTTTTTATCCTCAAATAATAAAATACATTGTGTAAACTTTATTTTTTGTTCAGAAAATGCAAGAAAGCAGTATTATTGTGATTATTAAAGTGTCCAATCCTGCATTCTAATATGCAAATAAATTATGCAAATGTGGTTGCTATTCCATGCTCTTATGACCAGGGACAAACTATGGTCAAACATGGATGAACCTTGGTCAAACATGATTGATCATGACATGTCCAGAACATTCAAAAAATATTGGGAAAGACCATTATACATGTAGATTATGCTTGAAGAATTATATGGAAACTCTAACCAAGAACAGTAGCCAAATGGAACCAAAGTATTTATTAATTAACATGTTGTATTGATACATTGTGGGTATCAGGAATACAACCATCAACAGCCTGAATACATTTTAAGAAACTGTTTGTTTTTCTTCGAAAAAAAAACCAACAACAAATTACTAGATAGCTGTCATTTACAGCTATGACAAGAGGTGGCATCATTTAGTTTGATAATTAAACTGCTCCTGGCAAGATCTCAGATGGATTGCTATTACTATTAGCTAAAATAAAAGATGGCATAAACCCCAAAAAGAAACTAACTAGACATAAATAAATCAAGGGAGCATATCTTTTAATCCAGTCTCCACACTTAGAGCTGATGCTTGTAATGCCATTTAAAAGTATCTCGACACCTGCAAATGGCTGAAATGGACCCATCTCAAACTAAGGCTAAACTGACAACTGGAAATATTTTGTAGAGTTTTACTGTAGAATCTATACCATAAGTAGTTTAAATGATGACACCACTTGTGATTAGAACAGTGTTTATATTTTAAACAGGATACTATCCATGATAAAATATTGCACAGGATACAAAGAGGATACATTTGACAAATATTATAATTGAAAAACAAACCATCAAAACCATTATCAAGCATGGACACTAAAATCCATATTTAGATCATGGCTGCTTCCTGAAATAATATAAACCGTCATTTTGTCAAAAAATGTTTTTCATTTACCAAATTGAAAATGGATTTAGGCCTCCAGAAATAAGCCAAAATAGTTAGTTTATAGAGTCAAGTAGAACGCACAAACTAAATTTTAATTCAAAGGCAGTGAGCAGTCACACTAATCCTGGTGCTTTGACTCTTAACGAGTCTTCATCAGGTCACCTAGGTGATCATGTGTGGCAGTGTGGCTAGGAGTAGCAGTTCGTGGAGGAGGCCACTCCCAATGGAAGATAATAGCACATCCGGTGATGTGCATATGTCAAGCCGTCATCTCTACGGAGAGTACATGGATCGGGGGGGAAAAAAAGGAAACACTGCTGGTGGCAGGATGAAGCCTACAGCTTCTTCCAGGCCCCACACCTCCTAATCGGTACAGGACCCATCATATCAAGCAAAGCTATCCAGAGGAGGCTTGGGGAACACTCGACGGCCCTGCTTCAGGAGGAAAGCTGTGGAGGAACATGTGTTCCCTAGGCTAAGTCCCAGAGATGACAGTTGATGGGATTGGGACAGCTGTAGAAGCAGAAGGAGGGGCCAGCCAGGCAAGAGGGGGAAATATTAACTCTTACTGATATATAATTCCAGAATTCCAACATGTTCTAATTCTCTCAGCAGCTGAAGGGTTTACCCTCAAAAGTATGGTGCTCACCTTGGTCTCCCTTGGCCATATCCAGAGTGCTGCCATATCAGTTCTGCTCCCTTTGGTCCCCATGACTGGAATTTTGCCTTGGGGGACTGGCAGGAGAGCTTCAGAACTTTAGATTTCTATGGTGCCTTCGGTGCCATTGTACAATGAAGCTCCAGTTGCACACCAAAGGACTGCCAACCACGCCATCAGAGAGCGTGAGTAGTGCTCAAAACTGTGCCCATCCCTAAACCAGGTAGCTTAGTTGGACCATGCAGAGATCAACCTTTGGGTGCAGTTAATTGTTTAAGGACAGAAGCCCTCCTGAAAAAGAACTTGTGGGGACAAAGACCCTGAACCACATGTCCACTGTCATCTTGAAGTCCCTGTACCCTGACTGGCACCTAATCAGGGTCTGATCTGGGAAACAACGCTGTGGAGGCCTCTGGACTGCTGGAAGCCTCATTAGTTTAGGTGCCTTTTTGCCTTACCTATCCATGTTCACAGAGTGAGTGGGTCACTGGGAGTTGGCCAGGGAGGAGGAGGATTGAGTGTCTCTAGGAGAGCTCTCCTCCTCTGGGGAGGGGGGGACACAGCAGTTGGTGTTAGCCTGGTCCCTAGTGGAGGCTGGGGGCTGGCACACTGATGCTGCTATGACCAAGGGACAGAGGCAGGGCAGATGCCAGGCATACAGTGCATGGGCGGCACCGCCATTGGGGTCCCTGCAGGCTCTCCTCTGTGGGGAAGAAACAAGGAAAAGTCTGCCAATGGTTGGAGGATGGTGGGCACCCACAGGCCCAACCACCAGCCAGTCAGACCGTCAGAACTGGATTCTGCATGCAGTGGGGGTGAGCGCTCCTCCGCCAACCCAGCCAGGGGGATAAGGCTGGGGTAAAGACACTGGTGCCGGTAGACATCAGGGGAAGGGGCTGGAGTGCCCGCCCGATCAAGGGCCACTTGGGGGAGAGAAAAAGTAAGTAAAAAAAAAATGTAGGTGCCTTTTCCACTGCCAAAGGACTATCATTAACCCTAGTCAAACCAATGGTGTTACACCATTATGGACTCATTTTTTTAAATATGACCTAGCCCCCAAAAGTGTAGGACTTACTTTCGATACCTTTGTCTAGACACTGAAAAATATTGAAGTACACCACTGCCAGCTCTCAGAACCTCTCTGCCTCTGACCGGCATGACCTTCCTGCTGGTGTAGATCTTCCATTAATCACACTCTACCCGCACTATGGGACAACCTGCAAAAAAACTTGCGACTGGCATTCCCAATCAAACTATCAACCTTCAGAGCACTATCTTCTTGTTCATTCAAGGAATTCTGTAACTGCTTCCCCTGATGTCACAGCCTCACAGTGCCCCCCCCCCCGTGGGATTCAGTTTCTAGCCCTGTCAGGGGCATTCCATTCCTGGTACTCCTGCCCTACTACTCAGTATGTCTGTGACTATTTTGTACCCCACCTGATAGATCCACCCAATCTAAGTTGGAGTCTCCCTCTCTGAGTCATCCTGGCATCTACTAATATTACACTTTCTGGCATGTCACCCTTGGCCCCTGTTCCTGGTGTATTGCACCTAGCTCTATAACCATTGCCACCTGCCCCTGGTGCTCTAAAGCCCCCCAGGCACCCCTGCACTTATGTTCTCATTCCCGAGTTCCTCCCCCTTCCTCACCCGTGTCCCTCCTTGCATTATGTGCTCAATACTTGAATCCAAGCCTGCTCCATGAAAACTCTGGAAATTTGGTTGTATGGGTTTACTCTCTACCTTTTGTAGCACAAATTCTGTAGCACATGGCATCTTGCTTTCTGTCTTATTTTATAAATGTACACCAGTGCTGTTATTAACCTCTTGTGTGTAATCCCTTTTCTATGTAATGACTCTGTAAATTGGTATTCCTCTTTATGTATTGTTCATGTATTTTGCCCAGGTTAATCTCGAAACTGAGCTTGCTCAGTGGTGTTCGCCTGGCTAAATAAAGATTTTGATTGATTAATTGATGTGGAAATGTATAAAACAGATTATTTTATTGATTGATGTTAGTCTGCTGTGAACTAATTGTTTAATTGAATTAGAGCTAGTCTGTAGTGCAGGTAATCTGCTCCTAGGAGACATGTTAGCCTGAATCTGCAGCTATTATTTGGTCTTTTCACCAATTTAATTAATTTAGAGCTAGTTTGTAGCACAGTTAATCTGAACCTAGTGCCTTGCTAGCCTGGACTGCAGCTATTATTTGGTCTTTTCACTGATTTTAATTAATTTAAAGCTAGTTTGAAGCACAGTAAATTTGCATCAAGTGACTTGTTAGCCTGAACTGCTGCCCTTTTAGTCCTTTCACTGATCTGTGCTCTGACATGACCCTTTTCCTTCTCCCTTTCTCTCCTCTTTCTTTCACTACTTAATTCCATTGTGCCCCACCTTGGCTTAGCTCCCCCTCGCTAACTCTGTAACTCTGTACATTCTCCCCTGCCTAGCCAACCCCCACCTTCCCATCTAATCCTCCTCAGGATAATTACCCCCCCAAGCTGCTGACTCTTAAAATTCTGTTCGGCTAGCCCTTGGCGCCACGTCCTGTCCCCTGCTGTCCCTCATCCTTTGTCCCACTCTATAGGTATGCCCACCACTTAACCATATTTAATTAAACTTTGTGCATCTCTTCTTCCCTCAGGACCCCTCAGCCCCTGACCGGGCGTGACCTTCCTGCTGGTGATATGGCTTGGCTTAATCAGCCCAACAGCTGCCTGCCTCTCTACCTCCTGCCTCAAGCAACACCAGAGAGACAAGGTACGGATCAATTTTTTTGAATCCTGGGTGCCTTTCCAGTGGCCCCAATACAACTGGCCCCCAGCCTTAGCAGCCGCTAACTGATTGGCTCCTTGGCTATGATGAGGCCAGTTGGACTAGAGGCACTGTTCCCTTGGCTTGCTTCTCAGAATCTTGCCACATGAGAAGCTACTGTTTTGGCCTGATCCTTCACCAGCTGCTTGGATGTTGCTAGTGACTCTTACTGAAATATTTTGTCATGCCCGCCCACCCTGGCCCCGACCTCTGTTACATACCCTTCCTCCCCCCACAAGGCATCCGCCCACTGTCTAGTCTCTCTTTAGTGCACCTCCCCTTGCCACTCAGCTCCACTTAAAGGGACAGGTCATAACTCTCAGGCAATCACTAACACCATATGCTTTAATATCGTCTTCATTAAAGCAGCACTCAAATACACTGATGCGCCAGCTATCATTTACTTTCCATCTCTTTGCTAAGCCTTTAAAGCTAAGTGCATGGGAAATGTGGAGCACCTAGTGCCCCTCCTAACATTCAGTATCAAAGCAGTTCCTTGCTTTCAAGCCTAAAGACAGGTTAGCACCTTAGGAGCATAAACTGTGGCTCCAGCATTGCATCTTCTCCCCCTTAGGTTCAACTCACATTTGCTAAGGCTACCTCACTCAGGAAGGCATAGCCTTGATACTGGTTACCCTCAAATCTCAATAAGGAGCTGTGTAAAATGAATTGCACCACCTTAATTCTGCTACTGTCTCTATTACATTGTGCAAGTCTAGTGGGCCTAATCGCTGCCGAACTGCCTCCTGACTCCTTCGACCCTAGCCTTGCAAAATGTGAACAAATGAAGGCTCTAGCTATCACTTCCTTGCTGGGCAATTGTTTAAATGTACAGGCATTCCTGATTCCTTTGGATTTCCTAATCTTAAACCAGGTTAGGGTATGCGTGGTGCCTTTCCTACCAGCTTCAGTGCCCATTAAAAGGCTTTGGCCATACTTTGGTAAACACAGAATGAGAAAGTGCAAATCCCTAATCCTCAACAGATTTTTGACCAGGAAAGCTTTGCTGCTACTACAACTCCTATCTGGCAACGTATACCCTAATCCCGGCCCTCTGAGTAGGTCTGGGAATAATGGGCCTAAGTGTAATGGCTTAAAATTTGCTGTTATTTTTTTTTTGAAATAATAATTTTATTAAATTTCAAGTTACAACATACAAAGCATATAACTGACTCTATCATTTCAGGCCCATCCAATTATACCTCTTAGGGAAGACCAATACATTTCTTTGAGCTCTTCAATCTAAATATAGCTTACTATATTACACACTAGTATACTGTACTACACAAGATTATACAGCAAGTGTATGTCTCTGGAACAGTGCTAATGTGCTGAGTCCAATAGCTTGGCAGAAAACACCAGGAGAAAGGACTGCTGTGTGACTGAACTTCTCTGCTGGGACTAAAGTAGAAGAACTTTTACGTTTGGACCTTTAATATAGGGTAAAAAAACTGACATACAAAACAAAAAAAAAAAGTGTGTGTTTGGGTTAACTGAACTGAATGGGTAACTGAAAAGTCATCTAGGTGTAAATCTCAGGTGACTGAAAGGACGTAACTGCTGTGAGGTTTAAATTACTTGTAGAAAGATCTGTAAGTAGGGGGAGTGGCTTAGCTAGAAGGAAGCTACATTTAAAGACTGCCTTAGAAAGATTCTGCTAATAGCTTGGCAGAAGACACCAGGAGAAAGGACTGCTATGTGACTGAACTTCTCTACTGGGACTATATTGCCCTCCGTCCCTCCCTCCACCCCCCACCCAAAGCTAGTTCTATTTTTATAGGCACAGGATTTGACTGACAACAGGAACTTCCTGTTTAGGGGCAGGAAGTGAGTGATCACAGAACCACCAAGGATCCACCATCCTAGAAGGGCGAGAGTAGCTCTCCGGCCCCCTCTAGCTGCTGGAGGTCTGCCTCTGAACAAGTAAGTGGTCTACTGAGAAATATAGGATATTCTTGTCTCAGAACAGGACAATCAGGAGCTTAAAGGGAACACAGGCAGAAAGTAAGGAGAGAGAGAAAAAAAAACAGAGGAAAGAGTAAGGATTGCAAACAGTTAAGGGGCCAGAAATAAGACATGATTGGAGTGGTGCAGTGCAGTGGCTGTGGAGCAGCAGTCTTCCGGGAGATGTTCTGGAGGATGCGGTGTTGTCCCATCTGCAGGCACCTCTCTGGGCTGAGGGAGGAGGTTGCTCATCTCCAGGCTGAGTTGGCCAGGATTTGTGGGACCTCCTCTTCCATCTAGGGACCACCAGTGCCACTGCCGTTGTCTCAGAGGTTGCCAAGAAAGAGGAGCGGTTGGACCACAGTGGGCTCAGGGAGGGTGAGGGTGGTGGAACAGAGGCACATCCCTCCAGTTGTACCTCTCCACAATTCCTATGCCATTCTGGCAAAGTGTGGTTCCTCTATGGAGGCACCTCACAGTGGAGACCAAGGAGGATGCTGGGAACCTCCACAAAGGAGACCCACAGGAGGGAGGCAGGGGACCCTGCAGGGGAAGGAAACAACTCCTGGTGGGGGACTCCATTGTTAGGAAGGTAGAACTGGGCAAGAAAGGGGACAGGGAGGTAAGGTGCCTGCCTGGTGCCATGGCTTGGAGGGACAGGGAGCGAATCCTCAGGATTGCAGGAGCAGCTGCACAGGGGAGGGAGCTGGATGTCATTGTCCACCTAGGGACAAATGACCTGGCTAAGAAAGGGATTAGAGAAGTGCAGGAAGAGTTTGTGGAATTGGGGAGGGGCCTTAGTCAAGTAGCACTGCAGTAACCTTCTCGGAGGTGCTACCCATCTATGGCATAGGAGAGGCTAGGGTGTTCCATACCATGGGATTCAATCAGTGGTTGAAAAACTGGTGTGGAGCTCAGGGATTTGGCTTCATTGGGGACTTGGGGTCCACCTGGAGTGATGCAAGCCTATACTGGCATGATGGGCTGCATCTGTCCGGGAGGGGAACCAGGATCCTAGGTGATAGGTTTAAATGCTTCATTGGCAAGCTTTTAAACTAGCCAAGGGGGGAGGCACTGGAAAGGAGCAGGAAAATCCTAGCTCCCAAACAATCACGGTAGTAAGTGTGGCAAACACCAACATGGAGGTGTCGATAGGGAGAAGGGCAGTGGTAAATGGAGAAAGTGACAAAGGCAAGAAGGACAGGGATGGGGCAAAAGGGGTAAGGCCATCAGGAAATGGAGGTAATGAGTACCAATGCCTGTAGTCTGGGCAACAAGCTCCCTGAGCTGGTGGCCTTAATGGAAGAGGGATGCCTGGATATCGTAGCAGTCACAGAAACATGGTACACAGAGAACCATGACTGGGATGTTAACATACCAGGGTACATAACCTACAGGAGAGAACAGGCAGGGAGAAGAGGGGAGGAGTAGCTTCTATGTAAAGAAAGGGATAAAAGCAACTGAACAAAAGAGTAAACAGGGAGGAGAGGAGGCACTGTGGGTCACCTTGGAGACTGGAAGAGGCACCACAATCCACACAGGGTTGTGTACAGACCCCATGTCAGGGGAAGGAATGGACAAGGATATGATGGAAGGCATTCTTAGAATGGCAGAGAAGGGAGATACCGTTGATGGGAGACCTGAATATGCCAGAAGTTAACTGGAGCACATTTGCCGCAGCCAGATCCAAGAGCAGGGGCTATTCTTGATGCCCTACAGGTGGCAGGCATTAGACAGCTAGTTTGGAACCCACTCGTGAGGGAGCAATCTTAGACCTCTAACTTAAACGGGGGCAGTGAGAGGATTTCAGATCTAGAAGTGGGTTGCCATCTGGGACAAGTGACCATCAAACAGTGTGGTTCACGTTAAACTCAGCTATAGAGTCAAGCCATACAAAAGTGAGGGTACTGGACTTTAAGAGGGCTGACTTTGGCAACATGGAGAGTGCCTCAGAAAAGCACTAGCAAACAGGCTAGAAGGAGGTGTGGAGCAACAATGGGGAATTATCAAAACTGCCATCACAGAGGCAACAAGCCTTTGTGTGAAGCAAATAAACAAATCAAAATGAAAGAAAAGCTCACTATGGTTCTCAAGAGGTGGCTGTGAAAGTCAGGAAGAAAAGATAGCATTCGGAGTATAAGGAAACACAGAAGGAGCAGGACAGAGAGCTGTACCAGTTAAGGCAGAAAGAAGCAGGGAGGGAAGTCAGAATAGCAAAGGCCCAAACTGAGGAAAAGATAGCCAACTCAGTTAAGAAGGGGGATAAAACCTTTTATAGGTACATCAGCGAGCGTAGAAAGACAAAGGGAGGGATAGTGAGGCTGAATAGAATGAACGGTGGGTGGGCAGAGGGGGACAGTGAAAAAGCAGGAATACTGAATGAATATTTCTGCTCAGTATTCACAAAAGAGGAGGGGGAAGTGCCTAATCCAATTAACAGAAGCACTCTTGATAGGGGGGTCGATCCCAGTCCTTTCACAGAAGAAAGGGTTCTGCAAGAACTCCTAAAACTGAAGGTGGACAAAGCAATGGGTCCTGATGGAATTCACCCCAGAATTCTAAAAGAATTAAGGAAAGAACTAGTGAAACCACTGGCTACTCTTTTTAATAAATCATGGGAGGATGGTGTGGTACCCGAGGACTGGAGAAAGGCGGATGTGATTCCCTTCACAAAGTGGGACCAAGACAGAGGCAGGAAACTACAGACCTGTCAGTCTGACCTCTGTGGTAGGGAAAGTGATGGAGTCACTTCTGAAGGAAAGAATAGTTGAGTACCTAGAGGTCAGTGGACACAGGATCCAAGGCAGCATGGGTTCACAGTGGGAAGGTCATGTCAGACGAATCTAATAGATTTCTTTGACTGGGTGACCAAAGTAGTAGACCAGGGAGAGGCTGTGGACATGGCCTACCTAGACTTTAGCAAGGCATTTGACACAGTCCCACACAAAAGATTATTAGTCAAATTAACCAGCCTGGGAGTGGGTCCCAGGGTGGTAGCCTGGGTAAAACATTGGCTGGACAACAGGACACAGAAGGTAATTGTAAATGGAGTCCACTCTGAAGAAAGGCGGTTACTAGTGGGGTACCGCAGGGTTCAGTATTGGGTCCAGTCCTTTTTAATGTCTTCATCAGTGACATTGCAGAGGGACTGGAAGGAAAAGTATGCCTTTTTGCAGATGACACAAAGATCTGCAACAGGGTTGATACACAAGGAGGCGTGGAAAGGATGAAAAGGGACTTGGCAAGGTTGGAGGAATGGTCAGACGTATGGCAGCTAGGATTCAATGCAAAAAAGTGCAAAATAATGCACCTGGGAAACAAGAACCCAGGGGAAGAATACACAATGGGTGGGGAGGTAGTAACAACAACAAAACAGGAAAGGGACCTGGGGGTAATCATATCAGATGACCTTAAGGTTAGCAAGCAATGTGAGAAGGCAGTAGGAGGCTAGGGGTATACTGGGATGTATAGGGAGGCATCAGCAGCAGAAAACAGGAAGTTGTTATCCTCTGTACAGACAGTTGGTAAGACCCCATCTGAATACTGTGTCCAGTTCTGGAGACCCCATCTCCGCAAGGACATAGACAGGATAGAGGCAGTCCAGAGGAGGGCAACTAAAATGGTGCAGGGTCTGCAAGAGAAGCCGTATGAGGAGAGACTAAAGGAGCTTAATATGTATACCTTGAGGAAAGAAGGAGAGGGGACATGATAGAAACTTTCAACTACCTCAAGGAATCAACAAAGTCCAAGAGGTAGCATCTTTCAGAAAAGAGACTTGCAAGAACAAGGGACACAATTTAAAGATAGAAGGAGGCGGTTCAGGGGCAATGTGAGGAAGTATTATTTGCCAGAGAGGGTAGTGGATGCATGGAACAGCCTTCCTGAGGAAGTTGTGGGGTCTAAAACTGTGGGAGAATTCAAGAATGCATGGGACAGACATAAGGCAATTCTTGTGGGGGCAGGAAGATATAGGCTGTTGGTTAACTAGGATCTGTGGCCTATCCTGTAGGTAGGGAAATGGGCAGACTAGATGGGCCTAGCGGTCCTTATCTGCCGTCAAAGTCTATGTTTCTATGTTCTGCAGAGTTCCTGTGCAAGTCCTTGTTCCTGAACTAATATGAAGTTCTATAGGGTCATCTACTATATGAGTACAACATTATCCTTTGTAAACAGGTATTTCCCATTACAGATATAAAGTGCCTGAGATTAAGTTCTACATCTTCTGAATTAACCAGAAATAGACAACACAAAAATAAGCTAATAAAGAATAGAAAAGAGGTGACAGAAAAGATAGAGAACAAGCAAATTGCATCTGCATCCTGGGTTAGGGTGACCGGGAGCTAGAGGTGAAGCGGGAGTAGCCAATTCATGCAACTTTAAGGCCAACCAGGTCCGGGAGTTCTCACCTTCGAGTCAGATGATAAGGTGCTGGACTCTGGCTCAACAACCGGGACACTGTCTGAGGGTTCAGGAATATTCAGCCAAAACTTGTAATATGTCCTTGCCCTCTGTCTTTGCCTGATAGTGGAGGAAGGGGAGCCATCTTGCTTTGTGTTTATCTACTTGTGTTCTCATCTTAGCCTTGAGTCTTTTCATCTCTAATATTTTAATACAAATTGAGTACCATAAGTCAGTTCAGGGAGCCAATAGTACCAGCCAAGTCTTAGTAATGGCTTTGTGGGCTGCTGCTATGAGAACATAAAATACATATTTCTGTCCTGTTGTTTTAATTTAATTGGGGAGTAACCCCAATACCCATATCTCCGGGGACTCCCAAACCCTGGTATCGAAGATCTGATTAATGGTTTCTATAATTTGGGACCAATATGGTCTGAGTACCGAGCAAGACCAGAAAATGTGAGTGCGGCTACCCCTCTCCCCACACCTTCTCCTGCAATGACCAGACCTGGACGAGTCAAAGTGCTTTATGATCTCAGGTGAGAGAAAGTATCGGCTGACTACTCTCCATCTGAACTCCCTCCAGGTCGGAGAGCAGGCTGTGAGGTGCATCCCTTTCCATATTCGCTCCCAGTCTCCCTCACTAAATTCCATATTAGTTTCCCTCACCCATTTCTCTTCCAACTCTTTTAGATTAGGTGAATCCACAGAACCCAGGAGAGCAACTATTTTTGAAATTCAACCCATCTGTACCTCTTGTTCAAAACGGGAGTGAACAGGGCCAAGATCGGGTTAGTATTCTGTTCTGTAAGGGTGTGGAGTCCTTTACTATGTAGAAAATGCCTAATTTGTAAGAATCTGTATAAGTCTTGATTTGGTAGACCAAATGCTCCTTTTAGTTGTGTAAAGGATTTAATGTGATTCACCTCATATAATTGCCCAACTGTGGTCAGCTCCAACCTGAACCATCCGGCAAACCCCACATCCAGTAAAAGTGGGGCAAAGTCCACACACACTCAGATCAGAGTATGGGTCGATAGATGTGGGTGCACCTTCCATCTCCAACATATTGCCATCCATATCTGCTTAATAGTTCAGACCAGGTTTTGTTAATCTCAAATTTGAGTAACCCAGACTCATCCATATATAATAAGTCTGCAATTTTCACAGAGGAGAAAAGGGATCTCTCAAGCTCTACCCACTGAGGGGGGCTCTGTCTCTATTCTAAATTTTGGAATTGCCCTCAGCTGGGTGGCCCAAAAATACTTGTTGGGATCTGGTAGGCCCAACCCTCCCTTGATTTTAGATCTCTGTAGGGTATACTACTTGATTCTAGGGGAACGGTTGCATCAGATGAATCTGGAGATGGAAGATTTTAGTTTTTCAGAAGGAAATAAGGGGTCTAATGTGGATTATGGAGATATTGTAAAGAAACCAGGGAAGAACGTTCATACAAATGCATTCTGTGTGGGCTGACAATAAGAGGGGCAACTCACTCCATCTATGAAAGTCTTCCTGTACCATTGTCTGGAGTTTAGAGTGATTAGTTAAGTAAAGCCTGGTTGTATCCCTAGCGATCCACACTCCTAAGTATTTGAACCCCTCCCATGCCCACCTTAAGTGGCCTACTTTATGGAGTACTAGCTGAGGGAACGAGAAGATGGGGAGCATCTCAGTTTTTGTTTAACTAATTTTGAACCCCAAGGCTTTGTCAAATTGAGTTAGGATTGAAGCTAATAATGGGAATTAACTTATTATGTCTCATACATACAGGAGTGTGTCATCAGCATAAAGGGAAATGCTTACTTCCGTCCCCTGAACCTTAATGCTGTGGTAGTTGGGGGATTGTCTGATCCGAGCCACCATGGGTTCCATACTAATTGCAAAAAGGAGAGGGGAGAGCAGATAGCCCTGCCTAGTCCCTTGTTCAGTCTTGAAAGGTTCAGAAATTATCCCGTTTACCCTAACCTGGGTCCTAGTGCTCCTATACATATTTAGTATCTGTTTTCGGAATTTATCCTCAAAACCAAAGTTTTGAAGTGTGCAGTCTAAGAAAACCCAGTCTAGCTGATCAAAGGCTTTTTTGACATCTAAAGAGATAACCACGTTCAGCACATTGGGGGCAAGGCTTTATTTGTTAGGAGGACATTCAGTAGTAGGCGAACATTATCCTGAATATGACGGCCCGGGTCGTGCCTGAAAATAGTCTTTGCTATGGCTAGTGCACTTACCTGGTAAACAAAAACTAAATAAATAAAATAAAAATAAACCCTGTCTAATCAAGGTGGATCAGAAGTGGAATTAAGGCTTGTAATCTTTTACTTAATAATCTAGCAAAACTCTTAGCGTCCTGGTTAAGGAGCGATATCGGATGGTAACTTACACATTTGGTTGGGTCTTTACCTGCTTTAGGGATAATTGAAATTAGTGCTTCTCCCCAGGTATCTGGGGTAGCACCCAGAGTGTGGGCCTCATTGCACACCTCAGCCAGCAGGGGGGCCAAGCCCGGGGCAAATTTTCTAAAAAATCCAGCTGTAAATCCATCCGGACCTGGAGCCTTACCTGTATTTAGAGTTTTTATCACACCTTTAATTTCTCCTTCTGTGAATGAGCGTTCCAGGGCCTCCTTCTGGGCTTCCCACAGGGTGGGGAGCTCTGTTAACTTAAAGTTATCAATATGTTGGATATGGTCATGTTACCTTTCTTTAGTATATAATTGGGAGTAATACATGGCAAATGCATTAGCTACTTCTTTTGGATGTGTCACCTCTACACCAGGGGCAGTGCTGGCCTGTATTCTGTTTATATATTTTTCTGCTTCCTGCTTTCTCAGCCTCAAAGCCAGCAGTCTGCCCACTGTCTCCCCTCCCTTAAAATATTTTTGGTTCACGTACCTAAGTGAATTAACAGTTTACTTAGTCATTAAAATATTATATACTTCCTTTGCTTTTTTAAGTTTATCAAGAACCCCTGGATCCATGGATGTCTTATGCTCTCTCTCTAGAGTTTTTATTTCCTCTAGGCATCTAGACACTTTAGTCTGGTGGAATTTGTTTAGAAATGCTGAGTGACTGATGATTTTACCTCTAAGTACCGCCTTCAATCCATCCCAAACATATTTCAAAGCAGTGTCTTCTTTCTGATTTTCAGCTAAGTAAAATGTTATTGTATCTTTAATTGCCTGTATGAAGACCTTATCGCTCAATAAACTGGGGTCAAAGCTCCAAAGTCCCCTCCTGGGTTCCGCATGCCACCTGGCCTCCACCAGAACTAAAGAATGGTCCGAGGAGGTGACCAGATGTATAACCACATTCTGGAAAAGGTGGAGGTCCCTTTTCAGGGTATATATTCTGTCAAATCCTTGAATAGGAGTTTGACACAGGGGAGAAAAAAGTGCAGTCTCTACATTTGGGGTTTTGTCACCTTCACACGTTCACCAGCCCCAACTCTAGCACCTGGATCCTTAACAGTTTTGAGTTGCTAGTTGTGCCCTTCTGGGGGGGGTCATTTAGCTAAACTGCAGTTTTCTACGTGATTCCAATCCCCTGTTAAAATTATTTGACCCTTAGGCAATGTTGTGATCACCTCAAAAAGGGATCTAAAAAAAAAAAGGCCCCGGTGTGGGAGTCAGTGCATAAATGGACAGAATGTGAAGCGGCATTCCCCTTAGTTCACCCACCAGCAAAACCCACCTACCACAACCACCTGTTTGCACCCTCAGAACCTTATATGGAAAGCTCCTCTTGATTAATATTGCCGTGACAGCCTTAGCTGTCTGGGGGTTTGAGTCTTCATATACTGCCCCTACCCACATTCTCCTAAGCTTAGCATGCTCTGACTTGGAAAGTTTTGTCTCTTGTAAACAAGCTATATCACATTCCACTCTGCACAATTCTTGTAGAATTCTAACATGCTTTACAACATTATTAATACCTTTTACATTGACAGAACACAAATTAAGTGATCCCATGAGACAAAGTAAAGTTATTTTCCATGGATTCCTTCCACCTCAACCCCCACCCCCTGACCCAGATACAGTAAAATTAAAAAATAGAGGAAACAGAGAGAAAAAAAAACAATGCAAGAACATTAGAACAAGAACAGCCTTTAGAAACATTAACGTATACGAGGGTGTTAATTCCCAACTGGGGACTACCAACCCCCAACTGAAACAGGTGAGGAAATCCTCACTAAGCCACCACGAGCCCGTGATGGCTAAACAGGACCAATGCCTCAGCCAGGGAAAGGTCCTTTGGAGATTTAAAGTAACCCCCTAGATGCTCTATCACAGAGAAGAAAGGCACTAAGGGTGCTGAGGGTGCACTCCCTGATCGCCGTCAGCGAGTATACACTACCTCCTTCTCTGAGAATTCTGGTGGTCTGGTGGCTCGGTCTTCAGTCACCAGCCCCGGGCAATTTATTAACTTTCTGTGGCTAAAATTAACCTCTTGAGCTATCTTATTTTAACTTCTACAAGTTGATCAGTAAAGAAAAACTATTTTCTCATTGCTGTATAATGACAGACACTGAATATTTAGCAGCCCCTCCCAATCAGGCATGTTTCCCTGTGTAATCTTCTGATATAGCTGCAATCCCATTGTAAAGCTTCATTGTAAGCTTAATTCCCCCATGAACGTTTATTGATTTACTAGAACAGTGCTGCGGTGCAAATCCCCAGTATCCTCCCTCCTCCTTCCCCATGATTCGAGATGCTCAGCCATTGCCACTTTATTGAAAACAAAAATCAAACCCAATCTTCCAAAAAAGATGGAGAGACAGAGAGAGGATCCACTATAAAAATGTATCGTTAACCTGCCCATTGAAGTCCAGATTAGTTAGGTCCTTGGGAAAAGTCATCTTCCGTTTTCCATCCTGCTATTCTGATCACTCGGTACTTCAATGCTCATGTTGGCACTGGGGAATTACTAGAGCAGTGCACATCAGGGTGAGCCCTTCTCAAATGGGTCATGAAGAAACCAGATTTTCACTGATTTAGGGCCCCTACTCCTACTCACTCACTCTTGTCCTCCCCTTACACCTGAAGCAAACCATGAACATCCACCAAAAGTCCCAACCTCCCCATAGCCACCCGATCCCCAAATCAGTAGAAATAGTCCAGGAGGAGCATGATGACTTGACCCAGCCACCAAACCTGGTAAGCCAAAAAGATAGAAACCTTGAGATTAAAAAGTTCAAGTCGCTGGTTCTCTGGTGATCATTCATTTTGTGACATCGGAATGCAGAGACAGTAAGGAATCAGATCTACTTTTGTGGGACCTTCTGTTACCAGGTGCCATTCTCCGCAAAAGGAATTTGATGTCCTTCTCTGCTTATTCCTCACTTGTGTCTGGAACCTGGACCCCCAGTGAATTCAGGAAAGGGGGTCACCTGTAGGAGAGTATTGAAGACATGAACTTTATCCTGCACCCACAGTTTGGCAGGGTAACGCAGGCAGGCCTTCATTCCCTTATCTCTCAGGGCTCTCACTATGGTTGACACCTTCTTCCTTTTTGAAAGCATGTGAGGAGGGTAATCCTGGTCAAAGTATACCCTCTGTCAATCCAGGTTGATGTTCTTCTTATTCCAAGTCAGTTTTAACATTTTATCCTTTGTTGTATATTTGAGGAACTTAACCAAAATTGCTAGGGGGGGCACCAGGTTTAGGCTTTGGTGCCAAGGCTCTATGTGCCCATTCAATCTCCAGGAGGAACTGTTTCTCAAGGCTGAGCTCTTGGTGCAGCCAACAGTCAATAAAGGCCTCCATATTATCCTGTTCAACACCTTCAGATATACCAAAAATACAGATGTTATTCTGTCTGGCCCTCGCTTCACTATCCTCCACCCGAAGGGTAAGTTCCCATTCCCTTCTAATAAGGTATGCCAAGGAATGCCTGTAGGCCATGTACTAATTTTGAATTGAGTTCATGTGCGCTTCCACAACCGTATTGCATGACTCGAGTTTTTTAAAGTCTGTTTGCAAACCTGTTATTTTAGAGTCAATACGATGAAGTATTTTCAGCATCCAATGTCTGTCTGCCTTTGTAAAGGTAGATGTTAAATTTGTATCTGATCCTGATTTATCTTTATCCTCTCCAGACCCAGTCAAGACTGACAAGTGGGACATAGCTGGGCTAGCAGGCTGTGACTCGGACAAAGTAGCCAGGCATCTAGCTGGAGTTAGTAGATCTCTCTCTTTCTGGTTTTGCCCATGCTGAGGGGGAGCAAGGAGGGCTGAATCATCTATTTTCTCCACCACTGGACTGCCAATGGCCTTGGATTGTCTTCTTTATTTCACCCAGGGCACCAGAGCTAGCAGACTAAGCAACCGTCTAGTTTGTGATGTCACCGGACATTCTGAAATTAGCTGTTATGAATATCTGCAGCCTATTTCCAAAGATGGCTCAACTACAGGCCCGGGTAACCTTACATAACCCTAATATTATTTGTCTGACCAAGACCTGGCTATCCACCCGGGTTAAGGACAATGAGATAGAGCTTTCTGGGTATAAGTCCTTTAGGTGTGATAGAAAAGGAAAGAGAAGTGAAGGTTGTCTTATTTATATCCGGGACACCCTGCAAGGGATTCTACTCCCCATCACAACTAGTGTTGATGACCATAAGATACTTGTGGTTAGACTGCTGTTTGGAGCACACAATAAATCCCATGTCACCGCTTGCATCTACCTCCTGCCTAAGAAGGCCAAAGTAGGTCTAAGCAAAATCCTTGGGACCGTGGCAGGCATTAAGAACTGTGAGCTTATTGTGACAGAGGACTTCAACATAAATTGGCTCTGTAGTGAATCATTCCACCAGAAAGCTAACTTAGCAAGTGCCTATCTCATGCAATTAATCAGTGAGCCCACTAGAATGAATCATAAATCAGGCAAGCACTTGCTCCTAGACTGGCTGCCCGCAAGCTCACCAGACAGGTTAACAGAGGTCTCAGTGCACCCAGACTCTCTGAGTGACCACTCTCTAATCACTTGCATGCGGTCCAATAAATTTAAAAAACCTCCACCAGTCTTTGTGAATAGCAGAATACTGAGGAAAGGGCAGCTCACAGCTTTCAAAGAAGTGCTCTCCCAGATTGACTGGTCTCCCATAGAGGTACTACTTGACCTAGACAAAGCACTTCAGTACTTTATGGACAAGTTCAACAAGGTTTGCAACAGATTTGCTCAGTTCAAAAAAAGGAAATCTCGCAGTCACAGTAATGGGTGGATTACCAGTGACCTCCTAAATCTCATGAGGGAAAGGGATAACCTTTGGTGTAGAGCTAAGACCACTAGGGAATATAATGACCTACAGAGATACAAGACTGCCAGAAACAAATGCACCCACCTTATCTGGAGTACTAAGGCCAGTTACTACAAGAATCAGTTGGAAAGAAGCTGGGATGATGGGAGGCAGTTCTGGGGCAATATAAAAGAACTCACAGGGAAGGATGATAAAATACAACCTTTATTGCTCAACATAAAAGGCTCAAACACAATGGATCCTTTCACCATTGCCGAAGAACTCAACTCTGCCTTTATGGACCTAAGCTCTGTCCTCCCAGCTGATTACCTTAAGCCCATCAACGTGGAAAAGAATAACATACTTTAGCCTAACCAACATCCACATTTCTACTTCAAGAGAATCACTGTCAAAGAAACCCTGGGTTATATCAAACTTGTCCTGGGGAAAACCAGACTGAGTAGTGACAACCTCTACATGACATTGATCATGCTGGCCATCAACGAGCTAATAGTTCTCATCACAAAAATTTTTAATAAGTCTTCTCATGCTTGCAAAATTCCCCTTACTTTGGAAACAAGTGCTATCTCCATCCACAAGGTTGGGGACAGGACTCTTACCGTGAACTACAGGCCCATCTCAGTTGTATCTCCCCTTTCTAAAGCCCTGGAGAGGATTGTGGCTGTCACCCGCTCCTACTGAAATTACTGTGTACCTTTGGAGTATTCCAGAATGCTGTCATGTGGTTCCAGGACTACCTATCATCCAGGTCACAAAGAGTCAAAATAGGATAATTAGTATCTGCTTCAAAAGAAGTCTCCATAGGTGTTCTTCAAGGGTCCATTCAAGGACCCTTGCTGTTCAGCCTATTTCTGAATAATCTATCAGATGCTTGCACCAGCAAAATTATTTTACACGCAGACGATGCCATTATTTTCAGCAGTCACTCTTACATAGAGCACCTACAGGCCGAGCTGCAATCATCCCTTCAGCAACTGGAAACTTGGTTTAGCTCTCAAAGGTTACTCCTTAACTATATACATAAAAAAATGCTCCTCTTGAGCCCCCAGCTTAAAAGGAGGTACCCTGACCTGACAGCCACAAACAACAAGGCTGTCCCCTTGGAACAGGTACACTCCTTCAAGTACCGGGGCATCATGGTTGATGATACCCTCTCATTTGTGCAGCACATTGATAAGGTGGTGAAAGCAACGAACTCCAAATTAGGCATCCTGTTTAGGCACTGAAAAAGCCTATCTACTAACGCCCTCCAGCTCACGATCTCCAGCTCCATAGTACTGTATCCATAGTAGACTACAGTCTGGTGGTTCATGGTGCTGCCACAGACACAGCACTCAAAAGAGTAGCTACAGCACTGAACAAAGCATGCAGTCTACTGCTAAATGTGGACTGCCTCATACACTCTTGCATTCTGTATGGGCAGGCCAACCTTCTACCTCTTAGAAACAGGATCAGTTACCAAACCTGCCTTCTAGGGAGGAAGCAGACGAGTGTCCTTGCCCCTGAAGAAGCCCAAGGTGGGTGAAACATTAGGCACACCAGGGGATCATTGTGTTCATTGAAAAAAAGAAAATAAAACTTCAAATTTTAGAAAACAAAGAGGTGTGGCTGGTTGTCTCAAATACTTTGCTTCTAGGGAGGAAGGCCATGCTCTCCCAGACCCCTCCTTGCATATCTGAACTGGTAAAGGAAGCCAGCTCCAAATACAATACTAGAAACATGGCTATGACCCTGCTTAGTGTCCCATTTCATAGGACTGCACTGGCTCAACGCTCTCTGTCATACCAAGCACCACTTTGGCTTAATGAGATCCCTGCTGCTGCATGTAACACTGCAAATCTTCCTGCCTTCAAAACTAAACTGAAGCAATACCTATTGAGTCTGAACATCTGTGATTGCCTCAGCTGAGACTGTCTCTACTTTTTTTGATACCTTGCTGACTTGCCTGAGCATCCTCTTGATAACTACCCTAGGGCCTCTTCCCCTACTCCCCTTTCCTCCCTCTACCATTGTCCTCCCTACTGCCATTCTCCATCTACCACACCTGTGGAAGAATAAACCTTCACACATCAAACTCACAACACCTGCTCCCAAGTTTTTCCCTGCACCTGCTCTGGATGCCATCCCCCCCCCCATTTCACCCTCCATCCTGCTCTCTACCCTATTTTACAATGCTTTGTACACCCTTCCCAATGCTACCCTGACAAGACCCTACGGGGGCTATAATTGATATTTCTCTCTGTGGTAGTCCACTTTGGTTGCTATAGGAATCCTTTATGTATTTAGCCTTGTAATGAACTAGTTTTACTTGTATAAAATGAATGCCTGTAACCTAAATTAATGTAAAGAAATGCTTGTCTGTATTGCCTGTTCTGTCTTCTTTACACGGAACCTTTGCAAAAGAGTTCATACTCAAAGGTTGTATCTGAATATACAAATAAATAAATAGATAAAATAAATAAAGCCAACCTACAGTAACATTAATGTGCCTGCAGTGTTTTAGCACTGGATGCCAAGGGATTTCATGAAGGAGCTCCTTAACAGGAACATAAACAATGTTGTTTACATTTTTTAATATAATTGTAAATGTGGGCATGTGTGAAGTCTGTCTAATCAGGGGTGAGGCTAGGGTACTACATGCAATGCAGTTTACTGAATGGTTGCAAAACTTGTGCAGAGCACAGGGCTTTGGCTTCATTGGGGACTGGGGGTACACCTGGGGAGATGAAGGTCTATACTGGCATGATGGTCTGCATCTGTCCACAAAGTGAACCAAGATTCTAAGTGACAGGTTTAAATGCTTCCTTGGCAAGCTTATAAACTAGCTATGGGGGCAGGTGCTAATAAGAGGCAGGAAATTTCAAGCCTCCCCCCACAAAACATGACAGATAGTAAGGTAAACACTGAGGTACAGTGTTCAACAGAGGGCAGGACGGGGCAAATGGAAAAATAGACAAGGGCAAAAAGAGCAGGCATGGGGGGGAAGGATAAAGCCAACATTAAATGGAGAGCAATGAGTACCAATGCCTGTAGTCTGGAAACAAGCTTCCTGAGCTAGTAGCCTTGATGGAAGATGACCAATTGGATATTGTGGCAGTCACGGAAATATGGTACACGGAGAACCATGACTGGGATGTCAACATACCAGGATACACAGTCTACAGAAGGGACAGGGAGGAAATGAGGAGGTGGAGTAGCTCTATACATAAGGGAAGGGATCAAAGCTACAGAACTAAAAAGTAAAGGGGGAGGACAAGAGGCACTCTGGGTCACCTTGGAGACAGGGAATGGCATCACAATCCGCACAGGGGTTGTATACAGACCCCATCTCAACGGGAGGAAATGGACAAGAAAATGATAGAGGGCATTCTCAAAATGGCTAAAAAGGGGAGATACTGTTGATGGGGGACCTGAATATGCCAGATGTTAACTGGATGACATATACTGCAGTCACATCCATAGGCAGGGTCATTCTCGATGCCCGGCAGGGGGCAGGCCTTAGGCAGCTAGTGTTGGAACTCACTCAGGAGGGAGCAATACTAGATCTGGTACTCTCAAATGGAGAGAGGATCACAAATTTAGAAGTCAGTAGACATCTGGGAACAAGCAACCACTGCACAGTGTGCTTCACAATGAGCACAACCATGGAGGCGAGCCATACAAAAACAAGCATACTGGACTTTAGAAGGGCTGACTTTGGCAAAATGGGTGAATACCTGAGGAATACACTAGCAAATGGCCAAAAGGAGGGTGGAAGAACAATGGAGAAAATCAAAACTGTCATATAGAGGCAATAAGCCTTTGTGTGAAACAGATAAAGAAAACAAAGCAGAGTAAAAAAACACTATGGTTCTCAAAAGAGATGGCAGGGAAGGTTAAGGAGAAAAAGGCTGCATTCAAAAAGTATAAGGAATCACAGAAGGAGCACGACAGGGAACTGTATCAATTAAAGCAGAAAGAAGTGGGGAAGGCAGTCAGAATAGCAAAAGCCCAAACCAAGGAAAAAATAGTCAATTCAGTTAAGAAGGGGGATAAAACCTTTTATAGGTACATTAGGGAGCATAGAAAGGTTAAGGGAGGAATAGTGAAGATTAATAAGGGAGAGGGGAGGTGGGCAGAGGGAGACAGTGAAAAGGCAGAGTTACTGAATGAATACTTTTGCTCAGTATTCACAAAAGAAGATGAGGAGGAGTTACCTAAACCAGACAATAGAAGCACTCTGGGAAGGGGGGTTGACACCAGTCCATTTACAGAAAACTCAAGGTGGACAAAGCAATGGGGCCTGACGGGATTCACCCCAGAATCCTAAGAGAACTAAGGGAGGACCTAGTGACACCACTGACCACACTTTTTAACAAATCATGGGAGGATGGGGTGGTACCTGAGGACTGGAGGAGGGCAGATGTGATTCCCCTTCACAAAAGTGGGAGCAAGGCAGAAGCAGGAAACTACAGACCTGTAAGTTTGACCTCAGTGGTAGGGAAAATGATGGAATCACTTCTGAAAGAAAGAATTGTTGAGTACCTGGAGGCCAGCGGGGCACAGGACCCAAAGCAGCATGGATTTACAGCAGGAAGGTCATGTCAGATGAATCTAATAGATTTCTTTGACTGGGTGACCAAAGTAATAGACCAGGGAGGGGCTGTGGATATGGCCTACCTAGACTTTAGCAAGGCATTTGATACAGTCCCGCACAAAAGATTGATAATCAAGTTAGCCAGCCTGGGAGTGGGTCCCAGGGTGGTAGCCTGGGTAGCAAACTGGCTGCACAATAGGACACAGAAGGTAATAGTGAATGGAACACATTCCGAAGAAAGGGGGGTTACTAGTGGAGTACCTTCAGGCTCAGTACTGGGTGCAGTCCTCTTTAACAACTTTATAGGTGACATTGCAGAGGGTCTGGAGGGAAAGGTATGCCTCTTTGCAGATGACACAAAGATCTGTAACAGAGTTGATACACAAGGGGGGTAGAAAGGTTGAGAAGGGACTTGGCAAGGTTGGAGGAATGGTCAGACATATGGCAACTTAGATTCAATGCAAATAAGTGCAAAGGAATGCACCTGGGAAACAAAGACCAAGGAGAAGTGTACACAATAGCAGGGGAGGTACTAACTACAACAAAAATGGAAAGGGACCTGGGGGTAGTCATATCAGATGATCTAAAGGTGGGTAAGCAATGTGAGAAGTCAGAAAAGAGAGTCAGGCGGATACTGGGATGCATACGAAGGGGCATCACAAGTAGAACAAGGGAAGTGGTTATCCTTCTGTATAGACAGTTGGTGAGACACCATCTGGAGTACTGTGTGCAGTTTTGGAGACCTCATCTATGCAAGGACATAGACAGGATGGAAGCAGTCCAGAGGAGGGCAACTAAAATGGTGCAAGGTCTGCATTAAAAACCATATGAAGAGAGACTGAGAGAGCTTAATATGTATACGCTTGATGAAAGAAGGGACAGGGGGACATGATAGAAATGTTCAAGTACCTCAAGGGAATTAACAAAGTCCAGGAGGGTAGCATCTTTCAGAAAAAGAGATGTGTAAGAACAAGGGGGGCACAATTTAAAGAT
Organism: Neoceratodus forsteri; assembly: GCA_016271365.2. Lineage (NCBI taxonomy): Eukaryota > Metazoa > Chordata > Ceratodontiformes > Ceratodontidae > Neoceratodus > Neoceratodus forsteri. The sequence continues at coordinate 772,826,483 of CM057453.1, read as the reverse complement.
AGAGGAGGGATGGCTCAGGGGTAATGTGAGGAATTCTTTTTCACGGAGAGAGTGGTGGATGCATGGAAACGCCTTTCTGGGGAGGTTGTTGGGTCTAAAACAGTGGGGGAATTCAAACATGCATGGGACAGACATAAAGCAATTGTAGTGGGGGGGTGACAGGAAGCAGCTTGTTGGTTAACTAGAATCTGCAGCTTATCCAGTAGGTAGGGAAATGGGCAGACTGAGTGGGCCAAGTGGTCCTTATCTGCCATCAAAGTCTATGTTTCTAAGTGTTGAGGTGTGCCTTGGGGTGTTTGACTTTACAGTCACCCCACTCCATAAGGACATATGCTGAAATGGGTGCAGTATAGAATGGGGTGGACTCCGGGGTTGAGATGTGTAAGAACAAGGGGGCACAATTTAAAGATAGAGGAGGGATGGCTCAGGGGTAATGTGAGGAATTTTTTTTTCACGGAGAGAGTGGTGGATGCATGGAAACGCCTTCCTGGGGAGGTTGTTGGGTCTAAAACAGTGGGGGAATTCAAACATGCATGGGACAGACATAAAGCAATTGTAGTGGGGGTGGCAGGAAGCAGGCTGTTGGTTAACTAGAATCTGCAGCTTATCCAGTAGGTAGGAAAATGGGCAGACTGGGTGGGCCAAGTGGTCCTTATCTGCCATCAAAGTCTATGTTTCTAAGTGTTGAGGTGTGCCTTGGGGTGTTTGACTTTACAGTCACCCCACTCCATAAGGACATATGCTGAAATGGGTGCAGTATAGAATGGGGTGAACTCCGGGGTTGAAAAGTCCAAGGCACAACTCTGATGTCTGTCAGTGACTGCAGGGTGGGGGTGGGGTGGGGTTGGGATGGCATGAACATTACAGTCGGCAATCCAAAGGCACACTCCTGATGCCAGTCAGTCTGTACAGGGTGGGATGTTATGGTTAGAAACCGTAATGCCCCAAGCATGTGTTGATATTTCCAGTACAAATTTTCAGCATGGCCATTTTGTGTTCCCCCCCCCTTCATGAAAGCATTTGGGACCTCTTTCCATGAACAGTGGCAGTGTGATTTTGTCAATGTGTCCCAAAATTTGAGTTTCCTCAGTGACTGTGCCATTGGGCACCAGTTGTGTGAAAACACAGATTGGGCAGGATGTGAAGAATGACAGATGTACCATTCATAGGGAGGTGTGAAGAGATGGCAATGTTGAAAATCTGTAGTAAAAGTATTAAAAATGCTCAAACTTGCAAGCGTACGTGGAACTGCGCAACACTCGTGTGTAACACAGTTCAGTGAAATTTTTTCACCAGATTTTCAACATAGGCATTTTGTGACCTCTGCTCATGAACACTGTCACTAAGATTTTCTTAATCTGTCCCACACATTGATTTCCCACAGCAACCACGGTATTCTGTGCCAGATGTGTAAACACATATTTCAGGTAGGATGTGAAAAATGACAGCTGTACTGTTCATAAGGAGGCCTGAAAAATGCCAATGTTGAAAAGCTGGATTGAGAATATTACAAATTTGCGAAGTTACGAGGGTGCATGGAAACTGCATCACGCACGCTTGTAACAGTCATTTTAAGGACATTTGTCACCAAATTTTCAACATAGGCATTTTAGGACCTCTGCTCATGAACAGTCACTGTGATTTTACATAAGAACATACATACGAACATATGAACATACAAATCTGCCAACAGAACACACCAATCGGTCTATGTAAGTCTGCCCGAGTGTGCAGCTAGCACCCTAGATTGCAGCTGCCCCAGCCTCCTCCCCCTCAGTTCCTCCCCCGCTTGTCCCAGCCCCTGTCCCTGACTCTTCCTCTTGCTTTACCCCACTCCTCCTTAAATCTATTAACTGTCCTACATGTTACCATCCCCTCTGGCAGCGCATTCCAACTAGACCCCACCCTCTCAGAGAAGTAGTGCCTCCTCATTTCCCTCTTGAAACATCTCCCTTTCAACCTTAGTCCATGCCCTCATGTCTCTCTTGCACTCCTCACTTTAAACACCCCCTACATGCTAGGTTTATTTACCCCCTTAAGTATTTAAACACTTCAATCATATCCCCCCCATCCCTCCTCTCCTCCAGTGTATACATGTTCAGCTCCTTCAGCCTAACTTCATATTCCTTTCCTTCCATCCTCTTTAACATTTTTATTGCCCTCCTTTGCACTCCCTCCAGTAACTTTATATCTCTCTTCAGATATGGCCTCCAGTACTGCACATAGTACTCTAGGTGTGTTCTGACCAATGATCTGTAGAGAGGTAGGATCACATCCCTGTGTCTGGATGAGAACCCCCTCGTGATAAACCTCAGCATCCTGTTTGCCTTTGCTACTGCTCTTGTGCAGTGAGCTGAGTTGTTCATGCTCCCAGTTACCAACACCCCTAGGTCCTTCTCCTCCTCTCTGGTCCCCAGCCAATAGTCCCTCTCCTTGTTCTTAGCCCTGAAGTGCATCATCTTACACTTCTTTGCACTGAATCTTAGTTGCCACTCTGCCGACCATGTCTCTAGTTCGGTCAGGTCCCCCTGTAGTTTTTCCCATCCGTCCTCTCATCCACCACTGCCCCCAATTTCATATAATGTGTGAACAGACTAACCCTGCTCCCTTCTCCATGTGTTATATCAGAGATAAAGAGCCCAAATAGCACCGGGCCCAGCACTGACCCCTATGGCACCCCTCATGTTACTGCTCTGGGTGCCGAGAGCTCCCCCACCAGCACCACCCTCTGCACCCTCTCCTGTAACCAGTTCTCTATCCATTTAGTCAGCATTTTTCCCACCCCCACTGTTATCAGCTTCCCCCCCCCAGTCTCCCATGAGGCACTGTATCAAAGGCCTTACTGAAGTCCAAGTACAGGATATATACCACATGGCCCCTGTCCAACTCCTTGTCACCCAGTCACAATACTGTATTAGGTTGGTTTGACAAGACCTCTCTGAGATGAACCCATGTTGCCGCCAACCTTGGAGGCCAATACTGTCTAGGAATGCCACCAGCCTCTCCTTCAGTACTGCCTCCATGAGTTACCCACTATGGATGTGAGACTTATACCTCCCTATGCCCACTCTTGTGTATGGGCACCATCGGCCACCCTCTGGTACTGGGGCACACACCCCGTTTCCAGAAAGGTGTTGAACAGATCTGCCAGTGGCTCAGCCAACAGCTCCACCTTCTCTTTCAGCACCCTGGGGTGGATGGCATCGGCACTTGGTGCCTTGTCTACCTACTGTCCTCCACCCCTCTAGCACCCTACTTCCTGTGATCACTTTGTCCGTCACCTCCTCCCCTTTCCCCACCCCAGCCTATTCTGGTAATTGACCATTCCTCTCCTTAGTGAAAATGGAACAGAATACTCATTTAGAATTTCCACTTGCTCCTCCTCCTTTTCCACTCAATCCCCTCCCCACTTTATCCTCACAATATGTTCCTTGCACTTTCTCTTTTCCCTGACGTACCTAAACAAGTCCTTTTCCCCTCCTTTTATGCCCTGTGTGGAATTTATTTGCCTGGAGGTCTGAGCTTTTTTCACCCTCCTGGCAACCTCCCTTGACCAACTCCTGAAAGCCTCCTTATCCTCTCCCTTCCCTGTTCTCCTGTACTTCCGGTATGCAGCCATCTTTGCCCTCACCCCTTGCAGCACTTCCTTGTTCAGCCAGCATGGTTTCTTGCCTCTGCTCTTCTTACTCCTGGTCTTGGTGCAGGCTACTGTAGCCTCTGTTAGCCCAGTCTTTATTACTCACCACTTTTGTTCTGCATCCATCCCCAGCCTTATATCCTTGAGTCTCCCTTGCAGTATTGCTCCCATCCCCCCAAAGTCCACCCTAATAAAGTCCACCACCTTAGTGCCCATGCCTCCTGTCTCCCTGCCCAACGCGACAATGAGCCACACTGTTTGGTGGTTACTACCTGCTAGTGGGTCCTACAACCTTACCTCCCTCATCGCCTCCCCATTTGCCAGTACTAGGTCCAGAGTGCTACCAAGCCTTGTAGGTCCACTTACCATTTGTATCAGAAGGCCCTCCTGGAATGCATCAAGGAGCACCTGCTCCCTGGTACTGCTAGTGGCCGGGGTGCTCCAGTCAACCCTTGGTAGGTTATAATCGCCCACTATCACCACACTTCCCCTTCTACACACCCTCTTATCTGCTCTGCCAGCTCCCCATCCAGTTTCCTGGATTGGGCTGGTGGTCTGTACACCACTCCCAGCCTTAGCTTTCTGCCCTTGGAGTCCTGGAGTTACACCCAAAGCACCTCTGTCCTCTCCTCTTCTCCCTTGTCACTTATGCATTTAATCCCTTCCCTCACATAGAGTGCAATCCCCCCTTCTTTCAACCCCTGGTCCGTGCTGTATATCCTGTATTCTGGGATTGCCAAGTCCCAGTCATGATACTCTGTGGCCCAAGTCTCCGTCACTGCAGCAATGTCCACCTTCCCCTCTGAAAGGAGCACCTGAAGCTCTGCAATTTTGTACCCCAGGCTTCTTGCGTTGAGAGAGACCACCTTCCACCCGTACCCCTCCTTCTCCTCACTCTTCTCCTTGGCCTGTGTCCCTCCACCCGGTAGTCTGCACCCTTTCCCCTCCTTATTCTTAATGGGTGGTGGTGCCTTCTGTATTACACTCAGACCACTCTGCCCGCCCCCTACCAGGGTTATTATGCCTCTGCCTTTACCTATATCTGGGGGGGTGAGGTCATTATGCTCCCCTGTGCAGACCTTTCTACTAACCTCAGTCTTTTGGCCACCCCCACTAATTTAAATCCACCTTAGTGGAGATATACCCATCTAATCCTGCCTTTAATACTCCTCTCCCCTTCCTGCTCAAGTGTACCCTGTCCCCCGCATACAAGTCACTATTTCCCCAGACCCTACCCCAGTTAGTCACTAACCCATAATTTTTGGTGTGGCACCAATCCCTCAGCCACTCGTTGAACTCCTCAATCCTACCCTTCCTCCCCATGCTTGCACATGGTACTGGGAATATCTCTGAGAATGCCACCGACTTTCCCACCCCCTCACACTGCCTGCCCAACTACTCGAACCTCCCCCTCACTACTTCCACAGTCTCCCCTGCCAAGTCATCTGCACCCACATGCAACAGTAAATGAGGTTTCTTCCTCCCCCTCACTGCACACTTGAGCAGTGTCTGCCCTGCCCCTTCTGCAGTCAACCTGGGGATAGCTTCAACCCAAATACAGCTGTACCTTCCCTCCTTCCTCCACATCAAACCCCTTTCAGTACAGAATCCTCTAGGATGAGTACCCCCCTGTCCCTTAGCCCCTTTCCCTTCTAATGCCCCTTCTACCACCCCAGTATTCATTCTTCATTCTGCCCTACCCCTTACCCCCGCCAGCTGAACCCTCTGTGACTTCTGTATCTGTACCCCTACTTCCACCTCACCCCTTTTCTCTGCCTTATTCCTCTCATCCCCCTTGAACCCCTTCCAGCCTGACTACTTCCCACTGGGCTTCCTATGTCGACCTCCCCTGCTGATTTCCAACCCCTCTCCTATCCCCGCTGTTGTCAATTTAGAGCCCCATTCCTTCTACCCCAACAGTGATTCCCCTCCCATCCTTCCTCTTCCCATAATCTTCTCTCCTCCAGTCACCACCTACTCCTTCTTTACTAGCCCCCCTTCTACCCTTTCATCCTTGCTATCTCTTCCCCTAGCTGTTGCCATCCTCTCATGCCCCGCTTGTCTCCTCCCTTCAGTATGTCCTCCTCCCCCCCTCTCCCATAGCAGAGGCTCAAATCTATTCCTAGTTGATACCCTCCCACATCTCTTCCCTTATCAGTTCCCCCCTCCTACTTGTTCCCCTCCATGCCACCCATGGTCCCACCTCTGGTCCTTCCTACCTGCAGCAATCTGCTGTCTCCCTGGTACTCCTCGTGGTCTCTTCCTCCCCAACAGGAGGTCCCTCCCTCGCCTCAGGCACTGCCTCCCTCCTCCTCTCTTTTCTGCTAGTGCCTCTGATACTGGGGTTGGTTTCAGTCCCTAATTGTTCTTCCTCCATCCCCCCTTGCCATCCTCTATTCCCCCGCCAGTCAGGATGCCTACCATACTCATGTGCTCTGCCACTTAGACTCCTCCCTTACCTCCACAGTTCCTCCCTCAAACTAGCCAGTCATCCTACAGACCATACACACCCCCATGCTCCAAGCCCAGTCCAGGATCATGGCGGACCCACACCCTGTACACCCCACCACCCTTCCAAAGGTGTCTGCCCTATTGACATGTGGCACCTACCCCATTTTGGCCCCATCTTATGTTATGGGCTCTTACTCCCAGGTTCTGTACCCTAGTACAACTGTTAGGCCCCTATTTACTCAAATTCCTGTTCCCCCACACACTAGTCCCCCTACTGGCCCCTTGCCGACCGGGGTAATTCAGTCTCAAATCTTATCCATTAGATACTGTATTACTGTAGCAATCCGAAAGCCTCCTTGTCTGTTTTTCACCCCTCAGCTCCCATATGTTTTGTTCTCAGCTCTCATATACAGTAGTTTCACTTAGCCCAGTTAGAAATCGTATTTCACTTCAAGTATTACTCAGCTCAGTTAGAGAAATAAACAGAACAAATAAATATGTATTATTACAGCAATCATAACAGTATAGCTCAGTACTTAGCTCAGTTAGAGAAATAAACAGAGTAACTAAATCTGTATTATTATAGCAATCCTCAAAGTATCCAGTCATTGCTTTACGTGTGGTTCATAGCTCAGTGCTTGGGCTATGTACTGTAATTGGATAATTAAGGTGTGTGCTTGGATATAGAGGCCAGATAGGTAAGTAGACATGGCTCTTCCGATATGTAGCAGTTTGAGTTGATCTGTGCTTAGGTACTTTGAACAGAGTTATACAGTCAGTGCTTATAGTATGAGTGAGCTGGATAATCTTGTGCAAGTGCTTAGATGTTTGAGCTGATGAGTAACATTGTTATAACTTAGTTTGGTTTGGCCTTACTCTATATCCCACTGTAAAGAATGCTTAGTCCAGTATTATGAGACCCCCCCAAAAGAATTATGATATCAATGATTGTTCTGTATCTGACTGATGAAGGAGTCAAGTAGGAAGACACCCCAAAAATATGAATAGCAGTATGATTACCTCCTCCAACTCCAGAGACTGTGACCAGTAACATGCAGGAGAGGAAAACCCCCCTTGGGGAAAACCTCTGAGGACCCATGGCTGCTGACCTGCCCATCCTTCTGGGCATACTAAAGGAGAGTAATCCTAAATATTGTAATCGGCTAATCCAAACCCCAAAGTTGTAGAACCCAATCCAGAGAAACGGAGAACTAAAGACGTATTGAATTGTGACATGTCAGGTGAATAGAGCAAGCATCCATCTAGTAAACCCCAAGGTCAAGAATCCAGGAGCAGGCCGGAATAAAATGGAGTGGCATCTATGGTCGAAATAAAGTTGAAGAGAAGAGTCGTAGGTGGTGAAGCACTCTAGCAGGTGAGGATGACTTCACAGAGGAGATCCAGGAATCAAGGCGCAGCATCCATGTCAAGAAGGAGAACTGTTGGGTCAAGTTCTGCATGGCAAAGCTAACAAATGAAGGCCATGGTGATGAAGCACAAGAACTGGCATATGCTACGTAATAGGGAGGATGGAGCAGTAGGAACCTCCTATACAGAGAGGGGAAGCAAGCATTAAGTAGGTAGAGAATGTAGTGAATACATAGAAGTAGGTCAGATGCATTTCCAGTTCATGAGGAGCGCAGTAGGATGTAATTGTGAGTTAGTCGGGATGATCTCTAGGCCCAGCAAGGGCGAAGCAGGTAGTATGAGCAAGTAGTGTAAATAAGTGGACCGGTACGTAGGTCAGTTGAGGTAGTAAGTAAAGCTGCATGAGCAGATGTAGTAGCAGGGGAGCAGTATTGCAAGATTAGGTACATTAGAAAGAAAGGGGCATGAAGAATGGTACAAGCAAGGGAATCAGAGAGCTTCATGGAACCAGATTGATTGTGTAACAATGTCAACATCTACGTTTCAAGCCAGAATGATACTTTAGCTAGAATTGACTTGTAAAGAATATCCTGACGAGTCCTAAATAGTCGAGCTTAGGAGTCCTAGATGGCGATAACTGAAGAGCTGAGTCAATGAAGTAGCATTGTCACAGGGTCCGAGAAATGGTAGAGCATAAATCAGGATAGTGAAGGTCTTCAGGAGAAGCTCAGCTAAGTGTCCTGGAAAGAGTGAAGCAGTAGTAATTCTATACGGCTGAAGTGGCAGGGCAAAGTATCCAAGAATAGATGGGGAATGTAGAAACATCTAGATGTGAGTCCAGAGCAAAGAAGCTCCTGGGCTGGCTGACATGGCAGCAGGTAGGCGTATAGTAGAATGTGGATCTCCAGATCTTGAGCTGGGTGAGGCAGGTTTAAAGTAGAAGTAGTTAAACCCCCCAGCCCGATGGGTGAAGGCAGGTCATAGAAGAAGGCGAGTATGGTGCAGTGAAATATAGGAACAAAGGTCTTCCGGGCCCGTAGGGGCACAGGTCTGACTAAATACGATGGCTAACCTCCGGCCCCACGAGGCGAGTTAGGTTGCATAGCAGTGGTAGATAATGTAATGGAAATGTCGAACTGCATGCAATGCAGAGGTTCACATCCTGGTATATAGATATCACAGTAAATATGTAAACATAGGTTAGATGGATGCCAGCTCATGAGGAGCGCAGTAGATTCTAATGGCAGGTTAGACGTGATGGCCTCTAAGCCCTGTAAGGGCGAAGAAGGTAATATGAGCAAGTAAGAAAAAGAAGTGAACCTGTACATAAGTTGTAGTAGTAAGCAAGCTGCACGATGCAGATGTAGCATGGAAGCAGGGCAAAGCGTCCAAAGAATAGATGATTAATGTTGAAACATCAAAATGTGAATCCATAGTAAGGAGCATCCGGGCTGGCTGCCATGGCAGCAGGTAGGCATATAGGAGACTAAGCGAATCTTTAGGCCCCGAGCTGGCGAGGCTGGTGGAGTAGAAGTAGTGTATCCTTGGCCTGAAGGGTGAAGCAGGTCACAGAAGTAGGCAAATATGGTGCAGCTGGACCCCACAAAGTCAGCTGGTAAAGTGAGCAAGGTGGCAGCTAGACCCCGAAAGCAAGCATGCATGGCTGGACCACACATAGGTTAGCAGGAAAGGTAAGTAATGTAACAGTCATGATCCAAATGTGGCAAGCATCCAGAGAGATGGGAAAATCCTAGGACATAATCAGATAGTGTATCCAGCATAGAATGCGGATGGCATGAGGGACCTGAACAGGTTAGATGGAAGTTCAGTATAAAACTGTAAGTTGCCATAGCCTAGGAGTAGTCCTAGAATTCAAACCCAGGAAGTCATCAATTCAGAACTTCAACAAAGCTATAGTGCCATCTAGTGATGCGATGTAGAAAGCAGATACAGTGAATGGACTGCAAGGAATATGGGGATAAGAAGTGGTGCTGTAGCTGAGTAAGAATGAGCATCTAATTATTATAGAGGGGAGCGTACTAAGTCCAGCAGCCGATATAGGAAGAATGTGGAACAGCCCAGGAGATGCTGAAGTGCGTATGAGAAGTGAAAGGCATGATAACAGCTGGTCAGTAGATGTCTCACAGCTGATGAGATTGCACATCCCTTGCCATTGTAAACCCTCAGGTGACCAGGTGAGGAATATGTAAGCAATAAGACATGGCGGGGTATGTGTTGAACATATATTACCGCATGACTGGGGCGTAGTAAGTCATGAGGCCGCAGGCAATGTCTTATTGCGCTTATAAAATGGAGAAATGTAATTATAATTTAAAAAAAATGAGAAAATATTGTATTTCCATTAAAATATTCCTGTATTTGAACAGTGTTACTACGCAAGGAAACATAGTCCCTTTAAACTGAGACTTTGTAATGCAAACAGTCTGTTTTAAATTATATTTTCTTGTTTAAGTAATCAAGGAATGATGTAGTAACCTTATAATGCAGTAAAACTAACAATGAATGTGACATTTTAATTTGTAACTGACAACGAGAACGTGAATTTTTTTTTTTTGCACTGAAACGGCTGTTACCGAAAAGTACAATTTATTCTTTCATGTTTATGAAATTAACAGTGCCATTGAAAGTGACTGGACCACTGAAATTGAATCCTTTGCTTGGGAAATTCATAGGAGATTGCACGGCTGAGTGAGGTGAGTGTAAAGAATATGCACACCAAGTGCTACTCGCCGACTTGACAGTTTCTTGCCACGGACTTGACTGATGAGCTCAATGACTTGATGTCAGGGGTGATTGAGGTGACTTCACTGCATGAGAACCATAATGATTCGGCTTTTGGTTTTCTTGGTTTTTGGGCAGCAGTACTCAGTTCATTTTTTTTGCTGGCTGCAGTGTTATTTCATCCTGCCCCAGAATGCTGCTCCATTTTCTGCGGTCGGAGCAATTAGCAGACCAATAGGACCAGAGACTGGCTTCGTTTCTGTGGCCAGTGACCGACATAATTTCTCAGTCCTCACAGCCAGCATCAGATAATAGACAGACAGCTGTAGCACGAACTGAGTGGTACGTGTAAATTTGTGACAGCGCTGCCTCCTTATTACTTAGATGAGTCATCATGGTTTAAAGGAAGTTCAACCCCATCACTTCACGAGTATACCATGTTTCTTGTGTGTCCAGGAACTCTTGTGGCAATTTACGAGGGTGGCAGTACAGGGATTTGGCATCAATAGGTAATTTTGATATATATTTCTTCAGACTTTGTACTGGGCAAGATAGGGATCCAGGATTGGCATAAATGAAGCCACGGTAGGATTCTTTGTTTTGTTCTCTCAGGTCGCTATGATTTTTTGTTTGTTCATTAAAATTCAAGGTTGCAAATTCATTGCCATCTTCATCGTGGTGGAATTGAAAGTTGTTGGGTTTTAAAAGACAGAGCCCTTCCGTCCGTGCCTTGCCATGTACAGCTGGATGTCCAGACACACTTTGCGGACAAGGCCAGGGCTGTGTTAGATGACAGTGCTGGAGAGGTATGCAATTTGTGCAGATCTATATTGCTTATAGGAGGATGATGCTGGAACAGTCTTTTGCTCTCTTCTGTATTTTTTCATGACAGCAACAAATACGTTGTTCCTTGATGTGAAGGCTTGGTCTGTGATTATGTTTATTTTCCTCCCGATTGCTGTACAGTTTAAATGCCTATTTAAAGCAGCCCTCAGGCTACAGAAACTACTCAGGGCATATTCCTTTCCATATGTGTTACGGATTTCAGCATAGAACTTGCGGAATGTCTCATTCAGCAGTTCGGGTGAAGCAGTTTTAAAATCTAACTTTATGTACCTTGCTGAAGCCCAATCCTCGAAAAGTTTCACTCCCCATATTGTAGATCGCTTTGTGTTAAGCTCATTACGGGAGTCTTCTATTTTGTTTAGATTGTTTTCGTTTACTATTTGGTGCCTGCTTTTTCCCACCACTGGTTTAAAAAATGACAGCTCTGACTCGGTACTCACTGTGGCTGTTGGAGCTGTGTTGCCACTGTTTCTAGGTAACGTTTCATTACTGCTGCTTTCTGTTTCATTTTTTTCTATGTTTTTAAATATTTCGTGAAGCTCCTCTTCCGCTATGCTAATATTGAAATTTACTAAGCTGTCGCCTGCCATGGTTTCTTATCTGTGTTTCGCTATGCAAGGAAAAAAGATGGCTAACTTGGGCTTTATCAACATTTCTATTTTATTTGTCAACATTCTATTTTGAGCATTGATTTGTTTGCCTGTTCCTTTTTTTTCCTATGTGTAATACATATATGGCACTGCTTTTTTGACCATCACTGACATTTATTTGGCGGTCCCATTTTATAAGCCTGCCCGATTTCAGGATGGAGTCACTGGAGCAGTCAATAAGTAAGCAATAATACCCAACAGGGTGGGCTGTATTGGGCAATACCGGGCCGCCCAGGGGCATAATGAGGCCCGACGCCGCAGGCGAGCTTATAGTCCCTGGAAGGTCCGTGTTGCCCATACCGCTCACCCTGGAGGGTATTAATGCACTTAGAAAATGGGTTACAGGAAAAGGTTTTTTTTGTAATATGAAAGTATAACAAGAACATGATAAAAAAAAGATTAAAAGTTAAGCTAAAGTTGATTTGTAGTAAAGTAGTCCCTCTACTGGTATCCTTACCATTACATACCAGTAGAGGGCAGTGCATCCTTTTACAGTTCTATTGTTTCCTATTGCTGTGTACAGCGTGTATCTCGTTGCCTCCTGAACTATTGCCCTCCTCCTTTTACTTACATTCTGTTTTTTGTGTTGTTTCTTGTTTATGAGATCCAGTTTAAACGTTGTAGTCTGGTGCACAGTCGAGTGATTGGGAAGACGGTGTGTGTGTGTGTCAAGAGGTAATGCATTTAAAAGGGCTTCATTTTCTTTGAAAGAAATAATTACAGATAGTTTAAAAAAGGCAAACAGAGCTGGTACTGTTTTGAGGAGCAGGAGTTGAGCCGGGGTGACACGGACCTACGGGAGTGGAGCCGCGGTGCTGTGGAGCTATGGGACTGGCATCAGGCTGAGACAGAGGCATGATGTTTGGGGGACAGGTCGAGCGAAACAGCAGCAGAATAAAAAAAAAAGGTACAAAACAGGGGTTTTACTTTTTTGTATGTGGCAAGGGGGAAGAGAGACTCAGTTTTCTGTAACGGTTCGCTGTGAGCAAGTGGACTTCAGAGCAATGTGTAGTGGAGCTAATGTAACTGTACTGACAGTATGTGCTGGCACATAAAACAGTCTTTCTGGGAAAAAAAATTTGCATAAAACTGTTGTGGCTTTGTGATGGTTTACAGGGTCTGTGGGTGATGTGATTTCTCGGGGGAAGGGGGTGTCTGCCTCGGTCGGTTGCCCGTTAGCGAGAAAGAAAACATGGCGGCAACTGTTTAAAAATTTGCGGCACCCAAGAATATCTGAAGTAATGGGGCACACTGAAATTGAACTTGTTTTCAAGCAGGCTCTATCGAGAAATACCCGCCCGCTAAGAGTGGTCTACTAGCCAGTGAGAAAGCAAGGATTTTATCACCCATTTTCTAAAGTCATACATGTATTGGTAATGAGGAAGCCCGATATCATGCCAGCGAACGGGAGTACATTTGGAGCTACTTGCAGTGTAGAAAGAGCAACGTTCAATGCTTTGCCTGAATGGAGATACATTGTATGGTAGGAAAGTCCTGCAAGGTAGCAGTTCTGGAGTTCTGGCATGGAGGGCCACCCGGCACTGCAGACTTTCCCAGAGACTGAAGCTGAGGGGGTGGCGGTGTTGACAGTAGTTTAGAAAGCGGCAAAGTCCTGAACGGCAGCATAGGCAGAAATAGTAGTACAGTAGGTGTGCAGACGTAGCTGAGGCAAGGAAGATCTCAAGGGCAGCAGCATCACAGGTTCCAGTAGGCACAGTTGCGACAAATGCAGGGCTGAAAGTGAAAACTTGGAAATGCAGCCGGATTGAGTAGCACTGGTATGTTTGTGAGCAACACTAAGTGAAAGGTCAGTACTGTAGGAACCGAACATTAACAATAAGCAAGGACATAATCAATGTTGTTCCTCTTTGGAGATAGAGTTCCCTACCCTGCTTGTTTCCTGCTGAAACATCCTATCCTTCAAACTGGAACAGGTTTTATTTCCCTTTGTCTATCCAGCCCAACAGCTTCCCAATGTGGAATGAGATATGGGCTAAAACACAACTGTAAAATGAATGTAGCAGCCTTAGAATGAATCAGTGACAAAACAGTTACATGCGGTTTGTGGCCACCGAGAGGTAGCTTAGGAGGCATAGTGTGGCAACAGAAGGGAAGCCCAGCAGGCGGAGGTGGCTGAGCCATGAGGAAAGTCCCAGTGGAGGCAGAGCTGTGCTCGGGCTGTAGTAGCACTGGGATCGTAGTAAGGGCCCAGTGGAAGATACCCGGTGCAGCAAACTGCAGCAAGGGACGAACGGTGGCTCCTTGTCCGTGCTCCAGTTACATCAGTGGCCATCTGCAAGGCTGCTCACTTGAATGTTGGACTGCCTGAGCAAATGGAACAGCTGCTGAAGGGAGACAACATAACTAGAGAGGTACGTGAGCTGTGGTGGATGCACTGAGGCGTGGCTGGCAGAAAAAGGCCCCCCCCAAAAGAAGAAACAAAGAGAGAACAGCACAGCAGGGGAACAGAGAGTGGGGCGGGGAGACAACAGAGGAAGGAAGGAAGGGAGCAAGCAAGGCAACAAGGCAGGGAAGGGAGGGCCCAGCCACACCGCCAAAAGCGAGTGTGACTCGCTCTAAGCAGAGCGGATGTAGCCTGCTAGTTTATATGGGATGTGGGGGAGGAGCTCTTCCCCCACATAACTTCAGGTGATAGCCTATCATTTGTCTCAACCCCATAGACCTCGCTGTAATATAGAACCACAGAGGAACCTGGGCGATAGGGTGGGCAACTCTAAAGTCCCGGCAGAGCTCCACTGAGCTTGCGCACTCCCTCTCTCTCACTCATTCATTCTGTTTCTCCCGGCGCTGCGGGCTGCCCTTTTGTACTGGACTTTTGCCTGTGTTGTTGCCTTTTTCTGCCCCAAAAAAGACTTCTGCAGCAGTCCCGATGGAGCTCAGTTGAGCTTGCTCACTCCCCCTCTCTCACTCGCTCAATCTTAGTCTGTCCCAAACACTGATTTCCTACAGCAGCTGAGCTATTCTGCGCCAGAAGTGCAAAAACACATTTCAGCCAGGATGTGAAAAATGACAGCTGTACTGTTCATAAGGAGGTGTGAAAAAATGCCAGTGTTGAAAATGTGGCGTGAAAATAATACAAATTTGCAAAGTTACAGGGGTGTGTGGAAACTGCGCAACACACACACTTGTAACACAGTGATTTTATGGACTTTCATCATCAGATTTTCAACATAGGCATTTTAGGACCTTTGCTCATGAACAGTGTCACTGTCATTTTCTCAATCTATCTCAAAAACTGATTTCCCTCAACGACTGGCGCTATTCTGCGCCGGAAGTGCAAAAACACATTTTGGTCAGGATGTGTAAAATAACAGCTTTCAAACAACATGAAGTCTTGCTGTATTCTGACAATTGCAGTGATTACCTGATTCCCAACCTTTGAACTGCCCCGGAGAACAAAGAGTTAACTTTCTATGCAGGTCATAGAATGTTGAGCTCGAGCTCGGTTGAAGTCTCTGTCTGGAGTGTTTCAAACTTAAACTGTCAGATTCTTTACTCCGCCTCACTGAACGGTCGCTCCGGAGATTTCTCCTTCAGCTCGGTTCGAAAGTCGGATAAAGTTTCAGTTTTTGTCGGTTTTTTAAACCGAAAAAGTATCCGCATAGTCGGTTCAGTCTCTGTCTGTGGTGCCGTGAGTACTAGACAGGAATTGTTCTGTTTTTTCTGTGTGAAACTTGTAAAAGTGCAGCTCGGTTCAGCTGAACCGTCCATTTGATAGTGAAATATTGTGTTTTGTGTTGTTTTACTTAGTGTGTGGTTACCGGTTCTTATCGGTTCTAAAAAAAAACGTGTTTTAGTGCGTTTTTTTCAATACCCGTGACACAGTTAGGAACCGATAAGGGAGTCTTGCCTGGAGGATGCCATAAAAATGGTAAGTTAGTTAGGTTGGCCATGTCTGAGAAACCCAAGAAAAAAACGGGCCCACTGGGTTTCAACACTGCAGTGAGTGTGGGGGAGGTCTTTGCTAAGGCTGATCCCCACACCACCTGTGTTTATTGTCTGGGGTTTGAGCACCTCGATTCAGAGTGCCAAATATGTAAAAACTTTCCCAAATCTACCCTTGAGAAGAGATTAGGTAGAATGAGGGAAAAGGAGGCCGAGAAGTCCACTGACCTGGATGGCCAGCCTGGTTCAGTTTCGACCGAACCAGAAGGAGTGCCCTCTGACCAGGGCGATACTTCTTCGGGCAAAAGGAGAGCCAATTCTGAGGGATCTGTTCCGACAAAAAACGCAAAGACAAATCGACCGGTTCAGATCCAGAGGTTCATGTTCCGACCGCCGAAGAGATAGCCAGAGCAATTCAGATTGTGGAATCGCTCCGTCCGGTTCCTACCGATCCAGCTCCTTCTGGCAGGGGTTTGGTTTGGTTGGTTCCCCCGGTTCAAGATTATACCCTTGAAGATTTTTATGAACTGGAATTTGAAGAAGAAGGGAAATTTGAGGATGATGATGTAAGTGAGGATGATGATGTAAGTGAGGGTCTGGATGTGCCTGTGGAACCGGACATCTCCCCAGAGAGACCTTCAGGTGTTTCCCCTCCTAGGCTTTCTGAGTCCCCTTCTCACTTTATGTTCTACAGAAAGGTGGCTGAAACCCTACAGCTTCCTATGGAGGAGGCTGTGGAAGATCAAGAGGAGCCTGATTATGTAGAGATGATGGACATCCCAGAGTCCAGGAGAATGTCTATTCCCCTCCACAAATCTTTTGGGAAACAGCCACAAAAAATTTTAAAGTCTCCTAACACTATACCCCCTGTGGATAGGAGAATGGACAAGAGGCACTTTCAGGCTCAGACACGGAGTTCATATATCAGTAATACAGCCATATTGGGGTAGTGCAGGCTGCTGCCTGTGACAAGGCAAATTTTCCCTTGGCTTCACACCCCCAGACAAGGACTCCAGGAAGATTGATGCCGTGGCAAAGAAGCAGTACATGGCATCTTCTTTGGGACTCAGGCAGGCGAATTACATAGCCTATACAGCCAGGTACCAGAAGTCCTGGTGGGACACTGTACTGGCACTGGTTAAACAGGCCTCCCCCCAGCTAGCCAAGGAGCTGGAGGCAGTGGCTACAGATGGGATTGAGGCATCTAAGGTTCAGTTTCATGCTGCTGTGGACTTTAATGATGTGTCATCAAGAGACATGGCTACATATGTGGCTCTTCGGAGGATGGCTTGGCTCAGATGTACTAGCCTCTCGCAGGACACCCAGGCTAAGGCCATGGATTTTCCTGTAGTGGGTAATTCTCTGTTTGGGGAGCAGACAGAGAATTACATGAAGAAAATGGATGAGTACAGGACCACTTACAGGAGTACTCAGGCCAAGGAAAGGCAGGCAACTCCTCAAAGGCAGCAGTCTAGGGGCAAAGGCAGGCCTTTTCAAAGGCCTTTTTACCAAGCACAGGCCTCTTCTTCTTTTTCTCAGAGGGGGTTCTTCAGAGGGAGACACAGAAGGGGGATGAGCAGGGCTGCATCTACTCCTCAGCCTAAAGCCCCTGCCAAGCAGAAACCCTGATTGGTCTGCCTGGGTTGACTCTCCTATTCCAGTAGGGGGCAGGCTGGCTTACTTTGTCCAGGACTGGATGTCCATTACATCAGACAAGAGGGTTCTGGAAGTAGTAAGCCAGGGACTGGTTCTCAGCTTCAAAAAATGTCCAAAGATGAGAGCCAGATCTTTTCCACCTGCAAATCTCTCGGAAACCCTCTCCCTAGAGGCGGACGTTTTTTCTCTCCTAGCTTTAAGAGCCATAGAGAGAGTACCTACCCTACACTGGGGCAAAGGACTGTACTCCAGGTACTGCCTGACCTCCAAAAAGACAGAAGAGTGGTGACCCATTCTAGACCTAAGATATCTAAACAAACATCTCTTAAAACCAAAGTTCAAGATGGTAACTCTGGGAATAATCCTTCTCTCTCTAAGGCCAGGGGACTGGCTAGCCTCCCTGGACCTCAAAGATGCCTACTTTCACATTCCCATCAGGTGCTCCCACAGAAAGTACCTCAGGTTCGAGTTGCCCTCAGGCCATTATCAGTTCAGAGCAATGCCCTTTGGCCTAACCTCAGCCCCAAGGGTTTTCACAAAGTGCCTGGCAGTAGTAGTTGCCTTTCTAAAAAGGCAAACTATTTCCATTTTTCCATATCTGGACGATTGGCTAATAGTGGGTCAGTCTCCAGACCAAGTCAAGTCTCACCTGCAAGTGACCCATCAAGTGCTCACTTCTCTAGGATTTCTTCTCAACCTTCCTAAGTTAGTTCTTGAACCAGTCCAGCTTCTTATCTTTATAGGGGCAGAACTGGACACACACTCAGAGCAAGAGCCTTTCTTCCTCCAGAAAGGGCAAGGGTTTTTTATGGAACTAGCATCTTCTTTCAGCCTTCAGGTGCCTCGGCCAGCAAGGCATTTCCTCCAGCTCTTGGGTCACATGGCAGCTTCAACAGCAGTGGTCCAAGGGGCAAGATTCCAGATGAGGGATAGTCAGTTCCACCTGAGAGCTTTTTGGTCTCAGAGGAAGGATTCCCTTACCAAACTGATCCCAGTGACTCTGACCTTGGTCCAAGCCTCCCAATGGTGGCAAGATCAGAACAATTTAAGACAAGGTGTTCCTTTTGTTACTCAGCCTTGTTCAGTGGTCCTTACCACGGATGCTTCTCTTCTGGGCTGGGGAGCCCATTTGGGGTCCCTCACTGCCAAGGGGCTGTGGTCCCCCCAAGAATCCCTTCTCCACATCAATCTCCTATAGCTCAGGGCAGTTTTTCTGGCCCTGAAAGCTTTCTCTCAGTCAGTACAGAACAAGGTGGTTCAAGTCAGAACAGACAACATCACCACCATGTGGTACATCAACAAGCAGGGAGGCACTCGGTCCACAGCCTTGTGTACAGAAGCCATGAAGTTGTGGTCCCTGGCTTACTCCTTGCAAACTTCTCTTGTAGCAGTTCACCTTCTAGGCAAGGACAATGTGCTAGCAGATGGACTGAGTAGGATCTCTCAGGGCCATCACAAATGGTCCCTGGACCCTCAGGTGTTGAAAGTGATTTTTTCAAGGTGGGGCACTCCAGAGATAGATCTCTTTGCAGCCCCAGACAATCACCAACTCCCTCTCTTTTGTTGCAGACCTCCAGTCTTGGGCTCAGTCCCTCTGGACGCCCTGATTCTGAATTGGGAAGGGACGTTTCTGTATGCTTTCCCCCCTTCCCACTGCTGTTGAAAGTTTTGGTCAAAATAAGGTCTCAGCCTTGCAAGGTGATTCTGATTGCTCCAGATTGGGCCAGACAGTCCTAGTACCCTCCATTGCTGTCCCTGGCAGTCCATCTTCCCCTGTCTCTTCCCAGGAATTACAACCTGTTAACATCCTCTCAGGGGAGGATTTGGTACCCCAATCTTCAGTCTCTCAGTCTCAAGGCATGGCTCTTGAAGAGTCAGAGTTGCAAATCTGCATCTTTCCCAAGGGGTTCTGGATATCCTCAAGGCTTCTCGAAAGCCCTCCACCAGAAAGACTTATTACTCCAAATGGAAAAGATTCAGCATTTGGTGTTCTAAGAAACATATTTCTCCAGACACTGCTGGATTGCCTACGGTTCTGGATTATATGGTCCATCTTAATGGCCTAGGCCTCAGACCAGCTACTCTCAAGGTACACTTGTCAGCTGTTTCTGCGTTTTTGCCTGTGGGGAACTCTTCCTCACTATCTTCCCATCCTGTGTTCTGTAAATTTTTTAAAGGATTGCTTCACACCAATCCTCCTTTTAGAGACCCTGCCCCGGCCTGGGATTTGAATGTTTGCATTGCTCAACTTATGCAATCCCCCCCCTTGAGCCTATGTCTTCAGCAGAGCTTAAGTACTTGACTTGAAAAACTATGTTCCTGGTAGCCATTACCTCTGCCAGGCGTATCAGTGAATTGCAAGCCCTGTCAGTGGAACATGATTTTATCTCATTTCACAGGGATAAAATGGTCCTTAGAACCAATAAAAGGTTCTTGCCCAAAGTGGTTTCAGACTTCCATTTAAACCAGTCTATGTGTCTTCCTGTTTTCTTCACTGATCATTCTTCCTCAGGAGAGAGGAGACTACACAGTTTAGATGTCAAAAGACCCCCTTAGTTACTACATAGAGCGTACCAAGGGTCACAGGTTTGACTCCGTCCAGTTGTTCCTCACTTATGGAGAAGTGGGTAAGGGCAAACCTGCCACCAAAAGATCTATTGCCAGTTGGATTGTGTCTTGTATACAATTCTGCTATGAAAAACTGGGGAAAACCTCCACCCTCAGGCCTGAGGGCTCATTCCACAAGAGGTACAGCTGCTTCCCTGACTGCTGCCAGGGATATCTCTCTCTTAGAAATTTATCAAGCAGCCACCTGGAAAACAGTCCATACCTTTACCAAGCATTACTCTCTGGATATCCAGGCTAGGAGTGATGCTCGGTTTGGCACAGCAGTACTTCAGAGCCTATTCCAAAGTAGGTTCTGTCCCTCCTCCTTGGAGATACTGCTTGGTAGTTTGCAATTGTCAGAATACAGCAAGACTTCATGTTGTTTGAAGAAAAAATTACTCACCTTAGTAATTATGTTTCTTCTAATGGAGTCTTGCTGTATTCTGACCTCCCTCCCTGCCTTCCCTGTCTTTGGGAAGTGGGTGGGCAGGTGCAGTGTTGCACCCCAGGGATGTTTTTTGCTTGCACCCTCCTCCTTTTTGTTTGGGTGCTGATTTATTATTGTTATTTGTAGTAGATTGTTTTTTGAGTTTCCTGACTTGAGTCTTCCTTGGGAATTCAAAACTTTTTTTCAGCCAGTTAGCTAGTAGGAATTTTTACAATTTCCACATATAATTTTTAGTAAGTTGGGCTCGAAAGAATCTGATGGTTTAAGTTTGAAACACTCCAGACACAGACTTCAACCGCGCTTGAGCTCAGCATTCTATGCCCTGCATAGAAAGTTAACTCTTTGTTCTCCGGGGCAGTTCAAAGGTTGGGAATCAGGGAATCACTGCAATTGTCAGAATACAGCAAGACTCCATTAGAAGAAACATAATTACTAAGGTGAGTAATTTTTTGGTACTGTTCATAGGGAGGTGTGGAAAAATGCCAATGTTGAAAATCTGGAGTGAAAATATTACAAATTTGCGACGTTTCGAGCTTGCGTAGAAACTGCACAATGCACGTTTGTAAAACAGTCATGTTTTTGAATTTTTTACCAAATTAGCAACACAGGCTTTTTGAGAGCCCTCCTCATGAACAGTGGCACTGTCATTTTGTTAATCGGTCCCAAAAGGTGATTCCGCGCAGTGACCGCAAAATCACCTTTCAGGGCTGAATAACACCATGACAATGACCGAATTCATGAGGACGGGTCCCAATAACCCCATGTTGAAAATTTGGTACCACAATTCCCAAAAATGCCCAAGATATGCACCAAAGTTGAAAAAATCCTATTTATCTCATTATACAGCTTACCAGCATTTCTTCAGTTCGCGGTCGGCTTTGAAAAGTTCAGATGTGTTCCCAGTCCACCGAAGATCATTGTGCTGGGTTCCGGAGGTAAGTGTGAGGTAAGGGGGTGTGGGGAGGATGGGTGCTCAGAGGGTGGGCATGGGTTGGGGAAGGGGCCACCGAACTTAACAAGGGACTGTTTTCTGTTTTACAGTTTGTTTTTTTTACTCCTCCCCTTCACTCTGCTGGTCTCTCATTTGGGCCCCCACATGAACCCCCCACTGCGGCTACTCTCTGACCCCTACCACCCCATATCGCAGCCAACCCCAGGTAACCCCGGTGTATCCCTTCACCAGGTGGGTCTCTTACCTCTGTAGGAGAATGGCCCTGGCAGCCAACCAACGGTCCTGGGGTGCTTCTGGGATGGCACATGGAGGTCCGACAGCCCAGTGGTGAGGGTTATGGAGGGCCATCACCCGATCGGCCTGGCACCATTTTTCCACTTTGCTCCCCTGGGAAGTGACGTGCCACTGACCTCAAGGAATACGCTGACGTCCATCACTACCCTTAGTATACTGGGGCCGATGTCCTGCCATACTCCCAGCCTCCACCAGGAGTCAGCAGATGCCAAGCCCCATATCCACCCTCCTCCTCTGAGAAGGCGAGGCATCATCAGATGCTCATTTCCTTCTCCCCCGGCCAGCCCTCCAGCAACCCGAGTCCATTCCCAAACCCGGGTCATTGGCTTTGCAAGTGGAAATCTAACTGCTGCACCAATAGTCCGGCTGTTTTACAGGTTTTAAATAAATAAAGAAAAAAAGAAAAACATCACAGGACTTTTTTTTTTTTTTACAGGGATATTTGGCATGCTAGGGTGGGCTCCCAGCATGCCACCTGAGTGTTTTTTTGGGGGGGCTGTAGTCGACAGGGGATTGGGCACCCCTGTCAGCACATACCAAGTGAGGGGGAGCTGAGGGGGATAGGGCACCCTCTTTGGCACACAACAAATTGGGGGGGACATTATGCCGATGTGGAGTAGGCTCCCCCATTGGCAAATTGAACTGGGAAGGGGGGACTGAAGTCAACGGGGATTGGGCCCCTCCCATCAGCAAAGAAAGACTGTTGAGGGGTGCATGATGCTGAGGGGGGTGGGCACCCCCTCAGCATGCAACAAATGGGAAGGGGGATATAGTATGCCAATGGGGAGTGGGCTCCCACATCGGCATATGTACTGGTTCAGGGGCATGCGGATGGCAAGGTACCGGCCTACAATGATGGGTCGCTCCCTCATTGCAACGAAATGGCTGACGCTGCAATGATCAGGCAGCCCCTGATTGCAGCGGCGAAAGTGTCTCAACTTAGTGGCACTTTTACAGAACCAGTGTCATCAGGACACTGGGCCTGCATTGGTCCTCCAGTGCCAAGCCCCCAAATGCAGTTCCGCGGTTGACTGCCACAGTGCTGCACCTCCACAACCTGCTTCTCTCCTAAACTGCCACATAATGTTTCTTGCGCATGCAAACATAAAAACTGAGTAACAACCCCCCCATTTGTGCTGCTGTGTTATCTACTTCCAGGCAGACTAGAAATAACTGAGTAATGTTCTGAGTACAACCCCTAGCCCCCTATTTGTGCTACTGTCTTGTTAAGCTGTCTATTTCCAGGCAGACTAGAAAGAACAAAGTAATATTCTGAGTACAACCCCTAGCTCCCCCATTTGTACTGCTGCTATGGATTGAGGCAGCCCTGACATTAGACCCAGAGAAATAGTTAACATTGCAGATTCAGACTACAATCCACTTGTAGATATGGGGTCTACCCATATGTTAGTTAAGTCGCATGAAATATCTGGAATGCCAGAATTATTATAAGGACCTCAAATTATTGGGATAAATGGAAGTATATCCCCCTCACAGACAGTTATTGTGACCATAATATCATGGTTTGGTTTCCATAGGATGGAAGTGCTGTTGGTGAGCATGACTGAAGAAGTCCTGGGAATGGATTAGATACTGCTTGTCCGATGTATGCTTACAGTGATCTGCTCAGATGCTCCCCTAGTTTGGGACCAGATCCTCATTCAGTGTTCACGCACACACACACACACACACACACACACACACACACACACACACCCCTTGACAAAACAAAGGTCAGAGATATGTTGCAAAAATACATGGCACTAAATACAAGGACAAAAACACATACAGGATTTATTAAACACACCGTAGGAGAAATCTGAGTTAAATTTACAAATTGCCGAGCTTGTAGATTTATGAATTATTAAAAAAGTGAGGGCTAAGACAAACTCCTCTTTACTACCAGTAAAGAAACCAGATGGCACTACACAGTATTATAGATAGACAGACTGAATCTTACACAGTATAACAAACTCATATGCAAACCACTCTAGACACACTGGAAGTATAGAAATAATAACCTTAGATCTAGCCAACGGTTTTGGTCTGCCCCCTCTCCGGAAGGTAGACCAAGACAGAATTACAGTCTTAACCCCCCCAAAGACAATAACACTACTTCAGAGTATACTAGGTCTGTTAAACTTTGCAAGACATCAGGTACCAGACTGTAGCATATCAGCAAAACCTCGTTATGAGAAAACCAAATGTACAGCTAAATTTACATGGATCAACAAGGACCAAAAACAATTAGATTTGTTAAAACAGGCACTACAAGATAGTGTAATTACTTTGGTCAGAGAAAGCACCAAACACTTCTTCATTCAGATTAGTATAAGCGATGAGTCTTACTTGCAGTGCTCACACAGTGACAGAACTCTGACAGGGAGGTACTTTGATTTGCAGGAAACACATTCACACAACCAAAAGTAATTTTACAGTTGAGGAAAAGATTTTGGTGGCCATTACTCAGGCACTTACTGTTTTCTGACCCAGCTACCAGCTGGAGCAGATTAACTAGTACTAGACAACTCTCTGCCCTGAGGGAGGAAGTTGCCTGTCTTCAGGCCACACTGGATTGAGGCAGTTGCCCATCTTCAGGCCACACTGGACAGTAGTAAGGGGACCTTCCCCCAGGCCACACTGGATGGTAGGAAGGGAACCTCCCCCATCCAGGGAGCACCAGAGCCACCACCACTACCTCAGAGGTTGAGAAGATAGCACAGCAGTTGGACCACAGTGGGCTCAGGGAGGGTGAGGATGGTGGAACAGAGGCACACCCAGTCAGTTGTTCCACAACACAATCCATACACCATTCTGGGGGAGCATAGCTCCCCTATGGATGCACCTGCAGAGGAAACTAAGGAGGCTGAGGACAACTGTCACAAGGGAGGCCCACAGGAAGGAGGCAGAGGACACCACAAGGAAAGGAAGCAGCTCCTGGTGGGGGACTCAATTATTAGGGGATAGAATTGGAGGGAGCAGGGAAAACTGAAGTAAGGTGCCTGCCTGGTGCCATGGCTTGGAGAGATAGGAAGCGCATCCTCAGGATCATGAGAACAGCTGCACGGGAGTATGAGCTGGACATCATTGTCCACCTAGGGACAAATGACTTGGCTAATCATGAGATTAGCGCAGTGCAGAAGGACTTTGTAGAATTTGGGAGGGGCCTAAGACAAGTAGCACACACAGTATCCTTCTCAGAGGTGCTGCCTGTCAATGGCATGAGTGAGGCGAGGGTACTTTGCACCATGCAGTTTAATGAATGGGTGAAAAAATGTTGTGGGGCACAGGGGTGTGGCTTCATTGGGGACTGGGGTTCCACCTGGAGGGACACCAGCCTATACTGGCAGGATGGTCTGCATCTGTCCAGGAAGGGAACAAGTCATTTGAGCAATCGGTTTAAATGCTTCATTGGCAAGCTTTTAAACTAGTCAAGGGGGAGGCACTGATAAGCAGCAGAAAAATCCCAGCCTCTCCCTACAAAACAGGGTACTAAATGAGAAAAAGACTGAGGTAGAAAAGTCAGTGGGGGATGCTGCAAAAGAAGGTAAAGCCATCAAAAAATGGAGAGCAATGAGTACCAATGCCCATAGTCTGAGTAACAAGCTCCTGAATTAGTGGCCTTGATGGAGGAGGAACATCTGGATATTGTGGCAGTTACAGACAAAACCATGACTGGGACATAAACATACCAGGATACACTATCTACAGGAGGGACGGGAAGGGTAAAAGAGGAGGAGGAGGAGTAGCTCTTTATATAAGGGAAGGAATCAAAGCAACAGAACAAAAGGGAAAATAGGAGGAGAGGAAGCACTGTGGGTAAATTTGGAGACCGCAATGACACCACAATCCGCACAGGGGTTAGACACAGACCCCTTCTCAGGGGAGGAAATGGACAAGGAAATGATAGAAAGAATACTTAGAATGGCAGAAAAAGGGAGATATTGCTGATGGGTGATCTGAATATGCCAGATGTTAACTGGAGTGCAGTTGCAGCAGCCACTTCAAGAGTGGGGTTATTCTAGATGCCCTACAGGGGCATGCCTTAGACAACTAGTATTGGAGCCCACCGAAAGGAGCAATCTTAGACCTGGTTCTTCAAATGGAGATGAAGAGAGATCACAGATGTGAAGTGGGTAGCCATCTGGGGAACTAGCGACCATCGAACAGTATGGTTCACAATAAACACAGCAATAGAGTCAAGTCATAAAAGGCAAAAGTACTGGACTTTAGGAGGCTGACTTTGCCAAAATGGGTGAGCGCCAAGGAATGCACTAGCAAATGGGCAGGAAGAGGAGGTGGAAGAACAATGGGAATAATAAAACTGCCATCACAGAGGTAACAAGCCTTTGTGTGAAGCAAATAAACAAAATGAAACAATGTAAGAAACCACTATGGTTCTCAAAGGAAGTGACAGTGAAGGTTCAAGAGAAAAGAAACATTCAGGAAGTACAAGGAATCACAGAAGGAGCAGGACAGAGAACTGTATCAGTTAAAGCAAAAGGAAGCTGGAAGGCAGTCAGAACAGCAAAGGCCCAAACTGAGGAAAAGATAGCCAACTCAATTAAGAAGGGGATAAAACCTTTATAGGTACATCAGGAGTGAAGGAAGACCAAGGGAGGGTTAGTGAGGCTTAATAAAGAGGAGGAGGGTGGGCAGAGGGTGACTGTGAAAGGCAGAGATACTAAACAAATATTTTTGCTCAGTATTTACAAAGGAAGTGGGGGTACCTAAACAAACAGTAGAAACACTCTGGATACAGAGGTTGATACCAGCCCATTACAGAAGACAGGGTTCTGAAAGAACTCTTAAAACTGAAGGTGGACAAAGCAATGGGGACTGATGGGATTCATCCCAGAATTCTAAAGAACTAAGGGTAGAACTACTGACACCACTGACTACCCTCTTTAACAAATCATGGAGAATGGGGTGGTACCGAGGACTGGAGAAGGGAAGATGTGATTCCCTTCTCACAAAAGTGGGAGGCAGAAGCAGAAAACTACAGACCCTGTTAGTTTAACCTCAGTGGTAGGGAAAATGATGGAATCACTTGAATAGTAAAGAATTGTTGAGTATCTAGAGGCCAGAGGGCTCAGGACCCAAGGCAGCATGGATTTACAGCAGGAAGGTTATGCCAGACAAATCTGATAGATTTCTTGACTGGGTGACCAAAGTAGTAGATCAGGGGGGGCTGTGGACATGGCCTACCTAGACTTTAGCAAGGCATTTGACACAGTCCCACACAAAAGATTAATATACAAGTTAGCCAGCCTGGGAGTGGGTCCCAAGATGACAGCCTGGGTAAAGAATTGGCTGGAGAATAGGACACAGAGAGTAATAGTAAATGAAGTCCACTCTGAAGAAAGGAGGTTACTAGTGGGGAACCACAGGGTTCAGTATTAGGATCGGTGCTCTTCAATGTCTTTACAAGCGACATTGCAGAGGGACTGGAAGGAAAAGTATGTCTCTTTGCAGATGACACAAAGATCTGCAACAAAGTTGATGCACAAGGTGGGTTGGAAAGAATGAGAAGGGACTTGGCAAGGTTAGAGGAATGGTCAAATGTATGGCAGCTTAGATTCAATGCTAAGAAGTGCAAGGTAATGCACCTGGGAAACAAAAACCCAGGGAAGAGTACACAATGGGGGGTGAGATACTAACAACAACAAAAATGGAAAGGGACCTGGGGGTAGTCATATCAGATGATTCTAAAGGTGGGCAAGCAATGTGAGAGGGCAGCAGGGAGGGTTGGGGGATACTGGGATGCATAGGGAGGGCATCACCAGTAGAAAAACAGGAAGTTATTATCCCTCTGTACAGACAGCTGGTGAGACCCCATCTGGAGTACTGAAGTGCAGTTCTGGAACCCAATCTCCCATAAAGACATAGACAGGATGCAGGCTGTCCAGAGGAGGGCAACTAAAATGGTGCAGGGTCTGCACGGAAGACATGAAGAGAGACTTAAGGGAGCTGAACATATATAGCCTCGAGGAAAGGAGGGAGAGGGGGACATGATAGAAACTTTCAAGTACCTCAAGGGAATCAACAAAGTCCAAGAGGGTAGCATCTTTAAAAAAAGAGGTGTGCAAGAACAAGAGTGCAATTTGAAGATAGAAGGGGGCAGCTCAGAGGTAATTTAAGAAGTATTTTTTCACAGAGAGGGTTGTGGATGCATGGAACGCCTTCCAGAGGAGGTTGTGGAGTCAAAAATAGTGGTGGAATTCAAGACAGTCATAAGGCAATTCTAGGGGGTGGGGGTAGGAAGAAGTAGGCTGCTGGTTAACTAGGAACTGCAGCTTATCCATTAGGTAGGGAAATGGGCAGACTGGGTGGGCCAAGCGGTCCTTATCTGCCGTCAAAATCTATGTTTCTATGTTTCTATGTTAAGTTCCAGTCCAACAGTCTAAACATACTTCAAAGGAAAACAGACAAGTTCAGGAAAGCTGTGGACCAAAGGTGGCATCTGTGGGAAACCCTGTGAAGTGATCCACTGTTACACTTTGAATACAGCCCACAATAAAAAACACTTGCTTGCACTAATTGACTAGGAGGTCACCGCCACTGCTGAGGTGAATGACCACCCATCACATTTTTTTATTTTTTATTTTTTTGACAGATCCTACCAACACGTGTTAAGGCAATGGCAGGGCCGGAACTGGTGTAGTAATGAGGAGATGAAACAACAGCAAAATAACATGGGTGACCAGATTTTTCTCCTGGTTGCAGCATCTTAGGCACAAGAAGCAGTGGTCTGTGCCCTAGAAAAGGCAATTGCTACTTTTGGTTGTCCACCTGAGGTACTAGTATTTACTAACTCAAATTGTTGCCCAAATACATTCACTCCCTATTCTTACTTTTACTTATTTTTCATTCCTACTATTTACTACTGCCCACCTTAGGTTAGTCCATACTAGGGTACTTAACCAGGAGGGGTATACATGTTGAGGGAATACTGAAGCAGACAGATCAGCAAAGGAGGCTTGCTATAAAGAGCTGGCAAACTCTGTGGCTTGTCATGCAGTCCTGACCCAATGCCATGCCAAACTCCTTGATGTGCAAAAGGAAGATAGATGGCATGGTGCAGGCAACCCCCATGCCTGAAGACCCCTAAAATAAAAATGGCCACCTCTGTAACCTTTGAAGTCATCTGCAATGACCAGCCCTGGGATCAATGCCTCCACCCAGGTTGGAACCTTACCAGAAGGCAACACCTCTTGTGGTCCTAGACAACTGGATCGGGAAGGATGCAAAAAAGATCCCTCCTCATAGAATCATAGAAGACTGATGGCAGTAAAGGACACTTTTGTCAGCTGGCCCAGTGGCACTAAGGGCTAAGGCGCTGGATGCCTTACCTCACACTACGCAGGTGACCTGGGTTCGGGAGCAACCTTGTGTCACCGGGGTGCCAGCACTGGGGGAGGATGTGAGCGGGATTGAGCTTCTGTAGGCAGCTCTCCCCTCCTGGGAGTGGTTGTGCACTCCCCCATACTTCCGCTCCCACCAGGTGGAGGTCCAGTGGGTAGTGCAGGTGAGGGAAGGCAGTGTGCCGAATGCCAGTGGTGGGGTGGAAGGGGCCAAGCCGGTACCCAGCATGCGTGTGCACTCTCCTGTGCACATACATGTCTGCTGGGATCCTGGGTCTGGGGCACAAAATGGGGGGAAAACCAAAAATATTACATAAAAAAAAAAGAAACTATTGCCCATCGAGTCTGTCCTGATACTGCCCGCACCCTACTCCCCCCCATCTGTTACCATGAGAGGTTTCTTAATAGAACAAGCACACCTAGGCCCAGGGGCGTGCACGGTTCGGTTGGTAACCAGCCAAAAGCAAAGACATCCGAACCTATGTGCATAGTTGCATTCCTTGTATCTGCAGCAATTCCAATAGACCACGCCGGGGAGAAACCCAGCTACATGTTCCTGCATCTGGAATTTGAAACAGAGTATATATGGACTTTAAAGGATCCTTACCAATAGCCAAGGGAGGATTTAAACATGCTTTAATAGTGGTACACCAAGTCTCCGGCTACTGTTTCATTTTTACCTCTAAAGACAACAAAACCATTATCTTCATCAACCATTGTTAAAAGACACTCATCCCAGACAAGTGTACCCCTCCTCACTGAAACAGACAAAGGCTGAAGACTTTACAGTTTCTTCAACAATTAACTCCCTTCTTAAAGACAATGACACTGCACGTGAGATTGGAGTTTGTAACTACCAACATAATCAATAATACCCAACAGGGTGGGTGGTATTGGGTTATACTGGATCATCTAGGGGTGTAATCAGGCCTGACACCATAGGCATAGGGCCTTATAGCCCCTGGAAGATCTGGTATAGCCCAATACTGCCGACCCTGGAGGATATTATTGCACTTAGAAAATGGGTTGCATATATCATTTTTATGTAATATTTAAAAACTAAAGCAACTAAATAAACAATGACAAGAAATCTATTTAAAGTGATTTTTATGGTAAAGTAGGCCCTCCTTCAGTAGAAGGCATTACAGTGCTTAATTCCCATAGCTGCATGTTTTCTTTACTGCTGTGATTAGCCCTTCATTTCTGGAGTGGTCACCTCCCCCCCCCCATGCTTGCCAGTGGTCTGTTTTTATTCATTTATTTATTCTTCTGCTATTACATTAAACCCAGTGAATCAAATGCCAGAGCAGATTGATGTCTACTGTCTTGACGACTCCTCCCCCCACTATTGCCAGGACAGGATGTTGTCATTCGTGATCAAGATGACAGGGCAGGCTGAAGTCACACAGGAAGTAACTGCGCTATAATGTACCTCCAGTTACTAGGAAGACAGGTCTTCTTTTCATTACTGGTTTATTCTCATATTCACTTCAGTCCAGGATCTGTTGTGGCTGCTACATGGACAGGAAGCAAGTGTGTGTGTGTGACCAGCATTGGCAGTGTGAGTATGGTCAGGGAATATGTTCCAGAGACACCAGGAGAGCTACAGACACTGTTTACTTTTTTTTTTTTAATAAAAGAATGTTTACTGATGTGGGGGGTGGGGGGAGAGAGAGACTGCACGGTGGAAGAAAGGAATTTTGAGCTGCTAAGCAAGTACATAGCTGCAGGACTGGGGTCAGGTGTCAGCTTTGGTAACTCAGGAAGTGCGTTACAGTCTGTGACTTGGGACTGCACTGAGCATGTACTGAGCATGAGTGGCTGGACAGTGCCCGGAAACAGCAAATTCAGTTTCGAAGAAGAAACACTTAGAGTGTAGCTATGAATGGTGTATGTGAACAATAAGTTTATTTCATGGGCAAGAGGTTCTTTGTGGGAAAGAGGCATAGCTGAGCAGGGCAGGTTGTTGGCAAATGTATCACGCATTGACTGTAGTACTTATTTAAAAAAACTGTGATTTTCTAAATACACGTCTAATACAGTACGAAGTATTTTGCGGATGTTTCATTTGTTTTTTTATTTTTATTGAACACATCTGTCGACTGCGGTAGTGTGAAAGACAGGCCGTTTGAAGGGAAGGAAATCAGTAGCTTGTTAAGTGACAAAACAAATATGGCAGTCGTAAACATTTGTTGCATTATATGGGGTACAGTGATCCTGTAAAAAAGTCTCCGTTGCCTGATAGTGGACCAGGCGGTTGGTGCCCTTAGCCAATCAGGCTTCAGAATTTTCCTGACCCATTTTCTAATGCATCATATGGATATACATTCTCTTAAATGGACTCCAAAAGTGAGAGATCTAGTGGTATGGAAGACCCACTTTAGGAAGAAAAAATCTTTTCAACCAAGATACTATCCAAGCAAAACCCATCAAGAAGCTTTTAAAACCAAAGACAGCAGTGATACTACATAAAGGACTAGAACAAGTTGTTTTGATTGCAAAAATTGCAACCAGTGCCAAAATGCTAAACGTTTATTATGTTTTAATTTTTGCAAATATTCTTTGTTTGGTAACTGTTATAATTTATGTGGTTAAAGTTTCCCTATATTCATATATTACTGAAAAATGAGCCATACCTCCCATAGGTAATGACTGTTGAGACAATACCTACTGTACAATATAACCAATTTTACCAGAAATTTAGATACAAATCTGGTATTAGAACATTTCACTGTCAGCCTCCCTTTATGATATACCATGGTTCAATAAGTAAGCAATAATACCCAATAGGGTGGGCAGTATTGTGCTATACCGGACTGCTCAGGGGCGTAATGAGGCCCGACGCCACAGGCGGAGGGCCTTATAGCCCCTGGAAGGTCCGGTATAGCTCAATACCACCCACCCTGGAGGGTATTATTGCGCTTAGAAAATGGGTACTGTAAAAAAAAAATTAGTTAAAAAATGTTAATGAAAAATAAGTTTAAAGTAAGTTTTGAAATAAAATAGTTCCTCCGTCTGCAGTTGACTATTGTTATGTCTGAAGCCAGTACTTAAAAACTGCCTCCTTTTTATCTGCAGTATCTTTTCCTTCCCTGCTCCTCTCCCCCAACCCCAACAGAAAAACACAGACACAGAGACTGTCAATTTAATTTGTCTTCCTGCAGTTTCTTGTTGCCGCCCCCCACACACACACACATACTGTATGCACACATTGCAGGCGAACGATCATGCTATCTGGAGCTGCTTAGAGGGTCAGAAAGTCTGAAGGTGACTGGAGAGAGCTGGTAAAAAAAAAGTGCCCCCCATATTAGTGTGTCCCCTACTTTGTTTCTGCACCCCACTGATCTAGGTTATTTGTTTAATGTCCTGTCAGTGGAATGAGTGGGGAATGAAGAACTAAAGCTAAATAAATGAGAGACAGTACCGCGGCACCTGCACTTTCAGCTTGGATTTGAGCTAAGGACTTTTGTCCCAGTTGAGCCTCTGTAGTTGTGGGTTTTGGACTCATTGTCATGGTTACTCCCCACCCCCAAAAAAAAAGAGAAATTGGGCTGATCCTTGGTAAAATACTGTTTTGTTTTCTTGTTTTTTATTTCTTTCTTTCAAGACTTTTTGCTTCTGCATATGGGTTCGAGTGAAAGGTTGCAAGTGGGCGGCTGCAGTAGTATACAGCGACTGCAAGATGGATGGGTGGGAGCCATATAAGGAGGGCAACCATGGCAGTATGTAAAGAAATTAAGCACAAAATCAGGTGTGCTTTGGGTATAGTGTTGTCATCTTAGTTGTTTTGGAGTAGTGAACTGTGGTAATTTTCTTAGCAGGGTGATGTTGTGGCATTTAAGTGAACAGACATCGGACTGGGGAGCTGTGCTGAGAGTTTAACTTCTGCTCCCCTGGACACACAGACGTGTTGCCGTTTGCACGGCCAGCTTTGTTTAAATTCGTGGTTTTCGGTCGGCGGTCATTTAGCGCGACCACGTTGTTAGAAAAACTAACAAAAAAGGAGAATGTGGTGACCACGATCTGCAGACCAGCTAGGAAGGTTTTTGCTCACTCCAGTGTATGAGGTCGGCAGAAGGCTGCAAGCACGAGGTGACATGGGATAGTGCTATCAGTTTGAAACAGAAAAATTAACGGGTGATGTCTGTTTCTTTTAGACTGTATATTTTTGTATCACTTTATTTTTTGGTTGGATGGTAGTTGCAGGGTTCAGGATGATGGCAGAGTGCCAGTGGATCGAGAGCTCACCTGTGAGAGCATGATGGTGTTGTTAACTTTATGCTGTTGACATGCTGACCAATGAAGTGTGGGCAAGCTGTACCGAGGAAGTTTCAGTTAAAAAAAAAAAAAGTTACCGTACCAGTTTGCTTGACAGACGCCTGGACACTTGGGGGATGGTATCTCTCGCTAAGTGAGAGAACAACATGGCTACAATTTAGATGTGAAAATTCTATTGCCACAAGGATTTGGAATGTAATCAGGCAGCAGAGATAGGGACTCATTATTTCCCGGTCTCTGTTGCCTGATACCGGACCGGCTGGTTGCTGACCTTAGCCAATCAGCTTCCAGGATTTCAACATCCCATTTTCTAATAAATGGATAGTTTATGAGCAGCTACCTTATCTGCTATAGTGGGTGGACAAATATTTTATAATATATGGTCAGAGCTGATTATATATAGAAATTAGTGGCTGCTCTAATGTTGTTGTGTACATTCTAAAAGTTGTGCACATTTTAAATGTTATTGTGCGCATTCTACAATTAATATGCAGTACTCTTTAATTAATATTTATCACTCTCTTGCTAGCCATTACCTGATTGGTCAAAACACAGGTCCTGAACAGAAAAGCCAAACAAACATGGCAGCGCCAGTTAGAGAGTAATCCACAGTGATGGTTTGGACATGGACTGCCATGGTCGGCTCCGTGTTACCAACACGTACTAATTGAACTTTTCTTTTTCAAATCAAATGCTGCTACAGATTCTTCAATCATTAGGACAGCAACAGGACCTGTAGTGCACCAACAGACTCACAGCACACTGAGCTGCTGACTGCAACAGGGAGCGTTGTGCTTTTTAACACAAGGTATAACACCTTGTTAAACTCTCACAAATAACTTTTTTCTTAATCTCTGAGGACCATATACTATAAAAAATAAAATATGGTCTGAAAATTGCTGAAGCTGAATTCTGACAAGTTTGAGGTTTTAGTTGTGGACCCAGGTCACCGAGTAGAGTGGGTCTTCGGCAGGACGAGCATCTGATCTGGTACTGGATGGCTGCCAACTGATAACCTCTAAATGGGTGCATAGTTTGGGCGTTATCCTTGATGAGGGACTGCCTTGAAGTCTCAGGTGTTATCTCTGGTCAAGACCTTGTTTTATCATCTGAGGAATATCACTCAGATTAGACACCTGGCTCTGTCTGGCGACCTTCCAACTTTGGTCTATGCCTTTGTGACTTCTCATTTAGATTACTGCAATGCCCTCTGTCTAGGGTTACTAAGGGTTGATATCCACCATTTGCAGCTAGTGCAGAATGCTGCAGCCAGGCTACTGACTGGGCTCTCTCGATCTAGCCATATTACCCCTATGCTGCATGCACTGCACTAGCTGCCAGTACAATGGCGGCTCTCCTTTAAGGTCGGCTTGCTGACCTACAGAACCCTACATGGACAGGGTCCAAGTTACCTGCAAGAGCTTCTTTACCCCTACTGCCCCCTCTGCCCCCCTCTGTTCCACCAATGAAGGATTGCTAGAGGTTCCTAGGGTGCAGCTGAAAACATCTGGTGCTTACTCGTTTGCTTTTGTAGCGCCTACCTTGTGGAACTCTCTACCTTGTCTGGTCCGAGAGTGCCAGACCATGGAGAGCTTCAGAATAGCACTAAAAACCCATCTGTTTAGTCTTGCTTTGTGAATTATTGAGAACTATTTTTTATTTGAGTTTTTGGGATTTTAATTCATGTTTTAAAGTTTTATGATTGTATACCTGTACAGTGCTTTGATACTTGAATTGCGCTTGATAAGTAAAATTATTATTATTATTATTATTAATCCACAACTCACCTGTGTTGCTGTCTTGGGGTTCAGATACCAGCATGGACCTCTCGAGCTTTGCTTTTGAGGTCCATATGCTGGTATCTCAACCCCTCGATGGCAACACAGGCTTGTTGTTGGTTGGCACCCATACTTTATTCCTTATCTTATATATAGGTATTGTGTTATATTACAATATATTATTTTTATATTGTGGTTATAATGTTAATACTAATAATAATAACTTTATTTTTATAGCGCCTTTCTTCAACCAAGGCACTGTACAACTTTAAAAACAGATAAAATCCAATAAAAAACATAAAATTCACATGCAACAGGTTAGGTGAATAAATAACTGTCTGAGTACAATTAGTCCTTCTAGGCAAGATGCCATAAATGGGCCTTCAAGGCCCTCTTAAAACTCTCCACAGTCGTGCACTCATGCATCTGACGAGGTAGAAAATTCCACAGGGTCGGGACCGCATACATAAAGGCACGGGCCCCTGATGTTTTAAGGCGTAGCCTGGGAATCTCTAACAACCGCTCATCAGCTGAGTGGAGCAGTCGTCTGGGGCAGCAAGGCAGCAGGAGCTCTTGCAGATAGCCCAGCCCCAGTCAGTGCGGGGCTGTAAAGGTCATAAGCCCAACCTTGAAGGTGATCCACCACTGAATCAGCAGCCTGTGCAGTTCGCGTAGCACCGGAGTGATGTGACTCAAACAAGGAGTCCCCATCAACAACCACGCCACAGCGTTCTGCACTAGCTGCAAGCGGTGGATATCAACCCCTGGTAGCCCTAAGTACAGGGAGTTGCAGTAGTCCAGTCGTGAGGTCACAAACGCATGGATCAATGTTGAAAGGTAGCTGGATGGAACAAGGCATTTAATCCTGGCGATGTTTCTGAGATGGTAAAATGAGGACTTGACGACTGCTGACACCTGTGAATGCAGTGTCAACCCATCATCAAAAACCACTCACAGGTTTTGCACCTGTTCAGGGGGAGGCAGCTAGACACCTCCAAGACAGAGTCCAGAAGGTTGTCCAGCCACCAACCCCTCTGTCCGGTGACCCGGATCCACCACCAACACCTCAGTTTTTCCAGAGTTCAATTTCAACCAGCTGGATTTCATCCAGTCCTGGATTTCTGCGAGGCAGTTATTGAAGACCAAGCATGCACTATCCTGGTCAGGTGCAAAAGACAGGTAGAGCTAGGCATCATCAGCATAGCAGTGAAACCTCAGCCCATACCATCTTACAATGTTTCCAAGGGGCAGCATATACACTACGAACAACATGAGGGACAACACTGACCCCTGAGAGACCCTACATGGTAGAGAGACTGGGCTGGAGGGAAAAATCCCCAACACCACCCTCTAAGATCTGCCAGAGAGGAAAGATTGAAACCATCTGAGAACTGTTCCAGACAGGCCACAGATGACCCTCAGGCACCTAAGAAGCACCTCATGGTCTACGATATTAAAGGCTGAGGAGAGATCAAGAAGTAGCAGGATGGAGTGGCGCTTCTGATCCCTTACCATCAGGAGATCATTGAGCACCCAAACCAGAGCGGTATTGGTACTATGCCTCTTACGAAAACTGGACTGGAGAGGTTCATAGATATTGTGGATGGTAAGGTGGTTCTCCAGCTGTAGCAAAACAACTTTCTCAATTACCTTCCCTGCAAAAAGAAGGTTTGAGAGAGGTCTGTAGTTAGCGAAGCAGTTTGGGTCCAGAGCAGTTTTCTTCAGGAGTGGTGTCACCACCGCCTCCTTCAGGGAGCAAGGAAACTCAGCCAACTCTAGGGAACACCAAACTATCTTCGCGAGGACAGGGCCAATGATGTCAGAACACCCCATAATCAGGGGAGTTGGGCCCTGGTTCAAACTACAGCACGTTGGGAGCATACCCTGGGCAATCTGCATGATATCAACAATTTCCAGCTGATCAAAAGAGCTCCAGGCAAACCGAGGAGGAGTGACCGGGCACCGACCACCACCAGCTCCCATAGAGTGAGCCAGCAGGATCTCAGCCCTGATGTAGGCCACCATATCCACAAAGAAACAAGCAAACTCATCACACTCAGTTTGCGAAAAGGCTTTTAGAACCTGCAGACAGGTTGGGTTGCACAACCTGTCCACGGTTCAGAAGAGCTGAACCGGTCGATCCTGAGCAGCAGCAATCTCACCAGACAGGAACTCTGCCTTTTAAGGGTGATTGCTGATTGATAGATTTGATAATGTTCTAGCAATCTAAGGTGGTCAGCATCCAGGGCAGATTTCCACCAGCAGTGCTCTAACCCTCGTCCTACTCATTGCAACTCCCTTAAGGTCCCGTCAAACCACGGAGACCGAGGGCCGACAGAGAGAGAAGATGAACACGGACTGGAGTGATAGAGTCCACAGCCTCAGTAACTGCCTTATTATAGTCCTGAACTAGGCTCTCTGGGCTCTCACTTGCCCCTGGAAATCCCAGTAGGTCTAATACCACCATTATGCCATCAGGGATCGCATCCCACAATGGACGGTATCTGACCATCTCCAATTTATCTGTAGTGTGCTCAATCCCGGAGGTTCTGGCACCTAACAGAGTTTAAAACAAGAACACAGACCTAAAACAATCACTGAATAACTATGACAATAACCAACTGATAAAAACTAAAAGCAGCAGTTAAATTATAGAGGCCTTTTGGACTGTCACATATGGGACTAGAATAAGATGTAATCTGCAATCTGCGAAAGCCAGGACAAAGAGGTGGGCCTTCAACACCTTGAACCTTGAACACCTCAATCGAGGGGGCCTTCCAGACTAGAAGTGGTAGCAAATTCCACAGGGTTGGCCCAGAGATGCTGAATGTGTGATCTCCTGAAGTTCTGAGTCAAACCCTGGGAATGAAAAGGAGGCCCCTTAACGAGCTGTGGGGACAGATGGCATTCACCCAAGGATATTAAAGGAGCTGTGATGGGGACTAGCAGAACTTCTGTCAGTTTTGTTCGCAGAGTCAGTCAACTGAGGACTGGAAGAAGGCTCATGCAGTCCCTCTTCACAAAAGCGGTAGTAGGGATGAGGTAGGAAATTATAGGCCAGTTAGCATCACCTCAGTAGTGGGGAAGATCATGGAGGCACTGCTGAAAGAACGAATAGTGGCACACATGGAATCCAATGGTGCCCAAGATCTGAGGCAACATGGATTCACGGCAGGAAGGTCATGTCAAATGAATCTAATAGATTTTTATTATTGGGTGATGAAGGAAGTAAATCAGGGGAGGGCAGTGGACATTGCCTACCTAGATTTTAGCAAAGCCTTTGACACTGTCCCACATAAAAGGCTGGTTAACAAAATGAGCATGTGGCACAAGGTGGTAGACTGGGTTAGGAACTAGCTAATGGACAGGAGGCAAAGGGTGGTGATAAATGGGATTCAATCGGGGAGAGGGGGGTGACTAACAGGGTGCCTCAGGGATCAGTCCTTGGACCAGTCCTGTTCAATGTCTTCCTTAGTGACATTGCAGAAGGGCTAGAGGGAAAGGCTTGCCTGTTCGCAGATGACACCAAGACCTGCAACAGGGTGGATACTCCAGAAGGGGTGGAGAAAATGAGGAGGACCTGGGAAAACTAGAAAAATTATCTGAGGTATGGAAACTGAGGTTGAATGCGAAGAAGTGCAAAATAATGTACCTTGTTAGAGGGAACCCAGAGAGAGAGCTACAGGATGGGGAGTGCTGACAGTTACCAAAGAAGAAAGGGACCTGGGAGTTATCATTTCAGATGACCTAAAGGTGTTAAAGCAGAGTGCAAAGGCTGCAAGGAGGGCCAGTGGCATGCGGGGGTGCATAGGAGGAGGTATCATGAGCAGGAAGTGGGAGGTGCTGATGCCATTGTATAAAACACTAGTGAGGCCTCACCTGGGGTGCTGTGTGCAGTTCTGGACATTGTTTATGCCCTTGAGGTACTTAAATGTTTCTGTCATGTCCCCCAGATCTCTCCTCTCCTCCAGTGAGTACATATTGAGGTCTTTCAATCTCTACATATGTTCTGTGGTGCAATCCCTGTTCCATCTTGGTTGCCCTTCTCTGTACTGCATCCACCCTGTCAATGTCCTTGTGAAGGTGTGGCCTCCAGAATTGCACACAGTACCCCAGGTGAGGCCTCACTAGTGTTTTATACAATGGCATCAGCACCTCCTGCTTTCTGCTCATGATACCGCCTCCTATGCACCCCCGCATGCCACTGGCCTTCCTTGCAGTCTTTGCACTCTGCTTTGACACCTTTAGGTCATTTGAAATGATAACTCCCAGGTCTCTTTCTTCTTTGGTAACTGTCAGCACCCCTTCCCCCCACCATCATGAAGCTGTCTCCAGGGTTCCCTCTTACAAGGTGCAT
Source organism: Neoceratodus forsteri (assembly GCA_016271365.2). Taxonomy (NCBI): domain Eukaryota; kingdom Metazoa; phylum Chordata; order Ceratodontiformes; family Ceratodontidae; genus Neoceratodus; species Neoceratodus forsteri. Next base: position 772,787,149 of record CM057453.1, on the reverse strand, counting down.
TATTTAGCACTTCTTTGCATTGAACCTCGGTTTCCATACCTCAAATAATTGTTCTAGTTTCCCCAGGTCACTCCTCATTTTCTCCACCCTTTCTGGAGTATCCATCCTGTTGCAGGTCTTGATGTCATCTGTGAACAGGCAGACCTTTCCCTTCAGCCCTTCTGCAATGTCGCTAATGAAGACATTGAACAGGACTGGCCCAAGGACTGATTCCTGAGACACCCCACTAGTCACCCCCCTCTCCCCTGATTGGATCCCATTTACCACCACCTTTTGCCTCCTGTCCTTTAGCCAGTTCCTAACCCAGTCTACCACCTTATGCCCAATGCCCATTTTGTTAACCAGCCTTTTATGTGGGATGGTGTCAAAGGCTTTGCTAAAATCTAGGTAGACAAGGTCCACTGCTCTCCCCTGATTTCCTTACTTCATCACCCAATCAAAACAAATCTATTAGAGTTGAAATCTTCAAAAGTTGGGCTCGGAATCACAAAACAAAATGTTAAACAAGCAACCAACATTCGGCATTGACAAATGCTTGTTATTTTAGCAACAGGCTCCAGGGCAGTAAACATCATGGTTTCATGGCAGGAAGATATTGTCAGACTAACCTGATAGTTTTCTTTGACTGGGTGACAAAGGAATTAGACAAGGACCACCCTTTGGATCTGCTCTACTTTGACTTCAGCAAGGCTTTTGAATCAGCACCTCACAAACAATTGCTCAAGAAGATGGAAGACTTGGGTGCAGCTAAATCTATAGTGAACTAAGTGGGAGATGGTCAATGAAGTTAAATCAGAGGAGAGGGAGGTTATGAGAGGGGTTCCACAGAGATCGGTCCTGGGTCCAGTCCTCTTCAACATGTTCATTAGTGACATTGGAGAAGGAATCCAGGACAGGTTGTGTCTCTTCACAGATGACATAAAACTATGTGGGAGGGTGGATAGTGACAAGGGAATAAGGGAAATGCAGAAAGACCTACAAAAGCTAGTGGGGAGGTCAAAGGTCCAGCAGTTAAAATTCAGTGCTAGAAAGTGCATGGTAATGCACCTAGGGAAAAAGAACCCCAAGACAAAGTACTGGATGGGAGGAGAGAGACAGACTTATCACTACTGCTGAGGAACAGGATCTGGGAGTTTTCATTAGCAGCTCAATTAAGCAATCGAGTCAGTGCAACAAGGACTATAGCAAGACTAACAGGATGCTGGAATGTATCAGGAGGGTACTGATAGCAGAAGAAAAGAGGTAATACTTCCCCTCTATAAATTCCTTGTGAGGCCTCTCCTAGAGTACTGTGCCCAGTTCTGGAGTCCTCACCTCAAAAAGGATAAGGATAGGTTGGAGATAGTGCAGTGCAGAATAACAAAATGATTCAGGGCCAGCAGGGCAGATCATATGAGGAGCACCTCAAGGCACTAAATATGTACTCAGTGGAGATCAGAAGGGAGAGGGGAGATATGATAGAGACCTTCAAGTTCCTTAAAGGAATTAACAAGTGAAGTGTGTGGAACTATCTAGCCTGAATACCAATTCACGGTCACATGGACACAAATGGAAATTAACAGGAGGTAGGTTCAGGAGAGATGTGAGCAAGTACTACTTTACGGAAAGGGTGGTGGAACCTTGGAACAGTCTGTCAGCTGAACTGGTGGGTGCAAAAACAGTCAGAGAATTCAAGCAGGGCTGGGACATAATGAAGGGAACAGTGGTTACCGGGGGCAACAGGACCAAGGAGGAGACTAGAGAGAGTATTGGGGGGGGGGGGTGTTAGTACCCTGGAGGAACAGTAGGTTCCAAGGATTATAGGGGACTTAGGCAGACTGGATGGAACTCTGATCTTTTTCTGCCATCGTCATCTGTTTCCATGTTTTAAGATTAGGGAATGAGCAACAGCAGAAATAACCTTTCAGAACTGTTTAACATTGTAATTAGCAACATACTTTAGGACAGTTTTGGTGTTAGTACTGTTATAGAACAAAATCTACTCAGTCATCAGTTACCTACGCACTCAATCTGACCGAACAAAAGCTACTGTATGAGCATTTTCTAACTCATTTTATGGCTGTACATTTGCAAATTCACCTTTTTTTGTTCAGTGTTGTTTATGTTTAAAATGGTTTAAGAAAGGACCAGACTAGTAGTATTGGATGAATCATCTCCTGTGTCTGCAACATATAGATGGCTACACCCTATGGTGACAACCAGCCTCTATCTGTGCCCATTCTGGCCTCTTCCTCCACAGAGCCAGAAAGCCACATGCAGGTGGAATGATATGAGAGGAGTCTTCCCAAGCACCTGGACCAGCCAGGCCAGAGCATAGCAAGGAAAACTAGCCAGAAAGGACCATAGAAATTGACATATCTGATGCACTCTGCACTTTATTTATAAAAGCATAAAAAGCAGGCACAGACCACTAAAGGCTACTCTTTTAGGGAATAGCTGCTTCATATCATGTGTGTACCTAGAGGCCAGTGGGGTACAGGACCCAAGGCAGCATGGATTCACAGTGGGAAGGTCATGTCAGATGAATCTAATAGTCAGTTTAGGATAGCTGCTTTATGCTAGAAATACTGCCCTGCAATATGAACACTGCCGGCAAGGCTAACATATAATTTGGGTATGCATGTACATGTATGTAACCTCCACATGTGAGTATGCGTATACAGTATATGTGTACTATGAATACCCACACAGCTTTGCTAAGTTAGGTTGTTTTGTACCTCAGAATTAGAAGTCTTGACTATAGGCCGTAGGACTGCTGGGCACAGAAAATATTTATTTGATTTTTGCTTTTATTGGGTAAATGATAGGATATCCTTTTGTTATATATTTTGATTAATCTTTCTGATATGAGATTGTAAACATAATTTTTCTAGTCCAGTGATAGGACTATGCAAAAAAATAATAAAAAAATACTTGAATTATGCCAGTATGCCCCAGGTCTCTTCTGTAAAATTCAGGTAAAACTGAGTACTCTTATTGTGTCATATGCCCTGGTATGGGGACTGGTACTGATACTGGTTCTGGTAACAGCCCAATGCTCATTGTTTTAAATTACTAAAGAGCCAGACCAATGGCATGGAAGGCTGAGGCATCATGCCTTACTTCTTTCCATGGCAGTGACCGATGTTCACGGTGCAAAAGGGTCATTGAGGGTTGGCCGGGAAGGGAGAGGATCGAGCATCCAGAGGCAGCTGTCCACTCCTGGAAGAGGGTGGTAACAGTGACTGGTATTTGCCTGGCCCCTAGCAGTGGCTGGAGGCTGGCACATTGAGTTCCAAAATGTATGGGGTAGAGGTGGAGCAGATGCCTGGCGGACTGCATATGAAAGCGTGTGCAGCTCGGCCATTGGAGTCATTGCACGCTGTCATGGCCACTCTCAGGAAGGGACAGAAAAACGGAAGAAAAACAGCCAACTGGTAGGGTGACACCAGTCCACCGCAGGCTCCGCACCCGGCCAGCAGGACACCTCTGAAGCTGCATGAGGTGAGTCCCAGTAGACACCGGGTGCTGGGGTTGGAGGGACTGGTGAATAGAGACCAGTAAGCAGGGGAAGCATAATGAAAATAAGAAAAAAAAGTTCTGGAATCCAGTGACATCAGTTTGGTTGAAGACTACAATGATGTGGAACACAGTGACATCAGTTCAACCAATGTTTTGCATCATAGAAACATAGAAACAGAATTTGATGACAGATAAGGACTGCTTGGCCCACCTAGTCTGCCCGTTTTCCTACCTAATGGATGAACTGCAGGTCCTTGTTAACCAACAGCCTACTTCCTGCTACCCCCACTAGGACTGCCTTATGTCTGTCCCATGCATTCTTGATTTCCCCCAATGTTCTTGACTCCACAATCTCCTCAGAAAGGCTGTTCCATGCATCCACAACCCTCTCCATGAAAAAATACTTCCTCACATTACCTCTGAGCCATCCCCCCGCTATCTTCAAATTGTGCACCCTTGTTCTTGCACATCTCTTTTTCTGAAAGATACTACCCTCTTGGACTTCGTTGATTCCCTTGAGGTACTTTAAAGTTTCTATCCTGTCCCCCCTCTCCCTTCTTTCCTCAGGGGTGTACATATTATGCTCCTTCAGTCTCTCTTTGTATGTCTTCTGGTGCAGACCCTGCACCATTTTGGTTGCCCTCCTCTGGACAGCCTCCACTCTGTCTATGTCTTTGCAGAGATGGGGTCTCCAGAACTGCACAAAGTACTCCAGATGGGGTCTCGCCAACTGTCTGTACAGAGGGATAACAACTTTCTGTTTTCTACTGTTGATGCCTCTCCCTATGCATCCCAGTATTCCCCCAGCCTTCTTTACTACCTTCTCACATTGCTTGCCCACCTTTAGGTCATCTGATATAATTACTCTCAGGTCCCTTTCCATTTTTATTGTTGTCAGTATCTTACCCCCATTCATATCTCTCAACCTCCTACCTCATAAATCAGGGACAAGGCTTGAAGAAATCAGGGACAAAGGACCAAAATCAGGGACACACCTTCAAAATTAGAGATATCCACCCAGAAAGCTGGTAGAATATGGGGCTTAGTGCAAAATGCATTTTCTAAAGAAGAACACGTCTATAACTTTAATGCTTGACATTGTTTTGTGCTTACAGTCCCCATTGTATAGCCACAAAAATACAAATTTTAGGAGGGACAGAGTAAAATTTTGAGGCAAAATCAGGGACGTCCCTGAAAATCAGGGACACTTGAGAGGTATGCCCCCATTGTGTACTCTTCCCCTGGGTTTTTGTTTCCCAGGTGCATTACCTTGCACTTCTTTGCATTGAATCTAAGCAGCCATGCATCTGACCATTCCTCCAACCTTGTCAAGTCCCTTCTCATCCTTTCCACTCCATCTTGTGTATCAACCCTGTTGCACATCTTTGTGTTGTCTGCAAAGAGATAAACTTTTCCTTCCCAGTTCCTCTGCAATGTCACTTATAAAGACATTAAAAAGGATCGGTCCCAGTACTGAACCCTGCAGTACCCCACTAGTAACCCTTCTTTCTTCACTGTGGATTCCATTTACTACTACCCTTTGCATCCTGTTGTCCAGACAATTTTTTTTCCAGGCTACCACCTTGGGACCCACTCCAAGGCTGGCTAACTTGTTTAGTAACATAGAAACATAGACTTTGACAGCAGATAAGGACAGCTTGGCCCATCTAGTCTGCCCATTTCCCTACCTACAGGATAGGTCGCAGATCCTAGTTAACCAACAGCCTATTTCTTCCTACCCCCCCACAAGAATTGCCTTATGTCTGTCCCATGCATTCTTGAATTCTCCCACAGTTTTAGACCCCACAACCTCCTCAGGAAGGCTGTTCCATGCATCCACTACCCTCTCTGTGAAATAATACTTCCTCACATTGCCCCTGAACCGCCTTCCTTCTATCTTTAAATTGTGTCCCCTTGTTCTTGCAAGTCTCTTTTGTGAAAGATGCTACCCTCTTGACTTCATGATTCCACTGAGGTACTTAAAAGTTTCTATCATGTCCCTCCTCTCCCTTCTTTCCTCAAGGGTATACATATTAAGCTCCTTTAGTCTCTCCTCATATGGCTTCTCTTGCAGACCCTGCACCATTTTAGTTGCCCTCCTCTGGACTACCTCTATCCTGTCTATGTCCTTGCTGAGATGGGGTCTCCAGAACTGGACACAGTACTCAGATGGGGTCTCACCAACTGTCTGTACAGAGGGATAACAACTTCCTGTTTTCTGCTGCTGATGTCTCTCCTATATGTCCCAGTATACCCCAGCCCTCCCTACTGCCTTCTCATATTGCTTGCTCAACCTTAAGCTCATCTGATATGATTACCCCCAGGTCCCTTTCCTTTTGTTGTTGTTACTACCTCCCACCCATTGTGTATTCTTCCCTGGGTTCTTGTTTCCAGGTGCATTATTTTGCATTTCTTTGCATTGAATCCTAGCTGCCATACTTCTGACCATCCCTCCAACCTTGCCAAGTCCCTTTCCATCCTTTCCACGCCTCCTTGTGTATCAACCCTGTTGCAGATCTTTGTGTCATCTGCAAAAAAGGCATACTTTTCCTTCCAGTCCCTCTGCAATGTCACTGATGAAGACATTAAAAAGGACTTTACCTAATACTGAACCCTGCGGTACCCCACTAGTAACCCCTCTTTCTTCAGAGTGGACTCCATTTACAATTACCTTCTGTGTCCTGTTGTGCAGCCAATGTTTAACCCAGGCTACCACCCTGGGACCCACTCCCAGGCTGGTTAATTTGACTATTAATCATTTGTGTGGGACAGTGTCAAATGCCTTGCTAAAGTCTATGTAGGCCATGTCCACAGCCGCTCCCTGGTCTACTACTTTGGTCACCCAGTCAAAGAAATCTATTAGATTCGTCTGACATGACCTTCCCGCTGTGAACCCATGCTGCCTTGGGTCCTGTGCTCCACTGGCCTCTAGGTACTCAACTATTCTTTCCTTCAGAAGTGACTCCATCACTTTCCTACCACAGAGGTCAGACTGACAGATCTGTAGTTTCCTGCCTCTGTCTTGGTCCCACTTTTGTGAAGGAATCACATCCGCCTTCCTCCAGTCCTCGGGTACCACACCATCCTCCCATGATTTATTAAAAGAGTAGCCAGTGGTTTCACTAGTTCCTCCTTAATTCTTTTAGAATTCTAGGGTGAATTCCATCAGGACCCATTGCTTTGTCCACCTTCAGTTTTGAAGTTCTCGAGAACCCTTTCTTCTGTGAAAGGACTGGGATCGACCTCTATCAAGAGTGCTTCTGTTAATTGGATTAGGCATTTCCCTCCTCTTTTGTGAATACTGAGCAGAAATATTCGTTCAGTATCCCTGCTTTTCACAGTCCCCTCTGCCCACCCACCGTTCATTCTATTCAGCCTCACTATCCCTCCCTTTGTCTTTCTACATTACGTTGATGTATCTATAAAGGTTTTATCCCTTCTTAACTGAGTTGGCTATCTTTTCCTCAGTTTGGGCCTTTGCTATTCTGACTTCTCTCCCTGCTTCCTTCTGCCTTAACTGGTACAGCTCTCTGCCCTGCTACTTCTGTGTTTCCTTATACTTCTGGAATGCTATCTTTTTCTTCCTGACATTCACAGCCACCTCTTTTGAGAACCATAGTGGCTTTTTCTTTCATTTTGATTTGTTTATTTGCTTCACACAAAGGCTTGTTGCCTCTGTGATGGCAGTTTTGATGATTTCCCATTGTTGCTCCACACCTCCTTCTAGCCTGTTTGCTAGTGCTTTTCTGAGGCACTCTCCCATCTTGCCAAAGTCAGCCCTCCTAAAGTCCAGTACCCTCACTTTTGTATGGCTCGACTCTGCAGCTGAGTTTAACATGAACCACACTGTTTGATGGTCACTTGTCCCCAGATGGCAACCCACTTCTAGATCTGAGATCCTCTCACTGACCCGTTTGAGAGTATGAGGTCTAAGATTGCTCCCTCACGAGTGGGTTCCGAAACTAGCTGTCTAAGGCCTGCCACCTGTAGGGCATCAAGAATGGCCCTTCTCTTGGATGTGGCTGCAGAAAATGTGCTCCAGTTAACATCTGGCATATTCAGGTCTCCATCAACAGTACCTCCCTTTCTCTGCCATTCTAAGAATGCCTTCTATCATATCCTTGTCCATTCCCTCCTGACATGGGGTCAGGACACAACCCCTGTGCGGATTGTGGTGCCTTTCCAGCCTCAAGGTGACCCACAGTGCCTCCTCTCCTCCCTGTTTACTCTTTTGTTCAGTTGCTTTTATCCCTTCCTTTACATAGAGAGCTACTTCTCCCCTCTTCTCCCCTGCCTGTCTCTCCCATAGGTTAGGTACCCTGGTATGTTAACATCCCAGGCATGGTTCTCTTTGTACTATGTTTCTGTGACTGCTACGATATCCAGACATCCCTATTCCATCAAGGCCACCAGCTCAGGGAGCTTGTTGACCAGACTATGGGCATTGGTACTCATTACCCTCCATTTCCTGATGGCCTTACTCCCTTTTGCCCCATCCCTGTCCTTCTTGCCTTTGTCACTTTCTCCATTTACCCCAGCCCTTCTCCCTATCGACACCTCTATGTTGGTGTTTGCCGCACTTACTACCATGATTATTTGGGGGGGGCTAGGATTTCCCTGCTCCTTTCCAATACCTCCCCCTTGGCTAATTTAAAAGCTTGCCAATGAAGCATTTAAACCTATCACCTAGGATCCTGATTCCCCTCCCCGACAGATGCAGCCCATCATGCCAGTATAGGCTTGCATCATTCCAGGTGGACCCCCAGTCCCCAATGAAGCCAAATCCCTGAGCTCCACACCAGTTTTTCAACCACTGATAGAATCCCATGGCGTGGAACACCCTAGCCTCTCCTATGCCATAGATGGGCAGCACCTCCGAGGAGGTTACCGTGTGTGCTACTTGACTAAGGCCCCTCCCCAATTCCACAAACTCTTCCTGCACTTCTCTAATCCCTTTCTTAGCCAGGTCATTTGTTACTAGGTAGACAATGACATCCAGTTCCCTCCCCTGTGCAGCTGCTCTGGCAATCCTGAGGATTCGCTCCCTGTCCCTCCAAGCCATGGTGCCAGGCAGGCACCTTACCTCTCTCTCCCCTTCCTCCCCCAGTTCTACCTTCCTAACAATGGAGTTCCCCACCAGGAGTTGTTTCCTTCCCCTGCAGGGTCCCCTGCCACCCTCCTATGGGTCTCCTTTGTGGAGGTTCCCAGCATCCTCCTTGGTCTCCACTGTGGGTGCCTCCATAGAGTAACCACACTTTGCCAGAATGGCATAGGAATTGTGGAGAGGTACAACGGGAGGGATCTGCCTCTGTTCCACCACCCTCACCCTCCCTGAGCCCACTGTGGTCCAACCGCTCCTCTTTCTTGGCAACCTCTGATGCAACGGCAGTGGCACTGGTGGTCCCTGGATGGAAGAGGAGGTCCCACAAATCCTGGCCAACTCAGCCTGGAGATGAGCAACCTCCTCCCTCAGCCCAGAGAGGTGCCTGCAGATGGGACAACACCGCATCCTCCAGAACGTCTCCCGGAAGACTGCTGCTCCACAGCCACTGCACTGCACCACTCAATCACGTCTTTATTTCTGGCCCCTTAACTGTTTGCAATCCTTACTCTTTCCTCTGTTTTCTCTCTCTCTCTCTCCTTACTTTCTGCCTGTGTGCCCTTTAAGCTCCTGATTGTCCTGTTCTGAGACAAGAATATCCCATATTTCTCAGTAGACCACTTACTTGCTCAGAGGCAGACCTCCAGCAACTAGAGGGGACCGAGAGCTACTCTTGCCCTTCTAGGATGGTGGGTCTTTGGTGGTTCTATGATCACTCACTTCCTACTCCCAAACAGGAAGTTCCTGTTGTCAGTCAAATCCTGTGCCTATAAAAATAGAACTAGCTTTGGGTGAGGGGTGGAGGGGAGGGAGGGGAAGGAGGGCAATATAGTCCCAGTACAGAAGTTCAGTCACACAGCAGTCCTTTCTCCTGGTGTCTTCTGCAAAGCTATTAGCTGAATCTTTCTAAGGCAGTCTTTAAATGTAGCTTCCTTCTAGCTAATCCACTCCCCCTACTTACTAGATCTTTCTAAAAATAATTTAAACCTCACAGCTATTAAGTCCTTTCAATCACCTGAGATTTACACCTAGATAACTGTTCAGATACCCATTTAGTTCAGTTAACCCAGACAAACACACACTTTTTTTTGTGTTTTGTTTGTTAGTTTTTTTTACCCTAAATTAAAGGTCCACGTACAAAAGTTCTTCTTCTTTAGTCCCAGCAGAGAAGTCCAGTCACACAGCAGTCCTTTCTCCTGGTGTCTTCTGCCAAGCTATTATAGTAATCATTTGTGTGGGACTGTATCAAATGCCTTGCTAAAATCTAGGTATGCCATGTCCACAGCCCCCCCCCGGTCTACTACTTTGGTCACCCAGACAAAGAAATCTATTAGATTCATCTGACATGACCTTCCTACTGTGAATCCATGCTGCCTTGGGTCCTGTACCCCACTGGCCTCTAGGTACTCAACAATTCTTTCCTTCAAAAGTGATTCCATCATTTTCCCTACCACTGAGGTCAAACTAACTGGTCTGTAGTTTCCTGCATCCACCCTCCTCCAGTCCTCAGGTACCAGCCCATCCTCCCATGATTTTTTAAAGACAGTAGTCATCAGTGTCACTAGTTCTACCCTTAGTTCTTTTAGAATTCTTGAATCCCATCTGGCCCCATTGCTTCGTCCACCTTCAATTTTACTAGTTCTTTCAGAACCCTTTCTTCTGTAAATGGACTGGTATTGACCCCTGCCTCCAGAGTGTTAATCTTGTTTGGTTGAGGTACCTTCTCCTCCTCTTCCTTTGTGAATACTGAGCAGAAATATTCGTTCAGTATCCCTGCTTTTTTACTGTCACCATCTGCCCACATTCCTTCCCCTTTATTAGTCTTCAGTATCCCTTCCTTGGTCTTTCTTTGCTCCCTAATGTACGTATAAAAGGTCTTATCCTCCTTCTTAACAGAGTTGGCTATCTTTTCCTCGGTTTTGGCCTTTGCTATTCTGACTGCCTTCCCTGCCTCTTTCTGCTTTAACTGATAAAGTTCTCTGTCCTACTCCTTCTGCATTACCTTATATTTCCTGAATGCTGTCCTTTTCTCCTTAACCTTCCCTGCCACCTCTTTTGAGAACCATAGCGTTTTTTTCCTTTGCTGTGTTTTGTTGATTTGCTTCACACAAAGACTTGTTGCCTTTGTGATGGCTGTTTTGATTACTCCGCATTGTTCCTCCACTCCTCTTTCTTGCCTGTTTGCTAGTGCTTTTATGAGGCACTCTCTCATTTTCCCAAAGTCAGCCATCCTAAAGTCTAATACTCCTGCTTTTGTATGGCTTGACTCTATGGCTGTGTTTATCGTGAGCCACACTGTTTGGTGGTTGCTTGTTCCCAAATGGCTACCCACTTCTAGATCGGAGCTTTTTTCTCTGTCCGCATTTGAGAGTACCAGGTCTAAGATTGCTCCCTCCTGAGTGGGTTCCAATACTGGCTGTCTGAGGCATGCCCCTTGTAGGGCATCAAGAATGACCCTGCTCTTGGATGTGCCTGCAGCAAAGGTGTTCCAATTAACATCTGGCATATTCAGGTCCCCATCAACAATATCTCCTTTTTCTGCCATTCTAAGGATGCCTTCTATCATTTCCTTGTCCATTCCCTCCCCTGAGATGGGGGTCTGTATACAACCCCCGTGTGGATTGTGGTGCCATTTCCTGTCTCCAGGGTGACCCAGAGTGACTCATCTGCTCCCTGTTTACCCTTTAGTTATGTTGTTTTGATCCCTTCCCTTACATATAGAGATCCTCCCCCTCCTCTTTTACCCTCCCTGTCCCTCCTGTAGATTGTGTATCCTGGTATGTTGACATCCCAGTTATGGTTCTCTGTGTACAATGTTTCTGTGACTGCCACAATATCCAGGCATCCCTCTTCCATCAAGGTCACTAGTTCAGGGTGTTTGTTACACAGACTACAGGCATTGGTACTCAGACTACAGGCATTGGTACTCATCACCCTCCAATTTTTGATGGCCTTACCCCTTTCTGACCCATCTCTGTCCTTACTGCCTTTGCCTTTGTTTGCATTTACCTCTGTCCTGCTCCCTAATGAGTTCTCTACCTTGGTGTTTACCTCACAAATTACCGTGTTTTATGGGGGGAGGCTGGGATTTCCCCGCTCCTTTTCAGTGCCGCCCCACTTGGCTAGTTTAAATGCTTGCCAATGAAGCATTTAAACCTATCACCTAGGATCCTGGCTCCCCCCTGGACAGATGCAGACCATCACGCCAGTATAGGCCTGAATCCCTCCAGGTGGCTCCCCAGTCCCCAGTGAAGCCAAAACCCTGAGTTCCATACTAGTTTTTCAACCTGACATGGTACTCGTGTACCTATATTATGACTACTGTGATCTACCTATTACCAAGCATGTATCACCAGTGAATGCCTGTAACACTGGTTGCTTTTTTAATCTAAGCGTTATGTACTGTACTGTTTGTTTGCTGTGATGTATTGCTCTCTTGATGAGGTGCCTTTATAAATGAGTCTATGACTCAAAGGTCTGTAAACCAATGATGTAATAAATAAATAAACCATTCATTGTATTCCATGGTGAGGAGTACCCTAGCATCACCCTTGCCATAGACAGGCAGCACCTCTAAGAAGGTTACTGTATGCGCTACTTGTCTAAGGCCTCTCCCCAACTCTACAAACTCCTCTTTCACTGCTCTGTTCCCATTCCTAGCCAGATCATTTGTCCCTAGGTGGACAATGACATCCAGCTCCCTCCCTCCCTTGTGCAGCTGCTCCCATGATCCTGTGTATACACTTCCTGTCCGTCCAAGCCATGGTGCTAGGCAGGCACCTTACCTCCCTCTCCCTGTCCTCCCCCGCTTCTACCCCCTAATGATTCAGTCCCCCACCAGGAGTTGTTTCCTTGCCCTGTGGGGTCCCGTGCCACCCTCCTGTGGGTTTCCTTTGTGGTGGTTCCCAGCATCCTCCTTGGTCTCCACTGCAGGTGCCTCCATAGAGGAACCACTATCCACCACAATAGCATATGAATTGTGGAGAGGTACAGCTGGAAAGATGCACCTCTGTTCCACCACCCTCTCCCTGAGCCCACCTTGATCCAGCTGCTCCTCTTTCTTGGAAACTTCTGAGGTAGCTGTAGTGGCTCTGGTGGCCCCAGCATGGGGGAGGAGGTTTCATGAAGCCTAGCCAGGTCAGCCTGGAGATGGGCAACCTCCTCCCTGAGACCAGAGAGGTTCCTGCAAATAGGGCAGCATCGCAGCCTCCAGAATGTCTCCCGGAACACTGCCGCCCCACAGCCATTGCACAGCACCACTCCCATCATGTCTTATTTTGTGTCTCCTCTCCTGTTTCTCTGTATGATTACTCTCTCCTCTCCTTACAATTCTCACTCTTCCTGTTCTGAGACAGCAACTTCCTGTATTCTTCAGTAGCCTCCTTCTTCCTTGCTCAGAGTCAGACCACCAGCAGCTGGGGGTGGGTAGAAAGAGCTACTTTTTTCCTTTAGGGTTGACAAAACTAATGTTTCTCTATGATCCTTCCCTTCCTACTGCCAAACAGGAAGTTCCTGTTGTCAGTCAAATCCAGTGGCTATAAAATAGAACTGGCTTAGTGTAGGAGGCTGGAGGGGTGGGATGGAGGGCAATTAGTAAGAAAACTGGTAGCTTTTTTAGTTTGCTGCTTTCTGATCTACAAGCAAGATTTCTGTCTTCCAAAAGCTAGCAACAGGAAGTTGTAATTAGAGTCACCTGCTTTTATACTGCCTAAGCCACACCCCCAAAGAACATATCTCTCCCCCTACTGATTTAGCAAAGTAACTTGATATAGTACCCTTCCCAACACAGAAACACACACTGACTTTCTTTCTTTTCTTTTTTTAACACTAAATGAGACCCCCTCTACTTCTAATAATGTATCTGTTTGCTTAATCTCAACAGGCACTGACTCCTGCTCAGATAGAAGTGTTAAATTAGTAAGAAAAATTGTAGCTTTTTAGTTTGCTGCTTTCTGCTCTACAAGAAAGATTTCTGTCTTCCAAAAGCTAGCAGTAGGAAGTTGTAATTGGAATCACCTGCTTTTATACTGCTTAAGCCACACTCCCAGTTAACCTCTCTCTCCCTTTCTACTGATTTAGCAAAGTAAGTTGATACAGTACCCTTCCCAACACAGAAACACACACTGACTTATAGGTCTCATAGGTAAAAACAGAGCTATATAGACAAAGGTCCTTTTGCTCACCATATCAAGGGTAACCTGAAATATTATGCTTAATGAGGTAACTATCTAATCTACTCTTAAAAGTGCTCATACTATTACTGGCTACTACCTCTAGTGGGAGCGTATTCCAAATATTAGTTATACTTAGAGTAAGACAGGATTTACTTCTTTCTGTTCTAGGACAAGCTACCACTAATTGTAGGGGATGGACCCTAGTGGTATAGGATAATTCCCTAAAATTCAACCCTAAGAGTTACCATAAGCCAGGATTGGTGAGTGATTTAAATATCATACACATGTCACCCCTTAGCCACCTATATTCCAGTGAGTAGAGGCCAGAGATGCTTAATCTTGTATAATAATCATGCCCTTTTGCTTCCAGTATGCTATGAGTGGCCCTCCTCTGAACTTTTTCAAGTGCCACTATTTTGGTTTTCCCACCAGGTGACCAAAACTGGGCACAGTAGTCAAAATGTGGTCTCACCAAGGAGGTATACAGGGGTAGTAGGACTTTCTTATTCCTACACATAATATGTTTATTAATACAGTGCAGGATACTGCTGGATTTCTTTATGACCCAGTTGCAATGTAATTTGAAGGATAGATACTTCGTTGCTCCACTATATTGAGTTTACTTCCTCCAAGTATATAAGTCCTATGTCCTTTTAATCTTCTGAAGTGCATAACACAACATTTATCAATATTGAAGGTTAATTTTTTTCTAATGCCCATTTTTCCAAATAATTCAATGCTCTATGAAGGCGTGTGTGATCATCCAGATTATCCACTGCATCGCCAACTCTAGTGTCATCTGCAAACTTAGACACCCATACACCAGTAGTAGTACTCAATGAGGCAATATAGATGTTAAATAAACAAGGCCCCAAAATGGAGCCCTGAAGCACCCCACTAATCACATCTGTCTTGGTAGAACAGGTTCCACCTACATTGACAGAGTGTTTCCTAGTGTCAAGCCATGCTTCTATCCATTTAGTTATTTTACCTTCAAGTCCATGTTCAATTAATGCATCAATAAGTTTTCCATGTGGAACCTTATCGAAAGCCTTTGAAAGATCCAGGTAAATCACATCCCCTGACTGCTTTTGGTCAAGTGCCTTACTAACCTTCCCATAGAACTCCAGGAGGTTAGTTTGACATGATCTACCACTGGTAAAACCATGTTGAACAGGGTCTGTCATTTCGGTATTTTTAAGGTGCAAATTTATATGATCTTTAATAATACCTTCAAAAACTTTGCCCAGAACTGATGTCAGGCTGATTGGTCCATAATTTATTTGACACCTCATGCCTACTCCCCTTTTTATAAATAGGTATCACCGCTGCCTGCTTAAGCCTCCAGGACATATCCTTCATCCATTGATCTTTGAAAAATTACAGTTCCTGGGTCAGCTAAGATGTCTGCTATCTCCTTGATTATTCTTGGATGCAACCCATCTGGTCCCTGTGACTTATTTTGATTAATATTCTGAAGCCTTTTAAAGATCTCATCCTTAGTAATCAAGAGGTTAGTATCTAGCATACAGTCCAAATGCATTAACTTAGGGTATGTTTTGTTGTTAAATACTGATGTAAAAAATGATTATAATGTTGGGCTAATTGAAACTGGTCAGTAACCATGCTACCATCTGTTGCCTGAAGAGGTCCAATAGCACAACTTGTACCTCTCTTACTACTAATGTATGCATAGAACGAGTTGTAATTATCCTGGACCTTAATCGCAAGACCAAGTATATATTTCTTTTTGGCATGACTTACTTTTTTTTTCTTTTCTTTAACCCTAAATGAGACCCCCTCTACTTCTAATAAAGTATATGTTTTCTTAATCTCAGCAGGCACTGACTCCTGCTCAGATAGAAGTGTTAAATTAGTAAGAAAAATTGTAGCTTTTTTAGTTTGCTGCTTTCTGCTCTACAAGCAAGATTTCTGTCATCCAAAAGCTATCAGCAGGAAGTTGTAATTGGAGTCACCTGCTTTTATACTGCCTAAGCTACACCCCCAATTATCTTCTCTCTTCCCTCCTACTGATTTAGCAAATCAAGTAGATACAGTACCCTTCCCAACACAGAAACACACACTGACTTTCTTTTCTTTTTTTAACCCTAAATGAGACCCCCTCTACTTCTAATAAAGTATCTGTTTGCTTAATCTCAACAGGCACTGACGTCTGCTGAGATAGAAGTGTTAAAGTAGTCAGAAAAATGGTAGCCTTTTTAGTTTGCTGCTTTCTGCTCTACAAGCAAGATTTCTGTCTTCCAAAAGCTTGCAGCAGGAAGTTGTAATTGGAGTCACCTGCTTTTATACTGCCTAAGCCACACCACCAATTAACCTCTCTCTAGCCCTCTTACTGATTTAGCAAAGTAAGTTGATACAGTACCCTTCCCAACACAGAAAAACACACTGACTTTCTTTCTTTTCTTTTTTTAACCCAAATGAGACCCCCTCTACAGTGTTAGCCTCAGACATTGCAAGCTATTTCCAGATATTTTGTAAAATTTCTGAAGAGTTTCTCTCTGCTGCCCCTACTGTTTAAATGCAAAAAGCATCAGATATTTCTAAAAGTGTCACAGAAATTTGGGGAAATAGGTGGCAGTGTCTGTGGCTACTACTGTACTTCTAATAAAGTATATGTTTGCTTAATTTCAACAGTCACTGACTCTGCTAAGATAGAGGTGTTAAATTAATAAGAAAAATTGTAGCTTTTTCAGTGTGCTGCTTTCTGCTCTACAAGCAAGATTTCTGTCTTCCAAAAGCTAGCAGCAGGAAGTTGTAATTGGAGTCACCTGCTTTTATACTGCAAAAGCCACACCCCAAGTAACCTCTCTCTCCCCTCTTACTGATTTAGCAAAGTAAGTTGATATAGTGCCCTTCCCAACACAGAAACAAAAACTAATGTTCTTTCTTTTTTTTAACCCTAAATGAGACCCTCTCTACTTCTAATAAAGTATATGTTTGCTTAATCTCAACAGGCACTGACTCCTGCTGAGATAGATTAGTGTTAAATTAGTATGAAAAATGGTAGCTTTAGTTTGATGCTTTCTGCTCTACAAGCAATATTTCTGTCTTCCAAAAGCTAGCAGCACCATTGTTATCTTCAGGTCAGCTTATGTCACTGGATTCTGGAACAGTTAAGTAATTAGTAAAAAATGAATACTGTGTAGGAATATGGTTGCATGACTATGGGGCCAAAAATAAGGAAACATGGGACTATTTCGAAGCCAAAACACAAAACAATGCAATACACTGGGGTGATAACTAGACAGACTGAACACGTGACCAAATCTACACTTCTATTACAAAATGTAAACAACATTGTTATGTTCCCTTTAAAGGTTTAAAAGGTAACTACTAGTATTAGACTGGAGAGGGTAGCAGTCTCTAGTACAGGAGGAGGATTTCATCACTTAAAGGAAAACTGCACCCTCAGATCTTCTAAATGTTATTTGCTTCCATGTCAACAGACAACTATTTTCATGTAGCTGTTAAAGATGTATGCAACTGCCTCAGTTAGTTTTCACACTTCATACTAGGCCCTGCCACTCTCCTTTGAGGGTCCATTTAATGGTTGTTGCAATCTCATTGTCCCCGAGAGCTGCATTAGCATATGAGAATGTGATGTGTAATCAACCTTTAAACTCCCCAGTATGCCTGTCTGCTTAAGTAGTTTTAAAAGAACCAAGCTGCAAGAAGGTGTGAAATACCACATTTAACTTCAATGAGTTTTACAAGCTATCTGAGTTGTAATGCAGTTTTTCCCTTTAAACTCCATTCGGTTTATAAATTTCCAGAGAGTGTTTGCAGGGTATTTGTTATTTTAGCATAGAGATACATGATATAAATGGTTGATCTGACATCATGTTCTCGTATGCTAATACAGCTCTCAAGGGCAATGAGATTTCAACAACCATAAAAATGGACCCTCCCAGGAGAGTGACAGGGCCTAGTATGAAGTGTGAAAACTAACTGAAGCAGTTGCATACATCTTCAACAGCTACATGAAAAGAGTTGTCTGTTGAAATGGAAACAAATAACATTTAGAAGACATGAGGGTGCAGTTTTCCTTTAACTATACTGTGAATATGTCATTAACTCTGTCTCCTCCTGCCTCTTTCCCTGTGATGTTGCTATGACCTGTTCAACAGTGCGGGAAATACTTACCACCCCTTTGGGTACAGCAGAAGGGGCAGTATACAGAAATTATAACCACTTTCTACAGTAAATTATGACTGTGTATAGGGCCCAAGGTACATCAGCCATATTACTGGCCAATTTCTGAACCAGTATGGTCGAGTTCTGAAATAGAAACCCCCTGATAATAAGGCTGTAAACAACAGGTTTCAACATCGTTTTAGCCTTAGAAAAAAGAAGTGAAAGTAAACTGTCACTGGAGCAGGCTTGGGCAGTCACAGATAGAAATGGATGGCAACAAGAAAAAAAGATCGCAAATAAAATACACACTAAGTAAGCAAATAGGACATGGTTTTCAAATGTCATTAGAACCCCATGATGTCATTGAAGCTTTATTATGCATGCTTGGGTGAACTTTATTCCATATAAAACTGCTTCACACAATCGATAATTATTACAATTGAGATAGGGGTTCATAATTAAGCTTCCTGTCGGCTTGAGGTCAGTAAAGGATAGCAGTCCAATACTTCTTAAAAGAGAGCTCCCCAGCAGTTTATACAGGTGCATGCCAACACTAAATGCTTAGTTCAGAGTGCGATGTGGCTTGCACCTGCTCAAGTAAAATCACTCCCTCCTGTCTGGTAGACTCACTCTCTGTCATCTCTGCCAACTCCTCCTCTGTTGATCTAATCCTTCTTGGGGACTTTGATATCAAGTGGTTTTCCCTTGCCTCCAGATCTACCTCCCTCAAAAGTGACTCTTTAAATCTGTCACAACTCATTACTGAACCCACCTGGCTTAACCCACACTTGTCAAACCACACCATCCTGAATTAGGTTCTTTCTGCACATCCACACCGAATAGTAGCATTGGGTATATTACTGGATGCTTAATGACCATTGTAAGACTTACTGTGTCAGAAAAGTTTGATGCCCTCCTCTCACCCCAAGTACATCTGGTCTAGGTCCCTATGGTCACTAAACAAAGGTGCTCCACTGGGCGACCCATTTGCAGCTGATTGGTCTCCTAGTCTCACTGCTCTGGACATAGATGTTGCTCTATCTGTCTTCCACGCTAGCTTTAATTCTGTTTGGGACAAACATGCCCCTGTCAGGAAGTTCAGGGTTAAGTCTTCCCACCACCCTTGGATTACCCCTAATCTCATTGATATGTGCAAGAAACATGATCAAGCTTGGACCCAGTTCAACCTCTGCTATTCTTTGTCTGATTTCCACTTCTACAGAGTGCTTAGAAACTCCTGCACAAAGGCCATTCACAACATTAAGTCCCTGTATTTCAACACAAACCTCCAGAAGAACCTCAACTGCCTTGCCAAATTTTGGAAGGTGATCCACTCCCTCTTTGATACCTCACTCCTTTCTTCTCCTACAGTCCTTATGGCTAATGGCTGTCCAGTATCTGGCCCATCCTCTGTTACTGCTCTCTTTAATTAGTTTTTCACCACTTGTGCTCTCCCCTTTCTTCCATCTCTTAGCTCTTCTCCCCTCCATCTATCCCCTCACCATTCTCCTTCCAAAACTACTCTGGGGTTCCACTTTCTTCCTGTCTCTACACAGAAAACCATGCTGGCCCTCTCTTCTTTTAATCAGTACAAAGCTAGTCCTGATGGCCTAGACCCTAGACTCCTCCATCTCTCTGCTCCTGCTATTGCCTCCCCTCGCTCACTCACCTCTTAAACCTCTCTTTCACACTCTGCACTGTCCCTCACACTTGAAAGTTGGCTAAAGTTCTCTCCCTCTACAAAGAGGGTAATCTCTCTTCCCCTGACAACTTTCATCCTATTTCTCTCCTCCCCCTCTTGCAAAGTTGCAAGAGAAATTAGTCTGCTGCCAGCTCTCTGAATTCCTATACTCATCTATCTTCCTCTTCCATTTCCAGTCTGGTTTTCACAAGCACCATTCCAGTTTCATCCCTGTTATGTGTTACTGACTCCATTCTTTCTGGGATGGATAAGGAGCACATGACAACTGCCATTTTCATTGATCTGGCTAAAGGTTTGATTCAGATTTGGTGGCCCATCTGCTCCTCTTGGACAAGCTAAGTTCTACTGGCCTCTCAGCCTCCACTGTTGTGTTGTTTAGCGCCTACCTCTCCAACTTCCAGCAGTCAGTTCAGGTCAATGGTGCCCTGTGCCCTCCACTTCCAGTCCAGCCTGGGGTCCCATCCTCTTTTCCATCTTCCTCAGTGACCTCCCTCTCTGTCTGTGTCAACTCACACACTCATATGTATACCGATAACACAGTTCTCCACAGTCTTCAGGCCTACTGACAAAGGCTGTGGAGGTCTTACTCCAGCAAGACTTCTACAATGTCTTGCATTGGTTTCAGGCCAATAAATTCTGGACCAGCACCAAAAAACAGTGTCCATGACCTTTGGTTCCAGCAGAGACTGGTTAGGCTTACTTCCCTCCCTATCTTTACCACACTGGATGGTTCCTAATGTGAAGTGGTTAATTCCTTTAAGTACCTTGGTATGTGGTTTGACAGCAGGCTTGATTTCTATGCCCACATTAATACTATCTATGCTAAGCTCCACCCCAAGCTTGGTGCCCTGTACTGAAGCAAAGACTACTTCACCCGATATGTCCACTGGGAATTAGTTCAAAGATGGTGCTTCCAGTCTTTGACTATGCAGATGTGGACTGGACATTTTGCCACTAACTCCCTCGCTTGTACTCATCACTGTACTCTCTATTCTTCCCTCTCCATAATCCTTCTTACCTCCCATTGCCTGCACCACTGTGCTTCTTTCATCTCTAAATACTGGTTTGAGACAATGCCCTTGTATCTTTCCTCTCTCATCTCTCCCACTCCATCCACCTCACACTCCCTTCATTCCAGGGATTCCTCACTCCTTTTACCTCCCTCACCCTCACCCTCACTACTCCGCTGGACAATCTGCCTTCACCTATTGCCTTCCCTCAGTCTGGAACCTCCTCCCCTCTTCCATCCATCCCTCACTCTCCCCAGCTTCCCTTTAGCATTAACTTTAACTCATGCTTGTCACTCCCTGTGTCAGTCAACTCCTCACCTGACCTGCTTTTTTCCCTTCCCCTTCTCCTTCAGTTCACCCCCCCTCCCTGGGGTTGATTTTTTACTTCTCATAATGTTCTTTGCACTAAATGTTTCAGTCCATTTGTTGATTGTATCTATGAATGTTTAGGGTATCATACTCTAGACATGTGATACATATGTTGTGCTTTCTTGCCATGTTTGTACTATTTTTGTTTGCGCGTTACTTGTTTTGTATGGCTCAGTTCCATTGTTATTGTTTGACTGTATCCTTACCCTCACCCCGGGGTCACACATGGAAATGAGCCTTGGCTTAGGGTGCCTTTCCCAGTTACCAAATTCTAAATATATAAATAACTAACTAAATAAATAAACAAAGAAACAAGTGGACATCAGTTGGCAAGGCCCGCTACAATGCAAGTGAAAGAGATGCTGATTCCTCTTGGAAAACTGAAGATTATTATTTAGACACAGTTTAGCTTGTACTCCATAGATTTCTCCTCCCACTTATTTACTACTGATAAAATTTGCATTATTTGTTTATTTATTGAATTGTGTTGGCCTGGCAGGCCAAATGAGAATAGAAGTCCCTGTTTCTGAGGTGACTGGGGGTTCAGATGGTAACCAACAGAAACTGAACCGATTAAACTGTTGGTGGTATTTTAGTGTATCAGGAAATTTGGCCAGACACGGAGAAATTTCCCCACCTTACCAGTAGCGGATCTTTGCTACTAGCTGCCAAGATGGCTGATCCTGGTGCTAGAGAGAAGCAGGGAGGTTTATCACTGCTACTTACCTCATTGAAGGGACCTGTCATTCCAGCACCTATGGAAGAATCATCACCTCAGCAACCATGGATTTTGCTACACCACCCAGACCCAACTGAAAATGGACACCTGACATGTCAGAGTTGCTACAGAACAGACTTCAGAGATGGGAATTCATACTGCTCTTTTGGATGACCCATTATTGTTGCCAGGATTTTTGGAACAAAGTCAGCATTTACTGGAAATGTTGGACTCTCCTGACACATCCCAGCTGATCGGACATACACTGTGCTGCTCCGGACCTGATAAGTTTGGAGTCTGCAGATCAGCCTGTCCACCAGCCAAACATGCATACACCAAGCCAGGTAGCCAAGCAATGCCTGAAGCCTGGAGTACCCCTGGAAAACAGAGACTCACCGGACAGGGAGCTGAATCATTGTTTGCAGTTGGTACTGGTACCACAGGACATGGAAGCAAGCCAAATGCACCCAGTAAAAACTGAAACTATTACTTGTGCTTTTAATCTGGGAAACTAGGATATGATTGTGGTCAATGGAGCCTCCACATCTGGTACACAGCCATGCTTGAACTTAGTTCCGGGTGGTAACCATGGGAAGTTTCAAGCTTGACAGTAAACTGAGCAGGGTACTTTCAGACATGACAGATCAGTTCCCACAGCAACATGCTGTCCTGTCTGTTTCTCCACTAGTGGGCCAGCTGCCCATCTTAGCACCAGTACTTACAGTTCAGGACTGTTCTCCTCTAACTATGGACTGCTCTTGTGTGCTACCTTTTCTTAACTCATCAGTTGCACAGGGTGAAGTTTCCCAAGCTGTTTCTTCTCAAGTGGGTCTGAAGCTGAGTATAACAGGGCCCTCCTAATGCAGTGCATACCCATCCAGGGGTCCCCAAGCAACTTGACCACCAAAGGGCACCCTGGGCACCATACCAGTGGCTCCCAGCCAGAAATTTGTAGTCAGATAAAGCACAACCAGTGCCTCTGACCCCAGAGCCTTTGTCATCCACCTCAGGGAGACACCCAAAGGCAGTCTCTCATTCTTTGGGAGGAAAACAAGGCACAGCAAATGCTAGATGGAGCCTGGAGAGGGCATTACAAAAGGCAGTCTGGATAGTGGGCCTGGAAGGTTGTTCTTGGGTCCCAGATCCAGCTCTCATGCCAACTTATTGTGTGGACATGGCAGGATCACCTACTCGGGTTCCCCCTGGAACTTCTACTAAGTTACCCATTGCTCATGATCAACATGGAGCTAAAAGTGACTCCTTCCCAGGAACTTTGCAGCCCCTTCCCCAATCCGGAACAACACCAGTGGATCGAGGGATGCCTGAGACTGTGGAATCAACAAGTCTCGCTGATGCCTCTACCCAGGTGGATCAACTGAACCCCTGGAGAGGCTCTATTATGATTTTCTGACCTGTTTGCAGCCCAACCAACCCTGGCTCCAAATGCAGTATGCCTGAAATACATTGGACTGGACAACCTTCCTCCTGACCATACATTATTGGTTGAGATTGTTTATGGAATCACTGGGCTTTGTGCCTGATGATATTTTTGCCATAATCTACATCTCAGGCTCAGTGTAGTATGATGTCAGTTTTCAGTCGCACTCTTCTTTGGATACATTTTGGACAAAGTATAATTAACTGCAATATTCGAACTGTGGTTGTCATTTGAGGCAATTCCTCTCATGAGGCCTACCACCCATACAGTGACAGTTATGTTCATGATGAAGGGGTGAAGTGCAGAATGTCACATATTGGTTGAAACAGTGTTGTGAGGTTCTAGGTTGCCCAGACAAGATATTGGATAAATACAGAATTTGGAATGG
Source organism: Neoceratodus forsteri (assembly GCA_016271365.2). Classification (NCBI taxonomy): domain Eukaryota; kingdom Metazoa; phylum Chordata; order Ceratodontiformes; family Ceratodontidae; genus Neoceratodus; species Neoceratodus forsteri. The sequence continues at coordinate 772,763,593 of CM057453.1, read as the reverse complement.
GGGATGGAAACATAAGGTCCAACTTCATGTGTTGGATGCTGGCCTCATGCATCTTCCAAATAGCTTCTTCCTTGGCTGTGATCATGGAGTCTGTTTCTATTCAGGTGAACTGAAAGCTTGCTTTAAATGTTGCTCACTTAACCATCTTAGCAATGTCTGTGACTAATGATTATACAGCCTTTGTTTGGAATATGGTCATAGAACAGCTCAATGCCAAAACAGAATGAGATGTAATCTTTGTCAAGTGGAAGACCATACTTTCTGGGAGTGTCCATGGGCGGCCTAAAATACACCTTCAGAAAGTCAACATACAGCTACACTACCTATTTCCACTCCACCAGTCATTGATCCTGGCCCAGACCATATGTTGGGTTTGCCACCAATTGAGGTTTTACCCCATACTGTCACCTCAGGCCACCCTATGTTGGATCCACTGGGATCATTCTGATACCTATTTCAGAGCCCAGACCAGCACCTCCTGTGACTCCATCCTGGATTTGAATTTGGACATGTTGCATTGTGGGACCATAACAATAGTCCATTGGGATTCTGGCAAGGAGCCGAGCCAAGACATTGGGGAGATACTTATATCTGACATATTTGGAGTTGTGTTATACACTTCAGAAATTGCTGTTGGTACAGACCAATAGAGGGATGACCCTTACTACTCAGATTCACTCAGTAATGGATCATATGAAAACACTACAGTATGACAGAATCCACTCCCTGACATTTGAATGACAATATGGTACTCAGAGTAAGCACCTGATGGGCGACATCTTTACTAGTTGCTTCCACAGGGTGCAGCTCTGCAGATGACTTCTTATGTGACCAATCAAGGAGGGAATCTTCCACCTGAGAAGGGATGCAACGGTGATTCAAGACTTTCTACACCTGATGGTCGGTACGAGTTTTGCTATTGAGAGGTCAGTGCCCCAGTTTTTGGATTCCATTCCTTGCCACAGGTTTTGAAGGCTGACAATGCTCTTCTTATTAAGCCAATAGATGACTCAGAAGTCTTTTCAGTGATTCAGTTCCTTTGGAGATGGGTTTCACCTGGAAAGAATGGGCTCATATCTGAACTGTATCAGTTGTACCCCTCAGTTTTTGATACTGTACTCACTGTTGTATTTAATTATATATTGGCATATTTTTCTATTACAGGGACAATTGTGGAAGCCATTCAGATCTTTTTGTTTAAATCAGGGGATCACCACAGCCTGTCAAATTGGAGACCTATTTGCCTCCTAAACATGGATGCAAAATTGTTAAAGCATATGTTTTGTCAATGACTGATCCAAATTTTCCTACCATTATACATCCTTTCCAGTCCTGCTCCATTCTGGGATGCAGGATCAAGATAATCTTTCATTGATCAGGAATTTGATCACATATTGCCAGTCCAGACAGCTAGAGCATTTTCTAATCATGTTGGACCAAGTTAAAGCCTCATACTTTATAAGTATGGATTATCAGATGTCAACATCCACTGGAGTAGGCTGATGTACTCCCACTCTTCCATCCTGCCAATTATAAATGGCTGGCATGGCACCAGCATTCAGATACAGTAGGGAGTCAGACAGAGCTGCACAATGAGCCATCTCTTGTACATACTTACCTTGGATCCCCTGTTAAGGACAGTGATGGCAAAATCACAAATTTTTGGTATCCCGGGCCCCTCACTATGACATCAGATATCTGCTTATTTGTAAATGACATGAAATCTGATGAAAATGCTATAGAGATGATTACAGATATTGCATTATTTACAGCTGCAGCCAGTAATTCCTCCAAATGTCAAGTGCTGCTGATAGAGACACATGGGGCTCTTCCGAGTTTTATTAAGTCAATACCAATTAGTTTGAAACTGGTGAATATCCTTGGTATATATTTTGGAGTTCAAATTTGCTGGCCCTAAATTAGACTTGTGCTTTGGATACAGGGTGTGAGTACTGTGCAGTGGTTTAAGGCTCTGAACTGCAAATCTGGTGACATTCAGCGGACCAGACCTGGTTTGAATCCCACAGCTTCCACTGTGTGGATACTGTATGATCCTGAGCAAGTCACTTAACTTCCCTGTGCTCCCAGGTTGCTTCTGTAAAAAAGCTTTCAGCTTAGTGTGCTACTCCTGGCTGAAAAAAAAAAACTAAATAAAAAAGAAGAGGGTTGGGGTAATCAAGACATTTTTAATACCCATCTTCCTCTATGTCAGTATCATATTTCCACTCCCAGTCACTATGGAAACCAGGGTATATAGTTTGTACTTTATGGTGGTTTGGGGGAGCAGGCTTAACCTGATTAAACAGGATGTTCACTATCTACCTTTTAACAGGGGGATTAATACGGTGACTCCGGTGGTGTTTTTTACAGTATTTCTTTCCAGCATAATATCTTTCCTCGGTCTAGAGGCACTTTCTCTTTATGGATGGAGTGGGTGATACTATGGATGACACCCCTAGTATTGGAATGGAGTAGCCCAATGCTGAAGTTTAAACCAGTAACCCAGTTCCCCGGGGTTTTTAACACCTTTACTGATGTTTATTAAGACATGTAGTTATCGTGGGATGTTATCTGTACCCAGCATCGGAAACTTTTATAACAGGTTGCTTCCAGAACAGGTACCAGTATGCCAGGAATTCCACAACCCCTCAGGCAAACAGCCCTATCCTATTTGAATGATAAATATATCCTCCCCAATATTGGGATGTAACCTGGTGTGTTGCCATGGCAGATTGAATGTCAAAGGGAATAACAAACACAAGAGTGTTACAGAACGATTTTGTCCAAGGAATAGTTGCCCAACTGAAGTGGAAACTATCCAACATTTGTTTTTTGACTGTCTGTATGTACTTCCCTTCTGGACATTTTTAGGTAGATCATGGGCAGATCCATTCTGCAATTCTCTTCCTTATGATGCATTGATCTATGGCTCTTTATCGGCCATGTGCCACACTTCGGTGTATGACCCTTCCGCGTTGCTTCTTATTTTTTCTTAAGGATATGAAATGGAGGGTCCATTGTAAATTTGTATTGCAACAACAGGTGTTGGATCACATCACCCTTTTAAAGATGGTGGTATCTGACCTTTGCAGACAATGGGCTGCAGAAAGATTCACCTTTCACCAAGGGCATTCATTCAATGCTGGAAACACTGTCCATGGGCACTTTTAAGGACCATTGATTGGCCCCAGCATTACTGTAGTAGTCACAAATAAGAAGACTCAAAATCTACCTGGTATGTCTTACTTAAGGTTCTCCTTGGTCCCTAAATCTGCATATACAATGGGGTGTATAGTGGTTGGGTAGCATTGTATTGTTGTTCTTAATTAAGCTGTTTATTTTTTTATTACTTGGATGATTTTAACTTAGCTTCACTATTTATGTATCATTAATCTTTGATTTCATTTAATAAACAATTCACCTACTCTTTTCGAGAAGTGACATATGATCTTTAACATCCACTTGAGCAACCACCAGAACAGGTAGATGGGGCCTTAGTTTAATGTCTTATCTGAAAGACAGCGCATCAGGTGTGCAGGATCACCATCATGATGCACTACAGTGTCATTACTGGATTTACCCTAGTGCCTGGTGTGGGGCTAGAACCACAACCTTTTGATCTTCCAGCCTCAGAGGAGAGTGTGCAACCTGCTGAGCCATTGACAGCACTAAAACAGTTTCTTACTCCCTAGCATTTATCTGCCCCCACAGATTATTCCTCTCTTGAAGACATAATCCCGTTATGACATCACAATATGTTTCCATGGAAATAAACATGACATCACAAGCAGAGTACAACAGGTAAGAATCAATAGGAACTGATGAATTGTCAAGGAATATATGGCTACCTTTTATTATACTTTTATTATTCACTTGCCTTTTACTACTGATCATCCTGAGCACTGCTAAAAAGCTTCATAATATACTTGACTGTCAGCTGATTGTTTTCACTGTCCTCCCATTTTACCTGGTTTTGAGCTGAGGAATAAAATAATGGATTGTTAAATATTAAATCTATGTGAATGTTGTACTGATGACTAACCTGACACCTGCTAACAGGATCATGAATTTAAATGTCAATCATTTTAAGGCAGCATGGCTAGCCATGCTGTCTTATTGCTATGAAGTAGAAGAGGAAGGTGGATAGGAATGCTATCATGTGTCCCTCCCCAGTGCTACAGTCATTTTTCCAGCATTTGCTTTCCACTGGCCCTTCCATCTGCAAACCTGACAACGCCCTCTCCTTCCCCTCCTGCTGGGGCACAAAGAAATAGTGCTCTATAGTTTTTAAAAACACAAGATTTGATCACCTTTTTCAAGGATATTTTGCTGTCAGTTTCTTATCAGTCTGGCACTAGGATCTTGAGGAATTTGAGTCACACAGGCTAAATGGAGTGTAGTTCCTGAGTCAGAGTGCAACAGCCTATGTGGAACTCAGAAGAAAGTAAACAGAACTGCAGGATTTTTAAAACACATCTAGGTAAGCAAAAGCTCATGTTGGTATATATCACCTGAGAGACTGTAAATATTTCTTCTTTAACTTAAACCGCTGTGACATTATACATTTCAGAAGCCTGTTTAACAAACAATTTAAGATCAATGGCAAATGGTTTGTAGTGTTTGCAGTATCATGCCTTTTCCAGTTTTGTTCCTGGTAGACATACTGCAGCTGTTTGGGAAATGATTTTATTGTGAACACTATTCTCTCCTCCTGGAGTTTCAGCCTCTGAAAAGGAAGTCAGAAGGAAGTCTGTTCTATGTTCAATGTCTTTCTGCCTGGTCAAACAGTGCTGTAAGGACATCATATTGGTACTACTTGCATAATTGTCTCTATGGAGACCATTTATCAACACAGGAACTCTGAGTAGCATTCCAGCAGGTTAGTTCAGTAAACAACAAAGTATGCCACAGCTTATTCAGAGCTGAACAGCACTGTAACTGCCATGTGTCCAGCCAACACACCATAGGTTAAACAGTTATCAGCCCCCCATAAAATACTAGTGCACTGCTAACATGCAGCAGGACCCTTCTGAGCTGTTCAGCAGATAGATACAGGCTCCCTGAATGATACAGCACATGACATCATTAGTACAGTATCCTCAGTGCAGCACAATTTAGAAGACCATGCACAGTGCTTTGGGTACACTTACAATAATAGGTGACAAACTATTATTTCAAAGCCAGTTTTAATACAGCAGCACAAGTGCCATGTGGAACTATGTGGCTAACGCAGCAGATACAAAACTGTGTTTTTTAAATTACAGACATTATATGTATGTATTTATTTATTGAATTTTGGGTGACCCGGGGGGGGGGGGATAGAAATAGTAACCAACTGAAACTGAACCAGATTAAGCTGTTGGTGGTATTTCTAGTGAATGGAGGAAATGTGGCCAGGGCACCAGGAAAATTCCTACTGTTTTTGTGAAGTGCCATGGGATCATTAGCGTCCACCTGAGCAACCACCAGAACAGGCAGACGGGACCTCGGTTTAATCTCTCATCCAAAAGAAGACACCTCAGGAGTGCATCATCCCCCTCATGCTGCACTACAGTGTCAGTATTGGGATATTAACCCAAGTGCCTGGTGTGGGATAGAACCCACAGCCTGCTGATCTCCTAGCCTCAGAGGTGAGATGTTACCTGCTGAGCCACTGACACTGATTTAGTGTCAGTGGTTCAGCCACTCAACCTTGGAGTAACTCCTCTTTTACAAAGTGTCTACATCCATTAAATGGTGCAAAGACAGATATCGTTGAATTCACAGTATAAATAGAGATATAGTTCAATTATCACTACATAATTAAATTCACAGAACAAAATACAAACATACTTGAGTTATCAGTGCAGGAAGTAACAAAGGAGTAGAAAACAGCCATGTTTCTTATGAGTTTCATTAAGGGTTAATACTAAGTGCTATATGGCATAAGAAAGTATGTGATAGAGAGGAAAATGGCGATTGAGAGAGAGTGGTGGAGGATAGAGCAACCCAGTGGAGCCTTGTCACTTTGCATTACAGCTTTGGAGTTGAGGAACAGGAGATGGTGCATGTGAGATAGTGTGGTAACGTGGGAGAAGGTGGTTGGGGGAGAGGGGAAGGAGGTAGACCAAGTAGAGGAGGAGTGGTATCATGAGAGGGAGATTGATGGAGAAAAGGAGGGGTGGGGGGGAGAGAGGGGCCATGAGGCATGAAACAAATGAAAGAATACAGCCACTAGTGGAATAAGAGCTATGGAGCATGAGGTAGCAGAGTTTGGGGAACAGGGGTAGGGAGTGGGGAGGGGTGTACCGCATGAGTGAGACCATGAGTAGTTGCTAGAAGGCAGGATTGGTGCAGGCTCTGGAGAACTGCTCTGAACAGTTGAGCACTCATAGAAATTCTTGCATAGGTTCAGCTTTGATGGTTCTAGGGTTAACTCTTTGCCTCACATGAACTCTCTGAAGTTGCAGCACTTTTCTCCTATATACTGTTAACAGAGAATCCAGGGCCTTTCTAAGCAAACCAAGCCATAATCAGCATGCCGCAAACAAATGCTAATAGAACAAAATCAGTAAGTGCTAGGCACAAAGTATGAGTGGCAGACTTGTTCAGCATAAAATTACCGCTCCAATGGTGGTATGCAAGTAATAATAGGTAATTTCAAAAAGCAAAAAAACTTTTTTCCACTAAAATGCACCATAACACTTTTTTGCTGGGAATATGTAATATATCAACACCAAATTAAGTATCCAGACATTCGATGTAATTTTAATCATTTGTTGGCAAAAAATTGCTATTTCTGTAGTATTAAACATAATTTTTCCCATTTTAACAAGGTGTGTTGTTGAGGTTTGAGGGATGAATCTGAACCATACACACCATACCATAAACAAATTTATTTATTTATTTATTTATTTAAACAGCAGTTTGAAAACCTTTGAGCCATAGGCTCATTTACAAAGGTACCTTGTCACAGTAAGACAAACGAAAATACACAGTATAACAGTACAACACAGTATAACAGTAACTTAAGACATAGATACAAACAAGCTGGTACAGGTAGGATTGATACAAACAATACCAGAGTTATGTTGTCCTTAGCAGCTTAGTAGTAAGCTTTGTCATAAGTATTGAGTATGGCTTTGACTAGTGGCAATTACAGCTTTGGGGGTTAATAAGGTGGTTACGTAAGGAAGTTTTGAAGCACGATACAGTTGGAGCTTCAGAGATGGAGGGGAGCAGTGTGTTGAACCAGAAGGGGGCCCTAAAGCTGAAGGCTCTTTGGCCATGAGAGGTCCTAGCTCTAGGGATAACAAGAGAGGTTTTCCCAGAGGTCCAGTATGAACTAGTGACAGAGCGGCGATGGTGGTGGTCAATCCTGGTGGGGATAGCCCAAGGAGGGCCTTTTTTTAGTGTACAGGTCAGATATTTGAGGCTCATCAAGATCAAGTACCAGCACTTTAGCGCACAATAGACAGGTGTGTGTTAGCCTAGGTGCCCCAGTAATTAACCTGCAGGCCTTATTCAGAGTAGTGCAATTTTATGGAGTGCGGTCTGATCAGCAGCACCATACACTGGCAGTCCATAGTCCACTAGGGACAGGATAGAAGAGTGACTGAGAGTCAAGATCTCGGGAGGCAGTGCTTATACCGATGTAAGATGCCCAATCGGATATTAGTGGCAGTGGCTAGGCAACGATGTGTCCATGGAAGGAGAGGGAGGAGTCAAAATGGATCCCTAGGTATTTATAGGAGCAAACTTGTTCGAGTGGGAAAGAGGACCCAGAGTGAATGAGGAGTTTGAAGTTGCAGGACTTGTTTTGAGGATGAGTGAAGAACATGGTTTTTGTTTTTAAGATTTATCACCAATCTATGTTCTTGAACCAGCCCTCGGCTTCAGCGAGGACTTCTGCAGCGAGTTCTGGAGGGCAATAGGGTTACGACTTGAGGCAAAGATGACTGCATCATCAGCGTACAATAGAATGTCTCTAGCAAGAGTGTGGAAGGGTGTTAAGGTAAAGGAGAATAGTAAGGGGCCCAGAATGGAGCCCTGGAACCCCAGAAAGATGGGACAGATGTCTGAGTAGGTCCCATTAATTTTACACACTGTGAGCGGTCAGACAGATAACTGGTGCACCAGAGATAGGCCCAGCAGCAAAACCAGAGAGACTAAGGGCATCAAGAAGGAGGGGTGGAGACAGTGTCGAAAGCTTTAGAAGGTCAATGAAGACCACACCAGCCAGAGAACCAGTGTCTAAGGAGGTGGAGAAAGTTGGAGAACTCTAGGAGGGCTGTGTTGGTACTGTGGCCCACTCAGGCCATGCTGCTCAGGACATAGGACATTGTAGGTGGAGAGGTAGTCAGAGATTTGAGAGGCCACCACTTTTCCAAGGCCTTGGAGAGAGGAGAGAGAATGGAGATTGGCTGATAGTTTCCAGCCACAGTCCTATCACCACCTTTAAAGATAGGGGTGACAGTGGTGACTTTCCAGGCAGTTGGGACCTTCCCCAGGCAAAGAGAGTGGTTGATGAGGCACGTGATCGGGTGAGAACTGTGTCTAAGACCAGTTGTAGGATACATGGATCCAGGGTGTCACTGCCTGTACTATTACTCTTGAGGGCAGTGACAAGGTGCAGCCTAAGTTCTTGGGCAGAAACACAGAGGAGGAGAAAATAAGGATGAGAAAGATTTATGGCAGGTGCTGGGGAGGAGGTCAAAAATTTGTAGGGAGGATAGGGCTAAGGTCAGTGAATGAGGTGTTGAGGTGGTTGGCTATGAGGGCTGGGTCTGAGGAGATAACTCCATTAATGTTGATCTGGGTGGGTGGAGTGTGCACTCCCATTTAACTGTTTAATGTTATCCCAGAAGGTTCTGGGGTTCCCCATGAGGCAGTGAGTGAGGACCGATAGTGCTCAGACTTGGCCTTTCTGATGGCCTGAGTGCACTTGTTTCTGGCGGCAGCATATAACTGCCTGTCACTGGGCCGCCAGTCTCAATGGCACGGTGCCATAGGTTGTCCCTATGTTTGAGTTGGTGGATCAAGCTGGGGTTACCAGGGGCATTCTGCCTTTAGAACGCAGGGTCAACATTGAGGCAAAGATATCACAGGCATTATTAAAAGTTCGGGAAAGAAGGAGAGAGCTGTGTCGATGTCAGAAGTTGCCTGTATAGAGGCCAGTCAATTTGGGACAGAAGTTCTTAAGTTTTATCAGTCCACCAGGTATTAGATGCCGCCGGCATGTGGACTGTGCTATGGGTTTGGGGACTGAGGATGACCAATGGAATAGAATGGGGGAGTGATCACTGAGAGAGTCTGGGAGGACTTGTACATTGGGGATCCGATTAGGGCGGTTGGTGAGTACCACATCAAGCAGGGTACTGGAGCCTCTCTTGGGGTTAGTCCAGGTAGGGTGGGTAACTAGTTGCGTTAGGTCTATTGCAGAAAAGGAGTCTTGGGTAGAGGAGGAGGAGGGGCTGAGCCAGTTGACATTTAAGTCACCCACCAGAATTTGATCAGCGGAAGGAGGTAGTGAGGAAAGGTATTCTGTAAGAGAGGCAATGGCCTGTGTTTGGTCCCTGGGGGGCACGTATGCAGTAGTCAGATAAAGGGGTCCCTTTAAAGGGTCAGGGGTTAGTTTCAGCGTAAGCGCCTGGGCCCTGGAGTCAAGGATGGGAGCAGGCAGGGCTAGTACGGGGAGAGATTCCTTGACATAAATAGCGCAGCCGCCCCCGCCTCCCAACACGGTCAGACCGGAAGAGGGTGAAACCAGGAAGGGAGACTAGGGAGTCAGGGGAGGATTTCAACAGCCAAGTCTCAACCAGAGCGATGACATCAGGGTTAATTGATGTGATCAGGCATTGTAGTGAGTCAAACTTTTTTAGGAGGCTACAGATATTCATGGAGACCATGCATAGGCCTGTGGTGCTAGTCAGGGAGCTCCTGGGAACCGGGACAGGGTTTGGATGAATGTTCCCTGACAGGAGTAGTAGCATGACTAACACCCTGGCTGGGAGATGGTGAGAGGTTTTCCACGATTGACATGAGGGGGAGGGAGGGAGGCTAAGGGAACAGGGGTGGGCAGAGTGGTACAGGAAGGAAGGCAAGAATAAGAAGACACCCAGATGTGCCTGAGTGAGGAGGAAGCTAGGGGAGGGCAGGAGGACCGAGACACACAGAGGTCCCAAGGGCAGGAGAGCAGGTTCAGGAGCAAGGGAGGGAGGGTGCCAGGGCACAGTCGGAGTAGCAGATGGGTAAGGGGCAAGTGCACTGCTAGTGGGGATAGGCACAGGCAGAGCGTGAGGCAGGGCCAACATTGTGGTAAGCAAGATCCAAGGGAAGTAGTACTGTACAGGTAGGAGTAGGAAGTAGCGAGGGAGCATAGGTCCCTCTAGTGGCCAGCAGGTATAACCTGCAAATGGGAAAGGTGTGAGAACATTTTTTGGGCAGGATGTGGGAAATGACAGTTGTATTGTTCATAATGTAGTGTGGAAAAATGGCTATGTTGAAAATTTGGAGTAATAATATTAAAAATGGACCATGTTACGCCCATGCATAGGAAAATTTAAATGAGCACAAGTAACTTGGATGTTTGTTGGTATTTGTGCTCCAAATTTTCAACATCGGCTTTTTGGGACCCCATTTCATGAACAGTGGCATGATCATTTCAGTGCTGTATCCTGAAAGGTGATTTAGTGTAGCTACTGTGCTTAGGTGATTCTTGATGGACAAAATGTCTGCCATACACACCATGTCATAAACAAATGGGAGTAACTCCTAAAGTGAACACGATACACACAAAGTTCAGTGGCAAGGTTGTTAAACACATTACCTTTCTGATGGTGCTATGCAGTCAATTCTAAACAATTCAGGCTGGCAAGTAATATTAAAACATGTGAGTGACGTCTCCAGACATTACTAGGACACACGGGAAGTCTGTAGGTGACTTCTATAGTCATTCTCGAGACACAGCAGTACATTTGCTGCTGCCTACAGGATATTCTAGGAGGCAATGAGTTAACAGCATTTAGAATGTTAGCTGGGATCTCATTAAGCCACAGTGGAGTATGGGTAGGAAAAAGATCCTTGTCAAAGAGCTGTTCTTTGCATTGGGACACAGAACAGGTGTAATTGTTTATTCCTGCCATTTGCTATTGATCTAGAGCTGTACTAGTACTGAAGAGTGGTCTTGTGAGTGGGGAGGGGCTGAGATGTGGGTTTTCCTACTTAGCAGGGTGCTCAGCTGAAGACTTCAAATTCTTACTTCCAGACACAGACCTGAGGGACTATAGCTGCAAGTCTTTGTGGGTACACAGCACCAGTACTGAGAAAGACTGTATGTAAGCTCCCGGGAGGGGGCTTACCTGGTAGTCCTCCCATATGTCAGCTGTACCTCTGGGCGCCCTCCCAATGAATCTCCCAGGCCACCGCCTGGCCCAAGTTCTGTGTCCCTCCCCCACAGTTTCCCAGGCAGTCTCATTATCTCGTTTGAGCCTGCTGGGCCTCTGGAGCACATTCTGCAGTGGCCAACATTTCAGCCATGCAGCCACTGTTTGCACTTCGAGAGGCACACTGTTTGCGACTGCCGATTGCTGTCTAAAGTTGGAAGGTGTTCCCATGGATCCTGCATAGTATTTAGGTAAAAAGGCACTGGGGACCCAGAGTAAAGGCAGAGAAAGTGTTTTTAAAGTAGAAGGGCACCTATTGCGCTATCTCTGGGGCACCAGCATTAAAGGGCACAAGAAAGGGCACTGAAGCCCTAATGAATATTAATGAACTGCTGTGGTTTTAGAGGGTGCTGTATTTGCAAGGCAGCAACACAGAAACTAGTCACATATGGGAGAGATTATTAAATGTATTTAAAAGAGAAATGATAGGGCTATGTAACTGTAAGGAATTTATGTAAGAATAAGGTTTATCCTGGTGGCACCAGGACAGTTATAGTCAGACTGCAATAAAATGTGTGTTTGGGACTATACAGCAGTCATCATTTTGCAGCAAAATAACCAGTTGAGAGCCTGGACCTTTGATCAGAGACTTAAGGGAATTAATAAAGACTTGTGAGGACAAAAGGAGGACCTTTTCTAGGAACCAAAAAGCAAGCCAATTAAGAAACTGGACAGTCTGGATAGTTTTAACAGTCAATGAGATTCCTGGACCTTAACCCCGTATAAAAAGGGGTAACTGCTGAAACAGTGGAGATTTGACAGATCTGCCCCGGAGTTCAGAGTGTGAGCCTCTGAGGAGCCAGTCATCTCTCAGATGTTAGGCCTGGTGCGCGAAGACATTTCTCGGTGGTTCAGTCCATGGGGTCCAAGGTGCATGAGTTGGTGCAAGCTGCAGCATGCAACAAGTGGGAATTCATGCAGAAACAGGCATTATTGCGGATCAGCCTGCAAGCTACTAGAAGGACCAGAGAGGAACCACTAGCACCCTTACATATAACATAACCCAGACAGACCATTTAAGGGTAACTGGTTTATTCCACTGGGGTGTTACACAGATGAGGCACAGTGATGGGTCCTGGTAGGACAAGACATGTGCATGTGTCTTCTGTTGGCACCCTTTGCAGACTGCATGGGAGGCCTTTTGGCACAATGCAATTTTGCTTAAAGTTGAACCAGCATAATATTCTGTGGTGATTTGCCTATACAGCCCATGATGCTCTGCATTATGGGAATATGTGTGATTTTGTATTTCTTTGAACCTTGGCTTCCCGATCAATGTCCTTTGGGGTAACCATTGCCTCAGTGCTTGCACACTAAGGTTCTTTGTGTTTTAGCTTCTTTTGTTGTTTTTATTAGGCTCACCACAACATAACCCAGACAGACCATCTTAGGGTAGCTGGATCATTCCACTGGGATGTTACACAAACAAGGTACATTGATGAGTCCTGGTAGGATGAAACACATGTATGTGTCTTCTCTTGGCACCCTTTTCAGACTGTATGAGAGGCCATTTGGTACCATGCATTTTTGCTTAAAGTTGAACCAGCATAATATTATGTGGTGATTTGCATATACAGCCCACGATGCTCTGCACTATGGGGGTATGTGTGATTTTGTATTTCTTGTAATCCTTACATATACATGTGTGAAAGTTGCAGAAGTGCTTGTGTGGCCGGCCAATTCAAGATATCTGTTTTGCAGTTTTGCTCATTAACTCTAAGCCATCTGCCTTGGGCTATGTGAAATCAGCCTCTGTTGTTTGCTCCTGTATCACCAGACCAGCTGCTGTATGAGGACCATGAGGAAACCTCCCCCTGCTTCAAGAAACATCTCCACAGGTCTTATTTCATTGGCTCATTTCCAGTGTCTGGGTACAGTGAGTAGAAATCAGGGTAGCTCAGAGACAAGTTTTATTAATCATTGTGGTACCACCTAATCTCCATTTCACTGCGAGTTTAATGGCTCAAGAGACTGGTCCATCCGACGCCGGACACAAATAAAACTGCATGCCAAATCATCATCCTGGGCACCATTTAGGTTTGCTTGTTTTCCATCTGGATACCTAGTATATTTATAGAACTGCAGAGTGGAACTAAATGCATGCCAGTATCCTGGCTCAAACCAGTAAGGATAAAATCATTTGACCAGATTTGCCCCTTCCTTGTTATTCTCCCCCTAAATAAACCTGATTGGTGTTGCAGTGTTATATTGCCTTATGCAAGTTTACTGGTGGTCTGTTACTGTGTTTGGAATATTCCTGAACATGCATGCCTGATAACCGTTGTTTGCAGGTGCTCCAGGAGGTAACACTGAAGCCCAGATCATGGTAAGTGGGAAACCTATGAACATATCATTAATGTCTGTTGACAAATGTACTGTATTGTGAATGTTGTGAGAGATTACTGCTTGTTCCAAGGTCTAGGGCCACTAGGTGGGGTAGTGGGTAGTTATAGCTTCCCAGAGGGCTGTAACAAATTTAATAAATACCACTGAAACCTGACTCTGAGTGGAGCCACCAAAACACTGTGTTTACCATGGGTGAGCAAACCCTGGTACTAGCTAGTTGCAAACCCAGGCTACTCAACCTGTGGATAGTAATACTGGCAGGGGTTGTAACCCTAGAAGTAGTGCTACAAGCCTGTTTAACAAGCAGTGTAGTGTTTAATATGCAGAGTTGCACTGCTACTGGAAGAGTGGTCCTGTTGGGGGGATGGGATGTAGATTTTCCTACTCTTAGCAGGGTGCTCAGCTTTAGGGCTGGTCACTGGGCAGGAATATCTAGCAGCAAGGCAATTTTAATTTTTCAGATGTCCAATACTGGAGACTCTGGGTGCCATACAATAGCAACAAATCTATCATAATATGACAAAGGAACATAACACATTTTCAGTCTATGAATTATCACTTTCATAAATTAAAATCAGTAACACCAGAAGAGGGTAAAGGGGGGGAAGGGCCATCTTGTGGATGGTACGGCCCACTCCAGGGCTTTAAGTTAAGTTTTGCAGCCACTAGCTAGCATGTCTTGTGACTGGGAAAATGTACTAGCCCCATAGACTCTTCCATTAGCCCAGCTGAAGTACTGTACTTTTTGGTTACATTCTGCAGTACCAACCTACAGGGCTCATTAAAGGAAAATCTTACTAGCCTAACACAAAATCCACCAGAATTTGACTAGTTGGTCTGTACAAGTTTTGGCCACTGCACTCTCTGTGATGGGTTGCCAGTACTTAAACAACTTATTTTTAACATGTAATGACTGAGTTGTGGTCAATTCCGAGGCTGCTAGTGACTGGCTGTCAGTGCTGTGACTGTCAGGGGCATTGTTGTAAGGGGACAGGTAAGTACTATGAGTATTGAGGGAGGTTCTGAGGCAGTGTTGTGTTAATGGTGGGGGTCAGTACTATGATTGTTGTGGTTGGGGTTATTTGTGCTTTAACAATTGTGGGTGAGGAGCCAATGCAGTTATTGTTAAGGGGTAGGTGGCCAGTGCCATGACAGTCAGATGGGAGGCAGGACTACAACTTTTGGCAGTGGAGTGTTGTGACTGTGGGGTGGGGATTACTGCTCTGTCTGTCTGTAGAGGTATCAGCCCTGTGACTGTCATGGACATAGGGGACAGTGCTTTGACTGTGGTGGTGGGTAGTGCTGTGACTGTTGCAGTAGGAGGTAAGTGCTGTCACTGTTGGGGATGAGGATCAGCACTGTGACTGTCGGGTAGGTGGCTACTGTGACTGACAGTGGAAGGTGTTAGTTCTGTGACTATTGAAGGGTGGTTCAGTTCTGTGACTGTCGGGGGGTTGGGGTGGCAGTCCTGTGACCATTGTGGGCGAGGAGGCAGTGCTGTGGCTGTTGTGGATGGGGGTCAGTGTGGTGACCATTAGGAGTAGTAGATCAATGCTGTCATTGTCAGGGGATGGGAATTAGTGCTGTGACTGATAGTAGGGTGTGTCAGTTCTGTGACTTTTGGGGGTGAGGTGGCAGTGGTGTGACTGTTGGGATTGATGATCAGTGCTGTAAGATGGGGGTAGGCTGCAGTACCGTGACTGGTGATGTTACTATGGGGGAATGGGGATTTGTGCTGTGGGTATATTATCATTGTTTTGACTGCCAGGTTGGGGGGCTGGGTAGGAGAGGAGTTCTGTGACTATTGGGAATACTGAGAAAGTGTTGCGACTCTCAGGGGTGTGGATCAGTGCTGTGACTGCCAGAGGTAGGTAGTCATTGTCAAGATTGTCAATGGAGGGTGTTAGTCCTGTGACAGTCAGTGGGGTGATACAGTCCTGTGATGGGAGTTCAATCCTGTGCTTGTGGGGAGGGGTGATACAGTCCTGTTACTGTTGGGGGATACAGTTCTGTGACTGTGGGGGTAAAAGTCCTGTGACCGGGGGAACAGTCCAGTCACTGTGTGTGTGGGGGTCAAATCCAATGACTGTTGGGGGTGGTTAATGCTGTGACTGATGGCGGATGGTGTCAGTACTGTAACTGTTAGAGCAGTGGTACATTCCAGGGATAGGGTGTCATGTACATGACTATCAAGGTAAGGGTCATTCCTCTTACTTTTGGGAGGTCTGCTTCTGTGCAGTTCTACAACTTTGAGGGACAGTTAGCATTTGAAGGAAGTTGTACATGTGGCAGGAAGGTTGTATAAGGCGCCAAACTAAGTGACTGATTGGGGGGGGGATATTGTGGTCCTGACTGTGTAGGGTGGTCATCAATGCTGTGATGTAATGTTGTGACTGGTGGGGAGGGGGTTACTGCTGTGACTGTCTGTGGAAAATCATCCATGTGACTGCTGGGGATAAGGGTATAGTGATGTCATGGTGATGGGGTGTAGTGCTATGATTGTTGGGAATGAGGATAAGTTCTGTGACTGTCAGGCATGGGTGCCCAGTGCTGTTACCTACAATGGAGGGTGTCAGTCCTGTAACTGTCTGAGGGGGTACAGTTCTGCGACTGTGAGGGGTAGGATGGTCAGTCCTGTGACAGTCAGGGGTCAGTGCTGTGGCTATTGTGTAAATAGTGTAGAGTGGTGCACAAGTAAAGGAAAAGGTGATGCATAAGCAAAGCAGCCAGCTTTTAATAAAAAGAAAAGAATGATCAGCACTCCTAGATTCAGTTTTACGGCAAAGTGCAAGATTTTTATTTTCCGGCAACATGCCTAGTATGCACCCACTTGGGTCAGCACCAACATGCAAGTGAAGGTGAAAACACAGGGACAGCTTTTCCAATGGTAATAAACATTTCATTATTCTGTTTTTTGGAGGTTTTGTTTTTGACACTCATGGTAAACAATTGCTGATCTTAGCGTTATACTTAAATTAAGCTTGTCTCTATCTTTTATCTAATTTAATTTAATTGATCCCTCTACAGATATATTTTTTACCTCTTACACCATACTATACTCATTTCATCTCCTCTCTGTTGTTCTCACTACTGTATTTACTCCATATTAACCTTCTTTTCTTTACTTTGAGGCAGTATAGTGCAGTGGTCTAAGGCTCTGAGCTGCAAATCTGGTGATATCTAGCAGGCTAGACCTGGGTTTGAATCCCACAGCTTCCATGTGCATACTGTGTGACCTTGAGCAAGTCATTTAACCTCCTTGTGCTCCCAGGTTGCTCCCATAAAAAAGCTTTCATCTTAGTGTGCTATACCTGGTTAAAAAAATAAAAAACTTTCACGAGTCTCACAGGATGTGAACTCCTTCCCCATCAGATAAGTATTATAGTATGTCTAACCTGTCTTATCCTTCTTAGTAACTCTCTAAGAACTGAGGATCCTTTGAAACCCCTTTCCTCTATTTTATTCTACAGGTTTAAGAAATGCCATTCCTTTATGACTCCTACCTCTGGCTCCATAGTACCCTGATAACAGATCCTGTACATTATTACCTACACTAGATAGGTTTACTGTAACAGCGCAGCTGCACCCATTATGGGAGGGTTGTGTATACTGTATGTGTTAAGGTCATACATACTGCAGCATTTTCCCTCCTCCATAAAACTTTTTGCTTTGCCAGTTGACTCAGGCAGGCTCTCAGGCTTATCCCTACCTCCCCTGTCCATCACTCCCTGTCCCAAACCACAGAGCCCAAAGTTCCCATGGATTGCCTCCCATCCTTATATTAGGGTGGCCAGAAAAGGGAGAACCATCCTTATTCCCACCAAGTCACTTACATCCACAACTGAGCCAGTCATCCAGGTGGTCATGTGGGACAAAGGTAGCTAGGTAGGGCTTTATGGAGCCTGCGCTAGCCATTTCTGCATTTTTTCCTTTCTTGAGTTCCTGCCTTTACCTGGGGGAAGCCAAAGGTCAAGTCAGCATACATTTCCATGAAGGGACAGGACAGCTATGTGATGAATCATTCAGTCTGCTTTTCCAACCCGTGGCAATCTGACATATTCCCTGAACGTAATACGATGTGGTGGGCATGGCGCACCTAGCACCTCATCCCTCCATACCACTGGACCAGACAAGCCCTATATTGCAGCAAAGGAATTATTTGTTACTACTGGGACAGACAATCAGACAGCAAGGTGCCACTGCACACCATGGAATTATTTTTTTAGTAACAGGCCCAGCAGTAAGAGGTGGGTTGTACTTGTGGACACCAGAGAATGTGTTAATGTTAACAGGGCCAGCAATCACTGTTACTGGCTGCCAGATTTAAACAAAATGTTGAGCTGCTTGAGGTAATACATATATATATATATATATATATATATATATATATATATATATATATATATAGGATATACAACCCCTTACTGGAAATATTATCGATATTTTTGTTGAGTTCAAGTTGGTCCAATAACATTATAGTGGTGAAGCCACAAGTGATGTTATGGGTCAACTCAGAGAACAAAAATATTGACAATATTTGCAGGGGGTTATGTATTCAATTTATGCCATACCCCAAAAGTGAAAAAAAGTAAATTTTGCCATTTTTGTCAATTATGAAAATCTAAAAGAAAACTATAAATGCAACACCACTCATTTTGTAGGTATTTTTGTCCTGACCAACTTTTTCACAAAGTAACATGCAACTATTTTTCATTTTAAAGTTATATTTATTTGTTTTTGCAAAGTGAAAAAATATAATTTTCTGCAGTTTCTTTGCTAATTATAAAAAACTAAAAGGTATATATCAATGAAACACCACTCATTTTGTAGATATTTTGTGGTAAACAACTTTCATGCTCATAGTACCATGCTATCATTTTCATTTTAAAGTTATTTGCATTTGTCTGTCAAAGTAAGTAAAAAAAGCATTTTCTGCTGTTTTTGTTTATTATATAAAACAATGAAAGTTGGTCATAAATAAAACACCACTCATTTTGTAGATATTTTTGTGCTGAACAACTTTCGTGCTTGCAGTACCATGCTATCATTTTGCATTTTAAAGTTATTCACATTTGTTCATCGAAAAAAGTGAAAAAAATGTGCGTTTTGTTGTTTTTCAGCTAATTATATATATATATATATATATATAAAAAATAAAAGTTAGTCATAAATAAAACACCACTCATTTTGTAGATATTTTTGTGCTGAACAACTTTCGTGCTCACAGTACCATGGTATCATTTTTTGTTTTAAAGTTATTCAGATTTGAACACAGTTACTACTGCTACTGCAGCTGAATATGCAAATGAGTTCCGAATGAGCCAATCTCTACCTACTGTGTGGATAAATTTACCTACAGTGAGGATAAATATGGGATATACAATGGTGAGCTGTCAGATAAATGATTTATCTACACAAGTGCTGTTTGACCTCGAGTAACTTCACGAGTGGCGTAAGCCACGAGTGAGGTGTCCGAGGTCAAACAGCACAAGTGTAGATAAATCATTTATCTGACAGTCACCATTGTGTATGTCATTTATGCAATAGGGATGCTTCTTATCAGTGCAGGAACATTTGGTTTTGACTGTTTATCTTCTTTTTTTAAAATGATCATTTCTGGGACTTTCGGTTAACTTTCCTAGTGTATGTCCGCCTAGCGGGGTGGTTGCTATTAAATGAAACACCACTCATTTTATAGAGAACTTCTTGCTAAACAAATGTCATGGTCACAGTATCATGCTACCTCTTTTGTTTTAAAGTTATTCACATTCGTTTGATGAAAAAGTGAAACAGAAATTGATTTTATGCTGTTTTTTGCTAATTATAAAAAAACTAAAAGGTATTTATTAATGAAACACCACTCATTTTGTAGATATTTTTGTCCTGAACATTTTTCGTGCTCACAGTACTATGCTATCATTTTTCGTTTTAAAGTTATTCACATTTGTTTGTCAAAAAAGTGAACAAAAATGCTTTGATTGACAGTTTGCATTTATCCCACATATGTGGGATAAATCTAGGGTAGTTAGATTTATCCCACATATGTGGAAATAAATGGATTTATGCAATTGCTTTTGGTTCCACACCTATTGCATAAATGCGATATCCTCACTGTAGGTCTGACCACCCTGAGAATATCGAAACTATTTGCCTTTTTTATCCTCACAGGTATGGCATAAATATATATATATATACATATATAAATTCCTTGTAGATCACCCTAACCACTATAAAATGTATTTATTTACTTGATTAATTTTGTTAACCAGGTAGGACTGCTGAAACTAGAAGTCCCTTTTTCAGGGGATGACCAGGGTTGGTACAGATGGTAACCAACTGCAGTTGAACCGATGAACTGTTGGTGGTATTTTACTGAATGGGGGAAACTGGCCAGGATACCAGCGAAATGCACCAATTCTTTTCAAGGAATGTCATAGGATTTTTAACGCCCACCTCAACAACCACCAGACCATGCAGAAGGGACCTCAGTTTAACACCTCATCTAAAAGATGGCACCTCTGGAGTGATGCATACCCCTCATGCTGCACTACAGGGCATGTATTGGGATTTAACCCAAGTGCCTGATGTGGGTATAAAATCTATAGCCTTCTGATCTTCTTGCCTCAGAGGTGAGTGTGCAACCTGCTGAGCCACTGACACTGAAAATAGCATTTTGCTGCCTTGTTGTATCTGACCAGAGTTGTTTTTTTTTTGGTGCCTGGAGCTTTCTAGATATTTGTTTGGTAGACTGAGCTGTCTCAGGGTTCTTATAACATTGTGCTTTGCTTTTACTTAAAAAAAGAAACAACTGACTAGCTATCTAACTAACTAACCCCACAGCAGTATTTGCTGTGTGTACTAAAATAGTTAAGCTGTTTTTCTTTCCTAAGCAAGAGTGTTCATGATGTGGGTCACTTTCACTTCCCTCGTCCACCAAATGACTCCACCATTAATTTCAACAACAGTTGTATGCACTCAAAAAGAAATAGTTAACATTCTTTGCCTTGACTTGTAATTATGGAGCAAGTAATAAAGGAGCCCTACTCAACATTTTCCATAACTTCTTTGGACTCATGGGTGTTACTATCGTGCATGACTTCTACAGTACAGCCAGCATTAAACTTAATTAAAAGCAAGTTGCTAACTCACAGTAAAGTATACCAAATTTCTTTTGCATGTTGTGTTTTTAAAGACAGTTTTTCAAAGGTGGAATCTGTATATAATTGTAATGTATCATTTTAATATACATTAAGTATTGTGAGAAAAAATAGATACAAAAAGGCGGATTATTCTTGCCTACTGGGCTGGAAAGGTGTTCCAGATGGTTGAACTGTGAATAACCCAGGCTGGAAGGGGTGAAGGTGCAGGGCAGCTAGCCCAACAATGCATAGAAACATAGACTTTGATGGCAGATAAGGACCGCTTGGCCCACCTAGTCTGCCAATTTCCTATCTACTTGATAAGCTGCAGATCCTAGTTAACCAACAGGCTATTTCTTCCCCACCCACAAGAATTGTTTTATGTCTGTTCCATGCATTCTTGAATTCTCCCACAGTTTTAGATCCCACAACCTTTCTCAGAAAGGTGGTTCCATGCATCCACCACCCTCTCTATGAAAAAAATCTTCCTCACATTGTCCCTGAGCCATCCCCCCTCTATCTTCAAATTGTGTCCCCTTGTTCTTGCACATTTCTTTTTCTGAAAGATGCTACCATCTTGGACTTTGTTGATTCCACTGAGGTACTTAAAAGTTTCTATCATGTCCCCCCTCTCCCTCCTTTAGTCTCTCCTCATATGGCTTCTCTTGCTGACCCTGCACCATTTTAGTTGCCCTCCTCTAGACTGCCTTCATCCTGTCTATGTCCTTGTGGAGATGGGGTCTCCAGAACTTGACACAGTACTCCAGATGGGATACAGAAATGTCCAAGAGAACCTGCACTCCACACACTGAAATACACACTCTCCAAATGCATTTTTGAATGCTTTAATAGCAAAAACAAAGTGGAAGTGCACGCAGCCCCTGATGAAGGGTTTCTGACCCAAAGCATCAGGGCATTGTGAAAGTGATCAGATCTGCATGCGCTTCCACTTTATTTTTGTTGTTAAAGCATTCAAAATGCATTTGGAGAGTGTATGTTTCATTGCTTGGAGTGCAGCTTCTGTTGGACATTTGGGCTGGAAAGGTCCTGGATTTCATGCTTTACACTTGCTGCTATAGAGCTTAGACAAGGAAGTATCAACTTAATAGCAAATAAGTTGCTTAGAAGTTTAATGCTGACTGCACTATATTACATGTACCAATGCTGCTAATTAGTGCATTTGAAAAATGCATGCAGCCTTAAAGGGCTCCTGACACAATTGAGACAAGTTTGAAAACATGGAGTATTGAGATATAAATGTAGCTTATATTTCATATTTTATTCTGTAATTCCCACCCTTATTTCCTTATTATTAAGGGTATTTGCATGAAAACAGTATTTCTACCCTTTCAGCTCTGTCTGTTTGCCTACACCTGACATCACAATTCTGTTTATGAAATCACAATCTGTTGCTGTGGAGATACTCATGATGGCATAAACGGGATTGTGATGTTAGGTGTTAGAAAGCAGACAGATAAAATAAAGTCTAGGAGACAGGGATCTTCTTGTCATACAAGTTTTTCTGTAATGAAGAAAATGGGGAACTAATTACTGAGAGTATATAAAGTAATAAAGACAAGCATTTGTCAATGACGAACATTTCTTTGCATGGTGTATGTGATGGTGTCAGTGTCAAACATGCCTGGTAATCAACAAACGGGAACTTTGGTGACAGGGTTGGTGGGTGGGGTGGTGGTGGTGGGTAAGGCTGAAGAGCAATTAGATCTATGGTAGCACAGTAGGTAGGGATCTTACAGCAGACTGCAATAGGTGGGCCAGGATTTTTTTTTTTGTTTTCATGTAATTATCCTTAGCAAACAAGGTGAAATCCAAATTGGTATGCTGAGCAGGGTACATGAATGCTGGGAGTAATAAAGGGAAAAAGTATGAGTACCATCTTGTACTCTTCCTGCATTGGAAGATGTATCCCCCGGCACCTTGTTTAATCCTTGAGGTACCAGAATGTTTCTGTCATGTCCCCCTTCTCTCCCTCCTCTACTCCAGTGAGTACATATTGTGGTCCCTTAAAGTGTCCTCGCAAGTTTTGTGGTGCAAGTCCTGTACCATGTTAGCCACACTTCTCTGGACCGTGTCAAGCCTGATTATGTCCTTTCAACAGTGCGGCCTCCAGAACTGCACACAGTACTCCATGTAAGGCCTGACCAGGGTTTTCTATAATGGCATCACCACCTCCTCCTTGTGCTGGGGATACCACTACCTATGGACCCCAGCATGCCACTGGTCCTCCCCGCTGCCTTAGCATTCTGCTTTGACATTTCAGGTGATCTGAAATAAAAATTCCTAGGTCCCTTTGTTCCTTGGTGATGGCGCAACTCCCTCCCATCCTATAACTGTCCCCAGGGTTTCTATGTCCCAGGTGCATAATATTGCAGTTCTTTGAATTAAACCTCAGTTGCCACTCCTCACACCATTACTGAAGCCTACCTAGTTCCTTTCTCATTTTCTCAATCCCTTCTGAGTATCCGCCCTGTTATAGATCTTGGTGTCATATGCAAACATACAGAACTTTTGTTACAGCCCCTCTGCAATGTCACAAATGAAGACATTGAACAGGACTGGTCCAAAAACTGATCCCTGCGGTACCTTGCTAGTCACCACCCTGTACCCAGATTGTACCCCATTTACTACCACCCTCTATCTGTCTGTTAGCTAGTTCCTAACCCAGTTCACCATCTTGTGTCCCATGCCTAGACTACCCATCTTGTTAATAAGCCTCTCATGTGGGATGGTGTCGAAGTCCTTGCTGAAATCGAGGTAGATGATATTCACCAGGCTCCCCCCATTCACTTACTTCATCACCTAGTCAAAGAAATCTATCAAATTCATGTGACACGATCTACCCACTGTGAATCCATGTTACCTAGATTCCTGGGCACTGATGACTTGTAAATGTTCCACTATCCTTTCTTTAAGCTGTGCGTGCATGATCTTCCCCACTACTGATGTGAGGCTGAATGGCCTATAGTTCCCTGCCTCCTCCCTACTACTGGATTTGTGTAGAGGGACCACATTAACCCTTCTCCAATCCTCTGGCACCACTTCTGTGTTGAGTGACTCTGTGAACATGGCTGCCAGAGGTTGGAAACATAGAAATTGCTGGCAGTGAGCCAGCCCAGTGTTGCTGAGACACTGGATTCCACACCTGCGCCATGCCTGCGACCCTGGTTTGAGAATGGATGCAGGTGCACTTCCCAGAATGGGAAGGGCATAAATCAGGGTGTTAGACTGCCTCCATGGAGGCTGAGACAGTCACCCACCCATTGCAAGTTTGGCCCTGTCATGGAGGGGGAGTAACCCGTGGGGATGGCCGAGTGGGATGGGTGCGGGAAGCCTGGCTGGGAGACAAGTCCCATCTGAAGGAGGAGGAGCTGGAACCACCTGCCTTTTCCGAGGAGGAGGAGCAGAAAAAAGTGTATATGGAAAAAAAAAAATTGTCAGCAGATAAGGACTGCTAGGCCCATCCAGTCTGACCATAAGCCATTTACTTGACTACAGCTTCTGACCCTCCCTCAGCTGTACCTCTGTGGTTCTCCCATGCCTGTACCATGCATGTTTAACTCCCGCCACAGTACTTGCTCATACTAGCTCCTGCAGCAGACCATTCCATGTGTCCACCACCGTCTCTGTAAAGAAAAACATCCTCATATTCCCTCTTAGCCTACCACCTTCCAATTTTGTGTCCTACCCCTCATTCTTGTATTCCTCCTGTATTGAAAGATGTCTTCCCCGCATCTTGTTTATACACTTGAGGTACCTGAATATCTCTGTCATGTCTCCTCTGTATATCCTTTCCTCCAAAGAGTACATATTGTGGTTCCTTAATCTCTGCTTGTTTGTTTTGTGATGCAAGCCCTGTACCATCTTGGTCGCCCTTTTCTGGACAGTCTCCAGCCTGTTTATGCCCTTTCAAAGTCGGCCTCCAGAACTGCACACAGTACTCCATGTGAGGCCTGACCAGGGTTTTATATAACATCATAATCACTACAGTAGTAGCCACAGACACTGCCAGCTATTTCCCGGAATTTCTGTGATATTGCCAGAAATATCTGATGCTTTTTGTATTTAAACAGTAGAGGCAGCAGAGAGAAACTCTTCAGAAATTTCGCGAAATATTTGGAAATAGTTGGTAATGTCTGTGGCTACCACTGTACCTCCCTTCTTCTGCTGGTGATACCCCTGATTATGCACCCAGCATGCCACTGCTCCTCCTCCGCTGTGTTTGTAGTCTACTTTGATATTTTCAAGTCATGTAAAATTATAACCCCCAGGTTCCTTTGTTCCTTGGTGACTGTCAGCAACTGCTCTTGCCCCATCCTGTAGCTGTCCCTAGAGTTTCTGTGCTCCTGGTGCATAATTTTGCACTTCTTTGATTTAAACCTCTGTTGCCACTCCTCAGACCATTTCTCAAGTCTGCCTTTGTCCTTTCTCATTATCTCCACCCCTTCCGGAGTATCCACCCTGTTTCAGATCTTGGTGTCATCTGCAAACAGGCAGACCTTCCTTCTAGTCCCTCTGCAATGTCACTAATGAAGACATTCAACAGGACTATCCTAAGCACTGATTCCTGCGGTACCCGCTGGTCACCCACCTCTCCCCAGATTGTACCCTACCACAACCCTCTGTCTCCTGTCTGTTAGCCAGTTCAACCCAGTTCTCCACCTTGTCTACCATACCCAGACTGCCAATCTTCTTATCAAGCCTTTATGTGACCCAGTGTTGAACACCTTGCTGAAACTGAGGGTAGGTGATGTCCAGGTCCCCCGGATTAAATTCCTTTGTCACCCAGTCAAAGAAATTTATCAGATTCATCTGACACAACCTACCTGCCGTTACGCCTGACCAGGGTTTTATATAATGGCATCACTACCTCCATCCTTCTGTTAGTGACACTCCACCTATGCACCTTGTAATATTTTCACATTTTGACACATTTTCAACATAGTCTTCTTATCACAGTACCTCATAAACCCCATATGTGAAAATTAATCTGTGACAAAACACAATTATGTGCCACAGGTGCAGAAATTCATTTTGGGCAGGATGTGTGAAATGACAGCTGTACTGTACATGAGTTTGTGTAAAGAAATGGCTAGGTTGAAAATTTGGAGTCAAAATATAAAAAATTTGCAAAGTTATGCATGTGCGTAAGAAAATTTCAACGAGTGCCCATAACTCTGTTGTTTGCTGGTATTTTTGCTCCAGATTTTCAACTTAGCCTTTTTGGGACCCTGCCTCATGAACAGCGGTGCTATCATTTTGTTACTCAGTCCTGAAAGGGGGTATTGTGCAGCGACTGCACCATTCCATGCCACAGGTGTGAGAACATTTTTTGGGCAGGATGTGGGAAATGACAGTTGTATTGTTCATAATGTAGTGTGGAAAAATGGCTATGTTGAAAATTTGGAGTAATAATATTAAAAATGGACCATGTTACATGCATAGGAAAATTTAAATGAGCACAATAACTTGATGTTTGTTGGTATTTGGGCTCCAAATTTTCAACATCGGCTTTGGGACCCCATTTCATGAACAGTGACATGATCATTTCAGTGCTGTATCCTGAAAGGTGATTTAGTGTAGCTACTGTGCCATTCTGCCCCGTCCTGTGGAACAAACTTCCACCTTGGGTGCAGCATGCCCCCTCATTCAAAACCTTCCACACTAGGCTCAAGGCCCACTTGTTCACTGCCACCACCTGCCACTGCCATGGTACCTGAAACCTCCCCATTTCTCTCCTATCCAAGTACATGCCTCAACCTACAATAAGCTGGTCTCACCAATGTAATGCACCTTTTTATGCTCACCAAGGTTCTCTAATTGCTGAATGCCCTATGCCAGCTTGTTTCACTCAAAGTCTGAGCGTTGCCTGTGTTTAAATGTTTGTAAATCTTAACTCTGTTACAAAACATGTTACAGCTACGAAGTGTGTCAGCTGCTCAGACAAATTTATTTGTACTCTCACTGTATGTTCTATTTTCCCATGTAATCCTGGGTTGCCCCTGAAAAATGGACCTTTGGGGCTCAGTGGGCCTACCGGTCACAAATTTAATAAATAAATAAATTCTGCCTCAAATGAAAAAATAGGTTTTGTGCAGGATGTGAAAAATTACAACTTTACTATTCATGAGGTGGTGTGAAACAATGGCTATGTTGAAAATTTGGAGTCGAAATATTAAAAATAACCAAAGGTTACATGCGTGCATATAAAAATGTCAACAAGCGCAAGTAACTGTCATTTTGCACCAAATTTTCAACGTGGGCTTTCTGGGACCCCACTTCACGAACAGTGGCATTGTCATTTCATTAATCAGTCCTGAAAGATGATTCCACACAGTGTCTGCGAAATCACCTTTTGGGACAGAGTAACAAAATGACAGTGAGTGTTCATGAGGTGGGGTCCCAAGAACCCCATGTTGATAATTTGGTGCTAAAATCCTCAAATAATGGCTGAGATATCAACATAAGTTGAAACTGCCACTGACAGCCATTATACACTTACAGTGCTTACCTTTCAGTTTGCGGTTCGTCTTTGAAGCGTGCAGACGTGTCCTAGTCCACAGAAGATTGTGGCTGCTGACCTCCAGAGGCAGGTATGGGGCAAGGGGGGGTGTGGGGAGGTGGGTGTGCAGAGGGAAGGTCAAGATAGGGAGGGGTGGTGGAGTGATGACGAGGGACCATTTTCTTTTTTACAGGGTTAAAAAAAATTAAGACATTGGGGGATGGTTTTCTTTTTTTTTTACAGACAGAAATGCTTTGGGACACTGGGGGTAGACTCCCCATTGTTCGACAGTGGTGGTGGTGGTACTATTGACTGTGGACACTGGGAGTGGGCTCCCCAGTGTCCCAAACTGTTGGGGGAGTTCTTCCACTGCCAACACGGGGATTGGGCCCCCCCCGATGTCAGCAAAGATAAGTGGAGGGACTGTGGCAGCAGTGGCAGCATCTGACACTGAGAGTGGGCATCCCAGTGTCAGACTGTATTAATAAAATATTATTTAGGGACAGTGGGAGTGGGCTCCCCACAGTCCCACAGTGCTGGGGGCAGGGGATATATGATGAGGTGGTGGTGCTACTGCACACCAAGGATGAAGGACAATTGTCTCACTGAGGTGGGGGGGCACTAGACACCAGAGATAAACAAGGTGGGAAGGGAGGGATTATGCTGGGTTGCAGTTGCATCCAGTCCCACTAGTGCGATCGCACTTAAATGAAAATGCCTTCGGGCACTGGAAACTCCCAGCCCATACAGAGCTTAGGCTGCAGCCTACTCCACATGGCTGGGAGAAGAGGAGCATGTATTTAATGTTTCTGTGAGGGAGCACAAGACAGAGAACAGTATGCTGGCCGGTTAGCTTACGCTTTATGCAAATGACAGAAATGACGTGCTTTCATTGGTGCACTTCATTTCTTTCAACTAGAGAATGGCTTCCAGCTGTGAAACTGAGACGAGTGTCACAGTCTGGTTGCATTCTCATTAGTCTATGAGGGACAAGCCCACTGTAGAGTGCTCTGCATTGGACTCATCCCTGACACACCTTTGAAATGTTGTTCTACAGCAAGATGTTTCTTGCACACGTGCAAGAAAACATAAAAATGGGATGTTGTTGAATATAAATCTTACTTTTTTCTAAGTTTTCCAGATACTGTCAGGGGCTCTTTAAAGGGTATAAAGTCTATCATAAGACATGAAAAAAATATTCATTATTTATCAGTTATACTTGCACTGTATCTGAGTAACATTAGTGGTAGGTATTTGTTGAGTACTGGTTACTCTGATATACCGATCAGGATTTTAGTAACTCTCAGAAATTAGCACATACATTTTTTATTGTAAATGTTAGAGGGAGATCTATTTCTACATGAACTGCTTTTGAAGAGTTTGATGGGGGACTCATGCAGGAGAAGATGGCTCCTTCATGCCAGGCTTCAACTTTACTGCATATGGCATCCAGCATGCAACAGTCTGCCTTTTCTTTTACCCCCGTGGTTTCAAGACACTGTTTGCTGTGATTTGGGTGTTCTTTGAAGCCCATTGGTCTTACATGCATGCTGTAGTGAGCCACAGTATTTCCCCCCACTCTGTCATGCTGTTTGGCATGGCCTGATTTACACTATGTAACCCCTTTCTGCCGAGCACCTGGAAGCCCTGTTCGGTCAGGTCTTAAATGAGCTCAACAATATTAATTTGATTACTGGACAGAACACTAAAGCCTTGGAAAGGTTAGGGCTGTAAGTGACGGCTGCTGAGACCAGCTGTGACTGCGATAGCCTATGTCATGAACTACAGGCCATCTTCAGGGAACAGGAC
Organism: Neoceratodus forsteri; assembly: GCA_016271365.2. Taxonomy (NCBI): domain Eukaryota; kingdom Metazoa; phylum Chordata; order Ceratodontiformes; family Ceratodontidae; genus Neoceratodus; species Neoceratodus forsteri. The sequence continues at coordinate 772,734,356 of CM057453.1, read as the reverse complement.
AGAACAATTCTGGACTTAAAGAACAAGCTGGACAATTTGGAGAACCAGGGCTAGCATAATAATGTATGCTTCATAAGCTTCCTGGAGAAAGTGGAATTGTGAGATCCTATCGCTTTTCTCTGATATGCCCTGTAGGCCATCCTGAAACTCCTGGGGACCCTTGGTTCAAAATTGAGAGGGTACATTGCTCCTTGCCCCCAGCCTAAGCTTGGTGAGTGGCTGAGACCCATCTTGGCTCAGTTTTTACATTTTGATATTAAAGAAGGACATCACATGATGGGCCAGGGAGCTGGGCAACTTGGAGTGGCAAGGCCATCATATAACGATCTTTCAGAACTACTCACTGAGTTGACTGTCAGATGATGATGGGCCTTCATGGAGGCCCACCAGGCTTTTCAGCATACCAGGGTCCCATTCTCTTTAAGATACCCTGCTCTCCTGCATCTGATTCACAATGGTGTCCCTGGGGCATTTAATTCCCTCGGGGCCATAATGGATTATTGCCTCTCACAGTGTGCCTCTGCTTCCTGAGGGAGAGGGAGCCATAATGCAGATGGAAGTGCAAGTGGGCACATATCATTGCTTGACAGAAGAAGATGCCAGCATCTGGTGCCTCAAGCAAAGAGGCACAATCACAATTGTACCTTGGCACAGAGGAATCTTCTTGATCTATGGCCCCATCCCTGGAGCCATAGTGACAGTGTCAAGTCAGAGGATGGTGCTGGAGTATGACGGGACTCTTAGTTGAGAATCGTTATGCCCCACTGCATCCAGGGTCTCCCCTTCAAATATTCAGGTTCCAGCCCAGGATGATGCTACTCCTCAACCATTGACACCCACCAAGCCTCCATCTGATGCTCCTGACTCGCTATGTCCATAGCTTCTTGCAGCTCCATTGCTGCTGCACAGGCTCCTTACCATTGCTTGGTTCCTCAGAATCTGCTGACACCACCGCTTCCTGGTCTCCTGGCTACCTGTTGTGCCCTTGGGGCTCCATGATCTCCTGCCTTGACTGTATTCCAATTGACAGTGTATTTGGTTTCTTCAACTTCCGAGATGCCTGTATGATTGCAGGAGGAGCTGTGATATTATGGGTCTGGGGCATTTGACCTCTCTGTAGGTACTATGTGTGCTTTTGGACTTGCATCTGCCTCCTTCTAGTTGTTGCAGTGTGTACTTTATGGGCTGGTCAGGGGCTGGGAACCAGTCCTTTTCTTTCTGTAATTATTGGTCCTAGCGAGACTGCCTTTTATGACCTGGTGTACAGTGTTATGTGCCCTGCCCACAGCTTCCTAATTTATTTGGGTTGGAAATGGGAGCACTGGACTCCTGCAGCTTTTTAGATGGTGGGGCATCAGCTGCTGAGTCTTGCTTGCTGCCGTATGTTGATTGCCCTGGTCTAGTCAGCAGTCCTACTTCTGATAAATTGAACCCTGCTTTGGTTTTCTTAATTTCCGACCTGGTGCCCTAGGTGTGTCTGTGGTAGCCTCCATTCTTGGCACAATGTTTGACATCCTGCTAAGTCTATCCCCTTTTTGCACCTCTTTTGCACCTTTACCCCTATCTGGTGCCTTGGTTCTTTTTCCCCTTGACAGGACTACAGTCAATGGTCTTAGTACTTATTTCCTACAGGCCATTATAGTGATTTAGTTCAGAATGGGCCCTTCTGTTTGTTACTGAATTTACCTTTTGGGGTGGGAAGGGTTGCCTCTGCCTTAGTTGCCACCTGGGTGGCATTGCACTCCCTTCAAGGGGATGCTGCTCTTTTCAATCTTTGTCGGTTTTGTGAATTGGAGTTCTGGGGTGATGGACTTATTATCAGTCGACCTCTGCTTCACTTCTTGTCCCTTTATAGCACAATTTTCTAGAATTAGTAGTCTCCTTGAAAGACACCAGGTGAGCCTGGAATGCTGTAGATGTCTGACTCCAAGGTACCCACTGCCTTACATAAATTACATAGAGAATAATGTATGGGGTGGTGTGTGTAACGAAGTTTACACACCCAAGAGGGTAAGATGCTACATAAACCCCGGAGGCTCAAGGGGTTTATTAAGCATCTTACCCCAAAGTGTGTGTAAACTTCGAGTTTATAATGCAACACCCCATGTTTTATTTTTTTATAATTAATGGTGATTTGCACTGTTTGTGCAGCTTTGCGCATCTTAGCGGCGTGTTTGCACGACATGGCATTAGCGTGGGTTTGCCGTTATACACACTTTGTATAACAAGAAATAACTCACGTGTTCCCTATGGGAAAAAGGGGAAGCCATTAATTATTGTATAGTTATGCTGTCTTGGTTTGTCATCTTTGTACATTTCTGTGTTATGGGTTGTGTTTGCTTTTTTCTCCAGTGGTGTCCTCCTTCCTTTCATCGGTACCTTCATTCTTGGGTATGGTTTTTTACTACTCTTGAGGCTACAGTAGGACTGTGCTTAAAAACCTGCTGGTTAAGTGCTGCCTCTCTTCCTCTGTGGCCCTTGCTTTTGTGGACAATGCAGTACCTGCTTGTGTCTCTCATGGCATGTTTCCTTTACTTGTTTCCCTTGGTGCCCTCCTTGATGTCTGATGCTCTGTGTCATAGCTGGAATGTTTAGGAACTGAACTCCCTGATTAAACTAAGCAGATCTTAATCCATCTGCAATACATGCATACCCAGTTGATGCTCCTTCAGGAGTCTAAACGTTCCAGCTTTGAGGCCCAGAAATTTTGTAGGAGGTGGGTCAATCTGGAAATTCACAATGCTGTGCAATGCAAAAGAGGGGCTTCTATTTTGTTTTGCTTGTTTTTCCTCGCTACTGACCTTCCAGTACCTCAGCCCAGTCACAGACCCTTTGACTCCTACTCTCACATTGGTTGCAACTCCTTGATACCCCCTGACTTGCCCCCCAGGGTGGGGTTGCAGCACCGTCCCTAAGTGCCGCATCTGACGGGATAGGTCAGGGAGTTGACCTGAGAGCTAATTGAAGCCAAGGGCAGGCTTCACTGAGGGCGGCCAGCAGTGCATTTTCTAGACTGACCCAGGGGCATGGACGTGCGATGACATCCAGCATCCGCCCCATCCCCTCTTGCGTGCTGGCACTGGTTGTCTGTGGTTCCCCCAGCCTACGCAAGGGGTCCCTCAGTCTCACCCCTTCCTCCCCACAGAGAAGAAGAGCAGTCCATGAGATGGTTAATCCTTCTTCCCAGCCGGCCTCCAACTCCCCAGGTCCATTCCGAACTCGGATCACAGCTGCAAGCGGAACTGCAACCACTGTGCCAGTCCGGGGTTTCTATTTTGATTCATAAGTCCCTTCAGTGGAAGCTGCTTAAACACTTGATGGACACAAAAGGAAGATGGGATCTTGCTGTTTGACACCTCCCCCATGGCCCTTAGTTGTGGGTAATACCTATGCCCCAAACAAGGACTCCCCAGGTTTCTTTCACAACACGGCTGGTGGGTGGTGTAGTTTAATGATTCCCAGGTACCCCTTATTTTGAGAGGGACTTTAACCTAACCATGGACTCTTGTTTGTGTAGAAGCCATGTCAAGCCAGATTCCACTCCAGAGTGGTCTAGACTGCTTCACTATGGCTTGGGACCAAGCCATATTTGACATCTGGAGAGTCTACACTCCCTGAGTGAGGGAGTATGCCTGTTATTCTGTGGTTCCATGAATCGTACAGCTGCATCAACATGTGGATCACCTCTCAGCAAACTACACTGATGGTTGTATCAGTTACTATCACCCCTAAGTTGATCTCTGTCTGTGCTCTGGTCCAGCTGGACCTCCTACTGGGACAGTCCACCCTCACTCTCCTAACTAGCATCTTTTCCTCCTTTTTTAGCCTTGGCTTATGGAGAAGGTTTGTGAGTATTTCTGTGTCAGTGATATGGGAGCCACATCTGTGGACACCCTGTGGGAGGCTTTTAAAGCCACCCTTCAGGGGCAGATTATGGGATATATATCACATACAGTAGGTGCAAGGAAAGAGAGAGGGAGCTTGCAGCCCTGGAGGCTCAACTTAAGCTGAAGGAAGCTGAGTTTAAGGCCAACCGCAAACTGAGGGCTTGCTCTCAAGCCCATACAAGCATTTTATGTCTAAGCATGGACATCAATGTCCTCACAGCCTGTAAAGCTGAAATGATGATGCTGCAGCTTTTCCATCGATAGTGGGAAGGGGTGAGAAGCATGGTAAACTCCTTGCCTATCACCTCAAGAAGCAGCAGGCAGAGTGGCATATTGCCACCTTATGCAGTCCTCGGGGGAGCTTTAGTTCCACATCCTCGGGGATTAATGCAGGCATGCAGGAATTTCATGCCCAGATTTATCAGTCCAGGCACTCTTTTGACACTTCTGTGGTACAGGTCTTCCTCTCCAAGCTCCACCTGCCTCACCTCACACCACAGCAGGCCAGTTCACTGGAACTATCTCTTTCAGTCCCTGAAACTGAGCAGACATTGAGAAGGGCCTTAGCCGAAAGGCCCCAGGTGGTGCCATCTTTCCAGTTGAATTATATCAGATGTTATCTCCTGTCATCTGCTTGGTATTTCAGAGGCTTTATCAGGAGGTTAGTATTGCTGGCTGATTCTCCCCACAATGGCCACTGCCACGATAGCTGTCCTTACTAAAAGGGTAAAGACCCCACTCAGCCAGCCAGCTACTATCTGATTTCACTAATTTCAGTGGATAGTAAGATCTATGCCAAGGCACTGGCTAATTGGTTTGCTTGGCTTGTTTCCTCCTTGCTGCATCCCTCGCAGGTGGGGTTTGCTTGGGTATCTTTGAGTTCTGATCGTTTGTGTACCCTACTCAATTTGATTCCTGTAGCTCAGCAGGCCCGCTATCCACAAGCAACTATAGCCATCAACTTTGAGAAATCTTTTGATTCTGTGAAGTGGAGTATCTGTATGAGACTCTAGCCTACATGGGGTTCAGGAAGCAATTCCTGGCCTTTATCCATACAATGTCGTGGCCCTCTGGGTGCAGCTCCTTACTAATGAGACCATTTCACTCCTATTCACTTTGCCCTGGGCACCAATAAGGTTGCCGCATTCCGTGTTCCTTCATGCTGGTCATTGAACCTTTCATGGCGCATCCATCAACACTTGCAATAGAGGGTGTCGTGGGCAGGGACCAATACAAAACCCTAGTTTATGCAGATGACTAATTGATCATATTGGGCTATGCCCATGATAACATCCACCCCAATCTATTTGTTGCACACGTTCTCTGTGATCTAAGGGTTGCAAATAAATCAGGGAAGGCGGGGTCCTTGCCCTTAATCAGAAATGCCTACATCATGTATTCCAGACTCTAGGGTTGCAGTGGGTGTTATGCCCTATTTTGTACCTTGGCCTCAAGATCCTCCTCAGCTGGGTAAACCTTATGATATTAACTTTACCTCTCCACTGTCTGAGCTTAAGATGGAGCTAGATCAATGGAGGATGCTTCAGTTGTCCTTGGCTGGCAAAATTGAAGCTGTAAAACTGATGGTGGGCTCCAAAGCTCTTTCATCTTATTTCACACCTATCCATCTACATTCCTTCCAGCTGGTTTGACAAGATGGATAAACTTGTGGGTGGCTTTCTGTGGGATTGCACTCTACAGCGCTACAGTCGCCAGAAATTCTGCACCCACTGGCACAGAGGAGGGTGAGGCTTTCTGTATTGCACAAACCTGTTGCTGGTTTGTGGACCTGACTCAGTCACTGGTTGGTTGGGTATTGAAACTCAGTTGCTAGGTGGGAAGCCACCATCAATGTGTTTGTTTGTTTGTCCTCTCAAGATTGTGGTGATGCATCCCACTATTTATACCTCTGTCACCACTTGAAGACAAGTGGGTACATGACTGGGTATAGATCTTACCTATCCTAGACTTGCTCCTCTATGAAATGATACCTCCCTTCAGGTTGGGGATAAAGACTTTGCTTGGCCTATGTAGCAGAGGGCTGTCATCACTACTTTCTTTGATCTTCCTCGCCTTTATACCATGGCTTCCTTCTCGGATCTCAAGGATTGGTTTGGTCTGCCTAACACCAAATTCTGGAGATACTGTACCTCCAATTATAGAATGCCCAGATTTCTTTACTAACGACTTTACAAGGGGCTACAGCACCTCTTGGGGATCATCCCCTTCTGTCCTGATTGTCTTGGTCCTCTACTCAAATCCCAAGCACTACTGAGGGTCACGTTGAAGCAAGCTCTCTCCTGGTAATTATCTACCCCTCCCCTTTTTAAAACACTCTTCCAGAGATCTTGCAGAGGAGGCATGCATGGAACAGCCTTCCTGAGGAGGTTGTGGGGTCTAAAACTGTGGGAGAATTCAAGAATGCATGGGACAGACATAAGGCAATGTTTGTAGGGGTTAGGAAGAAATAGGCTGTTGGTTAACAAGGATCTGCAGCTTATCCTGTAGGTAGGTAGGGGAAATGGGCAGACTAGGTGGGCCAAGTGGTCCTTATCTGCCATCAAAGTCTATGTTTCTATGTTAACCCCACATCTCAATTAAATTCATCCCTGTTCCACTGTCCCAACCCCTGTAGAAATTTGCCTGTGGACAGATCTGTAAACTAATGACCTCCCCACAAAGCAATCCAATTTTATGGAGAGTGTGTGTGTGTATGTTTAGTGTTCTTCACTTGAGGGGCATACTTGGAGACTGGGTCTTGGTCAATTACATGGATTATCGCTACCTTTTCCAAAACTGTTGAGTGCTGTATACCACTATAAGACCATCACCATGCCAGATGGGGGAGGGTGGATAAAAGGAGTCCAGCAGTCATCAACAACCTCAAAGTACAGCACAGTTTAAACTACTGAAACCAGCCAGTGCAGCAGTACAGCTACTGCCTGTGAGTGACATCGATGACCTGGGTTCAGAAATGGGCATGGGCTGTTGGAGGGCTGGCGGGGAGGAGGAGGAGCATCCAGGGACTGCTCTCCTCCTCTAGGAGTGAGGTTGGGAAAGCATGTGGAGCATGACTTGCCCTTTGCAGAGGCAAGAGTCTAGCAGTGAGGAACTTGACAGTATGAGGAGGTGGGACAGATGTAGGTCAGCCATGTCGCAATGTCACTGCATGTCACGCATTCCAGGGAAGAAAACTGGAAAGTCCGCAGCTGCACAAGATGCCACCCACCACCCCATTGCAGGTCCCACACTGCCTCCTGCAGTGCCTCTTTCTAACGATGCTTTAACACCACTTGGAGGTGACAGAGGTCATTCTCTGTGTGGCCCTTCCCATGGAGGGTCATCCATGGGGAAACATGGGAGCAGGTATGTCCTGGGGGCAGATGATGGGGCTGCATGGGATGTAGGGGCAGGGCAGAAGGGGGCTGGTTGGTGGCAGAGCCCCTTCCAAAAAAAAACAATAATAAACTGCACAAACCAGCAAATCAGGTCCAGAAACACAAATGTCCCAAGGAGGAAAAATACCCCTCATGTCTTCAGCCTCACAAAGCCATTGTACCATTTGCATGGCTGAGTCCTCAGCTCTTCCATGGTGGCTGTTCTTTTGATGCTCATAGAGTCTTCCCTTACAAGCTGCTGATCAGTTCATCTTTTGCAAGTCCTGCTCATACCGCTCTCCAGGAAGATCAGATACATTGATGCCCAATCTTGAAAGGAACTTTCTGGCCTGCAGGAGATTGTTAGAGAGTACTGTTCCGTTATCTTCAAGACACCACAAAAACAAGGCGCACAGTAACAAAACAAACCCCCAGCAACTACAGATACATGTCTGGTGGCTGGCCACCTTTCTCCTGCTTAAAGGTGATAGACAACGTGCATTTCTGGCATTTTAACACATATTCCCTTGCCTATGACCTTATAACTAGTGTTTTTGCAATTAGAGATGTAAATAAAACAGTACCTGTTTTATATTTTCTACTTTTCTCTTGCTCTGTAATGCTGTTCTGTTCCACCCTCTTTGGCCGCACAGAGTCAGTGTCGCGTATCAGTGTACTTCCTGATGCCTACATCAGTAACTGAAACACCAGTGAATGACTGCTGGCTAGAGAAAGTCCTGTTGCCGATTGTCTCATGGTAGCGCTGTCACTGAATTAGCGCTGTCACTTAAGGAAATAAAAATGAAATTATTTCAACTAAATCAACCATGCTTCTTATTATTTAAACAATGTGGCATGTTTCAATGTGATCCAAACAGCTGGTCCTCGGTATGCTTGATGCAAAGTCAGTCATTATTATTTAGTCAGTGAAGCTTTGTGGTGAACAAAGAAGTATAATTATGTCTGTGAAATGCTCACTCGTTCACTACCCCACCCAAACCCCATATAGTCACCCAAATATACTGTGTTTCCTGTAACCTGGTAACTAATCATATACAATATTATTTTGTCTGTGTGTCAGCAGTATTGGTGGTATGAATCACAGTGTTGCTTCCTTTGTGGTGTTGTGTGTGTTTGTTGGGGTTATCTTCACATCACAATAAAACCAACGTCCTGTAAGTTTTCCTTGCCCCATCATCTGGCATCTGTGATTTTGTTTACTGTGTATAGCTTAGCCCTGTGTGATCTATGTCATATTTTATGTTTTCACACTGAGGAACCCCTACATTTCCCGCTACTTTGCTGAATGACCAATTGCAGCCTCACTGTAGCTAAATTTGTTGACATTTCATAGTGGCAAAAACGAAGTGTACAATGATGATCATTGGTTAATCAGTTCTGCATTCCAAGCACAACATTCTAAATACAGTTACTCAAAACTTATCTGCTGTTTCCTCCTCATTATTGTGTCTGGTGTTTTACTGAGTTGTCAGCTATTTTGTATTTTGCTACATAGAGTGCAATAGCAATAGAGCACAATGGTGTACTGTGTTGCTCCTCTTTGTACCAACCCTTCGCAGAATGGCAAGTCTTTCTTCAATTTTCCTAAATTGAAGAAGCAACATGCTGCTTGGATCCGTGCCTCTCGTTGTGAAATTAGATGGGATCCTGTTAAGCATAAGGTACTGTGTGAGGATCACTTTGATCCCTCAGATTTCACTGTTACTGAACATAGCCATGCAGTGTGGCTATAAGTGATTGGACCTGAGGAAGGGCATGATACCTCATCACATTGCGACTCCAGCATGTGATGTCTCCATGATCAAGCGCAGATCAAAGTTAGCAACAATCAAGCCACCAATGAGGTATGCTGTGTTTTATAAAGTTCTATGTACATAGATACATAGATACATAGACAGTGTCGGCAGATAAGGGCCTACGGCCCACCCAGTCTGCCCATTTGAGCTTGTAAGTTCAGTTTGTTTTCCTAGAAGTCTGTTGCCCTTTACCCCTGACCTCCAGAATTCCTTTATGTCTATCCCATGCATTCTTAAATCCCGTGATTGTTTCAGCCCCACCACTTCCTCTGGCAGGGTGTTCCACTTGTCCACCACCCGTTCTGTGAAGAAATTCTTTCTCATGTTTCCTCTGAATCGTCCTCCCTCCAACTTCATCCCATGCCCTCTAGTCCTGGAACATCTTTTTGCTTAAAAATAGTGTTTTCCTGCACCCTGTTCCTCCCTGTAAGATACTTGTATGTCTCTATCATATCCCTCTCTCTCCTCTCCTCCAGGGTACATGTTCAGTTCCTTCAACCTGTCTTCATAGGACTTGTGATGCAATCCATGCACCATCTTTGTTGCCCTCCTCTGAACCTTCTCTACCCTGTCTATGTCTTATGGTATGGTCTCAAAACTGTACACTGTACTCCAGGTGGGGCCTCACTAGTGTCTTGTATAGCGGGTTATGACCTCCCTTTTCCTGCTGGTGATGCCTCTGCCTATACATCCCAGCATCCTATTTGCTTTACCTGCTGCCTTGTCACACTGTTTCCTACCTTGAGGTCATCAGAGATGATAACCCAGATCCTTTCCTGCTTGGTGGATGCTATATCCTCACCCCCAACTGATATATTGTGCCAGGGTTTTTGTGCCCCATATGCATTATCTTGCACTTCTTTGCATTGAATTTCAACTGCAAACCCCTGACCATTCTTCAAGTTTCTGCAGTAAGCTTCTCATTCTGTCTACACCCTCTGGTGTGTCTACTCTGTTACAGAGCTTTGTGTCATCAGCGAACAGTGAAATTCTGCCTTCTAGGTCCTACGCAATGTCACTGATGAAGATGTTGAATAAGACCGGTCCCAGCACTGATCCTGTGGTACCCTATGGTCACTCTTCCTCTGTGGGTGACAGCCATTTACCACCACCCTCAGTGTCCTGACACCCAGCCAGTTACCTACCCACCACACTACTGTCCTGCCCACACCCATATTCCCCAGTTTGTGTAATAGTCTTCTGTGTGGCACAGTGTCAAAGGCCTTGCTGAAGTCCAGATAGGCCATGTCCACCACCCTCCCTGATCCACCTCCTAGTCACCCAGTCAAAAATTCAACAGGTTGGTCTGACATGACCTCCCCCTGGTGAAACCATGCTGCCTTGGGTCCTGTAGTCCATTGACAACCAGATGTTCCACCAATCTCTCCTTTAGTAGTGCTTTCATGATCTTCCCCACTACCGAGGTGAGGCTGACTGGTCTGTAGTTCCCTGCTTCCTCTTTGTTCCCACTTTTGTATAGGGGACTACATCTGCTGTCCTCCAGTCTTTGGGTACCTCCCTGTTTCCAGTGATCAGCTAAACAGGATAGCCAGAGGTTCAGCCACCACCTCTCTTAGTTCTTTAAGGACCCTGGGGTGCACCATCTGGCCCCATTGCTTTATCAACTCTTATTACTTCCAGTTCCTTCAGGACCCTTTCTTGTGTAAAGGGACTTGTGTCCATTCTGCACCATTCTCACCCTTGTACTCCTTCAGACCCATTACCCTCCTCTTCCTCAGTAAAGACTGAGCAGAAATACCTGTTCAATATGTCAGCTTTACTGTTGTCATCCTCCACGTGGACCCCATCCTCCCCTTCAGTCTCACTATCCCCCCTTTGTCTTCCTTTTTCACTTATGTACCTGTAAAGGTTTTGTCCCCTCTACCACTGATTTTGCAATGTGCTCTTCTGTCTGAGCTTTGGCTTCCCTTACTGACCTCCCTGCCTCCTTTGCTTCTCCTGGTACTTCTCCTATCCCCTTCTGCCTGTGTCTTTTTGTATTGCCTGAATGCAATCTTTTTGGCTTTCACTTTCTTTGCTACCTCTTTGGAAAACCATAATGGTCTCCTCTTCCTTTCCTCTTGCTAACCTGCTTAATGCATAATTCTGTTGTTCTTGTAATCCCCATTTTAAATACTGCCCACTGTTCCTCAACCCCTGATTCCTGTCCCATTCCCTTAATGCCTCTTTCAAGTATCTCCCATTTTCCCAAAGTCTGCCCCCTAAATCCAGGATACATGTTTTTGTGGTTTGGTTCTGCTCTTTCTGTGATTTCAAACCACAATGACTGTAGTCACTGTTTCTAGGTGCTCCCCACTGTTACCCCATCCACACTGTCCCTGTTTGTGAGCACAAGGTCAGTATTGCCTTCTGCCAGGTCGGTTCCATGACCAGTTGCTTGAGAGGCACCCTGAAGAGTCCAGGATAAATCTGCTCCAGTTGGCGCTGCTGCTGGGATGCTCCAGTCCACGTCTGGAATATAGAAGTCTCAACCAGTACTACCTCATCCTTGTCTGCCATCCTTTGGATGGCTAGCATCAACTCCTATCTGTTTCTTCCTCCTGTGCTGGTGGTCTATAGACCACACCTGTGTGGATGGCTGTCCCCATTTTCCTTTTCAAGCAACCCACAGTATCTCTCCCCATTTTGTTTCCTTCTGGATCTCTGTGGCCCTTATGTCATTTTCATACAGTGCCACTCCTCCTCCCTTCCTGCCTGCTCTGTCTCTTCTAGATATGTCATGTAGAGTATGGCCATCTCTGTCGTGGTTATCATTACACCAGGTTTCAGTGATGTACACAATGTCCAGGTCTGACTGCACCATGACAGCCTCCAGATCTTCCATCTTGTTGCTAAGGCTCCTGGCATTTGCACACATGGCTTTCCATGATTTGACCTCCTAGACTGTTTCACAGTTCTACTCCAGCCCCTTCCTTGGTTGTCATTTATCCCTGGTTCTCCTTGCTGTCTGCCCTTCTGCTGAATTTTGCCCTTTCTGCTTATCCACCTCTTGGGCACTAATCTCCATCTTTTGCACACTGCTTTGCAGAGATAGCCACTCCTCTGGTTCATTGGTTCCACTGCTAGCTGTGGGGGTGAAGCAGGTACCCTCCTTGCTGGCCTGCCACCCCCTTTGCTAGTTTAAATGCTTGTCAATGTAGCATTTAAACTTATCATTGACTGCTTGGATTCCCCTCCAGGATGGATGCAGGCCATCAAGCTTGAACAAACCTCCATCCCTCCAGGTGGGTCCCCATTCACCAATGAATCCAAACCTTCCTCACAACACCAGTTCTTCAACCATGAGTTAAAGTTCCTGATGCATGCACTCCTATGCTCTCCCTTGCCTCTACAGGTGTACTTCTGAGAAAGTGACAGAAGTAGCTACTTGCTTGAGACCCTCCCAGTTTCCTAAACTCTTCCTGAACTTCCTTTGGCTCCCCATTTGCCAGGTCATTGGTACCTAGGTGGATAATGACATCCAGCTCACCTCCGTCTTGCCTTCCAGTGATCCCCAGGATCTTCCTTCCATCCCCTCCATGACGTGGCACCTGGTAGGCACCTCACCTCCTGTCCTCCCCTCCTGTGTCCCTAGCTGGATCCCTCTTATAATGGAGTCCCCACCAGGATTCGCTTCCTCCTCCTCTGGGGTCCACTGCTTTCCCGCTGAGTTCACCTCCCTAACCTTCACATCCTTTCCTTCCTTCTCTGGGTACCTCTATTTGGTTGTCCTCATTTGCCAGTGTGGCATATGAGTTCTTGAGTGGAATAGGATCTGGGATGTGCCTCTGCCTGACACTCCTAACCCTCCCTGAGCCCACTGTCATCCAAGTGCTCTCGTTCTCGGCATCCTTTGAGGCAGTTGCATTGGACTGGGTGGTCCCTGGATAGAGAGTGATGGTACTCCTAACCCAGTTACTTCGCTCTAGTCCAGCTACCTCCTCCCGCAGTCCAGAGATGCATGCAGATAGGGCAGCACCTCAGTGTCCAGAAGGTCTGCCTGAATATGGCTGCCCCACAGCCACTGCATTGAACCACTCCCCACATTATACTGCAATTTCACTACTTGTCTGCTACTGAAGCTCTCCTAGTTCCCTTTTTATTAATTTACTGTCCTAAAAATCCTGCCACTGATCCTCAGATAATTTTTTTTTTAAGGAAAAAGAAAACAATAAATAAATAAATGAATCAAAACACTTGTCGTGCTGAGGGTGGGCTTCTTCCCCCTTATGCTCCTACTTCACACCCTTACTATACTCTGTGTTTATGTATTCTGCTAAGTCTTTTATTTAACCAAAACAAATGGTTTCTAGCCATCCTGGTAGTGTAGAGGCTAGGTGCTGGCAACTTTACCTTTCACCACACTGATGACCCGTGATGTGGAGGACTTGGGTGTTGGAGGTTGTACGTGAGGTGGATCGAGCATCCCAAGGACTGCACTCCTCCTCTGGTAAGGGTGGGAGGTGATGACTTCTGAGCTGCTGGCTCCTGCTGGTAGCAGGGGGCTGGTGCAGGCTCAGGGCGAGTGTGGGTTGGTACAGGCCAATGTCAGATGTGCTGCGCATGTAAGCATGCACAGCAGCATCCTTGATGCCATTGCATGCCCACGGCGTGGGATGTGGGGATCATGAGGGAAAAACTAATCCTCAGGTGCGCAATGTGAGGCTGGCCATGCAGTGCCACAGCTGACACATTCAAGTCTGCTCCCCTGATCCCGGCCCCTAGGACTTACACAGAGTGTGGGGTAAGTAACCACTGTGCTGCGGCCTGGGGTGGATATGGCATAAGGGTCAGAGCCCTGACTGTGGCCAGTGCAGTGCAGAGGAGTCCACTGGATGGGTAGTCCTCAGCTGAGGAGGTGTAAAGAAATTTAAAACAAAACAGTGTCTGGTACACACAAACCTCAATAGAGGGATGCTGACTTCAAGAAGTTAAAATTATATATTTATTAACCGCAGAATGACATACAAGCTGGCAGACTTTAGCATGGCATGTTGCAGACAAAGTGTCCTTTCTCAAAAATGTTGTTATGCTGCATTAGTTACGTCAGGTAGTTTGTCATGCTGTACTAGCTATGTAACTAGTGCAGCACAACAATTTTGAACACAGTCGCACATGCGCTTTCTGGTGACTTGCGGTCCTCTGTGAACTGCCGTAGTGGTGACAGCTGTCCTGTGAGGCACTAACAGAAAAAGTAAGGACAATGAGTGACCATACACTATAAAAAATTATGTATGATAGCTCATTGCACTCCAAGGATATTTCATTTACTCGCACAGTTGGCACTGGAGGTCTCCAGTTACCACGGAACCACTTGAGTGAAAAATATCCTAGTTGTGTATGAGCCATCATACACAGTCCTCCATGTAATTTTAACTTCTCTGAAGTCAGCGTACCTCTGTTGAACAATGTTTGCATTGTGAGCTGGTTGTCGTGGGTCTGGCGGTGAGGGGGAGGATTGAGCGTCCATAGGACAGCTCCCTCTCCCAGAGAGTGGTGGGATGGAATATGCTGCTTGCATGATCCCTACAGGCAGGTGGTGGCTGGCACAATTTACCCTTAGATAGATGTGACAGATGAGCAGCTGTGCAGCTTGTCTGCTGGTGTCCTGTGATAGGGGAGAAAAAGTGAAACAGCAGCAATGGAAAAAATATATAAAAACACAAAATAAAGCCCTCACATTCCCCCTTAGCCTGCCTACTTCCAATCACAGATCATGACCCGTTGCTCTTGTACATTTGCTATGTTGATTGGTGTCACCCAACCTTCATCTTGTTTGTGCTCTTGTGGTACTTGAATGTTTCTAGCATGTCTCAGCACTCTCTTCTCTCTGTTCCAGTGAGTATGTGTCACGAACATAAGAAACTTGCCAGCATAAACAGGCCTCATGTTGTATCCAGCAGCTGACCCACCACCCATCCCCCTTTTCTCCCTCAGAAAATGCTCAGCATGGTTTATCCGGCCCCAACCCCCTTGCCCTGTCCCATTCTCTTTTGAAACTGCCCGCAGTCCTGCATGACACAACCTCCTCTGGTACAGCGTTCCATTTCAACACCACCCTCTCAGTTAAATAATGCCTCCTCATCTAGCTCTTGAATCTGCCACCCTCTAGTCTTAGCCCGATATCCCCTGTGTCCCTTCAATTCCTCAGCTTAAACAACCCCTCTGTGCCAGTTTTGTTGAACTTTTCAGTCATATCCCCCCCCAACCCCTTGTCTCATTCAGGGTGTATAAACACAAGTGTCTCAACCTTTGTTCACAGGTTCTGCCTTTCATCCCCTGTATTATTTTTGTAGCCCTACACTGCACCGCCTCAAGCAGCCTGATAACCTTCATCTGTTACGAACGTCACTACTGCACACAGTACTCCAAATGCAGCCTGACCTTTGACCTGTACAGGGACAGGATCAAATCGCTGTGTCTGGATGAGAAACCCCTCTCCATGCACCACAGCATCCTATTGGTCTTAGCCACAGACTTCCTCACTGATCATAGTTGTTCATGTTCCCTGTTACTATGACCCCATGATTCTTCTCTCCTCAGTGACACCCAACCATACCTCACCCAGCCAATATTCCTCCTCGGTTTGTTCGCCCTAACAGCAAAATTTCTTTTCCAATTATTTTTCTGCTCCAACCTAATGGGGCATCTCATGGGCTTACCAGCCTCACATCCACTGCCCACCTGAGCCATTCCCTAACTGATGAATTGGATGCTAGGTCTCCCCTCTCTCACTTGCCCTCAAAGGAGGAGGCAGGGACCATGGAGAGTCAAGTCTGGGTGGGCCGGCACTGGGCATGTGCTCATCCACTGAAGCACCATGAGTAGCCTCACCACCAGCAGCTGTAGTATTTTCCTTGTTCTACTTCCCCCATTGTAGGGGCGTGCAATACCCTCAGTGCATGATGTGTGCTCCCGCCCATGCCCAGAGGGAAGGCCGCCTGATGCTATCCCCTGTTTGCTCGGTCCTCGGTTGCAATGTTCCCAGTCTCCACAGAGGGTGCCACATGCATCGCTTGACTTGGACCCCTCCTTCCCAAAAGGAGAGCTGTCCATGGGACGCTCGATCATCTCATACCAGGCCAACCCCAGCTCCCTGGGCTCACTCCCAAACCTAGGTCACCATCATGGTGCAAGGTAAGACAGATGCCTCAACCCTCAATGCCACGGGCCAGAGAAGAACTGCATAACTTTGTACTTCTTTGAATTAAACCCAATTGCCACCTTGCTGACCACTCCTCAAGTCTGGTTCGATCACCTATAGCTTCTGCAACCCTCCATGTCATCCACAACTGCCCACTTCATGGTGTCATCAGTGAACAAACTGATCTTGCTTCCAACCCTTTGGGCAGTATCAGGTTCCACCCAGTTGCCTGTGACGGACAGCATCAAAGGCCTTGTTGAAATCCAGATATAGGCTATTCACCGTTTGGACCTTGTCCAACTCCCTTGACCCAGTCGTGTTTTCTGTTAGGTTTGTCTGGCATGATCCTTCAGACAAACCCATGTTGCTCCCCTCCTGGAGCTAATCTACTTCCAGGAAGCTTACCAGTCTCCCCTACAAGATAGCTTCCATAAGTTTACCCACTATGAAAGTGGCAGTAACATGTCTATAATAAACTGGAACATCATTTGTGTCTGTTCTTGTGGAGAGGCACACATGGCGAACCTCCAGTCAGGCATCATGTAACCCATGTCCAGGTAGGTGTTGAACATGTCAGCCAGTGGCCTGGCCAACACCTCCATCATCTCCTTCAACACCCTGTGGTGAATGCAAACTGGACCTGTTGTCTTATCCACCCTAACTGCCTTTGAACATTCCAATACCTTGCTTTCCATAATCACCCCATCAGTCACCTCCTCCCCCCTCATTACCAAATTCCCAGTCTACGTAGGTAGCGGACTTCCTACCTACCTAGTGCACACAGAGCAGAAGTACTTCTGCTTTTTTCTCCTCCTTCTCCAGTCATCCCCCCAACCCCTGTCCTTCTTGGCCTGGAATATCCTTTCCCTGCATTTCCCGTTCACTCTTACGTATCTATAGAATTCCTTCTCCAACTCCCTGATGCCCTGAGCCCGCCTCAGCTCATTGGAGACCTTGTCCTCTCTTATTAACTTGGTGACCTCCTTGGACCTCCTGCATCTCCTGTCCTCCTCTCTCATTTGAACTTTTCAGTCTCCTAAAGACACTCTCTCGGTTCTCCACACCTCAACACATTCCTTGTCATCCAGCATGCCACCTTCACCTTGGTCTTCTTGCTCAGAGTCCTGGTGCACGCTTTCAAAGCCTCCCTCAGCCCATACTTTATGATATCCCACTTCTGTTGTGCATCTATCTCTGACCTAATCACCTCAAGGTGCACCCCAAGTATTTCCCTCATCCTCCTAAAGTCTGCCTGTCTGAAGTCCACCCTTGTTTCTGACCCCACATCCTCCATGCTCATGCTGTGCATGAGCCACACTGAAAGGTGGTCACTCCCAGCGCGTGAGTTCTCCACCTGTAGCTCCCCTCACCATCTCCCCATTTTGATAATATCAGGTCCAATACATTAACAAGTTGAGTTGTTTGATTAACCATCTGCAGCAGATGGTTATCCTGGAATCCATCCAGAGTATCTGTTTCCTGTCACTAGAGGTTGCTTTGGTTCCTCAGTCCACCCAGATAGATAGTGGCACCCCATAATCACCACTCCCCCACCACATATGTATCGAAGCTGATCTGCCAACTCCATATTCAACTCCTTGTACTCTGCCAGTGGCTATGCACCAGCCCTAGCCTCAGTTTCACACCTTGAATCATGTAATTGCATCCACAGCGTCTCTGTCGCTTCACCCCTCCTGTTTGCTGTGCCACGTCTCCGTGATAGCCACAACATTCACCATCCCTATGTTTAAGAGACACTGTGGTCCACCTACTTTGTTATCCAAGCTCCTCACATTCAGGGAGAAAACCTCCATCCATTACCCTCTTTCTCCCTACTCTGTGCCTCCTCGACCTGCCCACTCCCTCTTAGCACAATCTCGTTACAAACACAGCTGTCATTTGTGGTCTCCTTGTTCTGATCCCCTACTTGGCCACCTTGCACATTACCTGCACACTCATCTCACCCCAACTCTAGTATAATAATCACCTGAAAGCTAAGTATTCCTCCATTTTCCACTTCAAGACTCCCTGCACAGCTCTACTCAAGTGCAATCTGCCCGCTGCATCTAGGTCAATGTTGACACATGTGTTCTCCAAATCTTCCACCAGCCCATATCCATGAAAGTGACACCACCACACCAGCTAAGAGTTAAATGCCACGGTCCTGTCCTTCCTTGCCCTGCTTTATCTGGGTACTAAAGGCACTTCCGAGAAGGCCACCAAGCACAAAACCTCCATGCACAACTTTACTTGCTCCTCAAATCTCTACCTAACCTACTACACCAGACTCTCCCTGGTTAATGGTGCCTACATGCACCACCACATGAGGCTTTTATCTTCTCTCCTGACACATCTAAGCAAAGCCTGCCATGCCCTGCCCCCTACTCGCTGTAAAGCCTGGTATGGATTCCACACATATCTGACTGTGCCATTCCTCCTCCCTACCCACCTTATCCCTTTAGCATAGTACCTCATCACTACTAATACACCACCCCTTCCCCACCTCTTGCATATAACCTTGACTTCACCCCTTGGCTTATGCACATCATCTTAGAAATAGACAGCAAAGTCACTGGACTCACCACAATGTTATGGAATGAGAGCTGTATATTTTGTGGATGGATATTTAGTCACTGTTATTGTCACAAATCACATTTTCAATAGCTTTTTATTAAAATGTGGATGATAATATACCCCATTATAAAACATCTAATTTTTATGTCACAGATTCTGGAGTTGTCACTGCTACTTTACAAGAAAGTGTATCTCAACATTCTGATGCAGCTATGTCAATAGATACTGTGATTGAGGACTGTAAATGGATTCCTCCATTCATTTGGATATTACAGCAATGAATGTGACACTGAAATGGATTGTGGCATGGAAACAAATACAGAGGGAAGTGCCAGTTGTATTGACATGTCATCTACCTCTACTTCGGTCTGTGAAACCAATTCAACTGTGTGTACACGCACCACCTCCACCTCTACCCAAATTCGTGTTGATGCAAGTATCACTTGCCACTGTTAATGTCAGATCACTATTCCACTGATTGTCTTGCACATTAGATATAATGAAGATAATTTTTTAGGAAGGCTGCAACTTAATTTGCAATTGGTTAATATCCCAGTACTGACACTGTAGTGCAGCATGAGAGGGGTGCTGCATTTCTGAGGTGCCGTCTTTCGCATGAGACGTTAAACCGAGGTCCCATCTGCCTGGATTGGTGGTAGTTCAGGTGGATGGTAAAAATCCCATGGCACTTATCGAAAAGATTAAGGAATATTTTATTAGAATAACATCAAAAATTCAATAAGTACATACAGTGTGATTCACTCCACAGACCCTTATACATCAAGAAAAAAAATTCAATAAATACCCATAGTGTGAAGTCACACTAACAAATATTTAAACCAGAAAGAATTCAAAGCAAGTATTACCGCCATATATACACAAAGGAACCTCCTAAGAAGTGTGTTTTTTTTTTCTTTTTTTCCAGTCGTGACCTCCCCCCATATATAACCCACCCCTCCATATGTGAACCAAGGCAAACTACTTAACTTCTTATTTATATTTGATAAACTTCAAAAACCCTTTCCACCACTCCTTCACCTTCCTTGAGGAGAAGAACGCCGTGTCTCGAATATAAATCCTGTTCATTGCCCTGTGAATCAACCTTCGGACAGTGTCATGGGCCATCAATTTTTGATATAGCATCCATTGGCACCTAGCTTGCCACAAGTAGTATATCAACGTACTACAGAAGATTTGTAAAGTGTCAACATGATATACTAACCTAAACTGTGGAGAATGACCCAGTACTAATGTATCATAGTCCATATATTCTAACCATTTCATATTCCATTGTACTGCCAAGAATTTCCACAAAGACATAGCATAGGAACACTTAAAAAGAAAATGATCAACCGTTTCTTCTTGTGCCACACACTCCAAAAATGGACAATTTCTTTCCTGTACTGGTTTATGTTTGGCGTTCCCTCGTACCCCAATTCAGCCATATACCATAAGCCATAGCGTTTCCCACATATAAGTAGGTAACCTTGGGTTGTTTCATCTACTTAAAACTATATCCACACACCTTAGAGGACAGTTCTTAAACACTGATTCACTAGGATATAGTTGAAGCATTACTGATTTATATAACTGTGCACCCGTACTAACTTTAACCACCTGTGCTACCAACCCCCATTTAAATACTTTTTTTGCAATAGGTATAAAATACGTCGGCAGGAACAACATAGGAATCGGTTTCGGGGGTCTCTCCTTCCAACAACCATAATACCGCCCCATCACCTGGCGATGTAGCATCCCAAATCTTTCCATGGGTACCCCCCAACCTAACTTAACATTTGTTGAAATAAATAAGGTGGAAAAAAAATAACCGGATCTATCATCCCTAAACCTCCCTTCTTTTTATCTAGGTATGTAAATTGTCTTTTAATCAGATTGAGTCTACTATCCCATAACATCTGGAAAAATAAACTATATATTCTGGTTTCCAAGTGCAGTGGCAAGAGGAAAATCAGTGCTGTATACAACAACTTCGGAACAACAAATTTTTTAATAACCGAAACCCGTTTAATTTTATCCAATTTCCATTGTTTCCAAATATTGATTTTCCTTTCTATTGAAGTCAATGCTAATCCCCAATTAAGGTCTGGCACATTTTTTGGGCTGTAAAATAACCCTAGAATTTTTATAGGGTCACAAGAAATACGAATACCTTGTACTATGAGTTCTGGTAGACCATCCGTACCTATAAACAAACCTTTACTCTTAGTCGTGTTTATAGTAGAATTTGCTAACAAAGCATAACCATCCATAAAGTCTAAAAAAACCCTACTTGTGTACTATCAGAAAAAAACACACAAATCATCCGCATAAGCTTGTACATACAACCTATCCTCACCTGAAGCCTAACTATCCCTACCCAGCGAGGATTTGTGTTAATGATCTAATTAAAGTATCAATTGTAAAAGCATATAACAGGGGACTCAATGGGCAACCTTGACGTACCCCTGTCGGAACATGAAACCCTCCCCCGATCTCCAGTTGAATCACTGGGTGGGTAATAGCCGAATTATAAATTGATTGAATGATGGTTACAAAAACTTCCGGGATCCCATAATGTCTCAAGGTTGCAAATAAAAATGGGTGGTAAACTCTATCAAATGCTTTCATCTGGTCTACAGAGACAATGCATCCTGAAATCTTTTGAAAACCGACTAGCTCCACAATGTCTCTCAGGACCATATGAGCCTGATTTATTTTTTTTCCCGGTACTCCACAAAACTGAAATGGGGAAAGAACTTTGACAGCAAATTGTTTTAATCTGGTATTCAGAATGCTCATAAAGAGTTTATAATCGGTATTCAATAGTGTAATTGGTCTCCAGTTATTCAATTCAAATTTATCTCCCGATTTATATAAAAAAATCAACAGCCCTTCGGCAAACCAACTAGGAAAATCTGTTTGTCCCATAAAAGCATTAAAAACTAACACTAAACAGTTTGCAAATTCCACTGGAAAGGCCTTATATAAATCCGATGTCACACCATCAATCCCAGGAGAGGTACCCTATTTTGATTTTTAATGGCCGTGATTATTTCCTGTGTAGTGATAGGCTGACTCAATATTAATGGATCAAATACATGTCTGGGTACCTTAATCAAGGTTAGAAAGTCCCAAATGTCCTGATCATCCGGGCCATCACTGGCTTATATTCCCAAAAATTGTTTAACTATATGTTGAAGTGACTTCTGATCCTGTACCAATTTTCATTATTGGAGTGCATTTAAGTTTGTAGATTGTGTATAAACTTTAAAGGCCTCGTATGGATCACCCTCCAGCTGTTTCTTAACCCCATATTGTAGAAGAGCAGTAGGGTCTGAGCCCTATTATACTGAACCTCTAAAGTTGTTCTTTTAGTATCCTAATCTGTGAACTATAATCCAAAGTAGAAGTATTGGCTACGAAAATAAATAATATAATTGCTGTCTTAATTTTAAATATTGGAGAAAATCATTATTTGCCTTAGCCTTCCCTTATTGTTTTAATAAGCGACAAAGGTCTTCCTAAGAATCTTTCCACCACTCGCCCATAGAGTCATATAAAAAGGCTACTGAAAGCCTTGCCATAAGTAATGCTTGAATTCTATCCAGTACCTCCCTAGATTTTAATAATAGAGGATTCAATTTCCATCTGCCCTCCTACCTATCAGTCTGGCATGAGGAGAAGCGTACAGAGCAACAATAGATGGTCAGAAAAGGCCACAGGACATGTTTCAAATGAAAGGGAATTTTGTCAGATAAAAATATAATCTATTGTGAAGTAAACGGTTCCTTTATAAGTAAAGTTAGGCCCTGAGCGTTGTTTACTACTCCCATTTATTAAACCGGCTGAGTGTACCATTTTGTGTAAAGCTCTAGTATCACAGTAAATTTTCCTACCCACTCCCACCATTGGATCACCAGCAGCTGTTAATGCACAGTTAAAGTCCCCACACAAAAACACCTCAGAGGAGGTCAGTAAATAAGGTTGTAACATATTGCAGAGCGCTACCCTTTCTACCTTGAGCTGTGACCCACAGACATTAATAAACTGACACAATCTTGATTTCCACAAACCATCTAAAATCATTAACCGTCCTGGTATCAGATCTATCAATTTAATTAAAGAAAAGTCATAAGAATGGAATAGAAACCCTATTCCATCCGCCGACTGCTGGCCAAAAGACCAATACGAAGGCCCCCAGCACCATTCTCGTTGACAACACCTGGCTTGTTCCATAGTATACATCCATGTTTCTTGTAGTGAACAGACATCAATCTGATTAGAATGAACAAAGTCATAAACTATCTGCCGTCTCTTATAATTTAATATACTATGAACATTCACCGAACCTAACCTAAATTGCATCAGGTACATTCAATTTCAGCCCATCACCTATCTTTCTTCTGTCGTTTCTTCTTTTTCCCTTTATAATCCTCCTGAATTCTTAATGGAGAAGGCGGACTGTCCAACGTCTGCTGTGAATCATTATCCGGGCAATCCATATCCGATTCCCCCCACTGACTTGATAACAAGGCAAAAGAATTTCTCGTTTCTACATCCATGGCAGGCTGATGTGGAAGGCCTTTAATATTTCTGGAAGACCGTCTAACTGCAGACACCACAGGTGCCCTAAAGGACTCCTGTGGTTGTCTCCCTGCTACAGTCAAAACTCCTATCGTAACAGGCTCCAAAGGCTCCTGGTCAAATTTCACTAAATCTGCCACCTCTACCCCATCCCCACTCACCTCAATAACCAAAGGTACTTTTTCAACTGGCTGTGCGTGACCCACATGACCTTCCCCTATTATCAAATCCTGGGCTTTTTGTATTAATAGGTCTGGGCTACCACAACACCCTTTATTTTTGGCTGCCCATGTACAGTCTGCAAACACATGTCCTGTCTCATCGCAGAGATCACATTTTGTGAAGTTAGCACATTGAAAGGTAATATGTCCTACTTCTCCACAGTTATCGCATCTTGGTTTGTCACAGGAACTTGATAAATGAGTTCTAGCACCACATTTATAACAAGCCCGAGGTTGTCCAGCGTAAAAACACACCCTCTATCCCTTCCTAACATAAAGGAATTTGGGATGTGCTCAATTCCCTTCTGTTTGTCGTAGTTTAACTTTAAACCGCCAGCCCCCTGTCCAAAATTGTTCCGCATCCAGAATTGCTTCTGGGGAACTCAAAATCTCACATTTTTGGCCTAACCAGTAAGTGATATCATCGATATGAACTCCTTCATTCCTAAACATAACAGTGACATACTTTATTAAAGGTTTCGTTAAAGGTATCACTAAAAAGGGTGTCCAAAGGGGGGAAAACTTAACCTGAATATATCTTTCCCAAAAAAGGTCAAGAGCTTACGCTGAACGAAAACTAATGTCAAAGTTGTCTTCCCCAGAAATATTAATAAATGCAAACACTTCCCTAGGAGAGAAGTGCAAAGAATCTTTCAATAAACATTTACCAACCTACTGTCTATCAGGTCTAACCTCTAAACCCTTTATACGAAGATGCCGCATTTCCTGCAGTGCAGCATCCTGTTTAATTTTTGAAAACAATTCTGACATTAATGGTTTCTTCCCCTTTCCTCCCTCTGGTCCTGTGCCTCTACTTGTACCTCAGCCACAGGTGCAGTTACTTCCCGCCTTTCAGGAGATGAAACCACAAAAGGAATAGACTCCTCTTTCCCACCTACCAACTCCTTAACCCCATTTAAAACAGAAATGTCTTGTAGCTTGGGTTTCCATGCTGGTTCATTCTGGGAGAAGTTTAATTTCGGGTCCCAATCAGGAGTGGGCTTCCAAGCCCCACTGTCCAAAGTCCAACCAGCCTTGCTGAGAGCTCTCTGTGGGGACCAGTTATCAGCATTGAGAGGCTCAGTCCCAGCATTGGTTTGAACTTCCGCTCCCCCACACTGCTCTTTTTCAGATAGCTTCTCACCTATCCCAGCAGTAGGTAATACCAAATGTCGTTTAGCAAAGATCAATGCCATTCTTTTCTCCTTTCCCTCCTCTCCTACCTTATCCAGTTGCCGTTTAGAAAAAGAAAACTCCGACACTCCAGACTGTGTCCCGGGATCCGTTTGAAAAACACAGCATTTCAGTGGTTCAGTACTCTCACTTGCAGCCCCAGTAGTAGCTCGAAACTGAAATCTGGACGATTTCCATACAGGACTCTTCTGTGCATCACTAAAACCGGTACCCTGTATGACTTCCTCTTCCTCCAGTACGTCGTTGTGCAACCTTGAATCGTGTGGTACACTTTTCCTGCTTGCTGTCCTCTCCGTCGGCTCTCGGCACTGGGACTTTACTCCCGAAGAACTGCCAGCCACATCTTGCTCATCCTTTTGATTGATATCAACATGTTCAGCGGTACCGTAGGCACGGCAAACCAGTGGGGATTTTATTTGGTCAGGGCTATTAATTTCAGTTACCGCCGTCGAGTCTTCTTCCGACCTGGTAAGTTTCACAGATTCCATCTTGCTTAAATCATTCAATTGCTCCACTACAGTCCTCTGTTCCCTCGTAAGGCTTCCAGTTTCAATTGTAAATGTCTCACTTCGGTAGATTTGTACAGTAGCAGAGCCACTGCTCACCATTGCTAAATCCGTTAAGTCATCCATAGAACCAAAAAACTCCACATTTTCCATTTCATTATTCTCCAGGGTAATTTCCTCTTGTGCAAACATATTCACCATTTCACTTGCAGCCCTCGGCTGCTCTGATAGCTCCTCACCATCCATCCCCTTGCAGAGCAGGCTACCAACTGATCCTGCGGTCAGTCAACAGCAAGTCCCCCTACTGGCCATGCAGTAGGGGCATTTCCCCGGTGTCCTGGCCAAATTTCCCTCATTCACTAAAAATACCACCAACAGCTTAATTTGGTTCAAGGTCAATTGGCATTCATCTGTATCCCCCTCCCCCGGGTCGTGCCTGAAAATAGGCAGGATTTGTCTAGTGCACTTACCCGGTCAACAAAAACTAAATAAATAAATACATAAATAAATAATTTGCAATGGTATCTCCACAGTTTGGGTGGTGAGTGCTGTTGGTTTTGACAGCATGCAGTATAATGTGTAGCATATTGTTTTTTGTTATATCGGTGGCTTACAATTGATGGTGGGATCATAACTGATGTGTCAGTTAAATGCCTACCCTATATGTTTTAGAACTTTGTGGCAGGACTGCCTTTTATGACTTGCCCCTTCTGTCACATTACTGTCCAATTTGTGGTACTGACAAAAAGGTGCTCATGCACACATCAAGATGTACAAGATTACATGTCCACTGCTGTTAGTGTAAGCAGTTACCTATTGTCAGATTTTTTTGTGCACTGACATTAAAGATAGAAAACTACAGCATATTTTCAGTATTAGCCAAACAATTAGCTGTACTCATGTTTACTCACACAGGCACGTGTCAAATAAACACAAACATTGCGAAATTCCAGCAGTAAAGGAACTCAAACATGTCCTAAGATGTGCTCTGTTGGTATGCAGTGTGATATAGTAATGGTGGATGCTTGGACACTGTCAGCCTTCCGATGCATCATTATTTGCCAAAGGAGAGGCAGAAGATCTGTCTGATTTGGAATCCAATGATTGAGAGGAGCAGGACTGCAATGAGGACCCAAATTGGATGTTAACAGACAGCAACATAGATGATGATAGCATCATTGACCCACAAGAGTATTTGGATGGGTAAAAACAACTCTCATATTAAGCACCATCACCTTGTGTGCTGAATTGCCTTTAATAGTAGGGTACATAATTTTTATCTACATTTTTTGGTTGGCTTCTTTACAGATCGGACATACTAGATGCCAACATTTCTACCTCTGGGCAGTGCAAGTTTCTAGTATTTGAATCATACTTGGCAGCACTGTTATCTATCTGTACTGTCTTCCTGTCACTGTGCACTGCAAAAATCAAAAGACACTGGGATCCTTTATCACCGTTGAGCATGTGTGCACCATGGACCACAAGACTACATGGGATAGTCAGCGAGACATGGGATGTTGGTGTTTGCAATCTGCAAATTGCAGCAGCTATTTTCTTTACTGGCCATCTACCAAAACAAGTGCTGACAATGTTTATAGCTGCAGATATACCCATGATGTGTTGGCATACATTCAGCAACATCCAATGGTCCTCTTTGATTCTGGCTGTACACCGTATCTGGCAGAGGACACAGATGGTAGCATTTAACAAGTTAAAGCAGCCACTTACCCTCCTGGGAGATGCACTGACACTGTAGTTCAGCATGAGAGGGGTGCTGCACTTCTGAGGTGCTGTCTTTCAGATGAGACGTTAAACCTGGGTCTCATCTGCCTGGATTGGTGGTAGTTCAGGTGGATGTTAAAGGTCCCATGGCACTTATCGAAAAGAGCAGGGGTAGTTTTATTTGAAAAGAACTTTACAAAATACATCCATTTGACAACTTGAAATTCAAAGAAAACAAGACAATTCATGAACTACATTCCTTGAAGAGAAAAAAGAGAAAAATACCATAAAAATGAATAAACTTTCAGAACACAAAAATTCCTTTTCCCCTTCCCTTTCATATAACTCCATAACCTATTCCCATTAAACAAAATAGATAAATGATGAAAACAAAAATTTGTAATATAAATGTTTTGAACTCCTTATTTATATTTAATGAAAAAGAAAAACCTTTCCAGCATCTTTGAACTTGTCTCCCTGTTGAATATGTTACATCTTTTTCATATCGTGCCACATAGCTTCACTTATTAGGGTCCTAACCATCTAGAAAGGCATTTTACTCTGCCATACTACCCAACTGCATCTTGCCTGCCATAAATAAAATTTTAAACAACAGAAAAATATGGCAAGAGTATCTGAATGAAACCTAGAGCCCAAAAGAGCATAATGGTCTAATACACATACTTTATAAGACATAGTGTTGAGCCAGGGCATATTCCACACATTAGCTAAATAACCCCATAAAGGTTTGGAATAGGAACAGAAAAATAAGTAATGCTCCATGGTTTCCTCTTCATTAATGCAGTCCGGATAAGGACAATTCCTTTCCTCTAAAGCTTTATGCTTAGCATTCCCCCTCTCCTGTGTTCTACCATAAACGGAAAGCCATAAATGTTCCCACATCTGAAGTGGGATTCTGGGATTCACTAATTGAGCCAAAACATAATTGTTGTACTCCAGAGCACAACATTTAAAACTAGGTTCCTTAGGATAGATTTTATCAAATACTATTTGATACAACTTTCGACCAGAGTGGGACAGAATATCCATTTTAGTGAGATTCCATATGTATAATTTTGAAGCTGCTGATTTAAAAAAATCTGGAAGAGCAAAAAAGTCCCTAATCTTGAGGCCACCGCCCCCCATACCCTAAAATACTTTTCCAAAATTAACCTGCACCATGACCTTTGTATCAATGGTGATGATCCTAGTCCACATTTAACTATCAGTGATATGAACAGAGTATGAAAAAAAACTAAAGGGTCTAGCATTCCTAAGCCCCCTTTTTTAATTGGGAGACATGTAAAACACCTTCAGATTGGATTTAATCGGGTTTCCCCATAGCATCTGAAAAAAAGCACTATTTAGCCTAGTCTCTAACATTTTTGGTGGGGGGGGTACAATATTGCTACATAAAGTAAAATTGGAACCAGGAATTTTTTTATTAGCTGAATACGTTTTAATTTTGATATACTCCATGACTTCCATTGACATACTTTAAATTCCACTTTTTTAAAAGATTGTTCCCAATTGTACAAAGCCATATTTCGGGGCCCAAAAGTTATCCCCAAGATTTTCAATGGTTCAGGGGATACACTAAGACCCTCTAAACTCAGGGCCTCCAGGTATCCTACTCCTATATACAGACCATGACTTTTAGCAATATTTATATTTGAATTAGATACTAAAGTAAACTCAGACATAATTTTTACAAACTGCTGAAATTGTGAGATTTCTGAAAAAAAAAGACATAAATCATCTGCAAATACTTGAGCATTAATAGCAGACTGTATGCCCATTCCTTGAATACCCCTCCATTTAGGTCTATCAGTTATAAATCTTAGGAAAGGATCCAAGGAAAACACATACAGAAGTGGACTCAGGGGACAACCCTGACGCACCCCAAGCTGGGTTCAAAACATGAAATTCACTTGTCTTTGAATAATTGGATAAACAGCTGCTGATTTATAAATTAATTTGATCAAACTAATTAAATAATCTGGAATCCCATAATATTGTAAAACCAAAAACAAATACACATGTGAAACCCTATCAAATGCATTTTCTTGATCTATTGTGATTAGTGTATCGTATTTACCAGAAAGAGAAAGATGTTCAATTATATCCCTCACAACCATTAGAGCTGATTGTATTTTATGAGAAGATAAACTACAGTATTGAACTGGGAAATGACATATTCTGCAAAAGTTTTAACCTATTGTTTAAAATATGTGTTAACATTTTGTAATCTGAATTCAGTATAGTGATAGGTCTCCAATTTGAAATATTCTGTCTATCTCCTGATTTATATAGATACATTAATAACCCATCCAAAAAGAAGGAATTTTGTTCATTCTTGGAAAATAACAAAAACAACTGCTAAACATTTGGATAATTCATCCTTAAACTCTTTATAAATTCAATGGGCAACCCATCCAACCCTGGAGATTTTCCTGGAATCATTTTCTGAATGGCCAGTTTAATTTCTTGAGGGGGAATATTAATTTCATTTTGCAGTAATTCAGAAGGTATAGGAAGAACTTGAATGTGACTTAAATAAGCCTCGATTTCCTGTACTGTAGGACGTCTATCGGGTAACAGTGTTGCCCAATGCTCTTTAATAATAAAAAATAAATATTTTTCAGAACTCCGCAACACCCCCTGAGAGTCATAAAGAGCTGCCATTTTGGTATTATCCCTCATGGCTTTGCAGGCTTGAAAAGGATCCCCTGCTGGGGATTTTTATCCGTTTGGAGCAACACTTTTAAAGTATTAGCTCTATCGTATTGATAGGATAACATTTCCAGTTTTATCTTTTTATTTGGTATGAGTAATTAAACCTAGAGGTGTTAGACCAGGTATACAGCTTGTTATACTGTTGGCTAAAGAGATATTTTAAAAATTTACTATTTTCTTTATATTTCCCATATTTTTAACCAATTTTGAAAATCTTGTTTGGAATCCAGCCACCATTGTCCAATATCTGCATATAAAAAACAGACAGAACATCTTGCGCTAATAAGGGCCCTTATATTGTTTTGGACTCTAAGTTCATTCAGAGCTTTCACATTCAGTTTCCATCTGGTAGTAAAGGCTTGAATTACAGGAATATCACAAAAAATTACAATTAATAAAACATGATCAGTAAACTCCACAGGACGAGTTTCCATTCCCCCTATAGGTAGATTTTGGAAACAAAAACATAATCAATGGTAGACTTCATATTAGCCTTCCTAAAAGTGAAATTAGGTCCTTGTTCCTAAAATCATTACAATCTATCATATTGGCTGATTAATTCAAATCAATAAGGGCATTGGAGTCACAATACATTTTAGATTTAGGTTTCTTAATTTTAATATGAGAGTATCTCACAGTTGAAATCACCACACAAAATTATATTGTAAGTGGTCATTAAGTAAGGTTTTATCACATTAAACAGTGCCACTCTCCCTGCTTTCAGCTGTGGGCCATAAATATTAATCAGCCTATATGTTTTATTTTTCCACATCCCATCTAATAATAAGGCTCTTCGGGAAAAATATCTACCAATTTTATTAAATGGAAAGAAAATGAGTTAAATAAAACCCCACCCCATCTGCAGTATCTTGTCCAAAGGACCAATATGAAGGTCCCCAAATCCATTCTCCTGAAAGCTTCTGATATTATGCATAGAAAATGCCCCAGATTCCTGTAAAAAACAGATTTCTAACTGGAACCTATATAAATACTCAAAACCATAATTCTTTTACCTGAATTTAAGAGACTATGTACATTTATTGATCCGATGTTTAGATTTGCCATGCATTGAAATTTGTAAGCCTGCTCAGTGATCACTTTTTCCTTCTTTTTCTTTTTCCTTTGTACCCTGCAAAACTCATTTTTGTGTTTCCATGTCCTGATCTCTGGGATTACTATCTCCTTCCTCCAGGTCCATGTCTGAATCCCCCCATTCTGGTGCCAAAACAGCAAAGGGTTATTTGAATTGATATTGTCAGAAAAGAAGTAGGGGAGGGAAGAAGGGGAGAGGGAGGAAGAGGGGGAATGCTGGCTAACCTTAAATTCCTAGAGGATCTACGCCTCTGAGGTGGAGATAAAGCAAAGAAATACTATCTTGTACAGGGTCACTATAGCAACCAGGGTAAGAATCTTCTGCTGAGAAGTGTTCAGATCCAACATTTGAGGGGAGGGGGGAAGAAAGGGAGGAAGAGGAATGGATCCTTAACTTTAACCTCATGCAATTTTCCTTTCTGTACCTTCCTTATGATTGCATAGATTTATAATTTCAGTAGAGGAAAATAATTTTTGTCTGATTCATCTTGGTGGGGTTTTCAGGTACTTCTGCTATGTCTTGTGCCTGTTGAATGAGAAGATCTGGGCTAACATTACTAGCTGCATTTTTAGCTGCCAATGGGCAGTCCTTAAAAGCATGCCCATCTTTGCAAAGATTTGTGTGAGATGTGCATTGGAAAGAAATATGTCCTACCTCCCCACAATTCCCACATCTGGGTTTGTCACATGTGCTAGAAATGTGAGTACGTGAACCACATTTATAACAGGATCAGGGTTGTCCAGCATAAAACACACACCCCTGACCCTGCCTAACATAAAGTTAGGAATATGTACAATGCCTGAATCTGTACTTTGTAGTTTTACCTTGTACCTCCACTCCCCCCCGTCCAAAAGAGCTCCATATCCAGAATAGCCTCAGGGTCTCCCAAAAGTTCACATCTTTGTGACAATCAGTATGTAATATCAGCTACATGCACACCCTCATTTCGAAACATCACTGTAATAAATTTAACCAGAGGTTTAGAAAGAGGAATGACAACAAAGGGAGACCAAATGGGGGAATATTTCACCTGGGTATAACGCTCCCAAAAAAGATCCAAAAAATGGGCAGAATGAAAACTTTTGTAAAAATTGTCTTCTCCCGAAATGTTTATAAAAGCAAACACCTCTCGGGAGAAAACCTCAAGGAATCCTTTAATAAGATTTTCCAACAAAATGTCTGTCAGGCCTGTCCTCCATACCACCTTTATGATGGATATGAACGCATTCCTCCTGGGAGCAGCTTCTTTCTTTATATTTGCAAATAGTTCAGAAAATAGGGTTGTTTATTTGTGGGTGTATCATGATTTAGGTCATTTTCTGAACTTTTGTCCCCACTGCGGTCTTTTTCTGTTTCACCAACCAGTTCTATGGGTTCAACTCCCTCTACCTGAGGAGGTTTTTCAGTTGTGTTATTTTAAGGGAGTGGTGCATCTGCAGATGGTATACCAGGAACTTCTTGGACTTGAGAAATAGTTGTTATTGGATCCAAAATCGGCCCTGGAACCCAAGTAGAGGAAGAGGGGGTGAATGGTAGTTTATCATCCCACTCCGGGTCTGGGACCCAAATCCCCACGGTTTTGCTTCCAACCTGACCGGGACAATGCTTCCCCGAGTCCATGTTGAGTCAAACAACTCAGCTGTTTTGTGAGATGGTACTGAATCACTTTTAAGGAATCCATGTTTAAATGTCTTTTGGCTAAGGTTTGTGCAAGCCTTTTGTCTTTTTAAATCCTTCTGACCCTGTTTAGACAAATTTGTAAAGGAAAACTGTGTCGCTGTGGCTTGAGAGTCTAAGTTATTTGTTTGAAACTTGACAGCCGCCTGGACATCAGGAAAAGCCACAAAGCCCGAAGTTTTAGACAATGTTATATGCTTTGGGTTTAGGTGAGTGTCAGTATTTAATTTAGCAGACACTGAGATATTCGTTCTTTGAACATTGGTCCCAGACATTTAATCTCTTTTAGCTGGGGGACTCGGCTGTAGGCAGACGCTTAAATCCTCAGCGTTTGAACTGCCAGCCGGCTGACTCTCCCCTTTCACTTTCACAGAAGCAGAAGAAACATTGTAAACAGTAACTGACTCACTGTGCCCCAGCTGGGCCTTTGATCTTGCTGTGTCATAGTTTTCTCTGACAGGCTTCTCCACAGAATTGGCATTTAAAACTAGGCGTTGCAACTCCTCAAGTTTAGCTTATAATTTGCTTTTTTCTCGGGCATGCCTTTATTCTTCTCTTTGCAAAATTAAACATAATGCTTGCTCAGCATCTTCTGCTGAATCCTTAGTATTTACAACTTTTTCCTCAGTTTTCAAATTTGCAGTAGATCCTCCGTGGAAAAAAATTCAATTGGGGTATTACCTTTTTCATCCAAATTAATAAGGTTCTCCACCAAATGCTCAAGTTCCGTACCGTGAACTGTCTGAAAGATTTCAGACTCCTGTACCTCTACCAAACACTGATCAGGAGCTGAGGCCTGCTCTCCTGTCTGCAGCATTTCCACACTGGGATCCATGGGAGCTGCCATCTTGGTCCCACAGCGAAATGGGTCCTCCCTGCTCAAAGGAAGCAGAGCTGGGGAATTTCCCCAGTGTCCTGGCCAAATTTCCTCATTCACTAAAAATACCACCAACAACTTAATCTGGTTCAAGGTCAGTTGGCATTCATCTGTAACCCCTTCCCCTGGGTTGTGTCTGAAAATAGGCAGGATTTGTCTAGTGCACTTACCTGGTCAACAAAAACTAAATAAAATAAAAATAAGTATGGCAGTTATAGCCTTATGGACCTTCACAGCAATAAAGCGTTACACCTGGAGCTTGTTCGGGTACTATTATAAAGCACATCACATGTAATTGTGGTTTGCTTTTTTTAGATGGTAGTTTGAACTGAATTTTACTTTTTATATTTTGCCACCTAGAGCAACGAAGTAGCAAATTCAAATGCGATGGAATAAGAAGACCTAATGTGCTGCCTGTCATAGCTTGAGTCAAATGCTCCATGCACACAAACAGTGGTAACGGACCACCACCCATTGGTGCAGAAGTTTCTGCGAACTGAAAGGCTGCAGTACCAGAATTAGTATGATGTTTGGCACATTGCTAAAGGTAACAGGTTTATTATTAATTTATAGTATATGGTCAGGGCTTATTGTGTATGGAAAACAAAGGTTTTCCAAATCTTGTTGTAGGACAGTTCAAAGGTCAAAAAAGTTGTTGTACTATCGTTCTGACATCACATCGATAGTACAACAGCTTTTTAGCCTTGAGCTGCCACTTGATTGGTAGGAACAGGACAGCTAAAAATCAAACAAACCAAAATGGCGGTGCTGGTTAGCGAGCGGAGGGCTGAGAGGTAACCTAAAACAGTTTCTACATGGACTGAGTCAGCTCCATGTGTCCTAACTGCCACTTTGCCTTTTTTTTTAAATCACTGGCATCTGTAAATTATAGCGAGAAGTGGCAGAGTGGTAGGGCAGCGAGGACCAGTTCGGAAGTAAGCCGAGGACTGGATTGAGGAGTAGACAAGGAGGCGGTGGCCTTGAACAGCACACAACATGAGAAGGGCTGCTATCAAATTTTGTGAAATTGTAATATTTTGGAAACCATATACTATATAAAACAGTGTATGGTTGTCCATACACTAACAAGGCTATGTTGCCATCTCGAGATATGATGCTGTCATACGGACTCTCTGAGCTGGCTTCTCGAGGTCTGTATGATACCATCATATCCCCTCGATGGCAACATAGCCTTGTTGTGTATGGACAACCATACACTAGTCTATATATGTAATTCTACAATCATTACAGTGACATGCATGTTGCTTCAACTTCGCTTGCCAGGTGTTGCCAAAAAGTTGGAGGCCAAGGCAAAGTTGAAGAGCTGCAAAGAATTAGCTCCGTGGATACATGCTATCTCCAACCCTCTGTATTGGTGTGCCTCCTCCAGTTCAGGTGATGGTGAGCTGTTCATGAAAAAATGGACCAGTGTACTAAATCGCATGTCTGATGTGCATACAGGTCACAGTGATACTTTCCAAAGGTGTGAACATGGCTCTCTGGAAGATCGTGAGTGGATTTCAAAAGGTATTGTACATTGCAGGTTCTGTGTCTTACACAGGACTTTTAGTACTTGTCAATGAGTGACAGTTGTGTAGTTGCTAATCAATACACCACTTATCAGGATAGTAAATTATGGTGGTGGTGAGGTGTTAGATGCTGACTAAATAATGAAGATATGTAGTTGGGGTTCATTATCACAGCTAACTCAAAGTGAGTTAGCCCAATGTCCATGTCGGTGAGAAAAGACTGTGCTATGTTAAGGTTTATTTGAAGGTGAATCAATAGTTGAATGATGGATGCAACACTTCCAACGCATGATGCCTTGGTGACACCACAACTGCAGAATCATGGGATGCTTTGGTATGCTGATTCAATGTACAGGCTCAATTGATCTTGTAGTCATATCTGCTTATCACATATACTGTATGTATCTATATAAAGAAGCATAACTAGCTTCTAACTATATGTTCTTCAATAACACTGCACCCTAGTGATGCTCACACAGGCTTGATGAGTACGGACAAACATAGATTGTCCAAGGTATGTACTTTTTTTTTAAATCATTGAAACTTTCAGATATAAACATGTCATTTCTGTTCCAGTTTTGAAGGCACACAAAGAGCTGACACTTGTGGTGAGGAACAAAAAGTTTGTAAGCGACATAGTCCCCACCCCCGACCTTTATTAAATATTCATTTGCCTCACCCAGATCCTATGGCCCCTCATTCAGTGGCTGTGAGCTAAGGGACTACTCAGTCTTAAAGGGCTAAAGCAGTCCCCTTGACACCTCTAATTTTAACACTTGCCAGCATAGTCCCCCTGGTCACGTTAACAGAATACTGTGCTCACTCACTTCATCATCTGCTTAGCCTTACAGCTAATTCTTATTTTCTTCCTTTAATACCAGCCCTCCTGCCCATTCTAGACCAGGTTCCACTGGCCCTAACTTCTGGACCTACTTCTGTAGAGTCTAAGCACTTTCTGTTACTATGACAACCTATTTCTTCTACCTACTACTCTTCTCCCTGCTCCTGCTGCCTTTTCCCTCTATCATGATCGGGGAGCACTCACATTCCTCTCCCCGTCTCTCCAGATTAAATCCCTCCTTAACTGCTATGGGACTGCTATGGCCCCACCCCACAATGGCCCCATTTCTTTACTGAATGACCTCCCTCAAGACCACAGGGGGCTACGGTCACTTTCTGCTGCATGTCACTCCTATCCTTCAGGGGCAGCATAATTCAAAACAATACCCAGAAATATCCAGCCAGGAAAAGAGGGGCATATACTCCTGCGCAACCTCCTCAAACAACTACTGAAGAGACTATTACTTCTTCTCCTACTTATCTCTGGTAACGTTCACCTAATCCAGGTACACCTCTGACCTAGTCAATAATAACTCTACAGCTGGGCTCACACCCTAGCAAGCATCAACGCCTGCAGCCTCCTTAACAAATCTGATGTACTCACAGCTTGGGTCGCCCAACATAATCCTGACGCCTCATCTGTGATTGAGACATTGTTGACCCTAGATTCCTGACAATGCCATTTCAATTCCGGGGTACTCCCTTTTCTGACTAGACAGGTTTACAAGGAAAGGCAGAGGCTGCACCATTTATCTCAAAGAGTCCCTAATGGGGCACTCCTTTGACCTGCCCATGTTGTGGGACTGATATACAGATACTTCCTGTCCAGATACTCCTTGGTGCCCACAGCAAGGTTCTGACTGTTGCCTCAATATACATCCCTCCCAAGTCCAAGTCACTGGGCCTAAATGCATTCTTAACTGCTTTAACAACCTGAAATTCAACTCTAAGGTCATACTGCTGGGTGACTTTAACACAAACTGGCTATCGTCCAATGCAAATAACTATAAAGATGCCCTGGCCGCAGTAAACTTCTCACAGCTGGTCCAGTCACCCACAAGATGTAACTATAAGACAGGGACCAGCACGCTACTGGACTGGGTGCTTACAACCTGCCCTGACCATGTCGAACATACTCATGTCCTTCCTGACTCCATAAGTGATCACTCCTCCATTCTGTGAATGTGGTTTAATAAATTTATCAAGCCACCAGGAAAAAACGTTTACAGTAGGGTTCTCACCCGAGGGCACTTACAACCACTAAAAATATTGTTAAGACAATAAGATTCGTCACATATCAATACTACCTCAGACACGGATTTCACTCTAGAATTTTTAATCTCAAGCTTTGACGCTGCCTGTAATGTGCATGGCCCCTTCAAGAAGAGGAAAATCAGGGGACCCGACACCCCACAGATCACGTATGATCTCCTACAAAAAAATGAAGATACAGGACCATCTGTGGTATCAGGCTGGAACTTTGGGCAGACCAGAAGACACTCAGGCACACAAAACTGCCAGGAATGCCTGCACCAGGACCATACGGTCTGAAAACAAACTACTATAGACACGCTTGGCAACACCTGGAAAGATGGAAGGAAATTTTGGAACAACCTTAAACACCTCACAGGTAATGAATCTAGGATCGCGCCCTCCATACTTAAGATGGATGGTGCCCCAACCATGCACCCCATCACTATCACAAACACCTTCAACTCAGCCTTCACTGACCTCAGCCAAGTACTACCTTCAAACTTCTTTGACACCTCTGCCTGGGCAGAAACCAGTGCCAAACCTCATGCAGAGCATGACATTCTCCTTTCCACTTTAAATGTGTAACTGAAAGAGAAGCCAAAAACTACTTACTTAAAGTACTTGGTAGATCCAGAGCTAGCAGAGACTCACTAGATCTGAGCTCATTGCCCTTACACTTGACAAAGTCCTAACCCCACTTATGAAGATTATCAACAAGTCCCTCTTGCTCTCCCAATTCCCCCATTTATAGAAGCTAGACTTTGTGACCCCATCCATAAAAGTGGTGACAGGGCCCACCATGTGAATTACAGGCCCATCTCCATTTTCCCCCCTCTATCTAAAGCACTTGAAAAAATTCTTGCAGACCAGCTGGGAGAGTATTTGGAGAAATACAACCTGCAATCCCCACACCAACATGGTTTTCTAAGGCACATCACCACTACTGTGATACTTCAATTTATAGGCCATATTCACCAAGTCTTGGACCAAGGCCAACTCATTGTCACCGCCTACATTGACCTAGCCAAGTCTGTTGATATGGACAATCACCCATTACTGCTTGACCAGCTAGCTATGCTCGGTCTATCAGTAGACACCCAAGCTGGTTTAACAGTTACCTCATGGGCCAGTCGCAGCAGGTTAGGATAGGAGATGCCCATTCATCCAAACTTGCTGTTCACTCCGTGGTACCCCAAGGGTCAACACTGGGACCTATACTTTTCAGCATCTTCCTCAACAACTTCCCCACGTACTGCCCCGTGCAAATCCTCCTGTATGCCGGTGATGAGGTTATATTCACTAAGAACTCAGATCCTGCCCAACTGGTGAAACAGCTTCAGGAAAGTTTCACTGCAGTGGAGGCTTGGTTCACCACACCAAAACTTGTGTTCAATTACAAAAAAATGAAGACTATGCTCTTCCATGGCTTGCACAACAAACACAAAGCCACTCATTTGCTTATCAACAACAGATCAGGAATTACTCTGGAGCAGACAAATACTGTACCTTTAAATACCTTGGTGTAATGCTGGATAGTACACTATCCTATACCTCTCATATTAACCATGTCGCCAGATCCATGAATATACATATTGGGCTTCTCTATAAACATAAGTACTGCCTTATTGCGAAGCCCTGAAGCTTGCACTCAAAGCTCAACTGTTTCCATAATGACTATGGGCTGCTGGTATAAGGCCTGCCTCTAACACTGCCCTAAAACAAATATCAATTGCCTTCAGCAAGGCCTGTTGAATCCTAACTGGGGCTGCCCCATGTACTCACATTTGTGACCTCTATGAACAGACAAATTGGCTGCAACTTGAGGGTAGGATATCCTACCACACCTGCCTAGTAGTAACGAAGGCCACCCTTGGTCTTCTACCCCCTGGGGTTAATATTCTCCTCAGCCCTTCCTGCAATATTTGGTCCACCAGAAGTGCTGATCGCTCAACCCTCCAAGTCCCCCTATCTCGGACTTCACAAGGGCAAAGGTCATTCACATTCAGAGCTCCAAAACTGTTTAACTCCCTGGACCATGAAATCGCTAACACAACCTCACTTGACTTATTTAAATGCAAACTTTGTGAGTCTCTGGTGGCCCATGCCTCTTGTGAATGTTTCACATAAACCTGGGGACATCACTATTATTGGTTCACATAGAATGTGGGCTTCTATATAAGTTCTCTATTACCACTTTCCTAACCCCCCACCCTTCCTACCTTTCTGACAAGGCCTGCTGGCTGCTCCTCCAGCTACACCGGGAGCTCTACCTCTCCCAGTAAGTTCTCCCTATCTTTTCCTAATCACCTCACCCTCCTCCCTCCAGTTTGACAAGGCCAGCTGGCTGCTCCTCCCCTGTACTGGTCATCACTGTGTTAGAGTTATCTACCTTCTCTCTGACCACCTCAACCTGTACCCACTGCTGCCTCTCACTCATCCTTGTGCACTATGACTGTCAGATTTATCCATTTAATTCTCCTAATGTTTATAATTTACTGTGTCATATTGTTGGATTATGATGTCTTATATTGTATATCCCCCACACATTTTGTTTTTTTGTACCTTGACGTGGAACCTGCGTAAAAGAGTCTTTGGCTCAAAGGTGTTAATCCAAGGAGTTTCAAAAAGTGTGACTGTCACCATATGAGCTAACTTTGGGACTGGAATCCTACCACAAAGTGGTAATATGCTTTGCATTGATGTCACTGCACTACTTCTACGATGTTATGAAAGTATGGTATGTGTTGCTTATTATACATAATTCAGCCTAGTATGGGCAGAAAGCTGAGGTGGGAGCTGATAAAGCTGGGGATACTGGGGGCAACCAGAGCCTGCTTTAAGGCCCAGATGAAGAAGGCTATGGCAAATAAACATAGCGTGGTGAGCAAGGAGGTCATGGAAATAATAAGGAGGAAAAGAGCTGCCTTTATGAGGTAAAAACAACATGGAGGGTGGAGGACAGGACAGAGTACCTGAAGGAATCGAGGGAGGTGACAAGGGCGGTAAGGGTAGCAAAGGCATCTAAGGTGCTCAGGTTGGCTCAGGGCATTAAATAGCAGGTTCTGGGTAGCTGCCTACCCCAGTCTGCTCGACAACTTACCCTCTCAGTAGCATTGTCACCAAGTGTGGCATAAAAAGTCTTTATAGTTTAAAAGATATGTCCCTCGTAAAATTGAAATTAGCACCCAGGGCCAAACATGCACTGACTTCCCGGTCCTGAAAACACGCCCCTATGCGGGCCCACGCAGCTGTGTTTTGTGATGTCAAAAAACAAAGGCTGCATGAGCGCACCTCATTTATTTGTATGGGACCGGTATTTCCTAAGTGTTTTATGCCCTTTGGTGTCGGGACTTTATTCAATCAAAGCGATCGACCGACTAATGGGGACCCTATTAGTCGATCGATCACTTTGATTGAATAAATCCTGACACCAAAGACATAAAACACTTAGAAAATACCAGTCCCACACAAGTAAATGGGCGTGCTCATGCAGCCTTTGTTTTTGACATCACAAAACAGGGCCATGTAATGAATCGAGGGGGCCTGTTTTCAGAACCGAGTCAGGTGTGTTTTGGCCCCAGGTGCTAATTTCAATTTTATGAGGGACATATCTTTAAACTACAAAGACTTTTATGCCACACTTGGTGACAATGCTACTGAGGGGGTAAGTGTTGAGCAAACTAAGGGACAGCAGCACCATGCAGGGTAGGAACCTGCTCTTTAAGAAGGGCTGGCAGTATAGCCTAGAGGTTAGAGTAACAAGCTGTGAATGAACTTGGTACCTGCAGACCTGGGTTTGATTCCCAGCAACCTCCACTTGCACACTGTGTGACACTGAGCAAGCCACTTAACCAGCTCAAAGCTCCCAGGTCGCCCCTGAAAACAGGCACTTGTGCCTAGTGAGCCTGCCTGGTTAACAAAGAATAAAAAAAAAAAAAAAGGAAGGGAAGAATGACTTCTTCAGACAGGTACAGCAGGGAAAAGGAGCTGTAAGGACCATATAGTAATGATTATGAAGAAGGGGAGTGGGTGGAAAAAGAGGTGACAAGGCAGAAGCCCTAAACAATTACTTCTGCTCTATTTACGAAGGAGAATTGGAGGGATACCCAAGGATGGGTGGAGGGCAGGAACATAGGGGAAGGTATGACCGATAGGAAATCAAAATGTTACTGTTATGGATGGTTTCCTAGCACTGAGGGTGGACAAGGTGCCAGACCAAGATGGCATCAACCACAGGGTACTAAAGTAGCTAGCAGAGGTCCTTTGGCAGTCCTATTCAATGCCTCACCACACTCATTGTGTGTACCTCAGGATTGGAAGATGACTCATGTGGTGCCCTCTATAAGAACAGTCCCAATGATGAACTGGGGAAGTACAAACTGTTGTGCGCAGGGGACTATATAGTGGATGTCCTATAGCTGGACTTCACTAAGGCATTTGACTCTGTGCCACATGGGAGGCTGGGAAAAGGTTAGAAGGCAGAGTGGCGGATGCAGGGCTGGTCAGGCGTGTAGGTAGACAAACATGATCCAGGTTCTGGGGACTTACCATACAAGAGGAGGCTGAAGGACTTACGAACATAGGAATGTGCCAGCAGAAACAGACCCCCGCCTATCTAAGTCTGCTCGAGTGTGCAGCTAGCACCCTAATTTGCAGCTACCCTACCCCTTCCCATTTGTTATCCCACTGCTTCCCCCACCTCCCTCACCCTCACTCTCTCCTGTTCCCTGTCCCATGGCCTTTTAAAGCTGTTCATAGATTTATATGATACCA
This sequence comes from Neoceratodus forsteri, assembly GCA_016271365.2. NCBI lineage: Eukaryota > Metazoa > Chordata > Ceratodontiformes > Ceratodontidae > Neoceratodus > Neoceratodus forsteri. The sequence goes on along the minus strand of CM057453.1, from coordinate 772,692,548 downwards.
CCCATTCTGGTAGTGTGTTCCATTTTGCTACCACCCTCTCCATGAAATAGTGCATCTTCGTTTCCCTCCTAAATCTTCCCCCCTGTATTCTTAGCCTGTGCCCCCTGGTGGCCCTCCCTGTTCCCCTCCTTAGCTTAAAGACCCCGTCTGCCCCATTCTTATTGATTCCCCTCAGATAAGTAAATGTCTCTATCATGTTCCCCCGTCCCTTCTCTACTCCAGGGTGTACATATTCAGGTCTCCCAGCCTACTCTCATAGTTTATCCCCTTCATTCCACATATCATCTTCATTGCCCTCCTCTGCACCCCTCCAGTAGCCTGATATCACTCTTCAGGTATGGCCTCCAAAACTGCACACACAATACTCCAAGTGCGGCCTTACCAGCGACTTACAGAGGATCAAGATCACCTCTCTTTGCCTGGATGAAAGCCCTCATTATGCACCCCAGCATTATGTTTGCTTTTGCAGCTGCTGTCCTGCACTGGGCAGTGTTGTTCATAGTCCTGTAACCATTACCACTAGGTTCTTCTCCTCCTCAGTGATTCCCTGCTTAACCCCAGCCAGTATTCTCTCCTTGGGTTTTGCCCCAGAGAGATTTGGAAATAACAGCAGAAAGAGATTTGGGAATTCTTGTTAACAACAAATTAACTTCACATGATCACTTCTTAAAAGTTACCAATTTAGCACACTATTTGCTGAGTCAAATCAAGAGCTCATTTGTTACAAGAACCAAGAGTGCTTGATTCCACTGTATAGATCACATATTAGGCCTTATTTGAACTATGGGTCTCCTTCTGGAATCCTTACCTTGCAGGTGATATAATTTTATTGGAGCAGGTTCAGTGCAGAGCTGCAAAGATGGTCTCCTGATTTGACCAATAGTCATACACTGAGAGGTTGGAGCAACTGTCCTCCATACCCTCAAAACTAGATGTTGCAGGGGTGATATTCTGTTTATTCACAACGTTCTACAATCTCCGTCTTTGTTAGCACAGTGTATTCTTTCTATCTGCTCTAACAAGAAAACACTCAGGTCGCATAACAAACAGATTATTCTTAAGAAAGCAAATTGAAACAAAAGAAATAATTATATAACTATACGTGCATCTAGATTATGGAATTTATTACCTCAAGAATTAATGGAGATTTCAAACGTCAATACCTCTAAGAACCATCTTGACAATTGGATTAAACTAAATCACTCTTATCTATATTAGCCCACTGGTGTGTGGGGGGAAAAATCAAGATGGGCCTCTGCCTCCTTTTTTTTCCATATAAAAACCTAGTAAACCTAGTAAGTGCATAACCTTACACTTCTTTGCATTGAACCGCAGCTGCCACCTCACTGACTACTCCTCTAGCTTGCTTAGGTCCCCCTGCAGCTGCTTCCATCCCTCCCCTCCATCCACCACTGCTCCCATTTTGGTGTCGTCTACAAACAGACTTACCTTGCTCACCACCTTGTGTGCAATGTCTGATATGAAGAGCCCAAATAATACTGGTCCCAGCACAGAGCCCTGTGGCACCCGCTCGTCACCGGCTTTGGAGTTGAGAGCTCCCATCCCACCACCTGTTGCAGCCTCCCACTCAGCCAACTTGTAATCCAGTTTGTCATTTTTGCCCCTACCTCTACACCAGTTAGCTTCCCCCAAGCCACCCATGAGGCATTGAGTCGAAGGCCTTACTGAAGTCCAAGTAAAGAACATCCACCACATGACCCTTATCCAGTTCACCTGTCACCCAGTCATAATATTGTATCAGGATGGTTTTAAAAGACTTCCCCAAAATGAACCCATGCTGCCTCATATCCTGGAGGCAGTTGACCTCCAGGTACGACACCAGTCTTTCCTTTGGTATCATCTCCATGAGTTTGCACACTATGGAGGTGAGACTTACTGGACGATAATCACCCGGTTTGTCCCTTGGTCCGCTCTTGTGTAACAGCACTACATGTGCCATCTTCCAGTACAGTGGCACATATCCCGACTCCAATGAGGTGCTGTACAGATCCCCTAGCTGCTCCGCCAACACCTCTGCCATCTCCCTCAGCACCCTGGAGTGGATACCATCCAGCCCTGGTGCCTTGTCTACCCTGTTACACGAGGCCCCTGCACCCTAATTGGTACCCTCAGAGGTACACCGTAGACAGCTAGCACTTAAGTATATGTTATGCCATCATATAGGCTAAGGGCATCTACCATACAAGAGTGGTTGTCAGGATATGAATGCATATTGTTGTAGTACACTTTGCTTGCTAATACATATATTCTGCGATGTATTTTCTGTGTATTTCTTACTTGTAAGATGCCAAGGCACCTGTGTCCTTGGAGTAGTTATAATATGTAAGATGGCATTGCCACCTTTTGGTGATTTGTACCACTACACTGAGTTATGTAAGACTCTGTATAAGAACTCTTTTGTTCTCAAACTAATGACTTTACAGAATTGTATAATGTTATCTTGGACCATGGAGCCACCTCTAATTTAGTCAATAGGGCTCATCTCTGTAACTAGAAATGTTTCTATCTTTTGGTAACCATAGTAATTATCATAGGTATATAATGTAATGCACAAGCCTTACCTTGGAGACCTGAGAGACCCAAGAGACACAGAGAAACCTCAAGGTGTAGGTAATGCTTAGCACTGGCTCCCGGTTTGTAATGGTAAGAACTGTTTAGGGCAACTGTGATTTATCCTTTTGGTAGTAATAAACTTGGTTATTACTCAATGCAACGGGTCTGTGATTACTTGCATTCCCAATATGTCAAGAATCTGAAAGTGAGTTTAGGCCTCCCAACAACCCTCAGTACCCTCAGTCCCTCTAGGACTCTACCTCCCTCAATTCTTCCATCTGTCGCCTCCTCTCCCCCCATCCCCATTCTCCCAGCCCATGGTGGTAGCAATCACCCTTTTTCTTCTGTGAACACTGAGCAAAAGTATTGATTCAGTGCTTCCACCTGTTCCTCACCCTTTTCCATCCACTTCCCACCCTTTTTTATCCTCACTATTGTCTCCTTGCACTTCCTTTTCTCCCTGATATATCTGAAAAAGTCCCCCCCTCCCCATTAATTTCCTGCTCTAATCTCAGCTCCCTCTAGGCCTTGGCTTCTCTCACTTTTCTGGTCACCTCCCTAGACCATCTTGCGTACTCCTCCCTGTTCCCTTCCTTCCCCATCCTCCTATACCTCTAGTGCTCCTCTCATTTTTCCCTCACCACCTCCACTATCTCGCTGTTCAACCAGCATGGTTTCCTTGCTCTGCACGTCTTACTCTGTGTCTTGGTGCAGGCTTTCGTTGCCTCTGTAATCCCCATTTAATAATATTCCATTTCTGTTACACATCCATCTCCTGCCTTATGCCCTCCAGTTTCCCTTTCAGTACTTCCTGCATCCTCCCAAAGTCCGCTCCCCTGAAGTTTACCATCCGGGTTCCTGATTTCTCTGGCTCCCTGCGCATCATGATATTAAACATACCATTTGGTGCTCGCTGTTGGCTAGTGGGTCCTCCACCCTTATTTCCCTTACTGCCTCCCTATTCGACAATACCAGATCTAAAATGTTCTTTAGCCTAGTAGGTACACTAACCAACTGTGTCAGGAGACCCTCCTGGATTGTATCCAGGAGCACTTGCTCCCTAGCACTGGAGGTGACCGGAATGCTCCAGTCAAACCCCAGCAAGTTGAAATCCCCCATGATGACCACCATCCCTTTTTTACATACCTTTCTGATTTCTCCTGCTAATTCCCTGTCAAGCTCCTCTGACTGGGAGGACGGTCTGTATACCACCCCAAACCTCAGTTTCCTACCCCTTGAGTCTAGAACCTGCAGCCAGATTGCCTCTGTTCTCCTTTCTTCCCCCTCATCCCTTGTGCATTTGATCCCATTCCTCACATACACTGCCACCTCACCCCCCCTTACGGTCCTTCCTGTATAATTTGTACCCTGGATTGCCAGATCCCAGTCCCGGTGCTCAGTTGCCTATGTTTCCATGACAGATGCAATATCCACCATCCACACTGCTAAGAGCACCTGTAGCTCAGTGAATTTGTTGCTTAAGCTTCTCACATTCAGCATGACCACCCTCCATCCTGCCCCCTTCCCTTCATCACTCTCCATCTCCTCCTTTCTACCCCTTCCCTTTTCAGCCACAGTGAGTCCTTCCCTGCTAGCCTGGGGGGCAGGCTGTGACTCCACTCTATCAGATCTCTGCCTACCTGCTGTCCACTTGCCACCCCTCCATTTAGTTTAAATCCATCTTTGTCCCAATGCCTCCCGCTCATGTGCTCTCCTTTGCAAACAGATTGTTATTATCCAGGTACTGCCCCCAGCCACCCCACAACCCCTGTACCCCTTAGTTCAACACCATTCTACCAACCATGAGTTCAACTCCCCAATCCTCTTCTTTCTCACTGTGCTTGCGCAGGGTACTGGGAGCACCTCCGAGAAGGCCACAGACTCCCTAATCTCTTCGTACAACCTTCCCACATCCTCAAACCTCTCCCTTGTTACCTCCACCATTTCCCCCACTAGGTAATTTGTCCCCACATGTACCACAATGTGCGGTTTCCTCCTACCCCTCCTTGCGCACCTTAGGATTGCCTGTCCTGCTTGTCTGCCTTTAATCCTGGTATGGACTCCACCCATATCTGACTGTGCCTATCCCCTTACTGTCCCATCTGATCCCCTTGATGCAGGAGTCCCCACACACCAGTACACCCGTCCTCTTTACTTTGCCCATCACCACCTCCCACCAAGGTTCTTATTCCCAGGGCCACTCAAGATGGTGCTTTACCATTTGCCCCAGTGTCTTCCCCTGCCCTCTCAATTGAGACCCCTCCCTCCTCCTTTTGACTGCCAACCTCCCTCCCTCCTCACCTCTCAGTATTATCCTTTCCCTGCCAAGCCATGCTCCAATCTCCACTAGTAATGCCCCCCACTCCCTCCTCTTTGTAAGTACTATCCCTTGTGCTGTCTTCTCCTGCATCCTCTTCTACATGTGTTGCTAGTACAGCAAACATGTTCCCTACTCTCTTTGCATTACTATGTGTTTTCCCTTCACTCCTGCCTACTGCTGCTCCTCTTTTGCTAGGCTCTACTAGAGTCCACCCTTCATCTGCTGGCTTCCTGTCTAGTTTACCCCTCCCCCTGGCCCCTCCCTTGACCCACTGTTCCTTCTCTGTGATGCCTCATGATACTGTCAGATGTCAGCCCTTCTACCAATGCAACCCTCCCCTTCACACCCTCAACCTCCCCAGCTCCCTGCTAAGCCACTGAACCGCTTCCTTGAGCCTCATTAGCCTGTAGCATATTGGGCACCCTCCCAGCCTCCACAGTATGTTCATCCACACTGCTGCCCCACAACCATTGCACCCTACAATCCTACCCATAGTTCACACTATGTATACAGAACAGTGAAATACAATCTCTATACTGATTACAGTTGTTTACAAACACAATTACAAACCCAACAATAGCATTCCCAAGTCTCACAAACGCGCAGTCCAGAAATTAGATGTTTTCCCAACTCCTCTTTAGGACCTCCCCCAGCTTTAAGTGGGGCCACTGTGCCCCCATTGAATTTAATTCAAAAAAGACAGCTATGGAAACCTTTAAGCTAAATTCAAAAGACCAGCCACAGGAAACCTTTAAGTTTAATTCAAAAACATAGCCACAGAAACCTTTAAGCCAAATTTAAAAAAAAAAAAACAATAGCAAAACTTACAAAAATCCTTTCACACTAACTCTCTCACAGCAAGTAGAATTAACTAATCATAGCCCAGCCTCTAACTGAAATTGTAATACCAAATGCCCTTGCATGCAGCCTAAGACAGTCAACTAGAGTAATAACTGGAAACTACAATCCTACTCATAAGATATACAGCACTAACTGTACACCACTGTCCTACTCATAAGTGTTTATATATATATTTTTAAGAATTAGCTCATATGGCTGTTCCTTGTTTCCCCTCCTGACCTGCACTGAGGGCTCAGGTCAGTTTGCAGCCCCCAATCTCCTCTGTCACAGCCTTCACTGTGACTTGTACATGTACTTGCAGACAGAGTGGAGGGACATGGTGCATATGACTGAAAACTTCAAGTAAATGAAAGGAATAAAAAAGACTGATACAGAGGGGCTGTCCAAATTAAGGGAGTGGAGGGACACTGGGGCCATGTTATGAGACTGGAGTGAGGAATGTTCGAGAGGGAGATGAGGAGACACTTTTTTATGGAGATGGTGGTAGCTGGGTGTAATGCATTACCAACTGAAGTGGTATCAAGTAGAACAGTAAGATGCTTCAAAGTGGGGTGGGACAGGGAAAGGGGATGGGTATGGCATATTGACTCAGTGGGGCATTTATCTGCTGTTAAATTTCGTATGTTCATAGTTTTGTGTTAATTTCTTATTTTATGTGTTGCTGTTACAATAGATAGCAACGGCATTGTACTTCATTCAGCGTACTACTATGAACCTATGAACACACAAATCTGACAGTCAAAATAGGTCCCAATTTCTATGAAGTCTGCTCGATTTTGTAGCCTCCACCCCTACCTTGTAGATGCTGCACCATATCCTCCACTCCTCAGGTGTGGTCTGAATAGTGACGTGTACAGAGGCAGGATCACCACCCAGCTCATGGAGGAGAAAACTCTTGAAATACACCCCAGAATATTGTTGGCATTAGAAACTGCCTTTTGGTACTGTGTTGTGTTGTTCATAGTACCCTGAATAATCACACCTTGGTTCTTTTCTTTTCTCCGTTGATTATAGGTGGACAAAGCAAAGCAACCTGACAGGATTCACCACATAATTCTAAAAGAACTAAGGGGAGAACTAGTAATTGTTGTGGTACCTGAGGACTAGAGGAGGGCAGAAGTGATTCCCATTCACAAAAGTGGGAGCAAAACAGAGGCAGAAAATTACAGGCCTGTTAGTTTGAATTCAGTGGTAGGAAAAATGATGGAACCACTTATGAAAGAAATAATTATTGAGTACATAGAGGACAGTGGGGCACAAGACCCAAGGCTGCAGGGATTCATGGCATGAAGGTCATGTCAGACTAATCTAATGGATTTCTTTAAATGGGTCACCAAAGTAGTAGAGCAGGGAGGGCTGTGGACATGGTCTACCTACAGTTTAGCAAGCCATTAGACACAGTCCCACAAAACATTAATAGACAAAAATATGCTGGACAACAGGACACAGCAGGTAATAGTAAAAGGAGTCCACTCTGAAGTAAGGTGGGTTACTAGCGGGGTACCGCAAGGTTCAGTACTGATACCAGTCTGCACCAGAAGACATATGGAGATAGGCTAAATGAGCAGAATATGTATACCCTCGATGAAATTAGGGATCAGGGGGACAAGATAGAAACTTCCAAGTACCAAAAGGGAATCAACAAAGTACAAGAGGGTAGCATCTTTCTGATAAAGAGATGTGGAACAACAAGGGGGCACAATTTGAAGATAGAGGGAGGACAGCCCAGGGGCAAGGTGAGGAAGTATTTTTTCCCAGAGAGGGTGGTGTACACATGGAACAGTCTTCCTGAGGAGGTAGTGGGGTAAAAAACAGTGGGGGAATTCAAGAATGCATGGGTCAGACATAAGGCCGTACGTTGCACTGCAGTTCACAGCACTTGGATATTGGAGTACCTGTATAGACATTTAAGCTTTGTTGAAGAGTAGAACAATAACTGCAGATATGTTTGAACCAAGACTGCTTCATTCAGTAATATTTGTATTTCTTTATTTAAAGATTGCTGATCAGTGCACTGCAGTACAATGAAAACAATGGTCATGCACAGATGGTGGGGAGTGATGGTCAACCACAGTGGCGGGTCAGCTGCCCGAAGTACAAGAAAGGGGAAAGCATTGTGAAGGAGGTGAAGGTTCCATGCACATACAGTAATAGCAGCATGTTATGCACCTTTTTTTTAAATATGCTAATTAGCAATTGAAAGCTTGAGAACTCAATGTTAATCATAGTTATGAGGTGGTGTAAAATAGTTCATACTTATTGTTAGGAAGGGTACTAATGTAAATTCACTTTTGGCAATTTATTACAATGAAGACTGTGATAAGACTTTTCAGGACAACGCAGCAGTCTATAAGCGAGCTTTGTTGTTGTTTTGAAGTAGTATCACTGTACTTGAAAAGATGTTACTATTTGTTTACTTATATTTTCTTTCATTTCAAACAGGATACTTGGACAAGCTTATGTCAGAGATGCACAGTTTGTGGATTGATTTCCCAGCCTACGCTGCAGCAAAACAAATTGTATCAGAATAGCAGGCTAACATGCCTCAGTCACTGTCATGCACATACCAAAGGGTGGATAAAGAACTCTGGTGGCACGTCACTTTTCACAGTTTGCAAAATGACAGAAATGCTCATCGACAGACTAAAATGTACATGCATGATGTGCAATACTCAGTGACTGAGTTTCTTATTGATACCTGGATGGTGAACGTACAATAGACATGCTGTAGGGGGAGTGACCATGACATCAACAGACTTAACACCACTGCATGTCATGTGACAAACACGTAAACCTTTACTCTGTGTAAGGAGGTTTATAATCAGAACTCTTGCTGTTACTTAAACCATGATTTCATTGACAATAGATTTCTGTAAGCATCAATAGGCTATATAAGTGGGCACTGTAATGGTTCCGAACAGTACAGGTTTTTGCCACTGTTTTACTGTTTAAAACCTCAAAACTGTTACTTATATTTGAAAAAAAGAAAATATTGCATATGTGAGGTATGGTTTTTAACAAAATTAATTTGTATTAAGGGTTAACAAAGCATTGTAATTTACTCCATATATTGTCCTGTCACTAACAAAGGATCATTCCAGAGTTTCACTGTATGCCTGGATGTGCATCATTGAATACGCAGTTAATTTATGGTATAACTGGCAGGTTAACATTCTTATTAAAAAGATCGTAAAGAAAAAATATATATATTTTTTAAAATATAGCAGTCTAGCATTTTATTATCAGTTGTTGTTAATCAGTAAACAGTTTATTTAACCTTTAAAGTACAATTTTGAAAACAGCATTAGATGTTGTTCACATTGACTAAAGCCCCAAAAAAGGAAGAAAAACTGCACACTGTGATATTCATCAAGGCATCCTGGTAATCCAATTGTCTTCCGACGACTCAACAACCACCATTCAGAATCATTAAAATCATTCTTGATCTTGTGGACTGCACCCCCCACCCACACCCTCACAGAAGTCATATAGTGTACCACCACCCCACATCCCACCAATCACCAACAGAAGCCAGCAACTCATACAGTCCAGTACTCAACTGCAAGGCTAGTCGACGACTGACCTCTGAAGGAGCAATGTACTATATACAGTACACGTCCATTGATAGATAGGTCATTGAGTGAAAATGGAAAACACACAGTATTGAGTTCTTGTTGCTGTTGTTAATAATCATTATTTGCAATTGTATTCTATTTCTGTTTCTGTACCAACTTATGGAACCTCGGAAGTGAGTGGTGGGCTGTGAAAGTTGCTGGCCACTTACGGGTATTTGGGAGGAGAAGCAGTGTAGTGGGACACTGTCTGTCATGGTGGTTAAAGGATTGGCGTCAATAGACAACAAATGATTTGTATGCATTCTGAATGTGGTACAGTGACTTGTCGGTGGGTCTATTGTGTTAACATGGAGGGTGGACATTATGTTTATTTAGTTATGACAAAGAACATCATGGTTGTTGGGGGTGCTGCTGCCTATCAGTACATGGGACACAGGCATTAATTACTACACCTGGACACATCCTCATGGGAGAACACTGCCTACCATGACCTGTGTTAAAACAAACATACATAAGTGCCGCAATAATACACACAGAATGACGGGTGCTCTTTATCCAGAATGCAACCCAAAAGCACACTATATCAAGCACCCAAAAGTAAGCCAAAATAACAACTTTGAGATTCATGGCAGTGAAGCAATAAAGAACTGCAACACACTACTCGCGCTTTGTGTCCTCTCCGGGACACTTCATCAGGAGGCAGGGAACAGGTGCTGAGGGTCTTCCTTTTATTCAGGAGAAACCTTCAAAGTGACAATACACTTTATATAATTCTAAATAAAATATATCCAGACAACCAGAAAATCCCATATATAGCAGACACCCTAAATGTAAATGTTAACAACAATTGAGTAATAGCAAAACTTTCCTAAACATAAAAAAAGGTTAAACACAGCAATTTAGATGGGAGGTCAAGTTACTACAACAAAGGTCAAGTCAGTAAGAAAAAAATAATAATAACAAAATGATGAATAATTCAAAAGGTTTAGTGTCACTTTAAAGGTTTCTCCTGAATAAAAGAAAGACCCTCAGCACCAGTTTCCTGCTTCCTGATGAAGTGTCCCAGAGAGGACATGAAGTGCTGGGGTAGTGTGCTGCGGTTCTTTATTGCTTCACTGCCGTGAATCTCTGCATGTGTTTGTAGCTACTGTTTGAGTGCTTGATATAGTGTGCTTTGCATGATCTGTGTTACTAGAAAGTATTATTACTATAGGGGACATTGGGATTGTGTGGGTGCTCTGGACTACCACTGGCTGGCTACAGCAGTGCACAGCAGCACAAAGGCTTGCAACCTACCCTCCTAATAATCGGCCTGTTTGAGCATGATGGATGCATGCAGAATGTGAATATATCAGAATGTGCAAAGAAGTAATCATTAAGATGTTTTTGACAGCATTTTAATTTTGGGGATTTGGGCCTGTACTCAATTGTAGTAACAGTAAGGATTCACCCTTGCATAACATGATTGTTAACATACGAAAGTTTTAGAAATGACGGATTTATATTTGCATAACATGTGTGAACTGGTTATGCATTCTACAGTGCATTTTACAATTGAGAAAGTATGTTTGCCAGTAGATCTATATTGACCTTAATTGTGCAATTTGTTGCATTGTTATGCCTAGCGTTCAAATACTGTTGAGAAATGTGTAGTATTGCTAATAACATTGCAGTCAGACACTTTTTTTTAGAACAATGCACTTCAGTCATGCAGCAGTTGCGCACAAGATGTTATGCAAACTATTTACAAATAATCAGATGTCTACTTGCTGCTGTGTCGCAATCAGTGAAACATTAGCATTTGTACTGTACTTATGCTGATGCACATGAATCATTGAAACATTGTTTGATCTAACTTGGTTTCTGGAATGGTGGATGCTACTATTAAAAACTATTACTGACATTTTAAACATTTAAAAAACTGTAAGTAATTTATACATGGACAGGAACAAGATTCGTCACCAAAGCCAATCTTACTTATGGACGGTTGACGTTCTATGTTCGGCAAAGTACAATGCACAACAAACACGAACTAGTATCCTCTATGCTGTGCTGTAAGCTGAAAAGATAATTGAGCACAAAAGCATATTCTGAACTACAAAATTTAAAAAAAATACACATCTCAACACAGTGACAGCACTAGATGGTTAAATACATGAGTAAAGCTGAACCCACTGGTGTTAGAAAAGTGTGGTTCAAAAGAGGAAGCTATTGGGTCAAAAACCAGCCAATAGCAGATTTTGCACAGTTTGCATTTCCTTCCTTTAGATTTTGTTATAGAGAAGCTGCATCAATCTGGACCCACTGGCAGAAGGAAGAGGGTCCATTTTTGAGCAGGCTGCAACTTTTGCCCTTTTGGGTCATGTTAGCACTGTCCGTGTCTCAACATCTCCTTAGCTATCAATAAGTACTCGTACAAGCAACAGTAGATGCACTTATCATTAATTAACAAACTACATCATCCAGGACAGTATGGTAGCTTCAGTGTATGAAAATGCCATTACAGAAGGTCTTCAACGGTAAGTTGAGGGTATTTGAACCCACAGTACTTCTCCAATGCAAAATTCTCCTGGATTTTATTAACCACACATGAGGGTAACACTTTCCTAATCCATGGTCCCATCTTGTGGAAAATTCAGCGCATGAATCGACAGTACGCCACATAGCGGTATTGCCTGTAACATATAAAGTTAAATAATGTAAGTTCACATAATGTCTGAATCGGATGTAGTAAAAATTCAGACTATACTTTTAAATGTTGCCCAAAGAATGGAATACTGTCACCATGTTACTGTTTCAGCTCAGGCATGTGTGGGGAGGGGGTTGTCCTTCACTGGCAGGGGGATTACTGGCTTGTGCACATTGGTGGTGTGGGGCACCAGCAGATGCGGGCATTCTGTCGAGTAGCTGACCCAGCTGTGCAAACCTGCATGAGTCAGATGGTTGGCAGCCATGGAAATGTGTGGCGGGCTTTGCCGCTGGACATCTTACACAGCGACAAAGACACTGCAAGTACAGAAAGGGGGGGCTGTGACATGGAGGGTGGGGGGACAGTGTTCACAACTGCTGTCACTGGGGAGCCTGGATCAGGGCACTGGGGTCGGCAGGGAAGCACCACACAGCAGGGCAATGGTCAGGGGGAGGGGGAGGCAGCTGATGACATGCAGTCAGTCATGTCAGGTAGGGGCATGGTACATAAGGGTTTGGGACATGTATGTCTTTTGGGGAGCGCTGTGACACCTACGGGTTCGGCGCAGGTATGTGTGAGGAGGGGGTTGTCCTTCACCTGTAGGGGGATTACTGGCTCATGCACATCAGTAGCCAGAAGGGGAAGGGATCAGATCAATTCTAGTACAGTAGCTTCTTCTTGCTGCTTTTACATTGTTCTTGTGGATTTTACTGGGTAGAAGGTTATTTTTTTTTCTTTCTTACTACTTCTAAGAGCTGCAGGATATTGTTTTGGGGCTGTTGGAATTTTGAAACTTATTTTGGTGCTGTAGGTGGACTCACTTGTTTTGATGTTTCACTGTGTAGCAGGCTGAGTTTGGCTTACTTCTTAAAGGGACTAGCAGGGAACTATTTTGGAGCTGTTGAGATTTTGAAATCTGTTTTGGTGTGCTTTGAGTGGGGGTTGTCATTCCTTTACATTGGAGGCCAATTTCTTCTGCTTTCTTCTGATTTCAAACTTATTTGGTGTAATTTTATTGGGGCTGTTTCTTTGAATTGGAAACCTATGTCTTCTAATTTCAGTCCTATTTTGGTGTGTTGTTGGTGAAGCTGTTTGAATTGGAGGCCTGTTTCATTTGGTATCAAACCTACTTTTTGTGCTTTGAGTGGAATTGTGATTGATATTTGCTGGCTTCATTAGCTGCAAAGTTTAGTGCATAGTGGGGAAAGGGTACTAATAGCCTGACCAGGGGCCTTAGCTACCTGATTGTTTCTGGAAGACACAGTCTGGTCCCACCCTCCCTGCCCTCCTCACCCGCCCACCCACCCTAGGTCTGTGATTTCTTTTATACCAGGGCTTCTGACATCACTTCTCAAAAGGGCAAAGGACATGCACCTGTCATAGCAGAAGCAGACATGCAGGAAAGGAACAGCAGTGAGTGAAGAAGTGACTGCTATCACAGTAGAAGGGAAGTAACTGCAAAACAAGGAGCTTTCATTGTTATTTGTTTGCATTGGTATTTGCATTGTGGAAAGGAGGGGTAGGAGTTTGAAGAAGGCAGTGCTATAGTTGCTTAAAGTCTCTTTTTGGGTGTGGACAGGAGGGAAAGGAATGTAAAAAGCAGTTGCTCAATCTGTCTAGAAGTGTACGTCAAAAAGGGAAAGGGAAATTAAGAAAAGGAGAAGAATGTTTTGCACTGATAGCGAGGGAGAGGGAAGTGTTTTGTATCCTTTATCTGGAAGGGTGGGGTGTCGCTGGTGGGCAAAGAGAACAATGGGTATGGTGGTAGGCTGCAACAATTGTGGTGCATCAGTCATTCTAAAAATTGCCTGGAGGGTGGGGGGATGTTTAGTGTGCAACCACATAGAGAAACTTAGAGAGGAGATTGAGGGTCTGCAGGAGGAACTAAGACAGGCAAGGCAGACTGGAGGCGGTTATAGCCCAATACTGGAGGAAGGGAGGAGGGGAGATGAGGGAGGGCAATTTGAGCCAACATTGCATTGTGAGGAGAGGGTCAGAAGAAGGGAAGCAGAGACAAAGGGGCCCAGGCCAGGAAGAATGGTCTCTGGGGAAACCAGGTCAGGAGACAAAAGACAAATGGAAGGAGGAGATAGGGACTTGTGAGGGGAGGAGGAGGAGAAGTGGCAACAGTCATGGAACGGAAAGGAGAAAACAGGTTACTATGAGGAGAGAGGAAGCGGGCATTGATGAAGGGTCTTCAGAAAATTGCTTTGCAGTGCTAGAAGGAAGGAGCAGGAGGGAGGTGATGAATGGAGGAGTAAATAAATGCCTGGACCAAACTGGAGCGGGGAAGTTCTGCTGTGGGAATTTCAACAGGGGCAGAAGGGGGAAATACTGTGCAGGATGAAGAAGAGGAGCTGGGAATGAGAGATGGAGAAGAATGGAAGGAAGCAGGGAGTAAGAGGGGTGGAATCAGTGCTGGGGGACTCAATACTAAGAGGAGTTAGGTGGGGTAGCAAAGGGGAGAGGCATAGTCGCATTTGGGTGGAGACCATGCCAGGAATGACAGCGGAAAGGATGGGACAATCTGTTCTGAAATATGCTAGAAGGAGTAGGGACAAGCCTCATTTAATTATACATCTTGGGATGAATGACCTGGCTGACAAGACAGTAGATATAGTCCAGAGGAGATTTGAGGAACTAGGATAATTATGTGAGGGGGCAGGAAGAGCAGTAACTTTTTTCAGAGATACTTCCAGTGCTCAAGGCAAGCACAACAAGAAAGCTAAGAAAAGAGGAATTTAATGGATGGCTAAGAACCTGATGTCATGCTAAAGGGTATGGGCTGTTGGGGACCTGGGGATAGTAGTCTCTATGCCAAGGAAAGACTACACTTGAGAAAAAACTGAAAATGAAAGTGGCATGAAAGAACAGCAGCAGTGCATGCATGTGATGCTAGGGAGATGTAGTTGCTTGTTTGATCTTTAGTCTTCAAAGAAAAGCAGCAGCGGGTCCAGTGGGCGTACCGCAGACTTAGCAGCACCTCTAATCAATCCCCCAATTAATCAAATTGCATACCAATATTATCAAACCCAGGTGGACACAAGAAACACAAGAAATAAGCACAGCAAGTTTGAACAAGCATTTGTCAATGGCAAAAGTTCATTGTGCATAGAGATAAGGAAGTGTGTGAGAGTGTAGTAGTCCAGGAAGAGTTTTATTGATAATAAGCAATAGAAATTTGTATGACAGCTGTACTTTAATGAGATGGCGTGATAAAAGGCTATATGTTAAATTTGAAGTGAAAATATAAAAATGGCCAAAGCTACATGAGTGCGTGAAAATTGTGAATGACCGGATGTAACTTGTCCATTTTTGGAGATGCATCACCGCATTTGCAACATAGCCTTTTGGCACCCCTCGTGAAGAGTGCCACTGTCATTTGTTCACTCGTGTTGAAGGGTGATTTCACAGAGCGACCACTGCATTCTGCGCCACAGGTGCAAAACACATTTTAGGCAGGATGCAAAACAATTACAGCTGTACTGTTCATAAGAAGTGTGAAAAATGGCAATTTTGAAAATCGGGAGTGAAAATATTAAAACTGGCAAAGAAATGAGAGTGTGAAACTCAAGAACATATGCTCATAACGCAGGTATTTTGTAGAATTTTTCACCAAATTTTAAACATGGCCTTTTTGGGACTTCCACTCATGAACAGTAGCACTGTGATTTTGTTAATCCATCCTGAAAGTTGATTTCAAACACTGACTTGGCCCACAGGTGCGAAAACACATTTTGGGCAGGATATGAAAATGACAGATGTACTGTTTATAAGGAGATGTGAAAAATGGCAATGTTGAAAATCTGGAGTGAAAATATAAAAAATTAGAGGCGTTACAGGCGTGTGTGTAGAAACTGCTAGCGCACACTGGTAACAGAGGATTTTTGGAATTTTCTACAAATTTGCAGCATGTACTTTTGGGACCCCACCTCATGACCAGTAGCACTGTTGTTTCAATAATCAGTCCTGAAAGGTTATTCCACGAAGTGACCACAAAATCACCTTTTGGGACAGAGAAACCAAATAGCATGTTCATGAAGTGGGGTCCTAAGAACCCCATGTTGAAAATTTGGGGCCAAAATTCCTAAAAGATAACAACCAAGTTGAAATCCCCATTGAGTCCCATTATACAGGCTTACCTGATTCCTCAGTTTGTAGTTGACTTTGAAGAATGGGAGCGTATCCTCGGCAAGTGAAGATCGTGGCTCCCGACTTCCATTGGTAAGTATATAGGTGGGGGGTGCTGAGAGATGGGAGCACAGAGGGAGGGTTGGGTAGGGAGGGGACTGGGATATGACACTGGAAGGTTTTTTTTTATAGGTAAAATTAAAAAAAGACTTTGGGTGGACAGTTTTCTATTTACAGGGATTTTGTTTTAAACAGTTAGGCATACTGGGGTGGGCTTCCAGTGTGCCACAATAGTGTGTGTGTGTGTGTGTGTGTGTGTGTGTGTGTGTCTGTGTGTGTGTGTGTGTGTGTGTGTGTTTGTGGAGGCTTGCCATTGCTGACATGGGGACTGGGCACACCATTGTTGGCTAGCAATATAGATGGGTGTGCATGGAGGGGGGGCACATATGACATCAAGAGTGGGCATCCTGATGTTGGAAAGGGGAAATTGTTTAACCAGGAAAGACACACTGAGCTGCAGGGGAATACTGGATTGTATAGGGAGATGCATTACCAGCAGAAAACAGGAAGTTGTTATCCCTCTGTACAGACAGTTGGTGAGACCCCATCTGGAGTACTGCATCCAGTTCTGGAGACCCCATCTCCGCAAGGACATAGACAGGATGGAGGCAGTCCAGAGGAGGGAAACAAAAATGGTGCAGAGTCTGCAAGAGAAGCCATATGAGGAGAGACTAAAGTAGCTTAATATGTATACCCTTGAGGAAAGGAGGGGGAGGGGGACATGATAGAAATGTTTAAGTACCTCAGTGGAATCAACAAAGTCCAAGAGGGTAGCATCTTTCAGAAAAAGAGATGTGCAAGAACAAGGAGACACAATCTGAAGATGGAGTGCAGGGACACTCAGGGCAATGTGAGGAAGTATTTTTTAACAGAAAGGGTGGTGGACGCATGGAACAGCCTTCCTGAGGAGGTTGTGGGGTCCTAAACTGTGGGAGAATTCAAGAATGTATGGGACAGACATAAGGTAATTCTTGTTGGGGTAGGAAAAAATAGGCTGTTGGTTAACTAGGATCTGTAGCTTATCCTGTAGGTAGGGAAATGGGCAGACTAGGTGGGCCAAGCAGTCCTTATCTGCCGTCAAAGTCTATGTTTCTATGTTTCAGGAAATGGGGAAATTGTTTAACCAGGAAAAACACACTAAGGGGCTGTGGGGACCGGGGAAATTGTTTAACCAGGAAAGACACACTGAACTGCAGCTGAAGGGCTCACATTTCAAAGGACAGAGCCATGCAGTGTCAGCTCTGTCCTTTGAAATGTTTGCTGAGACCAGCCCCCTCAGCCAAACAGTGTCACCAGGACACTGCCTGCTGATTTTCAGGCCACAGACTGGCCCCTGCAGCACTGCTGGTCATTGGGCTGGCACCCCTCACACCTCTGTTTAGCAACTCTCATATCAACAAGTTTGTTCATACTTTCATGCTTGATGAACTTAAAAAAGGGTAAGATTTTATTAAACTGCTACCATCGGTTTGCTGACCTGCCCAATTTTTACTGTGCTTTGTAAAGTACACTGCATATGCCTACCAATGCCTATGGGTGCTTGTAGTTGACTGCACCTGGTCCCAATAGGTTATTTTTACATTTGCTTGTGCTTGAGCAAGAAACGTTTTGTTAGATGAACGTTTCATGGGTGTGTCACTGCCGAGCCCATTGCAGTTCGAGCTGCAAAGAGTTTTGGGGGTGTGACTTAGCAGCAGAGTAGGTCAGATGTGTTCTAACAGAGCTCCTGAGGAACAGAGCCATTGATCCATTAAACTGTTTATCTAAAACCACTTTTTGTTGGATACCTCCCTATTTTGTAGCCTGACTATGTACAGCTCAAGAAACATGGGTAAGCCAAAAATACAGCTCCGACAGTCAACTTCTTCCAATCAAAAGCTTCTAAGACATGACATGTTGGGTTGCCACTGCAAGTTGGAGATGCAGGTGGTGATAGCACAAGAGCTGAAGTCGTGTCTTTGGGTACCATCAATTCCACTCGGACGCAGCTAATCAGAACTATACAGGACATCGAATGGAAATTGGATGCATTATCTCTGATGGTGTCCACCATCAAGATGTGTATGGATTCTGCTGAACAATCTTTACAAAGGATGGATGGATTGGTACTGAAGTCTGTGAATACAACTACCGAAGTTAACATGGAAAATACCTTGTTTTGGTAGTCCTTAGAGACAGTAGAAAACCAAACTAGAGAGCGCAGTCTGAGGCTCGTGGGATTGCCAGAGTAAGCTAAAGGGATGCGCAGCAGTTTTATTTTAACACTGCTCCTCAGATATTGGAGACATTGATGGAAGAGCATGTTCTCCGGTTTGAAAAGGCATACTAGAGCACTCCTAGGAGGGCTGTGGCAGGAGCTGTTTATAATGGAGTGGGTGTACGAAACCAAATACTTTCTTTGGCCAAATGTGAAAGAGACTTAAGGTATGATGAGGTCTCCCTTGCCCAGCTAGGACCATCCCAATCCATGAATAACAAACACCACACCAAAATTGTGTTTATTTTTGCAGAAAGGCCGATTTTACTCAACAATGCATTCAACATATAATACATATAATATCTCCACACTTCATGCTAAATACAATTAAAATAAGACTCAATAGTACAAAATCATAATACAAATATATTAGAAACATAAAGCATAAATCAAAAAAATCCAGATCAAGAGAATATTCCCTTGGGAAGCAGACGCATTCTTTCACAAATCAGATCTTTCTAACCGAACCAGCCCTAGGCCAAAGGAACCTGGCAAACCCCACTGGCCCTCCAGTCCTTTGATGAGCATGGCTTGATGGAATAGGACCTGCTAGGCCACAGCCATGCAGTGCTGCCCTCACTGGGTCCCACCACCTGACCATTGCCCTCTGCAGTCCTGCTCCATCCCCTTGTATTATTTAGTGAGTATGCCCCACCGGCCACCCTTATCTGCAAAATAGTACCTTCTTTAACTCTGTGCACTGAATCATCCACCACCCAGCTTCATATCCTCACCTTTTGACCCTTCTAAAACACGGGTGGGTGGGAGGGTTCTGTTGTCCCTCAGGTATTCAAACAGAAAGAGGAAGTTTCCTTTGCTGTTTGGACTTTATTAGCCTGGTCTCTGCCCTCCCTTACCTCAGGCTATTCCGGACCACCTCAGGTCAGGGCAAGGGCATTAGCCACCACCATCACAGTGTTGTTGTGGGCGCAGTGTTCATGGATTTGTCCAAGGCCTTGACACTGTGGACCACAGGATTTTAAAAGACTGGGATCTCTTGGAGTGGATCATGAAACAATGAATTGGTTTAGCTCCTATCTATTAAATAGGACTCAGTAGGTCCAGATAGGGGACACCCTATCTAAGAAAGAAATGGTCCTCAGGGGATAAACACAGGGCTCCATACTGGGTCCCACCCTATTCCTGGTATATATAAACGATTTGGTCAACATAGCATCCCAAACTACTATCAAACTTTACACTGATCATACAATTCTACCTACTAACAGAAGAACTGTACATGAAGTGGAAAGTGGACTCCAATTAGACTTCACAGAATTAGAGAAATGGTTAGTCCAGCCAAGACGCTGAATGGATGGTGGCAAGTGGAATATCCTACCAGAGGAAGTGTTGGGCCTGAAACAATCACAGGATTTAAGAATGCATGGGATAGACATAAGGGAATTCTGGAGGTCAGGAGTAAGGGGCAACAGACTTCTAGAAAAAACGTAAAAGTAACGCATAAGCTCAAATGGGCGGCCTGGGCAGACCATATAGCCTTTATCTGCCTACAGTGTCTATGTATCTACAGTGCAAGTCACATTAAACTGTTCCATCAACTCTCTGGTGTAGAGTTTTTTTTTTTGTGATGTTACTGGAGTGGCAACTCAAACTCTTGAAGCTTTCAACTATTTTCCAACCATCCTTCACTGCCTGTTCGGCTCACATGTAACTGTTTAGTGAAATGGCAGTAGCTGCATTTTCATGGCATTGTTTATAAATATCACAACATTGCTTAAGAGCATTGTTTATAAATATCACAGCATTCCTTAAGAGCATTGTTTATAAATATCAAAGCATTCCTTAAGAGTTGTTTAGTCTGCCTTCTGAAATGAAACTCATAAGCACTCAGCTGAAAATAAAGCATAGTTCATAACAGCTAGATGCCAAGCAATACTAAACTTTTACTAATTCATTGAATTAAACCCTGCACAGATTAGAAACTCATTGAACAATGCTACACCAGTGAGTTGAGGTAACAGTTTAATGTGACTTGTACCATATGCAAGTCTTAAATAGTAAAAATACTAAAACAGTGATTTTCTACCCATCTCAAAGAAAAACATGATACAAAGAAGGAAATAAACACGAACTTTGAAAAATGAAACCTTGGGGGTAGTGGTGGGCAAAGTGGACAAAATTCACTGCTCAAAGTGACTCACGGAGTAATGTGGAATCTGGGAAGTAATCCACAATATGAAGTGGAGTACTTCACATCATAATGAGGAACGTGAAGTCCATTGAAACCAATGACTTTGCGTTACTTCGTATTACTCCGCCTTCCCCAAACCACTTCTCCACCAATTTTAAGGCGAAGTACATTGGAATCAATGTACTTCACATTACTTCACTTTGTATTTGAGCCCCAAGGCAAATTTTGCAGTGATTCATGGGATTGCAGGTCACATGGGTTCTAGATTTTTCTGCACAGTCTCAGTTCTGTGTAGTGTGTGTGTAGTGGTAGCTGGTGACAGTTTGGTCTCAGAGCACTGTGATTCAAAACCTCTAAAAGCTGTTAAAAAAGCCTTTTTGGGCAATTTGTTTCACTCAAAATTTAGTACATCAATTGTAGGAAACCCCCTGTGCTCATATCATTAACTGTTTATTGTTTGTGTGTGGATTTTGAATGTTAATTTAGAACATTCAGTCTGTGTACTGACAGACGCTGAAGTGTGCTTTGGGGAGGGGCATATCTGTGGTGTAGGTAGATTAACTGGTAGAAAAAGGCAGTCTGTTATGGTTATATTTTTCTTGTATAAATGTGATAATGTAAACACAGTAATACTTTCAGTAATGCTTGACATTTTTTGCTGATTGTTGTGGTGCAGCAGTGTATAATTTCAGTTTGTTTAAAAGATTTGGCTATATTACTGACGTTTTCAATTTGCAACGCATTACTTGTAATGTGTGTTTGTGAGTGTGTGTGTGATGCGTGCCATCAAATCAGACATCTTTTATTGTGCCACAGAGTAATTGCAGCAGTGTGAACCTGCTATCCACCACATCTGCAGGATTTTTGGTGTGCTGCTTTATGGTATCTTTACTGGTAGTGGACTGTTACTGCCATGCACTAACTCCCCCTTCCAATGGCAAAAGGTATTCTTTTCCAGATTTGGACTTGTGACTTGTGAGCACTGATTAGGTGGTGTTTTGCCTTTGCGTCTTCATCTCTTGAGTGCGCAGTGCAGTCTTACTCTGTCTGTACATTTGCATCTCCTTGGGGCCCAGTCTCCATCTGTAACTTAAGTCACAGTTATTTGTTTGGCTTCCTTCAGAGTACTGGTGGTGCATATCTCTGTGTGAACATTGTACTCATTGATGTGCATTTTAAGTCAGGGCAATCATCATGAGTCACTCACGATACAAATCGCATTCTTCATCTTCATGGTCATGATTCATGAATCACAAAACTGTATGTTTTTTGTAGTTAGTTCCATGTAAGCCTGTTTCATAGTATCTCAGGTCTCGGCTTCAATCACCATTGTACTTGTTGATATGAGTTTTCAAATCGGGTAGTTTTGTGTGGTAGAGGTCAGGGAAGTATAGGTACTAGCATTCCCGTACAGCTTATTATCATTGGTCATGTCACACCAGACATCATCATGACTCCGACTACAAGACAAATCATGTTCTTCATCTTCACAGTCATTATTCATGATCACATCACGAATCACAAAACTAAGGTTTGTTTTGTAGTTAGTTGCATGTAAGCCTGTTTTGGGTCTCATCTTCAATCACCATTGTACTCGTTGATATGGGTTGTTTTGTGTGGTACTGCCAGGTCAGGGAAACACAGCTGTTGGTATTTGTGTTCCCATACACTTTATTATCATTGATCATGTAACATCAGACACTCATCATGAGACAAATCATGTCCTTCATGAATCACAGCAGTTAATTATTTTTTTTTTTCAGTTCTGATGATGCCCTGAAAACATGTAAAGACCAAAACACTGATGAATCTTTTTTAACTTTTTTAAATAATCCCCCCCCCAAAAAAAAATACTTACCTTCACTGGCTTGACTGTATTCCAACACCAAAATTCCTCATCAAGCCAAGAAATGTACACCCCAAGTTTGACTTTATGACCTGTGATACAAACAAAGAGCAATGACCACATGTATATATAGAAGAAAAAAAATATTTATATATATTATAGAGGCTTACATATATCAGAGTATGACTGCACACCTAAGAGTGGATTATCTATTACATATACATATATATTATAGGGGTGCAGTCGCGCCCCTATATATAGGGTTGAGTAGGCACTTCTATGTTAAACCTGAAATTTTGCATGTTAATAACTTTGGACCCGTTCAACGGATTTGCATGAAATTTGGTATGTGCAGTGGGGCATGGTAGATCTCTCAGTCGGACTTACAGTGTGTGTGCACCAAAACGCTGAAAAATGCACTTTTCAGCAGTTATGTGGGCAGTTTTTCGGATTTTGTCTGTGGTGCTTCGTGGCCATTGTGTGACATGCCACTCTGCAACTTGGCTCATCTGAAAGAGCATGGGTCAAGAAACATGATGCTTTTCATTTCATGAAAAAATATTAATCCATTCAAAAGTTATTAAACTTTTAAGTTCTCATTATAAGTCAATGGCATCCACGGCAGTAAGGATAGCTACCATATAAATTTGAAGCCAGTACCACAATGGTAAATGTTGTCCACAAAATGTAAACTGCACCATGCAATATCTACACAAAAAATGTATTGTCTGGCACTTAAACACATAATTGACATCTACAGGACATCCCGTTAACACACTCCAAATTTCAAATGAAAAGATCAAACCGTTTCTGAGATATTTACGTTTAAAATTGTTAAATTGGGCTATCTGGTCCCTCCAAATCTGGCCATGTAGTCCCTCCCTCATGATCAAAATCACGATCAAAATCTCACGTGATCAAAGAATTTGCAGGCTCGTGACCAAAGAATTTGGAGGTTCACGATCAAAGAATAAAAAATGGTAGAACTCAATTTTTAGACAAAACTACATGAAACCACAGCCATGCCTCGATAGAACGAAGCCTCCTAAGCAAAACCCACCTCATTTGGGTTAATAAGCTACCCCTGAGCTGAGAAAATAGATTTTTTTCAACTGGCCATTTAGTCGCACCCTTGCGATCAAAGATCGTGGTCAGAGAATCTTGCGATCAAAGAATTTGCATGCTTCGTGATTAAAGAATTTGCAGGCTTATGATCAAAGAATAAAAATGTGAAAAGTTAATTGTTAGGCAAAAATACATGAAACCACAGCCATGCTTCGATAGAACAAAGCCCCCTGAGCAAAACCCACCCTCATTTGTCTTAATAAGCCACCTCGAGCTTAGAAAATAGATTTTTTCAAGTGGCCATCTAGTCATGCCTTCGTGATCAAAGATCTCGGTCAAAGAATTTTGTGATCAAAGAATTTGCAGACTTGTGATCAAAGATCGTTAGCGAGCCACGATCAAAGAATAAAAAAGTTCAAAACTCTATTTTTTGACCATTTTGAAAGAAACTACAGCCATGGCTTGATAGAGTGAAGCCCCCTGAGCAAAACCCATCCAAGTTTTAATTCAGGAGTCTACCCTGAGCTGAGATATTTGAATTTTTCTGATTACAAAATCAAAACAAGATGGCAGCCATCATAATCAAATATTCTTTGATCACGAGCCTGAAAATTCTTTGATCATGAGGAGGGACTAGATGACAAAAAAAACATTCTTCTTTCGCAAAATAACCATATAAATGTTCTCATTGACTTATAATGGGAACTTAAAAGTTTAATAACTTTTGAATGGATTAATATGTTTTCACCAAACAAAAAGTGGCACGTTCCTTGACCCAAGCTCTTTCAGATGAGCCAAGTTGCAGAGGAGCATGCCACACAACGGCCACGCAACACCATGGACAAAATCCAAAAAACTGCCTACATAACTGTCGAAAAGTGCATTTTTCAGCATTTTGGTGCGCAAACACCGTAAGTCTGACCAAAACAAAATTTGGTAAATCAAGAGATCTACCATGCCCCACCATGTATACCAAATTCCATGCAAATCCATTGAATGGGTCCAAAGTTATTAACATGCAAAGTTCTGAGTTTAACATAGAAGTGCCTACTCAACCTAAATATAGGGGCACAACTGAACCCCTATAATACATATGTATATGTAATAGAAAACTCACTCTTAGGTGTGCAGTCATGTTCTGATGTGCATATGCCTTGGTGTGCGTCTACCACCCAGGCGTGCGTAAATCAGAGCATGACAACACACCGTAGAAATCAGGTTATCTATCTTATAAAATAGCAAAATTGTTTTGGAGGGGAGAAAAGTGCAGGTGTGTGGTCATGCTCTGATATACACACAGTCATCTGAAGTGTTTCAACCAACCAGAAGATTCATTTTCATACCCCATATATATATATATATATATATATATATATATACACACACACACACATATATAATGGAGATGAACATTTATGGAAAACCATGATGGTGCCAGGTATATTAACTTACCAAGGGTAGTATTAGTGTACACACAGAGGGCATTCTTCCTGTTAGGGGTCAGTGCAACAGACATTGGGCAACCAACAGCAATATCACATCATCATTGACAGTTAACTCAATGGTCAGTGATCCTTCTAGCACATCATTTGGCAGACACTGTGCATCAGCACAGTCAGGTCAAGAAGCATTACATGAAACTCCAACAGTAGCAGCAAGGGACATACTGTAATTCTCATTGGAGTGCGTGCCGCATGTTTTAGTGTGTCATGAATTAATGGAGACATTTCTTTGATTGTATACTCTCATTTCTTTTCATCTAGGTCAGAATTTTCTGGACACATGACGGTAGAATTTGGGATAGGCATTAATTCTGGTGGCCATGTGTGACCAGTGTCTGCACGTGTGACTGAGTGTGCCATTAATTCTAGGAGACTTTGCATTTTCTTGTTACTCTCATTTCACTTCATCAGCACTGGAAATTTTCTGAACATAAGACAGTAGCATCTTGGGGATGCACATTAATTCTAGTGACTGTGTGTGACCACTGGCGCATGACTGAGTGTGCCATTCATTCTGGGAGACTTTGCATTTCTTGTTATGCTCTCATTTCACTTCGTCAGCACTGGGAAATTTTCTGGACACAAGACAGTAGCATTTTGATGATGCACATTATTTCTGGTGACTGTGTGTAAGCCCATATAATGTCATAATGTCTATTTCCAAAAATAAATATTTGTGGAGTCTCAGTAATGTTTACTTCCTGTCATGGTATCATGAAGTGTTTGTGAAAAAGCACTACTGAGCAGTGCAATTATACTGTGTTCAACTGTATGTGTGCAGTCAGTGTACTTTCCTGTGTGTGCAGACACTGTCCAGCTTTTTGCAAACATATATATGCTGACTTGTTGCAGTATTTATGGTATAAGGAATAAAGATAAGAATATATAACATATATTTTATTTGTACCATCGGCAGCAGTGAACAAACTCATATAATATGTTTTTAGAGGTCTTGGGCCAGTGTGCACCTCAGTCACAGTGCACACATGACTTTTAGATGATAATAGCTCAAAAAAATCATGCTTTTCAACAAACCATACCCAACAGACATGAAATATTGCTGAGGCACCCAAAATAGTTATGAGTACATGCCACACAAAAACATTCAATGATAGTGCAATTTTATTGATGGCAAAGCAAGGCATACACAAATAACCACTGCGCTTTGCCACATAAGCCTTCATTAGGCACACCATTGAAGGTCTAACCTGCAAAGTGCAAGGCTCATTACTGTGTGCTTTGTTTTGTCATAAATACAGTTGCAGTAGCAGCGAAACATTTTTAGTGATATCTATTAATGTGGAGTATGGCTTTCTGGTTTTGTTAAAGGTGTAGTCAACACAAAATTAAAAAAAAACATGTTTTGCAGAGCACTTCTAATTTGTATGTAAAGTCCTAATGCATCCTTCCCTTTGTCTGCTATTAGGAATTTTTACTAAATTAGCCTGCTACCTTTATGATAGTTTTATTGAGCCGGTGGATCTTCTTCATGTAAAATTGGTTTATTGCCTTCATCGCTCTGACATTGCACCCTGTGTCATGTGACAGTGATGTAGCTTAGCCATAGATTTATCATATCACAACAACAGAGCTGTGTAACTGTTTTTATGCAATGACACCAAATGGCAACTATTAATGCACCTCAGACCTAGGTGAGTGGGGTTTCTGTATGAAAACTGCTAGTCAGTTACACAGCTCTGCTGTCGTGAACTGTGCATTTGGTACATCAATGGACTATGCTACATCACTGTTACATGTTTACAGAGTCTGATGTTGAAACAATAAAGACTAATAAAGTGATTTAACATGATGATACAATTACTAATTTAGTAAAAACTCCTAATAGCAGACAGTGGGAAGGACACACTAGAGGAGGGACTTTATATGCACATCAAAATGCTCTACATAACATATGCTAATTCAAATTTGGGTTGGACTACTCCTTTAAGTTGAAATAATGATGGCAGGGGCAAACCATTTTAACTTAAAACAAGGAAAACCAAAACAGCACACACACAGCACACACACACACACACAGACATACTCACATTCACACACACACACACACACACACACACACAGAAGGAAGGGGTGTGGGATACAAAGTGTAACGCATACAGAAGACAAGAAAAAAGTGCATAATTAGATACAGAGGGAGGTGGTGGAATACATTTTTATGACACAGCAGGGAGGGTGGGGGAGCACATGGTGGGAGGAAAAAAAACTAGTGCAGGATTTTATAGTGGTCCAGCAGCAGCTGGAGCATGGACACAATCTGCAATAGATGGCCCTCTATCCATTCTAACTGCTGCTCAACAGCACTTACCCTCTCATTCATCATGTCCACAGCACTCCAGAGAACTGCAATGTCTGCCTGACTTACAGGCAGTTCTCTGGGGTCCATAGGTACTGCAGATGCTGGTGGTGGTAGTGCTGGTGGAGCAACAGGTGCTGCCATGGCCCTCTCCACTTAGGGCCATGCACAGCTGCACCGTCTGCCATAGAAGGGCCAGCAGGTTGAGACCTGGCCCATTCTGTGGCAGCCTGACACTCCACCTGGTGGTAGTTGATCATGTGGGTGCACTGGCCCCCGGTCCCCAGGTGAGTCCTCCGGGGGCCATGGCTCACCTCAACCCTACAAATGCTGCACCTGACCAGGCTGCTGTCCCCCCCAACACAATCAAAAAACTCCCAAACCAGGAAGGTGTGGGGAGGACCAAGCATAGGTGGGGGAGGCCAGATACACTGGCAGCCTGGTCACAGTGCTGAAGCTTCACACTTGGGGCTGGGGCACAGGCACATCCTGCTCAGGATGAGCTGCAGCTGGTGCTGGTGGTGGTGCTGGTGCTGGTGCTGGTGATGGAGGTGCGGGGAAGACCAGGCACTTGTGGGGGGACAGATGCACTGGCTGCCAGGTCATGGTGCTGAGGATCCACACTTGGGGCCAGGGCACAGGCACATCCTGCTCAGGATGAGCTGGAGCTGGTGCTGGAGCTGGAGCTGGTGCTGGTACTGGTGATGGTGATGGTGATGGAGGTGTGGGGAGGACCAGGCACAGGTGGGGAGGCCAGATGCACTGGCAGCCTGGTCACAGTGCTGAGGCTCCACACTTGAGGCCGGGGCACAGGCACATCCTGCTCAGGATGAGCTGCAGCTGGTGCTGGTGGTGGTGCCTCTGCCTGAGGAGGTGGAGGTTCAGCCCCCAGGAGGAAGGGAGGGGGGCATGCAAGATTTTTGTACAGTTCAGCATGAACCAGGCATGCCCTCACATGTGTGCACTCCTCCCTGGCCATGCTGTGGTCCCGGAACTTCCCCACCCCAGACATTTCCTGACCCTGCTCCATCTCTGCTCGACCCACTCAACTCAATCAACTGCCTCCTTGGTCCAAACAATGACACAAAACAGTCACACACAAGACACACACAACACAGGCACACACACAGTCAGACAGACAAATAACAACTTACAAAAGTAAGAAAAAAAGAAATTTGCAGAAACAAATTAAGTAAAAATAGAGTCTACACAAAACACAAACAACTGTAGCTTTTAAAAAAGCGGTTGGGTCTCTCTCGCTCTCTCTCTCTCTCTTTAAATCTCCTAACTGGTCTCAACATCTCACTGCCTCCTCTCTCTCCCTTTGCACATGAGAAAGTGAAAATGTCTTCTTGCATGAGTCACTTCCTTCATGGCTGGCTAAAGCATTTGACTTACAGTACTGTAAGCCATGTGATGTGTGTGGGGGGGCTGCCAATAATGTTGTCACTTCGCCTTACTTCGCGTTAAGGCAGAATGACAACATGAAGTAATAATCACAAGGCAGTGAGCCTTTCATATTGGCCGCCGTGTAGCAGAAATGACAAAGTGAAGCGACCACTTTGCAGGCACTTCGCCAGCAAAATTTTAATTCGCTGCATCTCTACTTGGGGCAAGAAACACAATATAATACCTTGGGGTATAGGCTGATGAAAATTAAAATTGTATTTCATATCCTGGACATGTAAAGAAAGATAAATAAAACTTGGTGCCTTTCACAGCACTAGCTAAATCATTTACTAATCCCAAATCTAGATTACAGCAGCCATATATACATGGTTTCCCCAACATAACCTTATTAAAGAAGGTCGACGAGCATATAACAGCCTAGTTAGATTTATATTATGGTGCAAGCTAGATGCCATCACTGTGACATGTACCAGGAACTGGGGTGATTGTTACCAGAAAATAAGAAAAAATTGCAGTGGGCAACTCAAATACACAGAGTCTTAAACTCAGGAAAACCAAAATACCTGATGGAAAAACTGGATAAAATGTACATAGACACAAATATTATCTAAGAGATTCCCAACAAGGCTCAAGGGACCAAAAAAAAAAAAAATCATATGGGAAAATGTCCCTGAAAGACAATTGTGTTTCCATCTGAACCTGTTGGACAAAATGTGAAGAACACAAACCATCAACCAAAACTTTTTGCAAAATCTCTAAAACATGAGTTAAGAATAAAATGTATGTGCAATGGATGAATGGAAAGCACTTTAATTGTATATACCTGGAAACTGACTAAAGGAACTAGGACTGTATGGATCAATGTTTTGGGTGTCATTTGTTATCATTTCATGTATATTTTCAAATTACTGTTATGTCAACTCAATATGACTCTTATTTGCTGAAATTTGCAAAACTTTGTATAAGTATTATTCAGGACCACCTTGAAAATAGATAGTATGGACCTAAAGATGTGAATATGAGACCTTATGCATAAAATAAAGCATTCTACTACTAGATAGAATCATCCCAGTCCCTGAATAACACACACCACACCAAAATTGTGTTTTTTGGTGGAAAGGCTGATTTTATTTGACAATGCAGTCAACATACAATACATATAATAATAACTCCATACTTCATGCAAAATACAATTGAAATAAGACACAACAGTACACAATGATAATACAAAGATATTACAAACATAAAGTATAAATCAGAAAACCATCAGCTCAATATAGTATTCCTTGAGGGCAGCAGGCACATTTGTTCACAAATCAAATCTTATTAACAAACCAGCCCTAGGCCAAAAGCCTGGCAAACCCACATCGGGCAGGCCAGTCCTTTGACGAGCATGGTTTGAGGAATTTTATTTTTTATTTATTAAATTCTCGGATTACAAATACCTTTGAGCAGAAACTGCTCGTTTACAAAGGTTCACGTCAAAGGATGAGGGTCAACATACATACAGAGGTAGTAAAAGAATGCAATAAACAACAAAACAACGAAAAGAAAAAAGAAAAATACACAGTTATAACATACTTTGAGATAATATTCATATAACGAGCAGCTTGAGTAGGCAACTGGCTGCGGTAACAATAAGAGATAGAGGGCACCATAGGCAGTTAGTATTGCAGGCGTGCGACCGGGAGAAGAAGTTGGCAGGTTACTGGGCCACTGTCCGATGGTGGTGGAAAATGTCTTGTACCAGTGGAGTAGGGACCGCTAGGCCAAAGCCGTGCAGTGCTGCTGTCACCGGGCCCCACCACCTGACCATTGCCCCCCACAGTCCTGCTCCATTCCACCTTGGGTTATTTAGTGGAGTATGCCCTCACCGGGCCCCCCAATCTACAAAACAGTACCTTCTTTAACTCTGTGCACCAAATTGTCTGCCACTAGATACGTAATGTAGTTATGAATTTCCCAAAATGCCACAGGAGACTATATCCATTCCTCCAGCACTGTTTGTATACTGTTATTGAAAAGTGTCTGCACTACATCAGACAGGCGCACACTGTCTGCATTGAAGAATGCATCATAATCAGGCACAATTTCCTGATGCCCAACCACCCTAATTCCTCTATCAAGGCAGAAACTAGACACTTCTCAGTTAATTTCCTTGTGGCCTTTCCACAGTGGTCTGGCCAGCGATCCCCTTTTCCAATCTATCAGAGGTACTATCCTAGACCAAGCCAACTTGGTGTTAGGCATGTATCGGCTAATCCAGCTCAAGTCTACCATAATACCCCAGATGACATCGATGGAGGACAAACGGCTCAGATTGTGACCCCCTAAATGTATAACTAAGCCCTGTGGAGGATTACTAATCAAACCCAAGTTTCTCAGTGTTGGTATCAGGTCTGCCCATTTCATGCCCTGAATTCCAAACCATTGGACTCTTGCCTTGTCCATGTTGATCCCTTTATCCTTGATGAGCTGCCCATTCATGCACCCTCTCAACAAAGGAATGACTGATCAAGTAAAAGGTTTGGGCTGGAGGCAGTGCACCTGTGAAGAGATATCAAATGTTAACATCAGGCACCTTGGAGTGCCTACTACTCTCTCTCTGCCCCTTGTGGCCTCACATACCTTTGACACCCCTAACTGCCATCTCCCAATTGCTTGAATCCTGTCCTCTGGGCAACCCAATCTGGCCGCTTCCATAGCTGCTCCAATCCTAAATGAATGTTTATTAAAATACTGAGGGTCCCTACATGTGACCTTAATTCCTTTTTTTAGTATTGCAGCAAACTGGTATCTCGTGACTGGTTTCCCATCAGCATGGACAAAAAATGATCCCTGGTTGTTCCTTTTCTGCCCCATGTACTCCATCCAGCACAAGAGTGCTTTACTTCAGGAGGGCCGACTTTGGGAGGATGGGGGAAGTGGTAAAAGGGTACCTGGCCAGAATTCAATCTAGTATGGACACTAACCAGAGGTGGGAGCTCATAAACTGGGGATAGTGAAGGCAACCAAAGCCTGCTGCAAGGCCTAGAGCAAGAAGGCTAGGGCTAGGAAACCAAGCTGGTCGAGCAAGGAGGTCATGGAAAATGCTACCTTTAGGAGGTACAAGAAAACAGGGAGGGGAGAGGACAGGGAGAGGTACTTGACAGAATCGAAGGAAGTGATAAGGGCAGTAAGGGGAGCCAAGGCATCTCTGGAACTCGGGCTGGCACAAGGCATTACGAAGAGGGATAAGAACTTCTTTAGGTACATCAGGGAGAAAAGGGGCTGTAAGGACCACATAGTAAGCATTAGGAAGGAGGGGGTTGGGTGGAAGCAGGGTGCGATAAGGCAGAAGCACTAAATGATTACTTCTGCTCGGTATTTACTAAGGAGAAGAGGAAGGTGACACCCAAGGGAGGAGGAATAGCAGAAACGTGGGGGGAGGGGATGACAGATGGGGAAATCATGGAGGGCAGAATTCAGGAGGGTTTGAAGGCATAGAGGGTGGACAAGCGCCAGGCCAGATGGCATCCACCACAGGGTACTGAAGGACTGGCAGAAGTCCTTGCAGGACCTTTGGCAGACTTATTTAATGACTCACTACCTTTGGGTGTGTACCTCAGGACTGGAGGATGGCTCATATGGTGCCTCTCCACAAGTGTCGCCCCAAAGATGAACTGGGAAACTACAGACCAGTGAGCCTCACATCCATCGTGGGTAAGCTAATGGAGACTATCCAGTAAGAGAGGCTGGTGGCCCTCCTAGAGGCCAAAGGACTACAGAATAGCAGATAGCATGGCTTCATACATGGCAGATCCTGCCAAACCAACCTGGTGGAGTTCTATGACTGGGTAACTAGGCAACTAGACAGAGGCCATGCAGTGGATGTCCTGTCTGGACTTCAGTAAGGCATCGACTCGGTGCGATGGAAGCCTGAGAAGTAAGTTAGAAGGCACAGGGGCAGGTGCAAAGCTGGTGAGATGGGTAGGGAACTGCCTTCAGGGAAGACAACAAAGTGGTGGTGGGCGGGGAGCTCTCACACCCAAGGGTAGTGATGAGCAGTGTTCCACAGGGTTCGTGTTCGGACCAGTGTTGTTTGGGATATTCATTGCAGATATATCATTGGAATTCAAGAGCAAGATCAGTCTGTTTGCTGATGATACCAAGGTAGGAGTGGGTGGATGACCTAGGGGGTGGCAGGGTTCAAGGATGATCTGGCAAAGCTTGAAACCTGGTCAGACACCTGGCAACTGGAGTTTAATACCAAAAAGTGCAAGGTGCTGCATTTTGGGATGAAGAACCCAAGCAAAAATTACCAGCTGGGGGGAGTGCAGCTAGCACAGACAGAGGAGGATAAGGATCTGGGTCTGCTCATTACAGGGTCAATGAACAACTCAGCACAATGTAGGAAGGCAGCTGCAAAGGCCAACAAAATGCTGGGTTGTATTGCAAGGGGTATACCCTCGAGGAGGGAGGAGGTGATTCTGCCACTGTATAGGTCATTAGTTAGACCACACCTGGAATACTGCATGCAGTACTGGCGCCCATATCTGAAGAGGGACATTAAGTTACTGGAAGGGGTGTAGCACAGGGCACCAAAGATGACCAAGGGGCTGGGGGACTTTTCATACGAGAGGAGGCCGAGGGAGTTGAACATGTACTCGCTGCAGGAGAGGAGGGACATGGGGAACATGACTGAAACCTTTAAGTACATGAAGGGAATAAACAAGACAGGTACAGAGGGGCTGTTCAAAGTAAAGGAGGGGAGGGACACCAGGGGCCATGATATGAGACTGGAGGAAGGTTCAGGAGGAAGATGAGGAGACACATTTTTACAGAGAGGGTGGTGGCTGGGTGGAATGCATTACCTGCAGAAGTGGTATCCAGTAGAACAGTGGACTGCTTCAAAAGGGGACAAAGGTGAGAGTCAATGAAGGGGAAGGGAGGGGCAGCTACAGAATAAGGGGTGCTAGCTGCACATTCAAGCAGACTTGATAGACCTCTAGGCCTTTATCTGCTGGCAAATTTCATATGTTCGTATGTCCACTATCATACCCCAGGGGCAGAAATCTAACCCCAATGCCCTCTGTAGCTTGATAACTTTTGGGGGGTCCTAACTGTGATGACTGGTGTAAATTTATCTCCAAACTGTCATGTTTTACCAAAACATCCCCCATTGCAAGTTATGTCTGGCCACTAGAAAGCCATCCTTCACCAGTTTCAGTACTCTGAAAGCCCCAAAGAATTCACACACAAACAGGCCTTAAAAGTGTAGCTTCATCCCCAGACCAGCAAATTTGTGGTAGAATGCCCATTATTTCCCTAGCAACATGCTGTCTATTGGCTTTCTCTGATCATTTCTGTACCCCAATCCTTTCCCAACCTTCTATCATCTTTCTTATGATGAATGAACCCGTCACATCCTGGAGGACATGCATCTTTGCCACAAAGGGCATTCTGGATAAGTGACTTCATATGTATGAGTGTGCCCTGCCCTCATCAATCAAATTGTGTACAAACCATTGAATCAATAAGTGGGTTTAGTAACACATCATACCCCTTGTTCCTGTCCCCACAGAAGTCCCATAATGCGTTCAGGTGTGCCCAATACTTATGCCAAGTTCCCAGGGTCAGAGCATGTTGCACCAAATCAGCCATTCTTGTATTGCTACTTGCCACAGGAAATCCAACACTTGGGCTGGGGTCCTCTCTGCTGCCAGGGCCATCTGCCAGAAGCACTCGAACTGCAATTGAGATGGTGCATCTGCAATGACATTCAATTCCTCTGGAACGTGTTTTGCTCTGAATGTGATATTGAGCTTGAAGGCATCTGAGTACTATTAACCTCAGCAACCTCATTACTCTTTTGGAGTTGGAAGACTGAGCATTCAGTATCTCAACAACCCCATGTTGTCTGATTGAAAAGCACCTTCTTTCCCTCAGTTCTGTCCCCCATACAAAATGGCTACCATGATGGAAAAAAACTCCATCAAAGTAATATTCTTTAACAAGGCTGCCTCCCACCAGCTGTCCTCCCATGGACCTGCAAACCAAGAGCCCTGAAAATATGCTCCATACTCAATAACTCCTGCAGCATCTGTGACCATCTGGCAGTCATGCTTGAATTGCAACCCTGATTGCCAAACAGACACACCATTAAGCTGCTGTAGAAAGCTGTCCCATTCTGCCAGGTCTGCATGCATTTCAGCCGATCCTCTGATGCGATGATGTGGCTGAAGCATTCCTCTAGTGGCCCATGCTAACCTTTTTATGAAAAGCCGTTCTGGCACTATTGCCTTACAGGCAAAGCTCACGTGGCTGATCAATGATTGCATGGTCTTAAGCGTGACCTTCTTAGCAGCCCTCATCTCTCCCACTAGCTGACCGAGTTTCTCCACCTATCACCTGGAAGCCGAGATACCATCTCCTCTGAATCCAGTTCAGTTCTGAGGTATGTGAGCTTGGTTACCGGTCCTGTCAGTCTTTTCATGTGCTAATGGCACACCAAACCATCCCATCAGTGCTGAGAATGAATGGAGTATTTCCCGCACTTGAGCAAGCCAGGTGAGCCTATGAACAGGAAGTCATCTAGGTAGTGAGCTTTCTTGTTGCTACCACAGTGCTGTCTCGTTGCCCATTCCAAGAACTTGTTGAAAGCCTCAAAGGCTGCACACAAAACAGAGCAGTCCGTGGGCATGGACATGTCATAGTAGAACTTGCCTTCATACAAAAAACCTAACAGATCTTAGTCCAAGGGACTGATCGATGGTAGGCAAAAAGCTGACTTTATGTCACATTTTGCCAAAAGAGCCCCCTTTCCTTGCATGTTTAGTGAGCCTAACTGCTGTATCAAAAGACACATATGACACTGCACTATCCTCCAGGCCATAATCTAGAACTTCTAGAACAGCTTCCAGATATTTCCCCAGTTTCCACCTCTTATCCTCCGGACCACACAGCAGTGCTCCAGGAGGAGGTGTTCACCTTGCTACACAAAAGGCCATAGAACCAGTGCCCAGGTGGCAAAGGAACAAAGGGTTCCACTCCCAGTTCTTTCTGGTCCCCAAAAGAACTGGGCACTTGAGGCCCATTCTAGACCTCAGGGAGTTGAATCTTTACATTCAATACAGAAAGTTCCAGATGATAACTCTACATGGCCTTCTTCCTCTGCTCAAGCAGGGTGACTGGTTGTGCTCTCTGGATACACATGATGCCTATCTGCATATCATGGTTTGCACCCTCACAGGTGGTACTTACAGTTCCTTTTCCAGGGGGAGCATTACCAGTTCTGGGTATTGCCCTTTGCTTATCCTCTGCATCGGTATTTACCAAGTGCTTAGCAGCTGTAGCAGCACCCTCCTGTACAAAGGCCTTTATGTATTCCAATACTTGGTCAACTGGTTACTAAAAGCTCAGTTCAGGGAACTACTGTTGCTGACTCTAGAACACACCCTGCAGTTGTTCCAGTCCTTGGGCATTACTGTCAATCTGCCCAAGTCTGTGCTGACCCATCCCAGCAGTTGCAGTACATAGGGTGGTTCTGTACTCTATTCAGGGCAAGGCCTTCTTACCACAAGACAGGGTGGACTACCTATAAGCCCAAACCCAGGCTGTGGCTCAGTGCCGGTATGTCCCAGCCAGGGAGTTCTTGAGGCTGCTAGGCCTAATGGCCGTGGCCATTGTGACAGTCCATTTGGTCAGGTTGAACATGAGAATTCTCCAGTAGAACCTCAGGGTCCAATGGGATCAACGTTCTGATGACCTGAATCAGCTGGACCTTGTTTCCTCCCCGGTATGCAAGGTTCTTCAGTGGTAGATGGACCCAGATGGTCTCTTTAAAGGGCTCCCCTTTCTTATCCCCATTCTTCACCAAATCCTCACCATGGATGCTTCAGGTCTAGGTTGCGTAGCTCACCTAGGCCCTTATCAGACCCAGGGGATCTGGTTCCAGTGAGAGACCCACCTCCACATAAATATTCAAAAATGCAGGCAGTCCTGTATGACTTGCAGGCCTTCCAGAACCAGCTCACTTTAGGCCCACTGTTGGTGCAGGTGGACAACCTCATTGTGGCCTACTACATCAACAAGCAAGGTATTCTTTCCCCCTGTGCCATGAGACAGTGATGGCTTGGTACTGGGCTCTAGACCACGGTCTACAACTGTCAGCTGTCTGTGTTCCAGGTGCTAAAACATCTTGGCGGACAGCCTCAGTGGACAGTCCAGGATGCATGAGTGGGAACTGCTGACCTTGGTCATAGAAGACCTGTTTAACAGGTGGGATCAGCCACAGTTAGACCTTTTTGTGTCCCTACTCAATGCAGAACTGACACGCTTCTGCTCACTAGATCCACGGTTTGGAGTTTTCTGGCAAGATGTGTTGTCTCTTTCCTGAAAAGGGAGATTTCTTTATGCATTCTGTGGACCCTCCAGTTTCCCTGCCCTCTGCCAGGACCTGTTGGCAAAGGCACAGGCACAGGGGACTCTGGTCCATCCAGACCTGAAGTCCCTCCATCTGCATGGATAGTTTCTGAGAACATAGCCATTATTCGGTTTGGGGTGTCTCAGAAGGTGGCTGTTGTCATGTTGGCTGCCAGAAAAACTTCTATCAGGGCAATGTATTCAATTAAGTGGAAGCGGTTTCCTATGTGGGCTGCTTCCCATCACCTTGACCCTTTCACTTGTCTGATGAACCAGGTTCTGGAGTATCTCCTGAACTTGTCTGATGTAGGTCTCCAATATTCCTCTATTAAAGTACACCTGTCAGCTATATCAGCCTTTCATGTGCCTATTGATGGCTATCCTGTGACCCAGTTGAATGTGGCCCATACTTTTGTGGAAAGCATTCTCCACTTGAAGCTTCCTATCCATAATCCTGTTCTGGTTTGGAACTGGAATTTCTTTCTAGAGAAACTGACCCTGCCTCCTTTTGAGCCAGCTGCATCTTCATGAGCCACTCTTTTTGTTGTGGAAAGCATTATTTTCAGTTGCTATTACTTCTACTCGAAAAATTTCACAACTACAACAGGCTCTCATGTGTGAGCAGCCTTATTTGATTTTCTACAAAGACCGAGTCTCTTTGTGTTCTAATCCTAAGTTTCTTCCTAAGGTGGTGTCTGAGTTTACTGTAAATCAATCTGTCTACCTGCCTGTCAATAGCCCAGAGCAATGCCAATCCAGGGGAAGCATTGCTCTATACTTTGATGTATGAGAATTTTGTATTACTATACCTACCATACCAAGGACTGCAGGATGTCCTCTCAGTTGTTTGTTTCTTTAACCCCTGGGAAAGAGAGCATTCCAGTATATAAACAGTGCTTGTCCAAATGGTTGGCTAACTGTATTACTTTCTGTTATAGGAAGTATGGTAAGGAACTTCTGGTGTGGTTCATGGCTATTGTGGTTTCTGGTTGGACTGTATGGGACTGCATGGAAGCAGCCATTTTAACAGTACTTTGACCCCTGTTATCAGCCAATCAGGTAATTGGGTGCCCAAAGACTGTGAGAAGGGACTCCTGGGAGGAGG
Organism: Neoceratodus forsteri; assembly: GCA_016271365.2. NCBI lineage: Eukaryota > Metazoa > Chordata > Ceratodontiformes > Ceratodontidae > Neoceratodus > Neoceratodus forsteri. Next base: position 772,654,284 of record CM057453.1, on the reverse strand, counting down.
AGTTAACAATTTCAGGTGCCAAGAGACCTCCACCAATGGGTAATAAAGAGGGCTGATCACTATGGATATTTGTGATTGAAAATGCAGGGTAGCCAATGAGAGGGCAGGACTGCTGGGGAGACATCCCAGAGACTTTGGAAGTTTGGATCAGTCTTGGCCGGGCTCCTATCGAGTCAGGAGGGATCGGTGTGGAGAGATCTGAAATGTCTGAGGCTTTCCACAGCACTTACGCTTGGAATTGATACAAAGAGAGAAAAGTGAATTCTGCCTTGGAAGAACGGAACTGATGTGAGAACGCTCAAGGTATTTTGAACTGTGCTGTCTCTTCTGGAAGACTTTCCTCTCTGCAGAAATCCTGTACTGGTATTGGGACTCTGAGAAGCTACTTTGAGAGCTAAAAGTTTCTGGAGCTGGGTACAAGCCAGGTTGTTTGGAAGCTGTGCTGGGGACTGGATAATTTGCTGAGAGCTGCGTACCAGCTAAAGCTGATTTGGAGGCAGGTCTGAAATTGAGAGACTATGAGAGCAAAAGGTGAAAAGGTGATTTCATGTCTCAGAATCCCTGCTACTGTTGTGCATCCCAGTGTGAAGTGGAGCTGTTGTTTAACGTTTGGAAGTCAGTGGCCCAACGTCACCTCAGAATGAAAGTTAAGAGCTGCCTGGCAGCCCTTGGAATTGCTGTGTTGGTGCAGGAAAAGAGTGATCTCTACCAGTTTCGGAGGCACTCCTCAGAGCCAGGGAGGGAACTTGCTAACCCCTTCCAAGTGGGGCCTGCTGGTCTTAGGGGGTCACAGATGCTTGCTGAGGTGCTAGGGCATCTGCAATTCATTGTGGGAACCAGGCTGTGGGGCCACGCCCAAGTCTGAGCCTTCTGAGGTTTGGTAGAACCTGTGTTTGGGCTCTGTAATGGGCCAGAAGAGGCTGAAGGTGACAAGCGTCCAGATCTTCAATCAAGGGGACAAGCTGCTAGACCTTCAGTCAAGATCAAGGCTTCAGGATATCTTTCTGCTGCTCAATATTGTGCCCTCTAAGAACTGAGCCCATGGGTCATTGGTGGATGGCAAGAGGAGAAGGAGCTATCAGGTAAGGGCAGCAGAAGGAGTTCAATGGAGAGAGTGACCCAAAGGCGAGCTGTGGGGTATGAACTTAGTTGACTGGAGGTACCCAGTTTTAAGCGACAAGGTACTGTGACTTCCATTTTTTTTTTAAGTCCCAGCTGCATTCAGAGGTAAGGTACTGTGACTGTTTCAGTTCTAGTCTTTTCTGCCAAGCTGGGGTCACAGTGATTGTTCTAGTCTTTGCCACAAAGCCAGGGTCACTGTGATTGTTCTGGGTCACTTGGGTCATAGGGGTGAATTAGGTTGGGCTGGGATCTGTATTTCTTGGTGGGGTGTTGGATTGCTAAGACAACAGCTGAGAGGGGGAAGGTGTGGGGGCAGCAAGGGCAATTAAGAAAGTGAGTTCTTAGGAGATTAACACAGCAGTAAGGAACCTATTAATCAGAGGTGAGGTACTCTATAGAGGAGGGGGTTCACTGGAATGACTAGGGAATCAGAGGGGCTCACTTGAAAGTCTAGGGAATTGGAGGATGGTAAGGGGCTACATTTAACCATTGTGGGTATCTCAACATAGTTGGAGAAAAATGGAAGAGTTAGGGAAGGATGCACCAGGGGAAGGGGCTCTGGTGAGGGCAGTTGGGGATAGCAGGGGTGGTAAGGGGAAACAGGATGCTAGTGGGGACAACAGGGGTAGAAGCGTGGGATGCAATGGATGTGGGGTGGAGGTTTGGATGAACATATTGTGGAGGATAGGAGTGTCCAATCTGTCACAGGTTGAAAGTCTGGAGGAGGAGGGGCTGTGGCTTGTAAGAGTTGGAGGGGTGGGGGTGAGACAGGAAGGTTTTAGCCAGGAATGACATGAGGACACCACATGGGAGGTACTGACTCAAGGGATGGGTTGAGGAGGAGTACAGGAGCAGAACAAATGGGGTGGGGCTAGCAGTAGTGGGAGGGCTGGAGTTGGGGAAGCAGCCAAAGCACAGCCAGGCAGGAAGGGCAGGAAATAGGTTTGCTGTGCTGGTGACACTGGTGGAGGAGGAAGGTGTGCAATCTCCAGGAAGGGACAGGAGCAGGAGGGAATCACAAGGACAGGAGTTGGTGGGAGGAGGGCAGTGGAGGAGGAGAGAAACACTACTTGTGGGGAGGGTGACAGGGGCAGGGGTGGCCCAGGGTGGTGGGAGGATGTGGAGGATAGTGAGGGAGCAGTGAAAGGAGGGGACAGGATAGGGATGGGGGAACCAAAGGAAAAGGATGGAGTTAGTGATGTTGCAGGCTCTAGTAATGGGTACCTTGGGAAGGGTGGGGGTGGGGATGGGAAAGAGGAAGGGGTGATGGTGCTGAGTGAGTCCATACTAAAGGATCAGATGAGGGTGGTAGGGGGAAGGCATAGTCGCATTTGGGTGGAGGCCACACTGGGGCCAATGGCAGACATGGTGGGACAGGCAGTTCTTAAGTGGGGAAGGAGGTGCAGGAAGAAACCACATGTAGTGGTGCAAGTGGGCACTAATGACCTGGCAGAGAGACTGTGGAGGTAGTGAGGAGGAAGTTTATTTATTTATTTGAATTTTGATAACTGGGTAAGACCACTGAGACAATTACAGTCCCTTTTTCAGGGTTAACGCAGGTAAGAAGACACCACAAATACAAGGCAATTACATTAAATTGCGGAAGAGTCAGATTACAAGAGAAGTATACTATATACATAAGTTAGGTAACAAAGAAAAGCATAAAAAAACAATTTACAAGATATACATAGCATAACTAGGGCTTTCTGGGGTTGAAATCCACCGCCTGCAGCTAGTGCAGAATGCAGCGGCCCAGCTTTTGACTGGTACTTCTCGGTCCAGCCATATTTCGCCGGTGTTGTGTGGACTGCACTGGCTGCCAGTACAGTGGCAGATCACCTTTCAAGTCAGTCTTCTGACTTGTAAAGCCCTACATGGACTTGGCCCTGACTACCTGAAAGAGCTCCAGGGTCCCTTACTGCCCTGGGTGATAGCTCAGCTGAGCTGGCGAGGGGTTGCTAGAGATCTCAGGTGGCCATAAAATCTTCTGTAGCTCGTACATTTATATACGTGCTGCCGACCGCTGGAATTCTCTACCCCACCAAATATGGGAGTGCGTGACTGTGGAGGAGTTTAAAAAGACCCTAAAAACATATTTGTGGACCCAAGTATTCAGAGTCTGATTGTATTATTTTAATTACTTATTTTTATTGTAATGACTAGAATTTTAGCTATGTATTTTGTACGGTGCCTTGAGTTTTTGAAAGGCACCTTAAAAATAAAGTTGTATTATTATTATTAACTATACACATATAAAGATACACTCAGCAGTCATTGCTAGCTGGTATGAATGCACAAATCAATGTACAAAAGAAGGGTAATCTCACAATAGTGCACAAACAATACCTAACCATGTTCAAGTGTGGGCACCATCAGCAATCTCAAGCAGCAAATGAGTAAAATAGCAAGGGGGAGTCAGATAACAGAGATAGGAGTAGAGGCAGGGTGGAGGGAAAGTTGAAGGGATTAGAGGGACGAAGGAGAAAAAAGGAGGGGTAATGGCTAACCAAGGCACAAGGAGGAGTTACAACCGCATATTTAGTAGTGAGCAGTAAACAGCCGGCAGTCTCAGGGGTGAAAAGTCAACAATGGAAGCAAGTGCATTTTGCAGAGAAGGCAAGAAATGCCAGTAGATTGGACCAGAACATAGGAAGTGAGGTACAGGATGGGGGTAGGGGTGGGAGCCAGTGAGTTCCAGTCAGTTACTGCTGCAAGGGAGAAGGCCTTACTTGACAGCTAGCTTCAGATTAGGTCTTTGAAGAAGACAGAGGGAGGCTGATCTGACTGGTCAGGGGGGCTAGTCTCCGGCTGGTAATCTCACAAGGCAAGGGGGGGGTTTGAGGAACTAGGAGGACTATGTGAGGAAGTAAGGGATGGTGGCCTTCTCAGAGGTGCTCCCAGTACCCTGTGTGAGTTCAGGAAAGAAAGGGAGGATTGGGGAGTTCAACACTTGGCTGGGGTAATGGTGTCGGTCCAAGGGGTATGGGATAGTGGGGGACTGGGGCAGAACCTGGGACAATAAGGATCTATATGTAGGGGATAGGCTGCACTTCAGCAGGGAAGGGAAAGCGGTATTAAAGCAGACGTTTGAGGGGTACATAAAATCAAGGGAGGATTTAAACTAGGTGGGGGGTGGCATGAGGACAGCTGGTAGGCAGGGATCCCAGAGAGGGAGCCGAGCATGCTTATCCCCTAAACTATTGGAGAGGAATTAGGGTAGGGTCGCAAGGAGGGCTGGGGGGACTTGGGAGGACACAGGTTGGATGGTGGTCTCACTGAATGCAAGAAGCTTAGGTAACAAATCAGATGAGCTACAGGTAGTGGGGAGGTGGAGATGGTGGCCATCATGGAAACATGGCCACAGAACCAGGACTGGGATATGATGATCCCAGGGTACAGGATATTCAGGAAGGACAGGGCTAAGGGAAGGGGTGGTGATCTATGTGAGGAAGGCTAATGTGTATAAGGGAGGAGGGAGAGTAGGGCAAGACAGAGGCCCTATGGGTGCAGTTTCAAGACTCCAAAAGAAGGACATGGGGTAATGTACAGGCCACCAGCTCAGGGAATTACCTGGATAGAGAGTTGGTTGAGCAGATTAGAAGGGTCTGCAGGAAGGGGAACACAGTAGTGGTGGGGATTTCAACCTCCTGGGGTGAACTGGAACACTCCAACCACCATGAGTGCAAGGAGGAGGTATTACTAGATGCATTTCAGGACAGCTTCTGGTGCAATTGGCCCATGAGCCAACTAGGATGGGAAGGACTCTGGATCTGGTACTAACAAACAGGGAGGCTGTAAGGGATCTGGGGGTGGAGGACCCCCTGCCTAGGAGTGACCATCACTTGGTGTGGTTCACACTCAATATGAACAGAGATGCAGGAGGTACAGGTACCAAGGTGATCGATTTTAAAGGGTTGGACTTTCAAAGGATGGGGGAAATTTTGGTTGGGCATCTGGTGGGAATTCAAACATGCATGGATGCTAACCAAAAATGGGATATTATTAAAAGGGGACTAGCAGAGGCTGCTGAAGCTTGTACCAGGACATGGAGCAAGAAGGGTAGGGCAAAGAAACCAAGTTGGCTGACTCAGGAGGTCATAGAAGGGGTGAAAGCCAAGAGAAAAGCATTCCAGAGACTCAAGAAATTAGAAGAGTAAGGGGACAAAGATGTGTACACGAAGAAGTCAAGGGAGGTTACCAGGCTAGTCAGGATGACCAAGGCATTCAGGGTGCTGAGACTTGCACAGGGGATCAAAGACAGGGAAAAGGACTTCTTTGGATACATTGGCGAGAGAAGGAGAAACAAAAACTACATTGTGAGGATTAAGAAGGATGGAGAGTGGATGGAGAAGGGGGAGGATCAGGCAGAGGCACTGAATGATTCCTTCTGTTCTGTGTTTACAAAGGAAAAAGGGGGACAGATACATCATGGGAGAGGGGGAGTGGGCAGAGGAGAGTGGATCGCTGATGTCAGGATTACAGAGGACAGGATTCTGGAAGGACTAAGGGTGCTGATGGTGGACAACACAGTGGGACCAGATGCTTAGGGAAACATAGAAACATAGAATTTGACAGCAGATAAGGACCGCTGAGCCAACCCACTCTGCCCATTTCCCTACCTAATGGATAAGCTGCAGATCCTAGTGAACCAGCAGCCTACTTCTTCCTACCCCCACCCTCTAGAATTGCCTTATGACTGTCTCATGCATGCTTGAATTCCACCACTGTTTTTGACTGCATTACCCCCTCCGGAAGGCTGTTCCATGCATCCACAACCCTCTCTGTGAAAAAATACTTCCTTAAATTACCTCTGAACCGTCCCCCATCTTCAAATTGTGCCCCTTGTTCTTGCACAACTCTTTTTTTTGAAAGATGCTACCCTCTTGGACTTTGTTGATTCCTTGAGGTACTAAAGTTTCTATCATGTCCCCCCTTTCCCTCCTTTCCTCAAGGCTATACATATTAAGCTCCTTTAGTTTCTCTTCATATGTCTTCCGGTGCAGACCCTGCACCATTTTAGTTCCCTCCTCTGGACAGCTTCCATCCTGTCTATGTCTTTGCGGAGATTGGGTCTCCAGAACTGCACGCAGTACTCCAGATGGGGTCTGACCACCTCTCTGTACAGAGGGATAATAACTTCCTGTTTTCTACTGGTGATGCTTCTCTCTGCATCCCAGTATCCCCCAAGCCCTCCTTGCTGCCCTCTCACATTGCTTTCCCACCTTTAAGTCATCTGATATGACCACCCCAGGTCCCTTTGCATTTTTGTTGTTGTTAGTATCTCACCCCCATTGTGTACTCTTCCACTGGGTTTTTGTTTCCCAGGTGCATTACCTTGCACTTCTTAGCATTGAATCTAAACTGCCATACATTTGACCATTCCTCTAACCTTGCCAAGTCCCTTCTCATCCTTTCCACCCCACCTTGTGCATCAACTCTGTTGCAGATCTTTGTGTCATCTGCAAAGAGACACACTTTCCTTCAAGTCCCTCTGCAATGTCGCTTATAAAGATATTGAAGAGGACCGGTCCTAATACTGAACCCTGCGGTACCCCACTAGTAACCCCCCTTTCTTCAGAGTGGACTCCATTTACTATTACTCTCTGTGTCCTATTCTCCAGCCAATTCTTTACCCAGGCTGTCATCTTGGGACCCACTCCCGGCCGTCAACTTGTATATTAATCTTGTGTGGGACTGTGTCAAATGCCTTGCTAAAGTCTAGTAGGCCATGTCCACAGCCCCTCCCTGATCTACTACTTTGGTCACCCAGTCAAAGAAATCTATCAGATTCGTCTGGTATGACCTTCCTGCTGTGAATCCATGCTGCCTTGGGTCCTGTGCCACTCTGACCTTTAGATACTAGATAATTCTTTCCTTCAAGAGTGATTCCATCATTTTCCCTATCACTGAGGTTAAACTAACAGGTATATGTTTCCTGCTTCTGCCTTGCTCCCACTTTTGTGAAGGAATCACATCTGCCCTCCTCCAGTCCTCGGTACCACCCCATCCTCCCATGATTTGTTAAAGAGGGTAGTCAGTGGTGTCACTAGTTCTACCTTAGTTCTTTTAGAATTCTGGGATGAATCCCATCAGGCCCCATTGATTTGTCCACCTTCAGTTTTAAGAGTTCTTTCATAACCCTTTCTTCTGTAAATGGGCTGGTATCAACTTCTGTATCCAGAGTGTTTCTACTATTTGTTTTAGGTACCTCCCCTCTTCATCTGTAAATACTGAGCACAAAATATTTGTTTAGTTTCTCTGCCTTTTCACAGTCACCCTCTGCCCACCCTCCTCCCCTTTATTAAGCCTCACTAACCCTTCCTTGGTCTTCCTTTGCTCCCTGATGTACATACAAAAGGTTTTATCCCCTTCTTAACTGAGTTGGCTCTTTTTCCTCGGTTTGGGCCTTTGCTGTTCTGACTGCCTCCCAGCTTCCTTTTGCTTTAACTGATACAGTTCTCTGTCCTGCCCTTCTGTGATTCCTTGTACTTCCTGAATGCTTTCTTTTCCTCTTAGAACCTTCTGCCACTTCCTTTGAGAACCATAGTGGTTTCTTTCATAGTTTCATTTTGTTTATTTGCTTCACACAAAGGCTAGTGGAAATCCTGGTGGGACAGACAGGTGGACAGACCTGTTCAGTACATCACTGGACACAGGATATGTGCCACAGGATGAGAGGATGACCCATGTGGTGCCCATTCATAAAAGTGGTCTGAAGGATGAACCAGGCAACTACAGACTGGTGAGCCTCACTTCAATCATGGGGAAGCTCATGGAGACAATCCTAAAAAGATAGGCTGGTGACCTTTTTGGAAGACAATGGTCTCCAAGACTGTCATCAACATGAGTTTTTCTTGAGCAGATCCTGCCAGACAAACCTAGTTGGGTTCTACAGCTGGGTGAACAGGGAACTGGACAAGGGCCATGCTGTAGCTGTCCTGTATTTAGGCTTCAGCAAGGCCTTTGATGCAGTCCCACATAGGAGGCTGGGGGAAAGCTGGAATATATAGGGGTGCAAACAAAAATGGTCAATTGGATTACTAACTGGCTGAGGGGCAGGTAGCAAAGGGTAGTGGTGGTGATGGGGGAACTCTCATCACTGAGGAACATAGCAAGCGGGGTGTCGCAGGGTTTGGTACTGAGACCGGTACTGTTTGGGATATTCATAGCCAATATCTCACACGGGGTCCAGAGTAACATCAATCTGTTTGCAGATGATACCAAGATGGGGCTGTAGTAGATGACATGGAAGGTTGGAGAGGACTGCAGGAGGACCTGACCAAACTGCAGGAGTGGTCGGGAACATGGCAGATGGGGTTCAACGCCAAGAAGTGCAAGGTCCTGAACTTCGGAGCTAGGAACCTGGGAAGGAAATATCAGCTGGGAGGCTACAGTTGGAAAGCACTGTGGAGGAAAAGGATCTAGGGGTCCTTATAATGGGAGTATGCACCACTCGGCTCAGTACAGGAAGGTGAATACAAGGCAAACAAAGATGCTTTGGTACATAGCGAGGGAATCTCCTCACGGAACAGAGGTGATCCTTCCTTGTACAGGTCACTGGTCAGGTTGCACCTGGAATACTGTGTACAGTACTGGCATCCATCCCTGAAGAAGGACATCAGATTGTTGGAGGGAGCAAAAGTAGGGCAACAAAGATGATCCAGGGACTGGAGGAAAATCCTATGAGGAGAGGATGGAAGAGCTGAACATATAGTCCCTGGAAGGAAGGAGGGATGGGGGGATATGATTGAAATCTTTAAATACTTAAAGGGAATAAACAAGTCTACTACACAAGAGATGTTTCAGATCAAAAGGGGGAGGGACATGACAGGACATCAGCTGAGTTTGGAGGGGGGAAGATTCAGGAGCGAAATCAGGAGACACTTTTTCACGGAAAGGGTGGTAGACAACTGAAATACTCTGCCTGAGGAAATGGTATCCTGTAGAACAGTGGTCGGATTTGAGAAGGGGTGGGACAGTGGGGTGGTTGTTGTGAGGAGGGATTGGGAGGATGGGGCAGCTGAAAATTGAGGGGCTAGCTGCACAATTGAGTGGACTTGATAGACCATGAGGCCGGTTTCTGCTGGCTTTTCGTATGTTTGTATGTATCACTCCTGGACTAGTGGAGCCCTTTAAGTCAGAGACTTCTGAGAATCTTCAAACTATGAGTACCCAGGGCTTGTCCTGGAACCCAAGGGGAGTATTCAGTTTAAATTAAATATAACTTTTCCAGCTTTTAGGGCCCCAACAGCAGGCCAACCCACAGCAACGACCAGGCCTGCACCTTTTGGGTGAGAGAGACTCTTTAATCCTAGCACTGGTACCGGTGGGGTTGGGCATTTAGGGTGGTTTGGCCTATGGACCCTGTTGTTGCCACTTTACTTATTCCTACTAACAAGCTTTCCTTCCACAGCTACCCCTGGTCCTGGTATCCCCTTTCCTAGCCCTTCTCCCCAAAAATAAAAGCTGTGATTTGTTGTTTGGAATTGCTGTGTGAGGAGTATTTTTTGACTGTCAATCACCATGTGTTTATGGCTATTGGAATTGAGAAACTGTTGGGCATCCAGTGTGTGGAGTGGTTGGTAAGGGAGGTGGGTAGGTGCGGCATCCCAGGGGAGTGTGTCAACCAGTCACCAAACCCACTTATACAGATAAGCCCTCCAGGATGAAGCACAGTGTCACAGGTTTACTGCATGACAAAAGGGATAAATTCTCATTGAAATTGCTTTGTTTACTGCAATAACACTACTGCAGAATTCTGCAGTGCTGCGCTTCATCCTGGTGGCTTATCTGTAACTTACTCTGGGTGGAGGCACCATGTTATTTGCTATAACTTTGGGCTAGAACTCCCGACCACCACCGTAGCAGGATCCAGGCCTCTTAACCTGTTAGAGGGTCAACAGGCAGAGGTAGTAGCCCACAGGCACACAGTACCTGGGCTTCATCTTTGGAGGCACTGCTGGGATCTCCTGTTTACTAGCCACGCCCACCATGGAGGACCCAACTGTACAGACCCCTGGGGTATCAATTCCAAGCTTAAGTCCTGTGGAAGGCCTCAGAGAGTTCAGATCTCTTGACACCAATCCCTGCTGACTCAATAGGAGCCCAGCCAAGACTGACTTAAACTCCCAAAGTCTCTGGAATTTCTCTCCAACAGTCCTGCCCTCTCATTTGCTACCTTGCATTATCAATCACAAATATCTATAGTGATCAGCCCTCTTTTATTACCCATTGGTGAAGGTCTCTTGGCACATGACATAGTTAACACCTCCTCCCAGGAGTCCCTTCTCACAGTCTTTGGGCATCCAATTACCTGATTGGCTGATAACAGGGGTCAAAGTACTGTTAAAATGGCTGCTCCCATGCAGTCCCATATAGTCTTACAGCAGTCCCAACTTTGATTGTCCCTTGCAGCCACAAAGTATACTGTTCTTTCAAACTGCCCCCATGATCTTGTAGCCACATTTATACCCTCTTAGGTGACTGCAAAATCATTTCTCAGGGGCCCTCCTATGGTCCGTCACTAGCTCCATTTTCTCTAGCCCCCAGGAGCTGTGATTAGAGCTCATTAATACTCATGAGCCTCTTCTGAATATTTAAATTCCCCCTCAATTATTTTAGCACTCTGTGGCGCTATTTTAAAACATTACTGGAGCCCCTGAACCACCTCCCCCAAGGTGTCTGATCCCCACTCAGCTAATCCAGGGGGTCGAGATCACTGAGTAAACAAAAGAAGAGCTGCAAAAATGACTGCCAAAATGGAGCAGGTCACAGCACTACTACGCATAGGCAGACCAGCAGATCTAACAAAAAATTGCATTTTTGCCACCGGCTTCACAGATGGAACCTTTCACAGCCCATTTTGGGGTTAGATTCTAGGCTTGGAGCCCAGGAAAATAAGGTAAGCCCCCAAAGGGGTTACACTCCCTCTTAAATGCTTGGCTTCCATGCCAAGCCTAATAATAAAGTACTATAAAAATTGCAAAGGTAAGTATTACCGTTAAGAAATAACATTTCTAACTAGTCACCTGGTTCCTATCAAGTATACCATAACTATTTCAGAATAGGAAAACATTATAAATTCAGTAAGTAATTCTCCCTTACCCAGTTCACTGGCCACATAAATTGGCCCCATATGATCAACCTTTCACAACCATATGAACATAAGTATCTATAGTATACTTGTACCACTCTTCCCCATTATACTGTTTCACCTTCCCTTTTCTCTTGGCCACCTTCCCTCCAGGCCTGGGGGGTTTAGCACTAACAGAGCACATGAACACCCTTTTTAGGGACCCCAGGGTGATATACACCCCCTTGTGTACTACAAACAATGGCAGGTCAGTGGCCACCCCGGGACATCATAAGTCAGTTTAAGTAGGGGCCTCACAGTCCTCCCTGACCTCCTGGGGGTTTCTGACATCTCAGGTCTAGTGGCTACCTCCCATTCAGAGGCAGAGTCCATGTCACTTTCCCCTTGGCCTGTGCCTTCTTCCTCTGTTCGGGCAGGGTGCCCTTGTACTTGATCATCCGTACCACCCTGGACAGTGATGCTGTCTTGAGGCCATTCAGAGAACCCAGTCAGACCAGTATTCGGGTTCAATGTAGACTCTCCAAAAAGGGTTTCTTTGAGGGGACTGCTCCGGAACCACTCAAAAGGTTCAGCCGGACTAGTAATCAAGTTCAGAGTGGTCCCTTTGAGGGGGTAGAGGGAGCAGCTTCCCCTTCAACACCCTGTTCCCCAGACACAGCCATATCCACCTCTCCAGGTCCATCATCCCCTTGAGCCTCAAGTTTCACCTTCAGAGGGTCTTTCTACCACAGAACCAGTCTCTAAAGTCAGCGGGAATCCCTGAAACAGTCTCGCCAGTTTAGGAGTGTGATAAAAACACACAGGATTGTCATCAGTCTCTCTCTTTCCGGCTCATCAGCCGAATCCACCTCCTCAGATGCCCCTTCCATCTGGGCAGGTCCTGCTCTAGTAGCATCATTATTCTCTTGCCTTTGTCTTCTGCTTGCAGCAGCTCATGTAGTCAGAGGTGTGGAAGGATCAGCAGAATCAATCTCCAGACCTATGTTTCTATCTCCGCTGGGGAGCAGATGAGTTCTGTGATACACCTTGTATCCACGAGTCTCATTATCGGGCTGAATCATGTACACAGGTAGCCCCTCCAGTTTCTCAATAACCACATATGGTGTGCTTCCCCACCGGTCTGCAATCTTATGTTTCCCACGGTAAGCACAGACTCCGGAGTAGCACTCTATCCCCTGGCTCCAAATCGTGTGCCGGCACCTTTCTATCATACCTTTCTTTCTTGGCTTGATTTCTTTTGGTGGCTCTCTCAGAGGCTAGATGGTAACCATTATTCAACTGTTGCTTTAACTTTCTTACATATTGCAAATATTCACTCCCTTTGATGCCATCTGCTGACACTCCAAAGCACAGGTCCACTGGCAGGAGGGCCTCCCTCCCAAACATAAGATGCTAAGGAGAGAAACCTGTGGCTTTGTTCTTAGTGCAATTGTATGCGTGGACCAAAGTGCTCACTTGTTGGCTCCCGGTACTCTTGTCTCTAGGATTCAAGGTGCCCAGCATGTCTAGAAGGGTTCTGTTGAATCTTTCTGGCTGGGGATCACCTTGGGGATAGTAAGGCATAGTTTGTGACTTTTTAACACCCCACAAGGACAAAAGTTCTTTAATCAGCTGGCTTTTGAAATCGCAGCCTTGGTTGGAATGGATTCTTTGAGTGGCTCCATAATGTACAAATAACTTCTCAACTAATACTTTTGTCACGGTGGATGCCTTTTGATCTTTGGTGGGGTAAGCCTGAGTGTACTGTGTGAAAGATGCTGGAGATTTTCCTGGAGTCTGGTTCCAATGTGAGGAAATCAATATAAAGTAATTCCATGGGGCACTGGTACTGATGTTAACTAGTGGGGCAGGCTTTTAGTGAAGCACCATCCTTTGAATGCACCAATAACAGGTCTTGCAATAGTACTCTACATCTAATCCCATTTTGGGCCAATAGAATCAGCTTTTCACCAACTCCAAGGTATATTCATTACCCAAGTGGACCATATCATTATGCAAAACTTTCAACACTAGGGTTTTGAAGCAGTCGGGTAATACCAAATACCCATGAGGTGCCCCCTGCTGGTCTTGTGTCTCTTGCTAGTGCAATCATTCTTTAAGCTGCAACTTTGTCCACTCACAGTAGCAACTGAGCATGTGGTCACTAGCCTTTATCTGTGCTGGATCTCCTTTTCTCTGTAGAGCTTGTATTATCTCTCCCATGACCGAACTGGTCTGCTGCTCTTTTAAATCATGAGTGGTTAGCTAGGGCAGAGACCTTATATCCAGCACAGCAAGGCAACTCCCAGATGCTCCTCAGCAGTCCATCAAGCGAGGGATGTTTTTGGAAGAGGTTGACTCTTCACCATCATATTTCTTACACAAAGCTTTCACCATATGTTCGGGTATCTTTACCCACTGGAGTGCTTGGCTGCCTGAACCAAGGGGCGTCGGGACAAAGCATCTGCACCTATGTTGTTCAATCCAGGGTGATACTCTATGCAGTAATCATAAGTAGACAAGGCTGACAACCACCTATGGTCAGCGGTGTCCAGTTTTGCTTTTGTCTGCACTTAAGTAAGTGGGTTGTTGTCAGTCTTCACAGTAATCTTTGTCCCATACAAATAATCATGAAATTGGTCTACAACAGCCCATTTCATAGAAACACAGAAAGTGATGACAGAAGGGGACCATGTGGCCCATCTAGCCTGACCATATTCCTAACCCTTCCCTTAACTGCTTTTCAGTGTTATGGTGTCTTGTATCTATCCCAAACCTTCTTGAAAATGTCCACTATTTTTGCCTCCACTGCCTCCTGTGGAAGGCAGTTTCATGGTTCAACCACTGTCTCTGTGAAGAAGAACTTGCAGATGTTGCCTCCGAATCTCCCCCCAGTAGCTTCATGTTGTGCACTCTGGTTCTTGAGTGATTTTTGATATGGAACAGGTCCTGGACCTGCACTTTGTTTTTTCCTTTTAGGAATTTGAAGGTCTCGATCATGTCTCCTCTTCCCTCCGCTGCTCCAGGGAGTACATTTTTAATTCAAGCAGCCTCTCCTCATATAATTTGTTGTGCAATCCATGAATCATTTTAGTAGCCCTCCTCTGCACTGTTTCTAGTCTGGTAATATCCTTCTTGAGGTGTGGTCTCAGAATTGTACACTGTATTCAGGTGTGGCCTCACCATTGATCTATAGAGTGGAAGGATGACCTCCTTTTTCTGCTGGTTGCATCCCAACATACCATTTCAGTGCTAAAAATTCCAGCTTGTGGACAGGGTACCTTTATTCTGAGGATTTAGGCTCCAGCTCATGTAGGCCACAGGATGCAAACCCTCAGGATATTCCTGATACAGTACCGCCCATGACTGTTAAATTGGCATCTGTGTGTGAGGACATAGGACTTCTCTAGGTCTGCATAAGTGAGCACAAGGGCATGAGTCAGACAGTATATGATATCCTTGAAAGCTTGATCACACCCCTCAGTCCACCTGAAGTCACATGGTTCTGATGGTCGAAAATACTTAGGTGGCTCAGCAGAGGCTCCGGTGATGGCGGCTTCTTGTTGTCATTCACTGGAGGATACCCTGTAACAAATTCAAGAGGGGTCTAACCATCCTTGTGTAGTCCTTCACAAATCTCCTGTAGTACCTACAGAAACCAAGCAGCACTGTAGTTCTTTCAAATCTTTGACTTTGGCCAAGTGGTGGGGTCTCAGCACTTGCTGGGGTTGGTCTGAGTACCTTTAGCGGATACAGTGTGTCCAACATACTTGACTAAGGCCTGGAAGAATAAGCATCTGTTGATGAGAGCTTGAGGCCAAATTCATCCAGCCAGTTCAACATCTTAAGCAGCCGTGATCCATGTTTTTCCAAAGTCTTCCCAAAGATGATAATATCATCCAAATAAACCAAGCACTCCAGCAGATATATGTCCCCCACTGCCATTTCCATAAGATGCTAAAACGTCACAAGGGCACCCGAAATACCCCGAGGCATTCCCAGAAATCAAAAGAATCCTAGTGGGCATATAAGCGCTATCTTCTCTTGGTCGGTGCAGCCATGGGAACTTGATGGTACCCCCTCCTTAAGTCCAAAACTGAAAACCACTGGCTGCCATTCAAGCAGTCTAAAGCATCTTTTATCTGTGGCATTGTGTATTGGTCAGGTACAGTGCACTTGTTCAACATGGCTCCACTCTTCTTTCTCACCACCACTATAGATGATGCATAGGGGCTTCGGGACTCCCGAATGATGGCTGCAACTAGCATCTCTTGAAGGTGCCTCCTCACATCTTCTGTATCAGCTGAGATGAGGCATCTGGATCTCTCTCTCTGAATGGGCACTCATCTGTGAGCCTTATATGATCTGTTCCCCATGACACACCCATCATCCCACTCATGTAAGGAGAATACATGGGTTCTGGTAGCCAGCTTCTTCCTGATGCATTCCTTCCACTGCTCTGGGATGGGGGAGTTACTCAAATCAAACAGAGCAGGATCAGTGCAACATAAGTCACCTCCTTCTGGAACAGCCAGCTGTACTGCTGTGTCGGCACAGTAAATCCTGGCCAATTTCTGGCCCCTCCTGATGACCACTTCTCAGTCACTGACATTCCTCACATGCACTGTCACTCTTAGACACTGGGCTTCACTAACAGATCAGCCAGCAATCTATTTTCCTTGGGAGCATCCAGCATCAAAATTTTGTTCTTCATCTCCTTCTTTAACCACACTACCCTGCTGATATTTCACTCTACATTGTGGGGCAACACAATTTTGTCTGCATCTCTCCTCCAAACTAGGCCCACAGATTCATCACCCCCTTTGGTGGGGGTTCTTCTTCCTTCCTGTAGACCTTCTTGATCACCGGGTGAATGGGCAGCTCTTTCCCTACTGTTCCACTTCTCAAGCTTGATAAAGCTGACTAGGTCTTCCAAACTTGTGGGCATTCATACCCACTAGCACAGGCACCCCATTATACACACCAGCCTCAGGACAGATCAAAGCCAGGGTCTCGACTGCATCTCCCACTCCAGCCATGTTGGCCAGGAAAGCCATCCATACCATGACGTACCCTAGGTAGGGGTAAGACTTCTCACTAAGCCCTCACACATATAGTCCCTCCAAGGGTTGTAATTCTAGATGGGACAAATATTTATCATACCAGAACTTAAAGATGACTGTTACCTGGGAGCCACTGTCCAGGATGGCATGGGTGGTGACCCCATCTATGGTGACAAGTACTTCAGTTAATGGCCCCACGAGCCTGCACATATCAAGGGGTGCAATTGTGAGTCTTGGAGGAGAGGCTTTTACATGGGCTATGGAGATGGACCTGCAGAGGGCCCCAGTATACTCCCTTACTGGGCTACACTGAAGCTTTTCATCTTTTCCCAGCAGTCTGTTATCCTCTTGAGGGGGATCTGCCTGTAACTGGCACCTTCTCCAGTAGTGATCATTCCGTCCACACTGGTAACAAATTATGTCATCTCTCTTTGGCTGTCTGGGGTAGTAGGCTGCAGGAGGTGGCCAGGGCAGTAGATTGCTTGGGGGCCCTGAATAAATTAAAGGAGCAGGAGGGGAAACTGGTCTAATGGTTTAGGCCATGGCTACTGGATCAGGATGCCCTGTGCTTACCATCCCCTGGGGCTTGAGCTCACTAACAGCCTGACACAGTTCCTGCAAATGGGTTTCAATCTGGGGGACTATAGAGGGCAGCGTGGGTGATGCCCTCAGGCCCATCACTGGGAGGGTGGCTGTGGCTGACTGAATAGATTGACCCGCGGGAGCTTCGGGGGTCCTAGCAGGACCAACGTTAACCCTGTCCAATACTTTCCTGCGTTCTTTCAATAACTTTTTTCACATCAGAAACCTCAATAGGGGAAGTGTCTTCCTGAACCTGGGCAGTAGCTACCATAGTGGGCCAGGCCCCCCCATTGGGCATCCCTTTCTGCCACCTCTCGTACTTCCCTGAGCAGAACCGTAAGTAGAGGTGGATTACTCATTTTGTCTTTTAGGCCCAACTTTAAGAGCAACAGCTCTGAATACCTGGCACCCCTCAATATTTGCTTTAACCTGGTCTTGTTTAAGTCAGAGGCTTGTATCCCCACTTTTCTATACACCTTCTGCAGGGCCTTCTCCAGCCTCTGCACATATTCAGACAATGATTCCCCCTTCTGCTGTCAGGTTGCTCTAAACCCCCCACCACAAGTCTTCACACATTTCTGTGCTACCAAAGGCACTGTCCAGTGTAGCTATATAGTCCTCAACCTTGGCTCCACAGTTCGTGTTCTGGAGGACCAAATGGCATTCAGGGCCGGGCCCCAAAACTCTCTGTCAAACTTTGCATTTCTCCCCTCACTGCACTGCTAAACTTGGAGAAATGGCAACACATAATTTATCCATGATTCATAATTCTCTTCCCCACAGGGGTAGGCTTTACCCCTGAAAACATCCTCAATTTCCTATAAGATTCATTGGGTGTGGGCACATACACTGACTGAGGCCTCACATTTGGAGCAGGAACCTGTACTGGGTCAGGCTCTCCTTCTCCCGAAGAAACCACAGTGAACATGGTCACTGTCATCCAGGCCTCTGACATACCCTCTGTCTCTAATGCCTCAGGTACCCAGGTGGCTTCTATTGCATTAATACACAACATGCATAAATTAATTATTTAATTAAGTCATTCATTCATTTTTTTCAACACGGTTAAAGTCCCAGTACCTGAATCAAACATTTGCCCCATTTCGTTAACGTGGACATATGTTTTTCTATCTCTCCCTCGCCCACCTTAGGGGTACTACTAGCTACAAAGGGATCAATGGGGTCCATCCTCATACCCTCCATTTCACCAACTTTACTTTATCTTTCTCTTTAGGCCTAATTTTCAGCCTGGAGGGGGGCAGACTTGGGTGCAGAGCACCCCACAAGGTCTTTACAGTTGGGTCTTCCACGGTGGGCATGGCTGGTGAAAAGGAGATCCCAGAGGTGCCACCAAAGATGTAGCCCAGGCACTGTGTGCCTGTGGGCTACTATCCCTGCCTATTGACCCTCTAGCAGGTTAAGGTGCCTGGGTCCTGCTACGGTGGTGGTCGGGGGTTCTATCCCAAAGTTATAGCAAATTACGCGGTGCCTCCACCCAGAATAAGCTATAAGTGGGTCAGGTGACTGGAAGGCACAGCTCTCTGGGATGCTGTACCTACCCACCTCCTCTACCAACCACCCCACACACTGGATGCCCAACAGTTTTCCAATTCCAATAACCATAAACACTTGGTTATTGACAGTCACAAAATACTCCTCACACAGCAATTCCAAACAACAAATCACAGTTTTATTGGGGGGAAGGGATAGGAAAGGGGATACCAGGACCAGGGATAGCTGTGGAAGGAAAACTTATTAGTAGGAATAAGTAAAGTAGTAACAACATGACCCGTAGGCCAAACCACCTTAGTTGCCCACACTCACTGGTACCAGTGCTAGGATTAAAGAGTCTCTCTGGCTACCCAAAAGGTGCAGACCTGGTCATTGCTGTGGGTTAGCCTGCTGTTGGGGCCCTAAAAGCTGGAAAAGTTATATTTAATTTAAATTGAACACTCCCCTTGGGTTCCAGGACTAGCCCTGGGTACTCATGGTTTGATGATTCTCAAGTCTTTGACTTAAGGGCTCCTCTAGTCCAGGAGTGATGGGTTAATTTCTCAGAGGCACAATATTGGATCCAGAAAATATCATGAAGCCTTGATCTTGATTGAAGGTCTAGCAGCTTGTCCCTTGGTTGAAGATCTGGAAGCTTGTCACCTTCAGCCTCTTCTGGCCCATTGCAGAGCCAAACGCAGGTCCCACCAAACCTCAGAAGGCCCAGACTTGGGAGTGGCCAACAGCCCAGCTCCTACAATGGGTCACAGGTGCTCTAGCACCCCAGCAAGCACCAGTGACCCCTAAGACCAGCAGGCCCCACTTGGAAGGGGTTAGCAAGTTCCCTCCTTGGCTCTGAGGGTGCCTCCAAAACCGGCAGAGATTACTCTTTTCCTGCACCAACACAGCAATTTTATGGGCTGCCAGGCAACTCTTAACATTTTTTCTGCTGTGCTGTTGGGCCACTGACTTTCAAGCTTTAAACAACAGCTCCACTTCACACTGGGATGCACAGCTATAGCAGGGATTCTGAGACATGAAAACACCTTCTCACCTTTTACTCACACAATCTTTCAATTTCAGACTAACTTCCAAAGCAGCTTTAGCTGGCATACAGCTCTCCGCAATTTCTCCCGTCCTCAGCAGTCCAAATGCTTCCAAACAACCTGGCTTGCACCCAACTCCAGACACTTTCAGCTCTCCAAGTAGCTTCTCAGAGTTCCAGTGACATTGCAGGATTTCTGCAGAGAGGAATATCTTCCAGAAGAGACAGCACAGTTCAAAATACCTTGAGCGTTCTCATACCAGCTCAGGTTTTCTGAGGCAGAATTCACTTTTCTCTCTTTGTATCAATTCTAAGCTTAAGTCCTGTGGAAGGCCTCAGACAGTTCAGATCTCTCGACACCGATCCCTCCTGACTCGATAGGAACCAGGCCAAGACTGCCCTAAACTCCCAAAGTCTCTGGAATTTCTCCCCAACAGTCCTGCCCTCTCATTGGCTACCTTGCATTATCAATCACAAATATCCATAGTGATCAGCCCTCTCTTGGCACCTAAAATAGTTAACTCCTCCCCAGGAGTCCCTTCTCACAGTCTTTGAGTACCCAATTACCTGATTGGCCGATAACAGGGGTCAAAGTACTGTTAAAATGGCTTCTCCCATGCATTCCCATACAGTCTTACAGCAGTCCTAACTTTGAGTTTTCCTTGCAGCCACAATGTAAACTTTTCTTTCAAACTGCCCCCATGGTCTTGTAGCCACATTTATATCCTCTCAAGTGACTTCAAAATTATTTCTTAGGAGCCTTTCTATGGTCTGTCACTAGCTCCATTTTCTTAATCCCCAGGAGCTGTGATTGGAGCTCATTATTATTCATGAGCCCCTTTGGAATATTTAAATTCCCCCTTGATTCCTTTTGCGCTCTCTGGTGCTACTTTAAAACATTACTGGAGCATCTGAAACTCCTCCCCTAGGTGTCCGACCCAGCTCAGCTAAACCATGGGTCAATATCACTGGGAAGCGAAAGAACAGCTGCAAAAATGGTTGCAAGAATGAAGCAGGCCACAGCACTACTGTGCATG
This sequence comes from Neoceratodus forsteri, assembly GCA_016271365.2. Lineage (NCBI taxonomy): Eukaryota > Metazoa > Chordata > Ceratodontiformes > Ceratodontidae > Neoceratodus > Neoceratodus forsteri. The sequence goes on along the minus strand of CM057453.1, from coordinate 772,633,872 downwards.
TGTGGACCTTACAAAATGGCATTTCATGCGGTCTCACAGATGGGACCCCCCCGAAGCCCATTTCGGGCTGGATTCTAGGCCTGGAGCCCAGGAAAATAAGGTAAGCCCCAGAGGGTGGTTACATATAAAATACATGACTTGTAATGTCTTACTTCATATCCATGAAGATTATATTTTGAGGTATAGGCATGTTATGATGCCTGATAAAATAAGCTCACTGAGAATACAGTTTCTCCGTGTTGTTTGATGAAATTATCATCATTAATCCTTTTTGAAGTCAGTGAAGAGGAAAGTTCAAACTCAGCAAAATATCTTGATAAGTGTTTTTCAGAGACATTGACTTAAAAAATATTGCATCTGTACATATATTCTAAGTGAACAAACTGAATAAATATTTAATGTTATCTCCTCCCTCTCCCAGGATGCACTTGGAAATGAGCATTGGTTCAGCATTCTTTCATGCCAAAAACTTGTACATATTGTAGAATAAATATGTAAATCCATATTTATCAGACAGACAGGCAGACAAAGAGCTCCCAACTTGTTGAGTTACATGGAAATAAATGAATTGTATACAACATGATATCAAACTGCTTTTTTCTCAATATCATATATGATGATACCCTAGTGGGAACAGAAATACAGGGAACTGACATTATTTGTGACATCATCAAAAAGTTTATTAATATATAGGTTTCACTTAGTTTAACCATAGAGCAGATGAGATCGATACAATTCAAATGTAGTTTGAATGAAATAACACTTAGCTCTGAGCCAAGTGAGCTGTAAAAATACCTTAATACATTTTTTTTATTTCTGCCCTGCAAGAAAGTTTACACATACAACCAGATGGTATCACTACATTATCCTGAAGTCGCTTGCCTGACACCCTGTAGCCTGACACATGGAATCCAGAAACGCAAAATCCTGACAGTGGGATTTTGCCCCCAATTTAGTAATCCTAAATTAAGAGGGGTGTGGGGGCAAAGACCCCTGAAACAAGGAAAATGGGCAAAATCCCACTATCAGGATTTCCATTTTGGGCTTTTAGTGTCAGGCTACAGGAGATTAAGCAAGCCAGTGTCGACATATCATAGTATATCCAACCAGATTTCAACTGATAAGAGATGTGCCATAGGTAAACACATGCAGAAATCTCAGCATAGAAGATTCAGTAGATACTGTAGATAGGTATATAGATACTGTAGATAGACAGACAGACAGATGGATGGATAGATATTGTAGGTAGATATCATAGATAGATGAACAGACATACAGACAGACAGACAGACATTGTAGGTAGATATTCTAGATAGATAGATAGATAGATAGATAGATAGATAGATAGATAGATAGATTGATTAAGAGGTGGAGTCCTCTGATGGCCTTCCTACCCATTATGCACTGCAACCTTCTGATTTCCAACACATGACAGGGTTGGAGATTCCCCTATTCAATCTCCAAGGAGAATTCAATGAGAGCGTGCTATATTCTTAGCCTGCCTGGCATGCACCTGGACATAACTGGGGCAGTTTCTAATAAGAAGTTAATTCAGTAGAAGCTCCAGGGGTTTTGGGAGGAAGTGTATATTAGGATACAGATTTGTTACCCAGCTAGGGCCTGATCATTATAAGGTTTTGTCTTTTAACTACGTGGTTTAACTGAAATATGGTTACGGCTTTCCCATGTGATTTGAATGCATTTAATGACTGTGTATAAAGGGGAGCCGCTGTTATCCTGAGATATGTACCCTCAGTATTATTTCTTTGCAAGTTAACAAAGCAGTGGGATAAATATGTGTTCCTTTGGAGAACTGTAAAGTGATGCTATAGCTGGGAGGTCAAATGAAAACTGCAGCCCTTAAATGATAGCATTCACACACCTAAGCCCTAAGAGCTGTGGGCTTGGGAGTCAGTCAGGAGCTGTCAATCCAGATTTTAAGGGCATGGGGGATGGGTGAAAATAATAATAAAAAAAAAAACATAACAGGAAGGAGAATGTAATAAGTCTGTATTAGTAATAATGGGAAAACATAAACGAGGAAAGGTTGAAGGACAATAGCATGCTGATTTATCTGCAGACATTAGAGTATATGCGTTGAAGAAACACAGAGTGACTCCAAAAGAGAAGTCAATCTCCCTTATCTCTCTTGGGCTCCTTTCAGGCTGAGATAAGGGAGAAAAATGAAGACAACATAATTATTCTTAATTTAATGCAACAGCCACTGCTTTCGGGTCATTTATATGATTCAATACAGTTACTCTGAATAACAGTTGCACTTGCACTTCCAGATGTTCATTTGGTAACCAGGGGCACTATACCAGGGCACACACTACATGGGGAGGAAACCTGGTTTAAATGGTTGGGATATACCTAGCTATGCGTGGACTACAAGCTATGTTCTCCCATTCACAGGCATGCACTTAACTCTTACAATAAAACTGCAGTCCTACCCTCTTGGCTGAGGGCCGATTACTGAAGGCCTGTGTGCTAGAGGTCCCACTCTAACTGTCACTCCCTTGTTAGGGGGCTTGCGGTATAGTTGAAGACTTTTCAAAGAGTTTACTAACTTTGGCTAGAGCTGTGGCAGCTATGCTGCTGGGTGGCTAACTGGGATCCTATCTGTTCTCCTTCCCCTCGCTCCTGGCTGGAGCTGCTGGCAAAGAACATCAAGACTATTAATTGTACTCTAGCCATTGGTGTGGGCTACTGGTGGCTCTGGACTACTTGTCCACTTTACTGCTCTTGCCCCCTTACTCCCTGTAAAATAATTGGGGCTTGCTCTTCTCTCCTAGCCCACCTAGGTGCATACACATTTAAAATAAAAAAAACACAATATAGACCTTCCTGCCTTTTACTCCCTGCCCTCTGGGTGCTTTCAATTAAAGGGCTTTCCTTGTCCATCACTTCCCTCTAGAATATTATTTTATTAAAATGAGTGCCTCTTGCACCTCTGATTCAGGGACTTGCCTGCCACCCTCACAGCCTCAGTCACTGCACAGTCTGGTGCTTAAAGTATTTTTTTTTCTAAATAAATAGTCCTGGTGGTCAGCACCTGCCCAGTGAGGCTGCCACCAACTCACTCTCCCAACCCACAGTGAAGTTACTATGGGAGATGAGGTTGGTGTAGAGTTCATGACTGTGGTGGTGCTGCAGGCTGAGGAAGGTTTGCTGGCTGCTGCAAAGGCTATTTTAAGGGTGGCCCTGCAGGTGGTCCTGCTACTGTATCTTGATTCTGCTCTCTCTCCACTGCTACATCTCTCTGGCACCGCCCTCTCACATCCCTCTTCTCACTGCTGCAGCCCACTAGCCACTGAAGAGGGACCAGAATACCCAACTAATACAGAAAACAAAAACAAGGTTAAATTAGCCCACACAGCATGGCCAACTGACTGTCTTTTGACTGCTGCTGTCACTCTAAAACCTCTAACTGTCTGCCAAGGGGACCACCAATTCTGCTGCTGGTTTGGGGAACAGGGACCACCGCTGGAGATGGTAAGCCTTCCCTGCTCCCTCAGTCCACTGTTCCCTGTCTCCCTGGATCACACTTCAATGCCTGAGGGTACTCCCACTTGATAGCCTCTTGATGGCCACACAAATTGACTTCAGTCTACAACCTCATGAGTTTCTGCCAAGCTGGACTCTTATACCCCCTTAACATTGGGATGCTGAGTCCCTGTTAATGTGTGGGGGCAACCAACTGTCCAGTGTTAGCCAGACATTCAAAGCTGGCACTAGGCTTGTGCCATACTCTGGTGGGTGGGAAAACTGGCTGGTCTGGCAGGAAACTGATAAAAAAGGTTTTAAACTACATGCAACAGGTTTCTCTCTCTAAGGGACTCCACTATTATCTGACTTCCCATTTCCTCTCGCCTTATTTTACTGACTAGGAGCTAGAGGCACCTTGCTTGCTGGGGACTGGGGCACCTGGGCTGCACTGGAGCATCTGGGTTGTACTGGGTTTGGAGTTGTAATTGGGGTAATAAATCACCTCTTAGGTTCTTGGTGGAATGGCACAAAGGAAGAGACAACAGACAAGTGGTACACATGTAATAAATTAAATTTATTGCAGCTTAGTAATACAGGCTTACTACCATTACCAGTTTTCCTTACCTAGGCAATGCAGACAATCTCTCTTTTCAGAGAAGCTACATGTTACAAAGGGTCTTATACCCTGATAATTGCTATAGCAACAGCTAAAGAAGATACATAAATGTATGTAATTGGACAAAACAGGTGGCCTGAGTAATTATCCTAACTAGTATGAAAAGTTGTATAGCTTACAGAGATAATAGCACAATGAGACTTTTATTATCCCAAGGTCAGTTGTAATGATGCACAATTACTAAAGATTGCACTGCTGCCTTACTTATAAAAATACAGTAAGAATAGAGCAAAAAGCATTTCTCATGGATAATATATCAGTGAAGCATAATAAAGCATAACAGAACACAGATCCTGACATGTATGCTTATACGGTAGAGTGTCTTCACCCCTAAGGTTAGTGCATTTACCTACTTAAGTTACTGCCCGTGTGGTGGGGGCACCATCAGGAGTGCTGGACCATGGATACCATTCTCTCCTTGTTGCTTTCAAAGAAAAGGCAACAACCACAGGAAAGTCATGGGATGGAGCTACAAAAGCCATGGTTTACAAGCCTGAGGCACGGGCCTTAATAAAGGAATTTGAGTTAGTCACGATGTTGTCTAAGGGTATAGCAGGCAGCAAGGGTTAGTATCAGAAAAACAATCAATAATGCTTGGATAATAACAAAAGCTTTAAAAGTTAATTCTAACCAAGTATTGGAAAGAGCAGAGCTTAAATCACCATCATGAATAGGAGTATTAGGAGCATCACCAGTTTTAGAAATATTGTTACTAATATAGATAAGATGTGAATCCTTTCTAGCTAAAGGATTTCAAGGAAAGTGTCAAATGGTCTATTTGTACATTAAATACAGGCAAATATTGAATAAGGCAAGCAAGTATTGTGGATCAGTATCAGTGACATCTGGTTCAGGGAGAGGAACAGGAGTAATGACAGTGTGACCAATTACTGTTTCCTGCTGTGGAGTAAAACAAAGTTAAGTAAAATAATAGCACAAATGTTGGCACCATAAGCAAAGGAATTATGGTTTGTCACTACACAGTACTGCCCATCAAATTGTAGTTAACTCTTACAGTTGGAATTCTTCATTGTTTTAGACATATAGGAAAAGTGAATGACTGGTTGGTGAGTCATGTTGAGAAGTGATATACCTCCTCTAGGTAACTTAGGGATGCAGCTGTTTTGGCAGTGGATGCTAAAGATGCAGCTTGCAAAAAGTGTTCAGTCAGGTTAGAGGGCAGATCATCACTTAAAGTAAATGACCAGTCGAGATGTTCCGGAGAGTAGCCACATATAGGTTTAACAATGTCAAATACATCACAGTGGCAAAGGTAATAATGTCCCTTCTTGGTGCAACAGTTGGTATGCGGTGTGACCCAAGCTTGTAGGACAGGATCACATACAAGCAAAGAAGGCAAGTCAGTTTGTTCTGGGTAAATGTTCTCATCAAGATGTCCGATGGAATTGTTAGTCAAAGACAGAAGTTTGTGGATCAAAGCGTGGTAGTGACACAGTGAAAGTAATGAACATGTCATGAATTAAGCATCTCTTGGAAAAGTAGCATGGTGCGTGGTTTGGATAATGTGAAACATACCCAAGATTTCTAGCAGCAGATATAGAAATATTGACTGAATTTGACATACACAATGTTATGCATGCAGTAGATTTGCAGTGAGGACAATACCATTTAGACATTCTCCTATCACGATTTCAAGTAACATCACAGTCTCTAGTGGAGTTCCTCAGGGTTCAGTATTGGGTCCAACATTATTTAATCTGTTTATAGGGGATCTACATCTAGGGATAACCAATCAAATAAGTAAATAAGGTGACGATACAAAATTATGATCTGAAGTAGATACTATGACTAAAATAACCAAACTAAGAGAAGATCTCAAAACTATAGAATTATGGGTCCATAACGATGAAATGACCCTAAACCTTGATAAATGCTCAGTTTTGCATCTAGGGAAAAATAAGCAGAAAATTGAGTATAATCTAAGTAACTTTGTTATAAAATCAACTAACACAGAAAGGGACTTGGGAGTTACTGTTAACAATAAGTTTAACTGGAACAGTCAATGTAACAAATTAACTCAAGTATGTAATCATATCCTATCTGCTATTAAAAGGTCTTTCATTTCAAGAAACAAAGAATGTATTATTCAATTATACAAATCATATATTAGACCACATACTGATTATGCTGTTTCATTCTGGGCCCCATACTTACAACAACATAAAAAGATGATTGAGAGACCACACAGACAAATTACAAAACTAATACCTGAGATAAGACAGCTACTCTATCAAGATAAGATGACAATCCTAGGATTATACAATTTACAGAAGAGAGGAGACAGAGGAGATGTGTTACTTCTTTTTAATATTATAAATGATGCAGATCTTAGGAAATTATGTAACCTTCAATACTCTGATAAAAACAGACAGCCACCGATCAAGACTAGGACACACACCTGCAGCTCCTTGGAAGGTACGGCAACGGCGCTTCCAGCAAACCCGCTCTGATTGGGCAGGACTTTTCCCTGCTTTGCCACACTAAAGCTGTAATAGGAGTAGTTTTTTTTTTTTTTTTTTTAGAGGTTTTCAACTGTATTAGCTGGATTGTAATTTCTACTAGTAATTTAAAGTGCTTACAGTTCTCTTTCCTGCTCTTTATGCAACCCCCATCCAAGCACTCTGCCTTGGCTCTGAAAAGTCTAACTTTCCTTTGTCCTGTTAAATTGCTCACACTAAAGCTATCCTACCTCCATGCTATTTAAACCCTGCCATTTTTTCTTCTCTCCAGCTGCCTGCCCTTGAACGGGGCTGCTTCAGCTCCCCCACAGTCGGCCGGCACCCAGACAGTTACCGACCGAGACTAGGACACCTGCCTGCAGCTCCTTGGAAGGTACGTCAACGGCGCTTCCAGCAAATCTGCTCTGATTGGCCAAGACTTTTCCCCTGCTTTGCCACACTAAAGCTGTAATAGGAGTTTTTTTTTTTTCATTAGCAGGTTATACAGACCTGCTACTAGAGGGATTCTTGTTCTTTCATTTAGAAAAAAAAAAAGGAAAAAAAGTCTACCCTCTGAAAGACAGCTTCTTTACTTGCTATGTACCTTCCTTCCTTCCCACCCTCAAGATCCTCTCAAACCGGGTAAGATTTTTCTGAACCCTGAATCATACTTCAATCATGTGCCTCCACCGTTCTCTACCCCCTATTCTATTTCTTCTTGCCTGTCTTCCTTCCCTACTGCACTCCCCAAAAGCCTGCTTTCCCTCCCTCCCCCACAGCTTCCACATTCCTACATCCTTCCTCCACATAGGCACGCTGCACACTGGTCACGGCCCCTTGCCCATGATCCATCCTAGCACCATGAAACTGTCCTACACCCACACCCACACTGGTCCTAGTCCTCCACTCTGGTCCCCCCCGTCTATGCTTACCCACACCCACTATCATCAATGCTCGGCAACTTCCCGAGATGCCAGCAGGCAAAAACATTCCCTTAAGGAAATACGCCGCAGCTCCTTGAGGCTAGTCCTCCTCCTTCTCCTAATGCTGTCAGGCTACGTGCACCCAAACCCTGGCCCATTCTGCTCTAAAGCCACTAATCTGAGCAAGCCTTTGGGTGCCCCTCTCATTCATATCAATCAACATCTGCAGCCTCCTTCCTAAAATGGATGCCCCACAGGCCTTCACCAGCCAACACTGCCCTGACATCCTGGCAGTTGTCAAAACCTGGCTTACGCCATCGGTACTGGACCATGCAATCAGCCTTTCTGGTTACAACATCTTTAGGCTGGATTGCCTCTCCAAAAGAGGTGGGGGCTGCGCTATCTAAAAGACTCCATACTAGGGCACCACATCATTACCTCAATCCAACCCACAACTGCTCAGATACTGCGGTGAGAATCCTCCTCAGTGCCCAAAACAAAACCTTCACTGTTGCCACCATCTACATCCGACCCAAAGAACAGGGAACTGGTCTAACAGCTGTGCTTGACTTTGTAAAGTCACTCCCACAGACACTGAATCCATCCTCTAAAGCGACTTCAACATCAACTGGCCTGCGGCTGATGCTGGTGCACACAGGGATACCATTGCTGCGGAACCTCACACAAATGGTTGACTCACCAACCAGGAAAAATTACAGGACCGGCACCAGCACACTCTTGGACTGGATCCTTACCAGTCACCATCACGGATATCTAACACTAATGTCCTCCTGACTCTCTCAGCCATCACTCCCCTGTTAGCTGCACCTGGTCAAATAAATTCATCAAACAACCACCAATAACAATCACCAGCAGGGTTCTACCCAGTGGTCACCTTCCTTGACTCAAATCCCACCTCCTCCACCAAGACTGGTCCCTATCTTCAATGCAACCAATGTAAACACTGCCCTTGACCACTTCATAAACATCTTCACTGTGGCCTGTGACACGTATGCTCCGATTAAAGAACAAAGTCAAATCACTGAGTAACCCTTGGCTCAGAGGTGACCTCCTCAGGATGCTAAAAACAAGAGACCACCTATGGGAGCTGGCCAGATACTCTGGAAAGCAAAACGACATCCAAAACTACAAACATGCCCACAATGACTGCACCAAAACCATCCAGCAAATGAAGTCCACCTACTATAAGCATGCCCTCACAAACTCCTGGGGCAATGGTCAGGAATTCTGGAAGAACATAAAGGAACTCCCGGGAATCCACCCAAAACCCCCCCATCAATACTCAACATCAACGGAACCACAACCCTCAACCCAAAAACCATTGCGGATACCTTTAACAAAGCCTTTACCGACCTCAGTGCTGTCCTACCTCAGGACTACTTCAAAGATGGTGTAGCCCCCCTGTCTGGAATGAACACTACTCCCGCCAGCTCCCCCTGCTTCTACTTCAAAGCAGTCAAGGCTCACCAAGTACACAAATACGTTACCATAGCCCTTGGTAAATCAAGATTCAGTAATGACTCCCTCAATCTCAAAATCCTGTCTCTCACACTTGATGAAGTGCTTAGTCCTCTGACCAGAATTTTCAACCTCTCCCTCAGTCTTAGCCAGTTCCCGGACAGATGGAAATCTGTCATTGTCACCCCAGTTCATAAAAGTGGTGACAAAACTGCCCATGATAACTACAAACCTATCTCCCTACTAGCCCCACTCTCCAAGGCACTAGAACACATCGTCTCAGACCAGCTCACAGAATACCTGGATACATACAACATCCTGTGCAAGCAACAACACGGGTTCCACAAAGGTCACAGCACCTCCACAGCCCTACTTGAATTCACTGGCGCAATCCACAACGCAAATTGATTCCAGTGAACTACTAGGCTCAATCTACATTGACTTAACTAAAGCCTTCGACACCGTCAGTCACCGCCTCCTACTTGTCCAGCTTCAGAACACTGGGCTGTCAACCAACAACATTGGCTGGTTTAAGAGCTACCTTGAAGAATGGTCCCAAACAGTAAGAATCACTGATACACTCTCGGACCCTAGACCGGTCCGCTCGGGAGTCCCCCAGGGCTCCATTCTGGGATCCCTCCTCTTCAGCCTATTCTTAAACTCACTACCGGACAGCTGCCCAGAACATATAATTCTCTACACCGACGATGCTGTGATCCTCACCTCAGACCCTGATCCAAACCAATTACAAAATAAACTTCAGCGGGCCTTCTCCTCCATCAAATCCTGGTTCCTAAATCATAAACTGCTTCTCAATCAGAAAAAAAGCAAGTCTATGGTCTTTTGCAGCCCCCACAACAAAAACAAACAACTCCACCTCTCCATTGCAACCGAACAAGGAGCCATCCTAGAGCAAACACAATCGTTCAAGTACCTTGGCATCACCCTTGATCCCCACCTCTCATACACTGTCCATATTAGCAATGTGGCAAAGTCTGCCGATGCAAGGTTAGGCATATTATTCCAGCACAGGAAACACCTAACCCCAGAAGCACTGTCAGTGGCCATCCAAAGCTCCATTGTCAGCATCATAGACTATGGTCTTATCATATATGGATCTGCAACTACCACTGCTCTCAAACGTATCGTGACCTCCCTGAATAAGGCCTGTCATCTCATCACTGGCTCACATCGCCATACCCACACTTGTGACCTTTATTCCCAATCTGGATGGCTTCAACTGGACAAACGCATAAAATACCAAACCTGCATCATGGCCAAGAAAATCATAATGAGACTTGCCCCACCTGGTGTCTGAGCCCTTCTTAAGCCTAGACATAGGAATGTTACTACAAGGAGATCCAATTCCCATCTACTACATATCCCATGATGTCACACGACCCAAGGAAAAATATCATTTGCCTATCGGGCATCCAACTGGCTCAGGTCTCTTGGCAGCGACATAGTGACCGCTCCAACACTCGGCCTTTTCAAGTCCAAGCTGCACCTCTTACTGCTTGTATCCTGCGATTGCCCATCTTAACATTTCCACCATTACAGCTGCACATGCCCCAGCACCCAGAACTTACAATCAGTCTTTGCACCCCTAACACCTTACCTGGCATATTCCCTCGACAAGGCCCCCTGGCTGCATTGTCTCCCACCCTCGCCCACCTCCCCCTCATATCTACACTCCTGCCCCTGCCCCCACCCACCTCCCGTACTCCCCTTACACCCTGCACTCCTACCCACTTGATCTCCTACCCTCACTTCTCCCCATTGACCCCCCTTGTCTTGCTCATAGCTCAAGTCTTTGTACTGGTTATTACATGTCTGTAAGTCAGTGACATTATGTTTGTAACTAAAAATGATGACTGTTGCACATGCTGACGTAGAACCTTTGTAAAAGAGCCTCGGCTCAAAGGTATTGTAATCCTAGATTGAAATAAATAAATAAATAAATTAATTAATTAAAAAAAACATGGATTAAGATGCAATAACAGACAGATCAAAATCCCAAGGGCAACCACAAACAAAAGATTAAATTATTTTACAGGTAGAGCCATTAAACTATGGAATTCCCTGCCACAGCATATTGTAGAATTAACATCCAGTGATAGATTTAAATCAGAACTTGACAAGATCTTTCTGGGATAGATATATTAAATTCCCCACACATATGTGAGGAAAGTGATCTCAAATGCCAGGTGCTTACTCTTTTTTTGACCGAGTACTACCGGTAATGAATAATATCTGGAATGTGTCCTGTTTCCAAGTCCCTGAAGAGATTGTTAACTGTGGCAATTACATAAGAAAGATAAGCGAAGCATAAAAGTTCACGGGCAATATATTACTTGTCTGCCTCGTTGTTATTTTGAAAAATCAATTCATTAATTTTGTTTCTAGTGTTGTTGAACCCTTTAGCAATTTCCTGCATGTTATAAAAGTAAAACCCTCGTCCTTACTTAAACCATCTACACCATGTAACAGTGGTGGTAACACATCATTTTTAATAGCTTGTTAAAAATTAAGTGTATGTGCTTTAATAGCAGCTATATCTGCTCTTTTCCAGATAGATATTCCTGAACCAAAGAGGCCAGAGACGGTGTCTGCTACACTGGTAACGTCTGCAGTATCACACCTAGTGCATAGTTTACTTTTAGCATTAAGTGCAGGTCAAAGAACTCCCACATGTTCAGTTGCATGAGGTCCACTAACTGGATCATTTGTGTGAGTTTGGTAAGCAGCTACAATGTCTAGAAGCATCATACTGAAAAATTTAGAAGTGTTGGTTGTGTGACAGAGACCAAACTCTGTCATATTCCAATGTGTAAGATTAAAAATAACTGGAACATGCTTAAATTTAACATTGTTAATCAAAGCTCCTGGAATGGAAGTGGTGGTCAGACCACTAGGAGGACCAAGCCACTGAGGAGGACATTTAGTCAGTTCTTCTTCAATGGGTGGGACCACAGTAAAAAACATAGCTTCAGTAGCCATATAGTTGTGAAGACAGAAAGCTTGGGACGCCTCAGAGGTGAGACAGTCACAAAAGGTAGGATCTATTAAGGCAGTTAAATTGTAGAGACCAGTTACGTCTAAAAGCAACTTGTTGAACAGACAGTGTACCGTTTGGTGCAATCCCTGTGTTTGGCCATCCATGAAAAGTACCTTTAAATAAATGTGCTACAGGAAGTGTGTAACCATTAAAATCAGTTTCCCATTGTATCTGCAATGTGGATTTGTCTGGGGCAACAACCAGGGCATTAAGATAAGAGTCTGAGCCTTTCTTAACAGTAATCACTTTGTTGGGGACCTCAATGCGTACTCCCTTGGGGCTGGAGATGGGTGCATTTCTACTTGAATGTTCAAGTTTGTCAAGCAAATATGATATATGTCATCTGTGTTCAGCCATAAGGGGTTTGTCTTGAGAGTAAGTCAAAGAAAGTAGTCCCACCAGGATAAGGAGGTGCAAGAGATCCATCTTGCCAGTGTATTTGAAAGAAACAGAAAAGGATTGTTAAGTGAGGGCTAATATTCTGCCCTAAGAAGGTTGAGAAAAGTAATTAGTCACCTTTATACAACTTGAGCTGATTAGCATGAAACCACTTGTCGGTGGTCTGTTTCTGATGTAACTCTCACCTGATAAACAGCAGGGCTGAGTTTGTTGACAATGGGATATAGGCCTTCTCATTTGCTAGTAAATGAGTGAGCGAGTGGTCTATTTGGAGAGGCATGAATTGATCTTCAACTTGCCAGTTGACTTCTTTGGCATGCTTATTAAAATTGTCTTTTTCTTGTTGTTGTGCCTTACCCATATGATTTCAAATGAACAAATGTGTTTTCATGATGTCATCACAAAGTTTTTTTAACATATTTGTCTACAGATACCCTATCTGCAGTAGAGGTGTGGAGGTCAATCAGCAGGTGCTCAGGTAATCTCATGGCTTTACCAGTCATAACCTCATATGGTGTGCACTGAGTAGTTGTCAGAAGGAGTACCCCTGATTGCCATCAGCAGTAGTGGCAAGAGGGAATCCAAATCTTTGGGATTGTCATTGATGAATTTACATAACATCTGTTTGATTCTTTTATTTGCTTTTTCTACCTGGCCTGAAGATTGAGGATGGTATGGGATATGAAATGTTTGATCTACTCCAAGCATTTAGAGTGTCTCCTTCGTCAGCTCAGTTGAAAAACTGGTTCCCTGGTCTGAGACTACCTTAAAGGTGAGCCCCACCTGGAGAACAATTGATCCACCAGGATCTTGGCAGTTATCTTTACCTAGAGGCGACAGCCATGTGATGACCAGTGTGGAAGCGGGTTTGACTTTGGACCACATCAACTGTTCCCACAAAGATCCTTGTAGAGTCAATGCCATGTTATTCCAAGTAGGGAATGGATCAATCCACTTGGAAAACAAATCTGTGACAACAAGTGCATACTTGTTCTTGCTAGAGTTAGTCAAGGGGCTGATGAAATCAATTTGTATCGCATTCCATGGTCCAGACTGCCTTTGTAGCAATAGTTTGGTGTTCTTTTCACCAAAATAGGATTGTTCTGGGCACATACAATGTAGTAGTTCACATAGTGCTCCACACCCTTGGTCATACCAGGCCAACAGACAACGATTTTAAGTCTCTGGATGGCATTATCTGCTCCCTGGTGTCCACCAGTGGCAGTGACATCAACCACATGGATGAATTCAGTTCATAAGGATTGTGGTAAAACCCAGTTTGAGACCTGTATCATCCTTCCTATACTAGATCAGTTTCTGATCAGTAGAGAGGTGTATGTTGTCAGAATGTCTTTTGTATGGACTAACAGTAGGTAGTACCTGTTCAATTCCTTCATCCAGGTTTTTGAACACATCTTTTAGTTCTGGGTCAAATTTCTGTGCAGCAGAAAGGTCCAGTGGTGATTCTGGTTGTGGTTTCTATCTGGTGCTGGCAGCTAAGAAGATGGCTGCCACAGCTACCCGGTGAGTCATTGATCATTCCCCCCCCGAGCACCTACTTTGGCAAGCAAGTCCACTCAATCATTAAATTCATGGTAAGGGTCAGTTTTGCAGTGAGCCTTTGCCTTGTGAATGTACAGTTTATGAATAAGCTGTTGTGTCAGTGTGTGTGTATATACACAAAGAGATCCCTTTAATTGACAGGTGTGTCATCAAAGGATGTGAAGTTATTTCTTTCCCAGAATGGTAGAAATTCAGTAAGTGAGGAGCAGACCCAGGTGGAGTCTATGAAGATAATAGCATCTTTAGCACTATGGGGCATCACCTGTAGACCACAGGCCACAGCTGCCAATTCGGCATAGTGTGAGGAAATGACTGTACATTTCCTAGCAATGCGCATAAAATCACCATCTAGATAGACTATGAATACACCAAATCCTGCTACCTGTTCCCCTCCACATAGGAGGTGGAGCCATCTGTGATGATGTGATACATGCTGGTATCTTCCAAAACATTTGGTGTAGATGGTAAAAATGGTCCCGGCTCAGATATGTTAGGAGGATGGAGCACACAGCCATGGAGCGTACCTGAGTAGAGTAGGCCATGAGCCAAGATGGATGGCATTTTACAGGTAGTACTTTGATGTCCCTGTCCTACAAAAGCAAAGACCAGTGAGTGGGCCTGGTATTGAAACTGAACTATCTTTACTTTGTCTGAAAGTAAAGTTAGTTGGGTGTGACAGGCATACAAAACAATAGGTGCATACCCACTGATGTACATGAAATGTTAGACAGCCCAATAGGTTGCCAAGAGTGTTCTTTCACAGAGACTATACTTTTTCTCTACTGGAGACAGCAGTTGAGAAGCATAGGCAATATGCCTAAAGTATTCATTGTACTTTTGTGCCAGCACTGCAGACATGGCAACATCAGATGTGACAGTTTCCAAATGGAATGGAAGATTTGGGTTAGGATTGATTAGTGCTGGGACTGAGGCTAAGGCCTGTTTGAGTTGTGTCACAGCATCAATGTGAGTGGTGCCTCATGTCCATGGGACATCTTTTTCAGAAGTTCATACAAGGGGCAGCCTTTAAGTCAAAGTCTGGGATGAAATTCCTGGAGTAATTTACCATTCCTAGGAAGCATCTGAGTGTTGCCACACTAGTAGGAAGTGACAGATCTTTCATGCCCTGGATCTTCTTGACAGCTGGGCTTCTGCCTTGGTCTGTAATGCATAGGCCAAGGAAGACAACCTCTTTCTCACATAGTTGTGCCTTGGAGGATTGCACTTGAGGCCTGCTCTATTAAGGAGAGACAGAAGTTTGTCTAGAAGGTTGAAATGATCTTCTTTCATGGTGGTTGCCAGAAGCAAATCATCCATGTACTTCAGGAGATACCAGGGTGTACAGAACCCCTGCAGAGCAACCATCATGTAGAGATGGAAGAGGGAGAGGCTGTTATGAAAGCCCTGGGGATAGAAGGTCCAGGTGTACTGGCGTCCATGAAAGGTGAAAGCAAATTTGTATTGACTTTCCTGTGCTAATGGGAGTGACCAAAACCCATCAGAAATGTCAAGAGCTGTGAATCACTTTTTGTCAGGTGTCAACAGCTTGAGTACATCAAGTGCTGATGCTATGGTTGCACCAGCAGCTAGGAGTAACCTGATTGAGTTTTCTGTAATCAATCATGAGTTTCCAGGCCCTGTTCAGTTTCTTAACAGGCCAAATAGGTGAATTAACAGTAGAAACACAGGTTCTAATCACTCCTTGTTGAAGCAGTGATTGGATGGTTTCCCTCAGTGATGGCAGGGCTTCATCATGAAATGGATATTGATTCTGCCTGACAGGGTCAAGCACTGTGATTTCAATGGTAGTGTGCATCCTACCACAGTCATGTTTGTTGGTGGCAAACACATCAAGGTGTTTTTGCAGCAAAGGTGCAAGCTCTGAAAACAGGTCATGACTTTTGAACAAGGCCATGATGTCATACTCTTTGTTGTTATGGGAGGTAGCTGCCACCACATGTGAGTCTGGGATGGTGACAGCATGGCATTGTCCTTTAATATGAATAAGGACCCTGTTGGCTAGATCCAGTACACAGCTGTGTAATGCTAAGAAATCAATTCCCAGGATGCTGGGGTGATAACCTAGAACCATGAGGTCAAAAGCAAAATTAGTCCTGAGGTGGACTACCACCACAGGTAGAGGAATAGATCAGTAGGTGTGTAGCTGGGTACCATCTACACCCTGTGCACTGGTCTTCCAGCTGGTAGTCAAGTCAGATGAGGCTGGGTCCTCATCATTGAGGACTGACTTGGCTGTTCCACTGTCCAGAAGCATGGTAAGTTGGTGGCCTCAACCATGGCCTTTACATAAGGCCATCCATTTATGTCAACAATCAGGTTACTCACAATCTGGACGGGGCCTGTAATTGTCAATCTGTGCATTCAGAATCAGCATTATCTCCCTGTTCCTGAAATTGAAGGCCTGCAGGCTCTTCTAAGGACTTCTGTATGTTTTATAATGGGTACAAGTGTACTTGTGACATCACAGGTGTGGTGATGGCCTGCATGGGTGGTTCTGCCTTGGATGTCGCATCGGCCTGGCCAATAACTGATCGACCTGCCCACAGCTGTTTGATGACTTGACAGCCAGGGTTAGGGCAGCTATAGTTCATGTAGCTGTAGCTCCTGTCTCAGCACAAATTTCCTCCAACAGCTTGCAGAGGGTTTCATTTTCTTCTCTGATTTGTCGATAGCTAGGACCGGTTCAGTATTGGCTCTGACTATTTTGTTGGGCAGTTGGATTTTTCCAGCTGCCTCTGTTGTCCCTATTATTATGGTTGTTCCTGTAGTTCTGGTTCCCTCCCCCTTGTGTGACTGTTTGTCATCAAAAAGGGTATCATTTTTCTAGCTGTTTCTCTCCACCGTATAGTGGGTTGGGGCATCAGGGGCAGGCTGTACTGCAGTTACCTTGTTAGATTTGCCAGAAGAAACTGCATGGAGGTAGATCTGATAGGCCCACTCCATCTTAGTGAGGATATCCTCAAACTTGGCAGTGTCTGGAAAATATTGAGCTTGACTTTTTCCCAGGCTGGACACATGTTCCAGATGTACAAATCCTTGTACTCAATTTAATCTATGTCAAATTGCTCTTCTGCTGGGGCTTTGCCAGTTTTGTACACAAGCCACAACCATTGATGGTAGGTGGATGGGCTTTCCTTTGTGCCTTGCTTGACTTTGTAGGCCAAGCACATTCCCGATTAGCGGGAAATTTGGGCATATGACTGCAGCGGCAATTTCATCAAAGGTGAAGTTTTCAGCACTCCAAGCTGTTTCTGAGAGCTTAGCCCAGGGGGTCAGTTCAACTGTTTGTTGCAAGACTTGAACCTGGTACTGGGGTTGGAGAGAGAGCTTCTCACAAAAGGGAGTGCACTTTCTTTAAGTGGCAACTGAGATTGTCAGTTGGGCTCATCTGTCTGATACTCTGTGCAATCTGTTGGACAGAATGAATGACTTGCAGGGGATTGGAAGTATGCATATTCGCACCCAGTCCAATACATAGCATGGCCCTGTGAAGCGCAGCCTCCACTGCCGCATCAGCCATTGCCATGTAAGTTTGATCCCAAGTAATGGAATCTTTTTACGTTTTATCAATTTGGTCCTGGATGGCTCTCTTTTGATCCTCCGGGACAGTGAACCTACTGATCACATCACTAATCATGCTGTGAATCTCTGACTCATCGCCCCTAGTGAGAAGAGCGAGTGGAGGTGCATCACAGAATACAGGCCCTCTGCCTGTGTCATGGGGGCTGCCATCTTGGCATTGTATGTGGCATCCTCCATGTTTGTGTGGAAGTGACGATGCAGTGTGCATGCCAAAGTCGGCACCATCTTGTGAACGGGGGTTGGACTTGCATGTGACATGGCATGCCTCATCATCCCAAGTCTGAGTCATCTTTGCTGGATGACTTAATCTCAATGGGGGTATACTGAAACCCATTCATGGCCTTAACGTGGCCGGCAAGAACCTTCCATTGATGGCGTAACTTCGCTATCTTTTGTCTACACTTCCTGTGACAGACTTTTGCAGTGCCCTGCTCAATACCTCTCTCAGCCTCTCTCTGTAACACTGTATATGAGTAGTCCAATTCAATGTTTTCCATAAGCTCTTTATCCCACACTTGTAATCCTCTTTCAACTCAGCATTCTCATCTCTCAAGGTTTCATTCCTATCACTCAAGATATCATTCAAATTTGCTATTTCTTATCACATTTCAACCTTTTGCAATCGTCTCTTAATAAACATAACTCTAGCAGTGTCTTGAGCAGAACTCGCATCATGGAGTGACTGTGTCTCCTCTGCTAGTTTCTTTTCCTTTTTCTGTAGTTCCAATGCCTGCAAGCTCATCTCTTTTTTAAAAATGCATTTAGCAGTTCAAGGGATGCACACCTCACTGTGAGACACTCAACAGCAGTATGTAGAGCCACAAGCAAAAGACCTTTAAGGTTGTATTTCTCGGTTGTTTGTTTGGACTCTAAGTATTGGTCAGATATTAGCAGCAATGGTTTTTCTGCAGATTTTGCATCCAGCATGAAATCTGTCCATCTGCCATGGAATGTGAGGTAGTTTGAGACATCGAGTTTCAGTTCTGTGCACAGATCAGACATGAAAAATAAGGGGCAGACAAACAAATAAGCAGTTGGAAAACTGGCAAAAATACCCTGGTGCTATCACCAATCACTTTCCAGTCCCCGGTGGGTGAAAGGTCATGCCAAGGGGGTACTGTGTCACTCACAAAGGGAGTGTAAGGGGTTCCAGTGTGGGTCTGCCATGCCCAAGACCAAGACGGTGTGGGTCTGCCACAACCACTACCACTGTAAACATGAGTAGGTCCAAGTAGGTGATAATCAAACTATAGTACTCGATAATCAAAATAAATTGAATGTGAATCTTCCTTTGTACATTCCACCTGCATGTGGTCACCAAGATGTAATTGGCATAATAAATCACCCTCTAAGTTTCTTGGTGGGACGGCACAAAAGAAAAATACAACAGACAAGTGGTACTCATGTAATAAATGAAATGTATTACAGATCAGTAAGACAGGCTTACTACCATTACAGTGTGAACTCTGGGAGAACACCAGTTTTCCTTACCTAGGCAATGCAGACAGTTTCTCTCTTCTCAGAGAGCTATGTGTTATAAGGGTCTTATACCCTGATAATTGCTATAGCAACAGCTAAGGAAGATACATAAAATGTATATAATTGGACAAAAACAGGTGGTCTGAGTAACTATCCTAACTAGTATGAAATGTTGCATAGCTTGCAGAGATAACAGCACAATGAGACCACTATTATCCAAGGTCAGTTGTAATGATGTACAATTACTGAAGATGGCACTGTTGCCCTACTTATGTAAATACAGTAAGAATAGAGCAGAAAACATTTCTCATGGCTAATATACCAGTGAAGCATAATAGAGCATAACAGAACACAGATACTGACACTTATCCTTATGCAATATAATGTTACTGTGCCTAAATTGTGTAATAACATTGAAAAACAGCACCTGCAAAAGGAATCTCTTCACTGCCTATTTTGGTTGCTCTGTGCCTGGTTATTGTTTGCTTGAGTCCATGACAGAAGGCACAGGGTTAGGTGTGGATGTCAGGCTTGCTGACAACCCAGCATATCAAAGTTTTTATTTTTATTTGTATTTATCATTTTACTAGACTAAACATAACTGAGCAATGCTCATTTTCAAGGAAGTTCTGGGATAACAATGTGAGAAGGCAGTAGGGAGGGCTGGAGGGATACTGGGTTGTATAGGGAGAAGCATCACCAGCAGAAAACAGGAAGTTGTTATCCCTCTGCACAAACAGTTGGTGAGACCCAATCTGGAGTACTGTGTCCAGTTCTGGAGACCCCATCTCTGCAAGAACATGGACAGGATGGAGGCAGTCCAGAGGAGGTCAACTAAAATGGTGAAAGGTCTGCAAGAGAAGCCATATGAGGAGAGACTAAAAGAGCTTAACAAGTATACCCTTGAGGAAAGGAGGAAGGGGGGGCATGATAGAAACTTTTAAGTATCTCGGATGAATCAACAAAGTCCAAGAGGGTAGCATCTTTCAGAAAAAGAGATGTGCAAGAACAAGGGGACATGATTTGAAGATAGAGGGGGGACAGCTCAGGGGCAATGTAAGGAAGTATATTTTCACAGAGAGGGTGGTGAATGCATGGAACAGCCTTCCTAAGGAAGTTGTGGGGTCTAAAGCTGTGGGAGAATTCAAAAATGCATGGGACAGACATAAAGCAATTCTTGTGGGGGTAGGAAGAAATAGGCTGTTGGTTAACTAGGATCTGCTGTTGGTTAACTAGGATCTGCAGCTTATACTGTAGGTGGGCAAATGGGCAGACTAGGTGGGCCAAGTGGTCATTATCTGCCGTCAAAGTCAAAAGTCTATTATAGGACAGCTAAGGATACACAGTAGGGACCGATTGAAAAAATTATTTATTTTCATGAGAGCTGTTTGAACTTGGGGTAACCTCACAGTGGGGTAAGCCACGAGTAATGTGCCAGGTCAAACAGCTCTGAGGAAAATAAATCATGTATTCCACAAGGCGCCCGCTGCATATTTCATTTATGCAGTAGGCAAAGACCTTGTCTTTCTTCATTTTAAAAGGAGTGAAAGTTGTTGGGTTTATTTCTTGAAGTGAAGCAACTCCATTTCTTTGAAGTACTGTTGCCATGGCTGTTGCATGTCATGACACTGCAATGACCAGAAAACAGGTCTGATTGGTTGAACTGTGAAAGTGCAACAATAAAATCACAGGCAAGATGGTGGATGCCGTCGGTGAAAACAGTCTCACTGTTACTCATATGTGCCATGCCAGGCTTGACTTTGGAACAACCAACAGGAATGGCTATAGATGGTATTTTTAAAATATATTTTGTTGTTTTGTTTTTATAATGAGTGGGTGACTGGACTCTGTAGTGCTAATGGTTGTACTCCTGGTGAGCGAGTGGTTGGCAGTCTGAGGATGAGATCAATGACACAGCTTGAAGGTCAGCAATTGAAGCTTTGTTTAAATAAAAAGGTATCTTTCCATACATACGGTATGTGCGTTGGAGTTCTGGTAGAAAGTGGTGACTCACTAAGAGCAGATCGGAGTGCGATTGCAGTTGTCAGCACACATGGTGTGGGGATCTTATGTGGGACCAGGATCATTGTTTGGGTATTTGGTATTTCATTTAAAAAAGAAATGAGCAGTTTCCTTTTTTAAAAGACACAGCATAATGTGAAGAACATTGCAGGCTTCTTGCTGTGTGTGTTTCGAGGTGGTATTGTGTGGAGTGGGTAGTGGCTTTTTCAGCAATGTCAATGCTGGGAGTCAGGGAGAGGTGTGTTGGATTAAACAGTATGTCAGCAGTTCAGTTTGAACCAATAAAAGATGTTTGCTGATTTTCTTTAAAAAGGATCTGGGGCCGGCCGGTGGTGCTGAGGTTGAGGCGCTGAGCGCCACCTCGTGCCGCCTTGGCGGCCGGGTTCGGGGAACAGACTCGGGTCGTTGGGGGTCGGCTGGGGGGGAGGGAGGATCGAGCGTCCCAACGGATGCTCTCCTCCCTCAGAGGGGGGATTCTCAACCCCGGGTATGCCGGTGGGAGCACCGGCACTCGGGAGGGTTGAGGCTCCGTCACCAGAGTTCGGGGAGGGGGGACGCTGTTAGGCGCTTGAGGGAGGCGTGCGTCAGCACGTCGCCCCTCTAGGACGTACGTCCTTGTGTGCCGGCGTCCCAGGGGGCGGGGGGAAATGGGGAGAACAGCGGAAAATGGCAGTCCTCGGTGTCCCTAGATGAAGACTGCCCCATCCCGAGCCCACCTAGGACAGACCCCGCTGTGCAAGGAGAAAGGAGAAGGTAAGGGCACTCTAGGGGCAGATCCTGAAAGGGGGCTTCGGGGTATGTGCAGTCGGAAGGACGGGGACAGAAGGAGAATAAAGAGATATCACAAAAAAAAAAAAGGATCTGGAGGTTATTCAAAATGAGCAGGAAGAAAGTCAGTTACAGACAGGTTACTGACATTTCTCAGTGAAGGATTACAATAGGAGCAAAACAGAAGCAGCCTGTACTGTGTGACAGTGGCCAGCTTTGGGATCGGCTGCAGAGTGAATGAATGAAAAAAGCCAAGGTTTCTATTTTAACAGAGAAATACGAGTTTGGGGAATTAACGTGACCTGTTGAACAGATAGCTTCTAATGCTGCCAATACATGCATAAATAGCTACAGAGGAGGTGCTGAGGAATGGCTGTTTTGAAAGAAACTGAAAGTTAGCTGGAAGTAGTGTCAGCGGAGGGGCAGACATGTCATAATGACATGTGTACTATAGATAAATGGAGATGATGTGTCTACTGTATGGATAAATTAAATTTATTCAATGGGTGTGAAGATAATGATTTATTCAACGACTCCTGGGTGCACGCCTACTGCATAAATATATATATATATATATATGTTATAAAGCTCGAGAGGTGTGATGTAATCACAAGCCCAGAGTGGCAGCACAGGCTGGCTGTGCATGTGGTTGCTCAACCAGAATTTTTTAAAGTGTATAGTATTTTTGTTACTTTTTTTTTTTAATGAAGGTGTTTTCCTAGCACTCTGTGGCAACAGCGAATGCACCAGTGGTTTCAGTTCAGAACACGAACTGAGTGCTGTGCGCGTGGCAGCACTGTGTAAAACACCAGCTGCCTGGATGATTTCTAATCAGCTGGAACCTTGTTGTATGAAAGAAAGGTACAACTGGGTTCCATGACCTTTGAACTGTGGCACAACAAGGTTTCAGCTGGCATGGAAATCCATGCAGAACAATCCCTCACTATACACTATAATAATATTGTGACTGGTATTTTAAGAATACACAGCTGTGCAAATCAACACTGAGGTGACAAGGCAGTTCAAGCAATACCATGGATGTAATGATGAGAATACAACTTCAGAGAGTAATTTATTGATTTATTTATTGAAATTTGTTGACTGGGTGAGCCCACTAAGACAACAAAGTCCCTTTTTCAGGGGCACCCCAGAAGTAATTACAGATTAAAGGTACATTAGCATACAAGAGACAAAGGCAGGGCAATTAATCACATTGGTTCATACTTAAGGAGCAAACAGTAGACAAAAGAAAACAGGTAGCAGTAAAGGAGGCCAGATATACAATGTAGGTGTACAGGTGGCCTGCCACTAGTCAAAGTAAAGGTAAATAGAAACAGGACAATACAGGTCAAAACTCAGGAATGTAAGGGCACCAACATTTCAAGTGCAATAGCACTGATTTACTACCAGCAAGTGAAATTTTAGGGCATTTTTAAATGAGTACAGAGTAGAGCAGTTAGTCACAGCTGAGGGTAGACTGTTCCAGAGCGGCAGGGCAGAGCTGGCAAAGAACCTGTCACCAGCTTGGGTTCGTGTCCTAGGGACTTCCAGGATGGGGTGGGCAGTAGACCTCAGGTCACGTTTAGCTGTCTTGAATAGGAAGGCTGTTTAGGCTGGTGGGGCTGGTAGTATGGCTGTTTTGAATGTCAGACAGAGTGTAGGGTATGCAAGCCTGGTAAATTAACTTTCAAGTAATTTCAAGGTTTGGTAATTAACTTTCAAGAAAACATTAATCTTTGTACAGCAAACACAGCAATGATAGCAGTACCGATGGAAGGGTTTGTAAAGAATAAGCAACTCCATGAAGTAGCAACATTTACCACTGCTGGTGAAATGCTTACTAGGTTTGCTAGGTTTTAATGGAAAAAAGAAGGCCGTAGCCCATCGTGATTTTCTCCCAAACAGTGTGAGCTCATTAAGACAGAGGTAACCCTGTTAGCTGACTATCAAGACCTCTTTTAAAAATATTGACATTATCTGAATTCACCAGTGCTTGGGGTAATTGGTTTCAAAGTCTGGGTGCCCTAACCGAGAAAAAATGTTTTCTAAGATTAGTAATTGCAAATGGAACAAATAATTGTTTATTATGGCTTCTTGGCACTATACGGCAATTAATAAAATGGAGGCCACACTTTTTCATAAGTTCAGTATTTTGCATAAGTTTATAAATTAATATTACCTATCAAAGATTTTGAGATAGTGAAAAAATCCAAAGGAAGCCACTCCAGGAAGACCAAGCAGTGCTTTGTGCAACAATATCTGTCCAGAAAATAAAACCTAGAACTTGCACCCACAAAACCATCAAAACAGATGAGATTTGCCACAAATATTGTTTATTTTAGCTGAATGTTACTCACATGCTCAAAGTAATCACTTGGCAGGATGTTTCCACTGAAGCCAAGTGTTTCACATAAGCAACTGAGAAGCTGGTCATTTCCAAGGGATTAATGACCAGTTGAGGGGATGGGTGGTCCAAGGCATAGCTGAGAGCCACCTCCCTCCAGCTGGTCATCAATGCAAGGATATGACAAACTTTGAGGTTGTTATTGTAATTATAAATCTAATTGCAATAACAAGTTTCTTTCTTCCTGTTTATTTTAAACTGAATTAAGCTTTTAAGCAGAGTGGTGAACCTCAGTTAGCAGCTGGATCGGTCATTTCTAAGACATAAATGACAGAAGTAGTAGCCAATCAGGAGCCTTGCTAGGCTCATGAATATCTACTCAGATGAATTATAAACAATAATCTGCTTTGTCAATGGATCCCTTGGAAAAAGTGGTCCCAAGGATGACCCAGGGAATTACAGACCAGTCAGTCTGACATCAATTGTGTGCAAGCTCATGGAGACTATTCTTAAGGAAAGGCTGATAGACTATCTACCAGCCTTTCCTTAAAAGGCTCCGCTACCTGCAAGTCCTCCTATAGCTGTGCCGCTCTGTTCACCCCTTCCTCTGAGTTGATGAAGGTTTTCTGGAAGTTCTCATCGGGTGCTTGTGTGTTTTCCTTTATTGCACTAACCCTATGGAACTCCCTCCCTCATCACCTAAGAGAAACTCAGGTCAGTTGAGGCCTTTAAATGGAAACTGACAACTTTATTTTCCTTTCCACCTAATGAGATTAGCTGACCTGTTAGCAATTAATTTGTGTCACCTGTTTTATGATATGTGTTTCTATTGCTTTTATGAATTGTTTTATGTACATCGCCTTGAGCCATAATGCTAAAGTGCCCTATATTAAATAAAGGATGATGATGATGATCCAGAGCAGTGTTGTGTGAAATGCGAAAATTTTGCTCTGCAAAATATTTTGTGTAATTTCTCAATTTCATGAAATGTCCCCCTCCCCACGAAATTTGATTTCACCTGGGTTTTTGATTTCATGTAATTATGAAATTTCATGTAATATGATTTCAGAGAACAATTTCACCTATCCATGCTTAAATTTCACCTTGTGGTGAAAATTTCGATGGTGTAACTTTTGATTTCACCAGTGAAATTATGCTCCAAAGTCAAAATTTGCAATGCATTGTGGGTATACAGGTCAAATATCATGTGCAGGCTGTTTCCAGCAGTCTATTGCCTGTTGAGTCACAGAGCAGTCTGTTGTGGTGTATCACAGCCAATAATCCCTTTTAAAACCTCTTTAAAATTTGTTATTGAGAGCTAATTGCTCCTAGATATACAGTTTGTTCCTAGTGCTGCTAGGGAATATTTTCTGATTTTGTGGATTTTGCCTAATACATAATTTAATAGTTTTGAGTTTTGTCTGTGTTTGTGAAGGAGTTGAGTGGGGGAGTGTAGGTGTGTAAAAGCAGTGCAGGCTAGTTTGTAACCTTTTACAAACAGATTTCTCTCAAATTGTGAGTGATTTACTGTTATTTCTTTTAAGCCTTTATATTTTGTTGGTGTTCTACTTATTTGTATTATTTTCTTATATCTTGACAAGCATTTTTTACACTTTCTCTGAAAAGTTACTCCTTCTGAGAATTCCTGCTCCTGTTACCATGTTATATACCATTCTTCTGCTTTTAGTTGTGAATTCTAAAGTTTGAACACACAGTGCTGATCCTCTTCTGTCTGACTGCTCTTCCTGCAGGGCCCCCCCCATCCAAGCACTCTGCCTTGGCGCCGATAAAGTCTAGTTTTCCATTAGCAGGTTATACAGACCTGCCACTAGAGGGATTCTTGGTCTTCTACATAACTCCCTGTACTCATTCGTGGGCCAAATGGCCTGCATTATCATTCTACTTCTTTCCCGGTGCTGCTACAAGGGGTGGTTGTAGTTGAGGTTCCCCTAAGCTTCACTCAACAGGCTGACAACTTCCTTAAAACTGCCTGTGCGACAGCTCTGCAGCTGAAAACAGGAAGCCCTCAGTGTCTGCCATCCACCCTTCAGACTCAAGTCAGACAGACGCTGAGCACCCCATTATTACCTACGCTGTGCTGTCATTCCGATAGATACCGATAGAATCCTCTGCAGAGAGCCAGCACACCTGGGCACCCTTGATTGGTGCTGCACTGCCATAGGGGATTATGATTGGTATGCCCGCTTGCCTGCTTTGCTCTGATTGGGGAACCTTCTCTATAGCCTGTTACAGTGTTCCCTTCTTAATTCTGACTTCTCAGCTCTCGCTCTGACCTGAAATTTTCTCCCACCCCCACCACCCCCCTCTCCCAGGCCTCCTTTAAATACACTCATGATCTGCCTCCTATATCATATTACTGCTTCATTGGCCTAGTTTCAACTGCTGCCAACCTATGATTGGTGTCTGAGTGTGGCCAATAAGACTGCCCTGTGTGAATATCTCTTGAGCCCGCCACTAACTAAGCTGCTCCTGCTCTCCTTGTTCCCCTTTCTGCTGTATTTTCTCATCTAGGTTTCTCATCTAGGTTTTAAGAGAGTACCTAGGTGGGCCAGTACTGCCTAGAAAATATTGCACTAATACAAATCACGAGACCACTCAATCTGGGACCATGGCTCTCCTTATTGTGTTTTTATTGCTCCTAAGGTGCAGAGTTTTCAGCAATACAGTGTACCTCAATGCAATTCAGTTCTCCAATGTACCTTATCAATACCTAATGTTATAACGGTCTACCGTGCAGACACTATGTCATTCTCCTCTCCCCTTTTAGCCTATTCCCCCCGGTTAGCCTACACCCCTTTGCTACTGTCCTCACCTATGTCTACCCAAGCACTTACATTGATCACGATCAACTGTCATTACAGTGGTGCCGCCTCTTGCGCAGCACAATGTGGGTTGCTGCGAAGAAATAAAAAAGCAGTCTCCATTCTTATAAGCTCCTTAAAGAAAGTTATACTTCTGCTTCTTCTCTGCTCAGGAAATGTGGAGCTCAACCCTGGCCCTCCCCTACAACTTACCTCGCCTTTTGATTTTGCTGAGGCTACAGGTCTCAAAATGATGATGGTCAACATTTTAAGCCTGCCTAAAAAACTTGTACAGCTGCAAGCCTGGGCTGCACATGTTAACCCTGACCTTATCATAATTACTGAGTCGTGGTTAAAAAAGAGAACACTGATCAACAAATATCACTGCAGGGTACAATTTATTTAGAGCAGATAGAGAGTCTAGAGCGAGGGTGTGGTTATATGCCAAATCTAAGTATTCGGTCACCAATATTGGTTGCAAATCTCAGCCAAGGAATTTGAGTTAGTTTCGCTGAGCCTTCATCTCCCTCCTCGGAATGTATCACTATCCTGAGGTGGCTATAGACCCCGACCTGGTGGTGATGAAGTCCTTAATCTTTAAATCCATGTTAGCAGATGCAAAACTGAAATAATATTTCTAGGAGATCTAAATATGGACTGGCTGTCACCTAAATCACCACGACCTCAAATCCCTTTGTGACGAACTAGGTCTTGGGCAATTAGTCAGTGAACCTACTAGGAACAACACTCTAAATACCTGCCAACAGTTCCATTCTAGATGTGGTACTAACCACCCATCCACATAAAATATCTCATTCGGCAGTGTTTCACAATGACATGGCGATCATGGAATTGTTGTTGCATAAGATCTCAAATTAAGGCCGGCCGCACCCATCTTTATAACAAAAGATCCTTTTGCAAATTCAGTGCAGTAAACTTCCTATCTGACCTGAGCATGATCAGATGGCAAGATCTCTACCTAGCCAAAGATGTCAACAAGGCAGCTTACATCCTTAATAACAAACTCACTACAATAATAAATAAGCATGCCCCTTTCATCAAAGTAAGGGTACGGAACAATTCCAACCCCTGGTTCACCTCGTATCTCAAGGCAGCCCTTATAGCTCGAGATAAGCTCTGGGTTAAACAGACATTCCAAAGAATCTTCGATTGGCAGGCCTTTAGAACAGCCAGAATAACTGTGTAAAAAACTTTGCTCTGCTAAAGCTAACTATTATATTTCTACTCTCGAACAAGCTAAAGGTAACCCTCATAAAATATGGAAGACTATCAAAGCTATAGAAAGATGACCTATGGCCCCTCTGTCCCAACAAAGATAGTTGCAAGTGGCAAGATCGTGGAAAACAAGTCCCTAATCCTGGAGAACTTAACTCCCACTTTGCCACAGCTGGATTAGCTTTGACTCGTCACCTTATGCTGGTGCTGCGGTGAGCCAGCATACCTCCCCTACATCTTGTCCTGCACCCAGCCCTTCCAACTGCGTGAGATAACTTATAAAGAAGTAGAAGATTCTCTTCTTAACTTAGACACCAAAAAGCGCCGTGAACGATGGCTTGGAACCCTTTTTCCTAAGGTCAGGCTCGCCCATCTCACTGCCCCATTCTCCACAACTTCAATCTTTCCATTACATCTGCTACTGTGCCGTCCTGCTGGAAATCAGCACATATCCTCCCTCTATTTAAATCTGGTGACCCATGAGATGTAAACAACTATAGGCCTATCTCCATATTGCCTATCCTTTCTAAAGTTCTCGAAAAACTGATCCATATTCAGTTAAAATCTCACTTGAAACCTTCTCTCCTCATTAACCCAGCTCAATCTGGCTTCCAGCTAATCATAGCACAATCACTGCACTTGCAAAAATAACCAATGATTGGATCTCTGCTATAGATGCTAAGAAGGTAACTGGTGCAGTCTTTTGGACCTCAGCAAAGCTTTTGATACTGTTGATCACAAACTATTAGTCAATTGCTTGCAAAGTTGGGTGCCACATACCATACCACCCAGTGGTTCTCTAGCTACCTAACTGGAAGATTCCAAAAAGTAAAAGCGGAAGGCTTTTTTTCTGCTGCCTTGCCAGTTGCAAGAGGAGTCCCCCAAGGATCCATCTTAGGCCCTATCTTGTTTTCTTTGTACATTAATGACTTAGATGCTAACATATCTACGTCCAATCTGCACTTTTTTGCAGATGATACTGTGTTGTATACTACTGGCTCATCGTTATCTGAAGTCAAGGGAGTGCTTCAAGCGGACTTTGCACAACTTGAGCATAATGTAATAAAGGCAAAGCTTCTGCTCAATGCTAAGAAGACTAAAGCGATGATATTCTCCCACAGTGCTGTCACAGGCCCCCCCAATACCCTTGCCCAAGACTTCATTGTCACCACGCTAAACGAGCCTCTGGAAGTTGTAATCAAATTTAAATATCTGGGTATCTGGATTGACAATAAATTATCTTTCAATGACCACGTCAAAGATGTCTCTAGAAGGTTAAAAGCAAGGTTAGGTTTCTTCTACATAAATAGGCCCCTTTTCCCCCTTGAAACTTGAAACAAGCTTGTACAGGCCACTTTTCTCCCCCTACTCGACTATGGTGATGCAATCTATTCCTCCACCACTCTTGCAAATCTAAGTAAACTGGACATCCTTTATCACCGTGCGCACGGGGTTCATTACCAACTCCTTACCGTCAGCACCACTGTGACTTATATGCAGCTGTTGGTTGGACATCCCTTACTACTAGATGCCTGCTCCATGCTGGGCTATGGACTCTTAAACTGCTCCTGCAGAAATTGCCAAGCTATCTCTCTTCCCTTATTAGTATCTCGCACATAGTGCATACCGTTAAGAAAATCTGACTTTATTATGCTTGACATACCAAGGACGTGGACTTCCTTTGGTAAACGTGCTATTGCATATGCCCTTCCCTCCATTTGGAATCAATTACAAACCATACTGAAAACCAACTAGCACAGTTTCAATAAACTTCTACAAATCGCTAAGTTCAGCCAAAAATAAAAGACACCTGTAACTGTCATTAAGTCTCTTCCTTCCCATGTGTGCCATATGTATCCACTGGTAAGGTATAATTGATTTGTCATATTAACTGCTTTCCCTTCCCCTTCTACTCCTGGCTTTATCTATGCTTCACTCCATTGCTACTCTATCAAATCACTCCTCCCCCATATCAGTTGTAGTCTGTTGTTTGTTTCTAGCTGCCAAAATGTATGTATTGCACACACCAGTCATCATGTTTCATTTATCAGTATGCAACCTGTAAGTCACCTCCCTGTTTCATATCAATGTTTATCACCTACGGTCACCCCATGTGTACCCTTGTATGTATATCAAGCCTGTATCCTGTAATATGCATTTCGTGTATATACTGTTATTACTCATCTGTGTTTGTACTTAATGTTTATGTCACAGGACCTCCTAGTGAATGAGCTTGCTCAATGGAGTTTTCCTGCAATAAACTTGAACTTGAACTTGAACTTATTTATTTATTTTTGATTTGCGGTCAGTTCTGTTTGCTGTTAACTTGTATCACTTAAACTGTGACAAGCAACAGTTCTATATTTTTATGTTGATTGCGCACAGCACAAGAAACATATTGGGACAGCTTTCTCAGAAGAAGGTTGTGGAGGCGCGGCACTGTTGTTGCCAAATGCCCCCACAGCCTGCAAAGGCTTGCCCTGCTTCCCCCAATGACATTGCATGCTGCTGGTGACGCAAGTTTGGAACGTTGGCACCAACTTGTGACAATTTTGCAGCTGCGATGAGGGGCCACCTCATCACTGCAGCATCAGCCATCCGCTGCAATGAGGGAGCAGCACGTCATTGCAGGGCAGAAATTCCAAACCCTGATATTGTTTGTGAACATGGCAGTGGCTTGCCACAGTATTCACAAACTATAAACCCCCCCCACCACATTTATTTGCCGATGGGGGCCCCAATCCCCCTTGGCTTCAGTGCTGTTATGTTGATTTTGCCGATGGGATAGCCCACTCCCCATCAGCATTCTGTAACCAACCAACCCCCCCCACTTTTATTGTCTGCCGACGGGGTGCCCAATCCCCGTCAGCATAATCTAAGCCCTCTCCTTTTGTTGTGTGCTGACGGGGGTGCCCAATCCCCCGTTGGCTACTGCTGCTCCCCAAAGCAAGAGTCCTTTGGCACTCTGGGAGCCCACCCCAGCATGCCACATGCCCCTGTAACGTTAAAAACGGTCCTGTGACACTTTTTTTTTTTGTACCCTGAAAAAACGGAAACTGTCCCTTGGCGCTTGCCCTGCCCCTCCATCCACAACCCGTGCCCATCCTCTACACACCCTGCCTCCTTACACCCCCCCTCACCCCATACGTACCTCCGGAGCTTGGCACCGTGATCTTTGGTGGACTGGGAACATGTCTGCACTCTTCAAAGCCGACCTTGAACTGAGGAAATGCATAAGCTGTATAATGGAATCACTGAGTTTTCAACTTTTAATGCATATCTCAGTCATTTTTGGAATTTTCACCAAATTTTCAACATGGGGTTTTGGACCCCGCCTCATGAATTCTTGAACTGTCATGGCATTAATCGAGCTGAAAGGTGATTTCATTGAATCACCTTCTGGGGCCAATTAACAAAATGACAGTGGCAGCGTTCATGAGGTGGGCTCTCAAAAAGCTTATGTTGCAAATTTGGTGGAAAAAATCCCAAAAAATGACTGTTTTACAAGCGCGTGCTGTGCAGTTGCTATGCACGCTAGTAACTTCATGAATGTGCAATATTTTCACACCAGATTTTCAACATTGGCTCCTTGTGAACAGTACAGCTGTCATTTTTTCCCATCCTGGCCGAAATGTATTTTCGCACTTCCGGGGCAGAATAGAGTGGTCACTGTGGGAAATCACTGTCCGGGACAGATTAAGAAAATGATAGTGATACTGTTCATGAGCAGAGGTCCTAAAATACCTATGTTAAAAATTTGGTGATCATAGCCCATCAAATGACAGTGTTACAAGTGTGCGTTGCACACTTTCCATGCACACTGTAACTATGGAAATTTGTAATATTGCCATGCCAGATTTTCAACAGTGGCATTTTTCACACCTTCTTATGAGCAGTATAGCTGTCATTTTTCACATCCTGACCAAATGTCTTTTCACATTTCTGGCACAGAATATCGAGGCTCGCTGTGGGAAATCACTGTTAGGGACAGATTAAGAAAATGACAGTGGCACTGTTCTATGAGCAGAGGTCCTAAAATGCCTATGTTGAAAATTTGGTGATGAAACTCCGTGAACATGACTGTGTTGCAAGTGTGTGTTGAACTGTTTCCATGCAGCCTTGTAACTCATAATTTTGTAATATTTCTCACGCCACATTTTCAACAATGGCATTTTTCCATGCCTCTTATGAATGGTACAGCTGCCATTTTTCAGATCCTGGCTAAAATATATTTTGCACTCCTACCAGAGAAGAGCATGATTGCTGTGGAAATCACTGTTTGGGACAGATTAAGATCGAACTAGTGAGAGGGGAGTGACTGAGCTCAACTGAGCTCTGTAGGGATTTCTGCAGATATGCTTGTGAGCAGAAAAAGGCCCCACCACAAGAGCCCAATACAAAGGGCAGCCCTGCAGCACTGGGAGAAACAGAGCACAGAGGAGTGATGGAGGGTGGCGGGCTCCTGCAAAGCGGCTGTCACGCTCTGGGACTGCAGATTTCTTTTGGGCAGAAAAAGCGTCAATGCAGGCAGGGGCCCAGTACAAAGAGCCAGCCAGCAGTGGTGGGAGAAACAGTATGAGCAAGTGAGATAGGGGACTGAGTGAGCTCAGCGGAGCTATCAGGACTGCTGACTTTCTTTCTGGCCAAAAGGTGCAATACAGGTAGGAGCCCAGATAAAGGGCCACTTGCAGCGCCAGGACAAACAGAATGAGCTTGTGAGAGGGAGACTGAATGACCTCAACGGACCTCTGTTGGGACTGCTGCAGATTTGTTTGTGGGCAGAAAAAGGCAGCAAATGCATGCAGGGGCCCAGTACAAAAGGGCAGTCTATACTGGCGGGAAAACAGAATGAGCGGATGAGAGAGGGGGTATGAGCGAGCTCAAAGGAGCACTATTGTAACTGCTGCAAATTTCTTTGTGGGCAAGAAAAAGGCAGCAATGCAGGCAGGAGCCCAATAGGAAAGGGCAGCCTGCAACGCAGGCAGAAACAGAATGAGTGAGTGAGAGAGAAGAGTGAGTAAGCTCAATGGAGCTTTGTTGTTACTGCCAGATTTCTTTGTGGGCAGAAAAAGGTGCCAACAGAGGAAGGAGCCCAGTACAAAAGAGCAGCCTACAGTGCCAGGAGAAACAGAATGAATGAGTCAGTAACACAGAGAGTGTGTGACCTCAGACTCTGTCAGTACAGCTGTGGATTTCTTTGTGGGCAGAACAAGGTGCCAATGCAGGCAGGAGCCCAGTACAAAGGGCAGCCTGCAGGCTGGGAGAAACACAAAAGTGAGGAGAGAGGGGTGAGCGAGCTCAATGGAGCTTTATCGTGACTGCTGCAGATTTCTTTGTTGGCAGAAAAAGGCAGCAATGCAGGCAGAAGCCCAGTACGAAAGGCCAGCCTGCAGCACTGGCAGAAACAGAATGAGTGAGTGAGAGAGATGAGTGAGTAAGCTCAATGGAGCTTTGTTGTTACTGCTGCAGATTTCTTTGTGGGCAGAAAAAGGTGCCAACAGAGGAAGGAGCCCAGTACAAAAGAGCAGCCTGCAGTGCCAGGAGAAACAGAATGAATGAGTCAGTAACACAGGGGAGTGTGTGACCTCAACGGAGCTCTGTCAGTACAGCTGTGGATTTCTTTGTGGGCAGAACAAGGTGCCAATGCAGGCAGGAGCCCAGTACAAAAGGGCAGCCTGCAGCGCTGGGAGAAACACAAAAAAGTGAGTGAGAGAGGGGGAGTGAGCGAGCTCAATGGAGCTTTATCGTGACTGCTGCAGATTTCTTTGTTGGCAGAAAAGGCAGCAATGCAGGCAGAAGCCCAGTACAAAAGGCCAGCCTGCAGCACTGGCAGAAACGGAATGAGTGAGTGAGAGAGGGGGAGTCAGCAGGCTCAACAGACCTGTGTTGGGACTGCTGCAGATTTCTTCGTGGGCAGAAAAAGCCACCAATAGAGGCAGGAGCCCAGTACAAAAAGGCAGCCTGCAGCGCCAGGAGAAACAGAATGAGTGAGTGACATGGGGGAGTGAGCCACCTCAATGGAGCTCTGCCGGGACAGCTGCAGATTTCTTAGTGGGCAGAACAAGATGCCAACGCAGGCAGGAGCCCAGTACAAAAGAGCAGCCTGCAGCACTGGGAGAAACAGGCTGAGTGAGTGACAGAGGGGCAGTGAGCGGGCTCAACATACCAACGCAATCAACATTCGGCATTGACAAATGCTTGTTTTTATTAAAAGTGCTTTTAGTTGACCACTACAACTGTCCATATACAGTTTCACTGCTTTATTGTTGGAGCTTGCCTCTGCATTGCGGTGTTCCTGTTTCAGTGGAATTTGTTTAGCCTTTCCCTGTTCCAGCATTGTTTACTACCTGACCAGTGCAATATAAAACAAGCATGTGTCAATGCAGAATGTTTGCTTGCTGGCATTGGCATTAGTGGGGTGTGCCTTTGGGTCATCAGGCATAACGGCCAAGCCATTTCGCCACACCCTATCCTGCAGACACCTACAAGTGTCACGGTGTTTGGTGTGTTTGGCCCTAATGCTCACCCCATTCCATCAGGAAATCTGGGTGAGTTGATTTTGATATAGGAGAATAGGGTGAACTTTAGGGCCAAAGAGTCGAAGGCACACCTCAATGCCTCTCACTGGCTACAGGGTGTGGGTGGGGGTGGAATGGTATGAGCATTACAGGCGACAATCCCAAGTGACACCCTGTTGCGAGTCAGTCTCTACAGGCGGGGCATTATGGTCGGAAACCGTGCATAGCCTCAGGCGTTCATTGGTATTTTCACTCCAAATTTTCAACATGTTTTTGAAACTCCCACCTTATGAACAGTGGCAATATCAGTTTGTTAGCTGAAAGCTGATTTTGCACAGTGACTCATGACATTTGGCACCACAGGTGCGAAAACACCTTGAACAGGATGTAAAAAATGACAGCTGTATTGTTCATGGGGAGGTATAAAAATGGCAATGTTGAAAATCTGCAGTGAAAATAGTAAAATGGTGAGTCACCAGCGCATGTAGAAACTGCTAAATTAACACTCTTCACGTAATTAGTTTGGGATTTTTACAGCAGATTGTCAACACAAGCATTTGAGACCTCTGCTCATGAACAGTGTCACTGTGATTTTCTTAGTCTGTCCTGAACAGTGATTTCCCAGCGACCACACATTTCTGTGCAGAAAGTACGAAAACTCATTTCGCCATGTTGTGAAAAATGACAGCTGTACTCTTCATAAGGAAGTGTGGAAAAATGCCAGTGGTGAAAATCTTGACTGAAAATATTACAAATTCATGAACTTAAGAGGGTGCGTGGAAACAGCACAATGCTCGCTTGTAACATAGTCATTTTATGGACTTTTATCACCAAATTTTCAAGATAGCCAATTTAAGACCTCTGCTCATGAACAGTGTCACTGTGATTTTCTTAACCTGTCCCAGACATTGATTTTGTACACCGACTGCGCCATTGTGCATTACATGCGTAGAAACACATTTTGGGGGAGATGTGAAAAATGACAGCTGTACTGCTCATAAGGAGGTGTGGTAAAATGGCAATGTTGAAAATCTGGAGTGCAAATACTAAAAATTCACAAACGTATGAGCGTGCGTAGGAACTGTGCAATGCACGCTCGTAAAACAGTCATTTATAGGAATTTTTTCTCCAAATTTTCAGCGTAGCCATTTTAAGACCTCTGCTCATGATCAGTATAATCTGTAATAAGACATGTTGCTTTCTGCTTGGAGCCGACAAGCACACCCATAGCGACAACCTCCACACCCAAACAAACTGGTTATCCCTACCTAGCAGAATTAAGTTCCAGACATGTCTGCCAGCCAAGAAGGTGCTACTGAACCTACCCCCCCAAACTCACTGCTTCAACCCTGTTGCCAATCCCTACAACACCAGGAGCATAGCTCAGAATGCCCTTGAACTGCCTTTCTACTCTACTCAGCTGGACAAGCGTTCATAGAAACATAGAAACACAGAAGTTGTCGGCAGATTAGGACTACAAAGCCCATCCAAGCCTGCCCATTTTTTCTACCTTATGAATGTGCTATAGGCCTTTACTCTGACAATGACCTATCTATTCATACTCATCTAAATTGCTCCCTTATGCCTATCCTATGCCTGTTTGAAGCCCTGCACTGTATTCATATCCACCATTTCCTGAGGTAGGCCGTTCCATGCATTCACCACCCTTTCTGTGAAAAAGAACTTCCTCACGTTACCCTTAATCGGCCTCCCTCTAATCTCATACTGTGTCTTCTTGTCCTGCTATTTTCGTATAGTGAAACATATTAGACTCTTTCTCCTTGTCAGTGTCCTTAGGTGTTTGAATGTTTCAATCATATCACCTCTCTCCCTCATTCACAGTTAGGGCTATTGGCTGGTTAAATGAGCTGCCTGATACCTTGTTCCATCTACATAAGTTTGACCAGTTTAAGAGAGCACTACACACCCTAACAGTTCTATGCAACTGTAACTGCTGCTCATGCTAACTCTTGTCCCTCGGTGTACACTTTGAACTGTGTCAGACTCTGACTCTGAGGTCATGTACCATCACTATGCCTGTTCTACACTGATTCTATCTTCCTTATTGTAAAACTATATGCTATTAATTCAGCCTATTTATTTGTACTAGTTCGACTATATTTGTAGTTGTCTGACTTCATTCCACTGGAACTTGCTTATTGTAGTTGTTATGTTGCTTTGTAATCTCTGTTATTGACAAGAAACCTTTGTAAAGCACGTGTACTCAATGGTATTCTCCAAAATTTCAATAAATATATAGATAGATAAATAAACAAACATAAGACTGAGAGAATGCTTTCGGCCAATCCCAAAGCTCTATTTCTCAGACCCTTCCTATAACTGACACAAAAAATAAACTGTTAAAAAATCAACATAATTAAATCAGATAAAAGCCTTTTCAAGAATGGCTTGTATTCAGTGAGTTTTGCAGTCTTAAGTGTAGCTTCAACCCAGAAGGACCGCCTGCTGCATGTTCAGTGTAAAGTGTAGTAGAATTGGTGAAGGCTGTTTATATTACTTTACTCAACTAAGCAAGCCACCTTTCATTTAATATTATGTTAGAAATACTACTCCCAAAAAGGAAAGATGGTCTGCTAAGTTCTGTAAAGTTACTATAACAAAACAGACCCCTCTAAACTATCTAATTGCTTTATGGATTTTTTTTAATTATTTAAACTCTGAACCAAGTACAAACCTGAACCATGTAGAAACCTGGTGTGATTTGCCTGTCTCAATCATGCCAGATGCACAAGATTGTGAGAGTTCTGTGATAGGCAGGGTGGCAGTCAGGGAACCATTAGGGTCCAGTGATCACAATTCTGTGTGGTTAGAGACGGTCTGGGAAACGCAGGTCCCTCATCAAGGGTTGTGGTTCTGGACCTGAAATGGGCAGATTTTAACTGTATGAGAAAGAGTCAGGAAGAATTAGGTGGGGGTAGACCACATCAAGGAGGCAGAGGAAAATGTGGGAAACGATCAAGGGGGCAATTCTGAAGGCAACAGACTCTCATGCCAAGAAAGTCACAAAAAGGAACTAGCATAAGAGATCAATCTGGTTCCCTCTTGAGATGGGGAGACTGTGAGGACAAAAAGGAAGGCTTTCATGAGGTACAAGGTGGCCGAATGAAAGGGAGGAATATCAGGTAAAGTCAAAGGAGGTAAAGGCGGAGGTAGAAAGGTGAAGGCAGACACTGAGCTGCGTACTGTTGAGGGTGTGAAGGGAGAGAAAGGGAATTTTGAAATATATTTGGGAAAAAAACAAACTCTAGATGAGGGGAAAGATGGTGGATGATGATGAGCAGAAGGGCAACATCCTAAACAATGACTTCTGTTCAGTGTTCATGGTAGAGAATGAAATATCTCTGCCACAAGCCTGGAGAAAGGCAATCACATGGGGGGGCACAGGAAATGGGGAGGGTGGTGATCATGGCTGAATGAGTAGGAAAAGGGTTAGCAGCCCTTAGTTTGGGCAAGGTCCCAGGCATGGATGGCCTGCACCCAAGGGCCCTTAGGGAACTTGCTTCTGAGCTAACAGTGCCTTTGTCACAGCTATTTAACAACTCACTGGAGTTGAGGATACTCTCAGGGGATTGGAACACTGGGGATCTAACCCATTCCACAAGTGGGGGGGGGGACACATGGAGGATCCAGGCAACTACAGACCAGCAAGCCTTACCTACATCATTGGAAAACTGATGGAGACCACTGT
This sequence comes from Neoceratodus forsteri, assembly GCA_016271365.2. Classification (NCBI taxonomy): domain Eukaryota; kingdom Metazoa; phylum Chordata; order Ceratodontiformes; family Ceratodontidae; genus Neoceratodus; species Neoceratodus forsteri. The sequence continues at coordinate 772,595,325 of CM057453.1, read as the reverse complement.
GAAGTAAACACTAGTGGCCTACTTAGAGAATAATAGACTGCAGTGCAGCAGGCAGCATGATTTGTATTGGGAATATCATGTCAGGCAAACCTACATTCTGTTTCTGACTGGGTCACTAGAGCAGAAGACAAGCAGTGGCTTTGATCTACTTTGACTATAGCAAAGTCTTTGATTCCTTACCACACAGGAGGTTGCTTTAAAAGCTAGACTTAAGAGTAGAGAAGAGATTAGACAAGTAGGTGGGAAACTATTAAGGGGACAGGCAGCAAAGGGTGGTGGTTAATGGGGTCAGATCTGGGGACAGGGAGGTCACAAGAGGGTTGATGAAGAAATCAGTCTTGGGACCTGTCCTATACATGTGAACATACGAAGAAGCCAGTAGAAGAAGGCCATTTGGTCTGTCAAGTCTGCTCATGTTGCAGGGTCCACAGCTTGAGCTACTGTCCCTGCCCCCTCTCCCCACTCCTCCCATCCTCCCTACCCATGACCCTTACCCTCGCCCTACACCTGTCCCAGCCTTTCTTAAAGCTGCCCACTGTCTTTAACAAGATTACCTCTTCTGGCAGCTCATTCCAAATTTCCACCACCCTCTCTGTGAAGAAGTGCTTCCTGACCTCCCTTCTAAACCTCCCATCCTCCAGCTTAAGACTGTGCCCTCTTGTGTTATGGTTTCCACTCAGCTTAAAGAGACTCTCCTTATCAACCTTATTTATCCCTTTCAAGTACTTGAAGGTCCCAGTCATGTCCCCCCCCGCTCTCTCGTCTTCCAGGAAGTACATATTCAGTGCCCTCAACCTTTCCTCATATGCCTTACCCTGCTGACCAGCTATCATGTTTATATACACAATACATATACAGTAGTATGTTCATTAGTGACATAATGATGACACAAAGCTCTGAGGCAGGGCGACAGTGAGGAAGAGGTTAGGGAGCTTCAGAGGGATCTAGAAAGGCTTGATACATGATTGAATGTCTGGCAGTTGCAATTCAATGCCAAGAATGGCAAGGTGATGCACTTAGGAAATAAGAACCCGTGCATGGAGTACTGGATGATAGAGGTTAATCTGGCCACTTCATCAAAGGAAAAAAGATCTGGAAGCACTAATTAGTGACTCACTCAGTCAAACTACCCAGTGCAACAAGGCCTACAGCAAGGCACCTAGGATGCTGGGATGAATACGGAGGGGTTTTGACAGTGGGGGGAGAGGAAATACTGCCTGGAGGGAAGGTGATACTGTGTCTATTCGGATCACTGGTGAGGTCTCACCTGTAGTACTGTGCCCACTTTTGGAGTCCTCACCAGAGAAAGAATATCAATAGGCTGCAGTCAGCACAGCAAAGGGTCACCAAAATGATTCAGGGCCAGCATAACAGATATTACAATGAATGTCTGAAGGCCCTGAACATGTCCTCACTGGAGGCTAGACAGGGAGAGGGGGGACATGATGGAGACTTATAAGTTCCTGAGGGGTATAAAAAGAGTAAAGTGTGAGGACCTGTTTGTTAGAAACAGAGATGCAGTCACAAGGGGGTATGATTGGAGATTAGTGGGAGGTAAATCCAAGAAGGATGTGAGGACGTTTTACTTCACGGAAACGGTGGTGCAGACATGGAACAGATTACTGGTGTAGGTTGTGGGGGGCAAGGACCATTAATAGGTTCAAACATGGGTAGGACAGGGACAGGGGACTCATAATGTCACTTGGGGGAACAAGGAAGGGGTAAGGAAGCAGAAAGGAAGGAGGGCGTGACTAACCCACTGTGGCACTAGGCCGGGGGCGGGGGTTAAGGTAGTACCAACTATGTGCAGACTTGATGGGCCATCAGTCTCCTTCTGCCATCTAATTCTAGATTTCTAGGTCTCTTTAAATGGTCTGAAAGCAGGGCCACCACAATGGACCAATGCTAGCAGCCCATGCTACTACCATGCAGATGCAGTGCTTAAAGTGCACACTCACCACACAAAACCAATATCAACTGATAAAAGTGGTCAGCAATATATGTACATTTTTTGTTACATCTTACATATTTTTTCTTTCCCCTTTTGCTATACACTAGATGTTTTATCAGACAGTACTAGCTGTGATGTGTGGAACAGACCTCTATCTGGTACCTGAAATGCAGAATGCAGTAGCTACGTCCGTTTGACTTGAGACCGTGTGCATGAAATGATCTCCCATCACAGAGCACAGTCAGTCCTGTTGACCCATACAGTCTAAGGCTACAGCTCGGGGCAGTGCATGGGATAAAAAGGGTCATGCCCTTTCTCTGCTGTCATCATCTCCTAAGGAATAGATTACACATGTTTCACATGACCCTTTTCCTCTTTCTGTGTGTCCATCTAACCTCAACTAATCATACAAAGGTCTGTAGGCAAAGGGATCACAACCCAACTATAAAGAGGCATTGTTTTTTATTAAAAAAGGAATAATCTGCCGACTCCAATCAAATAATGTGAAGCCAAATTTTCATAGTCTATTCAAACACATAAAAAACACCAACTACTGCAAATAGGTAAAAATCCGTAATTAAACTACCAAATAATGTGAAGCCAAATTTTCAGTCTATTCAAACACATAAAAAACACCAACTACTGCAAATAGGTAAAAATCCGTAATTAAACTACCAGATATCCACAATCCATGTATTCAGATCTTAGTAGTCTAAAAATGTACCCCCTGGTGTTTTGGCCTTGTAAACTCTTCCGCCCACCTCCGTTCTAAGTTCATACAACTGTGTCTGTGTCTCTCTATTGCATTCTCATTTGAAAGTAAGCAACCAACCAAAACGAAAAACAGAAAGCATAGAATAGAAAGCATAAATCCCCCTTTTGTATAACGAGGACTGCTGCTCATGTAATTGACCTATTACACAATTTGACATATTCCTGTCTAGTCCGTATCACACCCTATTTATTGCCGGCCAACTGAGGAATCCTCAAAACCTCCTAACAATCAGGCGTATGTCGCTTCCTCATCTGATTTCTAGCAACAGTGTACTTTTTAAACTTTACTATTTCACAACATGCAAACTGTCCAATTACTACACACGTTTTCGGGTCCACTAGCACAGATAAAACTTCCATCCACTTGTCTTGATCACCAACTTTCTTTTACAAACAATAAATCAAGAAAATAAAGTCACTGTGCCCCCTAGCTTGCTGCAGCTCCAAAAACCGCTCCTACCTCTCCATCTAGTTGATTTCCTGATGTAACACATAAAGTGCACAGTGACAGGGATTGCATAGCCGGGGGACAAGTACCCCCAGCACCTGTGGTAAAAGTAACTGTCCGTTGATCTGTACCTGTCTGTTATGTAGAGAGGGAGGAGCCTGGCTCATCTGCAGCACTTGCCTGGCGTGTCCTGTAGTCTCAGTGGCTCAGCTGGCCGGGTGTTCTTGCAGTGTAGCTGTGCTTCTGTGTTGTTGTTGCTGTGTTTAGCACCCCATCTCTCACCCCCTCTTCAGTTCCTCACCACCTCACTTCCATCTATCTCCACGATCCCCACCCCAGCGCTGTCAGGGAGCGCAGCCCTCGCCCATTCTGACCACTTTGTCACTTGATGGCTGCCGGCTGCAGGGAGTGGCTCCAGTGAGGATCGCCGTGGGCTCTAAAAACCTTCTGTTCAGGCTAGTCAGATGTCTGGCTTCAGGGAGATGACACACGGTAAAGTACGTAGGGTTATTACTAGTACAGGCCTTTCAAGAAGCGCCCTTGAGAAAGTGGAATACAATGAACTGCACCCGAACAATGTGCAGTTTCTGCCGATGGCAACACCGCTTCTCTAAAATCATACCTCCCAGACCCCTACCTCTTGCATCAGAACACCTACAAATTAAGTGGTATACAACCATGCAGGAAGCTGGTAGAGTAAGGGGGTTAGTGTAAAAGTAATTTTCTGAATCGGAGAACACGTTTGTAACTTTAATGTGTTTTGTGCTGTCAACTTCCTCTGTTCAGTCACAGAGACACACATTTTAGGAAAAGACAGGAACAATCTGTGTGTGGGTGGGGGGAGCGCATGAGCATGCAGGGGTGGGCTCCCAGCATGCTACTTGTTGGGGTGTGCTGTCGATGATAGCTCTTTCACTGCAGTGCCGATGTGTTGGCACTTTGCATACTGCCGACGGCGGCAGTATGCAAACTGCCTGCACGCTTCAGTTCTTTCTTTCAACTGTACACCGCTGCATTTGCAAAGGCTGTCATAGACAGCTCTTACATTCGTTGGTGCAGTGGGGCTGTGTCTGCAAAAGGCAGCAGAGCACTGGAAGTAGGGAGGCACACCTACAAATTCTCGTATGGTGGCAATATGTTTCTTGCACATGCATACAAGCAAACATAAAAAACTACATATTAATATAGTAATTATCAAGAGATTGCTTAGCCCATCCAGATTATGATAGGTATCTTTGTTTGTCAAATTTACATGGTCGCCTCTGCCTTCTTACATAGCAAAAAATTGTAGTAAGTATTAACACATTACTGTTCTTCAGTTGTCCAGACACAACTAATCTGTATTTAAAGTAGGTTACTTGTGCCCTTTCTCCCCATGGTACTTAATTCCTGTTTGGGGAAAGAAAAAAGGTTACCTTTTTGTTTTTACTAGAATAGGCTACCATACTGTATATGGTCGGTATTAGTTGTACAGAGTGCTGCTACCTGTCCTGATTGTGTTTGGACTTGGAAACCAGTATTGCAGGTGTGAGGTGTTATTCACACAGTCACTTAGTAATACAACCTTTCTTGCTACACTCCAAGAGAAAGGCAAAGCTTTGAAGAAGCACAAAAAAATGCCTGTTAAAAGACAGTCCAGTACAGGGAAACGTGGCAGGGTGGACAAGGCAGCTAAGAAGTCTGATGAGGAGAGTACAACTTCAGTTTCACTTCCCTAAAGCACACATTGTTTGCAGCAGTGTCTTCTGTGGGCTCTGGTGGGACAGCAGGTACCAACAAAGGAGTTGTTTTAAATACTGGCATACGTGGTGTCTCAGTTTTTATGGCCAGAACTGTTGCATCCATGCTGATGGGGATGATAGTGAGAAGAAGGAGACACTGACACCAGTACAGGAGCAGTTGTCCAGGAGGAAGGTGATAAGTCTGTCGGTGTGACTGTCCCTGTTCCTGTTCTTGCTGGAGTTGCTGTCATATCCTCTCTAGCACACTTGACTGACAATATAAGCATACACATTGTATAATATATTATGGTAGCAGTAGTGCTACCATAGTTATTGTTGAGGAGCCATTCCATGTTAAACCCAAAATTTTGCACCTTTAATAACTTTGCAACCGTTTGATGGATTTGCCTGAAATTTGGAATGTATGATCAAAACCCATAGGCCTTGGGATCTGCCAAGTTTTGTACTGATCAGATGTACAGTTGCGGAGTTATTAAGCATGATCATCTGCTGCTTACGCTTTTCTGGAATTCTGTGGTCGCACCTACAGGTCGTATGGTTTGTATGACTGGCCTGAAATCTTCATGCAGCCAGGGTCCCTGATGTGCCTTTCAAAGATTTCGTGAAAAATATTAAACGGTTCAAAAGTTATTCAAAAACAGTTTCCATTATAAGTCAATGGGAAAAGTTAACAAAAGTTCAACACTTTCGCAAATGCATTTTACTTTTGCAAATGGGCCTGTTACTTTTGCAAATCGGCCATTTTGTTTTCAGTTGGTGATCAGAAAATGGTTGGCATTTAAATTTGGGACCCTCTAGCAATCTAATTTTTTGTATTCACCTAGTCGGGCCCTGAGGATGCTTGCCATGTCTTTATTTTGTGGTAAACACCCCAGAAATGTTTTTCAAATTTCTGGAAAAAGTACTTTCATAAATAACTTTCCGCTACTTAAAGTAAATGCGAAATTTTATGAAGCTGCGAAATTGCTACAGTAATTTTCTAGTCTGTGGGAAAATGACAGCAATTCTTTGGCACTGCACTGCAAAATAACCGTTGGGAGTTTTGGGCTGAAATTTGAGGAACGCAGCTGACATCTCACAGATGTGCCTTTCAGTGTTGTATTGAAAAAATATTACATGGTGGCAAAGTTATGGCACTCCAAAGTTGACAGTTTTTCCCATAGGATAACATTACGGCGCCAAAGCATTACAGGAATCCTTTGGCACCCTGCTGCAAAATAACGGTTTGGCCTTTTTTCCTGAAATTTGGAGGAAAGACAGCCAACAGTACACAGATGTGCCTTTCAGTAGCTTGGTGAAAAAATATCACATGGCGGCAAAGTTACGGAACTCCAAAATTGACGGTTTTTCCCTTAGGATAACATTACAGCGCCCGACACTTAACAGAAATCATTTGGAGCCCTGCTGCAAAATAACGGTTTGGTCTTTTTTCCTGAAATTTGGAGGGAAGACAGCCAACAGCCTGCAGATGTGCCTTTCAGTAGTTTGGTGAAAAAATATTACAGGGAGGCAAAGTTATGGCACTCCAAACTTTTCTTTTTTTCCCATAGGATAACATTACGGCGTTCACCGCGCCTTTCAGGGCCCGTATCTCGGAAACGGTGCGAGATACGGACTTTTCGTTGGAAAACTTCTTAGCCCCTCATGGGGCTAAGATTCACATTAGCCAGGACAGTTGTAAATAATATGACTTTTAAATTTTTTTTCTACATCGTACGGTTCCTGAGATATAATGTATTTAGTATTCCAAGATCTCATTTTCTGCTCCGATACTCATTATTTTGCATACATTATTTGTACTCACTGTCTTTCTCAATGCAGGTTTTGGGGAAAACCAGCCTGTGCACTTACATTACTGTTACTGTTGCCCTTTCCGCTTGCGGATCCGTACCCGTTTCACTTACCATTGACGTCTGCGCCACCATGTGCGTTATCCTTTGCGTTTTCATTTGCGCTTGCGTTTCTGTTATTTTTTGCCATTTCTGTCTACAGTACTGTTTATCTTACTGTTTCACTTTACATCACCATGCCCATTGACATTTCTGTTTGCAGGCACCATGTTACTATGTGACAACACATCACGTGGCAGACCATTCCGTCTATGCCACCATGTGGTTACCCTTTCTGTTCTCATTAGTGCTTGTGTTACCATATGCGCCACTGTTAGCATTTCTGTTTGCGTTGCTGTCCCTGTTACTATGCCACAACACATCATGTAGCGGGGCCTGGGCCCAAAGGGCCCAGCGCTGGTCTCAGCCCCGCCGCTGCATTACATTCACTATTTCGTTATCATTCTCAAAAAGAAGGGAAATTAGAGGCAAAAAACTCCGTTTAATGCATTAGTTAGGGTTGTTCCACAGCGACAAAAGTGAGGAAATTCGCTGTTAGGGTTGAAAACCCCCTTGGACCCCCGCCCACCCTCCAACCGGCATTGGGGTGCGCATTGGGATAAATGGGTCCTAACTCTCACCCATTCTCTATCTTCTGCTGGTTACACATGTCATGGGGTAAGAGTTGGGGCTGTGATCCAATCACACCAACTCAGTTAGTAGCTGCTGGTAATTTTTCACTGTAATGTAACTGTGTCAGTATCATCATAATATTTACTCTATATTTCTATATAACAAACCAATCACAAACACACACACACAAAAAAAAAAAAAAAATAAAATGTGGGAGTAGTGCAATGTAATGGCTGTGGGGAAGCAGTCTTCCGAGTCTCTCTGGAGCTGAGATGCTGCCCTATTTGCAGACAACTCTCTGCCCTGAGGAGAATTTGCCCATCTTCAGGCCACACTGGACAGTAGTAAGGGACCTTCCCCAGGCCACACTGGGACGATGAGAGGAACCTCCCTCATCCAGGGGCACCAGAGCCACCACCACTACCTCAGAGTTTGCAAAAGCATAGCAGTTGGATCACAGTGGGCTCCAGGGAGGGTGAGGATGGTGGAACAGAGGCACACAGTCAGTTGTTCCACCACAATCCATACCATTCTGGGGAGCACAGCTCCCCTTGGATCTGCAGAGAGACTAAGGAGGCTGAGGACAACTGTCACAAAGGAGGCCCACAGGAAGGAGGCAGAGGACACCACAAGGAAGGAAGCAGCTCCTGGTGGGGACTCAATTATTAGGGGATAGAACTGGGGGCGGGAAAACTGAAGTAAGGTGCCTGCCTGGTGCCATGGCTTGGAGAGACAGGAAGCGCATCCTCAGGAGCACAAGAACAGCTGCACGGGAGTCTGAGCTGGACGTCATTGTCCACCTAGGGACAAATGACTTGGCTCATCATGAGATTAGAGCAGTGCAGAAGGACTTTGTAGAATTGGGGAGGGGCCTAAGACAAGTAGCACACACAACATCCTTCTCTGAGGTGCTGCCTGTCAATGGCATGAGTGAGGCAAGGGTACTTTGCACCGTGCAGTTTAATGAATGGTTGAAAAAATGGTGTGGAGCACAGGGGTTTGGCTTCATTGAGGACTGTGGTTCCACCTGGAGGGACACCAGCCTATACTGGCAGGATGGTCTGCATCTGTCCAGGAAGGGAACAAGTCTTTTGAGCAATCAGTTTAAATGCTTCATTGGCAAGCTTTTAAACTAGTCAAGGGGGAAGGCACTGATAAACAGCAGGAAAATCCCAGCCTCTCCCTACAAAACAGGGTACTAAATGAGAAAAAGACCGGGTTAGAAAGGTCAGTGGGGGATGCTGCAAAAGAATGTAAAGCCATCAGAAAATGGAGAGCAATGAGTACCAATGCCCGTAGTTTGAGTAACAAGCTTCCTGAATTAGTGGCCTTGAAGGAGGAGGAACATCTGGATATTGTGGCAGTCACAGAAACATGGTACACACAAAACCATGACTGGGACGTAAACATACCAGGATACACTATCTACAGGTGGGACAGGGAGGGTAAAATAGGAGAAGGAGTAGCTCTTTACATAAGGGAAGGAATCAAAGCAACAGAACAAAAGGGAAAACAGGGAGGAGAGGAAGCACTGTGGGTAAATTTGGGACCGGCAATGGCACCACAATCCACTGGGGTTGTATACAGACCCCCTTCTCAGGGAGGAAATGGACAAGGAAATGATAGAAAAGAATACTTAGAATGGCAGAAAAAGGGAGATATTGCTGATGGGTGATCTGAATATGCCAGATGTTAACTGGAGTGCAGTTGCAGCAGACACTTCAAGAGTGGGGTTATTCTAGATGCCCTACAGAACATGCCTTAGACAACTAGTATTGGAGCCCACTCAAAGAAGCAATCTTAGACCTGGTTCTCTCAAATGGAGATGAAGAGGATCACAGATGTAGAAGTGGGTAGCCATCTGGGAACTAAGCGACCATCAAACAGTATGGTTCACAATAAACACAGCAATAGAGTCCAAACGCCATACAAAGCAAAGGTACTGGACTTTAGGAGGGCTGACTTTGTCAAAATGGGTGAGTGCCTAAGGAATGCACTAGCAAATGGGCAGGAAGGAGGGGTGGAAGAACAATGGGGAATAATAAAAACTGCCATCACAGAGGTAACAAGCCTTTGTGTGAAGCAAATAAACAAAATGAAATGATGTAAGAAACCACTATGGTTCTCAAAGGAAGTAGCAGTGAAGGTTCAAGAGAGAAAGAAAGCATTCAGGAAGTACAAGGAATTACAGAAGGAGCAGGACAGAGAACTGTATCAGTTAAAGCAAAGAGCTGGGAAGGCAGTCAGAACAGCAAAGGCCCAAACCGAGGAAAAGATAGCCAACTCAGTTAAGAGGAGTAAAACCTTTATAGGTACATCAGGAAGCGAAGGAAGACCAAGGAAGGGTTAGTGAGGCTTAATAAAAGGGGAGGAGGGTGGCAGAGGTGACTGTGAAAGGCAGAGATACTAAACAAATATTTTTTGCTCAATATTTACAAAGGAAGTGGGGAAGTACCTAAAACAAACAGTAGAAACACTCTGGATACAGAAGTTGATAAACCCATTACAGAAAAGGGTTCTGAAAGAACTCTCAAAACTGAAGGTGGACAAATCAATGAGGGCCTGATGGGATTCATCCCAAATTCTAAAAGAACAAGGTAGAACTAGTGACACCACTGACTACCCTCTTTAACAAATCATGGGAGGATGGGGTGGTACCGAGGACTAGAGGAGGGCAGATGTGATTCCCTTCACAAAAAGTGGGAGCAGGGCAGAAGCAGGAAACTACAAACCTGTTAGTTTAACCTCAGTGGTAGGAAAAATGATGGAATCACTTCTGAGAGAGAGAACTGTTGAGTATCTAGAGGCCAGAGGGGCTGGGACCCAAGGCAGCATGGATTCTAGCAGGAAGGTCATGCCAGACAAATCTGATAGATTTCTTTGACTGGGTGACCAAAGTAGTAGATCAGGGAGGGCTGTGGACATGGCCTACCTGAGACTTTAACAAGGTATTTGACACAGTCCACATAAAGATTAATATACAAGTTAGCCACCCTGGGTGGGTCCCAAGATGACAGCCTGGATAAAGAATGTGGCTGGAGAATAGGACACACAGGTAATAGTAAATGGAGTCCACTTTGAAGAAGGGGTTACTGGTGAGGGTACATGAGTTCAGTATTAGGACGGTCCTCTTCAATGTCTTTATAAGCGACATTGCAGAGGGACTGGAAGGAAAAATATGTCTCTTTGCAGATGACACAAAGATCTGCAACAAAGTTGATGCACAAGGTGGTGTGGAAAGGATGAGAAGGGACTTGGCAGGTTAGAGGAATGGTCAAATGTATGGCAGCTTAAATTCAATGCTAAGAAGTGCAAGGTAATGCACCTGGGAAACAAAACCCCAGGGAAGAGTACACAATGGGGTGAGATACTAACAACAACAAAAATGGAAAGGGACCTCGGGGTAGTCATATCAGATGTCCTAAGGTGGGCAAGCAATGAGAGAGGGCAGCAAGGAGGCTGGGGATACTGGGATGACTGGGAGAGGCATCACCAGTAGAAAACAGGAAGTTATTATCCTCTGTACAGACAGTTGGTGAGACCCATCTGGAGTATTGCGTGCAGTTCTGGAGACCCAATCTCTGCAAAGACATAGACAGGATGGAAGCTGTCAAGGAGGACAACTAAATGGTGCAGGGTCTGCACCAGAGACATATGAAGAGAGGCAAGGAGCTAAATATGTATAGCCTCGAGGAAAGGGAGGAGAGGGGACATGATAGAAACTTTTAAGTACCTCAAGGGAATCAACAAAGTCAAGAGGGTAGCATCTTTCAAAAAAGTGTGCAGAACAAGGGGCACAATTTGAAGATAGAAGAGGCGGCTCAGGGTAATTTAAGAATATTTTTCACAGAGAGGTTGTGGATGCATGGAGCGGCCTTCCGGAGGAAGGTTGTGGAGTCAAAAACAGTGGGAATTCAAGCATGCATGGGACAGTCGTGAAGGCAATTCTAGGGGTGGAGTAGGAAGAAGTAGGCTGCTAGTTAACTAGGATCTGCAGCTTATCCATTAGGTAGGAAATGGAGCAGACTGGGTGGGCCAAGCGGTCCTTATCTGCCATCAAAATCATGTTCTATGTTTCTGTGTTTCTATGAGTTGGTGGTGGTGATAGTATTCAGCCAGGTCTGATAATCCTGGAGATATGGCTAGTCAGCCCACTGAGGAGATAGTTGTAGAAATAAAAGGTGCCATGCAAGAAGACAGTGATGAGGAGGAGAGGCATGGACATCATCAGCATTGGTGCTGATGATGATGGCAATCGGATGATCCTTCATGGGAGCTAAGTTTAAAAAGGTCAAGGGTGATGTAGGCCATTTACATGCACAGCCTGTGGGTCAGTATGTCACCAAGCCAATCACCAGTCCTCCAAGTAGTCAAGCCAGCCCCCTTCCCAAAAGAAGTCTTACAAAAGCTCAAACTTCAACACCTGTTTCTCAGCTCTCCCAGTTCCAACAGTAAGTTAAGTCCAGAGATCAGAAGTCCCTAGTTTGGGACTTTTATGTGCTTGATCCAGTTGATGAGACCATAGCGATATGTCACATGTGTCAAGCATGTGTTAGTCAGGGGAGGAAGGAAAGCCACATAGGCACGGTGTGCCAACGATCTCCTGAAAACATGACCCTCTGTGCTGGAGCAACACCAGAAGGATGCCAGAGAGCTGTTGGTGGGATCTCCTCGGCAAGTTAAATGTAACTGAGAGCAGTTCATACAGCAGAAGGCAGGGCAGAGTGGGTCGGTGGAGGAGGAGGATGAACAATCCTTTGCTCTCTTGAGTAATGGGCACAGCAGTGGAGGTGGCACTCCATTGACTCAGAAAAGTACACCACCACACCCAAAATCAAGCAAAATAACTGGTTTCATGCAGTCTGCACATCACCAAGAGCCAACTGTTACCCCTAAAAGAACAACATTGGAGACATAAGTAGTGCATTCTGGTCGAACAGCCCCAAAGATGCAACCCACACTGAAAAACATCCTTGAGCGGCACTCAGAGTACCCCCCCCCCAGTCAGTCATACTGCTGCATGCGAAGTAAATGCTGTCACTGCTGAAATAGTGGCCATCGATCTGTTGTCATTCTCATTCATGGAGAATTCTGGATTCCTCAGGTTGATGGCCTGTGCCTCGTCCCAAATGGTAGGTTCCATCACAAACCTGTTTCTCTAAGCGTGCCATGCCAGAGCTGTACAGCAGAGTTGCTGATTCCATAAGACATGCAATGAAGCATTCTACATCAGAATATATCCATCTTAGAATGGATATGTGGACCAGTGAACAAACAGCAGCAAGCTGGTATCTATGCATAACAGCGCACTGGGCACAGGTACCTAGGATGGTGGTTGATTTTGGGCCTGGCAAAATCTGCCTGAAGCAAATTTGTGATGGTAGCAACACCCCTGGAATTTGGCAGCATGCAACCCTAAATATGCAAAGTGTTACCGGTTCTCATACGGGTGAGAATACACTTAATGTTCTGCTGGATGAAATTGTTGAGTTGCTACACACACACTCACTTACAACAGAATTTATCACAAGTAATAATGGCTCCAATGTTGTGAAGTGCATTAGTGATGGTGTTTTTTTCAGGGTGCCCTGCCTGGCACACTGCCTTAATCTTGTTGTGCAGCAGTTTCCCAACCATGTGGACATTAAGGAAACAGTTACTGTTACCCTTCACATCTGTGTGCACTTCGCCTGTTCTGCAAAGGCCCGTGACCATCTATGTGAGCTACAGTGCAATAACCATCTGCCACAGCACCATATGAAGCTTGATGTTGTGACCAGGTGGAACTTCATGCTGTACATGGCTGACCAGCTGTATGAACAGTATATGGCTATTTCAGAATACCTGCTGGTGCACATCATCCGGGACAGTGCTGGAGTGTCCATCGCTCTAATAACAGAGCAGTGGTGACAAATGGATGGGCTAATCTGCATTCTCCATCCATTCAAGCATGCAACACAGGCAGTGAGTGGGGACATTGCCTGTATAAGTCAATCCATACACCTTATTCATGTGCTGAGGTAAACACTGGTTAATGTCCGACAACAGATGGAGGCAAGTGGGGATCACAGTAGTTGTGATCTAATGGATCACATGCTCCATGTGCTGGACAACAATATCCATATTTCCAGCATTCTACAGTCAGATGAATTTGTAATCGCTACCATGCTTGACCCATGCTACAAAAGTGGCCTGCCTTCTATAATTGAAGGAGGTCATCTGTGACTGCAAAAGATAACTGAGAATCTCATTAGATGGGTATCTGGTGCACAGATGAAAAAGGCACATAATACACAAAGTGCACAGGAAATGGGTATTGCTACCATGACCAGCAGCTCACAGGCAACCCAATCTGACAAAATGGGCAAGTTACAGCAGAAAACGGCAAGTAATCTCAATTGGGATATTCTCTATCAGATGGGAGTGGAAGATATGGAAGAAAAGGAGGAGGAGACTGATGAGGCAGCCAGACTCAGGGCAGCAGAATGAATGGTGAAGGCCTACATGGGGGGCACAAAACACCTTGCCATTACTGAGGAGCCATTGCAGTACTGGAGCAGCAAAGTGACTGATTGGCCAGCACTAACATCAGTTGCTGTTAAATACCTGAGCTGCCCACCATCCAGTGGATGTGGGAATGAGTGTTTAATTTGGCTGGGGCCATTGTACATGACCGGAGGATCAATTTGCCACCCAGGAATGTGTCCATGCTAACATTCATCAAAATGAATGAAGGGCACATTCCGCATAACACAGTGATGTCAATGGTGCTGCCACATGAGCCGTGTCTCGGTGATGATGATGATGACAATGAAGATGTCAGCTCTGCTAAGCCTTCTACCAGCAGCGAGGTGGATGAAGCAGCAATGCTGAAGAATTTTCCACCTGGTGACAGCTCCAGTCTTGAAGACTGTGAGGGCTGCTTCTTGGAGAATGTGACAATAGAAGTGGAACAAGGCTGAAGTTACTAGTAGGAAGAAATTCCCTCCCCAAACCACTTTCACAGCTCAGTATAGGGTTGTAAATTATTTTATACATTTATCATTGGATTTGTGATGGTTGTGTTATCTGCTGTTAATCAGTTTAATTTGATTACCGATAAACATGGAAACATAGACTTTGACAACGAGATAAGGACCACCTGGCCTACCCTGTCTACCAGTTTCCTACCTACTGGATAGGCTGCGAATTCTAGATTAACCAACAACATACTTCCTCCTACCCCCCATTATAGTGCCTTGTCACATCCCATGCATTCTTGAGATTCCCCACTGATTTTGACCCTCGGTCTCCTCAGGAAAAGGCGGTTCCATCGTTCAACATCTTCTCCGTGAAAAATACTTCCTCATATTTGTCCCTGAGCGTTCCCCTCCATCTTCAAATTGTCCCCTTGTTCTTGCATCATCTTTTCTGAAGGATGCTACCCTCTTGGACTTTGTTTATTCCCGCAAAGTACTAAAGTTTCTATCATGTCCTCCTCTCTCCCTCCTTTCTTCAAGGGTATACCTATTAAGCTTTTTAGCCCAATATGGTTTCTATTACAGAACCTGCACCAATTTAGTTGCCCTTCTCAGAACTGCCTCCATCCTGTCTATGTCCTTGTGGAATGGAGTCCCAGAACTACATGCAGTACTCAGATGAGGTCTCTCCAACTGTCTGTACAGAAGGAAAACAACTTCCTGTTTTCAACTGGTGATACCTCTCCCTGTATCCCAGTGCCCCCCAGTCACTCCTTATTGCCTTCTCACATTGCTTGCCTACCTTAAGGTAATCTGATATGAGTTACCCCCAAGTTCCTTTCCTTTGTTGTTGTTAGTACCTCACCCCACTGTGTAATCTTCCCTGGGTTTTGTTTCCGATGTGCATTACTTTGCGACTTCTATGCAGTGAATCTAAGTTGTCATACTTTTGACCATTCCTCCAACCTTGCCAAGTCCTTTCTCATCCTTCCCCCTTGTATCAACCCTGTTGCAGATCTTTGTGTCATCTGCCAGTAGACATACTTTTCCTTCCAACCTTCTGCAATGTCGCCTGTAAAACCTCAAGAGGATGGGTCCCAGTACTGAACCCTGCGATACACACTATGGACCACTTCAGAGTGTACTTAGTTTACTATTACCCTCAAGCATCCTGTTGTCAGCCAGTTTGTTGCCCAGGCTGCCACCCTGGGACCACTCTAGGCTGGCTAACATTTATTAATCTTTGTGTGGGACTATGTCAAATGCCTTGCTAAAGTCTAGGTGTAGACCATATCCACACCCTTCCCTAGTCTACTACTTTTGGTCACCAGGTCAAAGAAATCTGTTTGATTCATCTGACATGACCTTCCCTGTGAATCCATGCCCTTGGCTCAAGTGCCCTGCTGGCCTCTAGGTGCTCAACAATTCTTTCTTTCAGAAAGGATTCAATCATTTTCCATACCACTGAGGTTAAACTAACAGGTCTGTAATTTCCTGCCTCTGCCTTGCTCCCACTTTTGTGAAGGAAAATCACATCTGCCCTTCCTCCAGTACTCAGGTACCACACCAACCTCCATCATTTGTTGAAAGGGTAGTCAGTGGTGTCTCTAGGTCTCCCCTTACTTCTTTTAGAATTCTGGAGTGAATCCATCACACCTCATTGCTTTGTCCACTTTGAGTTTTAGGAGTTGTTGCAGGACCCTTTCTTCTGTGAATGGACTGGTATCAACCCACCCCCATCCAAAGTGTTTCTATTGTTTGGTTTAGGCACCTCCCTGTCCTCTTCTTTTGTGAATACTGAGAAAAAGTATTTGTTCAGTATCTCTTCATTTTCACTGTCACCCTCTTCCCACCTCCCTTCCCCTTTATTAAGCCTCACTATCCCTCCCATGGTCTTCCTTAACTCCCTGATGTACCTATAAAAGGTTTTATCCCCCTTCTTAGCTGAGTTGGCTGTCCTTTCCTTGGTTTGGGCTTTTGCTAGTCTGACTGCCTTCTCCCCTTCCTTCTGCTTTAACTGATGCAGTTCTCTGTCCTGTTCCTTCTGTGACTCCTTACACTTCCTGAATGCTATATTTTCTCTCTAACCTTCCCTGCCACCTCTTTGAGAACCATATGTGTTTTTACTTTGTTTTGTTTTGTTTATTTGCTCACACAAAGGCTTGTTTCCTCTGTGATGGCAGTTTTATTTTTCCCATTGTTCTTCCTCCTCCTTCCTGCCCATTTGCTAGTGCACTCCTTAGGCACTCACTCATTTTCTAAAGTCAGCCATCCTAAAGTCCAATACCTTTGCTTTTGTATGGCTTAACTCTACAGCTGTGTTTATCATGAACCACACTGTTTGGTGATCGCTTGTTCCCAGATGGCTACCCACTTCTAAATATGTGATCCTCTGTCTGCCCCATTTGAGAGTACCAGGTCCAAGACTGCTCCCTCCGAATAGGTTCTAACACTAGCTGTCTGAGGTATGCCCCTCCTGCAAGGCATCAAGAATGACTCTGCTCTTGGATGTGGCTGCAGCAAATGTGCTCCAGTTAACATCTGGCATATTCAGGTCCCCATTGACAATATCTCCCCTTCTATAAAGGGATGGTGATGGGAGGTGGGGGCACCACCAAACACCAGAAAGATAGAACACATAAGGGGATGGCGATGGGAGGGTGTGGGCACCACTAGACACCAGAGAAAGATAGAACACTTAAGGGGATGGTGATGGGAGAGTGGGGGGGCACCACTAAACACCAGAGAAAGATAGAACACATAAGGGGATGGCGATGGGAGGGTGAGGGCACCACTAGACACCAGAGAAAGATAGAACACTTAAGGGGATGGTGATGGGAGGGTGGGGGCACCACTAGACACCAGAGAAAGATAGAACACACAAGGGGATGGTGATGGGAGGGTGGGGGCACCACTAGACACCAGAGAAAGATAGATCACATAAGAGGATGGCGATGGAAGGGTGGGGAGTGCCACTAGACAACAGGGAAAGATAAAAGGCATAAGGGGATGGCAATCGGAGGGTGGGGGGACTAGAGACCAGGAAAAGATAAAAGGTGTAAGGGGACAGTGATCAAAGGGTGGGGGGGTGCCACTAGACCCCAGAAAAAGATAAAAGGCATAAGGGAATGGTGACCAGAGAGTGGGACACTGCTAGATACAAGGGAAAGATACAATGCATAAGGGGATGGTGATGGGAGAGTGGGGGCACCACTAAACACCAGAGAAAGATAGAACACATAAGGGTATGGTGATGGGAGGGTGGGGCACCAGCTAAACACCAGAGAAAGATAGAACACATAAGGGGATGGTGATGGGAGAGTGGGGGCTCCACTAAACACCAGAGAAATATAGAACACATAAGGGGACGGTGATGGGAGTGTGGGGGCACCACTAAACACCAGTGAAAGATAGAACACATAAGGGGATGGTGATGGGCGGGTGGGGGCACCACTAGACACCAAAGAAAGATAGAACACAAAAGGGGATGGTGATCAGAGAGTGGGGACACTGCTAGATACAAGGGAAAGATACAATGCATAAGGGGATGGTGATGGGAGGGTGGGGGCACCACTAAACACCAGTGAAAGATAAAACACATAAGGGGATGGTGATGGGAGGGTGGGGGCACCACTAAACACCAGAGAAAGATAGAACACATAAGGGGACGGTGATGGGAGGTTGGGGGCACCACTAAACACCAGAGAAAGATAGAACACATAAGGGGACATTGATGGGAGGGTGGAGGCACCACTAAACACCAGAGAAAGATAGAACACATAAGGGGATGGTGATGGGAGGTGGGGGCACCACTAAACACCAGAGAAAGATAGAACACATAAGGGGATGGCGATGGGAGGGTGGGGGCACCACTAGACACCAGAGAAAGATAGAACACATAAGGGGATGGTGATGGGAGAGTGGAGGGCACCACTAAACACCAGAGAAAGATGGAACACAAGGGGATGGTGAATGGAGGGTGGGGGCACCACTAGACACCAGAGAAAGATAGAACACATAAGGGGATGGCGATGGGAGGGTGGGGAGTGCCACTAGACACCAGGGAAAGATAAGAGGCATAAGTGGATGGCAATCGGAGGGTGGGGGGATCAGATACCAGGAAAAGATAAAAGGTGTAAGGGGACAGTGATCGAAGGGTGGGGGGGTGCCACTAGACACCAGGGAAAGATAAAAGGCATAAGGGAATGGTGATCAGAGAGTGGGGACACTGCTAGATACAAGGGAAAGATACAATGCATAAGGGGATGGTGATGGGAGAGTGGGGGCACCAGTAAACACCAGAGAAAGATAGAACACATAAGGGGATGGTGATGGGAGGTGGGGGCACCACTAAACACCAGAGAAGATAGAACACATAAGGGAAGGTGATGGGAGGGTGGGGCACCACTAAACAACAGAAAGGTAGAACACATAGGGGATGGTGATGGGAGGTGGGGCACCACTAAACACCAGAAAGATAGAACACATAAGGGGATGGTGATGGGAGGGTGGGGGCACCACTAAACACCAGAGAAAGATAGAACACATAAGGGGATGGTGATGGGAGGGTGGGGCACCACTAAACACCAGAGAAAGATAGAACACATAAGGGGACGGTGATGGGAGGGTGAGGGCACCACTAAACACCAGAAAGATAGAACACATAAGGGGATAATGATGGGAGGGTGGGGGCACCACTTGACACCAGAGAAAGATTGAACACATAAGGGGATGTGATGGGAGGGTGGGGGCACCACTAGACACCAAAGAAAGATAGAACACATAATGGGATGGTGATTAGAGAGTGGGGACACTGCTAGATACAAGGGAAAGATACAATGCATAAGGGGACAGTGATGGGAGGGTGGGGGCACCACTAAACACCAGAGAAAGATAAAACACATAAAGGGATGGTGATGGGAGGGTGGGGGCACCACTAAACACCAGAGAAAGATAGAACACATAAGGGGATGGTGATGGGAGGGTGGGGGCACCACTAAACACCAGAGAAAGATAGAACACATAAGGGGATGGTGATGGGAGGGTGGGGGCACCACTAAACACCAGAGAGAGATAGAACACATAAGGGGATGGCGATGGGAGGGTGGGGCACCACTGAACACCAGAGAAGATATAACACATAAGGGGATGGCTGATGGGAGGTGGGGCACCACTGAACACCAGAGAAAGATAGAACACATAAAAGGATGGTGATGGGAGGGTGGGGGCACCACTAGACACCAGGGAAAGATAGAACACATAAGGGGATGGTGATGGGAGAGTGGGGGGCACGACTAAAAGCCAGAGAATCATAGAACACATAAGGGGATGGCGATGGGAGGGTGGGGGCACCACTAAACACCAGAGAAAGATAGAACATGTAAGGGGATGGTGATGGGAGGGTTGGGGCACCACTAGACACCAGAGAAAGATAGAACACATAAGGGGATGGTGATGGGAGGGTGGGGGCACCACTAGACACCAGAGAAAGATAGAACACATAATGGGATGGTGATGGGAGGGTGGGGAGTGCCACTAGACACCAGGGAAAGATAAAGGCATAAGGGGATGGCAATCAGAGGGTGGGGGGACTAGATACCAGGAAAAGTTAAAATGTGTAATGGGACAGTGATCGATGGGTGGGAGGGGTGCCTCTAGACACCAGGGAAAGATGAAAGGCATAAGGGAATGGTGATCAGAGAGTGTGGACACTGCTAGATACAAGGGAAAGATACAATGCATAAGGGGATGGTGATGGGAGAGTGAGGGCACCACTAAACACCAGAGAAAGATAGAACACATAGGGGATGGTGATGGGAGGTGGTGGCACCAGTAAACACCAGAGAAGATAGAACACATAAGGGGATGGTGATGGGAGGGTGGGGCACCACTAAACACCAGAGAAAGATAGAACACATAAGGGGATGGTGATGGGAGGGTGGGGGCACCACTAAACACCAGAGAAAGATAGAACACATAAGGGGACGGTGATGGGAGGGTGGGGGCACCACTAAACACCAGTGAAAGATAGAACACATAAGGGGATGGTGATGGGAGGGTGGGGGACCACTAAACAGCAGAGAAAGATAGAACACATAAGGGGATGGTGATGGGAGGGTGGGGGCACCACTAAACACCAGAGAAAGATAGAACACATAAGGGGATGGTGATGGGAGGGTGTGGGCACCACTAGACACCAGAGAAAGATAGAACACCTAAGGGGATGATGATGGGAGGGTGAGGAGTGCCACAAGACACCAGGGAAAGATAAAAGGCATAAGGGGAAGGCAATCAGAGGTGGGAGTGCCACTAGACACCAGAGAAATGTAAAAGGCATAAGGGGATGGTAATCAGAGGGGGGGACTAGATACCAGGAAAAGATAAAAGGTGTAAGGGGACAGTGATCGGAAGGGTGGGGGTGCCACTAGACACCAGGGAAGATAAAGGCATAAGGGATGGTGATCAGAAGTGGGGGACACTGCATAGATACAAGGAAAGATACAATACATAAGGGATGGTGATGGGAGGTGGGGCACCACTAAACACCAGAGAAAGATAGAACACATAAGGGGACAGTGATGGAGGGTGGGGCACCACTAAACACCAGAGAAAGATAGAACACTTAAGGGGATGGTGATGGGAGGGTGGAGGCACCACTAAACAACAGAGAAAGATAGAACACATAATGGGATGGTGATAAGAGGGTGGGAGCACCACAAAACACCAGAGAAAGATAGAACACATAAGGGGATGATGATGGGAGATTGGGGGGCTCCACTATACACCAGAGAAAGACAGAACACATAAGGGGATGGTGATGGGAGGGTGTGGGCACCACTAAACACCAGAGAAAGATGGAACACATAAGAGGACGCTGATGGGAGGTTGGGGGCATCACTAAACACCAGAGCAAGATAGAACACTTAAGGGGATGGTGATGGGAGGGTGGGGGCACCACTAGATACCAGAGAAAGATAGAACACATAAAGTGATGGTGATGGGAGGGTGGGGGTACCACTAGACACCAGGGAAAGATAGAACACATAGGTGGATGGTGATGGGAGAGTGTGGAGTGCCACTAGACACCAGGGAAAGATAAAAGCCATAAAGGGATGCTAATCGGAGGGTGGGGGGACTAGATACCATGAAAAGATAAAAGGTGTAAGGGGACAGTGATTGAAGGGTGGGGGTGCCACTAGACACCAGAGAAAGATAGACCACATAAGGGGATGGTGATGGGAGGGCGGGCGCACATCTAAACACCAGAGAGAGATAGAACACTTAAGGGGATGGTGATGGGAGGGTGGGGGCACCACAAAACACCAGAGAAAGATAGATCACATAAGCGGACAGTGATGGCAGGGTGGGGGCACGACTAAACACCAGAGAAAGATAGAACAAATAAGGGGATGGTGATGGGAGGGGAGGGGCACCAGTAAACACCAGAGAAAGACAGAACACATAAGGGGACAGTGATGGGAGGGTGGGGGCACCACTGAACACCAGAGAAAGATAGAACACATAAGGGTACAGTGATGGGAGGTTGGGGGCACCACTAAACACCAGAGAAAGATAGAACATATAAGGGGATGGTGATGGGAGAGTGGGGGCACCACTAGACACCAGAGAAAGATAGAACACATAAGGGGATGGTGGCGTGGAGGTGGGGGCCCACTAAACACCAGAGAGATTAGAACACATGGGGATGGTGATGGGAGGCGGGCGCCACTAAACACCAGAGAAGATAGAACACATAAGGGACAGGTGATGGGAGGGTGGGGAACCACTAAACGCCAGAAGAAAGAACACATAAGGGGATGGTGATGGGAGAGTGGGGGCACCACTAGACACCAGAGAAAGATAGAACACATAAGGGGATGGTGATGGGAAGGTGGGGGCTCCACTAAACACCAGAGAAAGTTAGAACACTAGGGGATGGTGATGGGAGGTGGGGGCACCACTAGACACCAGAAAGGATAGAACACATAAGGGGATGGTGATGGGAGAGTGGGGGCACCACTAGACACCAGAGAAAGATAGAACACATAGGGGGATGGTGATGGGAGGGTGGGGGCACCACTAGACACCAGAGAAAGATAGAACACATAAGGTTATGGCGATGGGAGGGTGGGGGCACCACTAAACACCAGGGAAAGATAAAAGGCATAAGGGGATAGCAATTAGAGGGTGGGGGACTAGATACCAGGAAAAGATAAAAGGTGTAAGGGGACAGTGATCGAAGGGTGGGGGGGTGCCACTAGGCACCAGGGAAAGATAAAAGGCATAAGGAGATGGGGATCAGAGAGTGGATACACTGCTAGATACAACGGAGAGACAATGCATAAGGGGATGGTGATGGGAGAGTGGGTGGCACCACTAAACACCAGAGAAAGATAGAACACTTAAGTGGACAGTGATGGGTGAGTGGGGGTGGTGATGGAAGGGTGGGGGCACCACTAAACACCTGAGAAAGATAGAGATACAAAAGGGGATGGTGATGGGAAGGTGGGGGCACCACTAAACACCAGAGAAACATAGAACCATAAGGGATGGAGATGGGATGTGGGGCACTAAACACCAGAGAAGATAGAACACATAGGGGATGGTGATTGGAGGTGTGAGCACCACTAAACACCAGAAGATAGAACACATAAGGGAAGGTGATGGGAGGGTGGGGCACCACTAAACACCAGGAAAGATAGAACACATAAGGGGATGGTGATGGGAGGGTGGGGGCACCAGAAAACACCAGAAAGATAGAACACATAAGGGGATGGTGATGGGAGGGTGGGGGCACCACTAAACACCAGAGAAAGAAAGAACACATAAGGGGATGGTGATGGGAGGGTGGGGGCACCACTAAACACCAGAGAAAGATAGAACACATAAGGGGATGGTGATGGGAGGGTGGGGCACCACTAGACACCAGAGAAAGATAGAACACATAAGGGGATGGTGATGGGAGGGTGGGGGCACCACTAAACACCATAGAAAGATAGAACACATAAGGGGACGGTGATGGGAAGGTGGGGCACCTCTAAACACCAGAGAAAGATAGAACACATAAGGGGATGGTGATGGGAGGTGGGGGCTCCATGAGACACCAGAGAAAGATAGAACACATAAAGGGATGGTGATGGGAGTGGGGGCACCACCAAACACCAGAGAAAGATAGAACACATAAGGGATGGTGATGGGAGGGTGTGGGCACCACTAGACACCAGAGAAAGATAGAACACTTAAGGGGATGGTGATGGGAGAGTGGGGGCACCACTAAACACCAGAGAAAGATAGAACACATAAGGGGATGGCGATGGGAGGGTGAGGGCACCACTAGACACCAGAGAAAGATAGAACACTTAAGGGGATGGTGATGGGAGGGTGGGGGCACCACTAGACACCAGAGAAAGATAGAACACACAAGGGGATGGTGATGGGAGGGTGGGGGACCACTAGACACCAGAAGAAGAGATCACATAAGAGGATGGTGATGGAAGGGTGGGAGTGCCACTAGACACCAGGGAAGATAAAGGCATAAGGGATGGCATCGGAGGGTGGGGGACTAGAGACCAGGAAAAGATAAAGATGTGAGGGGACAGTGATCGAAGGGTGGGGGTGCCACTAGACACCAGAAAAGATAAAGGCATAAGGGAATGGTGACCAGAGTGGGGACACTGCTAGATACAGGGAAGAGACAATGCATAAGGGGATGGTGATGGGAGGTGGGGGCACCACTAACCAGAGAAAGATAGAACACATAGGGGATGGTGATGGGAGGCGGTGGCACCAGTAAACACCAGAAAGATAGAACACATAAGGTATGGTGATGGGAGGGTGGGCCACCACTAAACACCAGAGAAGATAGAACACATAAGGGGATGGTGATGGGAGGTGGGGCTCCACTAAACACCAGAGAAAGATAGAACACATAAGGGACGGTGATGGGGGTGGGGGCACCACTAAACACCAAAGAAAGATAGAACACAAAAGGGATGGTGATGAGAGTGGGGACACCACTAGACACAAAGGAAAGATACAAGCATAAGGGGATGGTGATGGGAGGGTGGGGCACTGCTAGAACAAGGGAAGATACAAGCACATAAGGGGATGGTGATGGGAGGGTGGGGGCACCACTAAACACCAGGAAAGATAGAACACATAAGGGGATGGTGATGGGAGGTGGGGGCACCACTAAATACCAGAAGAGATAGAACACATAAGGGGACGGTGATGGGAGGTGGGGTACCACTAAACACCAGAGAAGATAGAACACATAAGGGGACGATGATGGGAGGGTGGAGGCACCACTAAACACCAGAGAAGATAGAACACATAAGGGGATGGTGATGGGAGGTGGGGGCACCACTAAACACCAGAGAAGATAGAACACATAAGGGGATGGTGATGGGAGGGTGGGGGCACCACTAGACACCAGAGAAGAGGGAACACATAAGGGGATGGTGATGGGAGGTGGGGGCACCACTAGACACCAGAGAAAGATAGAACACATAAGGGGATGGTGATGGGAGGGTGGGGCACCACTAGACACCAGGAAGATAGAACACATAAGGATGGTGATGGGAGGGAGGGGGGTGCCACTGAACACCAGGGAAAGATAAAGGCATAAGGGATGGCAATCAGAGGGTGGGGACCAGATACCAGGAAAAGATAAAAGGTGTAAGGGGACAGTGATCGAGAGGGTGGGGGGTGCCACTAGACACCAGGGAAGATAAAGGCATAAGGGGATGGTGATCAGAGGTGGGGACACTGCTAGATACAAGGGAAGATACAATGCATAAGGGGATGGTGATGGGAGAGTGGGGGCACCACTAAACACCAGAGAAGATAGAAACACATAGGGGATGGTGATGGGAGGTGGGGCACCAGTACAAACACCAGAAAGATAGAACACATAAGGGGATGGTGATGGGAGGGTGGGGCACCACTAAACACCAGAAAGATAGAGACACATAAGGGGATGGTGATGGGAGGTGGGGGCACCACTAAAGCAGAAGAAAGATAGAACACATAAGGGGATGGTGATGGGAGGGTGGGGCACCACTAAACACCAGAAAGATAGAACACATAAGGGGATGGTGATGGGAGGGTGGGGCACCACTAAACACCAGAGAAGATAGAACACATAAGGGATGGTGATGGGAGGGTGGGGCACCACTAAACACCAGAGAAAGATAGAACACATAAGGGGATGGTGATGGGAGGGTGGGGCACCACTAAACACCAGAGAAAGATAGAACACATAAGGGGATGGTGATGGGAGGGTGGGGCACCACTAGACACCAAGAAAGATAGAACACATAAGGGGATGGTGATTGAGAGGTGGGGACACTACTAGATACAAGGGAAAGATACAAGCATAAGGGGACAGTGATGGGAGGGTGGGGCACCACTAAGCACCAGAGAAAGATAAAACACATAAGGGGATGGTGATGGGAGGGTGGGGGCACCACTAAACACCAGAGAAAGATAGAACACATAAGGGGATGGTGATGGGAGGGTGGGGGCACCACTAAACACCAGAGAAGATAGAACACATAGGGGATGGTGATGGGAGGGTGGGGGCACCACTAACACCAGAGAAAGATAGAACACATAAGGGGATGGTGATGGGAGAGTGGGGGCACTACTAAACACCAGAGAAGATAGAACACATAAGGGATGGTGATGGGAGGGTGGGGCACCACTAGACACCAGAGAAAGATAGAACACATAAGGGATGGTGATGGGAGGTGGGGCACCACTAAACACCAGAAGATAGAACACATAAGGGATGGTGATGGGAGGGTGGGGGCACCACTAGACACCAGAGAAGATAGAACACAAGGGGATGGTGATGGGAGGGTGGGGGCACCACTAGATACCAGAGAAAGATAGAACACACAAGGAGATGGTGATGGGAGGGTGGGGGCACCACTAGACACCAGAGAAAGATAGATCACATAAGAGGATGGTGATGGAAGGGGGGGGAGTGCCACTAGACACCAGGGAAAGATAAAAGGCATAAGGGGATGGCAATCGGAGGGTGGGGGGACTAGATACCAGGAAAAGATAAAAGGTGTAAGGGGACAGTGATCGAAGGGTGGGGGGTGCCACTAGACACCAGGAAAGATAAAGGCATAAGGAATGGTGACCAGAGGTGGGGACACTGCTAGATACAAGGGAAAGATACAATGCATAAGGGGATGGTGATGGGAGGTGAGGGCACCACTAAACACCAGAGAAGATAGAACACATAAGGGGATGGTGATGGGAGGTGGTGGCACCAGTAAACACCAGAAAGATAGAACACATAGGGGATGGTGATGGGAGTGTGGGGCACCACTAAACACCAGTGAAAGATAGAACACATAAGGGGATCGTGATGGGGGGTGGGGGCACCACTAGACACAAGAAAGATAGAACACAAAGGGGATGGTGATCGGAGTGGGGGCACCACTAAACACCAGAGAAGATAGAACACATAAGGGGATGGTGATGGGAGGGTGGGGCACCACTAAACACCAGAGAAGATAGAGACACATAAGGGGATGGTGATGGGAGGGTGGGGGCACCACTAAACACCAGAGAAAGATAGAACACATAAGGGGATGGTGATGGGAGGGTGGGGGCACCACTAAACACCAGAGAAAGATAGAACACATAAGGGGACAGTGATGGGAGGGTGGGGGCACCACTAAACACCAGAGAAAGATAGAACACATAAGGGGATGGTGATGGGAGGGTGGGGGCACCACTAAACACCAGAAAGATAGAACACATAAGGGGATGGTGATGGGAGGGTGGGGGCACCACTAAACACCAGAGAAAGATAGAACACATAGGGGATGGTGATGGGAGGGTGAGGGCACCACTAAACACCAGAGAAGATGGAACACATAAGGGATGGTGAGATGGAGGGTGGGGCACCACTGAACACAGAAAGATAGAACACATAAGGGGATGGCGATGGGAGGGTGGGAGTGCCACTAGACACCAGGGAAGATAAGAGGCATAGGGATGGCAATCGGAGGGTGGGGACCAGATACCAGGAAAGATAAAAGGTGTAAGGGGACAGTGATCGAAGGGTGGGGGGGTGCCACTAGACACCAGGGAAAGATAAAAGGCATAAGGGAATGGTGATCAGAGAGTGGGGACACTGCTAGATACAAGGGAAAGATACAATGCATAAGGGGATGGTGATGGGAGAGTGGGGGCACCAGTAAACACCAGAAAGATAGAACACATAAGGGGATGGTGATGGGAGGTGGGGCACCACTAAACACCAGAGAAAGATAGAACACATAAGGGGAAGGTGATGGGAGGTGGGGGCACCACTAAACAACAGAGAAAGATAGAACACATAAGGGGATGGTGATGGGAGGGTGGGGCACCACTAAACACCAGAGAAAGATAGAACACATAAGAGGATGGTGATGGGAGGGTGGGGGCACCACTAAACACCAGAGAAAGATAGAACACATAAGGGGATGGTGATGGGAGGGTGGGGGCACCACTAAACACCAGAGAAATATAGAACACGTAAGGGGATGGTGATGGGAGGGTGAGGGCACCACTAAACACCAGAGAAAGATAGAACACATAAGGGATAATGATGGGAGGGTGGGGGCACCACTTGACACCAGAGAAAGATTGAACACATAAGGGGATGTGATGGGAGGGTGGGGGCACCACTAGACACCAAAGAAAGATAGAACACATAATGGGATGGTGATTAGAGAGTGGGGACACTGCTAGATACAAGGGAAAGATACAATGCATAAGGGGACAGTGATGGGAGGGTGGGGGCAACACTAAACACCAGAGAAAGATAAAACACATAAAGGGATGGTGATGGGAGGGTGGGGGCACCACTAAACAACTGAGAAATATAGCACACTTAAGGGGACAGTGATGGGAGGGTGGGGGCACCACTAAACACCAGAGAAAATTGAACACACGAGGGGAGAGTGATGGGAGGGTGGGGGCACCACTAAACACCAGAGAGAGATAGAACACATAAGGGGATGGCGATGGGAGAGTGGGGGCACCACTAGACACCAGAGAAAGATATAACACATAAGGGTATGATGATGGGAGGGTGGGGGCACCACTAAACAACAGAGAAAGATGGAACACATAAGGGGACGCTGATGGAAAGGTGGGAGACCACTAAACACCAGAGAAAGATAGAACACATAAAGGGATGGTGATGGGAGGGTGGGGACCACTAGACACCAGGGAAGATAGAACACATAAGGGGATGGTGATGGGAGGTGGGGAACACTAGACACCAGGGAAAGATAAAAGGCATAAGGGAATGATGAT
Organism: Neoceratodus forsteri; assembly: GCA_016271365.2. Lineage (NCBI taxonomy): Eukaryota > Metazoa > Chordata > Ceratodontiformes > Ceratodontidae > Neoceratodus > Neoceratodus forsteri. The sequence goes on along the minus strand of CM057453.1, from coordinate 772,566,664 downwards.
CAGAGAGTGGGGACACTGCAGAGATACAATGGAAAGATACAATGCATAAGGGGATGTGATGGGAGAGTGAGGGGCACCACTAAACACCAGAGAAAGATAGAACACATAAGGGGATGGTGATGGGAGGTGGGGCACCAGTAAACACCAGAGAAAGATAGAACAAATAAGGGGATGGTGATGGGAGGGTGGGGCACCACTAAACACCAGAGAAAGATAGAACACATAAGGGGATGGTGATGGGAGGTGAGGGGCACCACTAAACACCAGAGAATATAGAACACAAGGGGATGGTGATTGGAGGGTGGGGCACCACTAAACACCAGAGAAAGATAAACACATAAGGGGATGGTGATGGAGGTGGGGGCACCACTAAACACAGAGAAAGATAGAACACATAAGGGGATGGTGATGGGAGGGTGGGGCACCACTAAACACCAGAGAAAGATAGAACACATAGGAGATGGTGATGGGAGGTGGGGGCACCACCAAACACCAGAGAAAGATAGAACACATAAGGGGATGGTGATTGGAGGGTGGGCACCACTAACACAGAGATAGAACACATAGAGGGATGGTGATGGGAGGGTGGGGGCACCACTAAACACCAGAGAAAGATAGAACACATAAGGGGATGGTGATGGGAGGTGGGGCACCACTAAACACCAGAGAAAGATAGAACACATAAGGGGATGGTGATGGGAGGGTGGGGCACCACTAAACACCAGAGAAAGATAGAACACATAAGGGATGGTGATGGGAGGGTGGGGCACCACTAAACACCAGAGAAGATAGAACACATAAGGGGACGGTGATGGGAGGGTGGGGCACCACTAAACACCAGAGAAAGATAGAACACACAAGGGGAAGTGATGGGAGGGTGGGGGCACCACTAAACACCAGAGAAAGATAGAACACATAAGGGGATGGTGATGGGAAGGTGGGGGCACCTCTAAACACCAGAGAAAGATAGAACACATAAGGGATGGTGATGGGAGGGTGGGGCTCCATGAGAACACCAGAAAAGATAGAGCACATAAGGGACGGTGATGGGAGGTGGAGGCACCACTAAACACCAGAAAGATAGAACACATAAGGAGGCTGCTGATGGAACGTGGGGTGAACCACTAAACACCAGAGAGATAGGAACACTTAAGGGGATGGTGATGGGAGGTGGGGGCACCACTAAACACCAGAGAAAGATAGAACACATAAGGGGATGGTGATGGGAGGGTGGGGCACCACTAGACACCAGAGAAAGATAGAACACTTAAGGGGATGGTGATGGGAGGGTGGGGGCACCACTAGACACCAGAGAAAGATAGAACACCTAAGGGGATTGTGATGGGAGGGTGGGGGCACCACTAGACACCAGAGAAAGATAGAAACACATAAGAGGATGGTGATGGAAGGGTGGGGTACCACTAGACACCAGGAAAGATAAAGGCATAAGGGATGGCAATCAGAGGGTGGGGACTAGATACCAGGAAAAGATAAAGGTGTAAGGGGACAGTGATCAAGGGTGGGTGGGGTGCCACTAGACACCAGGAAAGATAAAGGCATAAGGGAATGGTGACCAGAGAGTGGGACACTGCTAGATACAAGGGAAAGATACAATGCATAAGGGGATGTGATGGGAGAGTGAGGGCACCACTAAACACCAGAAAGATAGAACACATAAGGGGATGGTGATGGGAGTGGGAGGCACCAGTAAACACCAGAGAAAGATAGAACACATAAGGGGATGGTGATGGGAGGGTGGGGCCACCACTAAACACCAGAGAAAGATAGAGCACATAAGGGGATGGTGATGGGAGAGTGGGGGCACCACTAAACACCAGAGAAAGGTGGAACACATAAGGGGATGGTGATGGGAGGGTGGGGGCACCACTAAACACCAGAGAAAGATAGAACACATAATGGGATGGTGATGGGAGGCTGGGGCACCACTAAACACCAGAGAAAGACTAGAACACATAAGGGGATGGTGATGGGAGGGTGGGGGCACCACTAAACACCAGAGAAATATAGAACACATAAGGGGATGGTGATGGGAGGGTGGGGGCACCACTAGACACCAGAGAAAGATTGAACACATAATGGGATGGTGATGGGAGGGTGGGGAGTGCCACTAGACACCAGGGAAAGATAAAAGGCATAAGGGGATGGCAATCAGAGGGTGGGGGGACTAGATACCAGGAAAAGTTAAAATGTGTAAGGGGACAGTGATCGATGGGTGGTGGGGGCCTCTAGACACCAGGGAAAGATAAAAGGCATAAGGGAATGGTGATCAGAGAGTGTGGACACTGCTAGATACAAGGGAAAGATACAATGCATAAGGGGATGGTGATGGGAGGGTGGAGGCACCACTAAGCACAGAGAAAGATAGAACACATAAGGGGATGGCGATGGGAGGGTGGGGGCACCACTAAACACCAGAGAAAGATAGAACACATAAGGGGATGGTGACGGGAGGGTGGGGGCACCACTAAACACCAGAGAAGAAGAACACATCAGGGGACGGTGGTGGGAGGGTGGGGCACCTCTAAACACCAGTGAAAGATAGAACACATAAGGGGACGGTGATGGGAGGGTGGGAGCACCACTAAACACCAGAGAAAGATAGAACACATAAGGGGATGGAGATGGGAGGGTGTGGGCACCACTAGACACCAGAGAAAGATAGAACACCTAAGGGGATGGTGATGGGAGTGGGAGTGCCACAAGACACCAGGGAAAGATAAAAGGCATAAGGGAAGGCAATCAGAGTGGGAGTGCCACTAGACACCAGAGAGAAGGTAAAGGCATAAGGGGATGGTAATCAGAGGGTGGGGGACTAGATACCTGGAAAAGAAAAATGTGTGGGGAACAGTGATCGAAGGGTGGGGTGTGCCACTAGACACCAGGGAATGATAAAAGGCATAAGGGGATGGTGATAAGAGAGTGGGGACACTGCTAGATACAAGGGAAAGATACAATAAATAAAGGGATGGTGATGGGAGAGTGGGGGCACCACTAAACACCAGAAAGATAAGTCACATAAGGGGACGGTGATGGGTGGGGGGCACCACTAAACACCAGAAAAGATAGAACACATAAGGGGATGGTGATGGGAGGGTGGGGCACCACTAAACACCAGAGAAAGATAGAACACATAAGGGATGGTGATGAGAGGGTGGGCACCACTAAACACCAGAGAAGATAGAACACATAAGGGGATGATGATGGGAGGGTGGGGCACCACTAAACACAGAGAAAGATAGAACACATAAGGGGATGGTGATGGGAGGTTGGGGGGCACCACTAAACACCAGAGAAAGATAGAACACATAAGGGGATGGTGATGGGAGGGTGGGGGCACCACTAAACACCAGAGAAAGATAGAACACATAAGGGGATGGTGATGGGAGGGTGGGGGCACCACTAGACACCAGAGAAAGATAGAACACATAAAGTGATGGTGATGGGAGGGTGGGGGCATCACTACACACCAGGGAAAGATAGAACACATAAAGGGATGGCGATGGGAGAGGGTGGAGTGCCGCTAGACACCAGGGAAAGATAAAAGGCATAAGGGGATGGCAATCGGAGGGTGGGGGGACTAGATACCAAGAAAAGATAAAAGGTGTAAGGGGACAGTGATCGAAGGGTGGGGGTGCCACTAGACACCAGGGAAAGATAAAAGGCATAAGGGGATGGCAATCAGAGGTTGGGGGGACTAGATACCGGAAAAGATAAAAGGTGTAAGAGGACAGTGATCGAAGGGTGGGGGGTACCACTAGACACCAGGGAAAGATAAAGGCATAAGGGAATGGTGATCAGAGGTGGGGACACTGCTATATACAAGGAAAAACAATGCATGGGATGGTGATGGGAGATTGGGGCACCACTAAACACCAGAGAAAGATAGAACACATAAGGGACAGTGATGGGAGGGTGGGGCACCACTAAACACCAGAGAACATAGAACACATAAGGGGATGGTGATGGGAGGTGGGGCACCACTAAACACCAGAAAGATAGAACACATAAGGGATGGTGATGGGAGGGTGGGGGCACCACTAAACACCAGAAAGATAGAACACATAAGGGGATGGTGATGGGAGGGTGGGGGCACCACTAAACACCAGAGAAAGATAGAACACATAAGGGGATGGTGATGGGAGGGGGGGCACCACTAAACACCAGAGAAGATAGAACACATAAGGGGATGGTGATGGGAGGTGGGGGCACCACTAAACACCAGAGAAGATAGAAACATAAGGGGATGGTGATGGGAGGGTGGGGGCACCACTAAACACCAGAGAAGATAGAACACATAGGGGATGGTGATGGGAGGGTGGGGCACCACTAAACACCAGAGAAAGATAGAACACATAAGGGATGGTGATGGGAGAGGTGGGGGCACCACTAGACACCAGGAAAGATAGAACACATAAGGGGACAGTGATGGGAGGGTGGGGCACACTAACACCAAGAAAGATAGAACACATAAGGGGATGGTGATGGGAGTGGGGGCACCACTAAACACCAGAGAAGATAGAACACATAAGGGACGGTGATGGGAGGGTGGGGGCACCACTAAACACCAGAGAAAGATAGAACACAAAGGGGATGAGTGATGGGAGGGTGGGGGCACCAGTAAACACCAGAAAAGGATAGAACACATAAGGGGATGGTGATGGGAGAGTGGGGCACCACTAGACACCAGAGAAAGATAGAACACATAAGGGGATGGTGATGGGAGGGTGGGGGCACCACTAAGACACCAGAGAAAGATAGAACACATAAGGGGATGGTGATGGGAGGGTGGGGGCACCACTAAACACCAGAGAAAGATAGAACACATAAGGGGATGGTGATGGGAGGTGGGGGCACCACTAAACACCAGAAGAAGGATAGAACACATAAGGGGATGGTGATGGGAGAGTGCGGGCACCTCTAGACACCAGAGAAAGATAGAACACTAGGGGATGGTGATGGGAGGGTGGGGGCACCACTAGACACCAGAGAAAGATAGAACACATAAGGTGATGGCGATGGGAGGGTGGGGGCACCACTAAACACCAGGGAAAGATAAAAGGCATAAGGGGATGGCAATCAGAGGGTGGGGGGACTAGATACCAGGAAAAGATAAAAGGTGTAAGGGGACAGTGATCGAAGGGTGGGGGGGTGCCACTAGGCACCAGGGAAAGATAAAGGGCATAAGGGGATGGGGATCAGAGAGTGGAGACACTGCTAGATACAAGGAAGATACAATGCATAAGGGGATGGTGATGGGAGAGTGGGTGGCACCACTAAACACCAGAGAAAGATAGAACACATAAGTGGAAGTGATGGTGGGGGGGGTGGTGAGAGTGGGGGCACCACTAAGCACCAGAGAAGATAGAGACACATAAGGGGATGGTGATGGGAGGGTGGGGGCACCACTAAACACCAGAGAAAGATAGAACACATAAGGGGATGGTGATGGGAGTGTGGGGGCACCACTAAACACCAGAGAAAGATAGAACACATAAGGGGATGGTGATGGGAGGGTGGGGCACCACTAAACACCAGAGAAAGATAGAACACATAAGGGGATGGTGATGGGAGGTGGGGAACCACTAAACACCAGAGAAAGATAGAACACATAAGGGGATGGTGATGGGAGGGTGGGGCACCACTAAACACCAGAGAAGAATAGAACACATAAGGGATGGTGATGGGAGGGTGGGGGCACCACTAGACACAGAGAAAGATAGAACACATAGGGGGATGGTGATGGGAGGGTGGGGGCACCACTAAACACAGAGAAGATAGAACACATAAGGGGATGGTGATGGGAGGTTGGGGGCACCACTAAACACCAGAGAAAGATAGAACACATAAGGGGATGGTGATGGGAGGGTGGGGGCACCACTAAACACCAGAGAAAGATAAAACACATAAGGGGATGGTGATGGGAGGTGGTGCTCCATGAGACACCAGAGAAGATAGAACACATAAAGGGATGGTGATGGGAGGTGGGGCACCACCAAACACCAGAAAGATAGAACACATAAGGGATGGCGATGGGAGGTGTGGGGCATCACTAGACACCAGAGAAGATAGAACACATAAGGGGATGGTGATGGGAGGTGGGGGCACCACTAAACACCAGAGAAGAGATAGAACACATAGGGGATGGCGATGGGAGGGTGGGGCACCACTAGACACCAGAGAAAGATAGAACACATAAGGGGATGGTGATGGGAGGGTGGGGCACCACTAGACACCAGAGAAAGATAGAACACACAAAGGGGATGGTGATGGGAGGGTGGGGGCACCACTAGACACAGAGAAGATAGATCACATAAGAGGGATGGCGATGGAAGGTGGGAGTGCCACTAGACACCAGGGAAGATAAAAGGCATAAGGGATGGCAATCGGAGGTGGGGGACTAGAGACCAGGAAAAGATAAAGGTGTAAGGGGACAGTGATCGAAGGGTGGGGGGTGCCACTAGACACCAGAAAAAGATAAAAGACATAAGGGAATGGTGACCAGAGAGTGGGGACACTGCTAGATACAAGGGAAAGATACAATGCATAAGGGGATGGTGATGGGAGAGTGGGGGCACCACTAAACACCAGAGAAAGATAGAACACATAAGGGGATGGTGATGGGAGGTGGTGGCACCAGTAAACACCAGAGAAAGATAGAACACATAAGGGGATGGTGATGGGAGGGTGGGGCACCACTAAACACCAGGAAAGATAGAACACATAAGGGGATGGTGATGGAGGTGGGGGCACCACTAAACACCAGAGAAGATAGAACACATAAGGGGATGGTGATGGGAGGGTGGGGCACCACTAAACACCAGAGAAAGATAGAACACATAAGGGATGGTGATGGGAGGGTGGGGCACCACTAAACACCAGAGAAAGATAGAACACATAAGGGGATGGTGATGGGAGGGTGGGGCACCACTAAACACCAGAGAAAGATAGAACACATAAGGGGATGGTGATGGGAGGGTGGGGGCACCACTAAACACCACAGAAAGATAGAACACATAAGGGGATGGTGATGGGAGGGTGGGGGCACCACTAAACACCAGAGAAAGATAGAACACATAAGGGGACGGTGATGTGGGGTGGAGGTACCACTAAACACAGAGAAGATAGAACACATTAGGAGACGGTGATGGGAGGTGGGACACCTCTAAACACCAGAGAAAGATAGAACACATAAGGGGATGGTGATGGGAGGGTGGGGGCTCCACTAGACACCAGAGAAAGATAGAACACATAAAGGGATGGTGATGGGAGGTGGGGGCACCACTAAACACCAGAAAGATAGAACACATAAGGGGACGGTGATGGGAGGGTGGGGGCACCACTAAACACCAGAGAAAGATAGAACACATAAGGGGATGGTGATGGGAGGGTGGGGGCACCACTAAACACCAGAGAAAGATAGAACACATAAGGGGATGGTGATGGGAGGGTGGGGCACCACTAGACACCAGAGAAAGATAGAACACATAAGGGGATGGTGATGGGAGGGTGGGGGCACCACTAAACACCAGAGAAAGATAGAACACATAAGGGGATGGTGATGGGAGGTGGGGCACCACTAAACACCAGAGAAAGATAGAACACATAAAGGGATGGTGATGGGAGGGTGGGGCACCACTAGACACCAGAGAAAGATAGAACACATAAGGGGATGGTGATGGGAGGTGGGGGGCAGCACTAAACACAGAGAATGACCTAGAACACATAGAGGGATGGCGATGGGAGGCTGGGGGCACCACTAAACACCAGCGAAAGATAGAACACATAAGGGGATGGTGATGGGAGGGTGGGGGCACCACTAAACACGAGAGAAAGACAGAACACATAAGTGGACAGTGATGGGAGGTTGGGGCACCACTAAATGCAGAGAAGATAGAACACCTAAGGGGACATGGGAGGGTGGGGTACCACTAAACACCAGAAGATAGAACAAATAAGGGGACGGTGATGTGAGGGTGGAGGTACCACTAAACACCAGAAAGATAGAACACATTAGGAGACAGTGATGGGAAGGTGGGACACCTACTAAACACCAGAGAAAGATAGAACACATAAGGGGATGGTGATGGGAGGTGGGGGCTCCACTAGACACCAGAGAAAGATAGAACATAAGGGGATGGTGATGGGAGGTGGGGGCACCACTAAACACCAGAGAAGATTGAACACACATAAGGGGATGAGGATGGGAGGGTGGGGCACCACTAGACACCAGAGAAGATAGAACACATAAGGGGATGTGGATGGGAGGGTGGGGGCACCACTAAACACCAGAGAAGATGGAACACATAAGGGGATGCTGATGGAAGGGTGGGTGGCACCACTAAACACCAGAGAAATAGAACACATAAAGGGATGGTGATGGGAGGGTGGGGGCACCACTAGACACCAGAGAAAGATAGAACACATAGGGATGGTGATGGGAGGGTGGGGGCAACACTAAACACAGAGAAGATAGAACACATAGGGGATGGTGATGGGAGGGTGGGGGCACCACTAAGCACCAGCGAAGATAGAACACATAAGGGGATGGCGATGGGAGGGTGGGGGTGCCACTAGACACCAGGGAAATATAAGAGCATAAGGGATGGCAATCAGGAGGTGGGGGACTAGATACCAGGAAAAGATAAAGGTTGTAAGGGACAGTGATTGAAGGGTGGGGGTGTTACTGACACCAGGGAGAGATAAAGGCAAAGGGAATGATGATCAGAGGTGGGGACACTGCAAGATACAAGGAAAGATACATGCATAAGGGGATGTGATGGGAGGTGGGGGCACCACTAAACACCAGAGAAAGATAGAACACATAAGGGGATGGTGATGGGAGAGTGGAGGCACCAGTAAACACCAGAGAGAGATAGAACACATAAGGGGATTGCGATGGGAGAGTGGCGCCACCAATAGACACCACAGAAAGATAGAACACATAAGGGGATGATGATGGGAGGGTGGGGGCACCACTAGACAGCAGGGAAAGATTGAACACATAAGGGGATGGTGATGGGAGAGTGGGGGGCACGACTAAATGCAAGAGAATCATAGAACACATGAGGGGATGGCGATGGGAGGTTGAGGGCACCACTAAACACCAGAGAAAGATAGAACATATGAGGGATGGTGATGGAGAGGTTGGGCACCACTAGACACCAGAAGATAGAACACATAAGGGGATGGGATGGGAGGGTGGGGGCACCACTAAACACCAGAGAAGATAGAACACATAAGGGGATGGTGATGGGAGGCTGGGGCACCACTAAACACCAGAGAAAGATAGAACATGTAAGGGGATGGTGATGGGAGGTTTGGCACCACTAGACACAGAGAAGATAGAACACATAAGGGGATGGTGATGGGAGGGTGGGGGCACCACTAGACACCAGAGAAAGATAGAACACATAATGGGATGGTGATGGGAGGGGTGGGGGAGTGCCACTAGACACCAGGGAAAGATAAAAGGCATAAGGGGATGGCAATCAGAGGTGGGGGACTAGATACCAGGAAAGTTAAAATGTGTAAGGGGACAGTGATCGTTGGGTGGGTGCCTCCTGAGACACAGGAAGATAAAGGCATATGGAATGGTGATCAGAGGTGGACACTGCTAGATACAAGGGAAAGATACAATGCATAGGGGATGGTGATGGGAGGGTGGAGGCACCACTAAGACCCAGAAAGATAGAACACATAAGGGGATGGCGATGGGAGGTGGGGCACCACTAAACACCAGAGAAAGATAGAACACATAAGGGACGGTGGTGGGAGGGTGGGGCACCACTAAACACCAGAAAGATAGAACACATAAGGGGACGGTGGTGGGAGGGTGGGGCACCTCTAAGCACCAGTGAAGATAGAACACATAAGAGGACGGTGATGGGAGGGTGGGGGCACCACTAAACACCACAGAAAGATAGAACACTTAAGGGGATGGTGATGGGAGGGTGGGGGCACCACTAAACACCAGAGAAAGATAGAACACATAAGGGGATGGAGATGGGAGGGTGTGGGCACCACTAGAGACCAGAGAAAGATAGAACACCTAAGGGGAAGATGATGGGAGGGTGAGGAGTGCCACAAGACACCAGGGAAAGATAAAAGGCATAAGGGGAAGGCAATCAGAGGGTGGGGAGTGCCACTAGACACCAGAGAAAGGAAAAAGGCATAAGGGGATGGTAATCAGAGGGGGGGGACTAGATACCTGGAAAAGATAAAAGGTGTTAGGGGAACAGTGATTGAAGGGTGGGGTGTGCCACTAGACACCAGGGAATGATAAAAGGCATAAGGGGATGGTGATAAGAGAGTGGGGACACTGCTAGATACAAGGGAAAGATACAATACATAAGGGGATGGTGATGGGAGAGTGGGGGGCACCACTAAACACCATAGAAAGATAGTACACATAAGGGGACGGTGATGGGAGGGTGGGGCACCACTAAACACCAGAGAAAGATAGAACACATAAGGGGATGGTGATGGGAGGGTGGAGGCACCACTAAACAACAGAAAAAGATAGAACACATAACGGGATGGTGATAAAAGGGTGGGGGCACCACAAGACACCAGAGAAAGATAGAACACATAAGGGGATGATGATGGGAGATTGGGGGGCTCCACTAAACACCAGAGAAAGACAGAACACATAAGGGGATGGTGATGGGAGGGTGTGGGCACCACTAAACACCAGAGAAAGATGGAACACATAAGAGGACGGTGATGGGAGGGTGGGGGCACTGCTAAACACCAGAGAAAGATAGAACACTTAAGGGGATGGTGATGGGAGGGTGGGGGCACCACTAGACACCAGAGAAAGATAGAACACATAAGGGGATGGTGATGGGAGGGTGGGGGCACCACTAGACACCAGAAAGATAGAACACATAGGGGATGGTGATGGGAGGGTGGGGGCACCACTAAACACCAGAAAGATAGAACACATAAGGGGATGGGATGGGAGGGTGGGGACCACTAGACACCAAGGGAAGATAAAGGCATAAGGGGATGGCAATCGGAGGGTGGGGGACTAGAGACCAGGAAAAGATAAAAGGTGTAAGGGGACAGTGATCGAAGGATGGGGTGCCACTAGACACCAGAAAAGATAAAGGCATAGGGAATGGTGACCAGAGAGTGGGGACACTCCCTAGATACAAGGGAAAGATACAATGCATAAGGGGATGGTGATGGAAAGTGGGGGCACCACTACAACACCAGAAAGATAGAACACATAAGGGATGGTGATGCGAGGTGGTGGCACCAGTAAACACCAGAGAAAGATAGAACACATAAGGGGATGGTGATGGGAGGTGGGGCACCACTAAACACCAGAGAAAGATAGAACACATAAGGGGATGGTGATGGGAGGGTGGGGGCACCACTAAACACCAGAGAAAGATAGAACACATAAGGGGATGGTGATGGGAGGGTGGGGGCACCACTAGACACCAGAGAAAGATAGAACACATAAGGGGATGGTGATGGGAGGGTGGAGGCACCACTAAACACCAGAGAAAGATAGAACACATAAGGGGATGGTGATGGGAGGTGGGGCACCACTAAACACCAGAGAAAGACAGAACACATAAGGGGACAGTGATGGGAGGTTGGGGCACCACTAAATACCAGAGAAAGATAGAACACTAAGGGGACATATATGGAGGTTGTGGGTACCACTAAACACCAGAGAAAGATAGAACAAATAAGGGAGGGTGATGTGAGGTGGAGGCACCACTAAACACCAGAGAAAGATAGAACACATAAGGAGACGGTGATGGGAAGGTGGGGACACCACTAAACACCAGAGAAAGATAGAACACATAAGGGGATGGTGATGGGAGGGTGGGGCTCCACTAGACACCAGAGAAAGATAGAACACATAAAGGGATGGTGATGGGAGAGTGGGGGCACCACTAAACACCAGAGAAAGATAGAACACATAAGGGGATGGCGATGGGAGGGTGGGGGCACCACTAGACACCAGAGAAAGATAGAACACATAAGGGGATGGTGATGGGAGAGTGGAGGGCACCACTAAACAGCAGAGAAAGATGGAACACACAAGGGGATGGTGAATGGAGGGTGGGGGCACCACTAGACACCAGAGAAAGATAGAACACCTAAGGGGATGTGGATGGGAGGTGGGGGCACCACTAAACACCAGAGAAAGATAGAACACATAAGGGATGGTGATGGGAGAGGTGGGGGAACTACTAAACACCAGAGAAATATACAACACATAAAGGGATGGTGATGGGAGGGTGGGTGCACCACTAGACACCAGAGAAAGATAGAACACATAAGGGGATGGTGATGGGAGAGTGGGGGGCAACACTAAACACCAGAGAATGATAGAACACATAAGGGGATGGCGATGGGAGGCTGGGGGCACCACTAAACACCAGGAAAGATAGAACACATAAGGGGATGGTGATGGGAGGGTGGGGGCACCACTAAACACCAGAAAGATAGAACACATAAGGGGATGGTGATGGGAGGTGGGGGCACCACTAAACACCAGAGAAGATAGAACACATAAGGGGATATGATGGGAGGGTGGGGACCACTAAACACCAGAAGATAAAACAAATAAGGGGACGGTGATGTGAGGGTGGAGGTACCACTAAACACCAGAGAAAGATAGAACACATTAGGAGACAGTGATGGGAAGGTGGGACACCTCTAAACACCAGAGAAAGATAGAACACATAGGGGACATGGTGATGGGAGGTGGGGCCACTAAACACCAGAGAAAGATAGAACAAATAAGGGGATGGTGATGGGAGGTGGGGGCACCACTAAACACCAGAGAAAGATAGAACACATAAGGGGATGGTGATGGGAAGGTGGGGCACCACTAAACACCAGAGAAGATAGAACACATAAGGGGATGGTGATGGGAGGTTGGGGCACCACTAGACACCAGAGAAAGATAGAACACATAAGGGGACGGTGATGGGAGAGTGTGGGCACCTCTAGACACTAGAGAAAGATAGAACACATAGGGGGATGGTGATGGGAGGGTGGGGGCACCACTAGACACCAGAGAAAGATAGAACACATAAGGTTAAGGCGATGGGAGGGTGGGGGCACCACTAAACACCAGGGAAAGATAAAAGGCATAAGGGGAAAGCAATCAGAGGGTGGGGGGACTATATAACAGGAAAAGATAAAAGGTGTAAGGGGACAGTGATCGAAGGGTGGGGGGGTGCCACTAGCACCAGGGAAAGACAAAGGGCATAAGGGGATGGGGATCAGAGAGTGGATACACTGCTAGATACAACGGAGAGATACAATGCATTAGGGGATGGTGATGGGAGGTGGGGGCACCACTAAACACCAGAAAGATAGAACACATAAGGGGATGGTGATGGGAGGGTGGGGGCACCACTAAACACCAGAGAAAGATAGAACACATAAGGGGATGGTGATGGGAGGGTGGGGGCACCACTAAACACCACGGAAAGATAGAACACATAAGGGGATGGTGATGGGAGTGTGGGGGCACCACTAAACACCAGAGAAAGATAGAACACATAAGGGGATGGTGATGGGAGGTGGGGCACCACTAAACACCAGAGAAAGATAGAACACATAAGGGGATGGTGATGGGAGGGTGGGGGCCCCATGAGACACCAGAGAAGATAGAGACACATAAGGGGATGGTGATGGGAGGGTGGGGCACCACTAAACACCAAGAAAGATAGACCACATAAGGGGATGGTGATGGGAAGGTGGGGCACCTCTAAACACCAGAAAGATAGAACACATAAAGGGATGGTGATGGGAGGGTGGGGCTCCATGAGACACCAGAAAGATAGAACACATAAGGGATGGTGATGGGAGGTGGGGCACCACCAAACACCAGAGAAAGATAGAACACATAAGGGGATGGCGATGGAAGGTGTGGGCACCACTAACCTCAGAGAAAAGATAGAACACATAAGGGATGGCGATGGGAGGGTGGGGGCACCACTAGACACCAGAGAAGATAGAACACATGAGGTGATGGTGATGGGAGGGTGGGGCACCAATAGACACCAGGGAAAGATAGATCACATAAGAGGATGGCGATGGAAGGGTGGGGGGTGCCACTAGGCAACAGGAAAGATAAAAGCATAATGGGATGGCAATCGGAGGGTGGGGACTAGAGACCAGGAAAGATAAAGGTGTAAGGGGACAGTGATCGAAGGGTGGGAGGTGCCACTAGACACCAGAAAAGATAAAGGCATAAGGAATGGTGACCAGAGTGGGGACACTGCTAGATACAAGGGAAGATACAATGCATAAGGGGATGGTGATGAGGAGGTGGGGGCACCACTAAACACCAGAAAGATAGAACACATAAGGGGATGGTGATGGGAGGCGGTGGCACCAGTAAACACCAGAAAAGATAGAACACATAAGGGTATGGTGATGGGAGGGTGGGGCCACCACTAAACACCAGAAAGATAGAACACATAAGGGGATGGTGAGTGGGAGGTGGGAGCTCCACTAAACACCAGAGAAATATAGAACACATAAGAGACGGTGATGGGAGTGTGGGGGCACCACTAAATACCAGAGAAGATAGAACACATAAGGGGACAGTGATGGCAGGGGTGGGGCACCACAAACACCAGAGAAAGATAGAACACATAAGGGATGGTGATGGGAGGTGGGGGCACCACTAAACACCAGAGAAGATAAGAACACATAAGGGGATGGTGATGGGAGGTGGGGGCACCACTAGACACCAGAGAAAGATAGAACACATAAGGGGATGGTGATGGGAGGGTGGGGGCACCACTAAACACCAGAGAAGATAGAACACATAAAGGGATGGTGATGGGAGGTGGGGGCACCACTAAACACCAGAGAAGATAGAACACATAAGGGATGGTGATGGGAGGTGGGGGCACCACTAAACACCAGAGAAAGATGGAAGATGCAAGGGGATGGTGAATGGAGGGTGGGGGCACCACTAGACATCAGAGAAAGATAGAACACATAAGGGGATGGCGATGGGAGGGTGGGGAGTGCCACTAGACACCAGGGAAAGATAAGAGGCATAAGGGGATGGCAATCGGAGGGTGGGGGGACTAGATACCAGGAAAAGATAAAAGGTGTAAGGGGACAGTGATCGATGGGTGGGGGTGCCACTAGACACCAGGGAAGATAAAAGGCATAAGGAATGGTGATCAGAGATGGGGACACTGCTAGATACAAGGGAAGATACAATGCATAAGGGGATGGTGATGGGAGGTGGGGGCACCAGTAAACACCAGAAAAAGATAGAACACATAAGGGGATGGTGATGGGAGGTGGGGCCACCACTAAACACCAGAGAAAGATAGAACACATAAGGGGAAGGTGATGGGAGAGTGGGGCACCACTAAACAACAGAGAAAGGTAGAACACATAAGGGGATGGTGATGGGAGGGTGGGGGCACCACTAAACACCAGAGAAAGATAGAACACATAAGGGGATGGTGATGGGAGGGTGGGGGCACCACTAAACACCAGAGAAAGATAGAACACATAAGGGGATGTAATGGGAGGGTGGGGCACCACTAGACACCAAGAAAGATAAAACACATAATGGGATGGTGATGGGAGGTGGGGACACTGCTAGATACAAGGGAAAGATACAATGCATAAGGGGACAGTGATGGGAGGGTGGGGCACCACTAAACACCAGAGAAAGATAAAACACATAAGGGATGGTGATGGGAGGGTGGGGGCACCACTAAACAACTGAGAAGATAGCACACTTAAGGGGACAGGTGATGGGAGGGTGGGGCACCACTAAACACCAGAAAAGATAGAACACATGAGGGATGGTGATGGGAGGGTGGGGCACCACTAAACACCAGAGAAGATAGAACACATAAGGGGATGGTGATGGGAGGTGGGGGCACCACTAAACACCAGAGAAAGATAGAACACATAAGGGGATGGTGATGGGAGGGTGGGGGCACCACTAGACACCAGAGAAAGATAGAACACATAAGGGATGGTGATGGGAGGTGGGGGCACCACTAAACACCAGAGAAAGATAGAACACATAAAGGGATGGTGATGGAGGGTGGGTGCACCACTAGACACCAGAAAGATAGAACACATAAGGGGATGGTGATGGGAGGTGGGGGGTCACCACTAAACACCAGAGAAAGATAGAACACATAAGGGGATGGTGATGGGAGGGTGGGGGCACCACTAGACACCAGAGAAAGATAGAACACATAAGGGGATGGCGATGGGACGGGTGGGGAGTGCCACTAGACACCAGGGAAATATAAGAGGCATAAGGGGATGGCAATCGGAGGGTGGGGGGACTAGATACCAGGAAAAGATAAAAGGTGTAAGGGGACAGTGATCTAAGGGTGGGGGGGTGCCACTATACACCAGGGAAAGATAAAAGACATAAGGGAATGATGATCAGAGAGTGGGGACACTGCAAGATACAAGGGAAAGATACAATGCGTAAGGGGATGTGATGGGAGAGTGAGGGGCACCACTAAACACCAGAGAAAGATAGAACACATAAGGGGATGGTGATGGGAGGTGGGGCACCAGTAAACACCAGAAAGATAGAACACATAAGGGGATGGTGATGGGAGGGTGGGGCACCACTAAACACCAGAAAGATAGAACACATAAGGGGATGGTGATGGGAGGGTGGGGGCACCACTAAACACCAGAGAAAGATAGAACACATAAGGGGATGGTGATGGGAGGGAGGGGCACCACTAAACACCAGAAAGAAAGAACACATAAGGAGATGGTGATGGGAGGTGGGGCACCACTAAACACCAGAGAAGATAGAACACATAAGGGGATGGTGATGGTAGGGTGGGGGCACCACTAAACACCAAGAAATATAGAACACATAAGGGATGGTGATGGGAGGGTGGGGCACCACTAAACACCAGAGAAAGATAAACACATAAGGGGACGGTGGGAGGTGGGGGCACCACTAAACACCAGAGAAGATAGAACACATAAGGAGACAGTGATGGAAAGGTGGGGACACCACTAAACACCAGAGAAAGATAGAACACATAAGGGGATGGTGATGGGAGGGTGGGGGCACCACTAAACACCAGAGAAAGATAGAACACATAAGGGGATGGTGATGGGAGGGTGGGGGCACCACTAAACACCAGAAAGATAGAACACATAAGGGGATGGTGATGGGAGAGGTGGGGCACCACTAAACACCAAGAAAGATAGAACACATAAGGGGATGGTGATGGGAGGTGGGGGCACCACTAGACACCAGAGAAAGATAGAACATAAGGGGATGGTGATGGGAGGTTGGGCACCACTAGACACCAGAGAAAGATAGAACACATAAGGGGATGGTGATGGGAGGGTGGGGGCACCACTAGACACCAGAGAAAGATAGAACACATATAGGGATGGTGATGGGAGGGTGGGGAGTGCCACTAGACACCAGGGAAAGATAAAGGCATAAGGGGATGGCAATCAGAGGGTGGGGGGACTAGATACCAGGAAAAGCTAAAATGTGTAAGGGGACAGTGATCGATGGGTGCGGGGTACCTCTAGACACCAGGGAAAGATAAAAGGCATAAGGGAATGATGATCAGAGAGTGTGGACACTGCTAGATACAATGGAAAGATACAATGCATAAGGGGATGGTGATGGGAGGTGGGGGCACCACTAAACACCAGAAAGATAGAACACATAAGGGGATGGTGATGGGAGGTGGTGGCACCAGTAAACACCAGAGAAAGATAGAACACATAAGGGGATGGTGATGGAGAGGTGGGGCACCACTAAACATCAGAGAAAGATAGAACACATAGGGGATGGTGATGGGAGGTGGGGGCACCACTAAACACCAGTGAAGATAGAACACATAAGGGGACATGTGATGGGAGGGTGGGGCACCACTAACACCAGAGAAAGATAGAACACATAAGGGCATGGTGATTGGAGGGTGTGGGCACCACTAAACACCAGAGAAAGATAGAACACATAAGGGGAAGGTGATGGGAGGGTGGGGGCAAAACTAAACAACAGAGAAAGATAGAACACATAAGGGGATGGTGATGGGAGGGTAGGGGCAAAATAAAACACCAGAGAAAGATAGAACACATAAGGAGATGGTGATGGGAGGGTGGGGGCTCCACGAGACACCAGAGAAAGATAGAACACATAAGGGGATGGTGATGGGAGGGTGGGGGCACCACTAAACACCAGAGAAAGATAGACAACATAAGGGGACGGTGATGGGAGGGTGGGGCACCACTAAACACCAGAGAAGATAGAACACATAAGGGGATGGTGATGGGAGGGTGGGGGCACCACTAAACACCAGAAAGATAGAACACATAAGGGGATGGTGATGGGAGGGTGGGGCACCACTAAACACAGAGAAAGATAGAACACATAAGGGATGGTGATGGGAGGGTGGGGCACCACTAAACACCAGAGAAAGATAGAACACATAACAGGATGGTATAGAGAGTGGGGGCACCACTAAACACCAAGAAGATAGTACACATAAGGGATGGTGATGGGAGGGTGAGGGCACCACTAAACACCAGAAGATAGAACACATAAGGGGAAGGTGATGGGAGGGTGGAGGCACCACTAAACACCAGAGAAGATAGAACACATAAGGGGATGGTGATGGGAGGTGTGCACCAGCAAACACCAGAGAAGGAGAAGAACACATAAGGGGATGGTGATGGGAGGTGGGGGGCACCACTAAACACCAGAGAAAGAAAGACCACATAAGGGACGGTGATGGGAAGGTGGGGCACCTCTAAACACAGAGAAAGATAGAACACATAAGGGGATGGTGATGGGAGGTGGGGCTCCACAGACACAAGAAAGATAGAACACATAAGGGGATGGTGATGGAGAGTGGGGCACCACTAAACACCAGAGAAAGATAGAACACATAAGGGGATGGCGATGGGAGGTGGTGGCACCACTAGACACAGAGAAGATAGAACACATAAGGGGATGGTGATGGAGGGTGGGGCACCACTAGACACCAGAGAAGATAGAACACATAAGGGATGGTGATGGGAGGGTTGGGGCACCACTAGACACCAGAGAATGAGAACACACAAAGGGGATGGTGATGGGAGGGTGGGGCACCACTAGACACCAGAGAAAGATAGCTCACATAAGAGGATGGCGATGGAAGGGTGGGGTGCCACTAGACACCAGGGAAAGATAAAAGGCATAAGGGATGGCAATCGGAGGGTGGGGACTAGAGACCAGGAAAAGATAAAAGTTGGGGACAGTGATAGAAGGGTGGGGGTGCCACTAGACACCAGAGAAAAGATAAAAGGCAAGGGAATGGTGACCAGAGGTGGGACACTGCTAGATACAAGGGAAAGAATGCATAAGGGGATGGTGATGGGAGAGTGAGGGGCACCACTAAACACCAGAAAGATAGAACACATAAGGGGATGGTGATGGGAGGTGGTGGCACCAGTAAACACCAGAAAGATAGAACACATAAGGGTATGGTGATGGGAGGGTGGGGCACCACTAAACACAGAGAAAGATAGAACACATAAGGGGATGGTGATGGGAGGGTGGGGGCTCCATGAGACACCAGAGAATGATAGAACACATAAAGGGATGGTGATGGGAGAGTGGGGGGCACCACCAAACACCATAGAAAGATGGAACACATAAGGGGACGCTGATGGAAAGGTGGGGGGAACCACTAAACACCAGAGAAATATAGAACACATAAGGGATGGTGATGGGAGGGTGGGTGCACCACTAGACACCAGGGAAAGATAGAACACATAAGGGAATGGTGATGGGAGAGTGGGGGGCAACACTAAACACCAGAAAATGATAGAACACATAAGGGGATGGTGATGGGAGGGTGGGGGCACCACTAAACACCAGCGAAAGATAGAACACAAAAGGGGATGGCGATGGGAGGGTGGGGAGTGCCACTAGACAGCAGGGAAATATAAAAGGCATAAGGGTATGGCAATCGGAGGGTGGGGGGACTAGATACCAGGAAAAGATAAAAGGTGTAAGGGGACAGTGATCGAAGGGTGGGGGGGTGCCACTAGTCACCAGGGAAAGATAAAAGGCATAAGGGAATGATGATCAGTGAGTGGGGACACTGCAAGATATAAGGAAAGATACAATGCATAAGGGGATGGTGATGGGAGGGTGAAGGCACCACTAAGCACCAGAGAAAGATAGAACACATAGGGGATGGTGATGGGAGGTGGGGGCACCACTAAACACCAGAGAAAGATGGAACACATAAGGGGATGGTGATGGGAGGGTGGGGGCACCACTAAACACCAGAGAAAGATAGAACAAAGGGGATGGTGATGGAGGTGGGGGCACCACTGAACACCAGAGAGAGATAGAACACATAGGGGATGGTGATGGGAGGTGGGGGCACCACTAAACAGAGAAAGATAGAACACATAAGGGGATGGTGATGGGAGGTGGGGGCACCACTAAACACCAGAGAAGATAGAACACATAAGGGGATGGTGATGGGAGGGTGGGGCACCACTAAACATCAGAGAAATCAGAACACATAAGGGGACAGTGATGGGAGGGTGGGGGCACCACTGAACACCAGAGAAAGATAGAACACATAAGGGTACAGTGATGGGAGGGTGAGGGCACCACTAAACCCCAGAGAAAGATAGAACACATAAGGGGATGGTGATGGGAGAGTGGAGGCACCAGTAAACACCAGAGAAAGATAGAACAAATAAGGGGATGGTGATGGGAGGGTGGGGCCACCACTAAACACCAGAGGAAGACAGAACACATAAGGGGATGGTGATGGGAGAGTGGGGGCACCACTAAATTCCAGAGAAAAGATAGAACACATAAGGGGATGGTGATGGGAGGGTGGGGCACCACTAAACACCAGAGAAAGATAGAACACATAAGGGATGGTGATGGGAGTGGTGGCAACTACCAAACACCAGAGAAAGATAGAACACATAAGGGATGGTGATGGGAGGGAACGACCACTAAACACCAGAGAAATAAGAACACATAAGGGACGTGATGGGAGGGTGGGGGCAACACTAAACATCAGAGAAAGATAAAACACATAAGGGGATGGTGATGGGAGTGTGGGGGCACCACTAAACACCTGAGAAAGATAGAACACATAAGGGGATGGTGATGGGAGGGTGGGGGCACCACTAAACACCAGAGAGAGATAGAACACATAAGGGGATGGTGATGGAGAGGTGGGGTCAACTAACACCACAGAAGATAGAACACATAAGGGGATGGTGATGGGAGGGTGGGGCACCTACTAAACACCAGAGAAGATAGAACACATAAGGGATGGTGATGGAGGGTGGGGCACCACTAAACACCAGAGAAAGATAGAACACATAAGGGGATGGTGATGGAGAGTGGGAAGCACGACTAAACACCAGAGAAAAGTAGAACACATAAGGGATGGTGATGGGAGGTGGGGCACCACTAGACACCAGAGAAGATAGAACACATAGAGGATGGTGATGGGAGGGTGGGGGCACCACTAGACACCAGAGAGATAGAACACATAAGGGGATGGTGATGGGAGGGTGGGGGCACCACTAGACACCAGAGAAAGATAGAACACATAATGGGATGGTGATGGGAGGGTGGGGAGTGCCACTAGACACCATGGAAAGATAAAAGGCATAAGGGGATGGCAATCAGAGGATGGGGGTACTAGATACCAGGAAAAGTTGAAATGTGTAAGGGGACAGTATTCGATGGGTGGGGGGGCCTCTAGACACCAGGGAAAGATAAAAGGCATAAGGGAATGGTGATCAGAGAGTGTGGACACTGCTATATACAAGGGAAAGATACAATGCATAAGGGGATGGTGATGGGAGGGTGAAGGCACCACTAACACAGAGAAAGATAGAACACATAAGGGGATGGTGATGGGAGGGTGGGGGCACCACTAACACCAGAGAAAGATGGAACACATAAGGGGATGGTGATGGGAGGGTGGGGCACCACTAAACACAGAGAAAGATAGAACACATAAGGGGATGGTGATGGGAGGGTGGGCACCACTAGACACCAGAGAAAGATAAAACACCTAAGGGGATGAGTAGGGAGGCTGAGGAGTGCCACAAGACACCAGGAGAAGATAAAAGGAATAAGGGAAGGCAATCAGAGGGTGGGGAGTGCCACTAGACACCAGAGAAAGGTAAAAGGCATAAGGGGATGGTAATCAGAGGGTGGGGACTAGATACCTGGAAAAGATAAAAGGTGTTAGGGGAACAGTGATCGAAGGGTGGGGTGTGCCACTAGACACCAGGGAATGATAAAAGGCATAAGGGGATGGTGATAAGAGAGTGGGGACACTGCTAGATACAAGGGAAAGATACAATACATAAGGGGATGGTGATGGGAGAGTGGGGGGCACCACTAAACACCAGAGAAAGATAGTACACATAAGGGGACGGTGATGGGAGGGTGGGGGCACCACTAAACACCAGAGAAAGATAGAACACTTAAGGGGATGGTGATGGGAGGGTGGAGGCACCACTAAACAACAGAGAAAGATAGAACACATAAGGGGATGACAATGGGAGAGTGGGGGCCACTAAACACCAGAGAAAGATAGAACACATAAGAGATGATGATGGGAGATTGGGGGGCTCCACTAAACACCAGAAAAAGACAGAATAAATAAGGGGATGGTGATGGGAGGGGTTGGGCACCACCAAACACCAGAGAAAGATAGAACACTTAAGGGGATGGTGATGGAGGGTGGGGCACCACTAACACCAGAGAAGATAGAACACATAAGGGGATGGTGATGGGAGGTGGGGCACCACTAGACACCAGAAAGATAGAACACATAAGGGATGGCGATGGGAGGTGTGGGGTGCCACTAGACACCAGGGAAAGATAAAGGCATAAGGGGATGGCAATCGGAGGGTGGGGGACTAGATACCAGGAAAAGATAAAGGTGTAAGGGACAGTGATGAAGGGTGGGGTGCCACTAGACACCAGGGAAAGATAAAGGCATAAAGGGATGGCAATCGGAGGGTGGGGGACTAGATACCAGGAAAAGATAAAAGGTGTAAGGAGACAGGGATCGAAGGGTGGGGGGTGCCACTAGACACCAGGAAAGATAAAAGGCATAAGGGAATGGTGATCAGAGAGTGGGAGCTACTGATGCCAAAAGAAAACTTTAAAAATATAATAATTAGGTACAATTCAGCTTGCATTCCATATGTATTCGATATATTTTCTTCCTTGTTATTTATTGCTGAGTAAATTTGCATGAGTACATGATTTTGTCCCCTTAGAGTTTATCTGCTCTGTAGATTACTTCTCCCTACTTCAAGTCATAATGCTCTGTTATGACATCACAATCTGTTGTCATGAGAGTAACTGTGATGTCACAAGCAGGGCATTATGACCTCAGGTAGGGAGAAAGCAACAGGAAATAGATCAACTCTTAAGGAGCAAATATCATGTTTTCATATAAATGATCTCAGTAATAAATATTGGGGAGGAAGAATACAAAACTAATGTGAAATACAAGCTGAACTGTGTCTGAAGGTTATGTTTTGTTAAAGGTCTTGTGAAGGTGCCAGCTGCTCTTTAACTGCCCTAAAAAAATGTAGAAGAATACTTCAGCTCCTCAATGACATGCAGTGTGACATCGCCCTCTTCCAGGAAACTCACCTACTGGAGGGAGAGTCTACCTGCCACAGCTGAATGTGGGTGAGTTAATACTACCATAACATCCATCCTACTAGGCAGAGGGGAGTAGCAATCCTTTGCAAAAAAAAAGGCCTACAATTAGGGATTTGACATGAATTCATAGACACGGAAGGCCAAGTCCTCTTTATATCAAGCAGTTACCAGGGTAAACTGATAGTCCTAGGGAGTGTATATGCTCCCAACATCCCAGATCTCCAATTTACCAATCCATCTTAGCAGAACTTCCAGAAAGCCCCACCTCTGTCCTAATTGGGGGAGACCTGAACTTGGCCCTGGACCCTGCCATAGATCGCACCAGCCCACTCCCCTACTACGGATCAAGCCTGGCCATCTAGGTCACAACACTGATACGTGAAGCAGTACTGCAGGGCATCCGGCAGACACTTCTCCCCAAAGAAACATGCATAGAAACACAGAAGTTGACGGCAGATAAGGACCGCAAGGCCCATCCAGTCTGTCCATTTTTTTCTACCTTATGAATGTGCCATAGGCCTTTACTCTGTCAATGGCCTTCCTATTCATACTCATCTGTATTGCTCCCTTATGCCTATCCCATGCCTGTTTGAAGCCCTGCACTGTATTCATATCCACCACTTCCTGAGGTAGGCTGTTCCATGTACCCACCACCTTTTCTGTGAAAAAGAACTTCATCACAGTACCCCTTAATCGGCCTCCTTCTATTCTCATGCTGTGTCCTCTTGTCCTGCTATTTTTTTTATATTGAAACATTGACTTTACCTGCTACTCCCTACCCAGGACTCATATAGCCATATTTTTTTTTATTCTATTTCGCTCCGGTCATGGCTCATAGGACCTTCTCTTGGACATCTGGTCCTTCATCCTGCCTGCCTGTGGATCCCTCAGTCTGTGCCTCCTCTCCGCTCCCTGCAGCCAGCACCCCCAGTTTCAAGTGCCTGGGGAGGGTAGCCCTCACCTCTTAGGCTCTCTTGTAAGTCAAACTCTGGCTGCAGGTGGGCCCCAGAAGGAGGAACTGGAAGGCCAGCCAAGGAGAACCCAGTGGAAGGGCATGGGGGACAGGTGCCTTCACCTGTCCCACAAATCCGGTCTTTTCCTTGTTCTCCGCTGGTTCTCCCACCCCTGCGTGGTCACGCCCCAATGCTCTGGTGCACGGTAACTCTGCTGGTATCGGCCACACTGATTTCGTGCTGCCTGGCTTGCTGCAATGTTCCCTGATCTCCACCGGGGGTCACCAGCATGCCAAGCTGACCCAACTCATTCTCCTGGGGAGGAGAGCACCCACAAGGGCACTCCATCCTCAACCCACCCCTGCCTACCCACCAGCACCCATGCTCACTTCCGAACTCGGGTCACTGGCGTAGCCGCGAGGTGTGACGTCCAGTGCCTCAACACTCAGTGCCACTGGGCCGGCTTGTATAGCCATATTGATGTCATCCTTACCTCCTCTGACCTAGTACCAGAAACCTGGGATGTGTCCCTGGGGAACATTTTGATCCCAGTTCATGCCCCTGTCATTCTCTCATTGGCCTGGGGGGCAACGCAAGGCTGTCGAAATAAATGGAGCCTCAATACCTCCTTTTTGCAACAGGACCCAGAAGTTCAATGGCTTAGACATGCCATCCTAGAATATTAATCTCTTAATGATACTCCTGACTGCTCCCAGTCCACCCAATGGGAAGCATTAAAAGCAGTACTTTGGGACCAATTGATTGCTCATGCCTCTCACACCGCCAAACAGAGAGATACTGCTGTCCGAACCAAGGAGAGAGAGATAACTAGAAACTTTGGAGTTGGTGGCTGCACAAGACCCCTCAAAAAACCTCTAGGCAAGACAACAGATTACCTGACTAAACTGCACTGAAAGGAGTTGATTGGTTGTTGTTCTGACTAAAAACAGAAATTGCAGATGTTCTGCAATATACAACAGAATATGCACTCCATAAATTGAATCAAAAATATTGAGAAGCAGGTGAATAACCCAGGAGCTATTGGCAGCGAGCCCAGGCAGTGGAAAAGTATATCCCAGTCACTCATGATTACCAAGGGAATAGCTTTGATATAAGAATAACCCTTCAGATATCAACCAAGCATTCCAATCTTTCTACTCCTCACCCCATCCCAATATGCTGCCTTTTATGCTGGCCTATTTTTACCCTAAATACCAGACCAACACTTTCCTACTTTAATTACCTCTAGCCAGGCTCGGTGGCACTGAGGGTTGAGGCGCTGGATGCCACACCCTGCACCAGGCCGGAGACCCAGGTTCGGGAATGAGCCCGGGTCGTCGGGGGGAGGACTAGGATTAAGCATCCTCAGAAAGCTCTCCTAATCCTGAGGTGTGTTGGGGAAGCACACCGCGCTGCAGTGGCCCCTGGGGATGCCCAGAGGCACTGCAGATGCTGGTGTCAGTAGAGGGAGAGCACAGCGGACAACTGCACATCAGTGCATGGACGTCATTGCACGTCCACCCTCTATCAGGGACCTACTGGAGGAAAATGGCTAGGTGCAACCAAAGCAGCTTGATGGCCACGCCCTGTGGTACCATGAGGACTGTTGTGGAATTGTGCTGGGGTGGGTCCGGGGCCAGCTCTGCTAGGCAGGGCATAGGGAAGCCCCCAGCGAGTCGGCAATGGCTGTACCAGCTCCCCCTTCATACAAGTGAACCTGCTGCTCTCCCGGCGGCCAGGACCAGCAGCTGGATGCCCCCACTGGTAAGTTGCCATAGCAGGAGTATAAAAAAATAAATAAAATGAATTACTCCTAGCCAGATAGAAGAAGTAACTCAGGCTTTCCATAATATGGCATAAGGGAAAATCACTTGGACCAGATGGCTACCCTATTGCTGCCACTGGGGGACATTATCAGGCAGTACAGGCTGGGTTTTCACTGCTATGCAGATGGTACACAGCTGTATCAGTCCTTTGCTCCCAATAGCCAGGTGTCAGACTCTGTATTTAACAGCTGCCTTGGGAAAATCCAGACATGGATGACTAACAATTGGCTTAAACTAAACCCAGACAAGACTGAGGTACTGGTGGTGGAGTTGGGTCACCATGACGGGGAGTATGACATTATCCCCTGAACTTGTGCTGGGGGGTGTACCTTTAGCTCTCTCTAGGCAGGTGAGGAATTTGGGAGTAATCCTGGACAGTGGCCTGACACTTGAAGCACAGGTGTCGGCCGTGGTAACAACCGGGTTTTACCATCTCAGGAATATTGCCCGAATTCATGCCCTGATCCTGCCTGATGACCTGCCCACACTGGTGCATGCTTTCATCACTTCCAGGTTAGACTACTGCAATGCCCCCTAGGGATATCTGGAGGCAACCTCCGCAGACTGTAGCTGGTGCAGAATGTGGCAGCAAGATTATTGTTGGGGGTGAAAAGATGTGAACATATCACCCCGGCGCTCCGTGAACTGCACTGGCTGCCAGTTCAGTGGAGGATTGTCTTCAAGATAGGGCTGTTAACCTATAAATCCCTGCACAAGAGGGGCCCAGTCTATCTGCAAGAGTCCCTTGTGCCGTACCACCCTGCCTAGGCTCTCCGTTCTGCCAGGGATGGCCTCCTTGGAGTTCCCAGGGTTAGGCTGCGGCATTCTGATGATCAAGCATTTTCAGCGGCTGTGCCTACTCTGTGGAACTCCTTGCCTGGTTATCTTAGGGAGGCTCCCATGGTGGAAGCCTTTAAGAAGGGCTTCAAATCATGTCTATTTAATCAAGCTTTTAACTGAAGGGGTTTTATTATAATAGTGTATTTCGTGATGTTTAGTTAACCTGTTGCTTTCAGCTGTACTTTGTATATAGTAGTTTAGCTTTAGATTTGTATTATTGTATGGTATATGTTATATGTGTTATATTGTACAGCACCAAGAGTCTTTGGAGATGGGTGCTATATAAATAAAATATCTATCTATTGAATTCTATACTACTTTACTGGATATTCTGGCCCTGAAACTTACCTTGGTCTTCAATAAATCCTAGGACGGAGCAGCCTTCCACCTTCCTTCTCCCAAGCCATCATTACCCTTATTCCAAAAAAGGGGAGAGACAGTATCCTATGTTCCCAATTCCAACCAATTTCTCTGAACAACATGGATGCAAAAATCTTTGCAAAAGTGCTGGCATGAAGAATGGAGCCAATGATGTCCTTAATCCACCCTGATCAAGTCGGCTTCATTCCAGGAGGAAGATTGGGATCTGACAATATTTGCAGGACCCTGGATCTTATTTGGAAAGTATGCACCCTAGCTCAGCCTGTCGCCACCCTGTTTTTTTTTTTATTTTGGTATTTAGAAGTTTTCACCCTACGACAGCAAGATGCACTTATATCAACAGTACATATGAAAATAGAGAGCAGCAGGAACACTGTATGTTCAACATAGTTTCAAATAGACTAAACAATAGCTAAATTGCTCTCAGACAAGATCCTGCCACCCCAAATAAACAAAGGAGTAATATGATCAAGAGAATAAGTCTGTAGGAGGTTTGCGCTCTCACCACAGAATAATCAAAGCAGTCTTTACAGCGAACTTCTCTCCCACTCGCAGGTTTATCTAAAAATAGTGGCAGGGAGTCTATATATAAGGGAACTCAAGATTATCTTAAAGAGCGTCTGGGCCGGTCAAGTTACCTTTTAACCCTCCGCATATAATGAACCCATAAAGGTAGCACATGGGGAAGAAAAAGTACTACAGGTAGTCTTACAGTTCACAAACTGAGCAGTGCTTAGGGCATCAATATTAACTAGTCCTTTTATATGCATATAGAAATTTCACAGGCTAACAGGAACCTAGGATATAAGCAAAAAGGATACAGAACACAATAGCAAATAGTCCTGCCAGCTTAATTCACTATTCATGGAGCAGCCAACAAGGTAATCCAGGCAAAACCATAATCCTTGAGAACCAGTAAATCCACCTTGTAAATAAGGGAATCCGCCACAGTCCCGCTTTATCACTGTGGTTCCCCATCAGAATCTTGTACAGAGGCTTAGATTCCAAGTGCGCTAGGATCTTTTCTGAAAAGCTAGTAGCCACTTATGGATCAGTGAAAACATGCAGTTCCTGATTGTAAATCACTTGCAGCCAGACTGGAAATAGCAGTTGAGCCTTCACCTCTTTAGCAATAAGAGTCTTCTTCACTATTTGCAGTTTCTTTTTTCGATCTTGGGGTTGAGAGGCTACATCAGTGAAATACCCCAAACGGCTGCCTTCCCAGACTATGTCTCCCTTACTCCAGGCCACTTGTAACAATGGAATCCTGGCCTCCAGCAATGAAAGGGTTGTTGTAGCCATCAGTGAACATTCAGTAGAGCCCCCATGGGCCCTGAGGAACAAAAGGATGGCAAAGGCTTACACCACCCGAACCCCCATATCCCTCGGCAGCAAGCCCAAATCATCAAATGTCAGTCTCTCCACAGCTGTCATCAATTCCATGCAGCTAGCCAGCCAAGGGGGAAAAGCAACAATTCTGATGTTCTGCTCTGCATCTGATCTCATTTTCCAGACCTCACCAGGTCTGCCTCTGTCATCAAATCCACCTGCTCCCTTTCACCAAATGAGTTTACCTTATTACAGAACTCCCCATCTCAGGCATGTCTAGAGCCAATACCGGCCCCAATTGAAAACCTACAAGAACTTGCCCCAGTCCAACCGCCCGACTTAATGCCCCATGGTTGGGGGATTATCTAGGGCAGCTCAATTTATCACCCCAGGCTTCCCCGCACTCCCGGTGGATGAAGAAATGCCCCCAGAACAGGAACGCATGATGGCTGATGAGATTGTTGCAGGATTTCTACACCCTGGATTCTGAGAGCTTGTTTGTATTTATATCAAACTGTGTCAGCACCAACCTCCTATATTCCAGCCTAAACATTGACTTGTTAATAATGACCACTGTAATTCAGTATAGCCAATAATGAGAAACAAGTTAGTATTCCTTTGAACTAAATTAATTAGTAGCTTGTAATCTAAAGATTTGCAGATATACATGTGGTTTTGTTCTGATTGACTAATTATAATCTAATAGTTTGTAGATTCATTTTAATTAAGAGAGTTCTTTTTCAATTTAAGAGCTAAAAATCTTTTGACATCTATACTTTCCACCAGAAGCAATACCGGACAGTGTATTAATAACTGCTTAAGGTTAGCTGGGGGTCAACCTTGTCTTGGTTGCAAAAAACAAACCACAAACTCAGCCAAGTTTGTCCTGTAGAGAGACTGTGTCAGATGCTATACGTCTTTTATATCACCCACAGTTACTGTGAGAAATGTCTATTTTATCACCTACAGTGACTGTGAGACACAAACAAATGAAATCTCCATATACTAACATACTAAAATGCCAGCAGAATAGGCCTAACGGTCTTTCGTGTCTGCTCGTTTGGTCAGCCCCCGTCCTGGGAGCTGACCTTGCTGTCCCCCTCGCCTTCTCTGGCTTCTCCCTTCCCAGTTCCAGATATTCTCGCTGCACTGGATTTTGCTTCCAGAACCCTTCCCCTGTACCTGTTCCACCCCCTCTGAACCCCTCCACTGTCTCTGCGTCTCCACCAGCCCCCTGGGCAGTGCATTCTATGGCTCTACCACCTCCTCAGTGAAGTAGCACCTCCTCCTTTCTCCCCTGAATCTTCCCCCTTCAGCTTCCACCCATGCCCTCTAGTTGCCCCTCCTCCTTCTTCAAGCACCCTGACTGCTCCTCCCTTTTTACCCCTTTATGTACCTGAAGACTCTCTATCATGTCCCCCAGTCCCTTTCTCTTCCAATGTGAACATATTTAGCTCTTCAAGCCTCTCCCCATAGGTCCTGCCCCCCAAGCTCCAAATCATTTTGGTTGCCCTCCTCTGGACCCTCTCCAGGAGTTTAATGTCCCTTTTTAAGTGTGGCCTCCAAAACTGCATGCAGTACTCAAGGTGTAGCCTCACCAAGCAGTTATACAGAGGGAGTATCACTTCCCTCTTTCTGGAGGTGATCCCCCTAGCAATGCATCCCAGCATCCTGTTGGCCTTGGCTGCTGCCCTCCTACAAGTCTCCGAGTTGTTCATCTTGACATCCACTAAAACCCCCAGGTCCCTCTCAGCCATCGAGACTTGTAGCATTTCCCACCCCAAGGGTGTATACTTGGCCTGGGTTTCTGGCCCCCAGGTGCAGTACCTGCATTTCCCTGCATTGAACCCTCAGCTTCCACTTTCTAGACCATCTTTCCAGAGCCTCCAGGTCCCCTGTAGGTCACCTCCTCCTCCCCATCCACCACCGCCCCCAGTTTTGAGTCATCCGCAGAGACTCATCTCACCCTGATACCTGTCCTTATGTCAGAGATGTAGGTGTTGAACAGGAGGGGCCAAGGGCTGATCCTCTGTGGGACCCCATCAATGACCCTCCTGGGGATGAGATCATCCCACCAACCATGACCCCTCTGGGTCGGTCCTGGAGCCAATTGTTCATCCATCTGATCATCTGGTTTCCCACCCCATTTCTCCCAGCTTATCCAACAGTTCTCATGAGGAATAGAGTCAAATGCCTTGCTGAAGTCTAGAAAGAGGATGTCCACTGGTTCATCCAGGTCCAAGGCACCTGTCACCCAGTCATAGAACTCCACAAGGTTTGTCTGACATGATTTCCTGGGACGTAATCCATGCTGTCTATTGTCCAGGCACCCTGACTTTTCCAGGTCCCCCAGCCTCTTCTTGACAATGCCTCCATCACCTTGCCCACCACTCATGTCAGGCTGACAGGCCTGTAGTTCCCTGCCACCTACCTTGATCCCCTTGTGGATAGGCACTATATGCGCCACCTTCCAGTCCTGTGCACCCGGCCCTGTCCCTCAGAGAGATGATGAAAGCTCCACCAGGGTTTTCGCAAGGACATCCACAAGTTCCTTCAGCACTCTGGGATGTAATTTATCTGGCCCTGGTGCTTTCTCCGTCTTAAGGGACCTGAGGGGTTCCTTCACTCTCTTTGTTGTGATTTCCACCTCCGCTACTTCTTCTCCCTGCTTAGCCTTCCCCCCTCCTGCTAGTGATGTCTCCTCCTCTCCCCAGACCCGCTGATCAGTAAGGGTTCCCCCCTCATCAGTATCACTGTCTTCTCCCATGTATGATGCAGCACCCCCATTTTCCTTGGTGAAAACTGAGGTGAAGTACTCATTTAGTACCTCAGTCTTGTGCCCATCTCTCCCCTGTTGTAATCCTGCTAATCTGCCCCTTCACCCTTCGTTTTTCCCCAGTGTATCTAAAGAATCCCTTGTTCCCTCTCCTAATTTCCTTGTCCAGGTTCTGCTCTGCCTCAGCCGCCCTCACCACCCTAGTGGCCCTTCTAGCCATCAGCTCGTACTCCCCTCGATCCCTTTCACTCCTTGAGCACTTGAATTGCCTATAGGCTGCCTTCTTTCCCCGCACCACTTCCTGGACCTCTCTGGTCCACCAGCGAGGGTTTTCGGGCCCTACCACATGTTTGTCTTACTTCAGCACAGGTGCTGGTGAGCATCCTGCACCCCTCTCCTGATTATTTCCCACCTACTGTCAGCATCCATGTCTGACCCAATCACATCCAAATGCTCCTTAAGGATCCTTCCCATTTCCTTAAAATCTGCCCCCCCCCTGAAGTCAGTTACCTCCATCTTTGTGCAGCCTTCTACTCCTCCTAGATCCAGGCAGAACCAGACCGTGGCATGGTGACTCCACGCCAATGGGTCCCTTACCTCCAGGCCCCCAATCTGGTCACTGTCTGCCAGGACCACATCCAGTACCTGTGCCTCCCTAGTCGGTTCCCCCAGCTGCTGAGTTAGGAACGCATCTTGAGAGACATCCAACAACCTCTGTTCCCTGGTCACTGAGGACGTCATAGTCTCCCAGTCTGTTCCTGGCATGTTTAAGTCCCCAACACCACCACCCCCTTCCCCTGCCCAATCTGCAGTGTCTCCCAACATCTGCCACCAGACTCTCCTTCAGCTCCTCTGCCAGCGCAGGGACACCACTCCTATTTTTACTCTCTTGCCCCCCCCTTGTTATCAAGGTGACCCAAAACGCCTTCACGGTTCCCTCCACCTCCTCTACTCCCCCTATGCCAATGCAGTTTTTACTATTATTGCTACCCCTCCTCCCCTTCCCTCCCCCTGTCCTTCCTGAACATAGTGTGACCCTCCAGGTTCAGGTCCCAGTCATGTCCTGCGGTGGCCCAGGTCTCAGTGACCACTGCCACATCCACCACTCCCTCAGTTAGCATCGCCTGGAGCTCAGGCATTTTACTGCCCAAGCTCCTGGCATTTAGCAGGACTACCTTCCACCCTTTCCCTATACTTCCATTTCCCCTGCTCGTGTTCCCATGAGGATTTCATTTTCCCCTGGTCTGCACCACGTCTTACTTACTGAAATAACAAAGTAAGCAGACACAGCTCTATCAGGACAAAACTATTTAAGCTGGCTGAAAACCCAGAGCAGGTAGAAGACTCGGGGGCAGAAGTAGGGATCACCTCCACTCTTAGGACCCCATAGGAACATCAATTTATCTGGTCCGGTGAGTTAAAGTTACTTTATCCTAGGCACTGGAACTAGGACTGACAAATCTGGCTATTGTTTCATTCTTGTTTGTGACTACCTTAGTCAATACCAAGAATATTATTTTTTGTTTGCACTGCTGTTCAAAATAATTGTAATTGCATTTAAAGATTTTTGAAATTTAAAAACTGTGTCTGCCTATATATGTAATGCCAAAAATTGCCTTATAGATATCATACTAGTGGAACAGTTCAGAATTATGACAGGAATTTTAAAGTCATGACTGTTTATTCATTTTGTTATCAAAACTACTTTGTAATCTTTTAAAAACAACAAAATCAAAAGTAAACACTTTTAATCATAAATTCTGGTGTTAGTTTTCTTTCTCAACATAATATTATAAAACTTAGAGCATTTAGTTTAGAAAACGATAACCTAAGAAGTAAGTCAGTACCCTTAAGGTAACAGTTTCAGGTTATATTCATATAATTAAATGTGCAAATGTCTTATGCCCAAAATTACTGCACAAATATTTGGGTTGGTGTATCAATGATTTTAGTAAAAGACACTGGTTTAAGATATATGACTGTCCCAGACACAAACAAAATTTTTTTTAAATAAATATAATAACATCTGTAGAACTAATAAGAACTTCCTGTCCACTGACAAGTAAAAATGCCCATAAGGAAACTTCGGATTTTAATGAACACAGCAACCTTCCTGGACTGAGATCACATAGT
Organism: Neoceratodus forsteri; assembly: GCA_016271365.2. NCBI lineage: Eukaryota > Metazoa > Chordata > Ceratodontiformes > Ceratodontidae > Neoceratodus > Neoceratodus forsteri. The sequence goes on along the minus strand of CM057453.1, from coordinate 772,532,716 downwards.
CTTGGTCAGTCAAGTGCCACATAAAATAATTGTGACAGGTTGTATAGACCACTTAACAGAGGTCAGTCTTTCCAGCCATCTGTGTTGTCATTCCTAACCTAGCCCAATTAGTTGACAGCTTGACAAAACTGCTAGTGTCCAAAGGTCTCGGTGAAAGGCGTGTACATGAGACCCAACAAGAAAAGAAAGTGTTATCTGAGTGCCTAAAATGCACTTTCTTTTTCTTCTTAACTTCCACTTTTCAGTTCCACTGTTGGAGACCATTCTCCAGAGTTTCCGCCTTGGTCCGAAGAAAATTAATATCCCAGATGAGGCCCGCAGTGATCTCTGACTGACATTTGGAGTAACTGGTGAGCTATACGATCACCAACTAGTTTGCTGAAATTTTACCATCAAGACTGGTAAATTTCTGATCCATCATTGCTAAACGTTTATTTGTCTCATCGCCGGACTCCTGTAATTTCATAAGTAGAGGCAAAATCGGGGCAAGATCCAAAGATGGTGATGTGCCGCCCAGACAAGCTGATACACTGGATCCAGGCTGAATAAAATAGGATTCTAATCTTCTAACCCAGGTGTAGCAGTGTGTTGTTGCTTTTTTGGGCTCATTGTAGTCCAATAAAGGTCCGCTACCCAATGCAGCTCTGTGGATTTAACTTCAAGGTAAAACAGTATAAAAATATGCAAATTTTCTCTGTCTTAGCACAGAGCTAAAGAATCACATCCACCCTGTTGGATGCTCCACAGTGCTCCGCCACCACCCTGTCACTTGACACTGAAAAGACCTTTGACAGGATGGACTGGGAGTACCTGTTCAATGCAATGGCCAGATTTGGCTTCCCAAATCCTTTCATCATGCCTGCCTGGTGGCATGGAGGGTTGAGGTGCTGGACGCCACACCTCACACCACGCCAGCAACCGGGTTTGGGAATGAACTTGGATCGTCAGAGGTCGGCTGGGGAGGGAAGGGATTGAGAGTCTGTAGGACTGCTCTCCCTTTCTAGGGAGAAGTATCCAGGCAAGCCTCACTTCAGAGCAGCCCTTAGTGGAGACTGGGGACCCTACAAGAAGCACTGCTCGACGCAACGTCGGGAGAGGAGCGGCAGCAGATGGCTGAACTTGGATGCACTGCTGTCATTGCATTACCACACTCCAGGGGAAAATATCCAAGAAATACCCTGGTGGTCTATCAGATGCAAAGGGGTCCCCAGTGAACTGCCCACATCCCCCTAGCCAGACCTACCTACCTGGATCTCCTCATCCAACCCGACTCCCTGGCTGTCCCTCTAATTTCCAGAAAGGCCACCAAGGGTGGGCAGGCCCTTCCTGGGGAGGGTGATCCAGGGGGCTGGTCAAGCCGTGGAGATGGAGGAGTCCAGGGTTGGAGGTTTCAGGTGGGGAGTAGAGGCAGGATCGAGAGAGTACCCTGGAGAAATGCCCTAGGCTGCCTGAACAATAAAAAAATTGTAAAAAAAAAATCCTTTCATCACCCTGGTGCGACTCCTGTACACCTCCCCATCAGCAGGTGTGTTGACCAACTCAGTGCCTACCCCTTACTTCCCTCCTCATAGAGGAACTAGACAGGGTTGTCCCCATCCCCCTTTCTTTCCTTACTGGCAGTAGAACCCCTGGCAATCAAGATCTGGACTGATCCCTTGTATATGGGACTTGAGGTAGGAAGTACGCTCCATAAAATCTCACTTTTGCAGATGACATTGTCCTCTTTCTGATGCACCCCTCTAGCACCCTACTGGCTTTACAGGACATTATAAAATCCTGTTTTGCACTATCAGGCTATGAACTGAACAGCAAAAATTCACCAATCTTACCCCTTAATGAGACATGTACAGCTGATCTATTTGCACCATAGCTGTACCAATGGTCTCTGGATGGAGTAGTTCGCCTGGATATTACCCTCAAAGCCACTATTCCAGCCTTAACAGCCTCCAATGCCCAAAAAATGCTTAACTCTCTGGACTCCAATTTATTGCAATGGAAAAATCATATCCTCTTTCTCTTTCTTTCTCTCTCTCTCTGGGGTGAAGTTAATGCCCTGAAACTCATAGCACTCCCCAAACTCCAATATATCCTGGCCAACGTGCCTATTCCACCTCCAGGTATTTTTTTCCAACACCTATTGGCTAAATTAACCTTCATATGGGAAGATAACCCCCCGAAATAAAACTCAAGACCCTCCAGAATCACTGGAGGGAGGGAGGGAGGCTTTGGACTCCTGGGCCTCAAACTACACTGTGACCTCACCATATTGCACCAAGCCATGATTAATTACTCATCCCACTTAACTAACCTGGTGCCAGGCTGGACCCCACTGGAGCTTTCCCAAGGCAGACTGCCAATGGCCCAGACCCTGATTTATCCAGACTGGTCTCTCTGCATAGCAATCTTCCCTGATCCCAGTACACAAAACATCTGGAATAAATATAGCAAACAACTGGGCTGGAATCCACGCACTGCCCCTACCCACTCCCTTTGGCAGAACCCAAGCTTATTGACGGATTACAATTCTGTCCACTGGAGAGACTGGGAAAATTGGGGAATTAAAACTTTGCAAGATCTCTACCACTCTGCATCAGGTCATCTGTTATCTTCAGAAGACCTCCAAATTCAGTACACCCTACCACATTCCAAATTCTGAAATACCTGCATTTACGCAGTCTTCTTAAAAGTACTGTGTCACACACAGGATCGTACTCTGCCAAAGCCTATGATACTAGACAACTGGGTTGCCTTTCTAACCAGTACACTAAACCTCATGGCTAAATTTAAGGACCTTAGGACAAAAACCCTTCCAACACATTTATCTACTGGCCCCAGAGAGAAATGAGAACTGGAGCTTGACATAAACATTTCCCCACAAATGTGGGCACAAGTGTGAGCCAATGCATACATGGCCAGCTGCAAACTACAAGCAAAAACATTGCAGTACAAAATCCTACAAAGGTCATACACTATGCATTTTTCCCTCACATTTCTTGTATAATGTGTATTACCTGTTTATTTGAACTTGTGTTTTTGCTTCTACCCAGGCTACTGTAATCAGCCTGACTGTTTGTAATTTTGCCTTTCTTGTCCCCATCCCCCCCCCAAGTCGCACCTGGAAATGAGCCTCAGCTCATTGTGCCTGTCCCAGTCACCAACTTTAAATAATAAATAAATAAAATACAGGACCCTACACTTGCTATATAGAGCCAGCCTACTCAATCACAGGGACAGTTGGAGATGTTCTCCCCAAAGCCACACTAACTCATATTCTCCGGTCCTTTTCTAGCAACAGCTTAGTTTTGAACAGAAGTCTAGTCTACTTGCTCAAAGGTGGTTCCTGCCTTGGGAATACGAGACCCTCAGATGGCACTCCTGCACCTCCCTCAGGTAAACAGTAAACTGGATAAATCCTATCAGTAAAAGGAGCCCTAGCAGCTGCCAAGAGAGTACTGCTTTGGCATTGGAGAAACCCTACCCCCTCCTGCATACCTGGAATGGTTGAAACCATTATAACACCAAGATATGAAAGAATCTCTCACCAAATTGTAGGCAAACTTTCAGAATACCTGAAAATCTGGACCCCCCTTTTTGACCTTGCACCTGCAAAAAACGTTCCAGAACAAACCCAGTGGCTGAACCATCCAATCTTTACCTTGCCTATAATAATCCCAGCTCATCTGCTGCCAAGGTGACAAAACCTCCTGACCGCACAGTTGCCTCAGCAGAGCTAACCACCCAGATGTACCCCCCAGCGCATTATACATAATACGTTATACATTACTCTTCATTCCCTTAACAAACAATTCCCATACTTTTGCCTATTTTCAAGCAAGTTTGTGTTCTTTTAACATGCCATACTCTATTTATCCTTCCACCCCCACATCAGTCACTATCCTCTCCTATGGGTGGGGAAAAGAACATCACAGGTTTCTTACAAGAAGAGGCACCACATAGATAAATCAGACACAAGTTGACTGGTACTTAATTTCCATACTGCCTTCTAGTGTTTCTAAAAAAACCAAAAAAAAACTTAGAACACATTCCCAGACTGAGTGGAAATTAGAAATACAGAATGTTTCTTATACCACTGATTGAAGCAATGCATATTAGAATTAGGAATCCCAAGAAATTCTACCTCTTGTTTGAAATTCAGTGTTTATATGCATGCCTGCGTAGTAATGTTTTGGTGCAAGCAACCACATGTTTATTCACTTTAGCCACAGACCTTTTCTGTCACTGGTCTGTACTCTGGATCATTGTAATGTGTACCACTGTACGTCTGTGTTAGTATTGATTGTAAACCAATGTTTATATACAAAATTCAATAAAAACTTTTATGGCAAAAAAAACCACTGAATAATGTAAGTTCCAACTCCTGGCTAAAGCAGACCGCCATGAGTTGTGTTTGAGAAGTGCCTGGGTCCAGAGCACAATTTTGTCAACTGAGTTTTGCATTAACGTTTGCCCTAAAACACGGAAGAAAAGGGCTAAAATATTAGAAGAACATCTGGCTTCTCAGTCTGCCTCCATGTCACCTAAGCCTCAAATCAGGGTCCATCCCTTTAAAGTAACAGCAGTCTCTGTCAAAGGCAACAGACAAGAGAGAAAAGGCTGCAAAAGATGGTTCAAAAGTCAAGGTGTTTGAAGGGGGGAGGGGAGACCCTTAACTGAGTAAAAAATAAAACAGCCTCTGAGCAGGCACTGGAGACAGTGCCTGCCAAGAAAAAATAAAACAAAAATCATGCCACTGCACCTCCTCCTGAAAAAGGAAAGGAGCTGCCAGTGGACTCTAACAAATGCCCTTGATAGAGGACATCACACAAGCATGGCAATTCCTCCAGACATTCCAGACCATGGAGAATGTCATGACTTGCTCCCCCTGGCTCCAGTTCCATTCCCAATGCCTGTGGAGGATGAGGCTGAATTGTATTATGAGAAGGGGAGGATGAAAGAGAGCCCACAGAACCGAATGGTTCTCTTCTTACTTTTGTGAAGCATATGGTAAACACTCTCAGCATCAGCTTACAGGAAACTGAGGAGATGAGGTGGAATTTTTGGACACAACAACCTAAATCAGCATGTCAAAGAACCGACACATGACAAAAATATTTTAGATCAAGTCGTTACATCAGAGTGTGTGAACATTACAGATTGTATAGTGACATCCCCATTAGGAGATAGCGATCATAATAGTGTAATATTTAATATACAATATTTACAGGATAAACTGCAGGGGCTTACTGAGATTTTTTTGTATAAATCAGCAAACGAAGTGATGATAAACAATGACATTAGTGCAATTGATTGGCATAATATATGCAAAGATAAGAACGGAGAAGAAATCTGGTTAATCATCAAGGAAACATTACTGAATACTTGCAATAAACACATAAAAAGAATAAAAACTCTAACAAAAAAGAGCTAAAGCCAAAATGGCTGAACAGGAATTTTATTAAATTGATTAAACAAAAAAAAGTACATACACATTGTATAAAAATGACAAAACAGAACTTAATTGGACTAAATTCAAAACAAAACAGAAACAGTGCAAAAATGCTAGAAATAAGTCAAAAAAAGAATGGAATTAAAATTAGCACAGACAGCAAATAAAGGAAATAGAAAACAGTTCTACAGATATATTAATTCATTAAAAAATTATAATAATGGGCTAACTGCAATAAGAAAAAAATTACTCATCATAGTAATCTTGTTTCTTCAAAGGGATCGCTCATAATGATTCAACTTAATGCAGTCAGCCTCCTGTGTTGCACTGCCTGGAGAGATGGAATTTTATGCAAATTATGGAACTCTCAATTGGCTCATGCCACTTTCAAACTGCTGCCCTAGCAACTGTTGCACTCTGAGTGCTTCAGATTTTTACCGGAGCTTAACTGGGTAAAAGACCCATTAGCTAAAATTAACAACATTAAAATAAAATTTTTGCCCTTTCAGGTCAAAATGTCCATAACCAACAAACCTAAGAAACTTGGAGACCACCTGGACACCAACTGGTTAAACAAAGTGAGTCTCTACCTTAACCTATATATGAGAAAAAGAAAAACCCATAATGCACGGATGCAGAGCAACTTCTATAGGTTCTAGTACGGGAGGTAGGGGAGGGTCTTTAATCATAATGAGTGATCCCTTTGAAGAAACAAGATTACTATGGTGAGTAATTTTTTCTTCTAACCCCAGGAATCACTCATTATGATTAAACTTATCAGACTACCAAGCAGTACCTTTGGAGGTTGGGCAGAGAACCTATTTCGTAAACAAGCTCTGCAGTACTGCTGTACCAAACCTAGCATCACCTCTGGATTGTAAGTCCTGGTTGTAATGCTTTGTGAAGGTGTGTACTGTTTCCAATGTAGCAGCTTTACAGATTTCTAGTACTGGAATTTCTCTAGAAGCTGCCACTGAAGCAGCTGTGCCCCTGGTGGAATGCGCTCTCAGGCCCAGAGGTACCTGTTTACCCACCTTACTATAACAAAACTGTATACATTCCACTATCCAGCGAGCAATTGTACGTTTTGTTGTAGCTCTGCCCTTACCAACTTCACCATATGTGAGAAAGCTGTGATTGACTTGTCCTGTAAGACTTGGTTCTGTCAATGCAGTGGCTAAGTACCCTTTTGACATCAAGAGAATGAAGTCTCCTTTCTGGAGAACTGGAGTTGTCTGTAAAAAAGACAGGTAGAGTGATAGACTGATTCAAATGAAAATCAGATAACACCTTGGGAAAGAATTTTCTATTAGTCCTAAGGACCACCTTCCTTGTCCCTGTGGACTGAGATGTAGTCCACATCTGTGCACATGGCTTGTAATTCACTGATCCTTCTGAGCTGGAAAGTAATGGCAACCAGGAAAACAGTTTTGCAAGTGACATACTTCAAATCTGCGGTTGCCATAGGTTCGAATGGTGCATCCATGAGTTTAGCAATGCAACTATTTAGATTCCAGCCGGAACTGGTTCCCTTAGGGGAGGGTGCAGAAGATTAAGGCCTTTAAAATATTTTCTAAATACTGGATGAGAGGCCACAGACCTCTCCTTACCAACTGACAGATAAGCAGAGACTGAAGCTAAGTGGACCTTGAGGATGGAAGGCTTCAGTCCTAAGGAATGTAAATGTGTAAGGTAATCTAGCATAATAGCCAAATCAGCCTTGAAAGGGCTCACACCCTTACCTGTACACCATGAAGTAAATCTTTTCCACTTAGAGGAATATGTTTTCTTAGTAGAAGGCTTCCTGGAACCCCTAAGCACTGTCAGCACCTGTCCTGATAGGTTTAGGTTAGCAATTCTAAGTCCTCAAGAGCCATGCCTTGAGCCTCAGTGATCTGAGATTGGGGTACAGGATCCTGCCCTGAGAGGAGGTTAACAGGTTGTGCCTCCTGGGCAGATGGATTGGGGGAACCACTGACAAAGATAGCAGAAGAGAGTACCAGTGTTGTCTTTCCCAATCCAGAGCTACCAGTATCATTTTTGCTGGTTGAGAACTCAATTTTAGTAGGGTCCTGAATATCATCAGAAAGGGAGGGAACGCATAAAGAAAATTCCCTGTCCAATCCAGGGCCATGACATCCAGGGGAATTGTGCCCCTTAGAGGAGGCCTGCAACAGTACATTGGAAGCTAGTGGTTTTCTGTGGAGGCAAAGAGAGCCACCTCTGGAATGCCCCATTTCCTGAAAATTGTATTGAGTACCTGAGTATTCAGGCACCACTCATGGTGGTCTTGACTTATCCTGCTTAGAGAGTCTGCCAACACAGTGTCCTTCCCTGGAAGGTGTATGGCTGACAGGGATACTCCCATGGAGTATACCAGGGACCACAGTCTCATTGCTTCAGTGCACAGCAGATGTGGCCTGGTACCTCCTTGCTTGTTGATGTAATACATGGTTGTGGTGTGGTCTGTTTTGACTTGCACCACCTTGTTTTGCAGGTAAGGAGCAAATGTTTTTAGAGCCAGGTAAACAGCCCTGAGCTCCAAGAGATTTATGTGCAACAGAGACTCTTGAGGGGACCATGTGCCACTTGCTGTGTGCTCTAACATGTGTGCCCCCAACCTAGAAGACAGGCGTCTGTTGTGAGGATTACTGATAGTTGTTCCCCTATAAAAAGTACCCCCATCCTGAGGTTGTGCTCATCCAGCCACCATTGTAAAGCCTGGACTAAATTTTTGTGACTGGAACCAGTTTAGACATAGGATCCTTCCTTTGAGACCAGTACTGTCAGAGGTGGAACTGGATGTGACTCTTGGACAGCTGGTTCTGATCACTGTATGATTTTTGTAATATAAAAATGTGTTATTGACTGTGTCTCATGAGAGATGCTGAGACAGCATGTGGGACACACACACACACACACACACACACACACACACACACAAGTTTTAGATACAAGGTGTTACCTGGAATGCCAATATATAATTACAGACCAGAACAGGCCTTAATTAAGGATCGCTTGTTTATATGACTTTATTGTAAGCTTGCCAGCTGACAAGATAGCAAATATCCATTTTATAACACTTAGAGGAAGAGAGCAGGTTATGACGCTTTAGTGGAAGTCATAAAGATTCTTTGATGTGTCCTGGGAAGAAGAGCTACTTGAGATCAAGAGGGGATGTTATTTAACATGTCATAATTTGTGAAATAAGTTTTACTGAAATTTCACTTAATTAATTTACATACTGATTGATAAGACATCCGAATGTATCATTTTTTATATTCTGACAGGGAGGAGCAAGGTGACCTCATGCAAGGAGGTTGGCAAAGCCAGTTTTAAACAGTATTCTGTTTTCCACTTAGAGACTTTCATAATTTGGACTCTCTTGACAATAACATCTGTCTATCAGCACTATTAGAAGAATATACCTTAGAAAGACAATTCTAAGTGTTCTCTTGGTAGGAGATTTTGTTTGCACTTTAAACCTGTTTTTTAAGTTACTGTATGGTTTTGTGATATATGGTTCTGTATTTACATTTTATCTATTTTAAGTAAACATCTCATTTTAGAGACTACTTGTTAGCCTTTGAATTTCTTTCTTTGAAGTGAAGCACATATGGTTACAGTTGACGTTGGCATAGCTTTTAAGGATAATACCAAACTGGGAAAAGGTAAGAGTTTATCTGAGGTCTTTGCATAAAGTTTTTAAGGGTTCATTTTTGTACCTGGTTAGGTACCCTAGGCGAAAGATATCTGGCATCCCCTGAAGAGCAGATTTATCTGAGCCTGTACATTAGGTACGCTAGTAAGAGGGTCACAGTTTGAATCCCTCCAGAACTTGAAACCAAAGGTTGATTTGAACCCACAAAACAGACAGGAGGGTTACTCTGTACTGTTCCTGTTCACAATACTGCTCTCAGAGGTTGGCACTGTGGGAGCAGAGGGCCTGACCTGCCGAGTGGGGTTGTGACACTGCATATCTCTCATTTGGAACCTGGAGCCCATTACCACTGCAGTGGCAGATGCCATGTGGCCCAGTAGCCTGAGAAATTCTCTGGCTGATTTGGGTCTCCTGGACACAAAGGATTTTGCAATTTGCAGAATGCTTGTCACCCTGTCTTGTGGCAGGAGGGTTCTGCCCTGTCTGGTGTTTAATTCTGCACCAATAAACTCCAGCACCTGGAGTGGTACCTGTGAGATTTCTCTTCATTTATCAGAAATCCCAGGGACTCTAGTGCAGATTTTGTTAGTGCCAGTGATTGTACTGCATGCTGCAGAGACTGTCCTACTACTAACCAGTCGTCCAAGTAGGGGAAGACTGTTACTCCTTGTTTTCTCAAAAACTCTACCACCACTGATAGGCACTTTGCAAAAACCCTTGGTGCTGAAGTTAGTCCAAAAGGGAGAGCTGCAAACTGATAATGGCCTGAAGCAAGCCTGAATCTCAAGAATTTTCTGTGAGATGGTCTGATGGGAATATGAAAATAAGCATCCCTTAGATCTAGGGAGGTTAGCCAGTCTCCTTTTTGCAAAGAGGGAATGATTATTGCAAGAGTGACCATTCTGAACCTTGGTTTCAAAATGTGCTTGTTCAGAAGTCTTAGATCCAAAATAGGTCGTCAATCCCCATTTTTCTTCTTTATGAGGAAGTACCTGGAATAAAAACCTTTGCCCCTGCTTATTAGAGGCACTACCTCTACTGCTTTGATTGCCAGCATATGCTTTACCTCTGCTTACATAGAAACATAGAAACATAGACTTTGCGACAGATAAGGACCACTAGGCCCATCTAGTCTGCCCATTTCTACCTACAGGATAGCCGCAGATCCTAGTTAACCAACAGCCTATATCTTCCTGCCCCCACAAGAATTGCCTTATGTCTGTCCCATGCATTCTTGAATTCTCCCACAGTTTTAGACCCCACAACTTCCTCTGTTCCATGCATCCACTACCCTCTCTGTGAAATAATACTTCCTCACATTGCCCCTGAACCACCCTCCTTCTATCTTTAAATTGTGTCCCCTTGTTCTTGCAAGTCTCTTTGTAGGAACTGCTTCCAACAGAATCCTGTCTGCAGCTGTTGTTGGAGCAAAGGTTCTTGTTCTCAGCTTTGGAAATTATTTGAAACAGAATGCCAGGCTCTGGCTCACTACTCAACACCCACTTGTCTGTGGTGATGGAATGCCAAGCGTGAAGGTAATGAGCCAGTCTGCCACCTACTGGTGGTCCTGTAATAGGGTATGCGACCTGCACTTGCCCATCAGGGATTCTGTGTGGCTGTGCCTGAACCTGTGGTGCAGGAGCCACTCTTTCTCATGGCTCTCCTACCCCTTCCTCTAAAGTAACCTCTGGCCTGCTGATGAGGCTAGGAGACCAGCGCCTGAAAGAAAGATTTGGGAAAAACCCTACCTCCCTACTCTGGGGTCTATAAGAGGTGGAGGGCCTATCCTTGAATTGCTCTGATAGGTGGATTTATATTCCTCCACCTTCTTCATGAATGCCTGTTTTATCCCCAAACAATGAGTTGTTTTCCAGAGGAAAATCCATTGTTTTGGCCTGGGTGTCTAAAGTCAGGTTGGTGGCTCTAAGCCACAAACCTCCTGAGAGTGAAACAAACAAAACCATTAACCTGGATGCCGTATCATTGACATCCACCGCCATATGAAATTGGTACTTAGTAGCATCAAGTGCAGCCCTTGCTGTATCCTGCAAGTCTACAGCCACTTCACCTCGGACCTTATCAGCCAAAGCTAGAATTGTGTTCCATAGAGCTTTTGGTACTGCACTGAATATGCCATGTAATTGGCCTGCCTTACTAACAAATAGGCAGCCATGTACCCTTTCTTTCCCAGAGCATCCATTTTCTTGAATCTTTGTCTGGTGGATGGGTAGCCAAGGGATCCTGGCCTTGTCACAGGCAGCTTGTACTACCCCTCCGGATCAGGATGAGTAAACAGAAAATCAGCTGTAGTTCTGTCCAGCTGATATGTCTTCAGCTTTTTATCCACACCAGAGACAGAGGCCAGAGTTTTTAAAATCTGCACTGCAGCCTTTTTAAGGATTCTATGCATGGGAGAAGCAGGCTTTTGTGGGGTTAACCCCATCATATCCCAAAACTCTGCCTCCTCCATATCCTCTTCTGTTTCCTGAAGAGGAAAGTTCAGAGTTTCCACTTTGCTCTTAACAAAAGCAAAGTGAGAGAAGTATTCCTCAGGACCCCTAGGAGGGGACCCAAATTCTTGCTTAGGGAAGACCTCTGGATCTATAGGTTCCCCTTCAAAGTCATTCTCCTCCTCCTCCCCATACACTTCCAGCACTTCTTGCCTTGCTGGGGCTGTAGGAGAAACTGGGGCAGTCAGTGTAGGAACTGGGATTGCACCCTGTAGAGAACAGACAGAACACCAGGAGGAAGGAGCTACTGGTATAACTAAAACTTCTCTACTGGGACTAAGAACTAGATCTCTTGTACTGGGACCTTCAATTTAGGGTAAAAAAAAAAAAGGAGTTGGTGTGTTTGTCAGAGGTAGTTGAAGTAAATTGTTATCTGTTATCTGTGTACTTATCTAGGTGCTTGTCACAGGTGTCAGAAGGGAATTGTTATCTGTGAAATTAAGTGTAGAAAGATTTGTAAAGTAGGGGGAGTGGCTTAGCTAGAAGGAGCCAGGTTAAGACCAGATATAAACACTGCCCTAGATAACTTCTGCCAGAGAACAGACAGAACACCAGGAGGAAGGAGCTACTGGTATAAATAAAACTTCTCTACTGGGACTAAAAACTAGATCTTTTGTACTGGGACCTTCAATTTAGGGTAAAAAAAGGAGTTGGTGTGTTTGTCAGAGGTAGTTGAAGTAAATTGTTATCTGTTATCTGTGTACTTACCTAGGTGCTTGTCACAGGTGTCAGAATGGAATTGTTATCTGTGAAATTAACTAAGTGTAGAAAGATTTGCAAAGTAGGGGGAGTGGCTTAGCTAGAAGGAGCCAGGTTAAGACCAGATATAAACATTGCCCTAGATAGCTTCTGCCAGAGAACAGACAGAACACCAGGAGGAAGGAGCTACTGGTATAACTAAAATTTCTCTACTGGGACTCTATTGTCCTCCTTCCCTCCCCACACCCCTCTAAACCAGTTCTACTTTTATAGGCACAGGATTTAACTGACAACAAGAACTTCCTGTTTGGGAGCAGGAAGTGAGTGATCACATGGCCACCAAAGACTCACCATCCTAGAAGGGCAAGAGTAGCTCTCCGCCCCCTCCAGCTGCTGCAGGTCTGACTCTGAGCAAGTAAGGAGACTACTGAGAAATATAGGAACTTCTTGTCTCAGAACAGGAAGATCAGGAACTAAAAGGGTGCAGAGGCAGTAAGTAAGTAGAGAGAGAAGAAAAAAAAAAGAAATAAAACAGAGGAAAGAGTAAGTAGTCCAAATAACAGTTAGGGGACCAGAAAAAAGACATGATGGGAGTGGTGCAGTGCAGTGGCTGTGGAGCAGCAGTCTTCCAGGAGATGTTCTAGATGATGCAGTGTTGTCCCATCTGCAGACACCTCTCTGGGCTGAGGGAGGAGGTTGCTCATCTCCAGGCTGAGTTGGCCAGGATTTGTGGGACCTCCTCTCCCACCCAGAGACCACCAGGGTCACTACCATTGCCTCAGAGGTTGCCAAGAAAGAGGATTGGTTGGACCACAGTGGGCTCAGGGAGGGTGAAGGTGGTGGAACAAAGGTGCATCCCTCCAGTTATACCTCTCCACAATTTCTATGCTGTTCAGGAAAAGTGTGGTTCCTCTATGGAGGCACCCACAGTGGAGACCAAGGAGGATGCTGGGAACCTCCCCAAAGGAGACCCACAGGAGGGTGGCATGGGACCCCACAGGGGAAGTAAATGACTCCTGGTGGTGGACTCCATTGTTAGGAAGGTAGAACTGGGGGAGGAAGGGGAGAGGGAGGTAAGGTGCCTGCCTGGAGCCATGGCTTGGAGGGACAGGGTGCGAATCCTCTGGATCACAGGAGCAGCTGCACAGAGGAGGTAGCTGAATGTCATTGTCCACCTAGGGACAAATGATCTGGCCAAGAAAGGGATCAGAGCAGTGCAAGAAGCATTTGTGGAGATGGGGAGGGGCCTTAGACAAATGGCACACACGGTAACCTTCTCGGAGGTGCTGCCTGTCTATGGCACGGGTGAGGCTAGGGTGCTCCACACCATGGGATTCAATCAGTGGTTGAAAAACTGGTGCAGAGCTCAGGGATTTGGCTTCGCTGGGGACTGGGGGTTCACCTGGAGGGATGCAGGCCTATACTGGCATGATGGTCTGCATCTGTCCAGGAGGGGAACCAGGATCCTAGGTGATAGGTTTAAATACTTCATTGACAAGCATTTAAACTAGCCAAGGGAGAGGCACTGGAAAGGAGCAGGGAAATCCTAGCCCCAAAATATCAGGATACTAAGTGAGGTAGACACCAACATAGAGATGTCGATAGGGAGAAGCGCAGGGGTAAATGGAGAAAATTACAAATGCAATAAGGACAGGGATGGGGCAAAAAGGGGTAAGGCCATCAAGAAATGGAGGGTAATGAGTACCAGTGCCCATAGTCTGGGGAACAAGTTCCCTGAACTGATGGCCTTGATGGAAGAGGGATGCCTGAATATTGTAGCAGTCACAGAAACATGGTACACAGAGAACCATGACTGGGATGTTAACATACCAGGGTACACAACCTACAGGAGAGACAGGGAGGGCAGAAGAAGGGGGGATTAGCTCTCTATGTAAGGGAAGTGATAAAAGCAACTGAACAAAAAAATAAACAGGGAGGAGAGGAGGCACTGTGGGTCACCTTAAAGACTGGAAATGGCACCACAATCCACACAGGGGTTGTATATAGACCCCCATGTCAGGGGGAGGGAATGGACAAGGATATGATAGAAGGCATACTTAGGATGGCAGAGAAAGGGGAGATACTGTTGATGGGGGGACTTTAACATGCCAAATGTTAACTGGAGCACCTTTGTGGCAGCCACATCCAAAAGTAGGGCCATTCTCGATGCCTACACATGCATGCCCCAGACAGCTAGTTTTGGAACCCACTCGTGAGGGAGCAATCTTAGACCTCATACTCTCAAATGGGGCAGTGAGAGGATCTCAGATCTAGAAGTGGGTAGCCATTTGGGAACAAGTGACCACCAAACAGTGTGGTTCATGATAAACTCTGCTACAGAGTCAAGCCATACAAAAGTGAGGGTTCTGGACTTCAGGAGGGCTGACTTTGACAAGATGGGAGAGTGCCTTAGAAAAGCACTAGCAAACAGGCTAGAAGGAGGGGTGGAGCAACAATGGGGAAATATCAAATCTGCCATCACAGAGGCAACAAGCCTTTGTGTAAAGCAAATGAACAAATCAAAACAAAAGAAAAAGCCACTATGGTTCTCAATAGAGGTGGTGGTGAAGGTTAGGGAGAAAAAGATAGCATTTAGGAAGTATAAGGAAACACAGGAGGAGCAGGACAGAGAACTGTACCAGTCAAGGCAGAAGGAAGCAGGGAGGTTAGTCAGAAAAGCAAAGGCACAAACTGAGGAAAAGATAGCCAACTCGGTTAAGAAGGGGGATAAAACTTTTTATAGGTATATCAGGGAGCGTAGAAAGACAAAGGGAGGGATAGTGAGGCTGAATAGAATGGATGGTGGTGGTGGGTAGAGAGTGACAGTGAAAAGCAGGGATACTGAATGAATACTTCTGTTCAGTATTCACAAAAGACGAAGTGGGGGAGGTGCCTAATCCCATTAACAGAAGCACTCTGGAGAGGGGGTCGATCCCAGTCCTTTCACAGAAGAAAGGGTTCTGAAAGAACTAAAACTGAAGGTGGACAAAGCAATGGGGCCAGATGGAATTCACCCCAGAATTCTAAAAGAATTAAGCAGAGAACTAGAGACATCACTGACTACCCTTTTAACAAATCATGGAGGATGGTGTGGTACCTGAGGACTGTAAGAGGGTGGATGTAATTCCCTTCACAAAAGTGGGACCAAGACAGAGGCAGGAAACTACAGACCTGTCAGTTTGACCTCTGTGGTAGGGAAAGTGATGGAATCACTTCTGAAGTAAGAATTGTTGAGTACCTAGAGGCCAGTGGGCACAGGACCCAAGGCAACATGGGTTCACAGCGGGAAGGTCATGTCAGACGAATCTAATTGATTTCTTTGACTGGGTGACCAAAGTAGTAGACCAGGGAGGGGCTGTGGACATGGCCTACCTAGACTTTAGCAAGGCATTTGACACAGTCCCACACAAAAGATTAGTAGTCAAATTAACTAGCTTGGGAGTGGGTCCCATGGTGGTAGCCTGGGTAAAACATTGGCTGAACAACATGATACAGAAGGTAATTGTAAATGGAGTCCACTCTGAAGAAAGAGGGGTTACTAGTGGGGTACCGCAGGGTTCAGTACTGGGTCCAGTCCTTTTTAATGTCTTTGTAAGTGACATTGCAGAGGGACTAGAAGGAAAAGTATGCCTCTTTGCAGATGACACAAAGATCTGCAACAGGGTTGATACACAAGGAAGCGTGGAAAGGATGAGCAGGGACTTGGCAAGGTTGGAGGAATGGTCAGAAGTATGGCAGCTTAGATTCAATGCAAAGAAGTGCAAAGTTATGCACCTGGGAAACAAAAACCAAGGGGAAGATTACACAATGGGGGCAGAGGGAGGTAGTAACAACAACAAAAATGGAAAGGGACCTGGGGGTAATCATATCAGATGACCTTAACATTGGCAAGCAATGTGAGAAGACGGTAGGGAGGGCTGGGGGGATACTGGGATGTACAGGGAGAGGTATCACCAGCAGAAAACAGGAAGTTGTTATCCCCCTGTACAGACAGTTGGTGAGACCCCATCTGGAGTACCGCGTCCAGTTCTGGACACCCCATCTCCGCAAGGACATAGACAGGATGGAGGCAATTCAGAGGAGGGCAACTAAAATGGTGCAGGGTCTGCAAGAGAAGCCATACGAGGAGAGACTAAAGGAGCTTACTATGTATACCCTTGAGGAAAGGCGGGAGAGGGGGGGACATGATAGAAAAGTTCAAGTACCTCAGTGGAATCAACAGAGCACAAGATGGTAGCATCTTTCAGAAAAAGAGATGTGCAAGAACAAGGGGACACAATTTGAAGATAGAGGGGGGGACGGCTCAGGGGCAATGTGAGGAAGTATTTTTTCACAGAGAGGGTTGTGGATGCATGGAACAGCCTTCCTGAGGAGGCTGTGGTGTCTAAAACTGTGGGAGAATTCAAGAATGCATGGGACAGACATAAGGCAATTTTTTTGGGGGTAGGAAGAAATAGGCTGTTGGTTAAATAGGATCTGCAGCTTATCCTCTAGGTGGGGAAATGGGCAGACTAGGTGGGCCAAGCGGTCCTTATCTGCCGTCAAAGTCTATGTTTCTATGTAACACTTGTAGTGCCTTAGCAATGTCCTCAGCCGAGGGCATAATATGCTTGTCTGCTGGGAGCTCCTTAGCCGTCTCGGCCGGAGGCACAGAGACATGTTTTTCTTTACACTTTTTCTTCAATGGAACAGGTTCAGAGCTTGTTTCCACAGCCCTTTTTGTTTTACCTTGTTCAGATTTATCTGAACTCCTGTCAGGATCCTTGGCTTTACCTCCATCCTTTTGTGGGAAAAGGAAGAAGCAGAGTTATCCACACTAGAAGCAGAAGCCATTTCTTCTAAAATTTTAGACCTTTTCTTTAACGTTTTAGGGCAAAAGGTCTTACAAAATCACAATTGGCAAATATATGACTTGTACCCAAACAAGAAATACATAGAGTGTGTCTATCTGCTTTTGCAATAAGTTGCCCACAAGACTCACAACATTGAAAACCTGTGGGTGCAGTGCGTTTTTTAGGTTTATCTAAATGGACATCTGACAATAGAGACAAAAAACTACTATAATACCAATAAACTGTACTAAACAGTGTTTCTAAGGCAGCAATTTAAATGTAAACTAAAAGTGAGTACTTATCCACAGATAAACTTTATTCTGAAGACAGTTGAAGGAGAGCTCTCCGGGACGTCCTTACTAGGCAGGTGGAGTAAAAAATCTGAAGCACTCAGAGTGCAACAGTTGCTAGGGCAGCAGTTTGAAAGTGGCATGAGACAATTGAGAGTTCCATAATTTGCATAAAATTCCATCTCTCCGGGCGGTTCAACACAGGAGGCTGACTGCATTAAGTTTAATCATAATGAGTGATTCCTGGGGTTAGATTGGACAGTAACAAAATTATGTGTGAACCTGAACAAGTGGCAGAGATGTTTAACAAGTACTTTTGTTCAGGTTATACTAATTCTAGTAATCAAGGAAATGTACAGTTTGTTTCTAAAAGAGCCCCAACCTGTGACAAAAAAAAAACATAGTGAAAAAAAATTGAACAACTGAAAAAGTATGGAGCCCCTAGTTTGGATAATATTACTCCTCAAATGCTTTTGATAGCCAAAAAATACTATCCGGCTTCCTCTGGAGATATTGTTTAATTAAGCAATAATGCCCAACAGGGTGTGTGTCGTGCTAGGATAACATCACGCCTCAGGTGGTTGGGCATGAAGCCACAGCCCGAGTGTGTCCAACAACTGAGACGTGACATTATCCCAAACGACACACACCCTGGAGGGCATTATTGCAATTATACAATGGCCCGTTGTTATATATAAAATAAAAAAATAATTTTAAAGAATGTTTTCATTAGTGTGGAAAAATAATTTTGTTTCTTAAGAGGAGATGCAAAAAAGGAGGGCAGCAATCATGATGCCAGTAGAGCTGTGATGCTGTACTGGGATAACATCACGGGTCCAGCCCAAGACTGACCAATCAGAGTCCAGGATTTCTTGTTGCCATTGTATAATTAAGCAATAAGGCACAACAGGGTGTGGTATATCATGGGATATCGGCATGCCTCGGGTGGTTGGGAGTGCATCCAACCGTCCGAGAAGTAACGATATCCCATGATATACCACACCCTGGAGTGCCTTATTATATTATGAACTGGATCAATTGATATTTTATGCATTTAATATAAAAAGAAAGTTTTAAAATATTTTAATAGTGTTTTTATATGAGTGTAGGTAGACATTTAAAAAAAGTTTGTGTGTGTCATGTTTTAGCCAGTAGGTGGTGCTGTTGCAGGAGGATTTTGTTACAGGCTTAATTGTTGTGGTATTCATTCCCGCACCCCCCCCAGAAGTTTAGTTTACTTGAGCACGTTGATACTGTTTTTTTTGTTTGAGGAGGTGAAGATGATGAGTCGTGCCGTGCTTCTGAGGAAAGCGAGAAGGTAAGGGTCAAGCCTGGTATTGCTGAGGAGCAGGCTGTAGATTTTGCCATTTGGCACGATGCAGCATGGCAGCGAGGGAGAGCAGTACTTGGTGCTCTCAAGGGAAGCACTTGCCACAATGAAAGGAAGAAGATTTTTTTTGTGTTTGTAGAGCGTGTGCTTTGGGTGACATGTATGGGGGGACAGTTGTGAGGATGTGTTCATTTTTTTTTTGTTTGTTTTTTACCGTCTCAGTGGAGGTCTGACTTGCTTCACCATAGAGAACGTTGCACTGGGAGTGAGGAGGCTGGTGGCCGGAGGTTTTCTGAAGCCGTGATGATGTAGCCCGATATCATCATGGCTTCGAAACCCTCTCAGCCAAACAACTTCCTCCATTTACAATCTCCAGTTCATAATAAACTTTTAAAAACAGGAGAGGTGCCAGCAGACTGGAAAACAGCTAAAATAACTCTAATACATAAAAAGGTCCCAAAACAATATAAAACATTTCAGACCCATTAGTCTGACATCTGTTCCAAGTCAATTATAAAGGATAAAATAAATGAACACACTAAAGCACATGACATGGCAGATATTACACAACACAGGTTTACAGCAGGTCGTTCATGTCTTACAAACTTGATTTGTTTTTATGACCCAGTTAGTAAACGTTTGGACAGGGGAACAGCAGTGGACATTATACTGTTGGACCTCTCTAGAGCATTTGATACCATCCTGCATTGGGCTAGAATTCATAAATTAAAAACACATAAAATAGATCCACACTTAATATACTGGATAAGTAATTGGTTGGTTGACAGTACGCAGAGGGTGTCTGTGAATGGAGTCCTATCTGAGATGGGAAGGGTGACTAGTGGGGTGTCACAGTGCTGTTTTGGGCCCTGTGTTGTTTCAGTCATTCATAGCAAACCTTGGGGAAGGTCTGCAAAATAGATTCATTAAGTATGCAGATGACACCAAGTTAGGTGGACCTTAGAAACATAGAAACATAGAATTTGACCGCAGATAAGGACCGCTTGGCCCACCCAGTCTGCCCATTTCCCTACCTAATGGATAAGCTGCAGATCCTAGTTAACCAGCAGCCTACTTCTTCCTACCCCCACCCCCTAGAATTGCCTTATAACTGTCCCATGCATGCTTGAATTCCACCACTGTTTTTGACTCCACAACCTCAGCCGGAAGGCCGTTCCATGCATCCACAACCCTCTCACTATTACCTTGTGAAACCAAGGACGATATTGATTCCATTCAACACAATTTAGATTTAATAACTCACTGGGCATATAGAAACATAGAAACATAGACTTTGACGGCAGATAAGAACCACTTGGCCCACCCAGTCTGCCCATTTCCCTACCTACCGGATAAGCTGCAGATTCTAGTTAAACAACAGCCTACTTCCTGCCACCCCCACTACAATTGCCTTGTGTCTGTCCCATGCATGTTTGAATTCCCCACTGTTTTAGCTCCAACAACCTCCCCAGGTAGGCAGTTCCGCATCTACCACTCTCTCCGTGAAAAAAGATTTCCTCACATTACCCCTGAGCCGTTCCCCCTCTATCTTTAAACTGTGTCCCCTTGTTCTTGTACATCTCTTTTTCTGAAAGATGCTACCCTCCTGGACTTTGTTGATTCCCTTGAGGTACTTGAACATTTCTATCATGTCCCCCGTCCCTCCTTTCATCAAGGGTATACATATTAAGCTCTCTCAGTCTCTCTTCATATGATTTCTGATGTAGACCCTGCACCATTTTAGTTGCCCTCCTCTGGACTGCTTCCATCCTGTCTATGTCCTTGCGTAGATGAGGTCTCCAAAACTGCACACAGTACTCCAGATAGGGTCTCACCAACTGTCTGTACAGAGGGATAACCACTTCCCTTTTATGTTGGCTTGCGCCTTTGCAGCAGTCAACATATTGGGAGAGTGGATATTTGGAGGTGAGGCTGCTGCTGGGCGAATGCAGGACGCGCATCAGTAGGTCGTCCCTCATTCCCAATAAGCCAACATGCTAGCGCTGACACCAACATTATGTAAAGTGAACAAACTTCTAAACAAAGTGCGCTGCAATCAGAGACAAGCTGCGTCATGCAGCAGCACTGTTCTAGATACGTCCACTTTACATAATGCGCCGTCTCCACACAGAGTGCCACGCTGGGAGCCCACGCCAGCATGGCAACTGATGCCATGGCCGACGGGGGTGCCCAATCGCCTGTCGGCTCCACTGTCCTCCCCCCAGTACAGGGTGCCACGCTGGGAGCCCACCCCAGCATGGCAACTGATGCCATTGCCAACAGGAAGTGCCCAATCCTCTGTCGGCTCCACATCCCCCCACCAGCATTCTTCTGCCATGCTGGGAGCCCACCCCAGCGTGGCAAACGTCCCGCATCATCAATTAAAAAAAATAAAACACTGTAAATTGAAAATGGTCCCACGCAGTCTCCCTGCCCCCCCACAACCCGCACACACCCACTGCGCATCCTGCCTCCCCACACCCCCTCTCACCCCCTACTTACCTCCCGGAGTCGTACGACAATCTTGGTGGACCCGGGAACACGTCTGCACTCTTCAAAGCCGACCGCTGAACTGAGGAAATGCCAGTAAGCTGTATAATGGCTAGATAGAGTTTTTAAACTTTGTTGCATATCTCAGGCATTTTGGAATTTCTGCAAATTTTCAACATGGGGTTTTGGGACCCTTCTCATGAATGCTGTCACTGTTATGGCGTTATTCGGGCCCGAAGGGTGATTTCATGATCACTGCACAAAATCACCTTTCAGGACTGAGTAACAAAATGACACTGCCAGCGTTCATAAGGTGGGCTCTCAAGAAGCCTATTTTGAAAATTTGGTGACGTCAAAAAATATTCTTCTGACATCGTTGTACAGTTCCTCGTACACTAAGTAAGTTCGTGAATTTTCAATATTTTCACTCCAGATTTTCAACATTGTCATTTTACCACACCTTCTTATGAGAAATACAGCTGTCATTTTTCACATCTCACCCAAAACGTGTTTCTGCCCATGTAGCGCACAATGGCGCAGTCGGTGTGTGAAATCAATGTACGGGACAAATTAAGAAAATCACAGTGACACCATTCATGAACAGAGGTCTTAAAATAGCTATGTTGAAAATTTGATGAAAAAATTCAAAAAAATGACTTTTATGAGAGTGCATTGCGCAGTTCCTACGCATGCTCGTAAGTTCGCAAATTTTCAATATTTTCACTCCAGATTTTTAACATTGCCATTTTACCACACCTCCTTATGAGCAGTATAGCTGTCATTTTTCACATCTTGCTCAAAATGTGTTTCGCCCATGTAGTGCACAATGGGCATGATCGATGTCTTGAAATCAATGTATGGCACACATTAAGAAAATCACAGTGACACTGTTCATGAGCAGAGGTCTTAAAATGACTATGTTGAAAATTTGGTGAAAAATTCATAAAATGACTGTTTCTGATGCGTTCGCGGTTCCTATGCCACGCTCGTAAGTTTAATAATTTAATATTTCACTCAGATTTTCAACATACCATTTATTACGCCGTTATGAACAGTACAGCTGCCATTTTCATATGTCACCCAAAATGTGCTTTAGCACATGTAGCAGCTCAATAATTGCTGTTGGTGCGAAGCAATGTTTGGGACAGATTCTTAAAATCACAGTTACACTGTTTATGAGCAGAGGTCTTAAAATGGCTATGTTGAAAATTTGGTGACAAAAGTCCATAAAATGACTGTATTCATGAGTGAGCATTACGCAGTTTCCATGCACCCTCGAAAGTTCATGACTTTGTAATATTTTCAGTCAGATTTTCACCAGTGGCATTTTCCACACTTCCTTATGAACAGTACAGCTGTCATTTTTCACAACATGGCAGGTGTGTTTTCACACTTTCAGCGCAGAGATGCGTGGTCGCTGTGGGAAATCATTGTTCGGGACAGATGAAAATCACAGTGACACTGTTCATGATCGGAGGCACCAAAATGCCTGAGTTGACAATCTGCTGTAAAATCCCCAACCTAATTATATTACGGGTGTGCGTTGCACAGTTTCTATGTACGTCATTGACTTCACCATTTTTTTTAATATTTTTACTGCAGATTTGCAACATTGCCATTTTTTACACCTCCCCATGAACAGTACAGCTGTCATTTTTTACATCCTGTTCGGAATGTTTTTGCACCTGTGGTGCTAAATGCCGTAGTCGCTGTGCATAAGCAGCTTTCGGATAACAAACTGATATTGCCACTGTTCATGAGGTGGGGTCACAAAAAACCATGTTGAAAATTTGGAGTGAAAATACCAACGAATGCCTGAGGTATTAGGGTTTCCAACCATAACGCCCAACCCTGTAGAGAATGACAGGCATCAGGGGTGTGACTTGGGATTCTTGCCTGTAATGCTCATACCATTCCACACCCTGCAGCCAGTGAGAGGCATCGAGGTATGCCTTGGACTCTTCGGCCCCAAAGTTCACCCATTCTCCTATATCACACCCATCTCACCATATTTCCTAATGGAATGGAGATTAGCATAAGAGACCAAAGACCCCAAGGAACACCGTGACACTTGTCAGTGTCTGCAGGGGTGGGGTGTGGTGAAATAAGCGTGGCCGTTATGCCTGACGACCCAAAGGCACACCCCAATGCCTGTCACTCTCTGCAGGGTGGTGGTGGGGTGGGCTTCAGTTCAGTACTTCACTGCCATTCCTATTACGCTGCTCTGTAACTTCTATACTACCACTGCCAATGCCAGCAAGCTAACATTCGGCATTGACAAATGCTTGTTCTACTTGTGATGCCCCTTCCTATGCATCCCAGTATCCCCCTGGCTCTCCTTACTGACGTCTCACATTGCTTACCAACCTTTAGATCATCTGATATGACTACCCCCAAGTCCTGTTCCATTTTTGTTGTTGTTAGTACCTCCCCTGCTATTGCGTACTCTTCTCCTAGGTTTTTGTTTCCCATGTGCATTACTTTGCACTTCTTTGCATTGAATCTAAGTTGCCATATGTCTGACCATTCCTCCAACCTTGCCAAGTCCCTTCTCATCCTTTCTACCCCCCCTTGTGTATCAACTGTGTAACAGATCTTTGTATCATCTGCAAAGAGGCATACCTTTCCTTCCAGACCCTCTGCAATGTTAAAGATGTTAAAGAGGACTGGACCCAGTACTGAGCCCTGAGGTACTCCACTAGTGACCCCCCTTTCTTCAGAATGTGTTCCACTCACTATTATCTTCTGTGTCCTGTTGTGCAGCCAGTTTGCAACCCAGGCTACCACCCTGGGGCCCACTCCCCAGGCTGGCTAACTTGATTATTAATCTTTTGTGCGGGACTATGTCAAATGCCTTGCTAAAGTCTAGGTAGGCCATATCCACAGCCCCTACCTGGTCTATTACTTTGGTCACCCAGTCGAAGAAATCCATTAGATTCATCTGACATGACCTTCCTGCTGTAAATCCATGCTGCTTTGGGTTCTGTGCCCCGCTGTCCTCTAGGTACTCAACAATTCTTTCTTTCAGAAGTGATTCCATCATTTTCCCCACCACTGAGGTCAAACTTACAGGTCTGTAGTTTCCTGCTTCTGCCTTGCTCCCGCTTCTGTGAAGGGAAATCACATCTGCCCTCCTCCAGTCCTTAGGTACCACCCCATCCTCCCATGATTTGTTAAAAAAGTGTGGTCAGTGGTGTCACTATGTCATCCCTTAGTTCTTTTAGGATTCTGGGGTGAATCCCATCAGGCCCCATTGCTTTGTCCACCTTGAGTTTTAGGAGTTCTTTCAAGACTCTTTCTTCTGTAAATGGACTGGTGACAACCCCCCTACCCAGAGTGCTTCTATTGTCTGGTTTAGATAACTCCTCCTCCTCTTCTTTTGTGAATACTGAGCAAAAGTATTCATTCAGTATCTCTGGGGTATGACATTTAATACCAATAAGTGCTGCCTAATTCACCTAGGGAAAAACAAACATGCACAATATATACTTAGTAATTCTATACTACATCACTCACAGGTGACAGAGATTTAGGGGTACACATAGACAGTAAACTGGATTTTAGTACACAATGCACAAATGTAATTTCTAAAGCAAACAGGGTGTCTGGAGCAATTCGTAGAAATATTAAGAGCAGAAGGGCAGAGGTGTTGTTGCCTCTCTATAGATCATACCTGAGACCCCAGTTGGACTTCTGTAATCAACTTTGGAATCCACATAAAAGGGGGGAACATTGTAAGGTTAGAAAGAGTGCAGCGTGGTATGGCTAAAATAATATCAAATGTCAAAGCTCTTACATATAAAGAAAGAATTGAAGATTGGGACTATATACCTTGCAGGAGAGGGCAAACACGAGGGGACCTAATCTTATATTTTGATGTTGTCGAACGGTTGAGAGAAGCCCTCACAGGTCCCCTCTGTTCTCCCTGCTTGAAGCTCCAAGGCTGGCCGTAGGAAGGGTCATGAGGGCAATGGTTGAGAGAAGCCCTCCCCAGGTCCCCTCTGTTCTCCCTGCTCGAAGCTCCAAGGCTGGCCATAGGAAGGGTTGTGGGGGCAACAATTGAAGAAAGTCCTCCCAGGTCCCCTCCGTTCTCCTGCTTGAAGACTCCAAGACTGGCCGTAGGAAGGTCTACGCTTCAGGACTGCACTGCGTTTTCAAACCTTGGCGCCTTTTTTCTTCAGCTCCCTGGCGCTGTTTTACTCACTGCTGCAGCCGCTTTGAAACTCGAATCTCCAGGGTGTGAATTTATTTGTGCCTACAAGACTTAAATTAAATCCTGCCTGCTTTAGTTTAATTCATTTTAGCTGAATCTGTACCACAGCAGCTGCTTGCAGGCTTGAATTTTCACCCCCCCAACCCACCTGCTCCTCCGCACTTTATTAAATACGCCAGTAATCCTGCCCACTTTCATTGCAGCCTGTATATCACTTGAAGGGCAGTCCTACTCCGCCCCCCTTGCTGCTTCTGTCTTAATTGTAACCAGCGAGGCAGTCTTTCTATATTCTCCCCTCACTCTTGCCTACTCCCCACGTTTTCCCTTGTCCTGCACATAGTTTTTCTGCCAAATAACTCAGAGTGCATCCAATTTTTTTTTCCTTCCCCTATCCAACTCCCCCTGATCCTGTCTGCGTCTCTTATATAGCACTCTATTGAAATTCCTGCCTCTTGTGCATAATTGTTTTATCATCTGCCTACCCCTGGTCTCTAAGGGTATCACTCAATCTGCCTTTTATTATAGGTGTCGCCCTGCCCTTTAGTCACCATTTCTGCCACTGGAATTCTACTCTTTATATGGGACTGTCCCCCCTGATTACCAGAAGTTTCTTTCACTGCATACATAATGTTCTCCCTTGTCCACCCAAGGACACTTCTGGTGATATCAGGATTACTACCCACCATTATCACCCTCTCCTATCTCTCACTTAAAGCGATTTACCAAGTTTGGATATATGAACACATATACTGCAAGGTGACTGCATATAGAACTGATTCACAATGTATTTTGATAGATGCAAAGCCTATTTTAACAAATGAAATCAGGTTTTCACCCTCACAAACCAGGAAGTGTCATTTTGTGTATTGGAGCCTGTATTTGGTGACCTTTGACACTCATTACCTTTACAATGTCACCACAGGGAGATCTGTGCTCTGCAATTAAAATTAGTTCTTGGTCACAGAATTCTGCCTTGATAACAGAGCTTTTGGTGCAGCATGCATCACAACAATGGCAATGTCAAACAGTTCATTTCAGAGTCTGATGATGAAAGCATTATGTTGTCCTGCACTAACAGTGATCTTTCAGACACTGACATAGTGCCACAATTTGACAACCGCTGCATAGTAGATCTCCATAGGGATGACCCTATGACAGCAGCGAGAATGATGTGGGCAGTAGCTCAGGCAGTCACAGCAGTAGTCCTGATCCATTCCAGTACAGCAGCGAGAGCAGACTTAGCAACACAGACTGTTAATATTATATTTTGCTACTTAGTGCTACGGTTTGGTTCCCGTCATTGCTGTTATTTTACTGTGCAAAATCGAGGGTATGGTGTGTGTTCTGTTACTCCCAGCATCGATCTGCCCACACAAATGCTAGTGATAGTACCCTGGGTTTTATGTTTCTTTTTTTGGGGGTTGCTTTCCCTATCACGAATGAGTTGTTGGCCACTTCAGCTTGACACTGAGAGCACGGCTCGATCTGGTGGCATTGCTTGAGCAGGATAAATAGCTACATTTGTCCAAATTCCTCACCTGGTACTAGTTAGTAGTGACCTCCACCAATTGATTTATGAGTCACTCACTCTGATGGAGCACAGGGTGGAAATTATAAGCAGGTACCTTTTACTCCAACCATTGCAAACCTTCCAGCTGCACATACACTTAGAAAAATGCTGCAGCATAGAACTTTTATTATCTGTAAATTATTTATACTGTTTGGGTCTGTCTTTGCTCTAGAGCCAAATAGTCTACGCTATAGCTTTCTTCTCTGTGTATCTGTGTTTGGGGTGGGGGGCCTGCTTGTACTTTCCCTTTAGAGGTATCAGTGATTGAGTAACGTGTTGAAGTCACCAGTTCCCTGTTTATGGCATGCTATAAATTTAAAACTACAAATTATTGCACCAGCTTTGTGTTACCTCTAAGCGCTCAGGAACTATACAGACTACAGCTGTCATTAGTGTCTGCATAAACATCTGTAACACCATCCTGGCATTGGCTTATGCCGCTACATGTGTGCCTCCAGGTGCATTATGAATTGAGCAAAAATACACAGTACAGTCGGTGATCGTCCCCCAACCCCCAAGGTTAAAAATAACACTGCCAATACCCTTGTCATGGAGAAAGAGACTGCATTTATGTTTAGATAGCCTAAGTACCGTTTGATTGGTCCACTACAAAAAGGGACATATCCTTGCAGTATTTACTCAAGTGTTAGACTGTATTTGAACCACCCTTCCTCAATTAAGTCACCATACTTCATTACCACTTCGGTCTGTGTCAAGCCATTTGTGTTTTCCCATTTTTTCCATTACAGTGGATCTTTGATGCATATGCATAAAGTGTACAGCATGGTGCATTGTGTAGACTCCCTGCATTCATTGCTATGTAGCCCATATTTTGGTTCAGACATTATTCCCTAAATATGCCAAACTGACTAGCACACTTTGCAATATAACACCATAGAAGCCATACATTGGTACCACAGTGTCAGGAGAGGATGGTAACTGCAGTTTCTTCTTTTGCTGATGCTCTGGAGCACATACAGTGATGCTATAATCCTAATTATAAATAAAGACTATATGTTAAAATGTTAAAAAGCTAAGTGTTTAATTTTGAGATACACTGTAAACTATGTACAGTATATAACTGATTTTACTGCATTCATTTGTAAACTTAGCAAGGAGCTGGCAAGCTGGAGAAACAATTCAGTGCACCATGTCCCTTTATTCATGCACATCTAAGCATACTTTGGTGATCAGCGTTTGGTGCTTGCATGAGAACACCAAATGAGCCCAAGAAAACACAGGAGCACAGGAAAAAATATAAACTGTCTATAATGATGGTGACAATCAGAAATGTAATAGCAAAGGCAGTTTACTGAAGCAATCACACTGGAAGCAGCGCTTGCCAAAAAACACAGTTTTTGCACTGTTCTCCTGGGATTGGACTGTGCAGCTCAGTGCTTATACTCTTGCTGCACATTGCAATTCTGAACTGTTGAAAAGTCATCCATTTAACACAGACCTCTATGTATCAATACTGAAAAGCTTACTGCAATTTATAGATCTGCCCAGTTCAAAAGTCATCCTTAATCCGCTACAGATTACAGCTCCACCAGTTAAAAAATTTATTTTACACAGACTTGTTGTTATAATTATGTACTTGCAGCACTTATTACAACTGTAACACTGTACTCAAGCAATGTAGATTGTGATGTTCCTAGAACTGATGGACCTAGGACACAGAGCTTAGTCAGATGAGTAAAATTGAAAATCAGGAGAAATTACCACTTCTGCAATCCCAAAAGCAAGTATAACAGCTGCCAGTATAACAAACCGTTTCAGTCATCAGTGCTGTAATTTTTGCCAGTTCAGTTTTGGATCTGCACTCACTGAGGCTGGGTCCAAGAAAGATGAATGAACGAGCAGTGAGAAAGGTGAGTGGGAATACCTTCCCTGTGCTGATGTCACTCATGCATGTGGATGCACTGCTCATGTACGAACTTCAAAACAAAGAAAAAACTTGCAGAGACAACTGTGGCACAAAAATGTTAAAAACTAAGCATCTGAATATATTTAATACTTAACTTCAGGGCAGCTGAGCTTTGCATCACTCAGTAAAGGAACGTGATCTGCAAACATGACATCGGGGAAGTTGGTAATCACTTTAACATACCAGCTGGGTCCCACTGCCATGAAGAATTCTCCTTTGTCTTCTAACCTTCTACCAACTAGAACCTTGCTCCATCCCTTAACCTGTCCCTCTATGTAACATCCTTCCAAATTAGAGCATTTCCTACTCTACCACCCTACTAGCTTGCCCAAATGCCTCAAGCGCAATTAAAGATTCTACAAAGAAGTTTGGGTGATGCTTCATGCGCTTATGCTTATCTGGGACATAGAATCCAACCCTGGCCCCCTGGAATGCCAGGCCCACTGATGACTCCTCATGGTTTTCCCTAAGGGCTTGAAAATTGCCCACATGAATATCAGAAGTTTACCAGCAAACTTTCCTGACCTTGAAGCCTGGATAGCCCACTATCGTCCAGATGTACTAGGACTGACTGAAACATGGCTCAGGCCAGTTATGCCTGATTCCATGTACAAAATAACTGGCTTCAACTTGTCCAGATCCAATCACCCCACCAAACAAAGGGGTGGAGGAGTTGCCTCTATTATAAAGAGCATCTCAATATCCGTACACCAGTCCTGGATAGCAAGTCACTGTGAAGCTCTGCATACGGTTATACAATTAGGTGGTGATAAAAGGCTAAATCTGATTTGTGTATACAATCCCCAAAGGGACTCTGCCTGGCTTAAATGGGCTCTTGGATTATCTGTCCACTCTAAAGGGTAGATCTGAAGTCATATTAATGGGAGATTTCAACCTAGACCTATCAGGGGTCACGCTGGTTCGTACACTGAAGCTCTCGCCCGACTTTAACCTAGCTCAACTGATTTCTAGTCCCACACCAATCTCAGCTAGTTATGAGCACCAATCTCTCCTGGACTGGATGGCTACAAATAGAGCAAATAAAATAATTGCTGCAGGGACCTTTTCGGATTCTATTAGTGATCACCTGCCTACTTTCTGTGTTTGGAATGGCCACTGCCTTAAACCCCCGCCAAGAATCATACGATTTTGGGATTTTGCCAAACTAAACCGAACTGCACTTCTCCAGGATATTTATAACATAGACTGGTCTCCTATCTATCACACTGATGATGTAAACACAGCACTTGAATACCTGATGTCTCAGCTTCTAGCCCTTCAGAATCTGCACATCCCTCTGGAAAAAGGGTGTCTCAGGGGCTCCCCTAACAAATGGCTAAAAAAAGACCTCCTTCGAACCATGAGAAGAAGAGAAAAGGCCTGAACCTTGGTGAAGAAGTCCCAACAATCAGAAGACTGGGATAACTATAGACAATTGAGAAATGCCTGCAAAAAAGATATTCAGACTGCCAAAAGGAACTACTGCCTTAAGCTTCTCCAATCCTCATCGGGTGATACCAGGGTTTTTTGGAACCACATCAAAAATATCATTGGGCAAAGGCCCAAGACGGCTATTACCGACATGACACTGAATGACGAAACTGTAATAAGTTACCTACTATTGCTAATGCTCTTAATGATCAATTCTCGGATCTCTCTGAATGCATTGAGAAATTCAACCAACCTCTTGCACCACCTCCTGAGGTGCAAATTCAGCACAAAACCTCCTTTCATCTCACATTAGTCTCCTCCACTGAGGTGCCACATCTCCTTAAATCAGTATCCCCTAATGGATCTGCAGGTCCGGATGGGTTACTGCCGAGCTTTTTGAAACAGGCAGCCCCTGCTCTTGCTGTCCCTATTGCAAGAATTTTCAGTCTTTCCACACTTACCCAGACAGTGCCTACACTGTGGAAAACCGCCCGTGTTGTCCCTGTTCACAAAAAAGGGGATACCAAAAATATGGCAAATTACAGACTGATTGGCATTCTCTCTCTACCCTAAATAAACTTCACGAGAGGCCATCGCCACCAGGTCTCAAATTACGTGCACTCACAACCTTATATCCCCTGCTGAACATGGATTCCAAACAGGGCACAGCACCACAACTGCACTACTTCAGTTGACAAATGAAGTCCTTACAGCGATGATGACCTAAAATCATTCAAGCAGACCTCTAAAGCAGTAGGTAAGGCTAGGGGGGTGTTAGGGTGTATTAGTAGGGGTATCACAAGTCGTAAGAGGGAGGTAATAATCCCTCTGTACAAGACATTGGTTAGGCCCATCTGAGTACTGCGCAGTATTGGAGGCCACACCTTCACAAGGACATTAATCAAAATTGAGGCAGTCCAGAGAAGGGCAACCAAAATGGTGCAGGGACTGCATCAGAAGACATATGAGGACAGATTAACGGAGCTCAATATGTATACCTCATGCGCAGGAGGGAGAGAGGTGATATGATCGACATTTAAACACCTTAAGGCATAAACAAGGTGAAAGAGTCTAACATGTTTAAATATAAGAAAAATTGCAGGACAAGAGGACACAGCATGAGATTAGAGGGAGGCCGATTAAGGGGAATGTGAGGAAATTCTTTTCACAGAAAGGGTGGTAGATGCATGGAATAGCTTACCACAAGAAGTGGTGGCTATGAATACAGTGCAGGGCTTCAAACAGGCATGGGATAGGCATAAGGGAGCAATAC
Organism: Neoceratodus forsteri; assembly: GCA_016271365.2. Taxonomy (NCBI): domain Eukaryota; kingdom Metazoa; phylum Chordata; order Ceratodontiformes; family Ceratodontidae; genus Neoceratodus; species Neoceratodus forsteri. Next base: position 772,501,044 of record CM057453.1, on the reverse strand, counting down.
AAATGACTATGAATAGATAGGTCACTGACAGAGCAAAAGGCCGATGGCACATTTATAAGGTAGAAAAAGAAATGGGCAGACTGGATGGGCCTTGCGGTCCTTATCTGCCGTCAACTTCTATGTTTCTATGTTTCTATGATGGATAAGAGCCTGCTCACGGGGGCATATTTATCAATCTCACAAAGGCATTTGACCTTGTGAATCACACTCTGCTACTTTCCAAACTGTCCTGCCTTGGTCTTGACCAGTCGACCATCTCCTGGTTTGATAGCTACCCCTCAGGGAGGTTGCAATATGTTCAAATTGAAACTGCCATTTCAAATCTTTCCTCTACCTCTGTTGGAGACCCCAAGGTTCTATTCTTGGCCCTCTACTTTTCTCTCTTTCATTAACAACTTGCTCTCCCTTCCTGCTCTGCTCCTCCTCATTGGTCCTTTATGCTGATGGCATGGTGCTTCTCTCCAGTGGTAAAGATCCCTTATCAGTAAGGGCAGATCTTCAAGCTGACTTCAACTGCTTGTAGGAGTGGTTACTACAAACAGGTTCCTACTGAATGCTAAGAAAACTGTAACTATGCTTTTTGGCCCCCTCAAGAATCAGATCTCTTACTCCAGATTTTTGATACGTTCTTAGATGACTCTCTCTGGAATTTGTTACCTCTTTCAGGTATCTAGGAGTCACTCTCGATCCATCTCTTGACTTTAACCTCCACATTGCGGCTACATGTGTCGATTTACTCCGAACTTGGTCTTGCCTTTAAAATTAGATCCTCCTCAATGATGCCTGCTTGCTATAGCACAAGGTTTTTCCTCCCTCTCTGACATATTACTCTCAGGTTTACCTTAAAGCTAGCAAAGGAGCGCTCCAGAAATGGAGCACCTGCTATAACAGTATATGCAGATTTGCTCTCTCCTCCACAGACTTATCCATCATTGTCATCTCTACTCAAAACTGAATTGCTCTCCCCAGCTTCTCTCAGACACTATTCTGCTGGCTGTGTAATTGATAATATTATCAGAAAGGGTCCCTAGAATACCTTGCTAAACTGTTAATGCAGCCCTCCCAAGCATACCTCCTCAGGGCATCCCTCCTCAGGGCATCTGTTCAAACCCAACTTGAAATTCCCAGATATCTCACTAAAAAGGAGAACTTTCCTTTACCATATCTGCCCCATTTCTGAACTCCATTCCCCCACATCAAACTCTCCATATCCCACAAGGCCTTTAAACTGGGTCCTCGGGCACACCTAATAGAATCTGACTGCTGCTTTTGTGCTTTAACTTGAGACTTACTCCTAGCATCTTTTCCTCCCTTGGCACTTACTGTTTTCCTGCTTGTTTCTAAAATCTGCATGTTCCTACATCCATCAGGAATCCTACTGTTATAAAGCTACTTTTAAGTTTGTTTGCTGTTTGTCATTCAATTAGTCAATGATGTATCATCTGGTGAAATTAATGAATGTAATGTTATTTGTTTTCTTAGCTGTCACTGATAAGGACTGTATTTGGCAGTATACTGTCAAATGTTTTGTTATCACTTCATGCTGCGTCATGAAATACTTTTTAATTTTGACTCTGGTCTCCTGCCTGTACTCTCCCGGGTCATACCTGAATATAGGCAATATTCTTGCCTAGTGTACTTACCCGGTAAACAAAAACCTAATAAATGAATAAATAAATCAAGAATAATACACCTAAAGAGGAACTAGGCATTAAACAAAAAAAATCAAGACTTACAAGTGCAGGGTAACAGACTGAAAACAAATAAAAGGAAGTTTTTCTTTACAGAGAGTGGTGAACTTGTGGAACAGTTTACCAGAGACATAGAAACATAGAATGTGATGGCAGATAAGGACCGCTTGGCCCACCTAGTCTGCCCATTTTCCTACCTAACAGATAAGCTGCAAATCCTAGTTAACCAACAGCTTACTTCCTCCGACCCCCCACTAGGACTGCCTTATGTCTGTCCCATGCATTCTTGAATTCCCCCACTGTTCTTGGCTCCACGACCTCCTCAGGGAGGCTGTTCCATGCATTCACAACCCTCTTCAGAAAAAATACTCTCATTATCTCTGAGCCATCCCCCATCTATCTTCAAATTGTGCCCCTTGTTCTTGCAATATCTCTTTTCTGAAAGATGCTACCCTCTTGGACTTTGTTGATTCCTTGAGGTACTTGAAAGTTTCTATCATGTCCCCTCTCTCCCTTCTTTCCTCAAGGGTATACATATTAAGCTCCTTTAGTCTTTCTTTGTATGTCTTCTGGTGCAGACCCTGCACCATTTTGGTTGTCCTCCTCTGGACAGCCTCCACACTGTCTATGTCTTTGCGGAGATGGGGTCTCCCAAACTGTGCACAGTACTCCAGATGGGGTCTCAACAACTGTCTGTACAGAGGAATAACAACTTCCTGTTTTGTACTATTGATGCCTCTCCCTATGCATCCCAGTATCCCTCCAGCCTTCCTCACTGCCTTCTCACATTGGTTGCCCACCTTCAGGTCATCTGATATAATTACCCCCAGGTCCCTTTCCATTTTTACTGTTGTCAGTATCTCACCCCCCACTGTGTACTCTTCCCCAGGGTTTTTGTTTCCCAGGTGCATTACCTTGCACTTTTTTGCACTGAATCTGAGCTGCCATACATCTGACCATTCCTCCAACCTTGCCAAGTCCCTTCTCATCCTTTCCACTCCATCTTGTGTATCAATCCTGTTGCAGATCTTTGTGTCGTCTGCAAAGAGGCATACTTTTCCTTCCAGTTCCTCTGCAATGTCACTTATAAAGACATTAAAAAGGACCGGTACTGAACCTAGTACTGAACCTTGCGGTACCCTGCTAGTAACTCTCTTTTCTTCACTGTGGACTCCATTTACTACTACCCTTTGGGCCCTCTTGTTTAGCTAATTTTTATCCAGGCTACCACCTTGGGACCCACTCCAAGGCTGGCTAACTTGTGTATTAATCTTTGTGTGGTAAAGTCTGGTACAGAGTGGTAATAGAGACATTTTTAAAAAAGGTCTTGATAACCTTGTTCAAAATGGTATGAAATTACATTACTATTAGAAAAACATAGCAGCACATATGGGCTTATGCCTTTTTGCTCCTTACCAATAGTGACAATAGTAGTGACAATGATGGGCTTAACTCCAAAAAAAGGCTGCTATTGCCCACCACAAATCCTTCAAGAAGGCCACCCATAAAATCATGTTAGCACCCCTCGGCTGCTGGCATTGATAAGAACATTGAGAAGAAATATCAGGTGGACAAACAGGGTTCTGAATATTTATATTCTCACTCTGATCATGAACTCATGTGGGTTGGAGTAGCATACTGACCAAAGATGCAGGCATGCCAGACCATGATGTTGTCAATAGCACAGGCAGCTGTGTATTGACAGTAGACGATAGGGGAGAGCCACCCCAGACCTGTGTAGAGGTCACAGTTGTGGGTTAACTTTGGTGCAAAGAGGGCAAAATGACAGATGTTACTGTAGCAAATATCCCATTTACTTAAAGACTGTTTTACTTGCTCCCAAGTAGGAGCACAGGCCATGGGAGAGACCTGGCCGTAGGACACCCTGTGCAATGGCTAACCTTGCAGTGGGTGGGAGAGAGTATCTGAATTTGTAGGCAAGACCAAGCTTAATGTTGATGGCCTTACAGGTGCTCAACATGTGCAGGTTAAAATCAAGTGCTGGGGTCAAGGGTGATGCCAAGGTACTTGAAGGAGTAAATGGCTTCAAGGGAGGTGTTATCAGAACAGTGAATGGAGAGGGGATGGGGTTGCCCCAAATTTGGGGCCCAGATCAGAAAAGCATGGCAAGTGTGTTTTTGGAATTAAGGAGTAGTTTATTGTAATTAAGCCAGGAGTACACTGTCCTAAAGTCAGAATTCAGTTTGGAGTTTATTTCCATGATGTTTGAGGCGTGGTGTACAGTACCATGTCACTGACATATAGAAGAGTGGAGCACGTGGAGACTGTTATTGGTAACTGGTTGGTGAACAGGAGAACAACAACAGACCAAGAATGGATTCCTGGGTGACACCAAGCTTGATGGGGAAGATTGTGATTTGACACCGTTAATATCACCAAACTGCTGCCTATCAGATAGGAAGCTTGATCCAGGAGGACATGGAAGATGAGAAACCCAGGTTAGCTAATTTGGCAAGTAGTAGGGAGTTATCCACTAGATCAAACGCCTTTGTTAGATCAATGAAAACTGCTCCTGTGAGTAGCCCTCCATCCATGGCTTTTTTTATGTCACTTGTGAGTTGTACTGTGTGCACACAAGAGGCCATGTTGGGCTGGGGATAGGAGGTTGTAGTGAGTCAGATGTTCAATTATCTGATCTGCTACCAGCTTCTCAAGAATGGGCAGAACTGCTATGGGGCGTTAGTGTTAGAGTTATCTTCTTTTTTGTGGATGGGAATTATTCTGGCAACCTTCCAGAGTGAGAGGACAGCCCTTGGTCCAGGATGGCACCCCAGCTCGACAGGCTGGCATCAGTTGTCAGGATTAGCTCTGGAGGAACTTCCAATGGAGACCCCTTGCTTAGCATCTTGGAGTTCTCCCACCAATTCAGCGATTGTCAAAGAGGTTGAGTAAGCAGGATCATGGCTTGGTAGTCCTCTGAGGCCAGGTCCCAGACCATTAGCATTCCATTCTGAAGAGGTTTCAAGCTAGCCCACGGAAAGAACAGTTATGTACTCACTGTAAGAGCAGATCTTCGAAAGAATTTCTCATCAGACCACACCTATGGAACTTTTTTTTTTTTTTGTAGGGTGTATTTCTCTCTCTGTCTTCGGAGCATCTCTCAGGGTCTCACTTGACAGCCGCCACACTCAACTGCCTACCTGAACTGGCTACTTCAGAAGCTACATTGGGTATGTGAGATCTGGGTCTCTCCTTGCCCCATGGAGAGGCCTCCCAGATCTCAAGGAGAACCGAGTCCCAGCCGGTATTAGGCATGTGGTAGGTCAGCTTTCCAGTGATCGCCATCACGTCACCCGAGGGCAGAGGGTTTTTTCCATGTTTTATTCCTGCCCGGAGCATGGACGTACAATGATGCCCCGCCCAGCGAGCATGCACCCCCGCATGCCTTTTGAAGACGACCACTGTGTTCCAATCCCCAAGCATCTGCTGCCATGCACTCCAGTGCCCACAGCCTCTGCCAGGGTGTGCCAGTGCATCTGGAGATCCCCGACCCTCCCAGGACTAGGAGAGTTGTCTCACGGACACTCAATCCTAGTCCTCCTACCGATCTCGCTCCCCAAGCTCGCTCCCGAACTTGGTCGCCAGTGTGGCGTGAGGTGAGGCATCCAGCGCCTCAACCCTCAGCACCACTGGGTCAGCCACACCTATGGAACTTACAGCCACCAGGTACTAGGACCACATGGAAAACTTTTGCAAGCAGTCCACTAGGGGCCACCCACAACAACGTCAGACATCAGCTACTATATAAAAGTGAGCAGCCCCTTCCCTCCTCAGTTCTTAGTCACAGATCATGCTTAGAGGACCTCCCTGTAGGGAACCAGGGCAGAACCTAGGGCTCTACCAACTGGGCAAGGCAAAGAACACCAGACAGATAGATAGATCCTCATGGAGAAGGAGGAGCACTCACCAGAGTCTCAGGATCCTGTAGGGGAAAGGAGGGTGGGACGGCATGGCCTGATAAAAGCAATTCTCTCAATCTACTGTTATGGTGACTATCTAACTGTTCTATCTTCTTCAAAGTTATGTCTTTCATCAGGCCACTCCTATGGAATGAGTACCAAGTAGTACTGACCATAATCAGTCTGCATGGCTGGAGCCTACAGGCCTAGGAAAGCAGGCCCTGATACACAGCTAGGCCAAAGGCCGCCCTTTTTTGAGAGGCAATGTCCAGACTGTAGTGTTCAGTGAAAATGTGGACAGTACTCTAGGTGGCAGCCACACACATTTCTGCAGCGAACACATTTTTGAAACATGCAATATATGTGGCCATGCCTCTAGTAGAATGAACACGAACAACCCCAGGAAGTTCTTTACTGTACTTTCTATAATAAAAAGTAATATAGTTTGTTAACCACTTAGATGGACACTGTTTAAAACTAGCACCCTCTTTCCCAGTGGTGAATGAAACAAAAGCTATGAGAACTTCCTGCAGTCCTTCGTTTGGTGTATATAGCACCCGCGTATTCTATGTACATCTATAGTAAGGAGCAATGCTTCCCCTGGATTGGCATGCTCAGAAAATAAATTGACAGGTGGATGGCTTGATTTATTTTTTTTTCTATATGTAGTTTATGGTATTTTTCCATTTTCTCCCTGTAACCCAGCCCCCTATCTCAGACATGCGCATGTATGTGGAGGCATGCACACACTGTGTCTCGAGGTACCCACCCACTATGTGTCACCCCCCACCAGCTACACTGACCATCGGGCCCTCCACCCGGTGACAGCATGACTATGGGGGGGCAGCGACTGCCCCCCAGAAAGGAGAGCTGCCTTCCAGCTGCTCAATCCTGCTCTGACCCTCCCCCTACCTGCTCCCAAATCCGGGTCGCCAGCGTGGTGCAAGGAAAGGTGTCCAGCGCCTCAGCGCCACATGGCCGCGTGAATGGTTTGATTTAAAGTAAACTCAGATACCACCTTTGGTAAATATTTACGATTAATATGCAAATACACCCTGTCTTTGTGGAAAATCAAATAAGGAGGTTCACACATTATAGCCTATAGCTCTGAAGTCCTTTGAGCAGAGGTAATGATAATTCAAAACACTTTCCATGAAAGATGTAAGTCCACAGCCATGGGGCTGGCCCAAAAGGAGCCAAGTAAGTTTTTCTAAAACAAAGTCGGGTCCTAAGCCAGGATTGGATTGCAGATGAGGGGTGCTTCAAGTACAGGATGCCTCTCAAGAATGTACAGACCACCTCCAGCTGTGCAACTGTATGACCCTCAATAGGCACATGCACATTGATAGAGCAATATTGCAGGCCTGCATCTGACAAAGACAGGAGGTACTCTAGAACCTGATTTACTGAGCAGGTAAATGGATTTAAATGATGAAAAGCAGCACACAAAGCAAACCACTTCCATTTCGTGGAATAAGTGGCCTTAATGGAAGGCTTTCTGTCAGCCACCAGGACCATCAGCCACCTTTTGGGAAACCCCAGATCTAGCAATGGCTATGTTTTCAGAAGTCATGCATGGAGATGAAACGATTTGAAGTCTGGATGGACCAGGGTTCCCTGTTCTTGTAACAGAACTCCCTGGTGTAAGAGCAAGGGTACCGTGGTTCTGCTGCCAACTTCTGCAGTAAAGAGAACCATATCTGTCAAGACCAAAGGTGAGCAATGAGGATTAGAGTGTCCCCTCCATCTGGAACTTGAGTAGAACCCTCTGAATGAAAGGGGAGGGAGGAAAGGCATACAGGAACCTCCCCTTCCAAGAGAGGGACAATAAGTCATGCCAGAAAACTCCAGGCCCTGGAACAAGCAAGCAGAAAAGTGGCAGTTTTGCATTGTGTGGGGATGCAGAAAGGTCCAACTCTGGATGACCCTGTTGAACAGATCTTCCATCTTGGAGGTCAGCAGTTCCCATTCTGCATCCTGAACTGAGACCTGCTTAGCCTGTCTGCCAAGACGTTTTGGGCACCTGAAATATGTACTGCTGACAGTTCTAGACCATGCTCTAGAACCCAGTAGAAGACTCACATTGCTTCCCTGCACAGGGGGTAAAATTGAGTTTCCTCTTGCTTATTCATGTAATGCATGACACTGACATTGTTCATCTATGCTAACAGAGGACCCAGGGACGGGTGAGTCTGGAAGGCCTGTAGACCATATGGAACAGCTTGCATTTCTAGAACATTTATTTGCAGGGTGCTCTCCACTGTGGTCTATGTACCGTGCACCAGATGGGGCCCCAAATGTGCCCCCCAAGCCCATCCTCGACACATCTCTAGTTAAAATCTAGTGAGGGAGGGAATCAGCAAAGAACTCCCCTTTAACAGGTTGCTGGGTTCCATCCACCACTTGAGCACCTTGTGTACAGGAGAGGCTACTAGAACCCTTTAGTCTAGATCATCTGTGAGTTGCTTCCACTGGGCTCTTAGGGTCCACTGAGGGATATTAGTGTGTAGTCTGGCCAGAGGTATCATGACAATGGCCACTGCCATCAGTCCCAGGAGTCAAAGGAATGTCCTGGATGAAACATACCTACTGTTGTTGACCATTTGGGCCAGTGCAATCAGATGTTCAGCCCTGTCCAGAGGCAGGAAGGCTGAGCCTTGGGCTGTGTCCAAAACTGCCCTATATACTGTTGGTGCTACAAGGTGTCAAGACAGACTTGGGTACATTGACAGTTACTCCTAGGGCATTGAACATCTGCCTTGTTTGAGCTAGGTGTGGAGGAGCTACCTTGGGATGAGCTTTCAGTAGCCAGTCATCCAGATAGGGAAATGCATAGAGGCCTTCCAGCGCTGCTGCCACCACTGCCAAGCATTTGGTAAAAACCCATGGTGCAGATGACAAGCCAACAGGTAATACTCTGAATTGGTAGTGTTCTCCCTGAAACAGGAACCTCAAATACTTTCTCTGAGGTTTGCAAAGTTTGATAAGAAGGTAGACACACTTCATGTCACAGGAACAGATCCAATCCCTTGCTTGTAGTGGTCAGAGCAAGCCCTGTAGGGTGACCATCCTGAACTCTTTGTACTCTATAAAAAGCAGTTTAGGTCCCAGAGATCCAGAATAGGTCCCAGGTCTCCTGTCCATTGTGGAATGAGGAAATACAGAGAGTAGAACCCTGTGTTTTTCTGTTCCAAAGGTACAGGTTCTATGGCACTCTTCTGAAGCAAGCTAAGGACTTCCTCCAGGTGCAGAGGAATATAGTCTGAAGAATAGAGTGTAGGCACTGGTGGGTGATCTGGAGGCAGTTCTAGAAGCTCCAGAGGATGGCCTGTGCATACTGTACTCTGGTTATCCTCCCCGGAACTATCATTAAAGGCGGAGGAGGGCTCTCGACTGTCAATAACTTGTTTGTGAGACTGATCAACGGTGGAGCAGCTTTGTTCATCTGTTCGCACTGTCCATCAGCCCACGATCAGCCATGGAGCAGCATTGTTTATCTACTGTTGTCCCCCAAGGATTATCATTAAAGGGAGGAAGTTGGACTGTTTGGAGACCTGTAACGGGACCCTATTGGCCGTGAAGAAGCATTGCACATCTCCTGGTTACCTCCTCCCAGGATTATCATTAAATGGGGGCTTGGATGGTTGGTGACTGTTAGAGGGACTCAAAATACTGGTAACTATCACCCAGGCCCTCTGGAGTTGGTGGAGACAAGCTCCATTGGGAGCCTGGAAGTGTTGCTCCTACTAACTTTTCTATTTCCTCATCCCAATATTGGTTACTCTGAGACCGAGTTGGTGACGGGCCCTCGGTCCTATAACCTTTGGGTTGTGAGGTTTGATTTGGAATTGCATTAATCATTTACACTTGATTCAGATGGTAGGCCCTGTCTGGTAGGGCCATATTGCTTTAGATCCAAGGGTCTGTGCTTAATTAAATTCTAAGGCTATATCTGTGTTTTTCATTTGCTGCCCTGGTGGGGGTGGGTAAAAAGGGCTGTTTTGGGGTTGTGGGGGGGTTTGGGGGTTGGGATTAGTGTGTGAATGAATGTGACTGATTGAGGTGAGGTAATTTGTGATTCAGCTATGTGAGTTGGGGGTCTTTTATGAGAAGGGAGTTGGGTGTTTTATTTTACTTTGTTTGGTATGTGTTTTGGGGTGTGTGTTTAGGATAATCTGTTTACTATTGAGTGAGAGTGGTGTGAGTGGTATTAAGTGTGTGAGATAGGATCTTGTTGGGGCTGTTCAGGGGCAGGGAGGCCAGGACAGTACACAGGGCATCTCAGCTGCATGACCTTCAGCCCTTTATCCACCTCCCAGTTTCTAACATCACAGTAAGACGCTGTCAGGAGGTGGAGATAATTAAAACATATCTCCCCAGGGATCCGTGATGGTCGTATCCACTTGAAAGAAGATATTCCTTTAATTAATATGGCCACCCCTCGACACGAAGATAAATCCCCTACTGCAAAAACTTGAGATATTCCTTGTCTACTTAGCCAGAGCGATTCCGCACATACCAAGTGTGTTTCTTGAAGTGGGATAATACCTGCGTTCAGAAGGGCACAATTCTTGAGTATCTGATACCTTTTCGAAGCATCTCTTGCTCCTCTGACATTCCATGTGACTATTTTAATAGGACTGTTAGCCATTTTTATCAACTCCAGGTATCAACCATAAAGTTCACAACATCTCATAAACCAACCCCATAAGGCACACTCCATCCCCACCCCCATTCATTCCTCCCTATAACATTATAATTAGAAGCTGACAAATCCAATACAAAAATATAAAGTATGCTATCCAGTACAATGTTTACCTTTAAATCCTCTATTCGAGGAATAATTAAGGTGTTTAGCAAGAATGTTGAGACCCTGGATACCAATAAAGCCCCTCCCTCCCCCCTTTAATAAAACCCCATAACTATTTACATTAGGCCTCTCACCCCAAATCTGAACAAGCCTGAACCGGTATAACTTCATAGTGATTGGCCAAACCCAGACGGAGATTATTATATCTATAATGTATAAAAGAGCCAAAGATTGGATCGCTAACCCTTGCAGCTTACAAGACATTATAGTTAACCTCTGACCCAATGGGCATCTAGTACAAAAAGAGATAAGGTAAAGAAACTCCAAAACGCCATCACCCCCCCAAACTGGTACGCCATGCAGCTTTTGCCGAGCTTGCTCTAACCCGGAGCCCTGCACCCCACTCCCCCCAACTCAATGTGTCTTCACACTGTAAAAGTAAGGGACCCCACTTGAAATTAGGAAAAAACTGACGATCCAGAGCCACTCTATGAAAATCCCCTGGCTGACCTTAAATGAGGTACCCCTAAAAAAGAAAGAGGTACAAACAAGTGCAGCCACTTATTAGGTCCTCCCTGACTTTGTAAGGACATCAACTTCCCCCAAATAAATGCCTCTAAAAAAGGGAATATAACCCCTAATGGGAGCTACTCGAACATAAGTAGCAGGCCACCTCGGGATCAGCATAGCCGATTAAGGCATGTGTTCGACTAGCAAGAACTGCATCAATTCCTGGTGATGCCGCCTATGACGCTGCCCATTACATGAACAGTGGTATCTCAGACATCAAAACCCCCGAATTACAGCCAGGAGTAACTGACCTGAGTCCTATGATTTCCATTGCCCGAGAACTAGCTGGGGGATAAAAAAGGAGGGTACTCAAGTCAGTCCTTGCCTATTTCCCCGCTAGAAAACCACCCCCAATCGAAAAAAGCTTCCCACTATGGAACAAAATATCTCTAGGGCCCCTTGACCTAGGATGCTGCACTAAACATAGCCTAGTGGTTCAATATTTTCTACCACATTCAACAGGTACTGTAAACTAATCACAAACCATATCCTTAACTACAGGGAACAAAAATAGTTCCATTTTAAATGTTCAGCCTTCTTTAAAAAGATTAGGCAATCCTGTAGATAGATCTGAAGCTGCTTGCTCAGGTGTGTCATAAACAAGCCAGGATCCCTGTATTGACACGTGGAGTTTAGCTGGGTACAGCATCCTAAAGGGGATTCCGGTGGCGATTAATTTATTGACAGTGGTGTGAAAGGCAGCCCGCTTCTGGCGTGTTTCCAAAGGCAAGTCCTGTGTTATCCTGAGGGTAGCACTCTCCCACATAATTTTCTGAAGCTGTTTAACTTTCGTAAGAACATGCTGGTTTTCCACAAAACTTAAGAACTTCACGATGACTGGCCTGGGGGGGGGCTCCTGGAGGGGGTCGTGGCCTGAGGGAGCGAAGCGCTCTTTCAATTTGGTAGCTGAAACTAAGAGGGGAAGGGACGACTACTTTCTGTAAGAACTTTTGCAGAAAAGGAATAATATTGGCCCCGTCCTCCGATTCTGGTAGACCGAGGATCAGGATATTATTCCATCAGCTCCTGCCCTCCAAATCTACAGTTTTAAGCTGTAACTTGTGGATTTGCTGGCGTAGATGTGCTATCTTGGGCTCTATTTTCTCTCTCCACATCTTCAAGGAGACCGTGCAGGCCTCTGTATCTCCCACCCTCCTCGTAAGGCCATTCAGATCACTACGGAGGGATTTCAATTCCGTCAAGATGTTGGAGAGGGTTTCTTTGAAGGGCAGCATTTCTTGTAGGAAACGATCCTCTGTTAGTGGAGTCACGGCAGAGGTTAAAGGATTCAACTTTCCAGCAGCAGCCCCTTGAGCCCATTGTTTCTTGGGTGTTTTTTCTGGCGTGGCCAGTGGAGTGTGCCTAGGCAAGGCCTGTTTCATATCGGCCTCCATTGCAGTAATTGTAGCCAACCACGAAGCCGATTTTTTATGCAGGGCTGACACTATAGCTCAGCGGTCCACCTGGTGTTGTTTTAGTCAGCGTCTTCCTCGGTTATTACCTTAAAAGTTAAGCTGGAGAGAAGCGAGGTGTCGAAGCTCCGTTTCAGGGCTGCTACCAGGACCCCGGAATCACGTGATCTCCCACCGTGCCAATCCAGGGGATGCACTGCTCTATATGTTAGATGTGCACAGAATTTTGAAGTACTACCTGCTTTGGGCTAAAGAGTCCAGAAAGTCAAAGCAGTTGTTTGTTTTCTTTGCCCTGGTTAGAGAGCGTGCTTCAGTTACTAAGCAAGGTTTATCCAAACGGTTGGCAAATTGCACTGTGTTCTGCTACAATGAGTACGGCAAAGAATTGCCTGGTGCTTGTCAAAGCTCATTTCACCAAAGGCATGGCTACCTCAGTGTTTCAAAGAGGTCTCAGCCGCTGACATTTGTGTGGCTGCCACTAGGAGTACAGTCCATACTTTCACCAAGCACTACAGTCTTGACATTGGCTCAAGAGCCCGTGCAGGATTTGGCAGAGCTTTGTTGCAGGGACTCCTGTCTTAAGCTTATGGAGAGCCCTCCTCCCAGTCTGGCTGTTTTACACTGGTCACTGATTGGTACTCATTCCTATGGTGTTACATGATGACTGAGATACCCCCAAAGAAGCTAGAACAGTTATGTAAGAACTATATTAACAGTAGATCTTCAAGGAGATCTCAGTCATCAGGTATATTTTCCCTCCCACCACCCCCTTCTTGGGGCTCCAGTCTAGGAACTGGCTATCTGTTGTATCCAGATTTTATTTCAGTCTGGGTACCTCTTTCTCTCCTCAGTCCCCTGGGGTGAGGGCCTTGCTTCCTTAGCCTCCAGGGGGAAAGAAAAAGGGAGGGAGCAGGGTCACACACGCTTATATAGGGTTGGTGACTTTGTCTGAGGTCGACGGTGTGGGCGGTCCCAGTTGTACTGCTGAAAATCTTCTACGTGGATTCCCCTTCACTGATGGCGAAGGTTCCTGTGGTGTTACCCAATGACTGAGATCCCCTCGAAGATCTACTGTTACGGTAAATTTTTATTGCAACTGTTCTTTTTTTGGCCATTTGCAAGCAGGGGCTCGCATTTGGGGGAATGTTTCTTGTCCCTTCTTTCTTGGCTGCATTTACGCCCTTAGGTCTGGGTGTGCACTTGCAGTCTTGGTGATGTCATCTGCAGTGGCATAAAATCATCCAGTTCACGCGCTGAGAGTGCACGCTTGAGCTGCCTGTGTGTCTTTTCCTGCAGCATGAAAAACACATGCTATCTCCCAAACAAGAGCGGTTTTCCTTCAGAGCAACTCTGTTTTGTAACTCAAAGAGAACAGAACACTTTTTCCTCCCAGGCACTGGTGCTTCTCCTTGGGGCTTAGTCTAGATTCCTCAGATATTGAGCAGGGAGAGCCGGGGGGGGGGGGCCAGGTGCTTGGTGCAGTGCACTCTAATTATCACTTCAAGGGGCCTCTCATATTTTATATTTCATTTTTCTTTGGCTATTGCTTTTCTGTAGCATTCCTCATTGTCAACCGGTAGTCATTGCAGCTGGGTATTGTGTACCCCTACTAGGGGAAATGAAACAACAAAGACTACCCATTGACAACGTGGAGCACTACAGAAAGAAGAAATTATGGTAAGTATGAAGAAATGTCTTCTTTCTGAAGCACTCCACATTGTCAATAGGTGGTCTTTGCCGTGCCATTTCCCTTAGTAGAGGTGCACAATACCCAGTTGTAATGACTCCCCATTGGCAATGTAGGAACTAACAGAAAAGGAAATTACAGTAAGTATAAAGAATTACTTCTTTATAAAGCCATGGGCACCATGGCTTATTGGAGACCTGTGGTAAGACCTGTTGGAGGGTAATGAGACCCTCACTTTTACACTCCTATTGCCTCCTTGTGTAACTCAAACTAATACATCTAGCTTGGTTCCCCTCAGCCAAACCCAACTAGGGGGTTGCACCTGGTGTACTGACTGGCAGTGGCAAGGCAGAATTGTGCAATTCCCTGTTATTGCTTTTAAATGAGCTACTGAGTGCAGATATTCCCGCAGGACATTACCACCAAAATGCCCGAACCCAAGGCAGGCCCCTCAGGTCGGTTGGGGTGGGGGGCCACACAGGCATGTCCAGTTGCACCAGAGAAGGACAAGACTGCTAACCCAGATCTGCAGACAGACCCCAACCTTGACAAAGGGGGTCAAGATGATGATATACAGTAGGGGCCATGAGAGAAATCCTGACTCAAGTTTGCTTTTTGATGAGGAAGGGGTCCTCTCTGAAGAGGAGGAGGAAGGGGAGTGGACGTAGCCTAAAAGAAAGATCCAGCTCCCTCCCCTGTTTGTTATTTTTTATACTTTTTTATTGAGAAAAGTTTAACATACATATACATGTTTACAGTGTAGTCATCTCAAACAAAATCAGAGTTTATCATTTTACAACTTCATTTCCATCATACGCAAAAAGATGAGTACATAACAACCATACTACATTATCCCAGTTATACCCTATTTGCTGCTCTAATTTACTGAACACCATTTTTTAAAGCAGAAAATAATAATATAATAATAATAAAATGTATTTGTTATAGCACCCTTCACATATCAAAGCACTGTACAATCAAAATTAAAACAGCAAACAATAAATACAATAAAATCAAGAAAATACAGACTAAGCATTCCCCCACAGAACAGTCTTGAGAGCCTGCTTGAAACACCCCACTGTCCTGCACTCCTGGGGCTGACATGGCAGAGAATTCCAGAGGGTAGGTGCCTACAAACCCAAAAGTACGTGCACCGGATGACTTTAAACTTACCCTCGGAATCTCTAGCTACCTCGTCAGTCGAAAGCAAAGCTGCCTTATAGGGTGTAGGGAACCAGGAGCTTTTTTCAAGTAGTCAGACCTCCTGCCCGTAGGGCTTTGTAAGTCAAAAGACCTACCTTAAAGGTGATCTGCCACTGACTAGGCAGCCAGTGCAGACCGTGCATCACTGGGGTAATATGGGTTCTTCCAGATACCCCAGTCAACAAGCATGCTTCCGCATTCTGCACTAGCTGCAAGCTATAAGAATTAAACTTTAAAACTTGTGGGGAGAATGAAAAGTTAATTCAACAAGTACTGTCATTAAGATGATATAAATGATGTATCATATGTCAGGAGGAGTTTAAGGGTGGGAACACTGAAAAAGGGATCTGAGAAGGAACAGGTGAGAGATGAAATAAAGGGAAATTATTGCACCTTATCATTGTATAGCTCCCACCTGTTCCATCTGTTACTGAACTTATCTTTCTGATGGTTTACAGCAAATGTCATACTTTCCATATGTTGGATTTGGGTTATTATTTCTACCCATTCCTGGAGTGTTGGAGCCATTTTTATTTATTTATTTAGTTTTTGTTAACCGGGTAAGTGCGCTAGCCAAAATTGACTATTTTCAGGCACGACCCGGGAGAGTACAAGTATAAATAGACAGTTAACAATTCATGGGAGCAATTTCAAGTACATACCGAGGAGGGTTACAATCAATATCAACAAGTATTACAAAGTAAATACTATATTTTGAATAATAATTGTGTTTACTTTCCTACCAACCTTATATTTTCCAGAAGCCAGCTCTTCTCTTAGCTTCGGGGTGCAAGCTATATATAATCTTGAACAATGACAACTACAGTATAGGTAGTTGCATTGTGTTTTCTATGTTGACTAGTCAGATATGCATTATCCAGGACTTAACAATTAATTTCTCATTTTTACCTAACCCATTTATAAAGAAAGAGACAGCCAACCCCATTAAACCATCACATGCTGGTCACTCAAGAAAATCTTTAGAACGTAAACATAACCATCCAAGAGCTAGGATTTACAAATTCAAGAAATTACATTTATATCCATTTCGTAGAGATAACCTAACAGTGTATGATTACTGTAAATAAAAAGAGACCGAGTGCATCAGTTAAGAATCTTCAAACTACATTTCAGTATAAAATATCAACTGTTAGAGAATCTTTTGATTTCAAATGAGTATGGTAGAGTCTGAAACAAAGTCTAACAAAAAGGGATAATCCATCATCCAGATCACTTTTTTCACAAGGGATAATCCGTCATCCAGATCACTTTTTTCACAATGAAGCACTTAAAACATAAACATTATCAACTTACTAAGGAAATCAAAGCCTGAACAACTTTAAAGATGAATTTGATGCACCAGTGATTAACAAACAAAAATACTTATTATACATAAATGTGTAAACAGTCACATTTTGGTTAGCTGCAAAGTTAAAATAAAAGTATTTGAAAATAAATGTCAGTACATGAAAATATGGCTGCATAAAGGTAGATGATGGATGCCTTCTTCTTAAGAATGCAAGAAAGCCAGAGCTGCAGTGACAGCAAAGGCAGCAGCAACTGCTATATTCTGCCATGGCATGGATATAGGGTTATAACTCCGAGTCTCCCATCCTCCCTGCTCATGGATCCACTGGATTACATAAGTATTGAGGAAATTCATAGCCTTGGAAAAAATTGCTGAAACCATTTCTCTACAGTTCTGGATAACTGCCTTTAACACAAGTTTAGAAACAAAGAAGTACACTGCCACAACTTCCCCTAGTTAAATCCATTAGCAAATACTTCTTTTAAGGCCGCCACTGTAAGGATGGCCCATAAGTATTGTATCTCTTTGCTTTTAATTTCAATTGGATACAAGCCCAAAACACAATGCTCCGTGGTTATACTTGATGTTAGATTGAATAATTCAGATAAATGAGTAGTTATCTGAGACAAATAGCCCTGAATCTTAGGGCATAACCAGAATACATATGCCTGGTCTGCCAAGATGGTCCCACAGCTCCTCCAGCAGGTTCCCTGTGTTTGTATACCAGCCTTACTTAGTGTCGCTGGTGTATGGAAGTACCGAATTCTAATTTTCCAAGCGTATTCAAGCCAGTTTGGTGAAGAAGCTGTCTTCCAGACATTTCTAAAAATTGTTATCCATGTCTGAGAACTCAGTACTATGTTCAGTTCCTCCTCCCATTTTTACGGCTGCAGTAGACGAAGCCTGCAGACGTTTTGCATGTACAAAAGGAGTGATGTCAAGTTTTCTGTCTGTGGAACTGACTGAATATGTAGTCTCCTCCACCTTATCCTCCTCCAAGAAATGTTTTCTGCTCTCAAATAAATATGTTTTCATGTTAGTCAATGGTTGCAGGGTACTATTTTCTTTCTTAAATGAGTGGTACAAGAACTGGAACCGGAGTAGTGAGAGGCAGCATTGTTTTTTGGGGGAGTAGGATCCACCCCACCTCCACCAGAGAAGCTCCTAAAGATCCACCCCCACCTTTTTTTGATTCATGTGGGAGGGGCATGAGGTGGATTTATCATGTTGAAACAAGACTCACTAGTTTGGGATCTGGACCAAGGAACAGAACAAGTCTGTGGAGTCCCTGCATTTTGTTAAGGCCTAGGAGAACAGAAGTCTCTTAATGCCTTCAAATTGACTTAAAAACCCTTGGAACAAATGATTATCAGAGACACCTGGTGTCTCAAAAGGAAAAAGTAAGTAAGTGTCTGGAACTACAGCTTCCTGGTTGAAAGAGCCACAGGTATTTCTTGAACATTTATATACTAAAAACAAAGTTCAGCTTTTGGGATTAACAATATTTGTCTACCATATGCAATAGATATGTAGTTTGTCTTTTTAGTAGTTTCAAAACTTTGAAAGCATTGGTGTTAGTAATGCATTTAAAAATACATTTTTTAATTGTCTTTACAGTTAGTCATGCAGGTTCATGTGAGGGCACATTTTTTGGGGGAAGGGGGTTCAAATTATTTTAATCATAGGCACAGTACTTGGTAAAGACAGCCTTTGATGAAGTGTATTTTTTCTTTTAAGTTTGAGAAGTGGCATTGCCATGCACATGTTAAAAATACCAGCTGCAATTAACAACTACTTGTAGAAAGAAAAGGCTGTTTTTCTTCCTACTTACTTTCTTCCTGGCTCAGTTTATATCAGTGAAAAGAAAGACTGGAACAACTATCAGAGCTGCCACCCCCCCCCGGACATGCCATTTATCACTCATTTAAAATAACACAAATGTAGATTCACATTTTTACCATAAGGGAAGCAAGAAGATGAACCAGCATGGTTAACAAATCCATTCATTGACACCTGTGAATTAATGGGGAGGGGGCATTTTTTCTAACATTCCTGGTGAGTTTATACTCCATGGAACCTGTTTTTCAGTTTTTTTATTGCATCTTGTCCAAGGCAATCTTCCCAGAGAGTAGTTTGCTCTATTGTTTAATATCTCCAGTGGAGGCCAGTGTCTTGTTACATTTTTTTGTTTCAAATTAACCACAGACATCATGGCAACCAAAGGAGACACACTTTGAGTATTAGGGTATGTACAGCATAATTAATACTTTTTTTAATATTCATAATCTTTCCAGGCATGTTATTGCTAGACATACTGTACTGCAGCTAGCTTGGCTTGAGGAAGGGTGAACATGGTCAGGACCCCTTAGCAACTGGGCTGCATATGCAGCAAATAAATCCAGATGTGCTAACTGCCTGTTGAATAAGAAAGGGTTGCAGGAACCCAGGGAATGATTATGGGGGGTGTGTGTGTGTGTGTGTGTGTGTGTGTGTGCTGATGGTCATCAAAATGGAAAGGGATTTTGGGGTAATCATATTTGATGACCTAAAGGTGGCTAAACAATGTACCAAAGTTATGAGGAGAGCCCGTGGAATGCTGTAGTGCATAAGGAGAGGTATTACCAGCAGAAGAAAGGAGGTAGTGATGTCGCTGTGTAGATCATGGACCATAACTGATCTCCAGCCTTACCCCACCCCCGGTGCTGCAACTTGCATAGAAAATAATGCTTGTAGACAAATCTAATAATTTTGCTGCTGTGTTCTGGCATGTTCTTCTGTCATTTTTTATATCCTGTTCAAAAATTGTTTTTGCACCTGTGGTGCCAAATGGCACAGTCGCTGTGCAGAATCTCCTTTCAGCTAATGAACCGATAGTGTCACTGTTCATGTGGTGGGGTGACAAAAAGCACATGCTAAAAACTTGGAGTGAAAATACCAAGAAATGCCCAGGGCATTAGGGTTTCTGACCATAACACCCTGCACTGTAGGAACTGACGGGCATCAGAGGTGTGACTTGGGATTGTCAACAGTAATGCTCACTCCATGCCACCCCCATCACCACCCTGTGGCCAGTGACAGGTATCGAGGTGTGCCTTTGACTCTTCAGCCCCAAAGTTCACTCCATTCTGTTATACTGTACATATCTCAACATATTTCCTTATGGAATGGGGTGAGTGTAAAGTTGGAAAACCCCAAGGCACACCTCAACTCTTGTCTGTGTATGCAGGGTAGGGTGAGGTGAAATGGCGTGAGCGTTATGGGCAATGACCCAAAGGCACACCCCAATGCCTGTCCATGTCTGCAGGGTGGTGGTAGGGTTGGCGTCACTTTAGTACTTCACTGCCATTCCTAGTCTGCCTGTCTGTCTGTGTGTGTTTCTCTCTCTCTCTATCTATATGTCTATGTAATTATCTATCTTTCTATTAATTGCATGTATCACTATTTTTACCTGTTTCTAAAGCAAACCTGCATATCACATTTGCCTGCACTCTGAGCACGTACATATGAAACTGTGCATATTTGTACTCCACTTCTGCGCAGACCTCATACTTTCCTAATACTCCCATTATCACAAGCATAACTATCTTGCCCTTATCAAAAGCTACCCCCTCTGAAAGTTAATATCACATTTTCTCTAACAGTCTGTTATCATTACACCTTACTTCCTGACATCAACACATTGCTTAAATATAACTTACATCACCTCATGGACAAAAACCTCGTTTCTCTTAAAAAAATAAAAAAAATGTGTAAATAATCCCAAGGCTGAACATATGCCAGCCATTACTTTTTCATGTACTGCCACCTTCTGTACCATCATGGGGATTTGCATGTTTCCCCTGATGCTTTGCATTATTAGGATATGTGCAATTATGTTTTCTTTAAAATGTGGCTGTCTGGCCAGTATCATCTGGGATAACACATACAGTACATCAGTGGCATTTGCTCTGGGGTTCTTTTGTAAGTTTCCTATTCCTTCCATTAAAATGTACACCTCTATGTATTTTCCTAATAATGTGTATGCCTCCCTTAGAACAGAAACTAAAACAAATCTTACTACTTACAAATCATTGTGTTGTTTCTCCATACCTCCTTAACAATTCCACACAACTTCATTAACTTCATTACGCAGCTGTGGTGGATCTGACCAGATTTTGTTTATGTGTGTGTTGTATGGTGTGCGCCTTATCAGTTATCCAGTTTCCATATAGCATGGTAATTGCTCCTTTGCCATGAGTCCCACCCCACACTGTTTCAATGACTTCAGGAATAGGCCTCTCATCCTGCCAGGTCATGGTTTGCTTTATTTTGGCAGTCACATAATCCCTTATTTGACAGTAATAGATACAATCTGTTGGCGCCCAGTTATCTCTGGTTTTGAGAGATTCAAAGGGCAACATGTCGGAGCCTCTTAGAAACTGCCAAGCCATATGTAGATCTCTTCTCATTTGCCTGGTGTACCACTTATGTTGTGTGGCTGGCTGGAACTCCGGGTCAAAGCACCACTATCTATATTTCCATATGCTCCTGGCTGTATATAGATCCTTTTTTAGTCCCTTGGATCCACCCCATTAGAGTTGTGTGAATTGCATAAGTTTGTCCTGAGTGTATTTCAATTTGTGAATGGGGTGCTAAAAATGACTGCCGATAGGGGTATCTTGCTTTCTATAGATAATTCCATTTGCTGCCGGTGGGCCTTATACTTCGGATGGGACCAGAGTAGAGCTGTCTTCATTTGCGCTGCTAACCAGTAATCTTGTAGACTGGGGCAAGCCCTCCCTACTTCCTGTCTAGGTAAAAACAGTGTTTTTCTAGAGATCCTTGGGGAGGTATATGCCCATAGAAATGACATGATTTTTTTTCTTGCCAATCTGTTAAATCTCTCTGGGGTATCGGGCAGGGTATTGCTTGAGACAGATAAAGAAATCTAGGTAGTATATTTGTTTTGAGTGTTTGCAACCTAGAATAAAAAGGGAGCGGTAGCAGAGATCATCTCTGCAAATGAGCCCAAATTGTCTTCAAAAGGGGTGGGTAGTTATCCCCTTAAAGGTGTTTGGGAGTCTTACCAAGATGGACTCCCAAGTATTTGATATTGAGACAATCCCATTTCATTGGATATTTGAGCTAAAGCTCCACAGGTATCTGCACATTTAGTACAAGAACCTCTGTTTTTGCCCAGTTTAATTTGTAACTGGAAAGTCTGGAGTAAACCTCTATTTGCTGGAAAACCTTAGGAAGGGAGCTTTCCGGGTTTGTTAAATATAATAAAACATCGTCCGTATATAATGCGATTTTATGAATAGTATTACCTCATAAAACTCCTTGTATTTCCCCATTCAATCTTGTACTCTGGACCAGGGGTTCAATATAAAGGGCAAACAGAAGCAGAGACAGGGGGCAACCCTGCCTTGTACCTCTGGTCAGCCCAAAGGGCTGGGATGTGTATCCATTAGATCTTACTTTAAGAGGGTTCCTGCATCAGGTCTTCACATATAGGACTGTGCCCGCTGGCATCAGGTCCAAACGGTAAACTTGCAGATAGCAATCACCAGCGGGGACTGCCCCAGACGTCAGGTGACATGACGTCAACCTGACTATAAAAGGGTCGGTCCCATGCCCGTTCTCCAGTTCTTTCCTGCTGTCGCCTCAGTACGTTTGGCACACGAAAGAACAGCGATCATAAGTCCGCCATTTTGTTGAAGTTTTCTTTGCCTCATAAATAATTTTTCTCTAATCATTTCTCTCATATTTGATGTCTTCTAGACAGAAGAAGTGCTTGAAGTGTGGCACTCAAATCCCGAATGGGTATGACCATTCCCACTGCCTCCTCTGCCTTAGTTCCAAGCACAACACCCAGGAGTACTCCATCTGCCAGGCCTTCAACCAGGTGACTCAAACTAGGTGCAAGCAGACCCTCGAGGCCCATCTTCTGACCCAACGACTGGCATCAATGGAAAAGGAGCTCCAGGAACTGCGTGATAGGTAATCATCACCGGCCCCTTAAAAGAAGAAAAGCAAGGAGAAGTGCTGGGACTGGAATCTGTCACCACACAGGAGGCCTTCTGCACCTGTGAGTACTTCAGCCAGTGCCCCGTCTGCTTCTTTAGGCCAGGCACCTTCTCCCCCTCCTGCCGAGGTGAGCGGGCAGCCGGGGGTAGCCTCTCTGGAGGTCTCTGTTAAGTCACCTTGCCTAGCCGATAAGACACCCCTTGACCCCTTCATAGGGTGCACGGCTCCTCCCGATCAGCCTAGCAGTGGTCTCCAGACTTCCACTAGTCTGCTGCGGTCCATTCAGTCAGACAACGGCTCCTCCGTTTCCCGCCTGGATCTCTCCACTCTCCCATCCGGCTCCAGCTTGGCCCCTGATGCCGGACAGAATGAGGGTCAAAGCGACTCTTCGTCCTCCAGGGTTTTACATCCTAGGGACTCGCCACCCAATCCGCTGATTTTCTTGTCAGCAGGATCACCTTCGGACCTGCCTTCAGGGTGCCTTTCTGGACCTTCCCCCCTTGCCAGGCCTACTGCCATCTCTGGACATTAGTCCGCCACTGGCTAGGGATCTCTTCATGGAACCTCCTCCCTCAGGACCTTTGGGGGCCCTTCCAGATCCCACACCTCCCAGAGGCACAATGGCACTTCCCCCCAGCAGGACCAGATCCTCCAGGTGGATTTCCAGGTTCAGAACCCATTGTCCTACCTCTGGGTGGCCCACCATCAGCTCCACAGTACCCAACACCTGGCCATGTGCCTCCAACACTGGGATACCAGATGCCGGAATACCCTGGGTACTCATACTATCCACAAATGGTTTATCACTACCCATCTTGGCCTCAGTACCCAGGCTATCCTTCCTTTCAGCCTCCTCCTCTGCCACCTCTGGTGCCAGAGATGGCCCCCCAATGGTGGCAGGAGGCTAGAACCTAGCTGCTCTTGGAGCTTAGGCAGTCTGTGGGGGATGCTCCCTAGCCTAGGGCCCCCCTCCACCTCCTCCTTTCAGCAGAGGCTTGGGTTCTCTTGCTGTGGGAACAGAACCCCCCATTCCCAGTGGTTCTGAGCCCTTGGACCCCAGATCTCCTGTTGAGGTTCCTCCCAAGGAGTCACCCAAGTCTCCCCCCCAGAGGACCCATCTTTCGGAGACCTCTTGCTCTCCATAAAGGCAGCTGGAGGCTGGCCCATGAAAGAGGTGGATCCGCAACTAAAAAGACTAGTGGAGCACCTGGATCTTACCACTTCGGATCCTATTCCCATCTGCCCATGGATGGGACCCCATGAGGACTTGGTGACCACCATATGGCAACAACCGTCCTCCAAACCAGCGGTCTCCAGGAAGGCAGACCGGACTTATTATCCCCCAGAAGGGATTCAACATCTTAACTCCCATCCAAAGGCTGACTCCATGGTAATTACTGCCTCTCATGACTGGTCAGCCCAACCAAAACACCTGAGTTCCTTGCGCCAACCCGTCCTTCCAAACCAGATAGAAAGGGGATTTTACTCCCACTTTTTCGTAGTCCCAAAGAAAATGGGTGACCTGAGACCAATCCTGGACCTCAGCACACTAAACATCTTCATCGAGTACAAGAAGTTTCATATGTTGACTCTTCAGGGGCTCCTCCCCTTGCTCCATCCCAACTCCTGGCTGTGCTCCCTGGATAAGCAGGATGCCTACCTGCACATCCCCATCCTCTCGGCCCACCGCCACTTGCTCCATTTTGCTTTTATGGAGGACCACTTCCAGTTTTGGGTGCTCCCATTTGGCCTTTCCTCGGCCCACCTGGGTGTTCATGAAATGCCTAGCAGTGGTGGCGGTGGCATTCTTATGCCACCAGGGCATTTATGTCTTCCTGTACCAGGATGACTGGCTCCTCGCAGCACCCTCTCCTAACAGCCTGAAAGAGTCCCTCTCTTTCACTCTGAACTTGTTTTCAGTCCTGGGGATCACGGTCAACTTCCCCAAGTCCCAGCTAGTACCATCTCAATGACTCCAATTCACTGGAGCTGTACTAGATACAGTTCAGAGCAGAGCTTTTCTGTCATCGGATTGAGCTGAGACTTTAGTGGCTCAGGCTCGATGGATCCCAGCACACGCTGTGCTCCATCTCTTGGGACTGATGGCAATGGCCATTTCTACAGTATCCCTGGCCAGACTTCACATGAGGGTCACCCAATGGTCTCTTCGAGTCCAATGGGACCAGAGAATGGATGACATGAACCAAAAAGTCATGGTCTCCAGCAACCTTCAGAGAGATCTTCGCTGGTGGCAGGATCTCTCCAACCTTTCAAGAGGAGCACCTTTTTCTCCCCCCATCCCAACCCAAATTATCACCATGGACACCTCAGACTTGGGCCTGGGAGCCCATCTGGGGGACCACAAGACACAGGGGTCTTGGTCAGACCAGGAGCTTATGCTCCATATCAATGTTCTGGAGACCAGGGTGGTTCTTTATGCTCTCCTGGTGTTCCAGTCCCTTCTGGTACTGGGATCACTTCTGGGCCAGATGGACAATATGTCCACAGCCTGGTACATCAACAAACAGTGAGGAACCCAGTCATACCCTCTCTGCAGAGAAGCAATGAGGGTCTGGTACTGGGCGATTCAGCACAGCCTTTACTTTGCAGCAGTCCACGTACCTGGCGTAAGCAACATCCTAGAGGACAGTCTCAGTCAATCAGTGGCTAGGGTCCATGAGTGGGAACTAAACTCAGGGGTGGTCAAAGAGCTCTTTCTTTGATGGGGTCATCCAGACTTAGATCTGTTTGCCTCCCCATTCAATGCAAAACTACCCAACTTTTGCTTGCTCGTTCCTGGGCATGGTGCTTTTTGGCGAGACACACTGTCTCTCTGTTTCTTGGACAGAGAGGTTTCTTTATGCATTTCCTCCCTTTCCTCTCATTCAAAAGCTTCTGGTGAAACTTCAGCAGGCGGGAGCTCATATGATTCTTATCGCTCCTCTCTGGCTATGCCAGATTCGGCATCCTCTTTTGCAGCATCTGGCACTGGAACCTCTGGTCCCTGTGCCATTTTCCCATGACCTTTTGACACAGGAGCAGGGCACCTCGGTGCACCTGAGCCTTCAGTCTCTCCACCTTCATGAGTGGCACCTGTGGACATAGAGGTTTCCTGCTATGGTGTCTCCTCGCAGATTGCACATATCTTAGTAGAGGCCAGAAAACCCTCTACTAGATCTACTTACATCATGAATTTGAAAAGATTTTCTATCTGGGCCCTACCAAGGAGCTGGGATCCCTTTTCGTGCTTGGCGGCCTAGGTGTTAGAGTACCTCACACATTTATCTGAGATGGGCCTTAGCTACTTCTCCATTAAGGTCCATCTCTCTGCGGTGTCTGCCAACCACCTCCCGGTGGAGGACAAAACCTTGGCTCAGTTGGAAGTTGCCAAAACTTTTCTGAAAGGCATCCTTCACTTGAAACCTTCGATCCAGAATCCCTGTCCCCCCCCTCCAGGACCTGAATTTCATGCTCGAGAAGCTGACTTTACCCCCCTTTGAACCAGCTTCTACTTGTGACTTGTGCTTTCTCTCCTGGAAGACTTTATTTTTAGTTGCAGTGACTTCAGCTAGAAGGGTCTCTGAGCTCCAGGCTTTTATTTGTAAAGAACCCTATTTAATTTTTCATAGAGACAGAATAGTCCTTCAGACTAACCCTTCCTTTCTTTTCCAAAGTGGTCTCAGAAACCACTCTGAATCAGAGCATGGAATTGCCAGTATACTATCCCCAGTATTCCAACAGAGGGGAATACCTTCTGCACACCCTAGATGTGCACCGGATCCTGAAGTACTGCACGAACCAGACTAAAGAGGTTCGCAAATCCAACCAACTCTTTGTAGACTTTGCTCCTCAGTGCCAGGGCAAGGCTATCTCCAAACAAACCATCTCTAGATGGTTAGCCAACTGCATCCATTTTTCTTACACAAAATATGGGAAGTCTCTTCCGGGGGCATTTAAAGGCCACTCCACCCGCAGTGTAGCTACCTCTACTGCCTTTTTTAAGAATGTGTCCACTGCAGAGATCTGTGCAGCAGCAATGTGGTCGTCTGTTCACACTTTCACTAAGCATTACAGTCTGGACATTACCTCTAGGCGCAGAACAGGCTTTGGGCTTGCAGTTTTGCAAGGCCTCCTGTCATGATTCCCTAAGACGAATTCTCCTCCTCCCGGATGCACCTCAGCATGAGTTATTTTGGGGACTGCTTGGTATTCAGTCCTATATGTGAAGGCCTACTGCAGGAACCCTCTGTAAGATATTGCAGTTATGTAAGAACTTACAGTAACTATAGATCTTCGTGAGAGGTTCGTGCTGTAGGTCTAGTTTCACTCCCACCTTCCCCCAGCTCCTGGATGTTTTTTCCTTTATTTTCCATCCTACCTGGTCCTTTGGTCTAGAGAGGAAGCAGGGTCCTAGGAGTTTATTTACTCCTAGCTTTTACTTACCTTTTTTTAGGTCTCTGGTGGGAAAGAACTGGAGAGTGGGCGTGGGACCGCCCTTTTTATAGTCAGGCTGACATCATGTCACCTGACGTCTGGGGTGGTCCCTGCTGATGATTGCTATCTACAAGTTTGCTGTTCGGACATGATGCCAGGGGGTGCAGTCCTATATGTGAAGACCTACTGCAGGAACCTGTCTCGAAGATCTACTGTTACAGTAAGTTCTTACGTAACTGCAGTTTCTCATAAATGCAACTGGGTTGGTGTAAATTCTATTTGTGATATGGAGAAAGGGCTTAGGAAAACCGAAGCCAGCCAGGGAACCCTGTAGAAGTTCCCAAGAGACCTGGTCAAATGCTTTTTCTGCATCCAAACTCATAACATAAGCTGGTTGACCTGTGGTTTGTATATGTTCAATGATGTTAACTGATCTTCTGACATTATCTAATGTCTGCCTGCCTGGGACAAAACCAGTCTGATCCCCTTGTATAAGTTCCGGAAGGGTCTGTTCTACCCTTTGTGCTAAGATACTGGCCATTATCTTATAGTCAGTGTTTAAAACAGAGATAGGGGGTGCCAGCCAGGTGGCACTGAGGGCTGAGGTACTGGAAGGCTTACCTTGCGGCATGCCGGCGACCCGGGTTCGGGAATGAGCTCAGGTCATCGGGGTCGGCAGTGGGGGGAGGGTGGAGCTGAATTGAGCTGCCAACAGGCAGGCTCTCCTCTCCAGGGAGGGGATGCGGCACCCCTGGGCCAATGGTGACCCCTAGTGGAGGCTAGGAGTGGCACAGGCTTAGAGGAGGCCGGGCATTAGGCCATGGGGTGGGGGAAAGGAGTCGTAACCGGGGCCGTAGGGTGCATGCACACCTCCACGCGCATGCACTCCTACTTCTGCGGCTCCTGGGTGATAACCGGATGCAGAAAACGACGGCGGCAGCAGAATGATGACTGACTCCCTGCAGGCTCTGCTTCCGGGCCGAGTACAAGGTAGGCGCCAACTATTCCCAGGGACGGGGCTGGGGGGGTCGGTTGGAATGCGGCGGCTGGCTGGAGGAGCAGAACTAGAAATAAAAAAAAAAATAGAGATAGGGTGGTAAGATGCACAGTTAGTGGTGGCTCTAGCCGGTTTGGGATTACTGATATGATTGCTTGGATCCAAGAGGGAGGCATCTTACCCTTTTCAGTATGTAGATGGTTATATGCTTTGCAAAGCAGAGGGGTGACCTCATCCTTGAATTGTTTAAAAAATTCACTGGGTAAGCCATCAGACCCAGGGCACTTGCCAGTTTTTATTCTCCTAATTTCTGCCAGGATTTCTCCCTCTGTAAAAGGCTGACTCAGTGCCTCCCGTTGGGTACATGAAAGGTGGGGTAGCTTCAATGGGTCTAAGAATTCTCCAGCTTCCTGTGCAGTAGGTGAGGGTCCTACAGTATACAATTTTTCATAATAATTTTTAAAGGCCTTTGCTATTTCCTCTGTTTTGTGTAGTAGTGTATGTGTTATACTGTAGGACCCCTGACCTTATTTATAGTTGCTCTATTTCTACATTGGTGAAGCCTACTAGTTAATAGTTTAGGACCCCCCTCGTAAAATCGTTGTCTTAAATACATGAATTTATGTTCTACTTGGTAATCCAGTATTTTTAAGTACTCTACTTTCAGTTTTGCTAATTGTTTCCCTCTATCCCTGTTAACTTTTTGTTGTTGTTGACCTTCTAAGTCTTGTATTTGCTTCTGTAATTCCTTCTGTCTTTGTTCCCTTTGTTTTTTTAAATCTAGATGCAAGCTCTATAAACTTTCTTCTAATAATAGCTTTCATCATGTCCGTAAAATCCAGGGAAATATCAGGGTGCTGATTTAATTGGGCTGCCTGTTCTATGGTCTGGGTTATTGCTTCTTGATGTTCCTCCATTTTCAGGAGGGATATATTTAGTCTCCAGAAGGCGGAGCACTTTGGAGGGCCCATGGCTAGCTTTAAATATATAGGGTAATGGTCAGAGAGCATCCCAGTTCCAATTTCAGCAGATTTGCAGATCCCCAATGAATCTTTGGGAGTGAGGAAATGGTCTAGTCTAGAGAAGGTTTGATGCGGGGTGAAAAATAAGTATATTGCCAGGTTTTGGCATGTAGTGATCGCCAGACATCCATCAGGCCAAGTTCTCCTAATAGCTTAGCTACTTTGCATAAGACTCCACCCTCCCCTTTAGTGGGCTGTGCTGTAGAATCTAGTATGGGATTAAGTTTTAAGTTTAAACTCCCCCCATCACTAAGTGACCTTCTGTCCAGGCCATAATCCTGAGAAAGAAGTCTCGATAAAAAATGAATTCTGTGCCAGGTGGGGCATACAAAGACACCAGGGTAATCATGGTACCATCAGTGCTTCCCTTAATAGCTGCAAACCTTCCCTGTTTATCAACCATACTATCCTTAGTTTCAAAATGGGTAGAATGGGGAATGAGTATGGCAGTTCCCCTTCAATGACCCGTGCCGTATTCAGATGAAACTATCTTTTTATACCCAAATTTCAACAGCTTTTCATGTTCAGTTTTACTTGTATGAGTTTTCTGAAGAAGGATGAAGTCAGACCCTGATTTTCATAAAAAAGGACACAGTGTGAGCCTTCTTAATTGGATGTGCAAGACCATTCACATTGTAGGCTAATACTGATAGTTCTGATTTAGCCGTAACTATAAGTTAGTAAGCACCCAACTAGTGGATCAGTCCCTGTAATTTACTGAGTATTCCTTGAAGAGTCCTCCATTACATAGTTCAATGTGACAGTTAAAATCTCTCCCTGTACACACAAATAATTATAAACATCTAATTCTAAAGTCTGTAACTTAGTATGAACTTTATACAACAATTGACTTCCACTGTGGAGATCTACCATGAATCAAGGAGATCTGTAGTTGTCCGGTGAGCCCCTCCTGAGCACAGGGCAGGGTACAGGCATGGGAGATAAACAAAGCTCAGGCCACTAAACAGTAGCTCTCCCAATGAGCCTTCCATGGCTAAACTGTGAAAAACAGCAGTTTTGTGACGCCGGTAACTGGACTAGGTTGAACAATTCAACTGCCCTGGTGATGTAACAAAAATCGGAACACTCGCACAGCAATTCCTTTCAGTAAACAAACTATCTTCAGAGCTTATTGCCCCCCCCCCCCATTTTGCCCTATCTCTTATAGTAACACTTTGTCATTACAGAAAAGAAACCCATGTTTAAACAAATCAGTAAATTAAGGCAACAGTAATTTTTCAACAGGCAGACATGCCCTTGCTTACCTTTGCCTCTACACAAGAACTGAGAGGAATAAACGTTTGTGGTAAAATAACAATAAGACTGTCTAAACCCCCAGTCTCTGAAGTCCTTCAGTTCTGCACATACGTAAGGCGACACGGTAACGTGGGTCCAGAAAAAACGATGAATTTTAAATGTCTAGACAATTGGAAACATAAATTTCTATAAGTAGACGTTCCGGCTCACCACTAGTATTAAAGGCAGTCGGGTCATATCTGTGCCCATCTCAGTCCTGTGTATCTGCATTACAGGTTTTCTTATCTTCTTGTGCTTTGAGGAGTGCTGCTCAAATGGCTGCAAGTGGCAATAGTGATGACATCTGTGGCCGCGACCTTGTCGTCTCTTGTTAAGTGCAATAAGCCAATCAGAGGAGGGTCGAGTTGCAAGCTGGGAATCCGAGTTCTGGGGAACCTTGGCTGGAGCTTCTAGTAGGCCCTTCTCCAAAAGGGCCCTTCCCGCTTCTTCAGCTGACTCATACATTTTGCTTCCATCTGGCCATAGAATCTGTATAGAAGCAGGGTAAGGAGTATTATATCTGATATTTCTGGCGCGGAGAGCTTTTAAGATGGGGTATTTTGCAGTCTCTGCTTTTGTATCTCGGGGGGATAATCATGATCAAAGAAGAGTCTGCTTGTGAGGTACTTTACCTCTTTCTGCTGCCATGCCCTCATGATAATGTCCTCCTTGACTTTGTAACTATTAAATTTCAGGATTGTTGATCTGGGCTTAGCATCAGCTGGAGGTTTCTCTTGTAGAGCTCAGTGAGCACGCTTAATCCCAAGTTGGTATCCCGGGGGTAATTGTAAGATGTCTGCAAGCAAATCTGCAAGAAATTCGGTCATACGGTTGGTTTCTGAGCCCTCGGGTAATCCATGTACCCAAATGTTCTCACATCTAGAGCGGCCCTCTAAGTCAATATATTTATTCTGCAATTGCTCAGTATGGTGCAGTAAAGCTTGTATTGTGAGACCCATTTTGGAGGTTTCATCTTCCGTGTTACTAATGCGTTTCTCCGCCTCCCCAACCCTTTTTTCAAGACCTACTATATGTTGATTTAATTGCTTGAATTCTCCTCTGTTTTCAGCCTGCATTTCTTTTATTTCTTGAAAGAGCTTCTCGAAGCGGGAACACGAAAGCTGGTCAGTCTCTGCGTCAGTGTCTGGTAAGCTTTCAGGGGAAGGGCTGCTACTGCTTGCTCGAGGTGGTGGTTTTAATCCTTGCACATCAGATTGTTGAGTGGCTCCTTTCAGTTTAGATCTGCCCTGATTATCTTTCATAG
The DNA here is from genome assembly GCA_016271365.2 of Neoceratodus forsteri. NCBI lineage: Eukaryota > Metazoa > Chordata > Ceratodontiformes > Ceratodontidae > Neoceratodus > Neoceratodus forsteri. The sequence goes on along the minus strand of CM057453.1, from coordinate 772,469,420 downwards.
GTTTGCTGCTTGCCATCTGAGCAATTTGGTGTCTCTTTTCTTTGTTTTAAAAGTATGTTTTGGGCTTGCAGGAGGGGAGTTCATTCTAGTGTGCTGCTGCTAGTTCTGTGATGTCACCGGAAGTCTCCTTCTCCTGTTTGATACAAAATCTGTGTCCTACCTCATTACAGAGGCTTGTAGGACTCTACAGTTGAAGGAGGTACAGGCCATGGAGGCGCTAGATGTGAATCCCATCCTATCTATGTCCATCTCTGCTCCTGTTTTCCAAGCTTTGTGCACTGTGATCAAGTTATTGATCAGGAATGGCCAGGCTCCAAACAGTGAAAACATCATCCCAGGCCTCAGGCGAGGTGTTATCCATTTATGGAGAAGACATCCCAGAAATGGTAAATACCTCTCCTGGCAGATAAAGTGGTGCATAATTCTGTTAAACACACAGCTATACCAATTGAGTGGTCTTTGTCCTTAACCGTCTCACATTGTAAGTGAGAGGTTGCCATGTGCAGAAGAACTTTTTCTTCAAATGAAGTAAATCTTTGTACCTTCTATGCATCTTTTATTGTTTCCAGAGCCTAAAACTGCTGGATTTCGGCCCTAGGTAGTTTTGTTCCCCCAGACTCGGGGGTGAGCTGGTGTCCGTGGCCTCTGCCTTTTTAGGGGATGCCACAGTGGACACTGTCTGAATGTCAGTGCACTCTGCTTGTAACACTGTTTCAGCAGCTATGAGGGGGCCTGTGGCACTGGGTTACAGATGAGGCATCCAGAGCCAAGCTCTTTAACCTGTCCTTTGAGGGAGGACTGTTGTTTGGTCAGGCCTGGATGACATTTTAAAAGCTATCCAGGACAAGAAGGGACACCTGCTGGCTCTGTGGCACCAGACGATAGGGGATTTCCTGGCATGCTGGTGACCCAGGTTTGTACCCCAAGCCCAGGACATCATGAGCGGAGGCTGACAGGGAGGGTACAGTGTGTTTACTGGACGATATCCTCCCGGGGGGTGGGTGTGAGTCTGCACTGATCTGGAGCAGCTCCTGGTGGTTACACACGTAGTGGCATGGGTGACCACATGCTGCCTGTCTGTCATGCCAGAATGCTACATGCTGCCACTGTGGGTGGAGGGAAGTGGGAGAGAAAAAAGAAATCTGCCCCCCAGCCTACCAGATGATGGCCACTGGTCCCTATCATTTTGACAGCCCAGCAGAGGCTGTGCTGTTTCTGCTGTCCCTGGAATATGCTTCTCTGTGCTTCAGAGTGCTTCTCCCTTGGGGGGGACCCACCCAATGGAGGGTTGCATCCTGTTTCCCAGGTGAAACCGACAATGAAGGTGCAACTGATGGAGACGGGGCATAGTAGCGGTGAGGGGCCTAGGTGGCCCAAAGGAGTGGCCAACCGGGGGGCCTGGGGAGAAGCAAACAAAAAAGGAACACCTGCCGGTGTTGAAGCAGCAGCAAAAAAGCAACCTTGACGGAGGCAGTTTCGTGGTAGTTGTCATGCCTTTCAGAATTTCAGGAATCAAAGGAATAAGGGATCCTATGCTAGGTTCAAGTGACATAGTAACAGAGGAGCTTTGGCCCAAAGGTGTAATGAAGATGCAGGATGAAGAAGTGGCACCTCACAATGAAGGTACGCAGGCCCATCTCTGCCCCTCTTCCTTTGGTGGAAGACTGCAGAATTCTTATTCAAGATGGGCCCAAATAACGTTAGATGCATGGGTTCTAGAGATACTGGCATTAGGTTATGCAATTGAGTTTGCAACAATTCCCACAATGGGACATTTACTGCAGTCCCACTAAAAATGCAGTGAAGAGACAGGCAGTCTCACTCTCTCCAACACTGGATTACCTCAAACAGATTGGGGCTGTCGTTCCAGTGCCCCCCAACGAAGAAGGTCCAGGATTCTACTTGATGTACTTAGTTCCTAGGAAGCTGAGGTGGGGATTCAGGCCAATTCTGGATCTGAAGCACCTAAACAAGTTTGTCCATGACACTACCTTCAGGATGGAATCCCTGTGGTCAGGCATATGGGCCATCCAGCCAGGGGTTATCTAGCATCCATAGATCTGAGGGATGCATATCTCCACATCTCCATTTGACAGTCTCACCAGAAGATCCTCAGGTTCACAATTTTGGGGCAGCACTTTCAGTACTGGGCACTTCCTTTTGGGCTGGCAACAGCTCTGGATGTTCTTGAAGGACTTCATAATTCTAGTGCCTCAACTGAGGCAGGAGGGACATCATGTATATATCCCTACCTGGACAACTTGCTCATTCGAGCGCCATTTGAGTAACTAGCAAGAAAGTCAGTAGCCAGGACCCTGGACATACTGGAGTCCCATGTTTGGGTGATCAATCAGGAGAAGAGCTCCCTTATCCCATCTAGAACCTCGAACATTTGGGTACAGTGTTCAGAATAGACAAGGGGAAGGTCTACCTCTCGACAGCCAGGAAGGATACCCTGAAGCAAAGAGGTTCAGTGGTTGAGAAGCCAGTAATCTGCTTCAGCTCACAGACTATTATGGATTTGGGGACTGATGACTGCAGCAATACAACTAGATTGTCTTCAAGGATATCTCTATCATCAGACCACACCTGTGGAACTTATAGCCACCAGGCACTAGGATCACACTGAAAACTTTTGCAAGCAGTCCACAAGGGGCTACCCACATCGATGTCAGATGTTGGCTTCTATATAAATGTGAGTGTCCCCTTCCCTCCTTAGGTCTTGTCCAGCTGTTGACCATGCTCATTTGACCATGCATGAAAATAACGCTGCTACAGTTGCTACTTTATTTTTTTTCTTACCATAGTAAGCAGTCACTTCTATAAGTGATTTTCAATAGCGTGAAGAGCCGTTGAAACTCTTCCGTTATTGTGAACATGGTGAGATGATATACACTGGAGGAGAGCTGCACAACATCTGTGTGTGTTTCTTTGGCTTGGACCATAACGTGCAGGTGTGCCAGATTTACAAATTGTTCAACACAGCCACCCAGTGACATCAAAAAGGCACTTTGGAAAAGCACTTTTCAAAACAACAAGTAGCCCGAATGTAGATGGAGCTCTAGCAAGTGTTTTGCCATGTTGCCGGCCCACACCTCAGGGATCAAGTCCTCAAAATCCTGGGAGAAATCATCTGGCACCCAAAAGCATAAACACCAGGAGAGGGATGCTTCAGGTCTCCCCTTCATTCAGGTATGGCTACTACAGTGCCATCGAACTCTCCAGCAGTGATGCTGCCTGCCACATAGACTATGGACCTAACTTCCAGGTTATAGGTATCACCAGGGCTAACACAGTTGGTGCATCACCGTCTACATCAGGGGGCCTTTTCTCCTCAGTCAACCTCTACTGGCATGCCTGTCAATTACACTGGTGCCGATGGCCATGCAGTGCTATCGTCCTTCACGGATGTGCTTAGACACCTGTTACCTGATCCTCCTGTACCAGGAGGTCCGTTGACAGGTCCTGTAATTCAACTCCCCACAATGATGCATCCTAGGACTGTGTCTGAGCCTCCTCCTCGAGCACTAACAACCTCACCAACGCGATCCCTTTGACCTGTCGACCAGACCGATGACTTTGGGTACAGTCCTTCTCTCATGAACCAGGATGCTGCAGAGGCTAAAGAATATGTGAAAAGTCCTTCTGAAAGGACTAATTCCACTGTGTCAACATGCAATGAGGACTCTGTGGTTTATACCCCAAGGTCGTCTCTCCCCCAGGACCCCTCTTTTATCTCCATGATGCAGCAATTATAGGCTGTGGTTTGATTTGGAGGAACAGGATACAAGCAAGAAAAACCTTATAGATTTCTTTGAATTACCTGATGCTCCTCCTATAGTAATACAGCCCCTCCTCCCTGCCCTGGAGGATGCCACCTTTACTGCCTGGCATAGGCTGAATGTGATTCACAAGAAAGGCAGATAAGAGGTACATGGCTCCCTCAGGGAAAACTTACTGAGGTAGACTCTGTGGTAATCAATGCTGCCCATGATAGATCCAGAGCACCAAGACACCTTAGCTCACTTCCTCCTGATAAGGAATTCAGGAGGTTAGATGTGCAGGATAAGAGAACCTACACCTCAGCCTCCCTGGGCCTCAGAATTACAAACTGTCAGGCCCATAAGGTCAAATATCGGAACACATTCTGGAGACAGGCTAAAGTAGCTGCTCAAGCCTCGCCAGAAGGTACATCCAAAAAGGAGCTTCTCAAAGCTTCCACAGCTGGGGCTGATGTAGGAAAACACCTACTATGTATGGTCTATGACATATTATTTATTTATTGAAATGTTTCACCAGGAGGGCACACTGAACAACAAGTTGCTTGTCTCATGGTGCGACCTGGGGTGAGGGGGTTACATAAGGATATGAAACAGAGGTCATACAGTGATTTAACTGTGGTTGTATGATACAATTATGGAAATAAGGTAAGGTACAAATTGTGAGGGAAGGAAGACAAAATAATGAGGCTGTAGGACAGAGTGCAGGCAATAAAGAAAGAATGTTAAACAGACCAAATGCTACAAAAGGGTTCCTCAGGTTTGGATACAATATAACAGAGTGACAAACATTATGAACAGGGCAATCATAGTGCTGTGACAAACCTAGAACAAGTTCAAGGTTGCATACAAGTGCAATAGTCGGGGAAGGAGTGGATACCAAGAGAACCAGAAAAGGTGAGATGGGAAAGAAGGGGCGGGGAAGGGAGGGATGGCAGCCAACTCCAGATTACACCTTCAGGATGTTATAAGCCCTGCAAGGGGGTAAGAGAGTTGGTAGGTAGGGGCTAGATAGAAAAGGGGGGAAAAAAAAGCTATGGCAGCTGCTTCAGGAATATGCCTAAGGAGGTACTCCTGTCTCAGGGTGGCAGGCTTTGTGAATGATGTGTAACAGTACATTCTCAGTGCCCCCTTTAGAGAATACAAGTTATTTGGCTCAGATGTACAGGATATCCTCTCTGACCTCCAGGCCTCAGGTAGGATCTTGAAGTTAGTACACTTTCTGTATCATACCCAACCAAGGGGTAGACAGAGGATACCTTTTTATCCAGCTGGTACTAGACACTGTGCCACTATCAGAAAACAAGATGTAAGGGCAAGGGAGTGGGAGCCTTGTACACTCCCAGGAACCACTCCAGGTTCCCATTCAAAAACCCATAGAAGAGGTGGTGCGACAGTTGCTTCAGCTAGGAGCCGAGACATCTTGGACTCCATGCAGGGGAAGGCCTCAAGCAGCTAGTACTAGAACTCACCAGGGACAGGGCGATTCTGGACCTAGTACTGACCAATGGGGACAGAATCACAGAAGTCCAGGTATGTCACATGGGGTCCAATGACCACCACATAATGTGGTTTAACATAGGTACAGGGTTACAGTCAAGCCACACAAAGGCCAAGGGTCTTAGATTTCAGGAGGGCGCGGACTTTGCTAAGATGGGGATAAGTATTAAAGAAGTCCTGGTGAGAAGGGAGGTGGGGCGGGGGTTGAGGAGCAGTGGGCACACCTAAAAGGAGCCATAGTGGAGGTGATGAACCAGTGCATCAGGCAGAGAAACAAGGGCAAGAGAAGGAGAAAACCACTATGGTTCTCAAAAGAGGTAGCAGAGAAAATAAGGGCAAACAGGTTGGGTTTCAGAAAACATAAGGAGACACAGTAGGAAGAGGATAGGGTGGTGTACCTAAATTGTCTGAAGGAAGCGTGGAAAGCTGTTAGGAGCACAAAAGTGCAAACAGAGGTAAGATTAGCATAGATGGTGAAGAAAGGGACAAGACATTCATTAGGTACATCAGTGAGAGAAGGAAATCCAAGGGTGGAATTGTAAGGCTCAAAGGGAATGAAGGAGAATGAGGAGGGAGACCTGGAAAAGGCAGAAATACTGAATAAGTACTTCTGTTCAGTATTCACTGAGGAAGGGGAGGGACAGAGACGACAGCTGGGCAGCAGATACAAAAGAGGGGGAGGGAGGTGAACACCAGTCCAATCACAGAAGAGGCAGTCCTGGAGGAGCTCTCAAAACTGAAGGTGGACAAGGCAATGGGACCAGATGGCGTACATCTCAGGATATTGAGAGAGCTACGGATGGAGTTGGTGATACCACTGGCAGCCATGTTCAGAGAGTCGCTCAACACAGGGGTGGTTCCAGAAGACTGGAGGAGGGCATATGTACTCCCGCTTCACAAACATGGTAGCCAGGAGGAGGTGGGAAACTATAGGTACAGCCTCATCTCAGTAGTGGGTAAGCCTATGGAGGCACTGCTTAAGGAAAGGATTATGGGACACTTGGAAACCAACGGAGCCCAGGATCCAAGGCAGCATGGATTCACAGTGGGTAGGTCATGTCAAATGAATCCGACAGATTTTTTTGACTGGGTAACAAAGGAGGTAAATCAGTGGGGGGGGGAGCAGTGGATGTAGCCTACCTAGATTTCAGCAAGTCCTTCGACACCATCCCACATAAAACAAGCATTTGTCAATGCCGAATGTTTGCTTGCTGGCATTGGCAGTGGTAGTATAGAAGTTACAGAGCTGCGTAATAGGAATGACAGTGAAGTATTGAACTGAAGCCAACCCCACCACCACCCTGCAGAGAGTGACAGGCATTGGGGAGTGCCTTTGGGTCGTCAGGCATAACAGCCACGCCATTTCACCACACCCCACCCTGCAGACACTGACAAGTGTCACGGTGTTCCTTGGGGTCTTTGACCCTTATGCGCACCCCATTCCATTAGGAAATACAGTGAGATGGGTGTGATATAGGAGAATGGGGTGAACTTTGGGGCCCAAGAGTCCAAGGCATACCTCGATGCCTCTCACTGGCTGCAGGGTGTGGAATGGTATGAGCATTACAGGCAAGAATCCCAAGTCACACCCCTGATGCCTGTCATTCTCTACAGGGTTGGGCGTTATGGTTGGAAACCTAATACCTCAGGCATTCGTTGGTATTTTCACTCCAAATTTTCACATGGTTTTTTGTGACCCCACTCACCAACAGGGAATATCAGTTTGTTATCCAAGCTGCTTATGCACAGCGACTCACGGCATTTAGTACCACAGGTGCAAAAACATTCGAACAGGATGTAAAAATGACAGCTGTACTGTTCATGGGGAGGTGTAAAATGGCAATGTTGCAAATCTGCAGTAAAAATATTAAAAAAAATGGTGAAGTCACGAGCGTACATAGAAACTGTGGAACGCACACCCGTAATATAATTAGGTTGGGGATTTTTTACAGCAGATTGTCAACTCAGGCATTTTGGTGCCTCCGATCATGAACAGTGTCACTGTGATTTTCTTTATCTGTCCCGAACAATGATTTCCCACAGCGACCACACATCAACCATGTTGTGAAAAATGACAGCTGTACTGTTCATAAGGAAGTGTGGAAAAATGCCACTGGTGAAAATCTGGACTGAAAATATTACAAAGTCATGAACTTACGAGGGTGCGTGGAAACTGCACAATGCTCACTCGTAACACAGTCATTTTATGGACTTTTGTCACCAAATTTTCAACATAGTCATTTTAAGACCTCTGCTCATGAACAGTGTAACTGTGATTTTCTTAATCTGTCCCAAACATTGCTTTCGCACACCAACAGCACCATTGTGCGCTACATGTGCGAAAACACATTTTGGGCGACATATGAAAAATGGCAGCTGTACTGTTCATAAGGAAGTGTAATAAAATGGCAATGTTGAAAATCTGGAGTGAAAATATTAAATTCGCAAACTTACGAGCATGCATAGGAACTGCGCAACGCACGCTCGTAAAACAGTCATTTTTAGGAATTTTTTCACCAAATTTTCAACATAGCCATTTTAAGGCCTCTGCTCATGAACAGTGCCACTGTGATTTTTCTTAATGTGTCCCATGGATTGATTTCAAGACACGATTGCGCCCATTGTGCGCTAAGATGGGCGGAAACACATTTGAGCAAGATGAAAAATGACAGCTGTACTGCTCATAACAAGGTGTGGTAAAATGGCAATGTTGAAAATCTGGAGTGAAAATATTGAAAATTTCGAACTTACGGCGTGCGTGAAGATTGTACACGCACGCTCGTAAAACAGTCATTTTTTGGAATTTTTTCACCAAATGTTCAACATAGCCATTTTAAGACCTCTGCTCATGAACAGTGTCACTGTGATTTTCTTAATGTGTCCCATGGATTGATTTCGCACACCGACTGCACCATTGTGCGCTACATGGGCGGAAACATGTTTTGGGTGAGATGTGAAAAATGACAACTGTACTACTCATAAGAAGGTGAGGTAAAATGGCAATGTTGAAAATCTGGAGTGAAAATATTGAAAATTCACAAACTTACGAGCCTGCGTAAGAACGCTACACTCCTGCACGGCTGTAAAACAGTGTTGGAATTTTCCACAAATTTTCAAAATAGGCTTCTTGAGAGCTCCACTTATGAATGCTGGCAGTGTTGTTTGATAATCGGTTCAAAAGGTGATTTCATGCAGTGACCGCGTAAATCACTCTTTGGGCCCTGAATAACGCCATGACAGTGACATCATTCATGAGAAGGGGTCCCAAAACCCCATGTTGAAAATTTGGTGCAAAAATTCCAAAAATGCCTGAGATATGCAACAAAGTTGAAAAACCCTATCTATCCCATTATACAGCTTACCGGCATTTCCTCAGTTCTGGGTCGGCTTTGAAGAGTGCAGATGTGTTCCCGATCCAATCAAGATCGTCGCACGAGCTCTGGAGGTAAGTATGGGGTGAGGGGGTGTGGGGAGGCAGGGTGCACAGTGGGTGGGTGCGGGTTGTGGGGAGGGGGCAGGAAGACTGCGTGGGACCGTTTTTCTTTACAGGTATTTAAAAAAAAAAGATGACGGGACGTTTGCCATGCTGGGGTGGGCTCCAGCGTGGCAGAAGGATGGCTGGGGGGCGGAGCCGACGGGATTGGGCACCCGTCGGCCATGGATCTGTTGCCACGCTGGGGTGGCTCCTCAGCGTGGCACCCTGTACCGGGATAGTGAAGCCAACGGATTGGGAACCCCCGGCCGCTATACCATTGAGTTGCCACGCTGGGTGGGCACCCAGTGTGACATTTGGAAGGCTTGGGGAGTGCAGCACAGCCGACAGGGGATTGGGCACCCCCGTCAGCTATAGAGTGTGTGCGTGGGGGGAGCACGCAGTATGCGTGCGTGTGCGTGTGTGTAGGGGGAGCTGCGCATGAGCAGGCGATATCTGATCGCTGCTCACTGAAGCGTAGCTCCCCCTTTCAACTGTACACCACTGCATTTTGGAGCTGTCATAGACAGCTCCAGCAAGCATTGGCGGACAGGGGCCACGCCTGCCAATACACTGAATGAATTGGAAGAGGGGGTGACACACCTCCGAAAACTCGGATGATGGCACTATGTTTCTTGTACATGCGTGCAAGCAAACATAAAAATGTTAACAAGATGGGTAACGTGGGCCACAAGGTGGTAAACTGGGTTAGAAACTGGTAAGGGACAGGAAGCAGAGGGTGGTGGTAAATGGAATCCAATCTGGGGAAAGGGGGTGACCAGTGGGGTACTTCAAGGGCCAGTCCTTTTTAATGTCTTCATTAGTGACATTGTGGAAGGGCTGGAGGAGAAGGTTTGCCTGTTTGTATGCGACAGCAAGATCTGTAACAGGGTGGACACTCCAGAAAGGGTGGAGAAAATGAGGAGGGACCTTGGAAAACTGGTCAGAGGTGTGGCAGCTGAGGTTCAATGCGAAGAAGTGCAAAATCATGCGCTTGGGACACAGAAACCCTGGCGAGAACTACAGGATGAGGGGGGAGTTGCTGACTGTTACCAAGAAAGAAAGAGATCTGGGGGTCACCATCTCAGATTACCTAAAAGTGGCCAAGCAGAGTACAAAGGCTGTAGGGAGTGACAGTGTCATACTGGGGTGCACAGGAAGGAGTATCACTAGCAGAAGGAGTCAGGTGGTGATTCCATTATATAACACACGTGAGGCTTCATCTGGAGTTCTGTGTACAGTTCTGGAGGCTGCATCTTCATAAGGACATAGACAGGGTGGAAGCAGTTCAGAGAAGGGTAACTAAGATGGTACAGGGCTTGCACCAGAAGCCTTATGAAGAGAGATTAAAAAATCTCAGTATGTATACACTGGAAGAGAGGAGGTAGTGGGGAGACATGATGGAAACCTTCAAGTATCTGAAAGGCATTAGCAAGGTGCAAGTGAGTGACATCTTCAATATAGGAGAAGTACAAAAATGAGGGGACATGATATGAGATTGGAGGGGGGCAGGATAAGGGGAAATGTGAGGAAGTCTTTTTCCACAGAAAGGGTGGTGGATGCATGGAATAGCCTGCCACAGGAGGTTGTGGGAGCAAGCACAGTGGGGGGATTTAAACATGTATGGGACCGACATAAGGGAACCCTAGAAGTGGGAAGGAGAAGCTAAGGCCGATGGCCAAGTAGGGTCAGTGGCCGCCAATAAAGGTAGGGTATTAGTGCAGACTGGATGGGCCTAGTGGCCCTTATCTGCTGTCAATTCCTATGTTATGTTTCTATCTCTCCTTCCACCTAATTCTGTGGAAGGAGATGACCTCAAATGACTGGGTCCTGGAAACAGCAGCACAAGGCAAGGGCAAGGCAATTTTATTTAAAAGGATGCCCAATCCCAGAGGCTCTGGGTGCCGTACAAAGTAAATAAACAAAAAAGACACAACAAATCAGAATAAATAGCAGGGAACATCAAACAATAGATTATTGAATAATAATAATAAAACATCCTGAAAAGATTTCAAAAACAGAGGTGGACGGGAACTGAGATCAAAACCATCACGTACAGATCTCACTAAACAACTAAGTCGGGGAAAGCCTGGGAGAACAGGAGGGCCTTAAGGTGAGCCTAAAATGCCTCCAAAGATGGGGCCGCCTTAAGCCCGAAGGGTAGCGAATTCCACAGGATGGGGCCAGAGACACTAAAAGCCCTGTCGCCAGCCATTTTCAGCCTCCTCCTGGGAATTGCCAGGAGGCCCCTACTGGAGGAACGGAGGGGACGGACCGAGCAAACAAGTGCAAAAGGTCCAACAGGTGACCAGGCCCCTGGCTGTGTGGGTCCTTATAGGTGAGAAGACCCACCTTAAAGAGGATCCTCCACCTGACCGGCAACCAGTGCAGCTCACGCAGTACCGGTGTAATATGGCAATATTTAGGGTGCCCTGTAAGTAACCTGGCAGCTGCATTCTGCACCAGCTGCAGTCTGTGGAGAGATCCTCCCACGACCCCTAGGTAGCGCGTGTTACAGTAGTCAAGCCTTGATGTCACTGAGGCATGTATCAAAGTGGGGCGGTCCAGAGGTGGCACAAGGGGCTTTATCCTGGCATCATTCCTAATATGGAAAAAACAGGAGTGAACAGTGGAAGATGCTTGTGCCTCCATCATCAAACCCCTGCCCAGGATGACACCAAGATTCTGCACCTCAGAGGAGGCCTTCAATGAGACAGATACCAGAAAAAGTCCAGTCTCTGCACCCGAGGCCATCCCATTCCACACTCTGTTTGACTCCATCACCAATACCTCCCTTCTTATTGAGGTCCAGCCACAACCAGCTGGAGGCCATCCCCCGTCATTGATCTTGGCAAGGCAGCTGTTTAGCACATCTACTGTGTTGGATGTTCCTGCGGCAAAGGACAAGTATAGCTGGGTATCATCAGCATAGCAATGAAACCCCAAGCCATACTTCCTAATGATCCCCCCAGGGGCAGCATGTACACTGCAAATAAAATTGGGGACAGGACTGAACCCTGGGGAACTCCGCACAGCTGGAGACTAGAGGTGGAGGAGAAATTCCCCATCACAACCCTTTGCCTCCTCTTGGTTAAAAATGACTCAAACCAGCAGATGACAGTACCGGTGAATCCGCAGAATTCTCTTAAGGCAGTCCAGCAACACTCAATGGTCCACAGTGTCAAATGCTGAAGAGAGGTCGAGGAGAACAAGAATTGTCCTTTCCCCTCAGTCTCTTGCCCTGAGAATATCATTCTGCACCCTAACAAGCGCAGTTTCTGTACTATGCCTCACCCAAAACCTCGACTGGAGGGGCTCATATAAATAATGGATCACAAAGTGCTCCTTCAACTGATGTGTCACTACCTTGTCAACAACTTTCACCAAGAATGGCAGGTTGGAGATTGGATGGCAATCTGCCCTGACCTCCGGGTCCAAAGATGGTTTCTTTAGGAGTGGTCTCCCCCATGCCTCCTTCAAGGCATCAGAGAAGACCCCCTCTGACAGGGAACACTGGCAAACACTGGGCCTACAGTGTTGACGCATCTCATCAGGAAACGTGTTGGTACCGGGTCCAGTTCACAAAAGGTGTACTTTAGATTGGTCACTACCTCAATTACCTAATTTACCTCCCGACCGGTCTAAAATCTCCCCAACTAGACGGAGTGCACTCAGAACACTTCGGGCAACCACTGTAAGCTCTGAGCTGGCTGACTGAAGGAATTCCATGCTGGATATTAGACACCCTGTCCAAAAAGAACTGAGTAAACTCTTTGCATTCAGCATTGGAAAAAGCCTTCCTTGGCTGCAGACAGGCCGGGCGAAGTAGCCTGTCCACAGTCCGAAAAAGTGCAGTATGGTTGATTGACCCTGCAAGCACATTATAGAGTGTACCAGGGAGCAGGTTGTCCTTCTCCAGCCCGATCTTCCTCCAGGAGTGCTCCAACCTCTGACCTTTCTGGGGATCTCAGATAGGAAAATTTGGGTCATACATGGACAGGTGTGAGGGAGTCAATGGCTTCTGATAACATCACCCATGCCGCCGAGGCATGTGTTGTTCACACTAGATAGATCAGCTACCTCCAAAAAACCCTCCGGGGTCAATCCCCACAAAGGGCGGTAACTCATCATACCTGTAGGGGAGAGGGCATCCGATGGGTGCCCCAAACATGATCTGCACTGTGGAGTGATCGGACCATGCCACACGATCAATCTTGAGATCCCTTATCTCAAGCCCCAGTGAGAACACCAGGTCCAAAGTGTGCCCACCTTGGTGAGTCACGGAGGAAACCACCTGTGACAGGCCCAGCAATGACATGATCTGGAGAAGGTTATGACCAAGCCGAGATGATTCATTGTCAGCCCAAACATTGAAATCCTCAATGACAATACATCTGGGGGCTTCCAGTGTTTCACCGACGATGAATCCGGCAACCTCCTGCAGGTAGTCTCCTGCTTTTCCAGGGGGCGGTAAATCAAGAGAATCCTGCAGCTTGTGCCCGGACCCACACAGATGGTACACATTCAAAGGAACCCAGGGTTCTCACTGGGTGCACAGTAAAGCCCAAGTTGGATCTAAAACAGATGGCTACCCCACCGCCCCTACATTCCTCTCTGGGGCAGTGCATGATGGTATACCCAGAGGGGACGGCAGTCTCCAAAACCGGGCCTGCGTCGTCCCCAATCCAGGTCTCCATAATGCAAGTCAGATCAACCTGAGAAATCAAGTCTGTGATAATGGCAGCCTTGTTCCTGAGTGATCTGGCATTGCAAGCACTGCTCACAGAGGATTGGTGGACACAACAGCCACTCGGGTTACCTGGCCATTCGGTCTGGTGAACTCCCTTGGGACAGGCACTAAACACGTCTGGCCTCTCTCTTGTGCCCATTGTGATCCAGGATGCCTTCTGCACCTGATGATCTCTATCCTGCCACCCCCTGCCATGCACAGGGCACCCCCCTACCCAAAATCACCACAACCCTTCCAAATCTCCACCTCCTGACAGCGTCTTACTGTGATGTTAGAAACTGGGAGGTGGATAAAGGGCTGAAGGTCATGCAGCTGAGATGCCCTGTGTACTGTCCTGGCCCTCCCTGCCCCCTGAACAGCCCCAACAAGATCCTATCTCACACACTTAATACCACTCACACCACTCTCACTCAATAGTAAACAGATTATCCTAAACACACACCCCAAAACACATACCAAACAAAGTAAAATAAAACACCCAACTCCCTTCTCATAAAAGACCCCCAACTCACATAGCTGAATCACAAATTACCTCACCTCAATCAGTCACATTCATTCACACACTAATCCCAACCCCCAAACCCCCCCACAACCCCAAAACAGCCCTTTTTACCCACCCCCACCAGGGCAGCAAATGAAAAACACAGATATAGCCTTAGAATTTAATTAAGCACAGACCCTTGGATCTAAAGCAATATGGCCCTACCAGACAGGGCCTACCATCTGAATCAAGTGTAAATGATTAATGCAATTCCAAATCAAACCTCACAACCCAAAGGTTATAGGACCGAGGGCCCCGTCACCAACTCCGGTCTCAGAGTAACCAATATTGGGATGAGGAAATAGAAAAGTTAGTAGGAGCAACACTTCCAGGCTCCCAATGGAGCTTGTCTCACCAACTCCAGAGGGCCTGGGTGATAGTTACCAGTATTTTGAGTCCCTCTAACAGTCACCAACCATCCAAGCCCCCCCATTTAATGATAATCCTGGGAGGAGGTAACCAGGAGATGTGCAATGCTTCTTCACGGCCAATAGGTCCCGTTACAGGTCTCCAAACAGTCCAGCTTCCTCCCCTTTAATGATAATCCTTGGGGGGGGGACAACAGTAGATAAACAATGCTGCTCCATGGCTGATCGTGGGCTGATGGACAGTGCGAACAGATGAACAAAGCTGCTCCACCGTTGATCAGTCTCACAACAAGTTATTGACAGTCGAGAGCCCTCCTCCGCCTTTAATGATAGTTCCGGGGGGAGGATAACCAGAGTACAGTATGCACAGGCCATCCTCTGGAGCTTCTAGAACTGCCTCCAGATCACCCACCAGTGCCTACACTCTATTCTTCAGACTATATTCCTCTGCACCTGGAGGAAGTCCTTAGCTTGCTTCAGAAGAGTGCCATAGAACCTGTACCTTTGGAACAGAAAAACACAGGGTTCTACTCTCTGTATTTCCTCATTCCACAATGGACAGGAGACCTGGGACCTATTCTGGATCTCTGGGACCTAAACTGCTTTTTATAGAGTACAAAGAGTTCAGGATGGTCACCCTACAGGGCTTGCTCTGACCCTACTAAGCAAGGGATTGGATCTGTTCCTGTGACATGAAGTGTGTCTACCTTCTTATCAAACTTTGCAAACCTCAGAGAAAGTATTTGAGGTTCCTGTTTCAGGGAGAACACTACCAATTCAGAGTATTACCTGTTGGCTTGTCATCTGCACCATGGGTTTTTACCAAATGCTTGGCAGTGGTGGCAGCAGCGCTGGAAGGCCTCTATGCATTTCCCTATCTGGATGACTGGCTACTGAAAGCTCATCCCAAGGAGTAGCTCCTCCACACCCTAGCTCAAACAAGGCAGATGTTCAATGCCCTAGGAGTAACTGTCAATGTACCCAAGTCTGTCTTGACACCTTGTAGCACCAACAGTATATAGGGGCAGTTTTGGACACAGCCCAAGGCTCAGCCTTCCTGCCTCTGGACAGGGCTGAACATCTGATTGCACTGGCCCAAATGGTCAACAACAGTAGGTATGTTTCATCCAGGACATTCCTTTGACTCCTGGGACTGATGGCAGTGGCCATTGTCATGATACCTCTGGCCAGACTACACACTAATATCCCTCAGTGGACCCTAAGAGCCCAGTGGAAGCAACTCACAGATGATCTAGACTAAAGGGTTCTAGTAGCCTCTCCTGTACACAAGGTGCTCAAGTGGTGGATGGAACCCAGCAACCTGTTAAAGGGGAGTTCTTTGCTGATTCCCTCCCTCACTAGATTTTAACTAGAGATGTGTCGAGGATGGGCTTGGGGGGCACATTTGGGGCCCCATCTGGTGCACGGTACATAGACCACAGTGGAGAGCACCCTGCAAATAAATGTTCTAGAAATGCAAGCTGTTCCATATGGTCTACAGGCCTTCCAGACTCACCGTCCCTGGGTCCTCTGTTAGCATAGATGAACAATGTCAGTGTCATGCATTACATGAATAAGCAAGAGGAAACTCAACTTCCCTGTGCAGGGAAGCAATGTGAGTCTTCTACTGGGTTCTAGAGCATGGTCTAGAACTGTCAGCAGTACATATTTCAGGTGCCCAAAACGTCTTGGCAGACAGGCTAAGCAGGTCTCAGTTCAGGATGCAGAATGGGAACTGCTGACCTCCAAGATGGAAGATCTGTTCAACAGGGTCATCCAGAGTTGGACCTTTCTGCATCCCCACACAATGCAAAACTGCCACTTTTCTGCTTGCTTGTTCCAGGGCCTGGAGTTTTCTGGCATGACTTATTGTCCCTCTCTTGGAAGGGGAGGTTCCTGTATGCCTTTCCTCCCTCCCCTTTCATTCAGAGGGTTCTACTCAAGTTCCAGATGGAGGGGACACTCTAATCCTCATTGCTCACCTTTGGTCTTGACAGATATGGTTCTCTTTACTGCAGAAGTTGGCAGCAGAACCACGGTACCCTTGCTCTTACACCAGGGAGTTCTGTTACAAGAACAGGGAACCCTGGTCCATCCAGACTTCAAATCGTTTCATCTCCATGCATGACTTCTGAAAACATAGCCATTGCTAGATCTGGGGTTTCCCAAAAGGTGGCTGATGGTCCTGGTGGCTGACAGAAAGCCTTCCATTAAGGCCACTTATTCCACGAAATGGAAGTGGTTTGCTTTGTGTGCTGCTTTTCATCATTTAAATCCATTTACCTGCTCAGTAAATCAGGTTCTAGAGTACCTCCTGTCTTTGTCAGATGCAGGCCTGCAATATTGCTCTATCAATGTGCATGTGCCTATTGAGGGTCATACAGTTGCACAGCTGGAGGTGGTCTGTACATTCTTGAGAGGCATCCTGTACTTGAAGCACCCCCTCATCTGCAATCCAATCCTGGCTTAGGACCCGACTTTGTTTTAGAAAAACTTACTTGGCTCCTTTTGAGCCAGCCGCAGCTTATGGCTTACACTTTCTTTCATGGAAAGTGTTTTTGGTTATCATTACCTCTGCTCAAAGGACTTCAGAGCTATAGGCTATAATGTGTGAACCTCCTTATTTGATTTTCCACAAAGACAGGGTGTATTTGCATATTAATCGTAAATATTTACCAAAGGTGGTATCTGAGTTTACTTTAAATCAAACCATTCACGCGGTCATGTGGCGCTGAGGCGCTGGACACCTTTCCTTGCACCACGCTGGCGACCGGATTTGGGAGCAGGTAGGGGAGGGTCAGAGCAGGATTGAGCAGCTGGAAGGCAGCTCTCCTTTCTGGGGGGCAGTCGCTGCCCCCCCATAGTCATGCTGTCACCGGGTGGAGGGCCCGATGGTCAGTGTAGCTGGTGGGGGGTGACACATAGTGGGTGGGTACCTCGAGACACAGTGTGTGCATGCCTCCACATACATGCGCATGTCTGAGATAGGGGGCTGGGTTACAGGGAGAAAATGGAAAAATACCATAAACTACATATAGAAAAAAAAATAAATCAAGCCATCCACCTGTCAATTTATTTTCTGAGCATGCCAATCCAGGGGAAGCATTGCTCCTTACTATAGATGTACATAGAATACGCGGGTGCTATATACACCAAACGAAGGACTGCAGGAAGTTCTCATAGCTTTTTGTTTCATTCACCACTGGGAAAGAGGGTGCGCTAGTTTTTAAACAGTGTCCATCTAAGTGGTTAACAAACTATATTACTTTTTATTATAGAAAGTACAGTAAAGAACTTCCTGGGGTTGTTCGTGTTCATTCTACTAGAGGCATGGCCACATATATTGCATGTTTCAAAAATGTGTTCGCTGCAGAAATGTGTGTGGCTGCCACCTAGAGTACTGTCCACATTTTCACTGAACACTACAGTCTGGACATTGCCTCTCAAAAAAGGGCGGCCTTTGGCCTAGCTGTGTATCAGGGCCTGCTTTCCTAGGCCTGTAGGCTCCAGCCATGCAGACTGATTATGGTCAGTACTACTTGGTACTCATTCCATAGGAGTGCCTGATGAAAGACATAACTTTGAAGAAGATAGAACAGTTAGATAGTCACCATAACAGTAGATTGAGAGAATTGCTTTATCAGGCCATGCCGTCCCACCCTCCTTTCCCCTACAGGATCCTGAGACTCTGGTGAGTGCTCCTCCTTCTCCATGAGGATCTATCTATCTGTCTGGTGTTCTTTGCCTTGCCCAGTTGGTAGAGCCCTAGGTTCTGCCCTGGTTCCCTAGCAGGAGGTCCTCAGCATGATCTGTGACTAAGAACTGAGGAGGGAAGGGCTGCTCACTTTATATAGTAGCTGATGTCTGACGTTGTTGTGGGTGGCCCCTAGTGGACTGCTTGCAAAAGTTTTCCATGTGGTCCTAGTACCTGGTGGCTGTAAGTTCCATAGGTGTGGCTGACCCAGTGGTGCTGAGGGTTGAGGCGCTGGATGCCTCACCTCACGCCACACTGGCGACCCAAGTTCGGGAACGAGCTTGGGGAGCCGGGGATCGGCAGGGGAGGACTAGGATTGAGTGTCCGTAGACAACTCTCCTAGTCCTGGGGAGGGTTCGGGGATCTCCAGATGCACTGGCACACCCTGGCAGAGGCTGTGGGCACTGGAGTGCATGGCAGCAGATGCTTGGGGATTGGAACACAGTGGTCGTCTTCAAAAGGCATGCGGGGGTGCATGCTCGCTGGGCGGGGCATCATTGTACGTCCATGCTCCGGGCAGGAATAAAACATGGAAAAAACCCTCTGCCCTCGGGTGACGTGATGGCGATCACTGGAAAGCTGACCTACCACATGCCTAATACCGGCTGGGACTCCGGTTCTCCTTGAGATCTGGGAGGCCTCTCCATGGGGCAAGGAGAGACCCAGATCTCACATACCCAATGTAGCTTCTAAGTAGCCAGTTCAGGTAGGCAGTTGAGTGTGGCGGCTGTCAAGTGAGACCCTGAGAGATGCTCCAAGACAGAGAGAGAAATACACCCTACAAAAAAAAAAAAGTTCCATAGGTGTGGTCTGATGAGAAATTCTTCAAGATCTGCTCTTACAGTGAGTACATAACTGTTCTTTCCGTGGGCTAGCTTGAAACCTCTTCAGAATGGAATGCTAATGGTCTGGGACCTGGCCTCAGAGGACTACAAGCCATGATCCTGCTTACTCAACCTCTTTGACAATCGCTGAATTGGTGGAGAACTCCAAGATGCTAAGCAAGGGTCTCCATTGGAAGTTCCTCCAGAGCTAATCCTGACAACTGATGCCAGCCTGTCGAGCTGGGGTGCCATCCTGGACCAAGGGCTGTCCTCTCACTCTGGAAGGTTGCCAGAATAATTCCCATCCACAAAAGAAGATAACTCTAACACTAACGCCCCATAGCAGTTCTGCCCATTCTTGAGAAGCTGGTAGCAGATCAGATAATTGAACATCTGACTCACTACAACCTCCTATCCCCAGCCCAACATGGCCTCTTGTGTGCACACAGTACAACTCACAAGTGACATAAAAAAAGCCATGGATGGAGGGCTACTCACAGGAGCAGTTTTCATTGATCTAACAAAGGCGTTTGATCTAGTGGATAACTCCCTACTACTTGCCAAATTAGCTAACCTGGGTTTCTCATCTTCCATGTCCTCCTGGATCACAAGCTTCCTATCTGATAGGCAGCAGTTTGTTGATATTAACGGTGTCAAATCACAATCTTCCCCCATCAAGCTTGGTGTCACCCAGGAATCCATTCTTGGTCTGTTGTTGTTCTCCCTGTTCACCAACCAGTTACCAATAACAGTCTCCACGTGCTCCACTCTTCTATATGTCAGTGACATGGTACTGTACACCACGCCTCAAACATCATGGAAATAAACTCCAAACTGAATTCTGACTTTAGGACAGTGTACTCCTGGCTTAATTACAATAAACTACTCCTTAATTCCAAAAACACACTTGCCATGCTTTTCTGATCTGGGCCCCAAATTTGGGGCAACCCCATCCCCTCTCCATTCACTGTTCTGATAACACCTCCCTGAAGCCATTTACCCCTTCAAGTACCTTGGCATCACCCTTGACCCCAGCACTTGATTTTAACCTGCACATGTTGAGCACCTGTAAGGCCATCAACATTAGCTTGGTCTTGCCTACAAATTCAGATACTCTCTCCCACCCACTGCAAGGTTAGCCATTGCACAGGGTGTCCTACGGCCAGGTCTCTCCCATGGCCTGTGCTCCTACTTGGGAGCAAGTAAAACAGTCTTTAAGTAAATGGGATATTTGCTACAGTAACATCTGTCATTTTGCCCTCTTTGCACCAAAGTTAACCCACAACTGTGACCTCTACACAGGTCTGGGGTGGCTCTCCCCTATCGTCTACTGTCAATACACAGCTGCCTGTGCTATTGACAACATCATGAGGTCTGGCATGCCTGCATCTTTGGTCAGTATGCTACTCCAACCCACATGAGTTCATGATCAGAGTGAGAATATAAATATTCAGAACCCTGTTTGTCCACCTGATATTTCTTCTCAATGTTCTTATCAATGCCAGCAGCCGAGGTAGGTGCTAACATGATTTTATGGGTGGCCTTCTTGAAGGATTTGTGGTGGGCAATAGCAGCCTTTTTTTGGAGTTAAGCCCATCATTGTCACTACTATTGTCACTATTGGTAAGGAGCAAAAAGGCATAAGCCCATATGTGCTGCTATGTTTTTCTAATAGTAATGTAATTTCATACCATTTTGAACAAGGTTATCAAGACCTTTTTTAAAAATGTCTCTATTACCACTCTGTACCAGACTTTACCACACAAAAGATTAATACACAAGTTAGCCAGCCTTGGAGTGGGTCCCAAGGTGGTAGCCTGGATAAAAAATTGGCTAAACAAGAGGACGCAAAGGGTAGTAGTAAATGGAGTCCACAGTGAAGAAAAGAGAGTTACTAGCAGGGTACCGCAAGGTTCAGTACTAGGTTCAGTACCGGTCCTTTTTAATGTCTTTATAAGTGACATTGCAGAGGAACTGGAAGGAAAAGTATGCCTCTTTGCAGACGACACAAAGATCTGCAACAGGATTGATACACAAGATGGAGTGGAAAGGATGAGAAGGGACTTGGCAAGGTTGGAGGAATGGTCAGATGTATGGCAGCTCAGATTCAGTGCAAAAAGTGCAAGGTAATGCACCTGGGAAACAAAACCCAGGGAAGAGTACACAGTGGGGTGAGATACTGACAACAGTAAAAATGGAAAGGGACCTGGGGGTAATTATATCAGATGACCTGAAGGTGGGCAACCAATGTGAGAAGGCAGTGAGGAAGGCTGGAGGGATACTGGGATGCATAGGGAGAGGCATCAATAGTACAAAACAGGAAGTTGTTATTCCTCTGTACAGACAGTTGTTGAGACCCCATCTGGAGTACTGTGCACAGTTTGGGAGACCCCATCTCCGCAAAGACATAGACAGTGTGGAGGCTGTCCAGAGGAGGACAACCAAAATGGTGCAGGGTCTGCACCAGAAGACATACAAAGAAAGACTAAAGGAGCTTAATATGTATACCCTTGAGGAAAGAAGGGAGAGAGGGGACATGATAGAAACTTTCAAGTACCTCAAGGGAATCAACAAAGTCCAAGAGGGTAGCATCTTTCAGAAAAAGAGATGTGCAAGAACAAGGGGGCACAATTTGAAGATAGATGGGGGATGGCTCAGAGGTAATGTGAAGTATTTTTTCACAGAGAGGGTTGTGAATGCATGGAACAGCCTCCCTGAGGAGGTCGTGGAGCCAAGAACAGTGGGGGAATTCAAGAATGCATGGGACAGACATAAGGCAGTCCTAGTGGGGGGTCGGAGGAAGTAAGCTGTTGGTTAACTAGGATTTGCAGCTTATCTGTTAGGTAGGAAAATGGGCAGACTAGGTGGGGCCAAGCGGTCCTTATCTGCCATCACATTCTATGTTTCTATGTCTCTGGTAAACTGTTCCACAAGTTCACCACTTTCAAAGAAAACTTCCTTTATTTGTTTTCAGTCTGTTACCCTGCACTTGTAAGTCTTGATTTTTTTTGTTTAATGCCTAGTTCCTCTTTAGGTGTATTATTCTTGATTTATTTATTCATTTATTAGGTTTTTGTTTACCGGGTAAGTACACTAGGCAAGAATATTGCCTATATTCAGGTATGACCCGGGAGAGTACAGGCAGGAGAGACCAGAGTCAAAATTAAAAAGTATTTCATGACGCAGCATGAAGTGATAACAAAACATTTGACAGTATACTGCCAAATACAGTCCTTATCAGTGACAGCTAAGAGAAAACAAATAACATTACATTCATTAATTTCACCAGATGATACATCATTGACTAATTGAATGACAAACAGCAAACAAACTTAAAAGTAGCTTTATAACAGTAGGATTCCTGATGGATGTAGGAACATGCAGATTTTAGAAACAAGCAGGAAAACAGTAAGTGCCAAGGGGAGGAAAAGATGCTAGGAGTAAGTCTCAAGTTAAAGCACAAGGCAGCAGTCGAGATTCTATTAGGTGTGCCCGAGACCCAGTTTAAAGGCCTTGTGGGATATGGAGAGTTTGATGTGGGGGGGGAATGGAGTTCCAGAAATGGGGGGCAGATATGGTAAAGGAAAGTTCTCCTTTTTTAGTGAGATATCTGGGAATTTCAAGTTGGGTTTGAACAGATGCCCTGAGGAGGGATGCCCTGAGGAGGTATGCTTGGGAGGGCTGCATTAACAGTTTAGCAAGGTATTCAGGGGAACCCTTTCTGATAATATTATCAATTACACAGCCAGCAGAATAGTGTCTGAGAGAAGCTGGGGAGAGCAATTCAGTTTTGAGTAGAGATGACAATGATGGATAAGTCTGTGAGCGGAGAGAGCAAATCTGCATATACTGTTATAGCAGGTGCTCCATTTCTGGAGCGCTCCTTTGCTAGCTTTAAGGTAAACCTGAGAGTAATATGTCAGAGAAGGGAGGAGAAAACCTTGTGCTATAGCAAGCCGGGCAGCATCATTGAGGGAGGATCTAATTTTAAAGGCAAGACCAAGTTCGGAGTAAATCGGCTTACATGTAGCCGCAATGTGGAGGTTAAAGTCAAGAGATGGATCGAGAGTGACTCCTAGATACCTGAAAGAGGTAACAAATTCCAGAGAGGAGTCATCTAGAGAACGTATCAAAAAATCTGGAGTAAGAGATCTGATTCTTGAGGGGGAGCCAAAAAGCATAGTTACAGTTTTCTTAGCATTCAGTAGGAACCTGTTTTGTAGTAACCACTCCTACAAGCAGTTGAAGTCAGCTTGAAGATCTGCCCTTACTGATAAGGGATCTTTACCACTGGAGAGAAGCACCATGCCATCAGCATAAAGGACCAATGAGGAGGAGCAGAGCAGGGAAGGGAGAGCAAGTTGTTAATGAAAAGAGAGAAAAGTAGAGGGCCAAGAATAGAACCTTGGGGGTCTCCAACAGAGGTAGAGGAAAGATTTGAAATGGCAGTTTCAATTTGAACATATTGCAACCTCCCTGAGGGGTAGCTATCAAACCAGGAGATGGTCGACTGGTCAAGACCAAGGCAGGACAGTTTGGAAAGTAGCAGAGTGTGATTCACAAGGTCAAATGCCTTTGTGAGATTGATAAATATGCCCCCGTGAGCAGGCTCTTATCCATCGCTGTAAGGACTTCATTTGTCAACTGAAGTAGTGCAGTTGTGGTGCTGTGCCCTGTTTGGAATCCATGTTCAGCAGGGGATATAAGGTTGTGAAGGTGCACGTAATTTGAGACCTGAGTGGCGATGGCCTTCTCGTGAAGTTTATTTAGGGTAGAGAGAGAATGCCAATCAGTCTGTAATTTGCCATATTTTTGGTATCCCCTTTTTTGTGAACAGAGACAACACGGGCGGTTTTCCACAGTGTAGGCACTGTCTGGGTAAGTGTGGAAAGACTGGAAAATTTTGCAATAGGGACAAAAGAGCAGGGCTGCCTGTTTCAAAAGCTCGGCAGTAACCCATCCGGACCTGCAGATCCATTAGGGGATACTGATTTAAGGAGATGTGGCACCTCAGTGGAGGAGACTAATGTGAGATGAAAGGAGGTTTTGTGCGGAATTTGCACCTCAGGAGGTGGTGCAAGAGGTTGGTTGAATTTCTCAATGCATTCAGAGAGATCCGAGAATTGATCATTAAGAGCATTAGCAATAGTAGGTAACTTATTACAGTTTGCGTCATTCAGTGTCATGTCGGTAATAGCCGTCTTGGGCCTTTGCCCAATGATATTTTTGATGTGGTTCCAAAAAACCCTGGTATCACCCGCTGAGGATTGGAGAAGCTTAAGGCAGTAGTTCCTTTTGGCAGTCTGAATATCTTTTTTGCAGGCATTTCTCAATTGTCTATAGTTATCCCAGTCTTCTGATTGTTGGGACTTCTTCACCAAGGTTCAGGCCTTTTCTCTTCTTCTCATGGTTCAAGGAGGTCTTTTTAGCCATTTGTTAGGGAGCCCTGAGACACCCTTTTTCCAGAGGGATGTGAGATTCTGAAGGGCTAGAAGCTGAGACATCAGGTATTCAAGTGCTGTGTTTACATCATCAGTGTGATAGATAGGAGACCAGTCTATGTTATAAATATCCTGGAGAAGTGCAGTTCGGTTTAGTTTGGCAAAATCCCAAAATCGTATGATTCTTGGCGGGGGTTTAAGGCAGTGGCCATTCCAAACACAGAAAGTAGGCAGGTGATCACTAATAGAATCCGAAAAGGTCCCTGCAGCAATTATTTTATTTGCTCTATTTGTAGCCATCCAGTCCAGGAGAGATTGGTGCTCATAACTAGCTGAGATTCGTGTAGGACTAGAAATCAGTTGAGCTAGGTTAAGTCGGGCGAGAGCTTCAGTGTACGAACCAGCGTGACCCCCTGATAGGTCTAGGTTGAAATCTCCCATTAATATGACTTCAGATCTACCCTTTAGAGTGGACAGATAATCCAAGAGCCCATTTAAGCCAGGCAGAGTCCCCTTTGGGGGATTGTATACACAAATCAGATTTAGCCTTTTATCACCACCTAATTGTATAACCGTATGCAGAGCTTCACAGTGACTTGCTATCCAGGACTGGTGTACGGAGATATTGAGATGCTCTTTATAATAAAGGGCAACTCCTCCACCCCTTTGTTTGGTGGGGTGATTGGATCTGGACAAGTTGTAGCCAGTTATTTTGTACATGGAATCAGGCATAACTGGCCTGAGCCATGTTTCAGTCAGTCCTAGTACATCTGGACGATAGTGGGCTATCCAGGCTTCAAGGTCAGGAAAGTTTGCTGGTAAACTTCTGATATTCATGTGGGCAATTTTCAAGCCCTTAGGGGAAAACCATGAGGAGTCATCAGTGGGCCTGGCATTCCAGGGGGGGCCAGGGTTGGATTCTATGTCTCCAGATAAGCATAAGCGCAGAAGCATCACCCAAACTTCTTTGTAGAATCTTTAATTGCGCTTGAGGCATTTGGGCAAGCTAGTAGGGTGGTAGAGTAGGAAATGCTCTAATTTGGAAGGATGCGTTACATAGAGGGACAGGTTAAGGGATGGGAGCAAGGTTCTAGTTGGTAGAAGGTTAGAGAAGACAAAGGAGAATTCTTCATGGCAGTGGGACCCAGCTGGTATGTTAAAGTGATTTACCAACTTCCCCCGATGTCATGTTTGCAGATCACGTTCCCTTTACTGAGTGATGCAAAGCTCAGCTGCCCTGAAGTTAAGTATTAAATATATTCAGATGCTTAGTTTTTTAACATTTTTGTGCCACAGTTGTCTCTGCAAGTTTTTTTCTTTGTTTTGAAGTTCGTACATGAGCAGTGCATCCACATGCATGAGTGACATCAGCACAGGGAAGGTATTCCCACTCACCTTTCTCACTGCTCGTTCATTCATCTTTCTTGGACCCAGCCTCAGTGAGTGCAGATCCAAAACTGAACTGGCAAAAATTACAGCACTGATGACTGAAACGGTTTGTTATACTGGCAGCTGTTATACTTGCTTTTGGGATTGCAGAAGTGGTAATTCTCCTGATTTTCAATTTTACTCATCTGACTAAGCTCTGTGTCCTAGGTCCATCAGTTCTAGGAACATCACAATCTACATTGCTTGAGTACAGTGTTACAGTTGTAATAAGTGCTGCAAGTACATAATTATAACAACAAGTCTGTGTAAAAAATAAATTTTTTTAACTGAGTGGAGCTGTAATCTGTAGCGTATTGGGACACAAAAGGATGACTTTTGAACTGGGCAGATCTATAAATTGCAGTAAGCTTTTCAGTATTGATACATAGAGGTCTGTGTTAAATGGATGACTTTTTCAACAGTTCAGAATTGCAATGTGCAGCAAGAGTATAAGCACTGAGCTGCACAGTCCAATCCCAGGAGAACAGTGCAATAAACTGTGTATTTTTGGCAAGCGCTGCTTCCAGTGTGATTGCTTCAGTAAACTGCCTTTGCTATTACATTTCTGATTGTCACCATCATTATAGACAGTTTATATTTTTTCCTGTGCTCCTGTGTTTTCTTGGGCTCATTTGGTGTTCTCATGCAAGCACCAAACGCTGATCACCAAAGTATGCTTAGATGTGCATGAATAAAGGGACATGGTGCACTGAATTGTTTCTCCAGCTTGCCAGCTCCTTGCTAAGTTTACAAATGAATGCAGTAAAATCAGTTATATACTGTACATAGTTTACAGTGTATCTCAAAATTAAACACTTAGCTTTTTAACATTTTAACATATAGTCTTTATTTATAATTAGGATTATAGCATCACTGTATGTGCTCCAGAGCATCAGCAAAAGAAGAAACTGCAGTTACCATCCTCTCCTGACACTGTGGTACCAATGTATGGCTTCTATGGTGTTATATTGCAAAGTGTGCTAGTCAGTTTGGCATATTTAGGGAATAATGTCTGAACCAAAATATGGGCTTATATAGCAATGAATGCAGGGAGTCTACACAATGCACCATGCTGTACACTTTATGCATATGCATCAAAGATCCACTGTAATGGAAAAAATGGGAAACACAAATGGCTTGACACAGACCGAGTGGTAATGAAGTATGGTGACTTAATTGAGGAAGGGTGGTTCAAA
This sequence comes from Neoceratodus forsteri, assembly GCA_016271365.2. NCBI lineage: Eukaryota > Metazoa > Chordata > Ceratodontiformes > Ceratodontidae > Neoceratodus > Neoceratodus forsteri. Next base: position 772,442,367 of record CM057453.1, on the reverse strand, counting down.
TACAGTCTAACACTTGAGTAAATACTGCAAGGATATGTCCCTTTTTGTAGTGGACCAATCAAACGGTACTTAGGCTATCTAAACATAAATGCAGTCTCTTTCTCCATGACAAGGGTATTGGCAGTGTTATTTTTAACCTTGGGGGTTGGGGGACGATCACCGACTGTACTGTGTATTTTTTGCTCAATTCATAATGCACCTGGAGGCACACATGTAGCGGCAATAAGCCAATGCCAGGATGGTGTTACAGATGTTTATGCAGACACTAATGACAGCTGTAGTCTGTATAGTTCCTGAGCGCTTAGAGGTAACACAAAGCTGGTGCAATAATTTGTAGTTTTAAATTTATAGCATGCCATAAACAGGGGAACTGGTGACTTCAACACGTTACTCAATCACTGATACCTCTAAAGGGGAAAGTACAAGCAGGCCCCCCCAACCCCAAACACACAGATACACAGAGAAGAAAGCTATAGCGTAGACTATTTGGCTCTAGAGCAAAGACAGACCCAAACAGTATAAATAATTTACAGATAATAAAAGTTCTATGCTGCAGCATTTTTCTAAGTGTATGTGTGCAGCTGGAAGGTTTGCAATGGTTGGAGTAAAAGGTACCTGCTTATAATTTCCACCCCTGTGCTCCATCAGAGTGAGTGACTCATAAATCAATTGGTGGGAGGTCACTACTAACTAGTACCAGGTGAGGAATTTGGACAAATTGTGAGCTATTTATCCTGCTCAAGCAATGCCACCAGATCGAGCCGTGCTCTCAGTGTCAAGCTGAAGTGGCCAACAACTCATTCGCATAGGGAAAGCAACCCCCCCCCCCCAAAAAAGAAACATAAAAACCCAGGGTACTATCACTAGCATTTGTGTGGGCAGATCGATGCTGGGAGTAACAGAACACACACCATACCTCGATTTTGCACAGTAAAATAACAGCAATGACGGGAACCAAACCGTAGCACTAAGTAGCAAAATATAATATTAACAGTCTGTGTTGCTAAGTCTGCTCTCGCTGCTGTACTGGAATGGATCAGGACTACTGCTGTGACTGCCTGAGCTACTGCCCACATCATTCTCGCTGCTGTCATAGGGTCATCCCTATGGAGATCTACTATGCAGCGGGTTGTCAAATTGTGGCACTATGTCAGTGTCTGAAAGATCACTGTTAGTGCAGGACAACATAATGCTTTCATCATCAGACTCTGAAATGAACTGTTTGACATTGCCATTGTTGTGATGCATGCTGCGACCAAAAGCTCTGTTATCAAGGCAGAATTGCTGTGACCAAGAACTAATTTTAATTGCAGAGCACAGATCTCCCTGTGGTGACATTGTAAAGGTAATGAGTGTCAAAGGTCACCAAATACAGGCTCCAATACACAAAATGACACTTCCTGGTTTGTGAGGGTGAAAACCTGATTTCATTTGTTAAAATAGGCTTTGCATCTATCAAAATACATTGTGAATCAGTTCTATATGCAGTCACCTTGCAGTATATGTGTTCATATATCCAAACTTGGTAAATCGCTTTAAGTGAGAGATAGGAGAGGGTGATAATGGTGGGTAGTAATCCTGATATCACCAGAAGTGTCCTTGGGTGGACAAGGGAGAACATTATGTATGCAGTGAAAGAAACTTCTGGTAATCAGGGGGGACAGTCCCATATAAAGAGTAGAATTCAGTGGCAGAAATGGTGACTAAAGGGCAGGCGACACTATAATAAAAGGCAGATTGAGTGATACCCTTAGAGACCAGGGGTAGGCAGATGATAAAACAATTATGCACAAGAGGCAGGAATTTCAATAGAGTGCTATATAAGAGACGCAGACAGGATCAGGGGAGTTGGATAGGGAAGGAAAAAATGGATGCACTCTGAGTTATTTGGCAGAAAACTATGTGCAGGACAAGGGAAACGTGGGGAGTAGGCAAGAGGAGGGAGAATATAGAAAGACTGCCTCGCTGGTTGCAATTAAGACAGAAGCAGCAAGGGGGCGGGAGTAGGACTGCCCTTCAAGTGATATACAGGCTGCAATGAAAGTGGGCAGGATTACTGGCGTATTATAATAAAGTGCGGAGGAGCAGGTGGGTTGGGGGTGAAAATTAAGCCTGCAAGCAGCTGCTGTGGTACAGATTCAGCTAAAATGAATTAAACTAAAGCAGGCAGGATTTAATTTAAGTCTTGTAGGCACAAATAAATTCACACCCTGGAGATTCGAGTTTCAAAGCGGCTGCAGCAGTGAGTAAAACAGCGCCAGGGAGCTGAAGAAAAAAGGCGCCAAGGTTTGAAAACCGAGTGCAGTCCTGAAGCGCGTACCTTCCTACGGCCAGCCTTGGAGCTTCAAGCAGGGAGAACGGAGGGGACCTGGGGAGGACTTCTCTCAATTGTTGCCCTCACAACCCTTCCTATGGCCAGCCTTGGAGCTTTGAGCAGGGAGAACAGAGGGGACCTGGGGAGGGCTTCTCTTAACCATTGCCCTCATGACCCTTCCTACGGCCAGCCTTGGAGCTTCAAGCAGGGAGAACAGAGGGGGACCTGGGGAGGGCTTCTCTCAACCGTTCGATAACATCAAAATATAAGATTAGGTCCCCTCGTGTTTGCCTCTCCTGCAAGGTATATAGTCCCAATCTTTCAATTCTTTCTTTATATGTAAGAGCTTTGACATTTGATATTATTTTAGCCATACCACGCTGCACTCTTTCTAACCTTACAATGTTCCCCCCTTTTATGTGGATTCCAAAGTTGATTACAGAAGTCCAACTGGGGTCTCAGGTATGATCTATAGAGAGGCAACAACACCTCTGCCCTTCTGCTCTTAATATTTCTACGAATTGCTCCAGACACCCTGTTTGCTTTAGAAATTACATTTGTGCATTGTGTACTAAAATCCAGTTTACTGTCTATGTGTACCCCTAAATCTCTGTCACCTGTGAGTGATGTAGTATAGAATTACTAAGTATATATTGTGCATGTTTGTTTTCCCTAGGTGAATTAGGCAGCACTTATTGGTATTAAATGTCATACCCTAGAGATACTGAATGAATACTTTTGCTCAGTATTCACAAAAGAAGAGGAGGAGGAGTTATCTAAACCAGACAATAGAAGCACTCTGGGTAGGGGGTGTCACCAGTCCATTTACAGAAGAAAGAGTCTTGAAAGAACTCCTAAAACTCAAGGTGGACAAAGCAATGGGGCCTGATGGATTCACCCCAGAATCCTAAAAGAACTAAGGGATGACATAGTGACACCACTGACCACACACTTTTAACAAATCATGGGAGGATGGGGTGGTACCTAAGGACTGGAGGAGGGCAGATGTGATTTCCCTTCACAGAAGCGGGAGCAAGGCAGAAGCAGGAAACTACAGACCTGTAAGTTTGACCTCAGTGGTGGGGAAATGATGGAATCACTCTGAAAGAAAGAATTGTTGAGTACCTAGAGGACAGCGGGCACGAACCCAAAGCAGCATGGATTTACAGCAGGAAGGTCATGTCAGATGAATCTAATGGATTTCTTCGACTGGTGACCAAAGTAATAGACCAGGTAGGGGCTGTGGATATGGCCTACCTAGACTTTAGCAAGGCATTTGACATAGTCCGCACAAAGATTAATAATCAAGTTATCAGCTGGGATTGGGCCCAGGGTGGTAGCCCTGGACTGCAAACTGGCTGCACAACAGGACACAGAAGATAATAGTGAGTGGAACATTCTGAAGAAAGGGGGTCACTAGTGGAGTACCTCAGGGCTCAGTACTGGGTCCAGTCCTCTTTAACATCTTTAACATTGCAGAGGGTCTGGAGGAAAGGTACCTCTTTGCAGATGATACAAAGATCTGTTACAGATTGATACACAAGGGGGTAGAAAGGATGAGAAGGGACTTGGCAAGGTTGGAGGAATGGTCAGACATATGGCAACTTAGATTCAATGCAAAAAGAAGTGCAAGTAATGCACATGGAAACAAAAACCTAGGAGAAGAGATGCACGAATAGCAGGGAGGTACTAACAACAACAAAATGGAACAGGACTTGGGGGTAGTCATATCAGATGATCTAAAGGTTGGTAAGCAATGTGAGACGTCAGTAAGGAGAGCCAGGGGATACTGGGATGCATAGGAAGGGCATCACAAGTAGAACAAGCATTTGTCAATGCCGAATGTTAGCTTGCTGGCATTGGCAGTGGTAGTATAGAGTTACAGAGCAGCGTAATAGGAATGGCGGTGAAGTACTGAACTGAAGCCCACCCACCACCACCCTGCAGAGTGACAGGCATTGGGGTGTGCTCTTGGGTCAAGCCAGGCATAACGGCCACGCTTTATTTCACCACACCCCACCCCTGCAGACACTGACAAGTGTCACGGTGTTCCTGGGGGTCTTTGGTCTCTTATGCTAATCTCCATTCCATTAGGAAATATGGTGAGATGGGTGTGATATAGGAGAATGGGGTGAACTTTGGGGCTGAAGAGTCCAAGGCATACCTCGATGCCTCTCACTGGCTGCAGGGTGTGGAATGGTATGAGCATTACAGGCAAGAATCCCAAGTCACACCCTGATGCCTGTCATTCTCTACAGGGTTGGGCGTTATGGTTGAAACCCTAATACCTCAGGCATTCGTTGGTATTTTCACTCCAAATTTTCAACATGGTTTTTTGTGACCCCACCTCATGAACAGTGGCAATATCAGTTTGTTATCCGAAAGCTGCTTATGCACAGCGACTACGGCATTTAGCACCACAGGTGCAAAAACATTCCGAACAGGATGTAAAAAATGACAGCTGTACTGTTCATGGGGAGGTGTAAAAAATGGCAATGTTGCAAATCTGCAGTAAAAATATTAAAAAAAATGGTGAAGTCACGAGCGTACATAGAAACTGTGCAACGACACCGTAATATAATTAGATTGGGGATTTTACAGCAGATTGTCAACTCAGGCATTTTGGTGCCTCCGATCATGAACAGTGTCACTGTGATTTTCTTATCTGTCCCGAACAATGATTTCCCACAGCGACCACGCGCATCTCGCTGAAAGTGTGAAAACACACTCGGCCATGTTGTGAAAAATGACAGCTGTACTGTTCATAAGGAAGTGTGGAAAATGCCACTGGTGAAAATCTGGACTGAAAATATTACAAAGTCATGAACTTTCGAGGGTGCATGGAAACGCGTAATGCTCACTGTAATACAGTCATTTTATGGACTTTTGTCACCAAATTTTCAACATAGCCATTTTAAGACCTCTGCTCATAAACAGTGTAACTGTGATTTTAAGAATCTGTCCCAAACATTGCTTTCGCACCAACAGCAATTATTGAGCTGCTACATGTGCTAAAGCACATTTTGGGTGACATATGAAAATGGCAGCTGTACTGTTCATAACGGCGTAATAAATGGTACGTTGAAAATCTGAGTGAAATATTAAATTATTAAACTTACGAGCGTGGCATAGGAACCGCGTGAACGATCAGAAACAGTCATTTTATGAATTTTTCACCAAATTTTCAACATAGTCATTTTAAGACCTCTGCTCATGAACAGTGTCACTGTGATTTTCTTAATGTGTGCCATACATTGATTTCCGACATCGATCATGCCATTGTGCACTACATGGGCGGAAACACATTTTGAGCAAGATGTGAAAAATGACAGCTATACTGCTCATAAGGAGGTGTGGTAAAATGGCAATGTTAAAAATCTGGAGTGAAAATATTGAAAATTTATGAACTCCCATTAGCATGCGTGAGAACTGCGCAATGCACTCTCATAAAAGTCATTTTTTGAATTTTTCATCAAATTTTCAACATAGCTATTTTAAGACCTCTGTTCATGAATGGTGTCACTGTGATTTTCTTAATTTGTCCCGTACATTGATTTCACACACCGACTGCGCCATTGTGCGCTACATGGGCGGAAACACGTTTTGGGTGAGATGTGAAAAATGACAGCTGTATTTCTCATAAGAAGGTGTGGTAAAATGACAATGTTGAAAATCTGGAGTGAAAATATTGAAAATTCACGAACTTACGAGTGTACGTAGGAACTGTACAACGATGTCAGAAGAATATTTTTTGACGTCACCAAATTTTCAAAATAGGCTTCTTGAGAGCCCACCTTTATGAACGCTGGCAGTGTCATTTTGTTACTCAGTCCTGAAAGGTGATTTTGTGCAGTGATCATGAAATCACCCTTCGGGCCCGCCAATAACGCCATAACAGTGACAGTATTCATGAGAAGGGGTCCCAAAACCCCATGTTGAAAATTTGCAGAAATTCCAAAATGCCTGAGATATGCAACAAAGTTTAAAAACTCTATCTAGCCCATTATACAGCTTACTGGCATTTCCTCAGTTCGCGGTCGGCTTTGAAGAGTGCAGACGTGTTCCCGGTCCACCAAGATTGTCGTACGACTCCGGGAGGTAAGTAGGGGGTGAGAGAGGTGTGGGGAGGCAGGATGCGCAGTGGTGTGCGGTTGTGGGGGGCAGGAGACTGCGTGACCATTTTCAATTTACAGTGTTTTATTTTTTTAATTGATGATGCGGGACGCTTGCCACGCTTGGCTGGGCCCCAGCATGGCAGAAGAATGCTGGTGGGGGATGTGGAGCCGACAGAGGATTGGGCACTTCCTGTTGGCAATGGCATCAGTTGCCATGCTGGTGGGCTCCCCAGCGTGGCACCCTGTACTGGGGAGGACAGTGGAGCCGACAGGCGATTGGGCACCCTCGTCGCATGGCATCAGTTGCCATGCTGGGCGGCCCCAGCGTGGCACTCTGTATTGGGAACGCATTATGTAAGTGGACGTATCTTGTAAACAAAGTGCTGCTGCATGACGAGCTTGTCTCTGATTGCAGCGGCACTTTGTTTAGAAGTTTTGTTCACTTTACATAATGTTGGTGTCAGCGCTAGCATGCTGGCTTATTGGGGAATGAGGGACGCACCTACTGATGCGTGCCCTGCATTCGCCCAGCAGCAGCCTCACCTCCAAATATCCACTCTCCCAATATGTTGACTGCTGCGAAAGGGCGGCAAGCCAACATAAAAAGGGAAGTGGTTATCCCTCTGTACAGACAGTTGGTGAGACCCTATCTGGAGTACTGTGTGCAGTTTTGGAGACCTCATCTACGCAAGGACATAGACAGGATGGAAGCAGTCCAGAGGAGGGCAACTAAAATGGTGCAGGGTCTACATCAGAAATCATATGAAGAGAGACTGAGAGGCTTAATATGTATACCCTTGATGAAAGGAGGGACAGGGGGGACATGATAGAAATGTTCAAGTACCTCAAGGGAATCAACAAAGTCCAGGAGGGTAGCATCTTTCAGAAAAAGAGATGTACAAGAACAAGGGGACACAGTTTAAAGATAGAGGGGGAACGGCTCAGGGGTAATGTGAGGAAATCTTTTTTCACGGAGAGAGTGGTAGATGCGTGGAACTGCCTACCTGGGGAGGTTGTTGGAGCTAAAACAGTGGGGGAATTCAAACATGCATGGGACAGACACAAGGCAATTGTAGTGGGGGGTGGCAGGAAGTAGGCTGTTGTTTAACTAGAATCTGCAGCTTATCCAGTAGGTAGGGAAATGGGCAGACTGGGTGGGCCAAGTGGTTCTTATCTGCCGTCAAAGTCTATGTTTCTATGTTTCTATATGCCCAGTGAGTTATTAAATCTAAATTGTGTTGAATGGAATCAATATCGTCCTTGGTTTCACAAGGTAATAGTGAGAGGGTTGTGGATGCATGGAACGGCCTTCCGGCGGAGGTTGTGGAGTCAAAAACAGTGGTGGAATTCAAGCATGCATGGGACAGTTATAAGGCAATTCTAGGGGGTGGGGGTAGGAAGAAGTAGGCTGCTGGTTAACTAGGATCTGCAGCTTATCCATTAGGTGAAATGGGCGAACTGGGTGGGCCAAGCGATCCTATATCTTGATCAAATTCTATGTTTCTATGTTTCTAAGTTCACCTAACTTGGTGTCATCTGCATACTTAATGAATCTATTTTGCAGACCTTCCCCAAGGTTTGCTATGAATGACTGAAACAACACAGGGCCCAAAACAGCACTGTGACACCCCACTAGTCACCCTTCCCATCTCAGATAGGACTCCATTCACAGACACCCTCTGCGTACTGTCAACCAACCAATTACTTATCCAGTATATTAAGTGTGGATCTATTTTATGTGTTTTTAATTTATGAATTCTAGCCCAATGCAGGATGGTATCAAATGCTCTAGAGAGGTCCAACAGTATAATGTCCACTGCTGTTCCCTGTCCAAACGTTTACTAACTGGGTCATAAAAACAAATCAAGTTTGTAAGACATGAACGACCTGCTGTAAACCTGTGTTGTGTAATATCTGCCATGTCATGTGCTTTAGTGTGTTCATTTATTTTATCCTTTATAATTGACTTGGAACAGATGTCAGACTAATGGGTCTGAAATGTTTTATATTGTTTTGGGACCTTTTTATGTATTAGAGTTATTTTAGCTGTTTTCCAGTCTGCTGGCACCTCTCCTGTTTTTAAAAGTTTATTATGAACTGGAGATTGTAAATGGAGGAAGTTGTTTGGCTGAGAGGGTTTGAAGCCATGATGATATCGGCTACATCATCACGGCTTCAGAAAACCTCCGCCACCAGCCTCCTCACCCAGTGCAACGTTCTCTATGGTGAAGCAAGTCAGACCTCCACTGAGACGGTAAAACAAACAAAAAAATGAACACATCCTCACAACTGTCCCCCATACATGTCACCCAAAGCACAGCTCTACAAACACAAAAAATCTTCTTCCTTTCATTGTGGCAAGTGCTTCCCTTGAGAGCACCAGTACTGCTCTCCTCGCTGCCATGCTGCATCGTGCCAAATGGCAAAATCTACAGCCTGCTCCTCAGCAATACCAGGCTTGACCCTTGCCTTCTCGGCTTTCCTCAGAAGCACGGCCGCGACTCATCATCTTCACCTCCTCAAACAAAAAACAGTATCAACGTGCTCAAGTAAACTAAACTTCTGGGGGGGGTGCGGGAATGAATACCACAACAATTAAGCCTGTAACAAAATCCTCCTGCAACAGCACCACCTACTGGCTAAAACATGACACACACAAACTTTTTTTTTAAATGTCTACCTACACTCATATAAAAACACTATTAAAATATTTTAAAACTTTCTTTTTTTATATTAAATGCATAAAATATCAATTGATCCAGTTCATAATAGCAATAAGGCACTCCAGGGTGTGGTATATCATGGGATATCGTTACTTCTCGGACGGTTGGATGCACTCCCAACCACCCGAGGCATGCCGATATCCCATGATATACCACATCTGTTGTGCCTTATTGCTTAATTATACAATGGCAACAAGAAATCCTGGACTCTTATTGGTCAGTCTTGGGCTGGACCTGATGTTATCCCAGTACAGCATCACAGCTCTACTGGCATCATGATTGCTGCCCTCCTTTTGCATCTCCTCTTAAGAAACAAAATTATTTTCCACACTAATGAAAACATTCTTTAAAATTATTTTTTATTTTATATATAACTGGAGCCATTGTATAATTGCAATAATGCCCTCCAGGGTGTGTGTCGTTTGGGATAATGTCACGTCTCAGTTGTTGGACACCGACCTCTGGCCATGCCCAACCACCTGAGGCGTGATGTTATCCTAGCACGACACACACCCTGTTGGGCATTATTGCTTAATTAAACAATATCTCCAGAGGAAGCCGGATAGTATTTTTGGCTATCAAAAGCATTTGAGGAGTAATATTATCCAAACTAGGGCTCCATACTTTTTCAGTTGTTCAATTTTTTTCACTATGTTTTTTTTTGTCACAGGTTGGGGCTCTTTAGAAACAAACTGTACATTTCCTTGATTACTAGAATTAGTATAACCTGAACAAAAGTACTTGTTAAACATCTCTGCCACTTGTTCAGGTTCACACATAATTTTGTTACTGTCCAATCTAACCCCAGGAATCACTCATTATGATTAAACTTAATGCAGTCAGCCTCCTGTGTTGAACCGCCCGGAGAGATGGAATTTTATGCAAATTATGGAACTCTCAATTGTCTCATGCCACTTTCAAACTGCTGCCCTAGCAACTGTTGCACTCTGAGTGCTTCAGATTTTTTACTCCACCTGCCTAGTAAGGACGTCCCGGAGAGCTCTCCTTCAACTGTCTTCAGAATAAAGTTTATCTGTGGATAAGTACTCACTTTTAGTTTACATTTAAATTGCTTGCCTTAGAAACACTGTTTAGTACAGTTTATTGGTATTATAGTAGTTTTTGTCTCTATTGTCAGATGTCCATTTAGATAAACCTAAAAACGCACTGCACCCACAGGTTTTCAATGTTGTGAGTCTTGTGGGCAACTTATTGCAAAAGCAGATAGACACACTCTATGTATTTCTTGTTTGGGTACAAGTCATATATTTGCCAATTGTGATTTTGTAAGACCTTTTGCCCTAAAGCGTTAAAGAAAAGGTCTAAAATTTTAGAAGAAATGGCTTCGCTTCTAGTGTGGATAACTCTGCTTCTTCCTTTTCCCAAAAGGATGGAGGTAAAGCCAAGGATCCTGACAGGAGTTCAGATAAATCTGAACAAGGTAAAACAAAAGGGCTGTGGAAACAAGCTCTGAACCTGTTCCATTGAAGAAAAGTGTAAAGAAAACATGTCTCTGTGCCTCCGGCCGGCGGCATGAGACTCCCAGCAGACAAGCATATTATGCCTCGGCTGAGGACATTGCTAAGGCACTACAAGTGTTACATAGAAACATAGACTTTGACGGCAGATAAGGACCGCTTGGCCCACCTAGTCTGCCCATTTCCCCACCTAGAGGATAAGCTGCAGATCCTATTTAACCAACAGCCTATTTCTTCCTACCCCCAAAAATTGCCTTATGTCTGTCCCATGCATTCTTGAATTCTCCCACAGTTTTAGACACCACAGCCTCCTCAGGAAGGCTGTTCCATGCATCCACAACCCTCTCTGTGAAAAAATACTTCCTCACATTGCCCCTGAGCCGTCCCCCCTCTATCTTCAAATTGTGTCCCCTTGTTCTTGCACATCTTTTCTGAAAGATGCTACCATCTTGTGCTCTGTTGATTCCACTGAGGTACTTGAACTTTTCTATCATGTCCCCTCTCCCGCCTTTCCTCAAGGGTATACATAGTAAGCTCCTTTAGTCTCTCCTCGTATGGCTTCTCTTGCAGACCCTGCACCATTTTAGTTGCCCTCCTCTGAATTGCCTCCATCCTGTCTATGTCCTTTGCGGAGATGGGGTGTCCAGAACTGGACGCTGTACTCCAGATGGGTCTCACCAACTGTCTGTACAGGGATAACAACTTCCTGTTTTCTGCTGGTGATACCTCTCCCTATACATCCCAGTATCCCCAGCCCTCCCTACCGCCTTCTCACATTGCTTGCCAATGTTAAGGTCATCTGATATGATTACCCCCAGGTCCCTTTCCATTTTTGTTGTTGTTACTACCTCCTCTCCCCCCATTGTGTAATCTTCCCCTGGGTTTTTGTTTCCAGGTGCATTACTTTGCACTTCTTTGCATTGAATCCAAGCTGCCATACTTCTGACCATTCCTCCAACCTTGCCAAGTCCCTTCTCATCCTTTCCACGCTTCCTTGTGTATCAACCCTGTTGCAGATCTTTGTGTCATCTGCAAAGAGGCATACTTTTCCTTCCAGTCCCTCTGCAATGTCACTTACAAAGACATTAAAAAGGACTGGACCCAGTACTGAACCCTGCGGTACCCCACTAGTAACCCCTCTTTCTTCAGAGTGGACTCCATTTACAATTACCTTCTGTATCATGTTGTTCAGCCAATGTTTTACCCAGGCTACCACCATGGGACCCACTCCCAAGCTAGTTAATTTGACTACTAATCTTTTGTGTGGGACTGTGTCAAATGCCTTGCTAAAGTCTAGGTAGGCCATGTCCACAGCCCCTCCCTGGTCTACTACTTTGGTCACCCAGTCAAAGAAATCAATTAGATTCGTCTGACATGACCTTCCCGCTGTGAACCCATGTTGCCTTGGGTCCTGTGCCCCACTGGCCTCTAGGTACTCAACAATTCTTTACTTCAGAAGTGATTCCATCACTTTCCCTACCACAGAGGTCAAACTGACAGGTCTGTAGTTTCCTGCCTCTGTCTTGGTCCCACTTTTGTGAAGGGGAATCACATCCACCCTCTTACAGTCCTCAGGTACCACACCATCCTCCCATGATTTGTTAAAAAGGGTAGTCAGTGATGTCTCTAGTTCTCTGCTTAATTCTTTTAGAATTCTGGGGTGAATTCCATCTGGCCCCATTGCTTTGTCCACCTTCAGTTTTAGTTCTTTCAGAACCCTTTCTTCTGTGAAAGGACTGGGATCGACCCCCTCTCCAGAGTGCTTCTGTTAATGGGATTAGGCACCTCCCCCACTTCGTCTTTTGTGAATACTGAACAGAAGTATTCATTCAGTATCCCTGCTTTCACTGTCACTCTCTACCCACCCACCATCCATTCTATTCAGCCTCACTATCCCTCCCTTTGTCTTTCTCGCTCCTGATATACCTATAAAAGTTTTATCCCCTTCTTAACCGAGTTGGCTATCTTTTCTCAGTTTGTGCCTTTGCTTTTCTGACTAACCTCCCTGCTTCCTTCTGCCTTGACTGGTACAGTTCTCTGTCCTGCTCCTCCTGTGTTTCCTTATACTTCCTAAATGCTATCTTTTTCTCCCTAACCTTCACCACCACCTCTATTGAGAACCATAGTGGCTTTTTCTTTTGTTTTGATTTGTTCATTTGCTTTACACAAAGGCTTGTTGCCTCTGTGATGGCAGATTTGATATTTCCCCATTGTTGCTCCACCCCTCCTTCTAGCCTGTTTGCTAGTGCTTTTCTAAGGCACTCTCCCATCTTGTCAAAGTCAGCCCTCCTGAAGTCCAGAACCCTCACTTTTGTATGGCTTGACTTGTAGCAGAGTTATCATGAACCACACTGTTTGGTGGTCACTTGTTCCCAAATGGCTACCCACTTCTAGATCTGAGATCCTCTCACTGCCCCATTTGAGAGTATGAGGTCTAAGATTGCTCCCTCACAGTGGGTTCCAAAACTTAGCTGTCTGGGGCATGCCACCTTGAGGCATCGAGAATGGCCCTACTTTTGGATGTGGCTGCCACAAAGGTGCTCCAGTTAACATTTGGCATGTTAAAGTCCCCCCATCAACAGTATCTCCCCTTTCTCTGCCATCCTAAGTATGCCTTCTATCATATCCTTGTCCATTCCCTTCCCCTGACATGGGGGTCTATATACAACCCCTGTGTGGATTGTGGTGCCATTTCCAGTCTTTAAGGTGACCCACAGTGCCTCCTCTCCTCCCTGTTTATTTTTTTGTTCAGTTGCTTTATCACTTCCTTACATAGAGAGCTATCCTCCTTCTTCTGCCCTCCTGTCTCTCCTGTAGGTTGTGTACCTGGTATGTTAACATCCCAGTCATGGTTCTCTGTGTACCATGTTTCTGTGACTGCTACAATATTCAGGCATCCTCTTCCATCAAGGCCATCAGTTCAGGAACTTGTTCCCCAGACTATGGGCATTGGTACTCATTACCCTCCATTTCTTGATGGCCTTACCCCTTTTTGCCCCATCCCTGTCCTTATTGCATTTGTAATTTTCTCCATTTACCCCTGCGCTTCTCCCTATCGACATCTCTATGTTGGTGTCTACCTCACTTAGTATCCTGATATTTTGGGGGCTAGGATTTCCCTGCTCCTTTCCAGTGCCTCTCCCCTTGGCTAGTTTAAATGCTTGTCAATGAAGTATTTAAACCTATCACCTAGGATCCTGGTTCCCCTCCTGGACAGATGCAGACCATCATGCCAGTATAGGCCTGCATCCCTCCAGGTGGACCCCCAGTCCCCAGTGAAGCCAAATCCCTGAGCTCTGCACCAGTTTTCAACCACTGATTGAATCCCAGTTGTGGAGCACCCTAGCCTCACCCGTGCATAGACAGGCAGCACCTCCGAAGGTTACCGTGTGTGCCATTTGTCTAAAGGCCTCCCCATCTCCACAAATGCTTTGCACTGCTCTGATCCCTTTCTTGGCCAGATCATTTGTCCCTAGGTGGACAATGACATTCAGCTACCTCCTCTGTGCAGCTGCTCCTGTGATCCAGAGGATTCGCACTGTCCCTCAAGCCATGGCTCAGGCAGGCACCTTACCTCCCTCTCCTTCCTCCCCAGTTCTACCTTCCTAACAATGGAGTCCACCACCAGGAGTCATTTACTTCCCTGTGGGGTCCCATGCCACCCTCCTGTGGGTCTCCTTTGGGAGGTTCCCAGCATCCTCCTTGGTCTCCACTGTGGGTGCCTCCATAGAGGAACCACACTTTTCCTGAACAGCATAGAAATTGTGGAGAGGTATAACTGGAGGGATGCACCTTTGTTCCACCACCTTCACCCTCCCTGAGCCCACTGTGGTCCAACCAATCCTCTTTCTTGGCAACCTCTGAGGCAATGGTAGTGACCCTGGTGGTCTCTGGGTGGGAGAGGAGGTCCCACAAATCCTGGCCAACTCAGCCTGGAGATGAGCAACCTCCTCCCTCAGCCCAGAGAGGTGTCTGCAGATGGGACAACACTGCATCATCTAGAACATCTCCTGGAAGACTGCTGCTCCACAGCCACTGCACTGCACCACTCCCATCATGTCTTTTTTCTGGTCCCCTAACTGTTATTTGGACTACTTACTCTTTCCTCTGTTTTATTTCTTTTTTTCTTCTCTCTACTTACTTACTGCCTCTGCACCCTTTTAGTTCCTGATCTTCCTGTTCTGAGACAAGAAGTTCCTATATTTCTCAGTAGTCTCCTTACTTGCTCAGAGTCAGACCTGCAGCAGCTGGAGGGGGGGAGAGCTACTCTGCCCTTCTAGGATGGTGAGTCTTTGGTGACTATGTGATCACTCACTTCCTGCTCCCAAACAGGAAGTTCTTGTTGTCAGTTAAATCCTGTGCCTATAAAAGTAGAACTGGTTTAGAGTGGGGGGTGGGGAGGGAAGGAGGACAATAGAGTCCCAGTAGAGAAATTTTAGTTATACCAGTAGCTCCTTCCTCCTGGTGTTCTGTCTGTTCTCTGGCAGAAGCTATCTAGGGCAATGTTTATATCTGGTCTTAACCTGGCTCCTTCTAGCTAAGCCACTCCCCCTACTTTGCAAATCTTTCTACACTTAGTTAATTTCACAGATAACAATTCCATTCTGACACCTGTGACAAGCACCTAGGTAAGTACACAGATAACAGATAACAATTTACTTCAACTACCTCTGACAAACACACCAACTCCTTTTTTTTACCCTAAATTGAAGGTCCCAGTACAAAAGATCTAGTTTTAGTCCCAGTAGAGAAGTTTTATTTATACCAGTAGCTCCTTCCTCCTGGTGTTCTGTCTGTTCTCTGGCAGAAGTTATCTAGGGCAGTGTTTATATCTGGTCTTAACCTGGCTCCTTCTAGCTAAGCCACTCCCCCTACTTTACAAATCTTTCTACACTTAATTTCACAGATAACAATTCCCTTCTGACACCTGAGACAAGCACCTAGATAAGTACACAGATAACAGATAACAATTTACTTCAACTACCTCTGACAAACACACCAACTCCTTTTTTTGTTTTTTACCCTAAATTGAAGGTCCCAGTACAAGAGATCTAGTTCTTAGTCCCAGTAGAGAAGTTTTAGTTATACCAGTAGCTCCTTCCTCCTGGTGTTCTGTCTGTTCTCTACAGGGTGCAATCCCAGTTCCTACACTGACTGCCCCAGTTTCTCCTACAGCCCCAGCAAGGCAAGAAGTGCTGGAAGTGTATGGGGAGGAGGAGGAGAATGACTTTGAAGGGGAACCTATAGATCCAGAGGTCTTCCCTAAGCAAGAATTTGGGTCCCCTCCTAGGGGTCCTGAGGAATACTTCTCTCACTTTGCTTTTGTTAAGAGCAAAGTGGAAACTCTGAACTTTCCTCTTCAGGAAACAGAAGAGGATATGGAGGAGGCAGAGTTTTGGGATATGATGGGGTTAACCCCCACAAAACGTCTGCTTCTCCCCATGCATAAGTCCTTAAAAAAGGCTGCAGTGCAGATTTTTAAAACTCTGGCCTCTGTCTCTGGTGTGGATAAGAAAGCTGACAAGACATATCAGCTGGACAGAACTACAGCTGATTTTCTGTTTACTCATCCTGATCCGGAGGGAGTAGTACAAGCTGCTGCCTGTGACAAGGCCAGGATCCCCTTGGCTACCCATCCACCAGACAAAGATTCAAGAAAAATGGATGCTCTGGGAAAGAAAGGGTACATGGCTGCCTATTTGTTAGTAAGGCAGGCCAATTACATGGCATATTCAGTGCAGTACCAAAAAGCTCTATGGAACACAATTCTAGCTTTGGCTGATAAGGTCCGAGGTGAAGTGGCTGTAGACTTGCAGGATACAGCAAGGGCTGCACTTGATGCTACTAAGTACCAATTTCATATGGCGGTGGATGTCAATGATACGGCATCCAGGTTAATGGTTTTGTTTGTTTCACTCAGGAGGTTTGTGTGGCTTAGAGCCACCAACCTGACTTTAGACACCCAGGCCAAAACAATGGATTTTCCTCTGGAAAACAACTCATTGTTTGGGGATAAAACAGGCATTCATGAAGAAGGTGGAGGAATATAAATCCACCTATCAGAGCAATTCCAAGGATAGGCCCTCCACCTCTTATAGACCCCAGAGTAGGGGAGGTAGGGTTTTTTTTACCCCAAATCTTTCTTTCAGGCGCTGGTCTCCTAGCCTCATCAGCAGGCCAGAGGTTACTTTAGAGGAAGGGGTAGGAGAGCCATGAGAAAAGTGGCTCCTGCACCACAGGTTCAGGCACAGCCCACACAGAATCCCTGATGGGCAAGTGCAGGTCGCATACCCTATTACAGGACCACCAGTAGGTGGCAGACTGGCTCATTACCTTCACACTTGGCATTCCATCACCACAGACAAGTGGGTGTTGGAGGTAGTGAGCCAGAGCCTGGCATTCTGTTTCAAATAATTTCCAAAGCTGAGAACAAGAACCTTTGCTCCAACAACAGCTGCAGACAGGATTCTGTTGGAAGCAGTTCCTACAAAGAGACTTGCAAGAACAAGGGGACACAATTTAAAGATAGAAGGAGGGTGGTTCAGGGGCAATGTGAGGAAGTATTATTTCACAGAGAGGGTAGTGGATGCATGGAACAGAGGAAGTTGTGGGGTCTAAAACTGTGGGAGAATTCAAGAATGCATGGGACAGACATAAGGCAATTCTTGTGGGGGGCAGGAAGATATAGGCTGTTGGTTAACTAGGATCTGCGGCCTATCCTGTAGGTAGGGAAATGGGCAGACTAGATGGGCCTAGTGGTCCTTATCTGTCGTCAAAGTCTATGTTTCTATGTTTCTATGTAAGCAGAGGTAAAGCATATGCTGGCAATCAAAGCAGTAGAGGTAGTGCCTCTAATAAGCAGGGGCAAAGGTTTTTATTCCAGGTACTTCCTCATAAAGAAGAAAAATTGGGATTGACGACCTATTTTGGATCTAAGACTTCTGAACAAGCACATTTTGAAACCAAGGTTCAGAATGGTCACTCTTGCAATAATCATTCCCTCTTTGCAAAAGGAGACTGGCTAACCTCCCTAGATCTAAGGGATGCTTATTTTCATATTCCCATCAGACCATCTCACAGAAAATTCTTGAGATTCAGGCTTGCTTTGGCCATTATCAGTTTGCAGCTCTCCTTTGACTAACTTCAGCACCAAGGGTTTTTGCAAAGTGCCTATCAGTGGTGGTAGAGTTTTTGAGAAAACAGGAGTAACAGTCTTCCCCTACTTGGACGACTGGTTAGTAGTAGGACAGTCTCTGCAGCATGCAGTACAATCACTGGCACTAACAAAATCTGCACTAGAGTCCCTGGATTCTGATAAATGAAGAGAAATCTCACAGGTACCACTCCAGGTGCTGGAGTTTATTGGTGCAGAATTAAACACCAGACAGGGCAGAACCTCCGCCACAAGACAGGGTGACAAGCATTCTGCAAATTGCAAAATCCTTTGTGTCCAGGAGACCCAAATCAGCCAGAGAATTTCTCAGGCTACTGGGCCACATGGCATCTGCCACTGCAGTGGTAATGGGCTCCAGGTTCCAAATGAGAGATATGCAGTGTCACAACCCACTCGGCAGGTCAGGCCCTCTGCTCCCACAGTGCCAACCTCTGAGAGCAGTATTGTGAACAGGAACAGTACAGAGTAACCCTCCTGTCTGTTTTGTGGGTTCAAATCAACCTTTGGTTTCAAGTTCTGGAGGGATTCAAACTGTGACCCTCTTACTAGCGTACCTAATGTACAGGCTCAGATAAATCTGCTCTTCAGGGGATGCCAGATATCTTTCGCCTAGGGTACCTAACCAGGTACAAAAATGAACCCTTAAAAACTTTATGCAAAGACCTCAGATAAACTCTTACCTTTTCCCAGTTTGGTATTATCATAAAGCTATGCCCAACGTCAACTGTAACCATATGTGCTTCACTTCAAAGAAAGAAATTCAAAGGCGCAACAAGTAGTCTCTAAAAATGAGATGTTTACTTAAAAATAGATAAAAATGTAAATACAGAACCATATATCACAAAACCATACAGTAACTTAAAAAACAGGTTTAAAGTGCAAACAAAATCTCCTACCGCAGAACACTTAGAATTGTCTTTCTAAGGTATATTCTTCTAATAGTGCTGATAGACAGATGTTATTGTCAAGAGAGTCCAAATTATGAAAGTCTCTAAGTGGAAAACAGAATACTGTTTAAAACTGGCTTTGCCAACCTCCTTGCATGAGGTCACCTTGCTCCTCCCTGTCAGAATATAAAAAATGATACATTCGGGATGTCTTATCAATCAGTATGTAAATTAATTAAGTGAAATTTCAGTAAAACTTATTTCACAAATTATGACATGTTAAATAACATCCCCTCTTTGATCTCAAGTAGCTCTTCTTCCCAGGACACATCAAAGAATCTTTTATGACTTCGCACTAAAGCGTCATAACCTGCTCTCTTCCTCTAAGTGTTATAAAATGGATATTTGCTATCTTGTCAGCTGGCAAGCTACAATAAAGTCATATAAACAAGCGATCCTTAATTAAGGCCTGTTCTGGTCTGTAATTATATATTGGCATTCCAGGTAACACCTTGTATCTAAAACTTGTGTGTGTGTGTGTGTGTGTGTGTGTGTGTGTGTGTGTGTGTCCCACATGCTGTCTCAGCATCTCTCATGAGACACAGTCAATAACACATTTTTATATTACAAAAATCATACAGTGATCAGAACCAGCTGTCCAAGAGTCACATCCAGTTCCACCTCTGACAGTACTGGTCTCAAAGGAAGGATCCTATGTCTAAACTGGTTCCAGTCACAAAAATTTAGTCCAGGCTTTACAATGGTGGCTGGATGAGCACAACCTCAGGATGGGGTACTTTTATAGGGAACAACTATCAGTAATCCTCACCAACAGACGCTTGTCTTCTAGGTTGGGGCACACATGTTAGAGCACACAGCAAGTGGCACATGGTCCCCTCAAGAGTCTCTGTTGCACATAAATCTCTTGGAGCTCAGGGCTGTTTACCTGGCTCTAAAAACATTTGCTCCTTACCTGCAAAACAAGGTGGTGCAAGTCAAAACAGACCACACCACAACCATGTATTACATCAACAAGCAAGGAGGTACCAGGCCACATCTGCTGTGCACTGAAGCAATGAGACTGTGGTCCCTGGTATACTCCATGGGAGTATCCCTGTCAGCCATACACCTTCCAGGGAAGGACACTGTGTTGGCAGACTCTCTAAGCAGGATAAGTCAAGACCACCATGAGTGGTGCCTGAATACTCAGGTACTCAATACAATTTTCAGGAAATGGGGCATTCCAGAGGGTGGCTCTCTTTGCCTCCACAGAAAACCACTAGCTTCCAATGTACTGTTGCAGGCCCCTCCTCTAAGGGCACAATTCCCTGGATGTCATGGCCCTGGATTGGACAGGGAATTTTCTTTATCGTTCCCTCCCTTTCTGATGATATTCAGGACCCTACTAAAATTGAGTTCTCAACCAGCAAAATGATACTGGTAGCTCTGGATTGGGAAAGACAACACTGGTACTCTCTTCTGCTATCTTTGTCAGTGGTTCCCCAATCCATCTGCCCAGGAGGCACAACCTGTTAACCTCCTCTCAGGGCAGGCAGGATCCTGTACCCCAATCTCAGATCACTGAGGCTCAAGGCATGGCTCTTGAGGACTTAGAATTGCTAACCTAAACCTATCAGGACAGGTGCTGAGTGCTTAGGGGTTCCAGGAAGCCTTCTACTAAGAAAACATATTCCTCTAAGTGGAAAGATTTACTTCATGGTGTACAGGTAAGGGTGTGAGCCCTTTCAAGGCTGATTTGGCTATTATGCTAGATTACCTTACACATTTACATTCCTTAGGACTGAAGCCTTCCATCCTCAAGGTCCACTTAGCTTCAGTCTCTGCTTATCTGTCAGTTGGTAAGGAGAGGTCTGTGGCCTCTCATCCAGTATTTAGAAAATATTTTAAAGGCCTTAATCTTCTGCACCCTCCCCTAAGGGAACCAGTTCCGGCTGGAATCTAAATAGTTGCATTGCTAAACTCATGGATGCACCATTCGAACCTATGGCAACCGCAGATTTGAAGTATGTCACTTGCAAAACTGTTTTCCTGGTTGCCATTACTTCAGCCAGAAGGATCAGTGAATTACAAGCCATGTGCACAGATGTGGACTACATCTCAGTCCACAGGGACAAGGAAGGTGGTCCTTAGGACTAATAGAAAATTCTTTCCCAAGGTGTTATCTGATTTTCATTTGAATCAGTCTATCACTCTACCTGTCTTTTTTACAGACAACTCCAGTTCTCCAGAAAGGAGACTTCATTCTCTTGATGTCAAAAGGGTACTTAGCCACTGCATTGACAGAACCAAGTCTTACAGGACAAGTCAATCACAGCTTTCTCACATATGGTGAAGTTGGTAAGGAGAGAGCTACAACAAAACGTATAATTGCTCGCTGGATAGTGGATGTATACAGTTTTGTTATAGTAAGGTGGTAAACAGGTACCTCTGGGCCTGAGAGCGCATTCCACCAGGGGCACAGCTGCTTCAGTGGCAGCTTCTAGAGAAATTCCAGTACTAGAAATCTGTAAAGCTGCTACATTGGAAACAGTACACACCTTCACAAAGCATTACAACCAGGACTTACAATCCAGAGGTGATGCTAGGTTTGGTACAGCAGTACTGCAGAGCTTGTTTACGAAATAGGTTCTCTGCCCAACCTCCAAAGGTACTGCTTGGTAGTCTGCATTAAGTTTAATCATAATGAGTGATTCCTGGGGTTAGAAGAAAAAATTACTCACCATAGTAATCTTGTTTCTTCAAAGGGATCACTCATTATGATTAAAGACCCTCCCTACCTCCCGTACTAGAACCTATAGAAGTTGCTCTGCATCCGTGCATTATGGGTTTTTCTTTTTCTCATATATAGGTTAAGGTAGAGACTCACTTTGTTTAACCAGTTGGTGTCCAGGTGGTCTCCAAGTTTCTTAGGTTTGTTGTTATGGACATTTTGACCTGAAAGGGCAAAATTTTATTTTAATGTTGTTAATTTTAGCTAATGGGTCTTTTACCCAGTTAAGCTCCTGTAAAATCTGAAGCACTCAGAGTGCAACAGTTGCTAGGGCAGCAGTTTGAAAGTGGCATGAGCCAATTGAGAGTTCCATAATTTGCATAAATTCCATCTCTCCAGGCAGTGCAACACAGGAGGCTGACTGCATTAAGTTGAATCATTATGAGCGATCCCTTTGAAGAAACAAGATTACTATGATGAGTAATTTTTCTTATTGCAGTTAGCCCATTATTATAATTTTTAATGAATTAATATATCTGTAGAACTGTTTTCTATTTCCTTTATTTGCTGTCTGTGCTAATTTTAATTCCATTCTTTTTTGACTTATTTTCTAGCATTTTGCACTGTTTCTGTTTTGTTTTGAATTTAGTCCAATTAAGTTCTGTTTTGTCATTTTATACAATGTGTATGTACTTTTTTGTTTAATCAATTTAATAAAATTCCTGTTCAGCCATTTTGGCTTTAGCTCTTTTTGTTAGAGTTTTATTCTTTTATGTGTTTATTGCAAGTATTCAGTAATGTTTCTTGATGATTAACCAGATTTCTTCTCCGTTCTTATCTTTGCATATATTATGCCAATCAATTGCACTAATGTCATTGTTTATCATCACTTCGTTTGCTGATTTATACAAAAAATCTCAGTAAGCCCCTGCAGTTTATCCTGTAAATATTGTATATTAAATATTACACTATTATGATCGCTATCTCCTAATGGGGATGTCACTATACAATCTGTAATGTTCACACTCTGATGTAACGACTTGATCTAAAATATTTTTGTCATGTGTCGGTTCTTTGACATGCTGATTTAGGTTGTTGTGTCCAAAATTCCACCTCATCTCCTCAGTTTCCTGTAAGCTGATGCTGAGAGTGTTTACCATATGCTTCACAAAAGTAAGAAGAGAACCATTCGGTTCTGTGGGCTCTCTTTCATCCTCCCCCTTCTCATAATACAATTCAGCCTCATCCTCCACAGGCATTGGGAATGGAACTGGAGCCAGGGGGCGGGGCATAGTCATGACATTCTCCATGGTCTGGAATGTCTGGAGGAATTGCCATGCTTGTGTGATGTCCTCTATCAAGGGCATTTGTTAGAGTCCACTGGCAGCTCCTTTCCTTTTTCAGGAGGAGGTGCAGTGGCATGTTTTTTGTTTTATTTTTTCTTGGCAGGCACTGTCTCCAGTGCCTGCTCAGAGGCTGTTTTATTTTTTACTCAGTTAAGGGTCTCCCTCCCCTTCAAACACCTTGACTTTTGAACCATCTTTTGCAGCCTTTTCTCTCTTGTCTGTTGCCTTTGACAGAGACTGCTGTTACTTTAAAGGGATGGACCCTGATTTGAGGCTTAGGTGACATGGAGGCAGACTGAGAAGCCAGATGTTCTTCTAATATTTTAGCCCTTTTCTTCCGTGTTTTAGGGCAAACGTTAATGCAAAACTCAGTTGACAAAATTGTGCTCTGGACCCAGGCACCTCAAACACAACTCATGGCGGTCTGCTTTAGCCAGGAGTTGAAAACACATTTTACAGTGGTTTTTTTTTTTTTCCATAAAAGTTTTTATTGAATTTTTGTATATAAACATTGGTTTACAATCAATGCTAACACAGACGTACAGTGGTACACATTACAATGATCCAGAGTACAGACCAGTGACAGAAAAGGTCTGTGGCTAAAGTGAATAAACATGTGGTTGCTTGCACCAAAACATTACTACGCGGCATGCATATAAACACTGAATTTCAAACAAGAGGTAGAATTTCTTGGGATTCCTAATTCTAATATGCATTGCTTCAATCAGTGGTATAAGAAACATTCTGTATTTCTAATTTCCACTCAGTCTGGGAATGTGTTCTAAGTTTTTTTTTGGTTTTTTTAGAAACACTAGAAGGCAGTATGGAAATTAAGTACCAGTCAACTTGTGTCTGATTTATCTATGTGGTGCCTCTTCTTGTAAGAAACCTGTGATGTTCTTTTCCCCACCCATAGGAGAGGATAGTGACTGATGTGGGGGTGGAAGGATAAATAGAGTATGGCATGTTAAAAAGAACACAAACTTGCTTGAAAATAGGCAAAAGTATGGAATTGTTTGTTAAGGAATGAAGAGTAATGTATAACGTATTATGTATAATGCGCTGGAAGTACATCTGGTGGTTAGCTCTGCTGAGCAACTGTGTGCGGTCAGGAGGTTTTGTCACCTTTGGCAGATGAGCTGGGATTATTATAGGCAAGGTAAAGATTGGATGGTTCAGCCACTGGGTTTTGTTCTGGAACGTTTTTGCAGGTGCAAGGTCAAAAGGGGGTCCAGATTTTCAGGTATTCTGAAAGTTTGCCTACAATTTGGTGAGAGATTCTTTCATATCTTGGTGTTATAATGGTTTCAACCATTCCAGGTATGCAGGAGGGGGTAGGGTTTCTCCAATGCCAAAGCAGTACTCTCTTGGCAGCTGCTAGGGCTCCTTTTACTGATAGGATTTATCCAGTTTACTGTTTACCTGAGGGAGGTGCAGGAGTGCCATCTGAGGGTCTCGTATTCCCAAGGCAGGAACCACCTTTGAGCAAGTAGACTAGACTTCTGTTCAAAACTAAGCTGTTGCTAGAAAAGGACCGGAGAATATGAGTTAGTGTGGCTTTGGGGGAGGAACATCTCCAACTGTCCCTGTGATTGAGTAGGCTGGCTCTATATAGCAAGTGTAGGGTCCTGTATTTTATTTATTTATTATTTAAAAGTTGGTGACTGGGACAGGCACAATGAGCTGAGGCTCATTTCCAGGTGCGACTTGGGGGGGGGATGGGGACAAGAAAGGCAAAATTACAAACAGTCAGGCTGATTACAGTAGCCTGGGTAGAAGCAAAAACACAAGTTCAAATAAACAGGTAATACACATTATACAAGAAATGTGAGGGAAAAATGCATAGTGTATGACCTTTGTAGGATTTTGTACTGCAATGTTTTTGCTTGTAGTTTGCAGCTGGCCATGTATGCATTGGCTCACACTTGTGCCCACATTTGTGGGGAAATGTTTATGTCAAGCTCCAGTTCTCATTTCTCTCTGGGGCCAGTAGATAAATGTGTTGGAAGGGTTTTTGTCCTAAGGTCCTTAAATTTAGCCATGAGGTTTAGTGTACTGGTTAGAAAGGCAACCCAGTTGTCTAGTATCATAGGCTTTGGCAGAGTACGATCCTGTGTGTGACACAGTACTTTTAAGAAGACTGCGTAAATGCAGGTATTTCAGAATTTGGAATGTGGTAGGGTGTACTGAATTTGGAGGTCTTCTGAAGATAACAGATGACCTGATGCAGAGTGGTAGAGATCTTGCAAAGTTTTAATTCCCCAATTTCCCAGTCTCTCCAGTGGACAGAATTGTAATCAGTCAATAAGCTTAGGTTCTGCCAAAGGAGTGGGTAGGGGCAGTCGTGGATTCCAGCCCAGTTGTTTGCTATATTTATTCCAGATGTTTTGTGTACTGGGATCAGGAAGATTGCTATGCAGAGAGACCAGTCTGGATAAATCAGGGTCTGGGCCATTGGCAGTCTGCCTTGGGAAAGCTCCAGTGGGGTCCAGCCTGGCACCAGGTTAGTTAAGTGGGATGAGTAATTAATCATGGCTTGGTGCAATATGGTGAGGGTCACAGTGTAGTTTGAGGCCCAGGAGTCCAAAGCCTCCCTCCCTCCCTCCAGTGATTCTGGAGGGTCTTGAGTTTTATTTCGGGGTTATCTTCCCATATGAAGGTTAATTTAGCCAATAGGTGTTGGAAAAAATACCTGGAGGTGGAATAGCACGTTGGCCAGGATATATTGGAGTTTGGGAGTGCTATGAGTTTCAGGGCATTAACTTCACCCCAGAGAGAGAGAGAAAGAAAGAAAAGAGGATATGATTTTCCATTGCAATAAATTGGAGTCAGAGAGTTAAGCATTTTTGGGCATTGGAGGCTGTTAAGGCTGGAATAGTGGCTTTGAGGGTAATATCCAGGCGAACTACTCCATCCAGAGACCATTGGTACAGCTATGGTGCAAATAGATCAGCTGTACATGTCTCATTAAGGGTAAGATTGGTGAATTTTGCTGTTCAGTTCATAGCCTGATAGTGCAAAACAGGTTTTATAATGTCCTGTAAAGCCAGTAGGGTGCTAGAGGGTGCATCAGAAAGAGACAATGTCATCTGCAAAAGTGAGATTTTATGGAGCGTACTTCCTACCTCAAGTCCCATATACAAGGGATCAGTCCAGATCTTGATTGCCAGGGTTCTACTGCCAGTAAGGAAAGAAAGGGGATGGGGACAACCCTGTCTAGTTCCTCTATGAGGAGGAAGTAAGGGGTAGGCACTGAGTTGGTCAACACACCTGCTGATGGGGAGGTGTGCAGGAGTCGCCCAGGGTGATGAAAGGATTTTTTTACAATTTTTTATTGTTCAGGCAGCCTAGGGCATTTCTCCAGGGTACTCTCTCGATCCTGCCTCTACTCCCCACCTGAAACCTCAACCCTGGACTCCTCCATCTCCACGGCTTGACCAGCCCCTGGATCACCCTCCCCAGGAAGGCCTGCCCACCCTTGGTGGCCTTTCTGGAAATTAGGGGACAGCCAGGGAGTCGGGTTGGATGAGGAGATCCAGGTAGGTAGAGTCTGGCTGGGGGATGTGGGCAGTTCACTGGGGACCTTGCATCTGATAGACCACCAGGGTATTTCTTGGATATTTTCCTGGGTGTGGTAATGCAATGACAGCAGTGCATCCAAGTTCAGCCATCTGCTGCCGCTCCTCTCCCGGCGTTAAATCGAGCAGTGCTTCTTATAGGGTCCCCAGTCTCCACTAAGGCTGCTCTGAAGTAGAGCTTGCCTGGATACTTCTCCCTAGAAAGGAGAGCAGTCCTACAGACTCTCAATCCCTTCCTCCCCAGCCGACCTCTGGCAGTCAAGTTCATTCCCAAACCGGTTGCTGGCGTGGTGTGAGGGTGTGGCGTCAGCACCTCAACCCTCCATGCCACCAGCGCAACATGATGAAAGATTTGGGAAGCCAAATCTGGCCATTGCATTGAACAGGTACTCCCAGTCCATCCTGTCAAAGGTCTTTTCAGTGTCAAGTGACAGGGTGGTGGCGGAGCACTGTGGAGCATCCAACAGGGTGGATGTGAATTCTTTAGCTCTGTGCTAAGACAGAGAAAATTTGCATATTTTTATACTGTTTTACCTTGAAGTTAAATCCTACAGAGCTGCATTGGGTAGCGGACCTTTATTGGACTACAATGAGCCCAAAAAAGCAACAACACACTGCTACACCTGGGTTAGAAGATTAGAATCCTATTTTATTCAGCCTGGATCCAGTGTATCAGCTTGTCTGGGCGGCACATCACCATCTTTGGATCTTGCCCCGATTTTGCCTCTACTTATGAAATTACAGGAGTCCGGCGATGAGACAAATAAACGTTTAGCAATGATGGATCAGAAATTTACCAGTCTTGATGGTAAAATTTCAGCAAACTAGTTGGTGATCGTATAGCTCACCAGTTACTCCAAATGTCAGTCAGAGATCACTGCGGGCCTCATCTGGGATATTAATTTTCTTCGGACCAAGGCGGAAACTCTGGAGAATGGTCTCCAACAGTGGAACTGAAAAGTGGAAGTTAAGAAGAAAAAGAAAGTGCATTTTAGGCACTCAGATAACACTTTCTTTTCTTGTTCGGTCTCATGTACACGTCTTTCACCGAGACCTTTGGACACTAGCAGTTTTGTCAAGCTGTCAACTAATTGGGCTAGGTTAGGAATGACAACACAGATGGCTGGAAGACTGACCTCTGTGTTAAGTGGTCTATACAACCTGTCACAATTATTTTATGTGGCACTTGACTGACCAAGACTATGTGATCTCAGTCCAGGAAGGTTGCTGTGTTCATTAAAATCCGAAGTTTCCTTATGGGCATTTTTACTTGTCAGTGGACAGGAAGTTCTTATTAGTTCTACAGATGTTATTATATTTATTTAAAAAAAATTTTGTTTGTGTCTGGGACAGTCATATATCTTAAACCAGTGTCTTTTACTAAAATCATTGATACACCAACCCAAATATTTGTGCAGTAATTTTGGGCATAAGACATTTGCACATTTAATTATATGAATATAACCTGAAACTGTTACCTTAAGGGTACTGACTTACTTCTTAGGTTATCGTTTTCTAAACTAAATGCTCTAAGTTTTATAATATTATGTTGAGAAAGAAAACTAACACCAGAATTTATGATTAAAAGTGTTTACTTTTGATTTTGTTGTTTTTAAAAGATTACAAAGTAGTTTTGATAACAAAATGAATAAACAGTCATGACTTTAAAATTCCTGTCATAATTCTGAACTGTTCCACTAGTATGATATCTATAAGGCAATTTTTGGCATTACATATATAGGCAGACACAGTTTTTAAATTTCAAAAATCTTTAAATGCAATTACAATTATTTTGAACAGCAGTGCAAACAAAAAATAATATTCTTGGTATTGACTAAGGTAGTCACAAACAAGAATGAAACAATAGCCAGATTTGTCAGTCCTAGTTCCAGTGCCTAGGATAAAGTAACTTTAACTCACCGGACCAGATAAATTGATGTTCCTATGGGGTCCTAAGAGTGGAGGTGATCCCTACTTCTGCCCCCGAGTCTTCTACCTGCTCTGGGTTTTCAGCCAGCTTAAATAGTTTTGTCCTGATAGAGCTGTGTCTGCTTACTTTGTTATTTCAGTAAGTAAGACGTGGTGCAGACCAGGGGAAAATGAAATCCTCATGGGAACACGAGCAGGGGAAATGGAAGTATAGGGAAAGGGTGGAAGGTAGTCCTGCTAAATGCCAGGAGCTTGGGCAGTAAAATGCCTGAGCTCCAGGCGATGCTAACTGAGGGAGTGGTGGATGTGGCAGTGGTCACTGAGACCTGGGCCACCGCAGGACATGACTGGGACCTGAACCTGGAGGGTCACACTATGTTCAGGAAGGACAGGGGGAGGGAAGGGGAGGAGGGGTAGCAATAATAGTAAAAACTGCATTGGCATAGGGGGAGTAGAGGAGGTGGAGGGAACCGTGAAGGCGTTTTGGGTCACCTTGATAACAAGGGGGGGGCAAGAGAGTAAAAATAGGAGTGGTGTCCCTGCGCTGGCAGAGGAGCTGAAGGAGAGTCTGGTGGCAGATGTTGGGAGACACTGCAGATTGGGCAGGGGAAGGGTGGTGGTGTTGGGGACTTAAACATGCCAGGAACAGACTGGGAGACTATGACGTCCTCAGTGACCAGGGAACAGAGGTTGTTGGATGTCTCTCAAGATGCGTTCCTAACTCAGCAGCTGGGGGAACCGACTAGGGAGGCACAGGTACTGGATGTGGTCCTGGCAGACAGTGACCAGATTGGGGGCCTGGAGGTAAGGGACCCATTGGCGTGGAGTCACCATGCCACGGTCTGGTTCTGCCTGGATCTAGGAGGAGTAGAAGGCTGCACAAAGATGGAGGTAACTGACTTCAGGGGGGCAGATTTTAAGGAAATGGGAAGGATCCTTAAGGAGCATTTGGATGTGATTGGGTCAGACATGGATGCTGACAGTAGGTGGGAAATAATCAGGAGAGGTGCAGGATGCTCACCAGCACCTGTGCTGAAGTAAGACAAACATGTGGTAGGGCCCAGAAACCCTCGCTGGTGGACCAGAGAGGTCCAGGAAGTGGTCTTGAGAAAGAAGGCAGCCTATAGGCAATTCAAGTGCTCAAGGAGTGAAAGGGATCGAGGGGAGTACGAGCTGATGGCTAGAAGGGCCACTAGGGTGGTGAGGGCGGCTGAGGCAGAGCAGAACCTGGACAAGGAAATTAGGAGAGGGAACAAGGGATTCTTTAGATACACTGGGGAAAAACGAAGGGTGAAGGGGCAGATTAGCAGGATTACAACAGGGGAGAGATGGGCACAAGACTGAGGTACTAAATGAGTACTTCACCTCAGTTTTCACCAAGGAAAATGGGGGTGCTGCATCATACATGGGAGAAGACAGTGATACTGATGAGGGGGGAACCCTTACTGATCAGCGGGTCTGGGGAGAGGAGGAGACATCACTAGCAGGAGGGGGGAAGGCTAAGCAGGGAGAAGAAGTAGCGGAGGTGGAAATCACAACAAAGAGAGTGAAGGAACCCCTCAGGTCCCTTAAGACGGAGAAAGCACCAGGGCCAGATAAATTACATCCCAGAGTGCTGAAGGAACTTGTGGATGTCCTGGCGAAACCCCTGGTGGAGCTTTCATCATCTCTCTGAGGGACAGGGCCGGGTGCACAGGACTGGAAGGTGGCGCATATAGTGCCTATCCACAAGGGGATCAAGGTAGGTGGCAGGGAACTACAGGCCTGTCAGCCTGACATGAGTGGTGGGCAAGGTGATGGAGGCATTGTCAAGAAGAGGCTGGGGGACCTGGAAAAGTCAGGGTGCCTGGACAATAGACAGCATGGATTACGTCCCAGGAAATCATGTCAGACAAACCTTGTGGAGTTCTATGACTGGGTGACAGGTGCCTTGGACCTGGATGAACCAGTGGACATCCTCTTTCTAGACTTCAGCAAGGCATTTGACTCTATTCCTCATGAGAACTGTTGGATAAGCTGGGAGAAATGGGGTGGGAAACCAGATGATCAGATGGATGAACAATTGGCTCCAGGACCGACCCAGAGGGGTCATGGTTGGTGGGATGATCTCATCCCCAGGAGGGTCATTGATGGGGTCCCACAGAGGATCAGCCCTTGGCCCCTCCTGTTCAACACCTACATCTCTGACATAAGGACAGGTATCAGGGTGAGATGAGTCTCTGCGGATGACTCAAAACTGGGGGCGGTGGTGGATGGGGAGGAGGAGGTGACCTACAGGGGACCTGGAGGCTCTGGAAAGATGGTCTAGAAAGTGGAAGCTGAGGGTTCAATGCAGGGAAATGCAAGGTACTGCACCTGGGGCCAGAAACCCAGGCCAAGTATACACCCTTGGGGTGGGAAATGCTACAAGTCTCGATGGCTGAGAGGGACCTGGGGGTTTTAGTGGATGTCAAGATGAACAACTCGGAGACTTGTAGGAGGGCAGCAGCCAAGGCCAACAGGATGCTGGGATGCATTGCTAGGGGGATCACCTCCAGAAAGAGGGAAGTGATACTCCCTCTGTATAACTGCTTGGTGAGGCTACACCTTGAGTACTGCATGCAGTTTTGGAGGCCACACTTAAAAAGGGACATTAAACTCCTGGAGAGGGTCCAGAGGAGGGCAACCAAAATGATTTGGAGCTTGGGGGGCAGGACCTATGGGGAGAGGCTTGAAGAGCTAAATATGTTCACATTGGAAGAGAAAGGGACTGGGGGACATGATAGAGAGTCTTCAGGTACATAAAGGGGTAAAAAGGGAGGAGCAGTCAGGGTGCTTGAAGAAGGAGGAGGGGCAACTAGAGGGCATGGGTGGAAGCTGAAGGGGGAAGATTCAGGGGAGAAAGGAGGAGGTGCTACTTCACTGAGGAGGTGGTAGAGCCATAGAATGCACTGCCCAGGGGGCTGGTGGAGACGCAGAGACAGTGGAGGGGTTCAGAGGGGGTGGAACAGGTACAGGGGAAGGGTTCTGGAAGCAAAATCCAGTGCAGCGAGAATATCTGGAACTGGGAAGGGAGAAGCCAGAGAAGGCGAGGGGGACAGCAAGGTCAGCTCCCAGGACGGGGGCTGACCAAACGAGCAGACACGAAAGACCGTTAGGCCTATTCTGCTGGCATTTTAGTATGTTAGTATATGGAGATTTCATTTGTTTGTGTCTCACAGTCACTGTAGGTGATAAAATAGACATTTCTCACAGTAACTGTGGGTGATATAAAAGACGTATAGCATCTGACACAGTCTCTCTACAGGACAAACTTGGCTGAGTTTGTGGTTTGTTTTTTGCAACCAAGACAAGGTTGACCCCCAGCTAACCTTAAGCAGTTATTAATACACTGTCCGGTATTGCTTCTGGTGGAAAGTATAGATGTCAAAAGATTTTTAGCTCTTAAATTGAAAAAGAACTCTCTTAATTAAAATGAATCTACAAACTATTAGATTATAATTAGTCAATCAGAACAAAACCACATGTATATCTGCAAATCTTTAGATTACAAGCTACTAATTAATTTAGTTCAAAGGAATACTAACTTGTTTCTCATTATTGGCTATACTGAATTACAGTGGTCATTATTAACAAGTCAATGTTTAGGCTGGAATATAGGAGGTTGGTGCTGACACAGTTTGATATAAATACAAACAAGCTCTCAGAATCCAGGGTGTAGAAATCCTGCAACAATCTCATCAGCCATCATGCGTTCCTGTTCTGGGGGCATTTCTTCATCCACCGGGAGTGCGGGGAAGCCTGGGGTGATAAATTGAGCTGCCCTAGATAATCCCCCAACCATGGGGCATTAAGTCGGGCGGTTGGACTGGGGCAAGTTCTTGTAGGTTTTCAATTGGGGCCGGTATTGGCTCTAGACATGCCTGAGATGGGGAGTTCTGTAATAAGGTAAACTCATTTGGTGAAAGGGAGCAGGTGGATTTGATGACAGAGGCAGACCTGGTGAGGTCTGGAAAATGAGATCAGATGCAGAGCAGAACATCAGAATTGTTGCTTTTCCCCCTTGGCTGGCTAGCTGCATGGAATTGATGACAGCTGTGGAGAGACTGACATTTGATGATTTGGGCTTGCTGCCGAGGGATATGGGGGTTCGGGTGGTGTAAGCCTTTGCCATCCTTTTGTTCCTCAGGGCCCATGGGGGCTCTACTGAATGTTCACTGATGGCTACAACAACCCTTTCATTGCTGGAGGCCAGGATTCCATTGTTACAAGTGGCCTGGAGTAAGGGAGACATAGTCTGGGAAGGCAGCCGTTTGGGGTATTTCACTGATGTAGCCTCTCAACCCCAAGATCGAAAAAAGAAACTGCAAATAGTGAAGAAGACTCTTATTGCTAAAGAGGTGAAGGCTCAACTGCTATTTCCAGTCTGGCTGCAAGTGATTTACAATCAGGAACTGCATGTTTTCACTGATCCATAAGTGGCTACTAGCTTTTCAGAAAAGATCCTAGCGCACTTGGAATCTAAGCCTCTGTACAAGATTCTGATGGGGAACCACAGTGATAAAGCGGGACTGTGGCGGATTCCCTTATTTACAAGGTGGATTTACTGGTTCTCAAGGATTATGGTTTTGCCTGGATTACCTTGTTGGCTGCTCCATGAATAGTGAATTAAGCTGGCAGGACTATTTGCTATTGTGTTCTGTATCCTTTTTGCTTATATCCTAGGTTCCTGTTAGCCTGTGAAATTTCTATATGCATATAAAAGGACTAGTTAATATTGATGCCCTAAGCACTGCTCAGTTTGTGAACTGTAAGACTACCTGTAGTACTTTTTCTTCCCCATGTGCTACCTTTATGGGTTCATTATATGCGGAGGGTTAAAAGGTAACTTGACCGGCCCAGACGCTCTTTAAGATAATCTTGAGTTCCCTTATATATAGACTCCCTGCCACTATTTTTAGATAAACCTGCGAGTGGGAGAGAAGTTCGCTGTAAAGACTGCTTTGATTATTCTGTGGTGAGAGCGCAAACCTCCTACAGACTTATTCTCTTGATCATATTACTCCTTTGTTTATTTGGGGTGGCAGGATCTTGTCTGAGAGCAATTTAGCTATTGTTTAGTCTATTTGAAACTATGTTGAACATACAGTGTTCCTGCTGCTCTCTATTTTCATATGTACTGTTGATATAAGTGCATCTTGCTGTCGTAGGGTGAAAACTTCTAAATACCAAAATAAAAAAAAAAACAGGGTGGCGACAGGCTGAGCTAGGGTGCATACTTTCCAAATAAGATCCAGGGTCCTGCAAATATTGTCAGATCCCAATCTTCCTCCTGGAATGAAGCCGACTTGATCAGGGTGGATTAAGGACAAATTTGCTCCATTCTTCATGCCAGCACTTTTGCAAAGATTTTTGCATCCATGTTGTTCAGAGAAATTGGTTGGAATTGGGAACATAGGATACTGTCTCTCCCCTTTTTTGGAATAAGGGTAATGATGGCTTGGGAGAAGGAAGGTGGAAGGCTGCTCCGTCCTAGGATTTATTGAAGACCAAGGTAAGTTTCAGGGCCAGAATATCCAGTAAAGTAGTATAGAATTCAATAGATAGATATTTTATTTATATAGCACCCATCTCCAAAGACTCTTGGTGCTGTACAATATAACACATATAACATATACCATACAATAATACAAATCTAAAGCTAAACTACTATATACAAAGTACAGCTGAAAGCAACAGGTTAACTAAACATCACGAAATACACTATTATAATAAAACCCCTTCAGTTAAAAGCTTGATTAAATAGACATGATTTGAAGCCCTTCTTAAAGGCTTCCACCATGGGAGCCTCCCTAAGATAACCAGGCAAGGAGTTCCACAGAGTAGGCACAGCCGCTGAAAATGCTTGATCATCAGAATGCCGCAGCCTAACCCTGGGAACTCCAAGGAGGCCATCCCTGGCAGAACGGAGAGCCTAGGCAGGGTGGTACGGCACAAGGGACTCTTGCAGATAGACTGGGCCCCTCTTGTGCAGGGATTTATAGGTTAACAGCCCTATCTTGAAGACAATCCTCCACTGAACTGGCAGCCAGTGCAGTTCACGGAGCGCCGGGGTGATATGTTCACATCTTTTCACCCCCAACAATAATCTTGCTGCCACATTCTGCACCAGCTACAGTCTGCGGAGGTTGCCTCCAGATATCCCTAGGGGGCATTGCAGTAGTCTAACCTGGAAGTGATGAAAGCATGCACCAGTGTGGGCAGGTCATCAGGCAGGATCAGGGCATGAATTCGGGCAATATTCCTGAGATGGTAAAACCCGGTTGTTACCACGGCCGACACCTGTGCTTCAAGTGTCAGGCCACTGTCCAGGATTACTCCCAAATTCCTCACCTGCCTAGAGAGAGCTAAAGGTACACCCCCCAGCACAAGTTCAGGGGATAATGTCATACTCCCCCCCCCCGTCATGGTGACCCAACTCCACCACCAGTACCTCAGTCTTGTCTGGGTTTAGTTTAAGCCAATTGTTAGTCATCCATGTCTGGATTTTCCCAAGGCAGCTGTTAAATACAGAGTCTGACACCTGGCTATTGGGAGCAAAGGACTGATACAGCTGTGTACCATCTGCATAGCAGTGAAAACCCAGCCTGTACTGCCTGATAATGTCCCCCAGTGGCAGCAATAGGGTAGCCATCTGGTCCAAGTGATTTTCCCTTATGCCATATTATGGAAAGCCTGAGTTACTTCTTCTATCTGGCTAGGAGTAATTCATTTTATTTATTTTTTTATACTCCTGCTATGGCAACTTACCAGTGGGGGCATCCAGCTGCTGGTCCTGGCCGCCGGGAGAGCAGCAGGTTCACTTGTATGAAGGGGGAGCTGGTACAGCCATTGCCGACTCGCTGGGGGCTTCCCTATGCCCTGCCTAGCAGAGCTGGCCCCGGACCCACCCCAGCACAATTCCACAACAGTCCTCATGGTACCACAGGGCGTGGCCATCAAGCTGCTTTGGTTGCACCTAGCCATTTTCCTCCAGTAGGTCCCTGATAGAGGGTGGACGTGCAATGACGTCCATGCACTGATGTGCAGTTGTCCGCTGTGCTCTCCCTCTACTGACACCAGCATCTGCAGTGCCTCTGGGCATCCCCAGGGGCCACTGCAGCGCGGTGTGCTTCCCCAACACACCTCAGGATTAGGAGAGCTTTCTGAGGATGCTTAATCCTAGTCCTCCCCCCGACGACCCGGGCTCATTCCCGAACCTGGGTCTCCGGCCTGGTGCAGGGTGTGGCATCCAGCGCCTCAACCCTCAGTGCCACCGAGCCTGGCTAGAGGTAATTAAAGTAGGAAAGTGTTGGTCTGGTATTTAGGGTAAAAATAGGCCAGCATAAAAGGCAGCATATTGGGATGGGGTGAGGAGTAGAAAGATTGGAATGCTTGGTTGATATCTGAAGGGTTATTCTTATATCAAAGCTATTCCCTTGGTAATCATGAGTGACTGGGATATACTTTTCCACTGCCTGGGCTCGCTGCCAATAGCTCCTGGGTTATTCACCTGCTTCTCAATATTTTTGATTCAATTTATGGAGTGCATATTCTGTTGTATATTGCAGAACATCTGCAATTTCTGTTTTTAGTCAGAACAACAACCAATCAACTCCTTTCAGTGCAGTTTAGTCAGGTAATCTGTTGTCTTGCCTAGAGGTTTTTTGAGGGGTCTTGTGCAGCCACCAACTCCAAAGTTTCTAGTTATCTCTCTCTCCTTGGTTCGGACAGCAGTATCTCTCTGTTTGGCGGTGTGAGAGGCATGAGCAATCAATTGGTCCCAAAGTACTGCTTTTAATGCTTCCCATTGGGTGGACTGGGAGCAGTCAGGAGTATCATTAAGAGATTAATATTCTAGGATGGCATGTCTAAGCCATTGAACTTCTGGGTCCTGTTGCAAAAAGGAGGTATTGAGGCTCCATTTATTTCGACAGCCTTGCGTTGCCCCCCAGGCCAATGAGAGAATGACAGGGGCATGAACTGGGATCAAAATGTTCCCCAGGGACACATCCCAGGTTTCTGGTACTAGGTCAGAGGAGGTAAGGATGACATCAATATGGCTATACAAGCCGGCCCAGTGGCACTGAGTGTTGAGGCACTGGACGTCACACCTCGCGGCTACGCCAGTGACCCGAGTTCGGAAGTGAGCATATGGGTGCTGGTGGGTAGGCAGGGGAGTGGGTTGAGGATGGAGTGCCCTTGTGGGTGCTCTCTCCCCAGGAGAATGAGTTAGGTCAGCTTGGCATGCTGGTGACCCCCGGTGGAGATCAGGGAACATTGCAGCAAGCCAGGCAGCACGAAATCAGTGTGGCCGATACCAGCAGAGTTACCGTGCACCAGAGCATTGGGGCGTGACCACGCAGGGGTGGGAGAACCAGCGGAGAACAAGGAAAAGACCGGATTTGTGGGACAGGTGAAGGCACCTGTCCCCCATGCCCTTCCACTGGGTTCTCCTTGGCTGGCCTTCCAGTTCCTCCTTCTGGGGCCCACCTGCAGCCAGAGTTTGACTTACAAGAGAGCCTAAGAGGTGAGGGCTACCCTCCCCAGGCACTTGAAACTGGGGGTGCTGGCTGCAGGGAGCGGAGAGGAGGCACAGACTGAGGGATCCACAGGCAGGCAGGATGAAGGACCAGATGTCCAAGAGAAGGTCCTATGAGCCATGACCGGAGCGAAATAGAATAAAAAAAAATATGGCTATATGAGTCCTGGGTAGGGAGTAGCAGGTAAAGTCAATGTTTCAATATAAAAAAAATAGCAGGACAAGAGGACACAGCATGAGAATAGAAGGAGGCCGATTAAGGGGTACTGTGATGAAGTTCTTTTTCACAGAAAAGGTGGTGGGTACATGGAACAGCCTACCTCAGGAAGTGGTGGATATGAATACAGTGCAGGGCTTCAAACAGGCATGGGATAGGCATAAGGGAGCAATACAGATGAGTATGAATAGGAAGGCCATTGACAGAGTAAAGGCCTATGGCACATTCATAAGGTAGAAAAAAATGGACAGACTGGATGGGCCTTGCGGTCCTTATCTGCCGTCAACTTCTGTGTTTCTATGCATGTTTCTTTGGGGAGAAGTGTCTGCCGGATGCCCTGCAGTACTGCTTCACGTATCAGTGTTGTGACCTAGATGGCCAGGCTTGATCCGTAGTAGGGGAGTGGGCTGGTGCGATCTATGGCAGGGTCCAGGGCCAAGTTCAGGTCTCCCCCAATTAGGACAGAGGTGGGGCTTTCTGGAAGTTCTGCTAAGATGGATTGGTAAATTGGAGATCTGGGATGTTGGGAGCATATACACTCCCTAGGACTATCAGTTTACCCTGGTAACTGCTTGATATAAAGAGGACTTGGCCTTCCGTGTCTATGAATTCATGTCAAATCCCTAATTGTAGGCCTTTTTTTTTGCAAAGGATTGCTACTCCCCTCTGCCTAGTAGGATGGATGTTATGGTAGTATTAACTCACCCACATTCAGCTGTGGCAGGTAGACTCTCCCTCCAGTAGGTGAGTTTCCTGGAAGAGGGCGATGTCACACTGCATGTCATTGAGGAGCTGAAGTATTCTTCTACATTTTTTTAGGGCAGTTAAAGAGCAGCTGGCACCTTCACAAGACCTTTAACAAAACATAACCTTCAGACACAGTTCAGCTTGTATTTCACATTAGTTTTGTATTCTTCCTCCCCATTATTTATTACTGAGATCATTTATATGAAAACATGATATTTGCTCCTTAAGAGTTGATCTATTTCCTGTTGCTTTCTCCCTACCTGAGGTCATAATGCCCTGCTTGTGACATCACAGTTACTCTCATGACAACAGATTGTGATGTCATAACAGAGCATTATGACTTGAAGTAGGGAGTAATCTACAGAGGCAGATAAACTCTAAGGGACAAAATCATGTACTCATGCAAATTTACTCAGCAATAAATAACAAGGAAGAGAAATATATATCGAATACATATGGAATGCAAGCTGAATTGTACCTAATTATTATGTTTTTTAAAGTTTTCTTTTTTGGCATCAGTAGCTCTTTAAGTCCATACGTTTCATGAGACAATTTTCAAGTGCTTTGGGGTAGCCATATTGGCAACAGATAAGGATATTATGTGTGGTTCATAGCTCATTGCTTATGTAACATATTGTTGTTGGATACAGAGGCCAGCAGGTAAGAGGACAATGTTTACTAGGTACTAGTAGTATAAATGATTTGTCTTTATGTACTTCAGCATGAGCATGATAGAGTCGATGAATATAGTACAAATGAATCGGATAGACTGAGCAATGTGCTTGGATTCTTGAATTAAGAGTCTTTATATTATTTGATGGTTTGGGCTTTTCTCTGTATCCCACCTGTAGGGAGGAATCTTGGTTTAGTATTATGGGACCCCCAAAAAGAATATAATATCAACTATTGTTCTATAACTGACTGATGAATGAGTCGAGCAGGAATACATCCTATTAATGATATGAATAGATGAGCACCTCCTCCAACTCCAGAAAGTGTGACCAGTAGCACGCAAGAGAGGAAAAAAACCCTTGGGGGGAACCTCTGAGGACCCATGGCTACTGACCTGCCCGTCCTTCTGGGCATACTAAAGGAGAGAGATCATAATTAACAAACTGAATTAATTAGCTAATCTGAATTCTAAATGAAGAACTTGATCCAGGAAAAAACTGAATTGTAACATGTCCAGTGAAGCAATCTTCTTCTAGTAAACTCCGAGTTCAAGTATCCATATGCACTTCGGAATGATGGAAAGTGGATGTATTGAAAAGACCATCTTCCAGACTTCAGTGATAGAAGGCAGGAAATTGTATGATGGTAGAGATGAAGTTGATGACTGACGAACTCAGTACAGGTGACCAGACAAAATTGTCGTATCCAAGTTTTGATGCAAACGAGGCAGGATGAATAGAAGTAGTACAACTTCCATGTTTCTACTAATAGAGGGCTTGTATAGCTATGGAATGGAGAAAGCTTGGAGCCAGGCTACCAATTGATGAATTCAGTTATGGTAAATACAATAGGAGTAGAGTATAGTCTTAGGAATGATACAAAGGCAACGGCTATAGAGCTGAACTGGAATAATGGCAGGCTGTAGAGGATTAATTGGAGGGCACTGGTGCGAGGTTAGGAAGCATCCAAGTAGTAGAATATGGCAAGCCCAAAAAGTAAGCAAGGTGGGTGGACTGCGAATCTGAAGAGAGAGAGGAGTAGGTAGCAAGGAATGCACCAACATGGGCAGATGAGAAGGAATGGGATGTGGCAACCAACCCCTGGTGAAAGCGTAGCTTAACTGACAGCTGGTGAGGAGGAGAGAGGCGGCTGATTCCAGGAATGGGAAGCGCAGTCAGACCCATAGAGGTCTGTTGGTAGAAATAGAGTGTGGCAGGTAGTCCCTCAATGTTGCGCAGCAAATCCATCAGCTGATGAGGTAAATAGAGAGACAACTAGCTCCAGGGAACAGGAAATGCAGCTAAACCTACGGAGGTCAGCTAACGGAATAAGTGTGGCATAAAGCCTCCAGGAGACGTATCTTGAAGCAGTTCAGAGCAGAGTAGCACTGCATTCGGAAGGTAGACCCAGAGAACGGAATGGTGCCGAGGATTGAAGTATCCAGTAGATCAAAAATGACAGGGATCGCATTGAAGAGACCATGGCAGAGACATGGCAGAGGGATGAAAGGAATAACATCCGAAACTACAGGTATGCAAAGTTCGAGGCAGGAATCAGATGAGACCCAAAGAGTCCTAGATGGGATAACTGAAGAGGCTGAATCAATTGAAGTAGCATTGCACAGGGTCCGAGAAGCGGTAGCGCACAATCAAGATATTGAAGGTCTGCAGGAGACGTTAACTAAGTGTCCTGAAAAGGTGAAGCAGCAGTAATTCCAGGGCTGAGGCAACTGGGCAAGCAGCCAAGAACAGATGAATGAAGAAACCTCCAGATGCAAATTCATAGAAAGGAGCGTCCGGCTGGTTGACACGGCAGCAGGTAGGCATATAGTAGAATGGGAAACTCCAGGCCCCGAGCTGGGCGAGGCAAAAGCAGAGCAGAATTAGGTAAACCTCCCAGCCTGACAGGCGAAGGCAGGTCACAGAAGCAGATGATGAGAAGGAAATTCTCCCAGTCCGATGGGTGAAGGCAAATCATAGAAGCAGGCTAACAGCAGGTAAACCTCCCAGTCTGATGGGTGAAGGCAGGTCAAGAAGCAGGCGATCAGTAAGTAAACCTCCCAGCCCAATGGGCAAAGGCAGGTCAAAGCAGTAGGTGAGTAGAAAGCAGCAATACATACTGTAGGTAAAAGGCCTCCGGGCCCGTAGGACACAGATCCGACTAATGCAATGGCTAATTCTTGGTCCAGCTGGGTGAGGCAGGTTGCAGAGCAGAGGTAGAAAATGCGAATTGAAACGTCAAACCGCATGCAAAGCAAAGGGTCACATCCAGGTACATAGAGAGTGCAATAAATATGTAAACTTAGGTTAGATGGATGCCAGTTCATGAGGGCGCAGTAGATTGTAATGGCAGGTTAGTTGATGACTTCTTAAGCTCTGGGAGGGCGAGCAGGTAACATAAGCGAGTAAGGTAAAGAAGTTAACCTATATAAGTCATAGTAGTAAGCAAGCTGCATGATGCAGATGCAGTAGCAGGGAAGCAGGGCAAACGCTTCCAAGAATAGATGAGGAATGTCAAAACATCAAACTGTGAGTCCAAATAAAGAGTCCTTGGCTAGCTGTGACGGCAGCAAGGAGGCTGAGGAATAAGCGAAACATTAGGCCCCGGGCTGGCGAAAAGAAGTTGTACTTCTCAGAGTGGTTCCACTCCCAGTGGAGGCTCACTGGTCACTTCCTTAGTGGGAAATTTGGGGAGGCTATTAAGCCAATGCTCAGATGGTTCCCAGATACACTAAAGGAAGGGGTGACTTCTGCCACCCCCCATTCTCCCATCCCTAAGTGAAGGGATAAGATCAGTCACACATCTGATGGAAGGAGTAGCAAGACGTTTTAGTATACATCATCACGGCTTGTCACCCTGGGCCCACCAATCTATTGGAACGGGGGTAATAATATCTTATCTATGCAGGGAAGTTATAGTATCATGTCCCAGAAAATAGGATATGAGTGATGGTTAGTCCCTCAGGTCCTGGTTATAGGATGGTAGGGACACAAGGGATATTTTCTGAGAAGCAGGATATCCCTTAAACCTTATGGTAACACCAGTAGAGGTAGAAAACATAAACCTTTGAAAACACACTTAAACAAATGCATTTAGGTTTGAAATTGCAAAGGCATAGTGCAGTATTTAACATCCCCCCAAATATTGAGGCAGCACTAATGTGAGTAGAAGAATAGGCACTTACGCAGTATATTGGAGCAGATGCCCTCTGGTTATGAATTGAGAAAGTTTGGTATAAGGGTTTAATTTTGATTAATCTGGAGCATGAGGGAAACACTAGCTCATGCACCATCATTGCCCCTCCATTACTATCAGATTCATGAGAAACAATAAACATATGTACAATATTATGGTAGGTTCCAGTGAAAACCACCTGGGGCAAGGAAGATCAGCACACAGTCCTATTTCTGTGTCCCTTGATGGGTGCAACAGGCAGGAAGTTTAAGGGACAAGGACTTGTAGTGGTTCTGTCTGAGAGAGGCATGGAGGGTTGATACTGTGCCACAAGGAGACAAGTGGCATTTAGGACAGTAATTTGGTGGCCCATATATCTGGATTAGTTGGCAGTCACCCTGCAGAATCATTTGCATCATGGCTAGGTAATCTCCAGTGTAACAGCCTGATTTATGAAGTTTATGAGATCATTGTCAATGTAAAGGCTGTACGCAGCAGGCTGGGAAAACTCAATGATGACCGTGTGAGCAGGAGGTAAGAACAGTACCATGCCCCATATTTCTGTCCTTCAGTATTTTGGAGGCAAGCAAAAGGTTTTAAATTGCAACAGTTTTTGCCATTAAATCCAGGGTAGCACTGCAGCACTGTCTTGGCAGAAACATCCAGGGGCCATAAGAGTCACTATATTGCACCAATTCTGTATCCCTCATTGGTGGCACCAAGCAGAAAGGCCAAGGAGTGTAGGGGGTTGGTTGTTGTGCTATCTCTAAAGTAGTTAACAGAATGAATGCTGTGCCAGAGATAAGAAACATGGCAGCCATGGCACAAGGGGGTAAAGTTTCAAGCAGTAGTAAAGGCTGTACATGCAGTTTGGGTCCACTTTTGCAAGATCAGGTACCTACCCATACCCGTCACCTATTTCATGGCATCAGAGTAGAGACACCAGGAGGGCCAAGTGACAGGGTATCCATATGGTCACTCCCAGACACTGTGGGAACTGTTGTGTAGTTTGGCGGTCGGGCAGATCCCAGGTGCACTTGGAGATATGCGTCCGTCTCCTCCGGCAACCAAAATTGGCTTGACTTGCTGTCCACCATGGCAGCCAGTGTTGTGAGGTAGAGGAGAGCATATGTAAGACCCCAGTATTGAAGGCCCTGTTTTATTTTGTTGCAAGCTTGGTGGTGTTCTAGGATCCCACGCAAATCATCAGGATAAAACGATATATGAGATCCTCCGATGATAACATCTTTCAGTTCTTGAGATTTGTTCAAAGTTGGTTTCTTGTCCTGAAAACAAAGGAGTTTGAAGATGAAGGGTCTGGGTTGAGGGTTGCTCTGGTTGTTCTGGGCTTGGTGAATCCGATGAGCTTGTTCTAGTTTGAAATTAAATTCTTCTGGTGATAGCTGCAACCATGTACGGAGATTGTCTCAGAGGAACTGCATGGGATTCCAACCTTCCACACCTTCTCCCTTACAAAAATGAAATATATTCCAAGTTACTTGTTTTATAATGTATTGGAAACATCGATATATTTCAACATATTTTAAAATTTTCAAATATATTGCAATGTACTGTAAATATATAAATTTTGGCCGCTTTAGTATATTCCGTATATTGCAAAATATATTGAAATAAGGATGGTAAATATGTTATGTGTACATTGCCAATATATGCATACATATATTTTGTTTTCAATTTCAAAAGTTGTTTCCTATATTTACAAATATATATATATATTAGAGGCAAAAACTCCATTTAATGCATCAGTTAGGGTTGTTCCACAGCGACAAAAGTGAGGAAATTCGGTGTTAGGGTTGAACACCCACCTTGGACCCCAGCCCACCCCCAACTGGCATTGGGGTGCACATTGGGGTTGTCGGCCTAACTCTCACCCCATCACATGAGTAAAGCAGCAGAATAATGGGAGAATGGGGTGAGAGTTGGGATGAACCACCCCAATCGCACTCAATGCCAGTTGAGGAAACAGAAGTCAGAAAGGTTCAACCTAACACCCGGTAAATCACTGTCGCTGGCTAACTGAATGCATTAAATGGAGTTCTTTCGTCTAATTTCCTTCTTTGAGAATGATAACGAGAATAGATGTGACCTTCCGTGATGTCTTGTGATATAGCAGGAACAGCAACACAAACAGAAGCACTAATAGTGGCGCACATGGTAATGCAAGCGCGAATGAGAACAGAAAGGGTAACGCACATGGTGGCGTAGACAGGAATGGTCCGCCACGTGATGTCTTGTCACATAGTGACATGGTGCCCGCAAATGGAAATGTCAATGGGCATGGTGACGCAAAGCAAAACAGAAAGAGAAACAGTACTGTAGACACAAATGGCAAAAAATAACAGAAATGCAAGCACAAATAAAAGCATGAGGATAATGCAAATGGTGGGCGTGAGGCGTGAAGGAGTAAGTGAAGCAGTGCGGAACTGCATGAGGAAAGGAGTAACAGTAACAGTAATGTAAGCAAACAGGCTGGTTTTTCCCCAAAAGCTGCATAGAGAAAGACAGTGAGTACAAAGAATGTATGCATAATAATGGGTCTCAGAGCAGAAAATGAGGAGTTGAAATACTAATTAGCTTATATCTCAGGAACCGTACAACGTAGAAAAAAAAATTTTATGTCATATGATTTGTGACTGTCCTGGCTAGTCTTGTATTTAGCCTCTATTAGGGGGCTAAGCATTTTTTTGACGAAAAGTCCGTATCTTGCACCGTTTCCGAGATACGGGCCCTGAAAGGCGCGGCGAACGCCGTAATGTTATCCTATGGAAAAAAAAGAGAAATTCGGAGTGCCATAACTTTGGCTCCCTGTAATATTTTTTCACCAAACCACTAAAAGGCACATCTATGGGATGTTGGCTGTCTTCCCTCCAAATTTCATCGCAAAAGACCAAGCCGTTATATTGCAGCAGGGCGCCAAAGGATTGCTGCAATGCGTCGGATGCCGTAATGTTATCCTATGGGAAAAAGCATCAACTTTGGAGTGCCGTAACTTTGCCACCGTGTAATATTTTTTCAACACAACACTGAAAGGCACATCTGTGAGATGTCAGCTGCGTTCCCTCCAAATTTCAAGCCAAAGCACCAAACCATTCTTTGGCAGCAGGGTGCCAAAGAATTGCTGTCATTTTCCCACAGCCTAGAAAAGTACTGTCGCAATTTGCGAAAGCTTTCGCAAAATTTCTTGTTTTACTTTTATTAAGTGCAACACTACTTTG
Source organism: Neoceratodus forsteri (assembly GCA_016271365.2). Lineage (NCBI taxonomy): Eukaryota > Metazoa > Chordata > Ceratodontiformes > Ceratodontidae > Neoceratodus > Neoceratodus forsteri. The sequence goes on along the minus strand of CM057453.1, from coordinate 772,397,486 downwards.
TGAAGTCTTTTCAGAAATTTGAAAACATATTTCTGGGGTGTTTTACCCCACAATAAAGACATGGCTAGCATCCTCAGGGCCAGACTAGGTGAATACAAAAATAATTAGGTTACTAGAGGGTCCCAATTTTAAATGCCAAGCATTTTTCTGATCACTAACTGAAAACAAAATGGCGGATTTGCGACAGTAAAAGGGCCATTTGCGACACTGTCGAACTTTTTGTTAACTTTTCCCATTGACTTATCATGGGAAATTGTTTTTTGAATAACTTTTGAACCGTTTAATATTTTTTCACAAAATCTTCAAAAGGCACATCGGGGACCCCGGACTCATGTTCCCTGAAGATTTCAGACCAGTTGCGCAAACCATGCGACCTGTAGGCGCGACCGTAGAATTCCAGAAAAAGCATAAGAGCACGCACAGATCATGCTTAATAACTCCGCAGCTGTGTATCTGACTGGTACAAAACTTGGCAGATCCCTAGGCATATGGGTCTTGATTGCGTATTCAAAATTTCAGGCAAATCTGTCAAACGGTTGCAAAGTTATTAAGGTGCAAAGTTTTGTGTTTAACATGTAAATGGCTCCTAAACCCTAACTATGGTAGCACTACCGTACTACCATAATATAAAATATACATGTGTAATAGATATTAATATAACTATTAACTTACCCAGACAAAAACAAAATGAATCATTTTTTATTTACACATACCTCTTTCTAACCCCAGGAATCACTCATTATGATTAAACTTAATGCAGTCAGCCTCCTGTGTTGAACTACCCAGAGAAATGGAATTTTATGCAAATTATGGAATTCTAAAGTGGCTCATGCCACTTTCAAACTGCTGCCCTAGCAACTGCTACACTCTGAGTGCTTCAGATTCTTTACTCCGCCTGCCTAGCAAGGATGTCCTGGAGAGCTCTCCTTGAACTGTCTTCAGAATAAAGTTGATCTGTGGATAAGTACTCATTTTAGTTTAAATTTAAAATTGCTGCCTTAGAAACATTGTTTAGTATTATTATAGTAGTTTTTTGTCTCTAGTCATGGTTCCCATTACTGGAGTTCATCTTGTTATTAATCATGAAGATATTTACATTGAATTATCGTTGTACAGTGCAACTTTAACTCAAACATACATTTTTTACATTTATACTTACACATATGACTTACCTCACAAGCTCATGCTTGTTAAAGACTCGGATTGGTATTTATCAATCAATCAATCACTTTATTTAACCAGGCATAAACACACACATTTTGTTTAACTTTTAGGTCAGGGTGAGATCCTAAATGTACTTGCTTTATAACTTGCACCTTTCTTTTCAGTCTGTAAGCTAGTGTTGTAAATTCAAAAGTGTTGTAAAACTAGAAATTATCATGATTTGGGTTGATAAACTATGTTTTTGAAATATGCAAATTAGTTATGCAAATGAACGCATGGGATGAAAATAAGCATTTACAAAAATACTGTACATGTAATATATAAAAGATATATGTAACGTATAAAATATATGTAACATGTATAAAATATATGTAATGTATATAGAATGTAACGTATAAAAAAATATATGTAACATACAAAGAATACAGTACATATTTTGAAATATACTAATATATTTCAGAAAATGTATTACTAAATAGATTGACATGCTTTCAAGTAATGCATGAGGCAGAATATGTGGTGTCATATGCTGAAATACGCTATGTATAATATTTCACTGAGTCAAAGTATTTCTCAATAGAGTGACATAAATGTTTGCATACTATGGGTTCGAAATATGTTAGTATATTTAAAAATACATTTCATAATATATAATATATTACATTGAGACAATGTATTTCTTGTTGTATTGACATACAGTAATGCATACTTTTCAATATGTTGCAATATATTCTGTTTTCGTAAGGGCTGGAAGACCAATGATGTGGACATTTGTTCTTCTGCCATGGCCCCATAGGTCTTCCAGTTTAGCTGCTGTGAGCCATGCAGTTTGGGTCTCTGCTGCTTGCAGGGGCTGGTCTTGTTTTGAAGCAGTTCCTACTACCTCTGACACCGTGTTTTCCACTTTCCCCACTCGATCAGTGAGAGCAGCAAGACTGGCTTGAGTATCCATGGCTGCGGCTCTGATAGTTTCCACTGTTGCAGCTATTTGCTCAGCGGGATTTGCTTGTCTGACCTGGTCTTGGTTTTTAGTATTTTGTTCCTTGATTATGGCTATCTTTGATTCTGGGAGTTTGTGTAGCGGCAGGGACTTTTTGATAATTGTTTTCTCTTTTTCCTCTTCAGTGAGGTAGTTTGATCCTCTGCTGGTTGCATAATTTTCAGGCTCTAAAGTTCAGTGAAGTAGGTGGTGTCCCACTCTTTTAAAGAGGAAGAATGAAGTAGGATAAGCAGAGGGCAGCAAGGAGTGAAAAGCTTAGGTGGCTACTTCTCTCAGGTGCTCACGTGACCGCTCACATTTTACAGCTTTTAAAGCCTGTAAGCCCTGTTTTCCTTTTTGGCCAATGCCACCAGGAATACTGCTTTCCAGGTCACATTATTCAAAGCAACAGCTGCCATAGACTCGTGAGGAGCCTCCATCAGCTGGGCAAAGCACAGATTCAGGTCCCATGGGGGAGCAGGACCCCTTATTGGAGGGTACAGGTGAGTAAAGCCTTTAAAGAACCTTTCAAAATGGACTGCAAGATGAACGGCAACACTCACAAAGTAGCCTACTATGTGGATGATCTTTTACTATATTTAACCACACCAGACACATCCCTAGTAGCTCTTAAAATCTAATTACAGAGAATAGAACAGATCACAGGATATAAAATAAATTTGCATAAAACGGAGGTACTAACAATGTTATATATTCCCACCCCAAGTCTTAAGAAAGCCTTCCTGTATAAAAGGAACAAACAGCTGATAAAATATCTGGGGATCAATCTGACAAATGACCCAGACACTGTGGTAACGCAGAACTATAACTCCTTATTCCACAGGGTGAAAAAATATTTACATATGTGGTGACACTTGCCAATTAGTCTGGGGCAGTGAGTCCAGGTCATTCAGATGTCAATTCTGCCTAAATTACCGTACTTGTTCCAAAATATCCCCTGGATTCCCTCCTGAACTAAAATTGATACAAGATCATCTCCCCATTCCTTTGTCAGGGTCAACAACCTTGAATATCCTTAAAGAAACTTCAGTTACCAAAAACCAAAGGGGGACTGGGGCTACATAACCTTAGGTCCTACGCACTAGCGGTACAATTGGGACCCATGACTAATTGGTTCACTGGGGAGAATAGCTCTCCCTCCTGGCTATGTATTGAAAGGGCCTTATCCCTGAAACCTCTAGACTTTTCCAACCAAATTATCACACAGCAATTGGGAACACATTCCCATACACCATGAATATTCTGAGGTACTGGACAAACTTTTTAAGGGAAGCAGAATAAGAGGAGGGGGCTAAATTGATGGGGATACTGGCATTAGATCCCAACTTTACACTAGGTAGACTAGATCATGGGTTTCCAAGGTTGGATCAGGAAAGGACTTATCTACACACATCAGTTCTATAGAGAGGGAATATTTAAAACCTTTTCTGACATATGAGAAGAATTTCATCTACAGCAGAATTATTTCTACAGATATTTACAAATTCTCAGGGAAACACTCTGCCCTACACGAAACCCCCAACCCCCTTCTCCAGTATGGGCCTTACTAGAACAGACCCAATCAGAACCTTCCCTGAGACATCTGGTCTCTAGATTCTATAAAACTTAAACAGATCTGCCTTCCACATTAATGGATACCACTTGGGCCAACCGGGAGGCAGAAATGTCACTAGATTTGTCTTCGGACAACTGGTTAACAATCTGGGAGAGACAGCATCAAATTATGAATTCACATATCTGGAGGGAATATGGATGGAAGACTGCCTCCAGATATTTCTGTACCCCACAAATAACCGCCAAATATTCCTCCACTCATGACTTGACATATTGGAGACAATGCAGCTGCAACCTCTCAACCCCTACACATGCATTCAAACAACATGAAGTCTTGCTGTATTCTGACAATAGCAGTGAGTTCCAACCTTCGAACTGCCCTGGAGATGAAAGAGTTAACTTTCCATGCCAGGCATGTAATGCTGAGCTCGAGCTCGGTTGAGACTCTGTCTGTTGCTGTTTGAACTCAAACCGTCAGATTCTTTACTCTGCCTCACTGAACAGTCGCTCCAGAGATTTCTCCTTTGCTCGGTTCAATTTGTTGGTTAAAGTACTGTTTTTCTCGGTTTTCAACCGAATTTAAACCACAACCTATCAGTTCAGTCTCTGTCTGTGGTATTCGTGAGTACTAGATAGGTTTATATTGTTTTTCTATTCTGTGTGGAACTTGTAAACATTTCATTGGTTCGCTTTGAACCGATCAGGTTGTTTAAAAATCTTTACTTCTGCTTTTAGAGTGTGGTTACCGGTTCTTATTGGTTCTAAAAAAAACAGATTTTATTATGTTTTTTTCCACAACCCATAACACAGTCAGGAACCGATAAGAGTGTCTTGCCTGGTGGATTGCCATTAAAAGGGTAAGTTTTGTTAGGACTGGCACCATGTCTGAGAAACCCAAAAGAAAAATCGGGCCCACTGGGTTTCAACACTGTAGTGTGTGTGGGGAAGTCTTTGCAAAGGCTGACCCCCACACCACCTGTGTTTATTGTCTGGGGTTTGACCACCTCGAATCAGACTGCCAGATTTGTAAAAATTTTCCTGCAGCTACCCTAGAAAAGAGAGTTGGTAGGCTCAGGGAAAGGGAGGCCAAAAAGTCTGCTGACCCGGATGGCCAGCCCGGTTCGGTTCAAACCGAACCAGAATGAGTGCCCACTGACCAGGGCGAAACTTCTTCTGGCAAAAGGAGAACTGATTCTGAGGAGTCGGTTCTGGTTAAGAGAACAAGAAGGGATAAATCAGCCGGTGTGGATCCAAAAGTTTCTTTTCCAACCGCTGATGAAATAGCCAAAGCGATAAAAATTGTTCAGTCGCTATCCCCAGTTCCAACGAACGGCACCATCAGGAAGGTGCTGCGGTTGGCCGGTTCCACCGTTCGGATTATGATTTGGAGGAATTTTATAAACAGAGGAGGAGGAAGGAGAGTATGAGGAAAGTGAATGTGATTATGAAAGTCTGGATGTGCTCATTGACCGGACATCTCCCCAGACAGACCTTCAGGGTGTCTCCTCCTAGGCTTTCTGAGTCCCCTCCCATTTCATGTTTTACAAGAAAGTGGCCGAAACCCTTCAGCTTTCTATGGAAGAAGCTGTGGATGACCAGGAGGAGCCTGATTATGTGGAAATGATGGATATCCCAGAGTCCAGGAGGCTGTCTATTCTTCTACTCAAGTCTTTTGGGAAACAGACATTTAAGATTTTAAAGACTCCTAATTCTATACCTCCTGTGGATAAAAGAATGGACAAGAGGTATACTCTGTCAGGCTCAGATACGGAGTTCCTTACCCAGCAATGCAGCCATGTTGGGGTAGTCCAGGCTGCAGCCTGTGATAAGGCTAATATACCCTTGGCTTCACATCCCCCAGATAAGGACTCCAGAAGGATTGATGCCATGGCAAAGAAACAGTACATGGCAGCATCCTTGGGACTCAGGCAGGCCAATTATATGGCCTATACAGCTAGATATCAGAAACCTAGATGGGACACTGTCATGGCTTTAGCTAAACAGGTCCCTGGCCAGCTTACCAAGGAGCTGGAGCAGGTGGCTGCTGATGGTATTGAGGCATCCAAGGTGCAATTCCATGCTGCAGTGGACTCCAATGATGTTTCATCTAGAGTCATGGCTACATCTGTGGCCCTTCGTAGGATGGCTTGGCTCAGATGTACTAGCCTGTCTCAGGATACCCAGACTAAGGCCTTGGATTTTCCTGTTGTGGGTAATTCTCTGTTTGGGGAGCAAACAGAGAACTACATGAAGAAAATGGATGAATACAGGACCACCTATAGGAGTGCTCAGGCCAAGGAAAGGCAAGCCACTTCTCAGAGGCAGTATCCCAGAGGCAGGGGCAGGCCTTTTCATAGGCCTTTCTACCAAGCCCAGGCCTCCTCTTCTGCCTATGCTCAGAGGGGGTTCTTTAGAGGGAGAAGCAGAAGGGGTACAAGCAGGCCTGCTTCCACCCATCAGCCTAAACCCCCTGCTAAACAGGCACCCTGATGGGTTTGCCAGGGCCGATTCTCCACCACCCGTAGGGGGCAGGCTGGCTTACTTTGTCCAGGACTGGAAGTCTTTAACATCAGACAAGTGAGTCCTGGAAGTAGTAAGCCAGGGACTGGTTCTCAGCTTCAAAAAATTTCCAAAGATGAGAACCAGATCCTTTTCACCTGCAAATCCTTCAGATGCACTTGCCCTAGAGGCAGCGGTCTCTTCCCTCTTGGCTCTCAGAGCTGTAGAAAGGGTTCCACCCTTACACAAAGGGAAAGGATTGTACTCCAGGTACTTCCTCACCTCCAAAAAGACAGGATAATGGTGGCCCACCCTGGATCTCAGATATTTAAACAAGCACCTTTTAAAGCCAAAGTTCAAAATGGTGACTCTGGGATTAATTCTACCCTCTCTAAGGCCAGGGGACTGGCTAGTCTCCCTGGACCTCAAGGATGCCTATTTCCATATTCTCATCAGGAGCTCCCATTGAAAATACCTCAGGTTCGAGCTGCCCTCAGGCCATTACCAATTCAGAGCAATGCCCTTCGGCCTAACCTCTGCTCCAAAGGTGTTCACAAAATGCCTGGCAGTAGTAGTTGCTTTCTTAAGAAGGAAGAGGATTTCCATCTTCCCGTACCAAGACAACTGGCTCATAGTAGGCCAGTCTCCAGACCAAGTCAAGTCACACCTGCAGATAACTCAGCAACTGCTTACTTCTCTAGGTTTCCTTCTGAATCTGTCAAAGTCAGTTCTAGAGCTGTTCAGCTCCTCACCTTCATAGGCATGGAGCTAGATACAGAAAAGGCAAGAGCCTTCCTTCCCTGGACAGGGCAAGGACCCTTATCACACTGGCCTCTTCATTCACCCTACAGATGTCTCAACCAGCAAGGCATTTTCTGCAGCTCCTGGGGCACATGGCTGCTTCTACAGCAGTGGTGTAGGGAGCAAGATTTCAGATGAGTCAGTTCCACTTGAGAGCCTTTTGGTCTCAGAAAAAGGACCCTCTGACCAAACTGATCCCAGTGACTCGAACCCTGATCCAGGCTTTGCAGTGGTGACAGGATCAGGACAATCTAAGACAGGGAGTTCCTTTTGTCACTCAGTCTCACTCTTTAATCCTTACTACAGATGCCTCCCTCTTGGAGTGGGGGCCACTTGGGAGACCTGACCACCCAGGGGTTGTGGTCTCCTCAGGAATCTCTGCTTCACATCAATCTTTTGGAACTCAGAGCAGTGTGTCTAGCACTTCAAACTTTTTCCAAGTCTGTTCAGAACAAAGTAGATCAGATCAGGACAGACAATACCACCACAATGTGGTATATCAACAAGCAAGGGGGCACTGGGTATACAGTCTTGTGCACAGAAGCAATGAAGTTGTGGTCTCTGGCCTATTCCCTGAACACCTCCCTTACAGCAGTACACCTCCCAGGCAAGGACAATGTCCTGGCAGATGCCCTCAGCAGGATATCTCAGGGCCATCATGAGTGGTCACTGGATCCCTTGGTTTTGGAGGTGATCTTCTCCAGATGGGGCACCCCACAGATAGATCTTTTTGCAGACCCAGACAATCACCAACTTCCCCTCTTTTGCTGCAGGCCCCCAGTGTTGGGCTCAGTCCCCCTGGATGCTCTGGTTCTCAATTGGGAAGGGAAGTTCCTGTATGCTTTCCCCCCCTTCCCTCTCCTGTTCAAGGTGCTAGTCAAAATCAGGTCTCAACCCTGCAAAGTGATTCTGATTGCTCCAGACTGGGCCAGACAGCCCTGGTACCCTCTCCTGTTGTCCTTAGCAGTCCACCTTCCCTTGTCTCTTCCCAGGAATTGCAACCTGTTAGCCTGTGCTCAGGGGAGGGTTTGGTACCTGAATCTCAAATCTCTCAATCTCAAGGCTAGGCTCTTGAAGAGTTAGAGTTTGCTGATTTACACCTCTCTCAAGGTGTTATGGATATCCTAAAGGCTTCTAGGAAGCCTTCCACCAGAACCACTTATAATTCCAAATGGAAAAGATTCTCCATATGGTGCTCTGGGAAGCATATTTCCCCAGAGTGTGCCGGCCTGCCCACAGTCCTTGACTACATGGTTCATCTGAATAGCTTGGGACTCAGACCAGCTACACTAAGGGTGCATCCGGCAGCTGTCTCTGCTTTTCTTTCAGCAGGTAAGCCTTCTTCTCTTTCAGCTCACCCTGTATTCTCCAAGTTTTTCAAGGGATTGCTTCATACCAATCTGCCATTCAGGGACCCTGCCCCTGCTTGGGACCTTAATGTTTGCATTGCTCAGCTTATGCAACCCCCTTTTGAGCCTTTGTCCTCAGCAGAGCTTAAGTACTTGACTTGGAAAACTGTTTTCTTGGTGGCCATCACTTCTGCCAGGTGCATAAGCGAGTTACAAGCCCTGTCAGTGGAGCCTGATTTTATCTCTTTCCATAGAGATAAGGTGGTCCTCAGGACTAACAGGAAGTTTTTACCTAAGGTGGTTTCAGACTTCCACCTTAACCAATATATGTCTCTTCCTGTGTTCTTCACTGACCATTCCTCCTCTGGTGAGAGGAGGTTGCACAGTTTGGATGTGAAAAGAGCCCTTAGCTACTACATAGAACATACCAAGGGTCACAGGTTTGACTCCCCTCCAACTGTTCCTCACTTATGGTGAGGTTGGTAAAGGAAAACCTGCCACTAAAAGATCCATTGACAGGTGGATTGTCTATTGCATTGAATTTTGCTATGAAAAGCTAGGTAGGATTCCACCCTCAGGCCTGAGGGCTCACTCGACCAGAGGTACAGCTGCTTCTCTGGCTGCTGCCAGGGATATTCCTATCTTAGAGATATGTCAAGCAGCTACCTGGAAAACAGTTCACACTTTTACCAAGCATTACTCTCTGGATATCCAGGCTAGGTGATGCTGGGTTTACACAGCAGTGCTTCAGATCCTATTTCCTAAGTAGGTTCTGTCCCTCCTCCATGGAGGTACTGCTTGGTAGTCTGCTATTGTCAGAATACAGCAAGACTTCATGTTGTTTGAAGAAAAAATTACTCACCTTAGTAATGTTGTTTCTTCTAATGGAGTCTTGCTGTATTCTCACCTCCCCCCCTGCCTTCCCCTCTCAGAACCTTTGTTTTTGGGATGTGGGTGGGCAGTAGCAGTGTTGGCACTCAGGAGGTGCCCCACCTTTTTTATTATCACTCTCTTTTCTTTGGGTGAGTGGGTGTTGTGTTTATTTCATTTTTTGGGTTTCCTGACTTGAGTCTTTGTTTTGGGACCAAAAAATCCTTTTATTATATTTAGTAGCCAGTTGGCTAGTGTAGGTTTACAGCTTCCACACAGGACACTCAGTGAGTTTAGCTCGTAAAGATCTGATGGTTTGAGTCCAAACAGCAACAGACAGAGTCTCAACCGAGCTCGAGCTCAGCGTTCCATGCCTGGCATGGAAAGTTAACTCTTTCATCTCTGGGGCAGTTCAAAGGTTGGAACTCACTGCTATTGTCAGAATACAGCAAGACTCCATTAGAAGAAGCAACATTACTAAGGTGAGTAATTTCTTCTTCTGGTCCTCATTCAATATTAGCAAGAGATAGCTGAAACATTAAGGGAGCTGTTTCCACAGCTGGGTCCCTTAAGCCCAGAGTTGGCCATCCTCCTGCACTTCCCCCAGAGTATAAATGCAAACAACAAATTTACCTGCCAAGCATTTTACTTACAGTGGCTAAAAAAGCAGTAACCAGACTTTGGCTACAAGCTACCACCCCAGCCATTAGACAATGGCAAGACATCATATATGATATTTATTTGATGGAAAATATGACAGCCAGACTGCAGAATTAACTAAAAACACTTATGAACAGGTGAAACATCTGGTTTCTGCATATATCCGTTCAAAGACCTGATACAGTTCCTTGATAGGGGTCTGGAGACTAGATGATTGCATCCAGTTGGGCATTAACATAACGAAAAGTAGTTAAATAGAAGTATAGACTGGAAGACGGAGCAGGGATTTTCCTCTGTCTATAACAGTACAATGATGTACTTTCCCAGATATAATTTTTGAGTAAATTGCTTAAATGACTCATTTAGGTAAATGGGGGGAAGGGGCATAAATGGATACTAAATGCTCTAACTAAGAAGGAATTTGAAAATGACAGAGATGGACATAGAGGATTGTGTATGAGCTGTCATACACAGCAAGGTTATTTTTGTATCGAGAGGTTTCCTTGGTAACAGATTACCTTGAGAGTGCAGCTTGAGAGGTACTCTGTTACCATGGAAACCTCGAGATACAAGAATATTCTTGTTTTTATATGACTGCTCATATACAATCTTTTATAGTGTATGGGCAGTCACAGCATAGAAAATCACACACAAACAGCCAGTGAAGACAATGGGGACTAGAAATTTTATCATTTCCTTTTTTTTTTTTTAACTGACACTGTGTGCTGCAGATGTTTCTGCAAGTTCAAGTAAAAAAACACAACTTCCAGCTCAACTGGATAGAGGAAAGTAACTATGTGGCACCATTCCAAGTTGTTCTGCTGTAGTAGTGACATCACCACTGAAGCAGAACAACATAATGATGTCACTACTGCACCAGAACAAACATATTCCCAGCATGGAATTCCATGCATAACAGCATTCCACCATACACTACATATAGGATGGTGTATGTTGTTCTTCCACCCGGTGGATGCAATGCCATTTGTTGATATAGGAGGCGAGCTCGAGAAGGTCTCAAATCGGCATTGTATCAAGGTGAAAGAATAGTCTTGTAGTGTATGGGTAACCATATACTGTTCTTTATAGTGTATGGTGCCGAAAAAAGACAAAAAGGCTCACTTTTCCATATTTTCACTCGGTTCTGCCTTGGCCGTCGATTCACAACTGCTGCTGCCCAGCACACTCGTGCGCCCCGCTCACACAGCAAGGGACGAATCAGGACATCTGCTGTAGCCCCTTGTCTTATGACGTCCTCACTAACGCAGAATGAAAAGTCGTTCTGCGTTAGTGAGGACATCACTACTGCTGCAGAACAACTTTTTGCGGTGTATGGATTTCCATACACAACCGCATTCTACAATACACTATATCCTTTTTCATTGTATAATAATCTCATACAGCAATAAGTTTTCATTGTATTAATTGCACCACTGTGGGAAACAAGAAAAATCTTTTAATAAAAATACAAGTGTTAAAAAAAAAAAATGGACTGCAAGGCCACTGACCTGTTCTTGCCAGCTGAAGCGTAAGCTGACACTGCTGCCAAATGAACCTTCAGGGTTCAGGGCCTAAGACCCAAGGACTGAAGATGGACTAGGTAGTCTAGGATTGTAGCTAGACTTGTTCACAATTGGTTGAGCTGTGTAGGTGAACACTAAAGAGAGAATCTTTTCTATTCTGAGGTGCAAGTTTTTCCTGTGGCTGGTTTCCTTGAAACCTTAAGCACTTCCATAACCTTGACTGAGTGATTAGTCCAGAGAACTCTGGATCTTCAAAAACCATGCTCTTGGATGCAGAATTCTCAGACCCAGAAATGTTATTCTGCCCTGAGACAATTGTAACCCCTAGGCAGCGCAATCTCTAAGGTTGCAACCCCCGCCTGTACTTCTGACCACAGGTTGAGGGGCCTGGATTTGGTATTATGGTGCCTCCACCAAGAGTTATAATAGTGGGGGTATCTACCCGACCTGGTATAGTCCTCTAGGAAGCTATAACCACCCATAAACCTGCCTAGTGACCACATACCTTTTAAAACACTTAAATAAATAAATAAGAGTTAACCCTTTGCAGTAGTTGCTACACAGTTAACAATGAGCATTAATGATGTGCACACACCCCTTGCACTTACCACCAGGAACTGGTCTTCAGCAATTCCCCTGGAACCCCCTGTAAAAACAATGTTAGCAAGGCAAGAATGCACTTTCAATACTGTACACCAACTAAGAATATGTTCATAAGCCAGTTTAAACAGGAAACAGCAAATCAGGTTTATTAAGGAGACGTGAACAAAGATGGGGGCGTGACTCTAGAAGAATGATTACTTTACTGATTTGATTCAGGTTACTATGCATGCATGCATGCACTCTCAGTAAACAGTCTGACAACACTGGGTACCCAGATTGTTACGCTGGATGGCCAGAATCGGTGCTCGAGGGTGTCCGGCGTTGCAGCTGTTTTTGGGGCCCTTGATGGAAAGAAAAGGCAGTTAAACATGCATAAACAAGGCTTTGGTTATTTGTATCCAGGGCCAATTGGCCCAGTCCTTTGTAACCCTGAAACACACCAAAGCAATCAGATGGTACCACAGAAAGATTCAAAGAAAAGTTGCAGGGAGCTACCCTGCGTTTACTCATGACAACAGCTGGTTGAGGAAGGTCTGGCGATATGAAGACCTGCTACTGGTAACTGAAGAGCATGGGGAAACTGGGACTGCACAACTCACCTCCGCTTCATGGCCTTTCCCTCCAGGTGGCTGCAACCTGTGATTTCTTGCTGCGCAGTAGCTGGATCAAAAATCTGGTCTCTTGCTGAGAAAACAGTCACTGGTGCATAGATGGACGGCTTGGTCGAGTTTGGCATAGGTCCAATGCAGGATAATCACCTCTGGCAAAGTTCAGTTTGTTTGCTGGTAAAAACCTCCAGCTGGCAGACAGCTGGGTCACTGGAAAGAAAGATCATTTCAGGCAAGCAGGAGTCCCTAAACAGTAAGCCATGACCCACAATAAACATTTAGCATATTGAATGAGAACAGCATTCATTTCTCTACCTCTCAATTCAGTTTCAGACCACTTCACCGTTTCACTCGATTCACTAAGCAAACCTCTCAATTCGCTAAAGCTACCAACAGTCCCTATTTTCCCAGGACAGTCCCTATTTTAGACAACATGTCCCAGTGTTCACACAAGTTTTGCAAAATGTCACTTTTGTCCCAGTTATTGCTGTCCCAGTTTTGTTCCCCCCTTTTTTTTTTTTGCTTACTGCTAATCCGTGAGTGACAATTATTTCAGCACCTCTTTGGCACTGTTCAGGCTGGACAGCAGTTTATAACTTCAACTCCTCTGCCTGTGTTGCACTGCAAGCATGTCAGTGGGAGCACAGTAAAGCATGTTCCTTCCTGTTAGATTACTGGGTAGTAGTGCAAAAAAACACATGTTGATGTCTGCCTGCCAGCAGCTTATAGGAACTCCAGACAGAGAAAAGACTGGCAGTAGGGGACTAAGGTACCTGAACCGGATCAGCTGTAGAGAAGAGTGTGAAAACAATCTGGTGTGGTAGGAGTCACTGACATGAAGTTTACTCAGCATAAGAGGTGAGTGTAAATGGGTTGGATGGGACTGTCAGGAGGAGCAATACATGAAGCTCGAATGTCTGATCACAACAGGCAGACATCAACATGTGCTTTGGAATACTCTACCCCATCGGTTATGGGAGTACGCAACTGTGGAAGGATTTAAACAAGCTTTAAAAACATTTTTGTGGCACCAGGCATTTAACCGACTGATCTTCCTTTCTGATGAATATTTTACTGTTGTTTTATTGATAATGTATTATTGTATGATTCTGTTTTAAATTTTTAGGCGCCTTGGTCTTAGATAAGGTGCCATATAAATAAAATGTATTATTATTATTAATTTAACATAGGTTTGCTTCTAATGAACTTTCTGTACATCAGGATTTGGAACTTGCTGCAGCAGAATGATGTACTGTTTTAATTTTAATGTTTGCTACTGGTGTTACTGTGGGGTGGCATGGCCAGAGCAAGCAGCAAAATGTAACTGACTGTGCACAGCATTGTCTGCGGCAGTGCCTGTGGGAGTGACATGGTGGGGGGGGTATGGTCAGGATGGACTGTCCCAGTTTTCGGCCTCAGAAAGTTGGTAGCTTTACAATTCGCAGAACAGTCTCAAGCACAACTCTTGGACCGAACGCTTCACAGGAGCTCCTCTTGGTCCAATATCTCAACCTGCACTTCTTAGAGTCTCGGGCCAACTGTCACAGTTCAAAGATTAACTTTGGAATAATTGAGTTACTGCTATCAAACAGTCCAAGGCTGGAAACAACAAAAGAAAGGCAAGCCAGACCTTTTCCTGCCAAATCTTCTCAGCTCCTTTCCAGGACCTGCTTCACGATGGCTCGAGCTGCTCACTCTCTTAGCTCTAACAGCAACTGTCACTTTTTTCTAACAGTTCTCAAACTAATCCAGTTTTCTAGCAATCCGGTTGACTAGGGGAGCTGTCAGTCACAGTTCTGTTGCTCCCATTTGTCAGTTTAGGCGCCAACCTGTAAAACTACAAGAACTACGGTTTTCCTTCCCATAAGGCACTTGGACTAAGGACCCCTCGAGGTCCCTTGTGTCCTAATTGGTCCAAAGTCCTGGACCAAACATGGTAGCTCCCATTCAGATGAATAAGCTGCAAGAAGGCAGTTGAAAGCAAACATTCTAATTCAAATATAACAGCAGTCTAGAAATAAATATTTTCAGTAATGGCTAGAGCTCCCTCTGCTTCACTATCAACCGCATAGTGGAGCAAATTAGAGTGGTGCCTGGCCGGTTGAGAGCTTTGAAACACTCAGACCCAGCCCAGCCCATTTACTGCATACACACTGTCTACAGTCTTAAAGAGACAGGCACAGAGACACTTCATGGCATTCTTACGCAAATCAACAGAATTAACAAATACTCATGGATTTACTATCTCTGCAGGATGTCTGCCTGGCAGTGGGCATGGCTGGAGCCCAGGAAGACACTTAAGGTACGCCCCCAAACTGGTGGTGGTGGTGGTGGGGGGGGGTTACACTTCCCTGCCTAGGAAAACTTGGTTTCTGGGTCAAGTCTATACTTCATAAATAATTTTAATTAGAGAAATACTACTGTTTACCATGTACAGGCTGCAACCATGAAATACTATATATATTACTGAGCAGTTTCATTACTGATGTTCATCATAATAATAAGCATGCTTTACTCAACTGTTTTCCATGCACAATGGCATTACTTAAACATTCCACATTTTCATTATAAGCATTCTATTTTTTTTAATTTGCATACTATCTCAGCTATGTAGTTATATGCATTACTTTTGTCTGTGCCACTCCTTGTATACTAACCCACATGGTTGATAACCTGACCTTGTCATCTAACTGGGGACTTTTTGCAAAATAACCCTGAGAATACTGATTGAAGGGTTTTATCACCAACTTAGAGGATGCAGTGTAACCTATTTGAGGAAGGGAGTTGGCAGTGATATACACCCCTTTATGGGCCACATTCATAGGAAGATCTACAGGCTTTCCTGGAGAATCATATGTGAGGCATACTACAGATTTTACAGCTCTTCTAGATCTTCTAGGGATAGTAGACAGTGGCACAGGCTCAGTCCTTTCAGCATCTGCATTTGGGTTGATCAGTCCCGGCTTATTGTCCAGCAACAAGTCAGCTTCTGATGAAAGGGGTATCTCTGCACTCTGGTTGCTCAGCATTGGAAATAGAACTTGCATCTGTCGTAGCAATGGTACTTGCTTGTTCTGTAGACTCTGGTTCTGATTCATGCAATATTTCAACAAAATTTGAATCATATAGTACACTGTTGGCACTTTCAAAGTTAGCAATAGTTTCTGAGTTGAGATCAGGTTCACTAGGCCCAGATATTTCTGCATTAACTGTAGATTCATCATTGTGCTCCTTACTTTCTGGATCGGTACTAGCTATTTCGATTTTGTACAGTTCCACTAGACATAGCGAGTCAGCTACCTCTGAAGTTACACTGTGTATCTCGCTATCATGTGGCACAGGGTTAGCTGGGTGGGCTGGATGACCAGACAGTTCAGAAGGTTCAGCATCATCCCCTTGTTACATAAAGGATTGTCTTGGAATAACTGAGCTAGTTAAAATGAAGGATAATACATAGCCCCAAATTCATTGTCATCAGACTCTGAACGATTGTCATCATTAATGACAGCATTACTTGTTGAATTCTGATTTGTTTCCTTTGAGCAGCAGATCTGGTAACAGGCCCAGTGGGGACATTGGCTGGAGGTGCAGGGTCTATAATAATCTGGCCAATGGGCAAAAGATGATTCCAAAGCATTGTCATCACAGCTCGTGGGTCATTTTCTGGATGCACTTTGTAGACTGGAAGATCATCCAGCTTGCTGATAACAACATACAGGGTGTGACTCCACTGGTCAGCTATCTTGGGTTTCCCTTGAAAGCCCATAGGTAATCATGCTTCCCGACCAAACATCAGCTTATATGGGGAAAATCAGGTTGTATCATTATAAGTACAATTGTAAGCATGCACCAAAGTACTTATTTGCTGACTCCACCTCTGCTTATCCTTGGGATGAAGTGTGCCCAGCATGTCTAGCAATGTTCTATTAAATCTTTTGGGCAGCGGGTCTCCTTGTGGATGATATGGAGTGGTTCTTGACTTTCTTACATCCCAGAGTGAGAGCATTTCTTTGATTAAACGGCTTTCAAAATCTCTTCCCTGTTCAGAATGGATCTGCTGTGGGGCACCTTAGTGTCCGAAAAATTTTTCAACAAGCTCTTTGGCTATGGTGGCCGCTTTCTGACCCTTTGTTGGGTAGACCTGGTCATAATGGGTGAAGTGGTCTGTCATGACAAGCATGTTGCCAATGTTCTTCAAATCGGGCTCCAAGCTCAAAAAGTCAATACATACAAGTTCCATGGGTGCACTAGTGGTGATGCTCAGCAGGGGCGCTGCTCTCTGTGGCTGGGTCTTTCTTTGGAGGCATCTGCTACAGGTTTTAATATACTGCTTTACATCTGCATTCATTTGTGGCCAGTAGAACTGGGCTCTAGCTAAATCAGTTGTCCCTTCACTGCCCAAATGTAGCATTTGGTCGTGGAGGGCTCTTAGGACCACACGTTTAAATGTAGAAGGCAACGCTAATTGCTGTTTAATGACTTTGACCTGTCCATCAGTAATCTCTCTGTACAGCAGCTTGTTTCACAGTTTAAGCTTAGGCCCCTTTCTGAACAGCAAGGCAGTTCTCTGATCTTTTGTCCATAGGTTAGAAGCATTTTTATTTATGGCCTCCAGCACAGGTTTGATCATAGGGTCATGACACTGCTCCCTTTGGATGTCTGCTGGAGTGAGTTGGGGCAGGGCGCTCAGAGCCAAGACTGCAAAGTTACAGTAGGCTACAGGAACACAGGTTTCTGGAGGCTCCAGACAATCAACTAGACAATCTATATTTTCAGAAGACAGGTGTTCATCTTTATCCAACTTGTGACATACAGCTTTCACGGATTGTTCTGACATTCTCACCCACTCGGGATTTGATGCAAGCCTTCTAGATAGGGCATTGGCGTCAATGTGGTTGAGGCCTGAATGGTACTCCATCAAATAATCATATGTTGAAAGTGCAGCTAGCCACCTGTGCCCAGTGGTATCTAACTTAGCTGAAGTTTGGACATACGTGAGGAGGTTATTGTCTGTTTTTACCAGTATGTAAGTGCCATAGAGGTATTCATGAAACTGGTCCACTATTGCCCATTTCAATGCGAGATATTCAAGTTTATGTACAAGACAGTTTTTCTCAGATGGGGTCAAGCTCCTACTGGCAAACAGCACTTGTCGCGATCCTTCCTCATACTCCTGATAAAGTACAGCTCCAAGTCCACTCAGACTGTCATCAATGTGTAGTACTGTACATACGGTTTAGTTGGATATGCATAGGTGAGGACTGGCACATGTGTGAGCTGGTGAATGATGTCATAAAAGGCTGGGTCACAATCAGGGGTCCATCTGGCTCCAAAAGGTACATTGGCCTTGAAGTAAACTTTATCACCTTCTTTGCAACACTCCTTTGGTACTTCCAATTGGTAGGTGGATACCCTTGGGTCAGATTTAGCAGTGGGTGAATGACTTTGGTGTAATCTTTTACAAAGCGTTGATAGTATCCACAGAAACCTAGGAATCTTTTCAGTTCTTTATGGTTGTTAGGATGTGGCCAGGTGGTTAAGGCTTCTACTTTGCTCAGGTCAGTTTGGATGCCTTCAGAAGATACAATATGGCCCACATACTTTACAGATTGCTGAAAAAACAGGCACTTGTCGATGGAGAATTTTAACTTGAATTCTTACAATTGGTCCAGGACCTTAAACAAGCGAGCCTCATGCTCTTTGAGCATTTTGCCAAACATGATACAAACATACAAACATACGAAATTTGCCAGCAGATAAAGGCCTAGAGGTCTATCAAGTCTGCTCGAATGTGCAGCTAGCACCCCTTATTCCGCAGCTGCCCCTCCCTTCCACCCTTCCCTTCATTAACCCTCCCCTTGTCCTGTCCCATCCTCGTTTGAAGCAGTCCACTGTTCTACTGCATACCACTTCAGCAGGTCGCATTCCACCCAGCCACCACCCTTTCTGTAAAAATGTCTCCTCATCTCCCTCCTGAACCTTCCTCGCTCCAGTCTCATCATCATGGCCCTGGTGGCCTCCCTCCCTACTTTGAACAGCCCCTCTGTACCCATCTTGTTTATTCCTTTCATGTATTTAAAGGTTTCAATCATGTCACCCCTGTCTCTCCTCTCCTCCAGTGAGTACATGTTCAACTCTTTCAACCTTCTC
This sequence comes from Neoceratodus forsteri, assembly GCA_016271365.2. Taxonomy (NCBI): domain Eukaryota; kingdom Metazoa; phylum Chordata; order Ceratodontiformes; family Ceratodontidae; genus Neoceratodus; species Neoceratodus forsteri. The sequence goes on along the minus strand of CM057453.1, from coordinate 772,378,705 downwards.
TCGTATGATAAGTCCCCAGCCCCTTGATCATCTTTGTCACTCTGCGCTGCACCCCTTCCAGTAACTTAATGTCCCTCTTCAGATACGGACGCCAGTACTGCACGCAGTACTCCAGGTGTGGTCTAACTAATGACTTATACAGTGGCAGAATCACCTCCTCTCTCCTTGAGGATATACCCCTTGCAATATAACCCAGCATTTTGTTGGCCTTTGCAGTTGCCTTCCTACATTGTGCCGAGTTGTTCATTGACCCTGTAATGAGCACACCCAGATCCTTCTCCTCCTCTGTCTGGGCTAGCTGCACTCTCCCTAGCTGGTAACTCCTCCTTGGGTTCTTCATCCCAAAATGCAGCACCTTGCACTTTTGGCATTAAAGCCAGTTGCCAGGTGTCTGACCAGGTTTCAAGCTTGCCAGATCATCCTGCAACCCCTGCCATCCCCCTAGGTCATCCACCACCACGCCTACCTTGGTATCATCAGCAAACAGACTGATCTTGCTCTTGATGTCTCATGATATGTCTGCAATGAATATCCCAAACAACATTGGTCCCAACACCGAGCCCTGTGGAACACCGCTCGTCACTGCCCTTGGGTGTGAGAGCTCCCCAACCACCACCACCCTCTGTTGCCTTCCCTGCAGCCAGTTTCCTACCCATCTCACCAGCTTTGCACCGCCCCTGTGCCTACTAACTTCCTTCCCAGCCTTCCATGTGGCACTGAGTCGAATGCCTTACTGAAGTCCAGATACAGGACATCCACTGCATGACCCTGTCCAGTTGCCTAGTTACCCAGTCATAGAACTCGACCAGGTTGGTTTGGCAGGATCTGCCACATGTGAAGCCATGCTGTCTGCTGTCCTGTAGTCCTTTGGCCTCTAGGAGGGCCACAAGCCTCTCCTTCAGGATAGTCTCCATTAGCTTACCCACGATGGATGTGAGGCTCACTGGTCTGTAGTTTCCGGTTCATCCTTGGGGCCACTCTTGTGGAGGGGCACCACATGAGCCATCCTCCAGTCCTGAGGTACACACCCCGAATGTAGTGAGGCATTAAATAGGTCTGCCAAAGGTCCTGCAAGGACCTCTGCCAGCTCCTTCAGTACCCTGGGGTGGATGCCATCTGGGCCTGGCGCCTTGTCCACCCTCAGTGCCTTCAAACCCTCTCGAACTCTGCTCTCCATGATTTCCCCATCTGTCACCACTTCCCATCCTGCTTCTGCCATTTCTCCCACTTTGGGTGTCACCCCCCTCTTCTCTTTAGTAAATACTGAGCAGAAGTATTCATTTAGTGCTTCCGCCTTATCGCACCCTGCTTCCACCCAACCCCCCTCCTTCCTAATCCTTACTATGTGGTCCTTACAGCTCCTTTTCTCCCTGATGTACTTAAAGTCCTTCTCCACCTTCTTAATGCCTTGTGCCAGCCTGAGTTCCATAGATGCTTTGGCTCCCCTTACTGCCCTTGTCACCTCCTTGATTCTGTCAAGTACTCCTCCTGTCCTCCCCTCCCTGTTTTCTTGTACTTCTTAAAGCAGCTCTTTTCCTTCTTACCTTTCCATGACCTCCTTGCTCAACCAGTTCGGTTTCTTAGCCCTAGCCTTCTTGCTCTGGGCTTTGCAGCAGGTTTGGTTGCCTCCACTATCCCCAGCTTTATGAGCTCCCACCTCTGGTTAGTGTCCATACTAGATTGAATTCTGGCCAGGTGCCCTTTACCACTTACCCCATCCTCCCAAAGTCGGCCCTCCTGAAGTCCAGCACTATTGTGCCAGATTCCCTCCTTCCTTGCCCATATCCAATGTGAGCCATACTGAGTGGTGGTCGCTCTGATAGCGGTTCCTCCACTGTAAGTTCTCTCATAAAGTCCCCATTTGCCAGCACAAGGTCAAGGGTATTTCCTAACCTGGTTGGTTCACTGACCATTTGCAGCAGGAATTTATTTATTGTTTATTGAAAATGTTTTACCAGGAAAGGCACACTGAGCAAAAAGATGCTCGTCTCACGGTGCGACCTGGGGAGGGAGGGGTTACAGAGGAGGCAAGTAAACATAAAAATGATTGATCATAGCAATAATACAATCAGAGACAGAGCATAGGTGGAAGGGATTACAATTGAGCATACACTTGAGTATATACATAGGGAGAACAGATAAGTACGCTACATATCAAACAATTACGAAGTAAACAGGGTCTTGGTTGTGCAGCGAGTTAGGTACAGAGCTGAACATGAACAGTAGGGTTTGGAATACAAAACATGGTACACGTTGAGGCAGCTGAGGGTACATAAGTGCAAGTTGCATAACAGGGGTAATGATAGCATAGCATGAGTACAAATGCGGAAGTTGAGCTAAAGGGAGATGTAACAGGCTGGAGCAGGGGGAATAGGAGAGCAAGATGAGGAGTAAGGAAAGAAGGAGTAGGGGTGATGAGCTGAGAAGGGGAGGTTAGGTGTGAAGGCGGAGGGGTTGAAGGAAGGGGGGCGAGAGATTGACAGTGGGGGAGTGAATAAGAGAGCATAAGTCGTGAAGACGTGTTTGACCAGTTAATTAGGCGATAGCCGGCTGCTGGTCAGCGCGGGAGGGGAGGAAGGGGAGGTAAGGGGGAGGTCAGGGCAGCTGCAGTTGGGGTAAAGAGTTAGAGGGCATAGGAAAGGAGAGTTTGGATGAGGAAAGGCGGATCTGGGTGGGCAGGTCATTCCAGAGTTTAGGGAAGAGGTAGGAGAAAGCGGATTGGCGGTGGAGGTCTCGATGGGGGCAGTAGAAGCCTATCGTCAGCAGACCTGAGGGCATGCAAGGGGGGAGGTGGGGGGATAGGGCAGATGCGAGGTATGGAGGTAGGGCACAGAGCCAGATGTTAGAAATGAATTTAGCGCAATAAATTAGGCGCTGGTTACTTAGAGAAGGCAGAGGCAGGGAACGATAAAGCAAGCAGTGGTGTGTACGAGGGGGGGCATTGAGGGCAAAGCTGCAGAATGCATTGAAGAGAGGGTCTAATCTGGGTAAGGTGGTCTGTGCAGCGGAGCTGTAAACTATATCACAGTAATTGAAGGAGGGTAGAATCATTTTCTGTACAATTTCGTGTCTGACAGGAAGTGGGAGACAAGTGCGGTTTCTATAGAGGGCACCAAGTTTGGGGCATAATTTTGAGATGATGGCATCCACGTGTGAAGAGAAGGAGAGGTGACGGTCAAGCCAAACCCCTAGATACCTAAAGGTGGGTACTTCTTCGAGGATGGTGTTATTCAGGGTGTGGAATCTCAGAGGGGAGGTGAGTTTGGATAGCCGCTGTCTGGTACCGAAAGTCATGGAGTTGGTCTTTTTAGCATTTAGGGAGAGTTGGTTGCTGTTGAACCAGTGTTGGATTTTGTTGAAGTCGGTTTGAAGTTTGGAGGTGATTTCTTTGTGGGTCCGGCCGGAGGTGAAGAGGACAGTATCGTCTGCGTACATATGAATGGCGGAAGAAGAGCATGAGTTAGGCAGGTCATTTAGCAGGATGGAGAAGAGGATGGGGCTGAGAACTGAGCCTTGGGGGATGCCAGTGGTGATTGGGGGGGGAGATGTGGTCAGCTATTTTGGTGGATTGGGTTCTGTTTAGGAGGTAGGCACTGAACCAATTTGTGGCTGAATCGGCTAACCCAGCTCCAGAAAGACAGGCTAGTAGGAGAGTATGGGATACAGTGTCGAAGGCTTTTGCTAGGTCTATGAAAATAGCAGCAGTGATTAGACCTTTGTCCATCCCAGTGAGGATATGGTCTGTGAGTCTTAGCAGGGAGGAGGTGGTGGAGTGGTGCTTTCTGAACTCGGACTGGAAGGGGGTGAAGAAGTTAGTTTCTGAGAGGAATTGGGAGAGTTGGGAAAGCACTAGGTGTTCCTGGAGTTTTGTGAGGGTGGGGGAGGAGGGAGATAGGGCGGTAGTTGGATGCAGAGGTAGGGTCACTGCCTTTAGGGAGGGGTAGGACAGTGGCATGCTTCCAGATGGAGGGGAGTGACGCGGTAGTGAAGGAAAGGTTTAGTAGGGCTGTGAGAGGGGTAGCGATGGCAAGAGCAGATAGGTAGAGAAGTTTGTTATCAAGACCATCGGGGGATTTGCCTTTGGAGGGGTTTAGGGTGCGAAGGGCATCTAGGGTTTCAGTGGGGGAAATGGGTCGGAAGGCGAAGGAGTTTGAACCAGATGTATGGGGGAAGGAAGATTTGGGAGAAGGAGTGGATGTGTGTGGGAGGGAGTCAAGGAGGGTCAGGGCACAAGTAGTGAAGTAGGAATTAAACTCGGAGGCTACCTTCTGGGGGTCAGAAAGGAGAGTCCCTTGGACAAGGAGAAGAGGTGGAGGGCTAGCTGTTTTGAGGAAGAAAAGGGGGTTAATGACTTTCCAGAATTTGGATGGGCTGCCAATGTTGGCATTAAGTGTCTTATTAAAGTATTCTGACTTAGCTAGGCGGATGGCCTTGGTGCATCTATTGCGGAGAATGCGGTAGGAGGTATGGTCGTCTGGGAGGAGAGAGGATTTATAGTTACGCCAGGCCTTATCATGAGCTTGTAGGCAGGCAACCAGCTTGGGGGTAATCCAGGGTAGGTGAGAACTGTGGACTCTAGTCCGGCGTATGGGAGCATGTTTATCCCAGACGGAGAGGAAAGTATTCTGAAAGTGCATAAGGGCTGAATCCATATTAGAGCGGTTTGTGCTTGGGACCCAATTAGAGTGGTAAAGGTCGTCCAAAAGGGGGGAGAGGTTGAGGGATTTATACGAGCGCTGGAATATAAATTTGGGAGGATTTAGCTCTGTGGTTTTCGGACTAGGTAGATTAGGTGATGGTCACTGATGGAATGGGGAAGGCCTGAGCTGGCGACACGGTGAGGGTGGGAAATGGCGCCCAGTTGAGGAGTGAGTGATTGCCGGACTTAAGTTTGGCCAGTGGGTTCCGTGATGGTTTGGGTTAGGTTAAGAGCAGTTAACTCAGTTTGGGTTTTGCTTAGCGTGGGTGCTAGCCAATTGTGGTTGAAATCACCCATAACATAAAGTTCACCCGACTGGGCAAGAGAAGAGAGCTGTCCCAGCAGATCGGTGACTATTGTTGTTGGCGTGCCTGGACAGCAGTAAATACCAGCCACAAAGATAGGTAATGAGGATGGGGGGGACAGTTTTACCATCAGAAGCTCATAAGCTTTGGGTACCGTTTTAGTAAAGGAGACAGTGAAGTGGAGGGCTGATCTGATGTAGATAGCCACCCCACCGCCTCTGGTGGAAGCTGTCCTGGAAGGCATCCAGCAGTACCTGCTCCCTTCTGTTCCTGGTTGTTGGGATGACATCATCCAAATAAACAAAGCACTGAAGGAGGTTCATGTCTCCTGCAGCTCACTCCATTAATCTCTGGAAGGTGGCTGGCGTTCCAGATATGCCCTGGGGCATGCGTAAGAATTTGTAAAAGGCCAGGGGACAGATAAATGCCGTTTTCTCTCTATCCTGTGGTGCCATCAGAATTTGGTAGTACCCACTTCTGAGATCTAAGATGGAAAACCACTGACTTCCATTAAGACAATCAAGGGCATCCTGGATATGAGGCATCATATATTGATCCAGTATGGTCCTTTGATTAAGTGTCCTGTAGTCCACACACATCCGCACTGTACCATTTTTCTTTTGAACCACCACAATGGGGGATGCATAAGGGCCACATAATTCCTGCATGATGCCAGCTGCTAATATCTCTTGGAGGTGGCATCGAACATAATCAGTGTCGGCAGGTGCCAATCTGTGTGACCTCTCTCAAAATGGCCTCTCGTCCTGCAGCCTGATATGGTGTTCAGCACCGGTGACGCATCTGGCATCCCATTCTTTTAATGAAAACACTTTACTCTGCTGTGCCAGTTTACAACTAACGTTATCTTTCCACTGTTCAGGAATGGGTGTTTCTCCAAAATCGAACATGTCGGGAGTTACTTCACCATCCTCTTTGGTACGGCGCTTGCTTGGTAACACAGTGGTATCTGCACAATATACTGTAGCCAGGGTACAGCTTGGTTGACTTTAATATCCCGGTCGGACACATTTTGGATTTGGATCACCACCCTCCAAGCATATGTGTGAGCACAGGCAGGCAGTATATTAGGTATAACTAGGAGCTCATCCGGCAGTTTTTCTTCCTCTGGAGCATCCAGCATAAGGATCTTGTTGGTTACATCCTTTTTCATCCGCACTTCGCCACTGACACTACACTGTGCATTAGATGGCAAAACAAGAGGCACTGGGTCTTTTTTCCCACAGATCCAAAAAGAATAAGCACCCACCAAAAGATCGGTCACAGTTGCTTTTAAGATCGCCAAACTTTTTGATCAAGCATATTAAGAGTGACCATCATAGTACCAAACCCATGACGGAGTAAAGTGCAAACAGTTACATTTTACACTCAGCGCGTTGAGCTTCATCGACCCGATGATGGTCTGATGAAGCTCAATGGCAGTTGACGAAATGTAACTGTTTGCACTTTACTCTGTGTAGGTTTGGTACTACGATGGTCGCACATATGCTAGATGAAAAAGTTTGCAATCTTTAAAAGCAACTGTGACCGTGTCTGTTTTGGTGGGTGCTTCATTTCTTTTTTGATATATGACTGGCTTTATGAGAGCACCACCATTTGCTATATTTCTGGTGCTGGACATTTTTCATTTGGAAGTCTCTTTTCCATGCAACTCCCACGGGCGTGTCCTTGTCGGCCTCCTTAGCCTGCATTTGCATTTCATATGCTCTTTGCACCATGGCATGGATGTGTAGAGATTGTTCAGTCTTTTGGGTGTTTCTCTTCTGACACAGCTGAGCTAACTGGCCAAACATATGAGCATTAGTGCTGATTAGTAAAGGGATTCCATCATATAAGTCGGTTGATGGGCAGACCAGGACCAGAGCCTTCACGGGCTCATCCACGCCAGCAACGGTGGAAGGAAATGATAGCCATATTCATAAATATCCAAGGTAAGGATAATATTTATTGCTTATACCCCATACATGCAGTCCTTTGAAGGGTTGTAGCGGGTGATCAGACAGGTGTTGATCATACCAATCTTTAAATATTATAGTGATGTGAGATCCGCTATCCATTGTGGATTGGGCCAGGATACCGTTAATGTGCACCATGGACTCCATAGAGGGGCCCACCATCTCTGACCAGTTTGAAGAAGCAGTCTTAGCAGGTTTGCTCACCATGGCCTTAGAGGAGAAAGGCTTGCATGATGGCCCATACTGCGGCTTTATGTTGCTTTGTCAAACCTGATTAAGCAGTTTGGCAGTTACTCGGCCCAGATCCTGAGGAGCATGGCAACATTTTCTAGTGTGTCCATCTTTCCCACACTGGTAACAAAACACTTGAGCTCTAGGTTCAGGAGGATGAACAGTATCTTCTCTGGGTTTATGGTTGTCAGGAGGTGTGGACTGGTATTCTTCCTTTGGCCTAGACTCAGATCCGCTCCACCATAGTTTTTCCCAAGGTACAGGCTGTCAGGACGCATGAATGAGGTCTCGCACCATAGCTCACAACTCCCTCCTTTCTTCAGCTACCTCACTGCAGGATCTGGGTTCAATAGCATGGGCGCTGGCCCCCTTCATAGTAGGTTGAGTCTTGCAAGCAGCCTCAGCATTGAAAGTGAAGGTGGCATGGGTTTTCGCTAGTTCTGTAGTGTTCTGGTTGCTGGCTCATAGCTCTTTCAGTTCTTTTAACAGCTCATTTATTTGCTGAGACTCAAGGGTATTCTCACTCTCACTGAATTTCTCAGGGGCAGAGGCAGTTCATGCAACGCCAGCATATGGGTCCCAACAATCATCCTCGGACTTGGCTTCCCAAATTTCCTTCATCAGCCAGCAGTGTGCAGGTGGATTGTCCTTGTGGTCCTGATATTTTAGCTTTAGCATAAACACACTAGAGTAGTGAGCAGACTTGAGAATGTTTTCTAACCTCACTCAGTTCAGTTTGCTAGCTGGTATACTACCCTTGCAGTGCACTCTCTGAAGGGTCCTCTCTACTTGAGTCACATAGGGAGATAAGAAAAAATTACTCACCTTAGTAATTGCTTTTCTTCTCATGGAGTCTTGCTATATTATAACAATAGCAGTCAGCCACTGCAGCTGAACTGCCCCGGAGAGGAAGGAGTTAACTCCAGAAGATCTGAGTTCTACAGCGAGAAGCTGTGCCTTAAAGTTTCATCTGGCAGTTTCAAATGAAACTGTCAGATCTTTTTACTAAGCCAACATCAAAGGACGGAAAAAAGTCTGTGTGGAAAAACTACACTAGCCTATGGCTACCTACTAGTAGTAATAACAACAATATAAACAACAAAGAAACACCCAGAACCATAATAACAAAGATTGATGGTATTATGGTTCGTTTCCTATGACAAGCACATATGAACCCCCCTTCCCCCAAGACTCAAGTCCAACAAGGGGCAATAAAAAATAACCTAAATGAACAATCTAGTTCCCTAACCCAAAGGAAAACAGGGTTGAGGAAAACTAAATGGCATGACACAGTGCTTGCACCAATTTGCCACCTCTACCCAAGTAGGAGTTCTGAGAGGGGCAGGAGGAGGGTGGTTATAATATAGCAAGACTCCATGAGAAGAAAAGCAATTACTAAGGTGAGTAATTTTTCTTCAAACACCATGAAGTCTTGCTATATTATAACAATAACAGATTACACAGCAGTACCTCCATGGAGGAGGGTCAGAACCTACTTAGGAAATAGGCTCTGAAGCACAGCTGTGCCAAACTGAGCATCTCTCCTGGACTGGACATCAGGGAATAATGCTTGGTAAAGGTGTGAACTGTCTTCCAGGTAGCAGCTTGACAAATCTCCAGAATAGGAATGTCTCTAGCAGCCGCTAGAGCGCAGCTCTACCCCTGGTGGAGTGGGCCCTCAATCCTGAGGGGGTACTCTACCAGTTTCTGATAACAAAATTGGATACAAGAGACAATCCACCTTGCAATTGTTCTCTTAGTGGCAGGTTTCCTTTGCCAACCCTCGCCATAGGTAAGAAACAGTTGGAGGATTCGAACCTATGACCTCTGGTGCGCTCTAGATAGTAACTTAATGCCCTTTTGACATCCAAGCTGTGCAGTCTCCTCTCACCTGAGGAAGAATGCTCAGTGAAAAATACTGGAGGGAGATAGATTGATTCAGGTGGAAATCAGAAACCACCTTAGGCAAAACTTTCTATTAGTCCTAAGGACTACCTTATCTCTGTGGAAAGAGATAAAATCTTCTTCCACTGACAGGGCCTGTAACTCACTTATCGTCTGGCAGAGGTGATAGCTACTAGAAAACGGTTTTCCAAGTTAAATACTTGAGTTCTGCAGAAGACAGAGGCTCAAAGGGGGTTGCATTAACTGAGCAATGCAAATATTCAGGTCCCAGGCGGAGCTGGTTCCAAAAAGGAGGGTTAGTATGAAGTAACCCTTTAAAAAACTTGAGAGAACACAGGGTGAGAAGAAAGGGAGGCAGGCTTCCCTGCTGACACAAAAGCAGAGACAGCTGCCAGATGAACCTTCAGGGTAGCTGGTCTAAGGCCTAGGGAATTCAGATGGACCAAATATTCCAGAAGAATGGGAAGATCAGCAGATTCTGGGATAATCTGCCTCTCAGAGCACCAGATGGAAAACCTCTTCCACTTAGAATTATAAGTGGCCCTAGTGGAAGGCTTCCTAGAAGCCTTTAAAATATCCATGACACCTTGAGAAAGGTGTAAGTCAACAAATTCTAGCTCCTCAAGAGCCAAGCCTTGAGGTGGAGGACTTGAGGTCCGGATACCACACTCTCCCCTGTGCAGGCCAGTAAGTCGTGAACTCTGGGCAGGCTCAGGGCAGGGTGGACTGCCAGGGACAGGAGCAGAGGTACCAGGGCTGTCTGGTCCAATCTGGGGCAATCAGAATCACTCTGCAAGGTTGAGATCTGATTTTCACTAGTACGCTGAAAAGGAGAGGAAGGGAGAAGGCATACAGGAACTTCCTTCAATCCAACAGAAAGGCATCCAGAGGGACTGAGCCCAGTACTGGAGGCCTGCAGCAAAGAAGTTGGTGGTTGTCTGGGGCAGCGAAAAGATCTATCTGAGGAGTGCCCCAACTGGCAAAGACAGACCCCAGTACTTGTGGATTCAGAGCCCATTCGTGATGGCCCTGAGAAATTCTGCTGAGGGCGTCCAAGCAGCACATTGTCCTTCCCTGGGAGATGAACCGCTATCAGGGAGGTGTTCAGGGAATAAGCCAGAGACCACAACTTCATTGCTTCGTGCACAAGGCTGAAGACCGAGTGCCCCTTGCTTGTTGATGTACCACATTGTGGTGGTATTGTCTGTCCTGACTTGAACCACTTTGTTCTGGACAGAATCTGAAAAGACCGAAGAGCTAAAAAGACAGCTCTGAGTTCCAGAAGGTTGATGTGGAGCAGAGATTCCTGAGGAGACCACACTCCTGAGTGGTAAGGTCTGGGTGAGCCCCCACCCTAACAGGAGGCATCCGTGGTGAGGGTGAGGGAGGGAGAAATGGGAATGAAAGGAACCCCTTGTTTCAGATTGCTTTGATCCTGCCACCAGTGTAAGGCCAGGATCAGGGTTTGGTAACTGGGACCAATTTGGTAAGGGGTCCTTCCTCTGAGACCAATAGGCCCTCAAATGGAACTGAATGTCCCTCATCTGAAATCTTGCTCCCTGCACAACAGCTGTGGAAGCAGCCATGTGCCCGAGGAGTTACAGAAAATGCCTTGCTGGTCGAGAGCCGCAGGGGTAAAGGAGGATGCCAGGGCGATGAGTCTGTCCACCCTTTCCGAGGGAAGAAAGGCCCTGGCTAACCTCGTGTTCAATTCTCGCCTATGAAAGTTGGGGCCTGAACTGGTTCCAGAACTGACTTTGGTAAGTTTAGCAGGAATCCCAGAGAAGTGAGAAGCTGCTGGGTGACTTGCAAGTGGGATTTCACCTGACCTGGAGACTGACCCACAATGAGCCAGTCGTCCAGGTAGAGGAACACACAACCCTTGCCTTCTTAAATGAGCCACTACTACAGCGAGACATTTTGTGAATACCCTTGGCGCAGAGGTAAGGCCGAAGGGCATTGCCCTGAACTGGTAGTAGCCTGAGGGCAGTTCGAACCTGAGGTACTTTGGTGGAAGGCCTGATCAGAACATGAAAATAGGCATCCTTGAGGTCCAGGGAAGCTAGCCAGTCCCTGGTCTAGGGAAGGCAATATCATTGCCAGAGTTAACATTTTGAACTTTGGTTTCAACAGATGCTTGTTCAAGTATCTTAAATCCAGAATGGCCGCCATTCTCCTGTCTTTTGGGGTAAGAAAGTATCTTGAATAAAGCCCTTGCCCTGATGGCAAGGAGGAACCTTTCACTGCTTTGCAGACCAGAAGAGAAGAAACCTCTGCTTCAAAGCAAGGGCTTCTGAAGGATTTGCAGGTGGAAATGCCTGGCTCTCATCTTTGGAGAATATTTGAAGCTGAGAACCAGACCCTGGCTATTACCTCCAGAACCCATCTGTCCGAAGTTAGGGACAGCCAGCTCTGGCTGAAATAGGCCAACCTGCCCCCACTGGTACAGGAGAATCGGCCCTGGGCACCCCATCAGGTGCCTGCTTAGCAGCAGCCTTAGGCTGAGGGGAGGGAGACGGTCCTGCGCCACGCCTACCCCCTGCCTCTGAAGAAACCTCTGCAGACAGCAGAGGAGGCTTGAAATTGGAAAAGGCCTGAAAAGGGTCTGCCCCTACCTCTGGGAGCATGCCTTGTGGCATGGCATGCTTCTCCTTAGCCTGGGCACTTTTGTAGGTAGTTCTGTATTCATCCATCTTTTCATATAATTTTCTGTTTGCTCCCAAACAGAGAATTTTCCACTACAGGAAAATCCATAGCCTTTGACTGAGTATCTTGGGACAGATTAGTGCATCTGAGCCATGCCAACCCTGGAAAGCTACAGAAGTGGCCATGACCCTGGAGGAAACATCATTAACATCAACAGCAGTATGAAATTGAACTTTAGAGGCTTCATGCCATCAGCAGCCACCTGTTCCAACTCACTAGCCAGCTGGCCATGGGCCTGCTTGGCTAACTGCAATACTGTGTCCCACCTAGATTTCTGATATCTAGCCACATAAGCCATATAATTTGCCTGCCTGAGTCCCAAAGAAGATGCCATATACTGTTTCTTCGCCATGGCATCAATCTTCCTAGAATCCTTGTCAGGAGGATGTGAGGCCAGAGGAATATTAGCCTTGTCACAGGCTGCAGCTTGTACCACACCTACATGACTACACTGCTCAATAAGGAAGTCTGTATCCGAGCCTGACAAAGTATACCTTCTGTCCATTTTTTATCTACAGGAGGGACAGAATGAGGATTTTTAAAATCTTTGTTGTTTGCTTCCTAAATGACTTATGCAAAGGAATAGACAACCTCCTAGACTCTGGAATATCCATCATTTCCACATAATCAGGCTCCTCTTGCTCATCCACAGCCTCCTCTAAAGGAAGCTGCAGGGTTTCTGCAACCTTTTTGTAAAAAATAAAGAAAGAAGGGGACTCAGACAGAATAAGGAGATTCTAAAGGTCTGTCTGGAGAAATGCCGGTTCAATGGGCACGTCCAGACCCTCCCAGCCACACATATATTGATCAAATTCCTCCTCCCCTCCTGTGGTTCATAAAATCCTCAACTTCAAAATCCTGAACCACTGGGACTGAACGAACCAACCTTTACCAACTGTTGGTGGTTCTACAGATCCCTGAGACAGTGACTGGACAATCTGAATGGCTTTAGCTATCTCTGCAGCAGTTGGAGACACAATTCTGGACTCCAAACCTCCTGATTTCTTTGTCTTTTTACTTGGGACTGGTTCCTCTGAACCATTCTTCCTTTGCCCGAGGAAGTCTCGCCCTGGTCAGAGGGCACTCCCTCTGGTCCAGTGGGTACTGAACGGGCTGGCCATCCGGTCAGCGGACTTTTTGGCCTCGTTCCTGAGCCGGCCCAATCTCTTCTCCAGGGTGGCTGCGGGAAATTTTTACACCTGGCAGTCTGACAGGAGGTGGTCAGCCCCAGACAATAGACACAAGTGGTGTGTGGGTCAGCCTTGGCAAAAGCATCCCCACAGACATCACAGTGTTGAAACCAGTGGGCCGGTTTTCTTTTGGGTTTCTCAGACATAATGCCAGCCTAACCAAAAACTTGCCCTTTTGATGGCAGTGCCAGGCAAGACACCCATATCGGTTCCTAACCGTGTCCGCGGTATTTGAAAAAACCGTAATAATTTCGGTTTTTTTAGAACCGATAAGAACCGGGAACCGCACTCTAAAACCCACAGTACAGTTTTAAAAGGCAGAAAAAACCAAGCGATCGGTTCAAAACCGAACCGATAATTAATTTTCCACACAGACTTGAATATTTGTACTTACGGTTACCAGATAGAGCTTTAGAACCGAAATGCGGTAAAAATAATGACTTTTGCCGGTTCAAATGAACCGAAAACTACTCTCTTGAACCGAGAATAAACCGAGCTGAAGGAGCTGATCTCCGGAGCGACTGTTCAGTGAAGCGGAGTAAAGAATCTGACGGTTTCATTTGAAACTGCCAGATAGAGCTTTGGGCACAGCGCCCTCGCGCTGTAGAACTCCAGATCTTCTGGAGTTAACTCCTTCCTCTCCGGGGCAGTTCAGCTGCAGTGGCTGACTGCTATTGTTATAATATAGCAAGACTTCATGGTGTTTGAAATGTTCATTCTTCTATTGCTTGGTGGAATTGCACTTCCACATTAAGTCCTCATCTGACTCAGTACTACCAAACACTCCTTCTAAGGTAGACAGGTATTCATTAGCAGAAGCCTCCGGGTTGGTGGACCCTGATAGTTTCAAGTGCAGGGCTCCTTAAACTTTCCATAAGTCTCTTACGCATCTCACCTTCTGAGCATTGTCACTCTTGGACCAAAGGGGACGCATAGTCCGTCCAAGTCTCTGTCATCTTCCCTCATGGGGGTGGGAACAGTGCCCAAAAATAGTCTGAGCCTGCAGTAAGAGTCCAGACTCACTGAGGGTACCACTATGGGGGACACTGTAAGAAGGGACGGCATAGACAGGGGTGTAGAGGCTAGGGAGGAATTCACTGGAGTAGCCCCAAAGGATTCTCTATGTCTCTTTAGAAATCCTCAAAGGTCTGTCCCTCAGCTGCTAACAGTTTTCCCAATCTCTCCTTTAATCCCTCCACTTTGGGTGAACCCCCCCAGGGAAAGACGCTCCACTATGCATAGTGATAACCCTACACCACACCAGGGATCCCTCCAGCATAATAATTGGGGGGGTACAGTCTCTGGGGCAATAGGATCACTACATTCAATAAGAGCCACTATCATCTGAGCATGAGCAAACTGGTCAGCATTTCTCCCCCGCACTGTAACATTGCCCAGACACTTCACCTTACTCACTGTCTCCTCTATAGTAGCGTTAGTGGTCCCTAATGGGATATCCAGTAATATTAAAGCATTGTTGGGATTAACCTCGTCCACCTTGCTCCACCCCAACATACGATGCATGGCCATTTGGGGGGGGATTTCAAGTTTAGCTATACTGAGGTTCTCCGTTTAGTATTTGGCACCAAATTAACTGCAATTTCATATTTTGGTCACTAGGGGGCGCTAATCCCAGTGGTGCCTCCAAGATGTAACTCCCTTGGTGGCACTATCTCTAAGGTTACAACCCCTACCTGACTTCTGACCACAGGTTGAGGGGCCTGGATTCAGTATTATGTTGTCTCCCACCCAGAGTAATAATAGTGGGGGTATCTACTGGAACTGGTATAGCCCTTTAGGAAGCTATAACCACCCACAAACCCATATAGTGACCAAATACCTTCTAATAAGAGATAACCCTTTGCAGTAGTTGCCACACAGTTAACAATGAGCATTAATGATATGCACACACCCCTTGTACCTACCACCAGGGACTGGTCTTCAGCAACTTCCCTGGAACCCCCTGTAAAAACAATGTTAGCAAGGCAAGCATGCACTTTTCATACTGTACACCAACTAAGCATATACTCATTAGCCAGGTTAAACATGAAACAGCAAATCAAGGGGAACATGAACAAGGATGGGGTAGAATCTAGAAGAATGATTACTTTACTGATTTGATTCAGGTTATTAAGCATGCATGCACTCTAGTCCCTCAGTAAACAGTCTGACAACACTGGGTACCCAGATTGTTACACTGGCTGGCCAGAATCAGTGCCCAGGGGGTGGCCAGCGTTGCAGCTGTTTTTGGGGCCCTTGATGGAAAGAAAAGGCAGTTAAACATGCATAAACAAGGCTTTGGTTATTTGTATCCAGGGCCGATTGGCCCAGTCCTTTGTAACCCTGAAACACACCGAAGCAATCAGATGGTACCACAGAAAGATTCAAAGAAAAGTTGCAGAGAGCTACCCTGCATTTACTCATGACAACAGTTGGTTGAGGAAGGTCTGGCAATATGAAGACCTGCAACTGGAAACTGAAGAGCATGGGGAAACTGGGCCTTCATGACTCACCTCTGCTTCACGGATTTTTCCTCCAGGTGGCTGCAACCTGTGATTTCTTGCTGCGCAGTAGCTGGATCAAAAATCTGGTCTCTTGCTGAGAAAACAGTCACTGGTGCGTAGATGGACGGCTTGGGTGAAGTTTGGCATAGGCACAAGGCAGGATAAACGCTTCTGGCAAAGTTCAGTTTGTTTGCTGGTGAAAACCTCCAGCTGGCAGACAGTTCGGTCACTGGAAAGAAGGCTCCTTTCTGGCAAGCAGGAGTCCCTGAGGAGTAAGCCGTGACCCACAATAAATATTCAGTACATTTAATGAGAACAGCATTCGCTTCTCTACCTCTCAATTCGGTTTCAGGCCGGTTCACTATTTTAGCCGATTTACTGAGCAAACCTCTCAATTCACAAAACAGTCTCTCGCACAACTCTTGGGCTGAATGCTTCATAGGAGCTCCTCTCGGTCCAGTATCTCAAGCTGCACTTCTCAGAGTCTCGGGCAAACTGCCACAGTTCAAAGATTAGCTTTGGAATAATCCGATTACTGCTATCAAACAATCCAAGGCTGGAAACGACAACAGGAAGGCAAGTCAGGCCTTTCCCTGCCAAATCTCTTTAGCTCCTTTTCTGGAGCTGCCTCTCAATGGCTCGAGCTGCTCACTCTCTCAGCTGTATCAGCAACTGCCACTTTTTTCTAACAGTTCTTGAACTAATCCAGTTTTCTAGCAATCCGGTTGGCTAGGGGAGCTGTCAATCACAGTTCTGGTGCCCCCATTAGTCAGTTTAGGCGCCAACCTGTAAAACTACAAGAACTGCCATTTATCTGCCTCATGACCTACATTTCTTTTTCACCCCAGGGTGGGGGTTGGGGTGGAGGGGTACGGATAGCCTGGTTAGCTCTTGAGGTCCTTCAGGTGATAAAATATCCCTACTGATGAATAGAGGGTTGGGGGACTTGGACTGGCCCAAGAACAGCCATTCGAAAGATCGGAGTTCCATGGAACTCAGCACCTGGAAATACCTGAGATTTGAAAATGAGGTAATGAGCTATGTATCTAAGACCTTCGGGAGGGCTCCTCTATCGAATATTTGTTATTCTTAAAGCTGTTACCAACTCAGGGTCTACGTCACTGGTGGGTGACGTTGGTCCTATGGGGTGTTCTTGCAGCCCGGCAGTGGGCTTACTCCACACAGGTGGAGACAGATGCCCAGGGCTCTGGATCTGTGACCCTGGCTGGGGCCACAGGTTAGAGAAAAAGAGGGTGGTATGAATTTTTCACCTTCGCTGTGGAAGCCAAAGTGTACATATGTTCTGGTTTGGACAGAATAAGTTCAAATACTCATTGCCCTATGGGGAGGTCGAGGGACGGGTGGAGGGGTGAGTTGATTCAAGAAGGAAGTTGTTTTGAAGGGGGGGTATAGTGAAAGAGTAAGTTTGACTACTCTGTGGGGGAAAAAGGGTGGAGAGAGGGTGGGTTTAAAGGTGGTGGTGGGGTAAAGCATTCGCGGGCTTTGACATATGATTGGGGTGGTGAACAAAGTTATTGAGAGAGAGAGTGTTGGGGGTAGGGCTATAGTTTATTTCCCAGTGATATGGTTCACGGTTTGAAAAAATGAGGCACATAGTTGGTTGTATACATGTTTCCAATCTTTATTGCTTGACAAACTGCAGTTGGATGGTGTATGTCGGTTTGGGGTCTTGTGGCGTGTGATTTCATCTCTTGGTCCTGGTCTGCTGCATTGGGTCCTGCGGGACGTCTGGAACAGGGATGGGTCTCCATTGGGAGTCTTCTCTTCCATATTTGCTATTCTGAGGGGAGTAGTCTGGATTGATAGTGAATGGATGCTCTCTCTCTGATGACAATATGTCGATTCAACTTGTCAAAATATTTTCAGAGAATATTAATGGGATTCACAGTCCAATTAAAAGGTCCACATTCATGCAATATCTCAGAAAACAGGAGGCAGATCTGTACTTTATCCAGGAGATGCACTTATCCGACACTGAACATGCAAAATTGAACTGGGGCCAGAGATATACGGTCTATAGTTCTTCTCATCTCAGTGGGTGTAGGTGGGGGGGCAATGGTGCTAGTGCTGGTGGCTACGTCCCTAGAGGTAAATAAGACCTATGTTGATAGACAAGGATGCTACATCATACTACAGGGCAGACTTTTCTCACAGGAGGTCACCCTTGTTGGCGTTTACCTGCCACCACAATCTAAAGTTCCTGTTATCTGAACATTTATAAATAAAGTAATGGACTTATTACAGGGACGGCTTATAATGGGGAGTGATCTCAATATGGTGATGTCTGCTGGTCAGGATTCTTCTAACCCCAGGGTCTACAGACAATCCAGTGTGGTTTAATATTTTAAGGGGATATTGGACCATCTGGGGATGGTGGATGTATGGAGAAGGGTGTTTCCCTCCGTTATGGGTTACATATACTACTCCAGCTCCCACCGCTCATACACTTGTCTTGATTACTTCATCACATGTAAGCATTTCTCCTCAGTACAGGACATCTCTATAGGGCCTAGGGTGCTGTTGGACCACCACCCCCTTATCTTAAAATGAACAGGGACCTGACTTCCTGAAAGATTTCCTGTCTCCTTACTCCCCCAATTGTTCTCTCCGATCTGCTGACGAGGGATTGGTAGAGATTCCCGGGGTTCATCTAAAAACATTTGGAGTTTGTGCTTTTTCATTTGCAGCACCAACCCTCCGGAATTCTCTGCCTTGTCTGTTAAGAGAATGCCTGACCGTCAGTAGTTTTAAATCTATGCTAAAAACCTATTTATTTTCATTGGGTTTCCCAGACTGATTTTAAATAATTTATATTGTTGTCTGCTTGCATATTTATGGTTTATACTTTGTACAATGCCTTGATTTTGAAAGGCACTATATAAATAAAGTTTTACTTGCTTGCTTGCTTAAAATTAGATCTGGGAAGGGTGAAAAAACAAACCCTTTGGCATTTAAATACGTCCTTGTTAAAAGACCCAAAATATGTAGAATACATCCAGCAGTGGATCCCACATTTCCTCCTTGAGAATGCCAGGTCTCAAGTCCCAGATGCTATAACATGGGACTCCCTTTAGGCTGCTTTCCAGGGAGAGACCATTACCTATACAGTAAAGAAAAGGAGAGACTTGGAAGCTAGATACAATACCCTGTTGGATCAGCTTCAAAATTACCAATTGTTGTATATAGAGGGAAACAAAGAACTACAACTTAAAATTCGAGACATCTAAGCGGCCATACAAAAAATTATGAACCACAAAATACAACTAATTTTTCTCTATCTTAAACAATCTAACTATGAGGGTGGGGGGGGGGTGAGGGGCACTTGCCTGTTGGCCCAGCCTTGAGGGCCCATAAAAAAGCTGTTACAAACCTTAAAATCAAAAGCTTACATATGGGTCAGGTGATCCATGATGATACATACTATAATGTTCTACTAGGTTCTGGGACCCATACTGTTCTCTATATTCCTAAACGACTTACCGCTCATCTGCTCTACTACCTCAATCCACATGTATGCAGATGACACTGTACTCTTCTCCTCAGGCTCTGACCCTGAAATGGTACAAACTAACCTCCAAGCCAACTTCAGCAAAGTACAGCAATGGTTCAGCTCTCACCAGCTCTCCCTAAATGTAAAAACAAAATGTCACGATGACTTGTGGCACACGACAACGCCTGCCCAGACTCCCATCCCTTTCCTATTTCCACACCCTGGATGGTCAAAAACTCGAAGATGTCTCCTCATTCCGCTACTTGGGGGTATGGCTCGACTGCCATCTTTCTTTCTCATACCACATTGATGCTATTTCAAAAAAACTACACCCCATGCTCGGTGCACTTTATAGGAACTGCAGTAGCCTCCCTCCCCCCCGTCCGACGTGAACTGGTCCAGAAGATGATGCTTCCCTCCTTTGATTACTGTGACATTGTTTATGGTGCAGCCCCTAAGTCCATCCTATCTAAGCTGGACACACTTTTTAATGCCTTCTGCCACTTTGCTCTTGATGCCTCACCCCTTACCCACCACTGCAACCTTTACCATTCCCTGGCACTACCGTTCCTTGAAAACCGCTGCATTTCACACTGTGCTAAATATGTATCTAATCTATGGCTTAGCACCATCCCTTCCTACCTCTCCTCCGTGCTCTCAGCTGCCCCCTTCCCCACCCATTATCTTAGATTCTGTGACTACCGCCAACTATCAATCCCTAGGTGGAAGACTACTGCTGGGCAAGTCGCCCTCTCACATAGGTTACTCAAGCTATGGAATGATCTCCCACCTCAAATTCGGAATTCCTCCTCTGCCCACTCTCTTTCTACCGCCCTAGCTAACTTCCTCACCACTAATTGCTCCTGTACCTGACTCGGCCATGTGCCAATTGCTCCCCTTCCCTCCCCACTGCCATGACCAGCTGCCTTAGCTTTGCTATAAATGCTGACATATAGTACCAACCTATGCACTTTTGTCCTGTGCCTTTTTGTCCTGCACCATCATGTGTTCTATGTCTCCTGTTGCTTATACCTGCATATTACTGTGTGCTACATTTTCCCTTGTATTGCTGCTATATGTCAAGTAATTGTTATATGCTCCATACAGTATCCAATGTACACCATGTGTTGTTGCTTGTCGTTTAATGCAATTGTATCCATGTGCTGCTACTTGCCTCTGTTATTTGCCTAGTTGATAACCTGCGTGTTATCCAACCTCCTTGTACCCCCTCCCCCCAGGTCGCACCGGGAGACGAGCATTTTGTTGCTCAGTGTGCCTTTCCTGGTGAAACTATTTCAATAAATAAATAAATAAACACCTGTACCGGCATGAGTTCCCTTTGTAGCCCTGAAGAGAGATTTCGTTTTTTGGAGGAACTACATCTCCTCAACTATCAGAGGACCAGACTTGTCTCCTGAAAGCTCCATTTGGGGCATAGGAAGTGTTGACCTGTATCAAGGTTGCAGCCATTCAACAATGTCCGGGCCCAGATGGATTCCTGGCAGAGTGGTACAAACAATTTGGAGAGGCGCTTCTGCCGAGCTTGCTTGCGGCGTTTGAGTTGGTGGTCGATGGTGAGACCCCGCCCCCCTCTTGGGAATATGCCACTCTGGTGGCCCTCCCAAAATCAGGCAAAGATGTTTCCAACCCATCTGCTTATTGACTTATATCTATCTTGAACATAGACTACAAAATCTATTTGGCCGTTTGGGCGGTGAGACTGGAGGCCATCTTGCCTTCCCTCATTCACCCTGATCAGGCCAGGTTTATTAAACAGAGGAGCACCATGGACAACTTCTGAATTATATCCAAACTAGACCTGTCACCACAGCTCTCTTAAGCCTGGATGCAGAGAAGGCTTTCATCAGGGTATCCTGGCCTTTTTTATGGGACACTGTGTTGAAATTTAATTTCCTGGGATCTTTTTTGCTGTGGCTCCAGAATATTTATGCAGCTCCAAGGCTTATGTCCGTGTAAGTGGGTGCATCTCCCCTCCTATTTCCTTGTCCTGAAGGACGAGACAGGGATGTCCCCTGTTCCCACTTCTCTTTGCACTCTACATGGAGCCCTTGGTGATTGCTCTGAGGGAAGCTAGGGGAGTGGAGGGCGTCCCCGTGGGCCAACAGAAGTATAGAGTGAGCCTTTTTGCGGATTATGTCCTCCTGATACTTCTCTCCCCTGAGTCCATCCCCCAGGTGTGGGAACTCTTACATAAATTTGAAAGGGTGGCGGGATTTAAAATTAACACCACAAAACTGAGGTTCTCCTATTTACTTTTGTCCCGTCTGACACATTACAGCGTGCTTGCCCTTTGAGGTGGTGCACAACTAAAATGAAATATTTGGGAATATATATTCCCCTTGATTTAGGGGGTACTTGATCTTATCAATTACAAACCTTTAACATTAACCATACAGTCGGATCTAACTAGGTGGTCAAAATTGCCCTTATCCTTTTTCCAGTGGATTGAGATCATTCGCATGAATGTTTTACCCCATCTACTTTACTTATTTCATAACATCCCCTTTTTCCCGGCTTCCTTCTATTTCAAATCCTGGGACAGGATAATTTAAAACCTTGTTGGGGGGTGAGTCGCTCAAGAGTTTGTCTCTCCATTCTAATGTTGTCACTTGCCCAGGGAGGGGTCAATTTGCCCAGTTTGGAATTTTATGCCAGGTCCAACTTTCTGCGGGTTCTCTTTTTCTGACTATCTAGTACCTATACTGCCCCATGAAGACTTTAGAATTCATCATTAATGATTTGCATGATATAGGTAAGCTGTTCTTTTCTTCTCGGGGTAGATTCCCTCCACTTTGGGATTTCACTAAGCCTACATCACATATTCTTAGGCTGTGGCACTCTATGAAATGGTCTCAAGGGTGTAAACAATTTTTTTTGTTATTGCCAAATAATTTCAGAGGATAAACTCTTTCAACTGGCATGGAAGAACTTGGCATTCACTAGATGGTGCAGTTTGGGCTTAATGTATATTTACAAATTCCTGGGGATGGAGGGAGTACTTCCATTTGATTCATTAAGGAAAGATTATGGACTCCCATCCGGTGATTTTTATAGATATTTACAGGTAAAGTACGATATCCTGCACCAGCGAACCATCACTGCTAAGCTACCCTCTCCTTTGCCCCTTTACTCAAAATGTTAATTGATTTTCTTTCAGGTAACACCTGGGGACACCTTACTGACAACAGATACAAAATTTTGAGAGAGGGCCTGGGTGACTCCACACATTCTACTTTGGAGGGCTGGAACAGAGACCTTGAGTTAGAGGTCCCTGATGTCTCCTGGATGAAGGCTGCTCTATCTGAAGTAAAGACTACTTCCTCCCCTTTGTGGAGGGAAATTTGCCTGGAGAAATAGAAGTCACTATTTTTGCTCCACTGCATACTTGACTAAATACCTCCTGAATACCTTCGGACATTGTTGGAGGAAGTGTGGATGTAAGTTGGCTGTTCTGGGTCACGTGTTTTGGTATCGCCTGCTTTTAATACCATTCTGGTGCTCTCGGCAGCGTTGTGCGAGTGCTTCGGGGAGCTAATAGAACTTACAGCAGAATCTGTCTTACTGTCCATCTAGCCAGACCACTCCCCTCCTTGGAATAAGACTCTTCTTCCCATATATATGCTGGCCACCAAGAAGGCCATAACTCATAAATGGATGACCACAACTATTCCATTGCTGACAGATTGGAGAACTATTGTAGCTAGCATATACCAAATGGAGTGTCGTACTGCAGAACTGCATGACAAATCGTCACTTTGTCACACAAAATGGCAGAGATGGACATTTTATCTGGCTGAGGTTGCCCCGTAATTTGTCCCGTAGGGGATGGGAGGGAACGGGGGTTATAAATTCAAGCCCCCTAATGTAATATGGACCTGCCTACTGTAGATCTGCACACTCCCTCCTTTTTTTTGGGGGGGGGGGCAGCGTTATTCTTGGGAAGAGGTGTTCTGCAAAAAAATTAAAATTAACAGACATATGAGCTATCTTAATTCTTTCAAGAGTTGAACATATGCTTCAGCCCAAACAAACTTTTTATTCATTTTGGATCAGACCACCATGTGTGATTATTTCATTTACTCTGCAGTCGCTGTATCAATTGAGATGTTGTTTGTGTGTCTTTGTATTTAGTAATAAAAATTAGATAAAAAAAAGAATGACAGTTTTCCTTCCCACGAGGGACTTGGGACTAAGGACCCACCGAGGTCCCTTGTTTCCTAATTGGTTCAAATACATGGAAGTCCCAGACCAAACATGGTAGATACATAGATACATAGACAATGTCAGCAGATAAGGGCCTACGGCCCACCCAGTCTGCCCATTTGAACTTGTAAATTCACTATATGTTTTCCTAGAAGTCTGTTGCCCCTTACCCCAGAACTCCAGAATTCCTTTATATGTAGCCCATGCATTCTTAAATCCCGTGATTATTTCAGCCCCCACCACTTCCTCTGGCAGGGTTTTCCACTTGTCCACCACCCGTTCTGTGAAGAAATTCTTCCTCACGTTTCCTCTGAATCGTCCTCCCTCCAACTTCATCCCATTCCCTCTATTCCTGGAACATCTTTTTTGCTTAAAAATAGTATATTCCTGTACCCTATTCCTCCCTGTAAGATACTTGTATGTCTCTATCATATCCCCTGTCTCCCTCCTCTCCTCCATGGAGTACATATTCAAGTCCTTCAACCTGTCCTCATAGGACTTGTGATGCAATCCATGTACCATCTTTGTTGCCCTCCTCTGAACCTTCTCTACCCCGTCTATGTCCTTATGTAGGTAAGGTCTCCAGAACTGTACACTGTACTCCAGGTGGGGCCTCACTAGTGTCTTGTATAGTGGAATTATGACCTCCCTTTTCCTACTGGTGATGCCCCTGCCTATGCATCCCAGCATCCTATTTGCTTTACCTGCTGCTTTGTCGCACTGTTTCCCTACCTTGAGGTCATCAGAGATGATAACCCCAAGATCCCTTTCCTGCTTGGTGCATGCTATATCCTCACCCCCCAACTGATATATTGTGCCAGGGTTTTTGTGCCCCATATGCATTATCTTGCACTTCTTAGCATTGAATTTCAATTGCCAAACCCCTGACCATTCTTCAAGTTTCTGCAGGTCCCTTATCATTCTGTCTACATGCTCTGGTGTGTCTACTTTGTTACAGAGCTTTGTGTCATCAGCAAACAGGGAAATTCTGCCTTCTAGGTCCTGCGCAATGTCACTGATGAAGATGTTGAATAGGACTGGTCCCAGCACTGATCCCTGTGGTACCCCACTGGTCACTCTTCTCTCTGTGGAGTGACAGCCATTTATCACCACCCTGTATGTCCTGCCGCCCAGCCAGTTACCTACCCACCACACTACTGTACTACCCACACCCATATTCCCAAGTTTGTGTAATGGTCTTCTATGTGGCACAGTGTCAAAGGCCTTGCTGAAGTCCAGATAGGCCATGTCCACTGCCCTCCCCTGATCCACCTGCCTAGTCACCCAGTCGAAAAATTCAACAAGGTTGGTCTGACATGACCTCCCCCTGGTGAAACCATACTGCCTTGGGTCCTGTAGTCCACTGACAACCAGATGTTCCACCAATATCTCCTTCAGTAATGCTTCCATGATCTTCCCCACTACTGAGGTGAGGCTGACTAGTCTGTAGTTCCCCGCTTCCTTTTTGTTCCCACTTTTGTTTAAGGGGACTACATCTGCTGCCCTCCAGTCTTTGGGTACCTCCCCTGTTTCCAGTGATCGGCTAAACAGGATTGCCAGAGGTTCATCCACCACCTCTCTTAGTTCTTTAAGGAAGGACCCTGGGGTGCACCCCATCTGGCTCAATTGCTTTATCAACTCTTATTACTTCCAGTTCCTTCAGGACCCTTTCTCGTGTAAAGGGACTTGTGTCCATTTCTGCACCATTCCCACCCCTTGTACTCCCTTCAGACCCATTACCCTCCTCTTCCTCAGTAAAGACTGAGCAGAAATACCTGTTCAATATGTCAGCTTTACTGTTGTCATCCTCCATGCGGCCCCCATCCTCCCCCTTCAGTCTCACTATCCCTCCCTTTGCCATTCTTTTTTCACTTATGTACCTGTAGAAGGTTTTGTCCCCTCTACCCACTGATTTTGCAATGTGCTCTTCTGTCTGAGCTTTGGCTTCCCCTTACTGACCTCCCTGCCTCCCTTGGCTTCTCCTGGTACTTTTTCCTATCCCCTTCTGCCTGTGTCTTCTTGTATTGTCTGAATGCAATCTTTTTTTCTTTCACTTTCTCCACTACCTCCTTGGAAAACCATAATGGCCGCCTCCTTCCTTTTCCCCTTGCTAACCTGCTTAATGCATATTTCTGTTGCTCTTGTAATCCCCATTTTAAATACTGCCCACTGTTCCTCAACCCCTGATTCCTGCCCCATTCCCCTTAATGCCTCTTTCAAGCATCTCCCCATTTTCCCAAAGTCTGTCCCCTAAAATCCAGGATACGTGTTTTTGTGTGGTATGGTTCTGGTCCTTCTGTGATTTCAAACCACAATGATTGGTGGTCACTGTTCCCCAGGTGCTCCCCCACTGTTACCCCCATTACACTGTTCCTCTTTGTGAGCACAAGGTCCAGTATTGCCTTCTGCTGAGTTGGTTCCATGACCAGTTGCTTGAGGAAGGCACCTTGAAGGGAGTCCAGGATAAATCTGCTCCTAGTTGATGCTGCTGATGGGATGCTCCAGTCCACATCTGGAATATTGAGATCTCCAACCAGCACTACCTCACCCTTGTCTGCCATCCTTTGGATGGCTAGCATTGGCTTCCTATCTGTTTTTTCATCCTGGGCTGGTGGTCTATAGACCATACCTGTGCGGATGGCTGGCCCCATTTTCCTTTCCAGCTTAACCCACAGTATCTCTCCGCATTTTGTTCCTCCTGTATCTCTGTGGGCCTTATGTTATTTTTCATATAAAGTGCCACTTCTCCTTCCTTCTTACTTGCCCCGTCTCTTCTGAATATGTTGCAGCCAGGTATGGCCATCTCCTAGTTGTGGTTATCATTACACCAGGTTTCTTTGATGGCCACAATGTCCAGGTCTGACTGCACCATGACAGCCTCCAGATCCTCCATCTTGTTGCTAAGGCTACTGGCGTTAGCACACATGGCTTTCCATGATTTGACCTCCCTAGACTGTTTAGCTATTCTACTCCTGCCCCTTTCCTGGTTGTTCTTTATCCCTGTTTCTCCCTGCTGTCTGCCCTTCTGTTGAATTTTTCCCCTTTTCTGCCTGTCCACCTCTTGGGTGCTTATCTCCATCTTTTGCACACTGCTTTGTAGAGAGATCCACTCCTCCGGTTCACTGGTTCCACTGCTAGCTGTTGGGGTTGGCAATTAGGTACCCTCTTTGCTGGTCTGCCACCCACCTTGGCTAGTTTAAATGCTTGTCCATGTAACATTTAAACTTATCATTGAGTGCTTGGATTCCCCTCCAGGATGGATGCAGGCTGTCAGGCTTGAACAAGCCTCCATCCATCCAGGTGGGTCCCCAGTTACCAATGAATCCAAACCCTTCCTCACAGCACCAGTTTTTCAATTATGAATTAAAGTTCCTGGTGCATGCACCCCTATGCTCTCCCATACCTCTCACAGGTAGCACTTCCAAGAAGGTGACAGAAGTAGCTACTTGCTTGAGACCCCTCCCCAATTTCCTAAACTCTTCCTGAACTTGCTTTGGCTCCCCATTTGCCAGGTCATTAGTGCCTAGGTGGATAATGACATCCAGTTCACCCTCCTGTCTTGCCTTTCCAGTGATCCCCAGGATCTTCCTCCCATCCCTCCATGCCATGGCACCTGGTAGGCAGCTCACCTCCCTGTCCTCCCCCTCCTGTGTTCCTAGCTGGATCCCTCTTATGATGGATTCTCCCACCAGGACTCACTTCCTCCTCCTCCTCTGGGGTCCACTGCTCTCCCCACTGAGGTCACCTACTTGGCTAACCTCCACATCCTTTCCTTCCACTTCTCTGGGTACCTCTATTTGGTTGTCCCCATTTGCCAGTGTGGCATATGAGTTCTTGAGTGGAATAGGATCTGGGGTGTGCCTCTGCCTGACCGCCCTAACCCTCCCTGAGCCCACTGTCATCAAAGTGCTTCTCATTCTCAGCATCCTTTGAGGCAGTGGTAGCTCTCATTCAGATGAGTAAACTGCAAGAAGGCAGATTAAAGCAAACACTCTAATTCAAATATAGCAGCAGATTAGAAAGAAACATTTTCAGTAATAGCTAGAGCTCCCTCTGCTTTACTATGGACCGCAGAGTGGAGCAAGATTAGAGTGATGCCTGGCCAGTCGCGAGCTTTGAAACACTCAGACCCAGCCCAGACCATTTACTGCATACACACTGTCTACAGTCTTAAAGGGACAGGCCCAGAGGCACTTCATGGCATTCTTATGCAAATCAACAGAATTAACAAATACTCCATGGATTTACTATCTCAGTAGGATGTCTGCCTGGCAGTGGTCATGGCTGGAGCCCAGGAAAGCACTTCAGGTAAGCCCCCAAATTGGTGGGGAGGTTACACAATGTCAGTAGATTGTATCTGAGAGGTAGGTTGATAGGATGGCTGTTGGAGAGGGACAATAGCAGGGAGTACCAAATCTGCCTGGCCCAGTCTTGAGCTGAGGGAATCATTGTTGCTGACTCCCTTCTCAGTTTTAGTAAAACTCTCAGCAAAAATGGGAAAGCATAAAGAAACTGTCTTGACCAGTTGCACACTAGAGCATCCTCTGGGACTATATCCACTGCTTGGGGTCTGCAGCAAAACAGTGGGAGGTGGTTGTTCTCCCAAGATGCAAACAGGTCTATTTCTGGCATAGCCCACCTTCTGAACACTATTGCCAGCACCTGCTTGTTCAGGATCCATTCGTGATTTCCTGTCTGATTCTGCTCAGGGATTCTGCCAGCGCATTGTCCATCTCTGGCAGGTGTACTGCAGAGAGCTGGACATCCAAGGAATATGCTAGGTTCCAACTCTTTCTTGGGCACAGTTTTGAAGATGTTTTTCCTCTCTGATTGTTTATGTAATACATAGTTATGGTGTTGTTTGTCCTGAGCTGATGTGGGTAGATGTGGGTAGAAAAAGTCTGAATTGCATAGAAACACAGAAGCTGACGGCAGATAAAGACCACAATGACCATCCAGTCTGCCCATTTTGTCTACCTTATGAATGTGCCATCGGCCTTTACTGTGTCAATGGCCTATCTATTCATACTCATCTGTATTGCTCCCTTATGCCTATCCCATGCCTGTTTGAAACCCTGCACTGTGTTCATATCCACCACTTCCTGAGGTAGGCCGTTCCATGCATCCACCACCCTTTCTGTGAAAAAGAACTTCCTCACATTGCCCCTTAATCAACTTCCCTCTAATCTCATGCTGTGTCCTCTTGTCTTGCTATTTTTCTTACATTGAAACATGTTAGACTCTTTCGACTTGTTAATGCCCTTAAAATGTTTGAATGTTTCGATTATACCACCTCTCTCCCTCCTTTGCTCTAGGGTATACACATTGAGCTCCGTTAATCTGTCCTCATATGTTTTTTGATGCAGTCCCTGCACCATTTTGGTTGCTCTTCTCTGGACTGCCTCCATTTTGTTAATGTCCTTGTGCAAGTGTGGCCCCTGGTACTGCATGCAGTACGCCAGATGGGGCCTAACTAATGTGTTGTAAAGTGGGATTATTACCTCCCTCTTACGACTTGTGATACCCCTACTAATACACCCCAACATCCCTCTAGCTTTACCTACTGCTTTAGTGGTCTGCTTGGATGATTTTGGGTCATCTGGGATGATGATGCCCAAGTCTTTTATTACCTTGTGATTGCCAGCAACTCCCCTCCCAACCTATAGGTAGCGTCAGGGTTTCTCTGCCCTATGTGCATGATCTTGCACTTCTTTGCGTTAAACCCCAGTTGCCACGCTTCTGACCATTTGCCAGTTTTTCCTGATCTCTTCTCATTCTGCCCTGACCGAGCTGGGTCATCTACTCTATTGCAGATCTTGGTGTCATCTGCAAACAGACAAACCTTACCCTCCAGTCCATCTGAAATGTCACTGATGAAGATATTGACATTGCCAAGTACACTGCCCTGTGCTCTAAGAGATTTATGTGCTTCTGATTCTCCTGTGTACTCCTGATACCACTTACAGTGAGGTCCTCCAGGTGGGCACCCCAGCCCAGGAGGGAGGCACCTGTTGTGAGTATGGTTGTAGGTGAATGCTGATGGAAGGGTACTCCCTCTCTGAGATTGCACTCTTCTTTTCACCATTATGGTGCCCTTAGTAGTCACTCTGTAACAGACACTAGTTTTGAAAGCAGATTCCACCTCCGGGAACAATGGCTCCCTAGGTGGTACTGAACATCTCTCATCTGGAACCTGGTACTACTACTGTGGATGATACTATGTTCCCCGCAAATGCAGGAAATCTCTTGCAGGTCTGGGCTGACCTGTCTTGAAGGATTTTGTAGTTAGATTTGCTACCCTTGCCCAGGGAAGGAATGAATGCCTTCCCTTGTAGGGTTTCTAGCTCTGCACCTATAAAGTCCAAAACCTGAAATGGGCCTATTTGTGATATTTATACATTTCAGAGGAAGCACAGGTCCTCCAGAGTGCCTTGCATCAGAAAAAGGGAGGAATTTGCATCTTGGTGTAAATTTCCTGAGACTAGCCAGTCTTCCAGATAGGGAAAAACCACCACCCTTGCCTCCTCAAATGTGCTGCTACCATGGCTAGGCACTTTGTGAACAATCTTGGTGCTGAGGATGGGTCAAGCAGAATGGACATGAATTGATAATGGGAATTCCCTATCCTGAATCTGAAGTACTTTCTGTGGTAGGGCTTGACTGGCATGTGGAAGTAGGCATCTTTCTGATCCAGTGACCCCTTCCAGTCTCCTTTTTGCAGTGATGGAATCACTGAGTTTCGTGTTGCCAACTTGACTTTTTCCTTTTTTAAGAATTTGTTCAGATATTGCAAGTCTAAAACTGGCCACCACTCCCAATTTTTCTTGTGGGTCAGAAAGTATCTTGGATAAAGTCCCTTTTACCATTAGGAGGGAGGTACCTTTTCCACTGCATTTGTTTGCAGTAACTTGTTTTTGCCATAGAAGTTTTCTCCTTTCAGTTGGTGCAGGCAGTCTCTCAACCCTGTCTCCACTTCCTCTCACCAGCACTCACTGTACCAGACTAACCCAACTGTAAATTCCCCCAGATCCCCCCCCCATTGCGGGGCCAGGAAGAGGAAGGCTGTCTTCCCCCACCCACTGGCACACATTCAGACTTAGGTAGGTAGCCGGCCGATGGCACAGGGTGGAGGAAGGCATGGCGGACTTCATGTAGCCGGCACCAACCTTTTTCTGCTTTTCTCTATTAGACCTACTGCAGTATGTATAAGCGTGCATGTGGAGGCACATACATCTGCAACCCCGTAGCCCCTCCCTTCATGTCTCTCACACTGCCATCACTTCCCCCAGGCCTCCACCTGGGGCAACCAATGGCCAAGAAGGCAAGCCACCCCACCTTGGGAGAGAAGAGCTGTCCTCCGGAAGCTCAATCCTACACTCCCCCTCTGGCTGACCCCCAATGACCCAAGCTCACTCCTGAAACCCTGGTCGCTGGCATAGGAAAAGGTAAGGTGCAGAGCGCATCAGTCCTCTTCATCACCAGGCCAGTGCAGATGTTTTTTTAACTCCATCTCCAATAAGATTAATTCTGTTGGAGTGTGACTGAGGAAGGTTTTGTCATTCTGCAGTCTTGGAAATTTTCTGAACTGTAGGGACAGACCCTGATTCATAATTTCCAAGTCCCACTTGTCCGTAGCTTTTTTTGTCCATTCCTGAAAATAGTGAGTCAGCCTTCCCCCACCGGCAACGGAAGGGTGACCTGTGCAGCCTTGTCAGGGGTTTTGCTTTGCATGAGTTTTGGGAGCTGGCATTGCAGCTGCATGCCTGGTGCCTTTTTTAATTTTACTCCTGGATGAGGCAGAATAGTGCAATGGTTTAGGACTCTGAGCTACCTACCTGGAGACCTGAGTTTGAATCCCACAGCCCCCACTTGCATACTGTGTGACGCCGAGTAAGTCACTTAACTTCCTTATGCTCCCAGGTCGCACCTGGAAACAAGCTTTGGCTTAGTGTCTTTCCTGGTTTAACAGTTCCCCCCTTCTCCCCAAAGAAACCCTCTGCTGAGGTAATTATAGGTAATGTAACCATGAGAAGAGTATCCCCTACCTTTACCTCCCCTTTCATAGGGCCTATAGGAGGTGGTGGCCTTTTCCTTCTCAGTATTGCTCTTGTAGGTGGTGGTGTATTCATCATGTAAGCATCTGTCTTGTCACCAAACAGAGACTTTCCCTCACAGGGAAAATCAATTGCTTTTGTCTGAGTGTCCTGGGATTGTTTGTGGTTGTAAACAAGGAAAACCTTCTTAGGTACACTGCATATGCCATGACCCTGGATGCAGTGTCCATGGCCATGTGGAACTGGCATTTAACGGCATCTATGGTTACCCTTGCTGTGTCAGTCAAATTCTATGCCAGGTCATCAGTAGCCTTCTCGCTCCTTGCCAATGTAGAGTTCCAAAGGCTTTTTACAGCTGCGGTGGGCGTAGCCCTACAGACGTTTTGCTTTGAGAAAAGAACTCCCTGCATAAATTACCTTCCAAACAACATGATAGAGTGTTAAAAATAGTGTCCTCCACTGAAGCCTCATTATT
This sequence comes from Neoceratodus forsteri, assembly GCA_016271365.2. NCBI lineage: Eukaryota > Metazoa > Chordata > Ceratodontiformes > Ceratodontidae > Neoceratodus > Neoceratodus forsteri. Next base: position 772,346,928 of record CM057453.1, on the reverse strand, counting down.
ATGCTGCCTGTGAGTGCATGAGAGCTTGAGAGCACTATTTTTCCTCTGGCTTAAGAAGTTAATTGAGCCCTCCCCAGTACTGCTTTTTTTGCAAGTTGAAACCTCCTCCAACAATTGAACCATCCCCAGTACAGCCTTTTTTGAAAGTTGAAACCTCCTCCAAAGTGTTTTATGGGCGTTTTCTTTGTTTAAGTTTCAGTGCTTAACTTACCACATTTGCAAACTGAGAAACTCCAGTTTTGCTGGTATCCCCTTCCCCACTCATCCAGAAGTGTGAATTCCTTTGTTAGTCATTGGATGACCACAGCTGCAAAATTATTACATTTGTCTATAAGTACTGTCTTCTATGCAAGACACAAGCAACTGACTCAACACACACACACACATATGCAATATCCTAAGCAGAACACGCCACACTTTGCAGTGGATTACTGTGATTGTACAACTGGTAGGAAGTAAAGAATTAAAAAAAAAAAGTTGCTAAAATACTCAATTTCTAGAGTGCAAAGGGAAAGAGGAATTGGGCTTACCTTTAGATGTCAGCTGTCCAGGCATATCCCTGTCTAAATCAGTCTTGTCTTAAATCAAGGCAGTAGCCATTTCATAGAACCCATAAGACTGAAACTGATTCTGTAATTGACAACGCTGTGCTGAGCAGCATATAGCTAGCTACATTCTGGCATCAATTTCTGTCTCAAGGTTTTGTAAAAAATCTTCTGCCTTTCTTTATTGCCGAGATGTCAGAATTGATAATGCTGGCAGCTGACAGCTGGGAAGCCTTTCATACCTACATAGAAAAGAATTAATAAGACATTACCTCCTGACTTATAGGGTTGTTATTCCTTTAGTTTCTTCCAAAAACTTTGCTCCTCATCTTAACAAATTTGAATTGAATAGATCAGAATCTTGGTCTAATTTAAAGCAATTGTATGACACAGGTTTATTACTTAGAAATCGTCAATGCAGCACTAAATATAAAGAATACTGGATGGGCAACTATGCACAACCAGTGTCTTCTGCCACAGAGGGGTTTTGATTCCTTCTGTCCAGGAGAGTGAAGCTTGAAAGGTCCATGGAAATCAGAACCCCGAGGTGACAGATCACATTGGTTATGCATAAAGTTGCTCATTCCATATTTTTTATAGTGTATAGTAGTATAATGTGAAATGTGTAAATTGTGTTTTTCTCACTCTTTCATAATGAAACTGACTTGTGAAGTCTCTAGAGGTTCCACCACCCTTTCTGTGAAGAAATATTTCCTCGCGGTACCCCTTAGTCTACCCCCTTCCAACTTCATGGCGTGCCCCATCTTTGTTGCCCTTCTTTATTGCATCCACTCTGTCTACATCCTTACGGAGATGCAGCCTCCCGAACTGGACACCGTATTCCAAATGAGGCGTCACCAGTGATCTGCACAGTGGCATCACCTCCTCCTTCCTTCTGCTGGTGAGACCTCTCCCTATGCACCCCAGCATCCCACTGGCTCCCCCCATAGCCTTGGTACATTGTTTAGCCACCTTTAGGTCATCCAGTATGATTACCCGCAAATCCCTTTCCTGTTTGGTGACCATCAGTCCCCCCCCCCGTAATCCTTTCCTGGGTTTCTGCAACCCAAATGCATGATTTTGCACTTTTTTGCATTAAATGCAAGTCAGTGTCAGTGGCTCAGTAGGTAGCACACTTGCCTCTGAGGCCGGGAGATCAGAGGGCTGTGGGTTCAGTTCGCACATCTGGCACTTGGGTTAATATCCCAGTACTGACACTGTAGTGCAGCATGAGAGGGGTGCTGCACTTCTGAGGTGCCGTCTTTCGGATGAGACGTTAAACCGAGGTCCCATCTGCCTGGATTGGTGGTAGTTCAGGTGGATGTTAAAGATCCCATGGCACTTATCGAAAAGAGTAGGGGAATTTCCCCGGTGTCCTGGCCAAATTTCCCTCATTCACTAAAAAAATACCACCAACAGCTTAATCTGGTTTCAAAAGTCAGTTGGCATTCATCTGTATCCCCCTCCCCCGGGTCGTGCCTGAAAATAGGCAGGATTTGTCTAGTGCACTTACCCGGTCAACAAAAGCTAAATAAAAAAAAAATTAAAAATAAAATAAATCTCAGCTACCACACTTTGGACCATTCCTTCAGTTTACACAGGTCCCTCCTCATTTTTTCCACCCTTCCCAGAGTGTCCACCCTGTTGTAGATCTTAGTGTAATTCACAAAGAGGCACACCTTCCCCTCCAGCCCCTCTGCAGTTTCACTTATGGAGACATTAAACAGGACTGGGCCCAGGACTGATCCCTGTGGCGCCCTGCTGGTCACAATCTTTTCCTTATATTGAGCACAATTTACCATGACTCTCTCTCTTCTATCATTCAGCTAGTTCCTAACCCAGTTTGCCACCTTGTGACCAACTCTCAAGCTGCCCAGGTTGTTCACAAGTCATATGTAGAACAGTATTGTAGGCCTTAGTAAATGCAATTCATGTTTATGTTTAAGCCCATGAAACACTCTTATCTTGTTAATGCATTTACAGCCGTAGTGGCTGTTCCTGAACTTGTTGGTACTGAGTTGTGTAGGCCACATATGCTGCTTGCCTTAACAGCAGAGAAGTTGAACTATAAACTTTTTTGCCCATGCTTGCCAGCTTCCTGGAATCTTTTTCCAGGAGGTTGGGAAGAAAGGGGTACTTTGGCCTTGTCACAGGTGGCAGTCTGGACCACTCCCTCATGATCAGGATGAGAATACATGTATTCAGAACCCTGTTTATCCACCTGATACCTTTTCTCAATTTACTTATCTTTGCCAGAAGCCGAGGTCGGTGCTGATGTGATTTTACAGGTGGTCTTCTTGAGGGATCTGTGGATGGGCAATAGCAACTTTTTTGTGCCACCTAAGTCCATCATATCCATAAATTTCACCTCATCCTCTTCTTTCTGGTTTCCCATGAGGTGATATTGAGGGTGCTTATGATATGCCTCACAAAAGTATAATGTGAGGTATAGTCATCCAAGGGTCAAGGAGGGGAGCCAAACTCTTGTTCAGGAGAAACATCCAGTCCTATGACCTCTCGTTCATCCTCCTTCTCCTCATAGTACAGTTCAGCCTCCTCCTCCTCCTCCTCCTCCACAGGCACTGGGAAAGGAACCGGAGTAGGGGGGAAGCATATTCATGAAATGCCCACATGGTCTGTAATGTCTGGAGGAATTGCCATGCTTTTTTCATGTCCTGTGTTGAGGGCATTTTATTTGTCTAGTGACAGCTCCTTTTCTTCTTCAGGAGGAGGGAAAGCGACATGTTTTTCTTTTTGTTTTGTCTTGGCAGGCACCACCTCTGGTGTCTGCTCAGAGGCTTTTTAATTTTTGCTGGATTCAAGGTTACTCCATTCAGACACCCTGATTTCTGAACCATCTTTTGCAGCCTTTTCTTTTTTATCTGTCCCTTTTCACAGGACTGCTGTTTACTTACCTTAATATGTATACACTGGAGGAACGGAGGAAAGTGGGCTATGATAGAAATGTTCAGATACCTTACAGGTATAAATAACGTTCAAGAGGGAAGCATCTTTCCGAAAAAAAATTACTTAGTGACAAGGGGTCATGTTATGAAGCTGGAGGGGGGGTAGACTCAGGAGAGATGTGAGGAAGTACTTCTTTACAGAGAGGGTGGTGGATGTCTGAAACAGCCTCCCAGTGGAGGTGGTGGGGGCCAAAACTGTAACAGGGTTCAAGAAAGCATGGGATAGGCATGAGGGAACCTTAGTGATAAGACGGGGGGGGCATAAGCCAGAGATCATGTAGGGGCTGAGGTGATACAGTAGAAGGGGAAAAAATGAGCAGACCAGGTAGGCCAAGCAGTTTTTATCTGCCATCAAATCATATGTTTCTATGTTACGTTGAGGGGCTGAACCCTTATCTGAGCCCTTGAGTGACATGGAGGCAGACTGAGAAGCCATAATGCTTTCTAATTGTTTTAGCACTTTTCTTTTGTGTTTTAGGGCAAAATATAATACAAAGCTCACAACTGACAAAATTGTGATCTGGACCCAAGCACCTCAGACAGGTTGTGACAGTCTGTCTTAGCCAGAAGTTGTAAACAGATTTTACAGGTTTTCAAGCTAGAGGCTCCTGTTTTCTTTTGGGGGCCTGTCAGTCATGCCAAACAGTCGTGTAACCCCCAGCCACTTTTTAACAAGTAGTACACCCCCATTACAGTCTGGAACACTGGTACCCACATACTGGTGTAATCTCCCTACAAATGGGGGTTCCCGAAAAGTCTTCCTTGAGCTTGTCTAAATGCTCACTACCAGGCTGGTGTCCTGCATTTTAGCAGTTTAAATGTGACTGCCTGGATTGCAGGCATAATTAATCTAAAAGGGATCTCTGTCAGAAGATGTGCTTGTTTGCTGATAATTTGTTAGAGCAGTAATAATATTGCAGTTTGTTCTAACCTGCCTTCTTTGCAGCATGGAAAGTTCAGTTTGTTTCCATCATCTTGGTCCTGGACTGCTGAAATGGACCAATCAGTACATTTGGGACTCTAAAATGGAGCCTGCCTACAGGGGCTTGGTGGATTCAAAACTTGTAGGAATTATAGTTTTGGGCTTTTTGCGCCTAAAATAACCTGGAGTGGGAGCCCTTGTTGTGACTGACAGACAGATCAGCCAACTAAACCTTTTGGATCTTGGGGAAGTCCCAAACTGCTTTCGGTTTCAGTTAGATCTAAGATGGGAAGTGAAGAAGTAACAGCTCGAGGTAGTTAGAGCAGCAATCCATAGTGGATTCGCACGTGAGAACTGTGGAAATGCTGGAGTTTTGGCCTGCATGCGGTCCCTGAGAGGGAACTTGTGCCTTTTTCGGACTGAATCTGAACTTGGAGAGCGAAGTAAGCCACTGAATTGTCATCAGGTTTCTACCTGAAGGAAGACCGAAGATTTGCTGAATGCGATTGGCCTGTCTGGATTTACAGCCACCTCTGAACTCCCGGATTGTGCAGAGACTCTGTAATTGCGACCGGAGAGCCTTTTGCCTGGTACAGTGGAATTTTCTTACATGTGAATGTGTTGTATGCTTATAGTGGGTTGTGATTTGGTTCCCCACTGTGGTTTGAACTGTATTCTGCTTGCTGGAAGCTGTATTAGAATTTCCTCACGTGTAAATGTGCTGTGTGCTGCTAGTGGGTCGCGATTTGGTTCCCCACTGTGGTTTGAACTGTATTCTGCTTGCTGGAAGCCACATCCAGCCCCATAGACTGAATCCAAAATCATTTCCATTGGGCCTGAGCCTTGCCACACTGGCCCAGCGTGACTACCCGCTGCACAGAGAACACCACTGATGAGAGGCCTGCCTGGGGATCAGCTCCCTGCTCAACACCTGAACAGGAACTATGCCTTGGTGATTCGTGTGGGCCCCGCTTCTCCAGACACTCCAGCTCAACAACCTGTAGTCTCCATTTTGTCCTGCCTGTGTATTGGGCATTGTGAGTAAACATCAGGGTAGCTCCCTGCAACAACAACTAAATCTAAAGTGTTGTCATCTGATTGTCTTGTTGTTTTTTCTTTCACTAACTGAGCCCCCCCCCAGCTCTGGATTTCAAGTAGTGTGTGTTGTGCATGTTGCTTTTTTCCATCACAGGGCCCCAACCAGCTGCAATGTTCCTGGCTAGCCCACCATTTTCCTACCTGGGTACCCAGAGTTTGTGACTGTGTGGGGACTTAAAGTGCATGCATAACTGTTTGATTAATATAGCCTTTAAGCCAATCAACCTGATTCCGCCCCTTCCTTGTTCAAGTCCCCTGAATAAATCAGATCTGACTTTTTTTTGCTGCATTTAACCTGACTGTGGTTCCAGTTTGGGCCAAGAGTACAGTACTGTTGCTATTTACTGTGCATAACTTTGTTTTACAGGTTGTCCCCAGGATCGAGCCAGAGGAACCAGCCCTGGTGGTAAATGCAAACAATGTGGGTACTGGTATGGTGTACAAGGGGTACTGTGAAAGTGATTATCATATATTGCTCAGGCCACTAGAAGGGAAAAGGGGGGGGTACAGTGTCCTGGAGGTTAGTACTCAGGTTAGTTTGACCACTACTAACCCTGATCTCCAGATGGAGGCACCCATTTCAGAACTTATGCCCCTTAATCTGCTACTAGCAGTGCAGGCAGGGGTAGTAGCCCTTGGATTAGCGCCACCTAGGGGTTACATCTTGGAGGCTCACTGCTGGGATTTTGTGCCTTCTAGTGGCCAAAGATTATGAATTATTGTTAAAGATTAATGGCTACCCCAGTAGAAATGGCTGTACACCAGTTGGTGGGGTGGTGTACTGGGCAGGAGATCGACCCCCAAAATGCTCTGCTTATACTGGATGTTCCCCTGGGTACCAGTAAGGACACTGTAGAGGGAGCACTCTCCAAAGTTTAATGTTTAAAAAACACTGTGGTGGTGGGTCGACAGGCTGATTTGATCGCGAAAACTTTTATAGCCTTGGTATAGTGTAGTGACCTCGTGGACAGCTCTAAAGTGCCACAGACTATTGCCTCAGAAGGGGTCCTAGCCACCTGGAGAGTGATAACAAAATACAGTAAAGACCCCGGGGAGGATTAGCTCCCACCATTATCTGAGACTTTTAAGAAGAAATTTGCTAAGTTGTTACTGGAGGAAGGAAAAACTGTAGAGGACTTTAAGAAACTATTCCTGCCACCTGGGGGTGTTCCTTCCTCAACATCCCCTCACACTCCAGCACCTGTTACTGCCACACCTTCTGTGCCCATGCTGGCCCCTATATCTGTACCCGCCATTAGTCACGACTCGTATCGCTGGCTGAGGATGTTTTCAGGCACCATCCCTACACCGCAGGGGGAGGACAATTGGGAGACTTGGATAGTCTATGTTGCCCCTCAAATCCAAGAATAGCAATGCCCCAAACCAGAGAAGAGGAGAAGGTTGGTTGAAAGCCTCAAAGGCCCCACCCAACTTACTATCCATGCTACGCAGAGTAGTAATCCAGAAGCAACTGCTCAAGATTTTTTGAATGCATTGGAAAATGTGTATGGGAGTCCCAATTTGGATGAGAACCTGTGGGATAGGGTCAAAAACACTCAGTAGTACCCAGGGGAGCCCTTATCCATGTATGTACCTCGACTCCAAGTGGTGCTACAGGAATGCCTAAAGAAAGGTGGCTTGGACCCAGCTGTGTTAGATCAGAATAGGTTGGACCAACTCCTCAAGTCAGCCCTATTCTCTGAATTATTGCTGCTCCAACTACGCCTTGCTGCTTGGTTGGATGCGCCTCCTACCTATGATGACTGAAGAAGGAAATTAGGAGGATTGAGAGGAGGCAGCCATGTGGGGGGGCTCCTCCTGTATCTGCTGTTGCTGCTGCCCAGATGACTGAGGATACACACGTGAGTGATGCTCACGGGTGAAATACAGTGCCAGTTGAACATTGGGAGGCTAGCAAGGACGCTCCACCCTGGGGCAAGATACTGCGAGAGGTCCGAGAAATGAGGGCTACTGTTTCCCTACAAGCCTATTCCAGAGATACAATGGGTCCAAACCCCGCTCAGAGTGTGTCCGCTTTGGGGGTGGGGGTGCACTCCCAGGCATCCCCTGTTGACAGCAGCTCAAAGATTGATGAATTAACTATGGAAGTGAGGGGATTACTGAGGCGTCTCCCCATGCTCACCACACACCAGACAGAGGTTGAATCATGATTTTCTGTTGGTGGTACCCCCGCCTCAGCCCCCAATGTGATGCCTCGGCCACGCCAGACTCTAGAAAGCATACTCTGTCATAACTGTGGGAAGGAGGGGCATATGAAGAAAGAATGCCGGTCACCAAAAGACTTAGACAAGGTTGTATACAGACTCCAAGGGGAGCTCCGGAAAGTAAAACCATGGCCGAGGGGTGCTGGAAATGACTGCAGTGAAGGCTCAGGAAATCCCAACTCCAACTTCTTTGTGGCTAAGTCGTTTGTACCAGCCCCTACTACTGTCCCTCCAGATTGGTCCAAGATAGTGAGCCCTTCAATGGAGACTAATGTGGCTGTGAATGGTATTCTTACTCGCGCTGTGCTTGACAGTGGGCCTCAAGTGACCATTGTGTTTCAGGACTGGTATGACAAACACTTATCTGATGTGCCCTTACAATCCCTGGAAGGCTTACATGTGTGGGAGCTGAGCGACAAGTCTTATCCATATCTAGGATATGCCCGCCTCTGGTTGTCTTTTCCTGCAACTGTCACTGGCATACAGGAGCAAGTAGAGACACTGGCCCTAGTGTGCCCCCCCCCACTGGACTGTATGATGGGGTTCCACTGTTAATTGGAATAAATGCCCACATGTTTGGGAGACTAGCACAACTCTGCCATGAGAAACAAGGGCAGCTGACTGGACGGGCCCTAAGAATTCCAGCCTTAGTACAAAGGGCTTATGATTGCCAATAGAGACCTGATGAAGTTGACCCAGATGAGCCAATGGGGATAGTGTGGAAAAAAGAACCTGACTCCTTGGTATTGGCCCCCAAAGTCCAGTGCCCAATCCATGGAGAAGTCCGCCTAAAGAGAAATGTAAAGAACAAAATATTAATGTTGGATGCACCAGGAGATGGAAAGTTGCCAGAGGGATTATTGGTCAAACCCAGCATCTTGCCTGCTCATGCCCACGCCTATGCATGATGAGTGATGGTCCAGATTCAGAATGTGTCAGATCGGGAGATTCGGGTGAACAGAGGATGCACCTTAGCTACAGCACACTGTGCCGACACTGCCATATTGCCCAGCAGTAAGTGCTCTGGCAAGAAGGAAAGAGTGACCCCGGACTTATTTGACTTTGGTGACTCCCCGTTGCCAGCTGAATGGAAGGCTAGAATTAGCAAGAAGCTCACTCAGAGGGGCCAAGCGTTATCATTAAAAGAATGGGATGTGGGGTGTGTCCAGGGTGCAGAGCATCACATATGCCTGCATGATGACCGGCCATTTCGAGAGATATCCCGATGTCTCACCCCAGCAGACATAGATGAAGTGAGGAGACACCTGCAGTAAATGCTCGCTGCTGGTGTAATACAAGAATCAAGGAGCCCATATGCCTCTCCCATTGTGGTTGTGCATAAGAAGAATGGGTCAGTAAGAATGTGTGTTGATTATCAAACCCTGAACCGGTGGACCATCCCCGATCAATACACCATGGCCCCTATACAAGATGCCCTGGATTGTTTGAATGGGAGCAAATAGTTTTCGGTATTGGATCTTCACAGCGGATGCTACCAGATCCTGATGTCCCTGGAGGACCATGAGAAAACAGCCTTCATCTGTCCTGTGGGGTTCTACAAATTCCTGAGAATGCCACAGGGGATTTCAGGTGCCCTCGCCACCTTTCAGTGACTGATGGAACATACGGTGGGAGATATGAACTTGCTGGAATGTCTAGTGTACCTAGACGATGTCATTGTGTTTAGCGCACATTAGAGGAGCATGAGACCTGACTGTTTAAAGTCTTAGACCGATTGGAAGACTTTGGCCTCAAGCTGTCCATTGACAAGTGCCAGTTTTTTCAAACCTCCATGAAGTGTGTAGGGCCCATAGTATCTGCAGAAGGGATAGAGACTGATTCCAGTAAGGTTGAATCAGACTGCTTGGCCCCAGCCCCATAATTTGAAAGAACTACAATGTTTCCTGGGGTTCTGTGGCTACTACCGCAGGTTCATAAAAGACTATTCAAAGGTGATTTGCCCGCTCTTGAATCTTAGCCAGGGTTACCCTCCTACCAACCATAAATATACAAAAGGGGCTGTCAAAGAACCAGAGAAAGTGTACTTTCACACAGATGAACATTTTGGGCCCTGCTGGACCCCTGAATGTGAAGCAGCCTTTCACAAAGTCATTTACCAGCTCACCCATGCCCTCATCCTCACCTATGCTGACCCCATGAAGCCGTATGTGCTGCATACGGATGCCAGTCTGCAGAGTCTAGGAGCTGTGCTGTATCAAGCCCATGAGGATGGTTTGAGACCAGTGGCCTTTGCCAGTAGGAGCTTGACCCTGTTGGAGCGAAACTACCTTGTGCACAAGTTGGAGTTCCTTGTGCTAAAATGGGCCATCGTCGACCAGTTTCATGAATATCTCTATGGGGAAAAGATATTGGTGAAGACCGACAATAACCCGTTAACCTATGTACAGACTTCAACTAAGTTAGATGCCACTGGGCACCGGTGGCTTTCCACCTTATCAGCCTATGATTATGCTGTTGAATGCCGCCGAAAACTCTCTACCTGCAAAATTTACGTCTGGCAATTCCACTGTCTCTGATAGGCCATCCATCCTTGTTGCTCTCAGTGATCACTTTGCAACTGCAGGTCTTGCCTTTGACAACTCACTTGCTTGTTCCTTACGCTCACAACTTAGTGTGCAAAACGATGAATCCATTGACCCCAAACCATCCTTCATGTTTCAGCCTGCTACTCTGAAAGAGGTTGAAGATCTTATACTACAACTGGGATCCCAAAAGAAGCACTGGAGCAGATTTTATAGACCCGTATTTCATAGAGATTGGTTACCAAGTTGTAGCTGTGCCAATCACACATCTCTTTAACTTATCTCTATCATTGGGCACCCTACCTCCCATTTGGAAAACAGCCCATGTCATCCCTATCTTCAAATCTGGTGACCCATGTGACTTAAACAACTACATGCCAATTTCTCTCTTCTTCCAATAGTGTCTAAGTTACTGGAGAAAATTGTGCATACCCAGCTAAAGAGCCACTTAGAATCCAATAGCCTGCTAAACCCACTGCAGTCAGGCTTCAGAGCTCAACACAGTACAATCACAGCCCTTGCCAAGGTGACTAATGACTGGCAACGTGACCTAGATGATAGGAACTTTGTGCAGTATTTCTGAACCGAAGTAAGGCCTTTGATACTGTGGACTGTAGCTTACTTTTCTCTTTCCTTCTGAACATTGGCTTGTACCGACTTTCCTTGAGCTGGTTTGCCTTTTACCTTACAGGCCGGCTACAGCAAGTAAAAGCTGAAGGTGATTTCTCACCTCTCAAACTCTTCTGTGAGGAGTGCCACAGGCGTCCATCCTGGGACCTTTGTTGTTTGCAATCTTCATCAATAATACTGATACGAGCATAAAAGAAGCCAATATGCACCTATTTGCTGACGATACAGTGATGTACATAAGCAGACCAACACCTGAAGCTGTATACTGTGACCCCCAATCTGACTTCAACCAGCTGCAGATCCAACTCATAAAACAAAAGCTGCTTTAATATGCTAAAAAATGAAAACAATGCTATTCTCGCCCTATATGCAGGCTCCAAACCCAACCAACTCTGGATCTTTTCACCGATTACTACATTAGTTGGTGAACCATTAGAATATGCAACAAACTTCAAATACCTGGGAGTCTGGTTTGACAATCGACTATCCTTCACCTACCTTATCGAGGAACTGACAAAAAAACTAAGACAGAGACTTGGACTATTTTTTAGGATCAAACACCTGCTTACTAAAGAAACCAAGATGAAATTGGTCCAAACTACCTTCCTTTCACTGATAGCTTACGCTGACTTCCTCTATAGCCAGTGTCCGGCCGCAATGCTTACCAAACTTGATACACTCTACCATAGAGCACTAAAGTTCATCACTGGCCTCCCCTTCTCAACACACCACTGTTCCCTATATGCGGCTGTGAGGTGGTCTTCCCTACCTTATAGATGCTAAAGAAATGCTGCACTTTGGATTTATAGAGCTATTACCAAAAAACTGCCCCAGTACATTTTTGACTGTCTTCCGCTAAGTGTGGTAGGTACCGATGCACTAAGAAGTACCGCCTATATCTTGCTGAAAGTACCAAAGGTAAAATTACGCTTTGGTAGGGCTGCCATAAGTTATGTGCTGCCTGTTCTGTGGAACAAGTTGCAAAAAACATTGAAACTCATCATTCCTACCAATCTGTCTGTCTTCAAGACTCTATATGCTCGTTCATTTAAGGAATCCTGCGAATGCTTTCCTTTTCCCTAATCTTTCCATTTGCTATAGGTAGTGCACTTCTATATCCTATCTAGCTTCTTTGTTTTCACCCCTGCCCACTTGTTCTCTTCCATCTTCTCACCTTTAGCTCCTAAATACCTTATTTTTGGTCATTGTGCTGATACCTAAATACTTTTGATTCCCATAGCTATTTCACTACCTACCCCTAATTGGGCAGGAACAGTAATCTATGGTTGCTGAAACTTATACCCTGTTTCAGCACCTTGGCTCCTAACCCCTTAATACTTCCCACCCTTACTGCCCTTATACCTTTTTTGCCCTCCCCTTCCCACCTTCCTTATTGCCCTCAAGGTACTTTATCCCTCTTCACCTGTTGTGCTCTCCTAGTCCTACTAATTATTTTTTCTTTTTTTGATTGTTGGAGATATGTTGTGGACCTCTGCTGTAATATACCTATAATTATGCTTATGTTTCTTGTGCTGGCTCTTGTGTATATACTGTCATCATTTACCAAATGCGTTGTACTGGCTAATACTACCGCTGTCTAGTTAACACTCTTTCTGAATACTGTAACCATTGTGAACGTTGATGTCTTATTTGTATTATACACTGATCTCGAAACTATCCAGCTCTATCTTGAAAATGAGTTTTACTCAGTAATGTTCGCCTGGTTAAATAAAGAATTTGATTGATTGATTGATTGATTGAATACAGGCCAGGACTGAACCATATTGATGCTGATGCCTTGTCATGAAGGCCAGTTTCCAAGAGTGATTAGGTCAGGCTGTCTGAACCTGACGTCCAAGCCTTGTGCCAAAAATTTGACCGAGACGAACAGATGTCTGCAGACACAGTAGACTATTTAGTAGATTGCTTGGGCCCTCCTGATACCTGCATATCGACTGCCGATCGCCACATTTCTGCTTGAGATGTTAGTGTACTACCTCAATTTGAAAATGACAGCATTCAGTGGGCTCAATCCCAAGATCCTGTGATTCAGCCCACTCTTCATGCCCTGCATGCGGGGAAAGATGTGTCCAAGTTGCGTTCCCTTGACTTGCGGAACTGCTCTATTGTTTAAAGAAGGCCCCAGGTTAAAACATAGACTTTGATATAATTACTCGTAGGTCTTTTTAGATTTTTGTTGTTATCATCTCACCCCCCCATTGTGTACTCTTTCCCCTGGGTTTTTATTTCCCAGATGCATTACCTTGCACTTCTTTGCATTGAATCTGAGCTGCCATATATTTGACCATTCCTCCAACCTTGCCATGTCCCTTTTCATCCTTTTCACCCCACCATGTGTATCAACCCTGTTGCAGACCAGCCCAGTGGCACTGAAGGTTGAGGCGCTGGACACCACACCTCACGCCACGCCGGTGACCCAGGTTCGGGAACGAGCCAGGGTCACTAGGGGTCGGCGGGGGGGAGGAGATTGGTCATCTGTAGGACTGCTCTCTCTTCCCAGGGAGGGTTGGGGGATGCTATCGCTCTTGGAGCAGCCTCTGGTGGTGATCGGAGGTGCACAATATGGTGATGCAGCAGATGCATGGGACGGAGTTGCGGCATAGCATTGCCTTGTCAGTCGCACTCCGAGGGGGAAATGGGACCTACACATTAAAGAGAAAAACCCCACTCCTGGGGATAGATGAAGGCACCTCGGCCTCCTGAGCCCGCACTCCTAACTCCGGACTGCCTCCTCTCAAACCGGGATACTTGTGTGCCCATCACTTTGCCCTTGAATAGAGCATCCTGGGCGGATAGGGCGACCCTACCTCCGGAGGGTTTAGACCCAGAGGTGGTGCTGGGTCGCATGAGAGGAGGGGAGTAGTAGTCACTGAGGGAGGTAGTGGCTAGGAGCCTGCGAGGATGCCAGAAAGAGTTCTCCAGGCAAGTGGTGATAAATAAAGTAAAAAAAAAAAAAACTGTTGCAGATCTTTGTGTCATCTGCAAAGAGACATACTTTTCCTTCCAGGTTCTCTCCAATGTCACCTATAAAGACATTAAAGAGGACCAGTCCCAGTACCGAACCCTGTGGTACCCCACTAGTTACCCTCCTTTCTTCACTGTGGACTCTATTTACTATTATCTTTTGTGTCCTGTTGTCCAGCCAGTTTTTTATCCAGACTACCACCTTGGGACCCACTCCAAGGCTGGCTAACTTGTATATTAATCTTTGGTGTGAGACTGTGTCAAATGCCTTGCTAAAATCTAAGTAGGCCATATCCACAGCCCCTCCCTGGTCTACTACTTTGGTCACCCAGTCAAAGAAATCTATTACGTTCATTTGACATGACTTTCCTGCTGTGAAACCATGCTGCCTTGGGTCCTGTGCCCCACTGACCTCTAGGTACTCGACAAGTCTTTCCTTCAGAAGTGATTCCATCATTTTCCCTATCACTGAGGTTAAATTAACAGGTCTGTAGTTTCCTGCCTCTGCCCTGCTCCCACTTTTGTGAAGTGGCATCACATCTGCCCTCCTCCAGTCCTCAGGTACCACCCCATCCTCCCATGATTTGTTAAAGAGAGTAGTCAGTGGCATTACTAGTTCTGCCTGTCACAATCTCGCTCAGCTGGTCAACCCTCTACTCCCAAAGTGCCAACCTCTGAGTATATGATTTGTGTACAGTGAACAGACAAGGTAACCCTCTTGTCTGTTTTGTGAGTTCAAGTCACCTTAGTCTCAACCTCTGAAGGGATTCAAACTGATAACCTCTTGTTAGCGTACCCAATTATCAGGCTCAGATAATTCTGTCTTCGGGGGGCCAGATATCTTTGCTTACGTGCACCCAACCAGGTCTTTCAAATGAACCCTTAGAACTCTATGCAAGACTTGTAGAGAACTTTATCCATTTCCCCAGTTTGGTATACAATAAGCCCATACACAGTGTACTTATAACCTTTAAAAGCTCCACTTAAAATAAAAAGAAATGTCAAGGCACTCCAGCAGTTTCATTTATAAAACAAAATATCTTTACTTTAAAAATATCAAAACAGAACAATAATTACAGAACAAATATATATCCCAACACATACAGCCTTAAAACAAACAGGTAAAAAAGTACAGTTCCTACAATTTATAACTTCAGACTGGTATAGTCTAATGCTTACTTTCTTTCAGTGCTTTGAGGTCTTCTCTCTCAGTCAGAAATTTTCTTGTGTGTCTCTGTCAGGTTCTTTCAGCAATTTAAACACACTTCTGAGCTGGCCTTCTCACGAGGTCACTAACTCCGCCTTGGTGTATCAAACTCTATATTTTACAATACAGGGTTTCCCAATAAAATATTTAATAAAAAAAATATGAGATGACCTCACTGACTTTCCTCTCCACAGGTTAACTGGTCAGAACTGGTTTGTGCTCTACTACACATACATCTCAAACATTTCTTTGATCTAAGTCTCTGTATTCAAAGCAAAAGTGTATTGGCCTCTTTAATCCCGTCTGGACCTTGGAATCTACACCTCAGGTCTTTCTGATGTAATTCAAGGGTTCCCCAGGAAATGTATTTTGGACCTTCCAAATCCATCTGAGTCCTCCCTGGCTCAGACATCAAACCTCTTCAATGTCCATTGTGGCCTCTCTCCAACGCCCCTCCCCACAAGTCCTTCCTGGTAACCATGCAAGTCAAAGGATCTCCCTGAGGGCATTATGAATGGCTAATCTTATTTCCTGGGATGAAAGCAAATTGACAAGGTAATTGCACCCCAGATCTCTGCAATTTAAAATACCTCCTGTCCTCTGAACTTATCCCTGGGGGGTCTTGATGTGTCAGTTCCAGTAAGACAGTAGTTTCCTCAAACTGAGTTTCCCATCACATATTTTATATGTAATAAAGAAATTAATACAGCACTCAACCACAAAGAGCTGGCTCTCTACATTGCACTCCTCCCCACCTAGACTGAATTTGGGAGATCCATCCCCTATATGGGATGAGCTTCCCAAATCAGTTCACTCCTCATAGACCCTAGACAGTCCATCTGAGTTCTTATTTTTGGCTCTGGCCCTATGTATGATTTTCAAATCATACCCTTGTAAAGTAAGACTCCATCTGAGCAGTCTGCCATTGTTTTTCCCCATCTGTGACAACCAAACCAGGGGTTGTGGTCAGTCTGCACCATAAAAAGCTGCCCATACAAGTATGGCTCCAATTTCTTTAGGCCCACACTAGGGCAAGACACTCCTTTTTGACTGTGGGGTATGCTTGTTCCCTGGGGAGCAGCTTTTGGCTCAGGTAGGCTATTGGGTGGTCCCTCCCTTCGCTGGATGTCTGGCTTAGTACTGCCCCAATACCCATGTCTGAGGCGTCCGTCTGAACTATAAAAGTTTTTGTATAGTCCGGACTTGTCAAAACAGGAGTACTGCACAGTGCCTCCTTCAGTTTGGTAAAGGCTTCCTCACAGGCTGGACTCCAGGTAATTTTCTTGGGCATCCGTTTCTTTGTCAGGTCAGATAGGGGAGCAGCCAGGGCACTGTAATTAGATACAAACTTTCTGTAGTACCCTACTATCCCGAGAAAACTCCTGACCTGCTTCTGAGTTTCTGTTCTGGGCCATGCCTGTATTACTTCTATTTTTATCGGGTTAGAACGGAGCTGTCCCCGGCCTACCACATGCCTGAGGTATGCTACTTCTCCCATGGCCACCTGGCACTTCTCGGCTTTGACAGTGAGCCCGGCCCTCTGTATTCTGCCCAGGACTTCCCTAAGGTGTGACAGGTGTTCCTCCCAGCTGGTACTGAAGATGGCAATGTCATCCAGGTATGCCATGGCATACTCCTCAACACCATTTAACACCTGGTTGACCAACCTTTGGAAAGTGGCCGGAGCGTTCTTCATTCCGAAAGGCATTACTTTGAACTCAAATAAGCCTATTGGAGTGATGAAGGCTGACCTCTCCCTTGCTCTGTCCGTCAACTCTACCTGCCAATACCCCTTTGTCATGTCAATGGTCATAAGGTAGGTCGCCTCTCCCAACTTGTCCAGGAGTTCATCCGTCCGGGGCATCGAGTGGGAGTCATACTTCATGACTGCATTCAGTCCATGATAGTCTACACAGAAATGAGTCGAGCCATCTGGCTTGTGTACAAGGACTATGGGTGAGGCCCAGGGACTGTGGGATCTCTGGATTACTCCTAAATCCAGCATCTCCTCCACTTCCCTCCTAATGTCCTTTCGGACAGCCTCCGACACCCGATATGCTGTCTGCCGTGTGGGCATCTGTGTCCCTGTCTCCACATCGTGTGTTGCTATGGGGGTTAGTCCAGGCTTGGCACTAAACAAGGGGGCAAAGTCTGCTAAAACCTCCCTCACTTTCTGGATCTGGCCCAGGGTCAGCTGGGGAGACAATTTTACTGCCTCCACAGAGGACTCCCGCTTACTCTCTTCCAGCAAGTCCAGAAGGAGGTCTCCTTCATCCGTCCCTTCCCCATGACTACACACTGCGAATATCATGTCAGCCCTATTTGCTTACGGCTTCATTATGTTGACATGGTACATCCTTTCTGTCTGTCTATGGTCTGGTAACTCCACAATGTAGTTTATGTCATTTATCTTCCTAACCACTTTGTACGGTCCTACCCACTCAGCTTGCAGCTTGTCTTTCCAGACCGGAATAAGCACTATGACTTCCTGACCCAACATGTATGAGTGAGCTCTGGCTCTGCCTTCGTACCATACCTTTTGTTTCTGTTGGGCAGCTGCCAGGTTGCTCTGGGCTGTCCCCATAAACTCCTTCAGCCTTTCCCTAAACCTTAGGACGTAATCCACAATGGGAGTTCCCTGGATGGTGTGCTTGCCTTCCCAGTCCTCCTAGATCAAGTCTAGAGGCCCACTTACCCAGCGTCCATACAAGAGTTCGAAGGGAGAAAATCCTGTCAACTCTTGGGGCACCTCCCTGTATGCGAACAACAAGTGGGGAAGGTATTTCTCCCAGTCCCTCCCATGTTGTTCAGCAAACGCCCGGAGCATTGACTTTAGGGTACCATTGAAGCATTCCACAAGCCCATTGGCTTGTGGGTGATACAGTGTCGTGCATCTCTGCACCACCCCACACTTCTTCCATAGACATTTCATTAGGTCTGACATGAAGGAACCCCCTCGATCAGTGATTACCTCCTGCGGAAACCCAACATGGGAGAAAATCCCAAACAAGGTATCTGCCACTTTGTCTGTCCTCAGTGAGGAAAAGGCAACTGCCTCTGGGTACCGGGTGGCATAATCCACCACAATCAGGATAAATCTCTTCCCTGAGGAGCTAGAGATATTTAAAGGCCCCAAACAATATCCATTCCCACCCTCTGGAATGGCTCCTCCACTATGGGCAATGGAATCAGGGCGGCTTGGGTTTTCTGGCCCGCCTTCCCTATTTCTTGGCACCGGTGACAAAATCTGCAATACTTCTTCACCTGCTGGGTGAAGTTAGGCCAGTAGAAATTCTGGGCCAACCGCTGCATAGTTCGTGCAATTTCCAGATGAGCAGATAAGGGAATATCATGGGCAACCTTGAGCAACTGCTCACAATATCCCTGGGGAACGACAAGCTGCCCTCCTAGCATCCCTCACTCTGTCTGTACTGCCTGTGTATACATAAGTCCATTTTCCCAATAAACCCTATGTCTGCCATCACCTCCCTGTGCACCGTCTGAGTCTGCCCAAGCCCTCAGCTTCTCTTAACTAGGGCCCCTTCTCTAAGCAGCTGTGAACCCCTCACACCTTCCCAAGGCATGGGACAGGACCCCTTCAGTTGCTAAACTAGGGTCCCTAGCACTAGCATCAGGGCCCTCAGGATCTCTGTCAGTCCCAACCCTCTGACAAGGGGTCACCCCTTCCTCTTTGGAGTAACCCTCTGTAGCTATGTGGTTATTTGCTACTGGGAAAATTTCTACCTTCTTTTTATCAGTCTCCCCCTCTGGAGACACAGGCTGGGGAACCAGCCTCTCAGTATCTAACCCAATGGCTTCTGGGGGCTCAGGGAACTACAATTTTCTCTGGCCGCTTGGCTATGGGTAACTGCACATACCACCCCCTGCTGGAGATTGTTACCCAGGATCACATCCACTGCTAATGTGTTAGCTACAGACACCTGTTGCACAGTTCCCCCTGTTTCACCCCAGTCCAGGAGAACACTAGCAAGTGGCAATGTTTTCTCTTCACCAGTAAACCCTTGTATAGTTACGTATTTATTTGGGATAAGCTGACCAGGCTGTACTAGATCCCCTTTCACCAATGTCAGGGATGCCCCTGTGTTCCTTAACCCCCTGCGTCTATATGCCATTTACCATGACTGGGTACATGTGTTCCCTCATGTTCACTGGCATGCTTCTAGGGACACACAAACAACCCACTTCTTTTCTAGTACCATTCTGCATATTATTGTTCATTGTTTTGGAACACTGTCTGGCAATATGCCCAGTTTCTTTACATAACCAACAAACATTTCTTACTTCAGAGAAATCTTTTCTTTGAAACCTAGGGCTAACTGGTTTCGGTGGAGGCAGTGAGGGTTTTAGCTGCCCTGAAGGTGCGCTTCTCCCTTTCTGCACTGCCACACTCACCCCATTCACTCTCAGAGCAGGTCTGCTCTTGGCATAGCGGTCCGAGAGTTCAGCAGCCTCTTGCACTGTTTTTGGATCTCGGTCCTCTAGCCAGGTTTTTAACTCTGTTGGGCATGCCCAATAAAACTGTTCTAATAAAATCACATTTTCAATTTTATCAACAGAGTTTGCTTCAATTCCTTCCCACCAACGTTTTAAAAACTGACTTTGTTTCATGGCTAGCTCCTCATAACTCATATCAGGGCTTCTCCTGAGCTTACAGAATTTAGCTCTGTATGATTCAGCAGTTAATTCAAACCCTTTTAGTAGTGCTGCTTTTAACTTGCTGTAATCATCACTGTCTTTATTGTCCATGTGACCCAATGCATCCCTAGCTTTTCCGGTAAGTAGCGGGGATAGCTGGAAGCTCCAGGACTCTAGTAATTTTAGCCTGAATACAAACTTTTTAAAAAGAATTTAAAAAGGTGTCTATGTGCTCCCCGACTTTAAACTCCGCTATTAATTTGGAGTTCAATTTGTAACCCAGTCCTGCTGTCCCAGTTAAACCCAAGCCACTTACCTGCCCTGGTGCCACTGGTTGGAGTCGTAGCTTCTCCAGTTCATGTTGCCACTGGTGCTTCTCTCTCCTCTCCTTTGCAGCTCTGTATTCTTGCTCTCTTTTCTCCTCTGCCTCTCGCTGATGCTCATGTACCTCATGGTCCGCCTCCCTCTGTTGTCGCTCTGCCTCCAGTTCCATCCTGTGCAACTCAATTTGCAACTTGAGCACCTCTGGATTCAGGATACTAGTGACCTTCCCCTGCTGCTGTGGCTCTTCACTGACAGTGGCCCTGCTGTCTGCCTCATTGGCTCGGGACCACTCACTGGCCACTAGTTCTGTTACACTCGAGGTCTGGTCCCTTTCAGTCATGGTTGATGACTCGCTGCTCTGGGTATCTGCTACCATCAGGGCCTCTATGAGGTTCTGCTTACTGGCTTTCACCCCAAACGGGACTCCCCTTTCCCCACACAACTGCTTTAAGAAATCTACAGTGTGCTTGCTGTAGTCGGAAGACATTTTCTTCTTCTCTCACTACTAATACTATACTGACTGGCACTTCAGAAAAAAAATTAAACGGGTGGGAACTTAACTGTAAGTCAAGGGATATAGTTCTGTTTCTTTTTGGAAAAAAACCCACTGCCTTTCTTTTTTTCCAAGTGAGCTAAACTGTTTCAAGCTAACACACTGAACAATTAAGCTTATACCACCAAACGTTTTATGCCACTGCTGCCAACCAATCTGTCACCAACTCGCTCAGCCGGTCAACCCTCTACTTCCAGAGTGCCAACCTCTGAGCGTATGATTTGTGTACAGTGAACAGACAAGGTAACCCTCTTGTCTGTTTTGTGGGTTCAAGTCACCTTAGTCTCAAGCTCTGAAGGGATTCAAACTGATAACCTCTTGTTAGCGTACCCAATTATCAGGCTCAGATAATTCTGTCTTCGGGGGGTCAGATATCTTTGCCTATGGGCACCCAACCAGGTCTTTCAAATGAGTCCTTAGAACTCTGTGCAAGACTTTTAGAGAACTCTATCCATTTCCCAGTTTGGTATACAATAAGCCCATACACTGTGTACTAATAACCTTTAAAAGCTCCACTTAAAATAAAAAGAAATATCAAGGCACTCCAGCAGTTTCGTTTGTAAAAAAATATCAAAACAGAAGAATAATTACAGAACAAATATATATCCCAACACATACAGCCTTAAAACAAACAGGTAAAAAAGTACAGTTCCTACAATTTATAACTTCAGACTGGTATAATCTTGTGGTTACTTTTTTTCAGTGCTTTGAGGGTCTTCTCTCAGTCAGAAAAATATTCTTGTGTGTCTCTGTTAGGTTATTTCAGCAATTTAAACACAGTTCTGAGATGGCCTTCTCATGAGGTCACTAACTCCGCCTTGGTGTATCAAACTCTATATTTTACAATACAGGGTCTCCCAATAAAATATAAAAAAAAAAAAAAAAAAAATATGAGAGCACCAGCACCCAGCACCCAGCACTTACAATCAGTCTTTGCACCCCTAACACCTTAAATGGCATATTCCCCCGACAAGGCCCCCTGGCTGCACTGTCTCCCACCCTCGTCCACCTCCCACCCATATCTCCACTGCTGCCCTGCCCCCACCTCCCCACCTCCCCTACCCCTGCACCTCCTACCCCTCGATCTCCTACCTCTCACTTCTCCCATCGACCCCCTCCTCCCATTGTCTTGCTCATAGCTCAAGTCTTTGTACTGGTTATTACATGTCTGTAAGTCAGTGACGTTATGTTTGTAACTAAAAATGATGACCGTTGCACATGCTGACGTGGAACCTTTGTAAAAGAGCCTTGTCTCAAAGGTATTGTAATCCTAGATTGAAATAAATAAAATAAAAAATAAGATGACCTCACTGACTTTCCTCTCCACAGGTTAACTGGTCAGAACTGGTTTGTGCTCTGCTACACATACATCTCAAAAATTTCTTTGAGCTAAGTCACTGTATTCAAAGCAAAAGTGTATTGGCCTCTTTATTCCCATCTGGACCTTGGAATCTACACCTCAGGTCTTTCTGATATAATTCAAGTGTTCCTCAGGAAATGTATTTTGGACCTTCCAAATCCATCTGAGTCCTCCCTGGCTCAGACATCAAACCTCTTCACTGTCCATTGTGGCCTCTCTCCGATGCCCCTCCCCACAAGTCCTTCCTGGTAACCATGCAAGTCAAAGGATCTCCCTGAGGGCATTATGAATGGCTAATCTTATTTCCTGGGATGAAAGCAAATTGACAAGGTAATTGCACCCCAGATCTTTGCAGTTTAAAATACCTCCTGTCCTTTGAACTTATCCCTGGGGGGTCTTGATGTGTCAGTTCCAGTAAGACAGTAGTTTCCTCAAACTGAGTTTCCCATCACATATTTTATACGTAATAAAAAAATTAATACAGCACTTGAGCACTCAGAGCTGGCTGTCTACATCACACTACCGTTAGTTCTTTTAGAATTCTGGGGTGAATCCCATCAGGCCCCATTGCTTTGTCCACCCTCAGTTTCAAAAGTTCTTTCAAAACCCTTTCTTCTGTGAATGGACTGGTATCGACCAGCCTATTCAGAGTGTTTCTCTTGTTTGGTTTAGGTACCTCCCCCTCCTCTTCCATTGTGAATACTGAGCAGAAATATTCATTCAGTATCCCTGCTTTTTCACTGTCACCCTCTACCCACATTTCCTTCCCTTTATTAAGTCTCTGTATCCCTCCTTTGGTTTTTCTTCACTCCCTAATGTACCTATAAAAGGTTTTATCCCCCTTCTTAACAGAGTTGGCTATCTTTTCCTCAGTTTGTGCCTTTGCTTTTCTGACTGCCTTTCCTACCTCCTTTTGCTATAACTGATAAAGTTCTTTGTTCTGCTCATTCTGTGTTTCCTTATATTTCCTGAATGCTATCCTTTTCTCCTTAACCTTCCCTTCCACCTCTTTTGAGAACCATTGTGTTTTTTTCCTTCATTTTGTTTTGTTGATTTGCTTCAAACAAAGGCTTGTTGCCTCTGTGATGGCTGTTTTGATTATTCCCCATTGTTCCTCCACCCCTCCTTCTTGCCCGTTTGCTAGTGCTTTTCTGAGGCACTCTCTCATTTTACCAAAGTCATCCCTCCTAAAGTCCAATACTCTTGTTTTTGTATGGCTTAACTCTATGGCTGTGTTTGTTGTTAGCCATACTGTTTGGTGGTCACTTGTTCCCAGATGGCTACCCACTTCTAAATCTGAGATCCTTTCTCCTTCCCCATTTGAGAGTACCAGGTCTAAGATTGCTCCCTCTCAAGTGGGTTCCAACACTAGCTATCTGAGGCATGCCTCCTGTAGGGTATCAAGAATGGCCCTGCTCTTGGATGTGCCTACAGCAAAGGTACTCCAGTTAACATCTGGCATATTCAGGTCCCTCATCAACAATATCTCACCTTTTTCTGCCATTTTAAGGATGCCGTCTATCATTTCCTTGTCCATTCCCTCCCCCTGAGATGGGGGTCTGTACACAACCACCATGTGGATTGTGGTGCCATTTCCTGTCTCCAGGGTGACCCATAGTGACTCATTAAACTTTCTGCTTACTCTTTAGCTCTGTTGCTTTAATCCCTTCCCTTTTATAGAGAGCTACTCCTCCTCCTCTTTTACCCACACTGTCCCTCCTGTAGATTGTGTATTCTGGTATGTTGACATCCCAGTCATGGTTCTCTGTGTACCATGTTTCAGTGACTGCCACAATATCCAGGCATCCCTCTTCCATCAAGACCACTAGTTCAGGGAGCTTGTTACACAGACTGCAGGCGTTGGTACTCATCGCCTTCCATTTTTTGATGGCCTTACCCCTTTTAGCCCCATCCCTGTCCTTACTGCCTTTTAACCCTGTCCTGCTCCCTACTGACTTCTCTACTTTAGAGAAGTAGACAGGCAGCAATTGGTCCTGCCCACTGCCTTTAAAGATTTGGTGCTGCGGTCCCTCCACAATCACATGGTGCACCTTGGTATTGACAGAACTCTCGACTTGGTGCGATCTCGATTCTGCTGACCCAAGATAGGGGCCAATGTTGAGCACCATGTAAAGACCTGCAGTCATTGCCTGCAAAGGAAAGCCCTGCCTCAGAGAGCTGCCTCCCTTATCAATATTACTACCAGCACCTCCATGGAACTGGTCTGCATAGACTTTTTGTGTTTAGAACCTGATCAGCGGAATACTGACAATGTGTTAGTGGTTATGGATCATTTCACACAGTATGCACAAGCTTTTCCAACTAAAGATCAAAAGGCCTCTACTGTGGCCAAGGTGCTAGTGGAAAATTTCTTCGTCCACTATAATGCCCCTCAGCTGATTCACTCTGACCAAGGCAGAGATTTTGAAAGTCATCTAATCAAAGAAATGTTCTCTCTATGGGGAGTGCAGAAGTCAAGAACCACCCCTTATCACCCACAGGGGGACCCTCAACCAGAGAATTTTAACCTCACCCTTCTTGACATGCTGAGCACCCTCCATCCCAAAGACAAGCCTAAATGGAGCCAGCAGATTAGCACCTTGGGAGGGAGGCCTGACTGCCCATTGATGTCTGCTTTTGGGTCTCTCCAGATGGGGTTCAAGCAGAAAATTACCTACAATATGTACAGAAACTGAAAGCTCAGTTGAACCATGGCCATCAACTGGCCCAGACAATGGCCGCCAAAAGAAATCTCGCCAACAAAGAGAGGCATGATAAAAAAGTAAAGGCTCAAGAGCTTCAGCCTGGAGACCATGTGGTGTTACACAATTTGGGACTACATGGCAAACACAAAATTGCTGATAGGTGGCACCATCTTCCCCATGTAGTAGTTGGAAAGTTGAATGATTTACCAGTGTACAAGGTGAACCCAGAGAATAACTCCAAAGCTGTCAAGACCATGCACCGTAACCACTTGCTACCTATCGGCCAATTGAGGCTGAACCATCAGAGATTGATTCCCCTGTGCCAGTGACCCATGCTGCTGCAAAAAAGAGACAGAGTCAACCTACCCCAGTAGTTACAGATTTAAGGTTTCCCCGCAGCAGGCCCAGAATGATAGTGACTGTCAGTCCTCCTCTGATGAAAGTGAGCTTGACAATGCCTATTACCCCTCCTATGAATTGAGTCAGCTGTTTCACAGTAACCCTATGACTAATTGTGGGGATGAAGCTGGGCCTTCTGGGCTGCCTAACCCCCCAGCTTCATCCTTGGAGCCAATGTGAAGCACAAAGTATTATGTCTGAGGTTGTGGACTCTCTGTGTTTTGTGGAACTGTGTGAATTGCCCGAAGAAGGGGCTGATGGCCTGAGTCTCTCTGGTGACACACCAGAACTTGAAGAACAATGTGAGAGATATGATGCCCCTGGGAGGCCAGTGGATTTGCCTCTCAATGTGGTTCACAAAGGGGTTTATGTTTCACCAAGCTCACTGCCCAAATTGAGCTTGACGGTCAACTCCAGGTTACTTGTTCTTCCCCCTCACCATGGTGTCCCTGCCCCATCCAGCCCCAAGCTAGCTGATAGGAAAGGGTCCCCTCTTACATTGTTTAATGTACAAGAAGTTATTAAATGAATCAGTATTACTTGTATGAAACATGCATAAGTATTGTCAATATGGATGTAGTAATGTGAACTATATTGAAAGGTATAGTGATGTAACAAGCTAATTATATATATATATATATGTCTCATTTATATTGCATTTTTGATATTGTGATGGTACAGACTTAATGCGGATGCCAAGTTTTCTCCAGGCAGGGAAGGGTGTAACCCCCTTACAAATGGGGGTTCCCGAAAAGTCTTCCTTGAGCTTGTCTAAATGCTCACTGCCAGGCTGGTGTTCTGCGTGTTTGCCGGTTAAATGTGATTGCCAGAGAGTGCCTATATAGCCTATGTGTACTGTCTTTTTAAGAGCTGCCTGGGTTGCAGTCATAATTAATCTAAAAGGGATCACTGTTAGATGATGTGCTTGTTTGCTGATCATTTGTTAGAATAGTAATAATATTGCTGTTTGTTCTAACCCACCTACTTTGCAGCATGGACAGTTCTGTTTGTTTCCATCATCTTGGTTCTGGACTGCTGAAATGGGCCAATCAGTACATTTGGGACTCTAAAATGGAGCCTACCTACAGGGGCTTGGTAGGGTCAAAACTTGTAGGAACTGTAGTTTTGGGCTTTTTGCACCTAAAATAACCTGGAGTGGGAGCCCTTATTGTGACTGACAGACAGATCAGCCAACCGGACCTTTTGGATCTTGGGGAAGTCCCAAATTGCTTGCAGTTTCAGTTAGATCTAAGATGAGAAGTGAAGAAGTAACAGCTCGAGGTAGTTAGAGCAGCAATCCATAGTGGATTCACGTGGGAGAACTGTGGAAAGGCCTGAGTTTTGGCCTGCCTTCTGTCCCTGAGAGGGAACTTGTGCCTTTTTCAGACTGAATCTAGACTTGGAGTGCGAAGTAAACCATTGAATTGTGACCATGCTTCTACCTGAAGAAGACCAAAGATTTGCTGAATGTGATTGGCCTGTCTGGACTTCCAGCCACCTCTGAACTCCCGGATTGTGCAGAGACTCTGTAATTGTGACTGGAGAGCCTTTTGCCTGGTACAATGGAATTTCCTTACATGTGAATGTGTTTTGTGCTTATAGTGGGTTGTGCTTTGGTTCTCCATTGTGGTTAGAATTGCATTCTGCTTGCTGGAAGCTGCATTAGAATTTCCTTACATGTAAATGTGCTGTGTTCTGCTAGTGGGTCGTGATTTGGTTCCCCACTGTGGTTTGAA
Source organism: Neoceratodus forsteri (assembly GCA_016271365.2). NCBI lineage: Eukaryota > Metazoa > Chordata > Ceratodontiformes > Ceratodontidae > Neoceratodus > Neoceratodus forsteri. The sequence goes on along the minus strand of CM057453.1, from coordinate 772,320,074 downwards.
CTGTATTCTGCTTGCTGGAAGCCACATCCAGCCCCACAGACTGAATCCAAAATCATTAAATAATAAGTTTGATGAACTAATACTTACCCTGGTGCAATTAAATATTCATATATGTGCAATCACTGAGACATGGTGGCAAGACACAGACACCTGGGACAAGGATATTACTGGCTACACCTTATTACATAAGGACAGAACCTGTGCTAAGGGTGGGGGGGTAGCCTTTTATATCTCTAACAACATTACAACTGGAAATATTGTAATGAGTCACTGGCCTGATATAGAAGCCTTATGGATTAAAGTCCTCCCTAAAACTGGTGAGCATATTCATCTTGGTGTTGTATATAGGTCCCTGTCTATTTCCCCTAGGGACAATGTCCAATTACTCGAATTTATAAATGAGTTTTCATCCTCAACAAATGCTATCTTGATGGGGGATTTTAACTTACCAGGTATAAACTGGAACACATTATACACTAATACTATTACTGAAAATAATTACTTGGAAACCTTTTTGGAGCACAATATGGAACAATTAGTTAAGGAAAGCACTCGGGTACAAATATATTAGATTTAGTTAGATTTAGTCTTAACTAACCTGGGTTCTAGCTTAACAAATATTAAAGTTATTCCACCACTTGGGTCTAGCGACCATTTAATGGTATACTTTAATTATAAAGTTAACCGTAAATTTGATCCTAGCATTATTTCAGTATATAATTTTAATAAGGTTAATTTTGGAGATTTTCGCAACGAAATGGCCCAATGGGACTGGAAATTGGAATTGAACCACAAATCACTTATAGAAATATGGCAGTCTTTAAATACTAAACTGACCATTACTACAAAAAAGTATATCCCCCTAATTAGGAAAATAGACAATAACAAACCTAAAACACTGTGGATGAGTAAAACAGTTAGGAAACTTATTAAAAATAAAAATAGGGCATTTATTAAAGCTAAACTAAGTAATTCTCAAAAGAACTGGCTTGACTATAAGCAGTACTTAAAAATATCTAAAAAAAAGTATTAGAAAAGCAAAGAGTGATCATGAATATAGGCTAGCTGTGAATGTTAAAGATAACTATAAAGCCTTTTATACTTATATAAATAGTAAAAGGGGAGGCGCGTCTGTTATTGGCCCATTAGAAAATCAAAATGGAGAACTACAAACTGATAAAACAGATATGGCTGCAGTTTGTAATAACTATTTTTCTTCAGTCTTCAATAGCAAAACTACCCCCACTAAGAATCACAATATTCATTCTACAATCACATAATATAAGATTGAGGATAAGGAAATGGAGAAATTACTTTCGGGACTTGACCCTAACAAATCGTCTGGACCCGATGGAATCCACCCCCATATCTTGAAAGAACTGGCATTCCCCCTATTTGGTCCATTAGCTGCCCTATTCACAAAATCTCTCATAGAAGGTGAGGTCTTGGAAGAATGGAGACAGGCTACTGTCATTCCCATTTATAAAAATAAAGGATCTAAACATAATGTTGCAAATTATAGACCCATTAGTTTAACATCTGTCCTGAGTAAAATCATGGAGGGTATAATAAAAAATTATATAGAGACCATTATACAACTGGACCCAACACAGCATGGATTTGTTAAATCCTGTTCCTGTATGACTAACCTGCTTGAATTTTACGGTGGAGTTAGTTTGGCTTTGGATGGGGGTGAAGCTGTGGATGTAATTCTACTGGACTTTTCAAAGGCCTTTGACAAGGTGCCACATGGTGAACTTATTGATACCACAATAAAAATGGGACTAGACGGGAACATTACTAGATGGATAGAGTCTTGGTTGTTTGAGAGGACACAATGAGTTTGTATAAAGGGTTACTACTCAGAATATGAACCAGTGACTAGTGGGGTCCCACAGCGTTCTGTACTGGGACCCTGTCTTTTTAATATCTATATCTCCTCACTGACATCTTCATCTAACGTCTGGTTGACTAAATTTGCTGATGAGACTCGCATAGGCCACAAAATTTATAAACTCAAGGATGTAATTACTTTGCAATATGCATTAAATGAACTTGAAAATTGGGCATTAACAAAAAAACTTATGTTCAATACTGAGAAATGCATTGTAATGCACTTTGGGAAAAATAACCCATTAGCCAATTATCAAATGGGCAACAAAACTCTTAAGGCTGTTGAAGATGAGCGAGACCTGGGAATTAGGGTCAATAATGATTTAAAATTTGGCTTACATTGCCAACAAATAATTAATAAAGCTGGGGGTATTCTCCACTGTATTAATAAGCATATCAAAAATACAAGTAGCAGGGTCCTACTTCCATTGTATTCCTCGTTGGTTAGGCCTCATGTTGAGTACTGTGCCCAGTTTTGGTCCCCTGGTGACAGGGGTTCCATTAATGCCCTTGAACGTATTCAGAGAAGGGCAACCAAAAGAATCAACGAAGTTCAGGGTCTAGATTATGAAAATAGACTTATAAAACTTGGACTATACAGTCTTGAATATCGCGGACTGAGAGGTGACTTGTGTCTGGTGTATAGAGCCCTACACGATACTACCTTATGGGACTCTTTAGGACTGGTTTTTAGAGACGTAGTTTATGAAACTAGGGCTCACCCACTGCAATTATTGGTAGAACGATGCAGAACTAAACAAAGAAGTTCTTGGTTCTCCGTTAGAGTGTCTAAAATTTGGAATGGGCTACCACTCTCTGTGGTGACTAGTGAAAGTATTAACTTATTTAAAGCTCGATTGTATATTTTTCTAAGAGACAAATCAATCAAGGGTTATGAATAAATTATATTGGCGAGCAACATGGACTACGGTCTTCTTGGCTCTGACCTACCTATGATACTTATAATCTCCATTGGGCCTGGGCCTTGCCACACTGGCCCAGCCGACTACCCACTGCTCAGAGAATGCCATTGACAAGAGACCTGCATGGGGATCAGCCCCCTGCTCAACACTTGAACAGGAATGACGCCTCTGTGATTTGTGTGGGCCCCACTTCTCCGGGCACTCTAGCTCAGCAACCTGCAGTCTCGATTTTGTCGTGCCTGTGTCCAATATTGGGTAACAGGAGTAAACATCAGGGTAGCTCCCTGCAACAACAGCTAAATCTAAAGTGTTGTCATCTGATTGTCTTGTTGCTTTTTCTTTCACGAACTGAGCCCCCCCTGGCTCCAGATTACAAGTAGTGTGTGTTATGCATGTTGCTTTTTTCCTTCACAGGACCCCAACCAGCTGCAACGTTCCTGGCTAGCCCACCATTTTCCTACCTGGGTACCCAGAATGTGCGAATGTGTGGGGACTTAAAGTGCATGCATAACTGTTTGATTAATATAGCCTTTAAGCCTATCAACCTGATTACGCCCCTTCCTTGTTCAAATCCCCTGAATAAATCAGATCTGACTTTTTTTGTTGCATGTAACCTGACTGTGGTTCCAGTTTGGGCCAAGAGTACTGTACTGTTGCTATTTACTGTGCATAACCTTGTTTTACAGGAGGTCCCAGGGTTGAGCCAGAGGAACCAGACCTGGTGGTAAGTGCAAATAGTGTGGGTACTGGTATGGTGTACAAGGGGTACTGTGAAAGTGATTATCATATATTGCTCAGACAGATGAGGGGGAAGAAAGAGAACAGAGGCAATCTGGCTGCAGCTCCTAGACTCAAGGGGTAGGAAACTGAGGTTTGGAGTGGTATACAGGCCGCTGTCCCAGTGTGAGGAGCTTGACAGGGGATTAGTGTGACAAATCAGAAAGGTATGTAGAAAAAGGAAGGTGGTCATCGTGGGGGATTTCAACTTGCTGGGGGTTGACTGGAGAATTCCAGTCACCTCCAGCGCTATGGAGCAAGTGCTCCTGGATGCAATCCAGGAGGGTCTCCTGAATTGGTTGGTTAGTGTGCCTACTAGACTAAAAAACACTTTAGATCTGGTATTGTCGAATGGGGAGGCAGTAAGGGAAATAAAGGTGGAGGACCCACTAGCCAACAGCGATCACCAAACAGTGTGGTATAATATCATGATGTGAGGGGAGCCAGAGAAATCAGTTACTTGGGTGGTAAACTTCAGGGGGGCAGACTTTGGGAGGATGCAGGAAGTACTGAAAGGGATGCTGGAGGGCATAAGGCAGGAGATGGACGTAGAGCAGAAATGGGATATTATTAAATGGGGGATTACACAGGCAACAGAAGCCTGCACCAAGACACAGAGTAAGAGGAGCAGAGCAAGAAAACCATGCTGGTTGAACAGCGAGGTAGTGGAGGTGGTGAGGGCAAAACGAGAGGTGCACCAGAGGTACAGAAGGACAGGAAAGGAAGTGGACTCGGAGAAGTATGCAAGATGGTCCAGGGAGGTGACCAGAAAAGTGACAGAAGCCAAGGCCCAGAGGGAGCTGAGATTAGAGCAGGAAATTAACAGGGGGTTGGGTGGGGGAGACTTTTTCAGATACATCAGGGAGAAAAGGAAGTGCAAGGAGACAATAGTGAGGATAAAGGGGGTGGGGCATGGATGGAAAAGGAGGAGGAGCAGGCAGAAGCACTGAATGAATACTTTTATTCAGTGTTCACAGAAGAAAAGGGGAGACTATTACCACCATGGGCTGAGAGGGTGGGGACCGGGGGAGAGGAGGTGACAGATGGAAGAACTGAGGCAAGTAGAATCCTAGAGGGACTGAGGGCACTGAAGGTAGAGAAGGCACCAGGGCCAGATAGTATCCACCTCAGCGTGCTGAGGGAGATGGTGGAGGTGTTGGCAGAGCTGCTAGCAGATCTGTACAACACCTCACTGGAGTCGGGATATGTGCCACTGGACTGGAGGATGGCACATGTAGTACCATTACACAGGAGCAGACCAAGGGATGAACCAGGTAATTATCGTCTCGTAAGTCTCACCTCCATAGTGTGCAAACTCACGGAAATGATACTAAAGGAAAGACTGGTGTCATACCTGGAGGACAATGGCCTCCAGGATGTGAAGCAGCATGGGTTCATTTCAGGGAAATCTTGTCAAACCAATCTGATACAGTATTATGACTGGGTGACAGGTGAGCTGGATAATGGTCTTGCTGTGGATGTTCTTTATTTTTTTATTATTTCTATTTCTGCTCCTCCGGTTGGCTGCCCCATTCTGACTGACCACCCCAGCCCCGTTCCCTGGAATATCTGGCTCCTACATTATGCCCGGCCTGGGAGCGGAGTCTGTGGGGAGCCGGTCATCATCCTGCTGCCACCAGCGTTTTCTGCCTCTGGTTATCACCCAGGAGCCCCAGGAGTAGGAGTGCATGCACGTGGAGGTGCGCATGCACCCTACAGCCCCAGTTACGGCTCCTTTCCACCACCCCATGGTGTAACGCCTGGCCCCCTCTAGGCCCGTGCCACTCCTAGCCTCCATTAGGGGTCACCATCGGCCGAGGGGTACCGCATCCTGGAGAGGAGAGCCTGCCTGCCGGCAGCTCAATCCAGCTCCACCCTCCACCCCTGCTGCCGACCTCTGATGACCCAAGCTTGTTCCCGAACCCGGGTCGCCGGTGTGCCGCAAGGTACGGCATCCAGCGCCTCAGCCCTCAGCACCACCGGGCTGGCAAGCGGTGGATGTTCTTTACTTGGACTTCATCAAGACCTTTGATTTGGTGCCTCATGGGCGACTTGGGGGAAGCAAACTATTGTAAGGGTAGGGGCAAAAATGACAAACCAGATTATAAACTGGCTGAGTGGGAGGCTACAGCGGGTGGTAGTGAGAGGGGAGCTCTCAACTCCAAGGCCGATGACGAGCAGGATGCCACAGGGCTGTGTGCTGGGGACAGTATTATTTGAGCTCTTCATATCAGACATTGCACATGGGGCGGTGAGCAAGGTTTGCTGATGACACCAAAATCAGAGCGGTGGTGGATGGAGGGGAGGGATGGAAGCAGCTGCAGGGGGACCTAAGCAAGCTAGAGGAGTGGTCAGAGAGGTGGCAGCTGGGGTTCAATGCAAAGAAGTGTGAGGTCATGCACTTTGGGGCGAAGAACTCAAAGACAGAATACTGGCGGGGAGGGTGAAGTTGGGGATCACTGAGGAGGAGAAGGACCTAGGGGTAATGATAACAAGGACCATGAACAACACTGCCCAGTGCAGGAGAGCAGCTGCAAAGGTGAACAAAATGCTGGGGTGCATAGCAAGGTTTTTTTTTGTCCAGGCGAAGAGAGGTGATCTTGCCCCTCTACAGGTCGCTGGTAAGGCTGCACTTAGAGTATTGTGTGCAGTTTTGGAGGCCATACCTAAAGCGTGATATCAGGCTACTGGAGAGGGTGCAGAGGAGGGCAACAAAGATGATATGTGGAATGGAGGGGAGAGACTATGAGAGCAGACTGGGAGCCTGAATATGTACACTCTGGAGAATAGAAGGAGCAGGGGGGACATGATAGAGACATTCAAGTGTCTGAGGGGAATCAGTAAGGATGGGGCCTTTAAGCTAAGGAGAGGGAGGGACACTAGAGGGCACTTGCTAAGAATAGGGGGATTTAGGAGGGAAATGAGGAGACACTATTTCACAGAGAGGGTGTTAGCAAAATTAAATGCACTACCAGAATGGGTGGTATCATGTAAATCTGGGAGCAGCTTTAAAAGGGCATGGGACAGGGAACAGGGGAGAGTGAGGGTGGGGGATGGCAGTGGGATAACAAAGGGGAGGGGTGGGGCACTGCAAACTAGGGGTGCTAACTGCACACTCAAGCAGACTTAGATAAACTGGGTGGTCTGTTTCTGCTGGCACATTCGTATGTTCATATGTTTGCAATGAAATGGATTAGCACAGGGGTGCACTCCATGGACAATAATGGGGCCATTATTTTAACATAGTTTTTAAAAGTTTAGATGCCTATTCTGAACAAATCAAAGTCCCCTCTCAACTGCACACAGAAAAAATGAATCACATTTTGTGTATATATGTTGTGTGTAATACTGAATTGTATGTGTTTTTATTACTATTTTTAGTGGTAACTGTCACAACCCCATTCAGCAGGTCAGGCCCTCTGCTCCCACAATGCCAACCTCCGAGTGCAGTATTGTGAACAGTTAACAGAACAGGGTAGCCCTCCTGTCTGTTTTGTGGGTTCGAATCAACCTTTGGTCTCAAGTTCTGGAGGGATTCAAACTGTGAACCTCTTGCTAGCATACCCAATGTACAGGCTCAGATAATTCGTCTCTTCGGGGGGGGGCAGATATCTTTTACCTACGGGCACCTAACCAGGTGTACAAAATGAACTGTTAAAAACTCTAAGAAAGACCTCAGAATAAACTCTTATCTTTTCCCAGTTTGGTAAAACCAGTAAGCTTTGTACAGTGTCAGCTTTAACCATATATGCTTCCCTTGTCAAAGAAAGAATTTCAAAGGCACATCAGGTAGTCTCTAAAAATAGAGGTTTACTTAAATAGATACAAATGTAAAACACAGAACCATATACAGTATCACCAAACATACAATCTTTTAAAACAATGAGGTTTAAAGAGTGCAAATTCCTACCAATAATACACTTAGACCTGCCTACCTAATGTATGCTTATCTTCTTATAGTGTTGTAGATGTTTATTTTTTCAGAGTCCAAACATGTGTGTCTGTAAAGGTCTGTTACAGCATAATTAAAACACTGTCTTGACCCTGCCTTCTCCATGATGTCACCCAGCTCCTCCTCCTCTGTTTATTAAAAATTATACAATCAGGGTGTCTTGTGTCAGGAGGTAAATTAATAGGTGACATCAGCAGAAAAAAATTGTTTCCCCATATGACTTCCCAATTAAGTCTGCAATTTTCCAAGTCCTTTCTTTAATCCATGAGCAGCATCCTCTCTCAAGGACGTCAAAGGACCTTGTATGACTTGGCACCACAGTGACATAACCTGTATTCTTTTTCTAAACATCATAAAAGTTTATAATTCTCCAGCCTAGCAGCTGGCAGCTACAATTAAGCTAGATAAACAGGAGATCCTTACTTTGTCTCTTCTAGCCTGTAATTATCTCCTGGCTTTTATCTTTTAGCTGAAACAGCATGTTTCATGAGAGACACTCAATAACACATGTTTATATTACAAAAAACATAGATTAATCAGAACCAGCTGTACAAGCATTGCAATCCTCTCTACCGAGACTGAATCTGGGGGCTCTATCCCCTGCATGGGATAAGCTTCCCAAATCAGTTCACTTCTCATAGATGTGAGACAACCCATCTGAGTTCTGATTTTTCACTCCAGCCCTATGTAGAATTGTCATGTCATACCCTTGTAAAGCAAGACTCCATCTTAGCAATCTACCATTGTTTTTTCCCATCTGCGTCAGCCAAACCAGGGGGTTGTGGTCAGTCTGTACCACAAAATGCTGCCCATACAAGTATGGCTCCAACTTCTTTAGGGCCCACATTATGGCAAGACATCCTTTTCCACGGTGGAGTATGCCTGCTCCCTGGGAAATAACTTTTTACTCAGATATGCTACAGGGCGATCTTTCCCTTTGCTGGATATCTGACTCAGTACTGCCCCAATACCCACGTCTGAGGCTTCAGTCTGAACTATAAAGGGTCTGCTATAGTCAGGACTTGTCAAAACAGGAGCACTGCACAGTGTCTCCTTCAATCTGGTAAAGGCTTCTTCACAGGCTGGTCCCCAGGTAATTTTCTTTGGCATCCTTTTCTTTATCAGGTCAGATAGGGGAGCAGCCAGGGCACTGTAATTGGGTACACATTTTCTATAGTACCCTACTGTCCCGAGGAAACTCCTGACTTGCTTCTGCTTTTCTGGTCTGGGCCACGCCCAGATTACCTCTATCTTTATTTGGTTAGGACGGCGCTGTCCTCAGCCTACCACATGCCTGAGGAATGCCACTTCTCCCATGGCCACCTGGCACTTCTCTACTTTGACAGTGAGCCTGGCCCTCTGTATTCTTCCCAGCACTTCCCTAAAGTGGGATAGGTGTTCCTCGCAGCTGGTACTAAAGATGGCAATATCATCCAGGTATGCCACGGTGTACTCCTCAGCACCATTTAACACCTGGTTCACCAGCCTTTGGAAAGTGGCTGGGGCATTCTTCATTCCAAAAGGCATTACTTTAAATTCAAATAAGCCTATCGGAGTAATGAAGGCTGACCTCTCCCTAGCTCTGTCTGTCAACTCTACCTGCCAATACCCCTTGGTCAAGTCAATGGTCGTAAGGTAGGTTGCCTCTCCCAACTTGTCCAGGAGTTCATCTGTCCGGGGCATCGGGTGCACGTCTGATTTTGTGACTGCATTCAGTCCATGAGAGTCCACACAGAAATGAGTAGAGCCATCTGGCTTGGGCACAAGAACTATGGGTGAGGCCCAGGGGCTGTGGGATCTCTGGATTACCCCTAAATCCAGCATCTCCTCCACTTCCCTCCTAATGTCCTTTAGGATAGCCTCTGACATTGATATGCTGTCCGCCTTATAGGTGTCTGTGTCCCTGTCTCCACACCGTGAGTTGCTAAGGGGGTTAGTCCAGGCTTGGTGCTAAATAATGGGGCAAAGTCTGCTAAAACCTCCCTTACTTTAAGGATCTGGTCTGGAGTCAGCTGGGGAGACAATTTAACTGCCTCCACAGAGGACTCCCGCTTACTTTCTTCCCTCAAGTCCAGAAGGGGGTCTCCTTTGTCCATCCCCTCCCCAGGACTACACACTGCAAACACCATGTGAGCCCTATTTGCATATCGTTTCATCATGTTGACATGCTACATCCTTTCTGTCTGTCTTCTGTCAGGTAACTCTACAATATAGTTCACGTCATTTACCTTTCTAACCACTTTGTACAGTCCTGCCCACTCAGCCTGCAGCTTGTCTTTCTGGACCGGAATAAGGACCATGACTTCCTGATCCACCATGTACGAGTGAGCTCTGGCTCTGTGGTCGTACCACACTTATTATTTCTGTTGGGCAGCTGCTAGGTTGCTCTGGGCTGTCCCCATAAGCTTCTTCAGCCTTTCCCTAAACGTAAGGATGTAATCCACAATGGGAGTTCCCTGGTGGCGTGGTTTGCCTCCCAGTCGCCCCTGGATCAAGCCTAGGGCCCATGTACCCAGCGTCCATATAACAGTTCAAATGGGGAAAAATCCTGTTGACTTGGGGCATCTCCCTGTATGCAAACAACAGGTGGGGAAGGTATTTCTCCCAGTCCCTTCCATGCTGTTTAGAAAACGCCCGGAGCTTTGACTTCAGGGTACCATTGAATCTTTCCACAAGCCCATTGGCTTGTGGGTGATACGGTGTCATGCATCTCTGCACCACCCCACACTTCTCTCATAAACATTTCATCAGGTCCGACATGAAGGAACCCCCTCAATCGGTGATAACCTCCTCCGGAAACCCAACATGGGAGAAAATCCCAAGTAAGGCATCTGCCACTTTGTCTGTCCTCAGTGAGGAGAGGGCGACTGCCTCCGGGTACTGGGAGTATAATCCACCACAGTCAGGATGAATCTCTTCCCTGAGGAGCTGGGAGTAGTTAAAGGCCCCACAATATCCATTCCCACCCTCTGGATGGCTCCTCCACTATGGGCAATGGAATCAGGGTGGCTTGGGTTTTCTTGCCCACCTTCCCTATTTCTTGGCACCGGTGACAAGACCTGCAATACTCCTTCACCTACTGGGTGAAGTTAGGCCAATAGAAATTCTGGGCCAACCACTGCATAGTGCGTGCAATTCCCAGATAAACAAACAAGGGAATATCATGTGCAACCTTAAGCAACTGCTCACGATACCCCTGGGGAATGACAAGCTGCCTGCCTAGCACCCCTTCCTTGGTCTGCACAGCCTGAGTATACATCAGTCCATTTTCCCAATAAACCTTATGTCTGCCGTCACCTCCCTGTGCCCCATCAGAGTGCCCAAGCCTCAGCTTCTCTAGACTAGGGTCACTTCTCTGAGCAGCTGCAAACACCTCACACATTCCCAAAGCATGGGACATGGTCCCCTTTAGTCGCTAAACTAGGGTCCCTAGCACTAGCATCAGGGCACTCAGGATCACTGTCAGTCCCGATCCTCTGACAATGAGTCATCCCTCCTTCTTCGGAGTAACTCTCTGTAGCTGTGTGGTTGACTGCTACTGGGGAAATTTCTACCCCCTTTTCATTAGTCTCCATATCAGGAGACACAGGCTGGGGAACCAGCCTCTCAGTGGTGTCCACAATGGTTTCAGTGGGGTTCAGAGAACTACAATTTTCCCTTGCTGCTTGGCTATAGGTAACTGCACACACCATCCCTTGTTTAAGATTGTTGCCCCAGATCACATCCACTGCTAAGGTTTTGGCTACAGCTACCTGTTGCACAGTTCCCCCTCTTATACCCCAGTCTAGGAGAACACTAGCGAGGGGCAATGTTTTCTCTTCACCAGTAAAGTCCTGTACAGTGACATATTTATTGGGTATAAGACGTCTGGATCCGTCTGGACATTGTTATTGTCTGGAGACGGACAAACTGGTCCTGCGTGTGCTTTATTGCGCATATCAGGAGGCAATCAACCAAAAGAAGGCAGTATTTCTGTCCAGGGAGATTGCTGCCGGGAGAAACTGACCAGCCTCACTCTTCCGGACTGTTGATAGACTTTTCCATCCTGTCTGTCTGCAGCACGGGAGAGTTTCCTCAAATAAGGATTGTGAGGATTTTGCTCAGTTTTTCTCGGACAGGGTGTCTTTGATCCAGCAGGAGGTTTCTTCAGCCAGCAATACCATTGCTGACAGTAGTTGCCAGTTGTGTTCTGAGTGCATTCTGCCTAGTTGGGGAGAGTTTAGGCCAGTGGAGGTTCGTGAGGTCATTGAGGTGGCAGTCAATCTGAAGCATACCTTTTGTGAACTGGACCCAGTGCCAACGCGTTTCTTAATGAGATGTATTTACTCTGTTGGCCCGATGTTTGCCTCGATTGTTTGGTGCTCCTTGGGTCAGGGTGTCTTTCCAGATGCCTTGAAGGATGCTCTGGTGTGACCCCTTTTAAAGAAATCTTCTTTGGACCCGGAGATCAGGGCAAATTACCGTCCCATCTCCAACCTCCCATTTTTGGGGAAGACTGTTGTGAAGGTGGTATCGCTTCAGTTGGAGGAGCACCTCATGACTCATGAGTTGTACGATCCCTTCCAGTCAGCTTTTTGGGCCAGACATAGCACTGAAACTGCATTAGTTCTGGTGCAGAATGACCTCCTCAGGGCTAGAGACCGAGGGGACAGGACAATTCTTGTTCTCCTTGATCTCTCTTCAGCATTTGATACTGTGGACCATTGTGTGTTACTTCTCCGCCTGAGGGAGTTGTGTGGACTCACGGGCACTGCCATCAATTGGTTTGAGTTCTTTCTTACCAATAGGAGGCAACGGGTTGTGATGGAAAATTTCTCATCTACACCCTGCCTCCTTTTGTGCGGAGTCCCTCAGGGTTCGGTATTGGGTCCAATGTTGTTCGCAGTATATATGCTGCCCCTGGGTGGGGATCATTAGGAAGTATGGTCTGAGTTTTCATTGCTATGCTGATGACACTCAGCTATACTTGTCCTTTGCCCCAGGAACATCAAACGCAGTGGATGTGTTAAATATCTGTCTGGCTGAGATTAATGACTGGATGGCCTCCAGCTGGCTATGACTGAACCCTGACAAGACTGAGGTATTGGTAGTGGAGTCAAACAGAGTTTGTGATGGGATGGCCTCTGACTCTGCAACTGGACTTGTTCTAGGAGCTGCGTCATTGATGGCCTCCTCTTGGGTGTGAAATCTTGGTATGATTCGTGACAGGAACCTGTCAGGAACAGGTTCAAATATCTTCCGTGGTTCGTTCCTATTTTTTCCATCTTAGAAACATTGCCAGGATTAAGCCCCTTGTTCCGTCTCTGGACCTCCCTACCTTGATACATGCCTTAGTTACTTCTAGGCTTGACTACTGTAATGCCCTCTATCTCGGGGTCTCTGGGGATTTTCTTCGCAGACTGCAGCTAGTGCAAAATGCTGCTGCCCAGCTTTTGACCGGGCAAAGCAAATTTTGTCATATTACACCTGTATTGCGAATTGCACTGGCTGCCTGTCAGGTGGAGAATACTCTTAAGGTGGGTTTTCTCACCTATAAGGCCCTACACTGGCAGGGCCCTGGTTACCTGTCTGTACTCCTGGTACCGCATTTTCACCCGTAATCTCTGCCTTCTAGTGGCGGCTTCCTGACTGTTCCAAGAGCGAGATTAAAATCTGCAGGTGACCGAGCTTTAGTGTTGCCGCCCCGCTCTTTTGTAACTTCTTACCAACTGCAGTCAGGGAGGCCCCACTATAACTGCCTTTAAAGCCCACCTGAAGACTTTCCTATTCCTGCAAGCGCTTGGAGTGTAATGCTGATTATTTGTATGTATTAATCTTAATTTATATATTTATGTGATATGAAATGTTGTAAATGCAGCGGCGCCCAGAGCCTCCGGGATTGGGCGTCTTTTAAATAAATTTGCCTTTGCCTTTGCCTATAAGCTGACCCGGCTCTACTAGATCCCCCTTTACCAAGGTCAAGGAGGCCCCTGTGTCCCTTAACCCTTGCAAATGTACACCAGTCACCATGACTGGGTGCATGTCTTCCCTCATGTTCACTGGCATTCTTCCAGGGACACACAAATAACCCACTTCCTTCCTAGCCCCCTGTTGTGTATTGCTCACCTTTTTGGGACACTGTCTGGCAAGATGCCCAGTTTCTTTATACAACCAATATTCATTTCTTTTCTCAGAGACTCAGAGAAATCTTTTCAATGAAACCTGGGGCTAACTGGTTTTGGTGGAGGCAGTGAGGGTTTTAGCTGCCCTGAAGGCACGTTTTTCCCTTTCTGCACTGCCACACCCACCACATTCGCTCTCAGAGCAGGTCTGCTCTTGGCATAGTGGTCCGAGGGTTCAGCAGCCTTTTGCATTGTTTTGGGATCTTGGTCCTCCAGACAGGTTTTCAGCTCTGCTGGGCATGCCCAGAAAAACTGTTGTGACAAAATCACATTTTCAATTTTATCAACAAAGTTTGCTTCAATTCCTTCCCACCAACGTTTTAAAAACTGATGTTGTTTTGTGGCTAGCTCCTCATAGCTCATATCAGGGCTTCTCCTGAACTTATGGAATTTAGCTCGGTATGATTCAGCAGTTAATTCAAATTTCTTTAACAGTGCAGCTTTAAGTTTGCTGTAATCATCACTGTCCTCATTGTCCATTTGACCCAATGTATCCAGAGCTTTTTTGGTAAGTAGCAGGGATAGCTGGAAGCTTCAAGATTCCTTAGGAATTTTAGCCTGAATACAAACTTTTTCAAAAGAATTTAAAAAGGCATCCGTATCCTCCCCCTCTTTAAATTAGGCTATCAATTTGGAATTCAATTTGTAACCCAGTCCTGTAGTCCCAATTAAACCCAAGCCACTTACCTGCTCTGATCCTGCTGGTTGGAGTCGTAGCTTCTCCAGTTCATGTTGCCTCTGGCGCTCACGCTCCTCACAGTCAGCGTCTCTCTGTTCTCGCTCTGCCTCTCAGTGTTCCCACTCTGTCTCCCTCTGTTCTTATTCCTTCTTCTCCTCTGCAGCTCTCTGGCTCTCACACTCCCCACGGTCTGCCTCCCGCTGTTCCTGGTCCCTCTCCCTCTGGAACTCCAGTTACATTCTGCGCAACTGAATTTGCAGCCTGAGTACTTCTGGATCCAGGATACTGGTGACCTTCCCTGCTGCTGTGGTCCTTTCCTGACAGTGACCCTGTTGCCCTCCTCATTGGATCTGGACACTGCACTGGCAGCTAGCCCTGCCACACTCAAGGTTCGGTCCTTTTCAGTCACTGTCTGTGACTCGATGCTCTGCATATCTGCTACCATAAGGGCATTCACAAGGTTATATTTGGTGGCTTTCACCTCGAACGGGAATCCTCTGTCACTGCACAACTGCTTGAAGTAGTCTGCAGTGTGCCTGCTGTAGTTGGAAGCCATCTTCTTCCCTAAACTACAGCTACTCTGACATGCACTTTAGAGAAAAAAAATAAAAGAGGTAGGAACTTGACTGTACACCAAGTGATATAGTTCTGTCTCCTTTTTAAAAATAAGTCACTGCCTTTTTCTTTCTCTGCAAGTGAGCTGACAGTCTCAAGCTGACACACTGAACAATAAAAGCTTGTAATACCAAACTTATGCACACTGCTGCCAACCAATCTGTTACAACTCCACTCAGCAGGTCAGGCCCTCTGCTTCCACAGTGCCAACCTCCGAGTGCAGTACTGTGAAAAGTTAACAGAACAGGGTAACCCTCCTGTCTGTTTTGTGGGTTCGAATCAACCTTTGGTCTCAAGTTCTGGAAGGATTCAAACTGTGAACCTCTTGCTAGTGTACCCAATGTACAGGCTCAGATAATTCATCTCTTTGGGGGGCAGATATATTTTACCTACGGCACCTAACCAGGTGTACAAAATGAACTCTTAAAAACTCTAAGAAAGACCTCAGAATAAACTCTTACCTTTTCCCAGTTTGGTAAAACCAGTAAGCTTTGTACAGTGTCAGCTTTAACCATATATGCTTCCCTTGTCAAAGAAAGAATTTCAAAGGCACATCAGGTAGTCTCTAAAAATAGAGGTTTACTTTAAATAGATAAAAATGTAAAATGTAAAACAAAGAACCATATATCACCAAACATACAATCGTTTAAAATGATAAGGTTTAAAAATTGCAAATTCCTACCAATAATACACTTAGACCTGTCTACCTAATGTATTCTAATCTTCTTATAGTGCTGTAGATGTTTATTTTTTCAGAGTCCAAACATGTGTGTCTGTAAAGGTCTGTTACAGCATAATTAAAACACTGCCTTGACCCTGCCTTCTCCATGATGTCACCCAGCTCCTCCTCTGTTTATTAAAAATTATACAATCAGAATGTCTTGTGTCAGGAGGTAAATTAATAGGTGACATCAGCAGAAAAAAATTGTTTCCCCATATGACTTCCCAATTAAGTCTGTAATTTTCCAAGTCCTTTCTTTCATCCATGAGCAGCATCCTCTCTCAAGGACATCAAAGGACCTTTAATGACTTCGCACCACAGTGATATACCCTGTATTCTTTTTCTAAACATCATAAACGTTTATGATTCTCCAGCCTAGCAGCTGGCAGCTACAATTAAGCTAGATAAACAGGAGATCCTTACTTTAAGTCTCTTCTAGCCTGTAATTATCTCCTGGCTTTTATCTTTTAGCTGAAACAGCATGTTTCATGAGAGACACTCAGTAACACATTTTTATATTACAGAAAGCATAGATTAATCAGAACCAGCTGTCCAAGCGTCACAGTAACTTGTAAGTTTGTCTACACAGGACTGTCTTGTAAACAGGGATCTTTCCCCAATGACATGTTGAAAAATAAAAATGTTATCTATGTATCTGATTTGTTCAGAACGGGCATCTACAGTATAAATAAGCATTTGTCGATGCCAAATGTTTGCTTGCTGGCATTGGTATTGGTAGTGCAGGAGTTACTGAGATGCATAGTCAGAGTGGCAGAGAGATATTGAAGAGACAGTGATGTGACCTGTACCTTGTAGAGAATGACAGTGATCCAGGTGTGCCTTGCTGTGAAGCGTTGTACTGTTATTCTTGGAGGGATTGGTTGCTCTCCTAGTTTCCAAAGTGGTGCTCTAAACAAAACAAACAAACCTCTACTGTACTTCAGAACTCCCAGACATAGAACCTGCAAGATATGCTTGTGAGAACTGTGATAATTTAGTAAAGAAGTTTTTTTTTTTTTTACAAGTTTATGTCCCTAGGGTAACACCACTGAAATGCAGTATCTCATTTCCAGTGGGGGTCCTGTTGCTACTTATTTCCACAGCTGTATGAGATGGAGTGCTCAGAGGTTGTCAAGTTGCCCAGGGTCACACAGTCAGTAGTTGGCTGTAGCAGGATTTGAACACTTGCTCTCCTAGTTACTAAAATGGTGCTCTAAACAAAGCAAGCAAAGTTGTACTGTGTTTTGCAATTCACAGGC
Organism: Neoceratodus forsteri; assembly: GCA_016271365.2. Lineage (NCBI taxonomy): Eukaryota > Metazoa > Chordata > Ceratodontiformes > Ceratodontidae > Neoceratodus > Neoceratodus forsteri. The sequence continues at coordinate 772,303,094 of CM057453.1, read as the reverse complement.
ATACAACCTGTCAGATATGCTTGTGAGACGTGAGATCCAGAAGTAAATGATTTGATACCTTTTAATGGAGGCTCAAACAAAGATGAAAAAATACACAAGTGGCAGCTTGCAACGATTACTTTTGAAAGGTTTCAGAATCACTAAGTATCCTGTATAGTCAAATAGCAGGCTGTCCCAAAGCTGTCTCATTCATCTGTCCTCTCTGCCATGAATGTTCACAATACCATATAAAAATGAGAAAATGGCCAGTATTTCAGCAAATCTTTTTTTTTAACGTGTTGCTGTCAATTCAGCATATAAAAACATTATTTTTTTACATTTCTGCTATAATAGCAGAAAAGTAACAATGCAATACTTTTTTTTTAATGCTGTATGGGGTTAGGTGCCAAATCCCAACATGTGAAATCCCAACAATTTAAATCCCATCACTGTTTGCCTGACATATCTAGTGCCTGACAGTAACAATGCCCGACTGCCCAAATCCCGGCCCTGCCAAAATTGGGGAAGGTATAAGTGCAGTATAGTGAAGCAGATGCAATATTCTTTACTGTGCTCCAGGAAAAGAAATACTGCACATTATTGAAGAAAAAATACCCTAAGCAGACTGAGTGTATTCAAACTTAGAACGATGACGTGTCTGACCATCAGTGCCAATTGAAAGTCAAGTCCGTGAAACAATTTTTCACAGTACTGACCGTGACTTTTATAAGAAAAATGTCACCTATGAGGGGCATATGAAACATTTTACATCACTTTTTTGTTCATCTTTATACTTTTTCTCATTCAGTAGTCAAAGAGAATGAATATGGAAACTCCTATCTTTTAAGAAGTGTCATTTAAAAAATGTAGTACAACTTATAGTGACAGATAATACACCCAGACACACCAATGCAATGCTTTATTGCCAATTCATACACCAACAGAAATGAGACATTTTTAACAAAATGCATCTGCTTGCAATTTTTGACTGACATTGTAATTCACAATATATTTTACTTCTCTGCAAACAAGTCATGAATAACTAAAATTCCTGTGTAATACAGTAAGCTTGTTCCAGCACAGGTTTTTTACATATGGTTGAACTTCCACTTGTTGATTCTGGTGGGAAAAAATGTATATAGCAATATCAATTAATTATTTGTGTCGCATCTGAAAGGATTATGAGTTATCAAATCATATACAGTGCCTGGGATACACTCATGATGTCTCTCCTTCTATCCCAAGTATAAGCGTCTGCTTCTGCTATTCCTTTTACCATTTCTAAAACAAGCCTAGATTCAAACACTAGATGTCTCTCTCTCCAGTTCCTGAAGACAGGTCGCTGATTCTGAACTTAAAGGATGCAAACTGGTAAAAACATGCATTTGTCAATGCCGAATGTTTGCAGGCATTGGCACTGGCAGTGTAGAAGTTACAGAGCTGCATACTAGGAATGGCAGTGAAGTATTGAACAGAAACCAACCCCACCACTCTGCAGATACTGACAGGCATTGGGGTGTGCCTTTGGGTCATCAGGCATAATGGCCACGCCAGTTCACCACACCCTACCCTGCAGACACCGACAAGTGTCACGGTTTGCCTTGGGGTCTTTGGCCCTTATACGTACCCCATACCATCAGGAAATATGGTGAGATGGTTGCAGTATAGGAGAATGGGGTGAACTTTGGGGCCAAAGAGTCCAAGGCACACCTCAATGCCTCTCACTGGCTGCAGAGTGTGGGTGGGGTGGAATGGTATGAGCATTTCAGGCAACAATCCCAAGTCACAGCCCTGATGCATCATTCTGTACAGGGTGGGGCGTTATGGTCAGAAACCCTAATGCCCCAGGCATTCATTTGTATTTTCACCATGTTTTTTTGTGACCCCCACCTCACGAACAGTGGCAATATCAGTTTGTTAGCCGGAAGCTGCTTTTGCACAGCGACTATGGCATTTGGCACCACAGGTGCAAAAACACATTCCGAACAGGATGTGAAAAATGACAGCTGTACTGTTCATGGGGAGGTGCAAAAAATGGCAATGTTGAAAATCTGCTGTGAAAATATTTAAAAAACTGGTGAAGTCACGAGCGTGCATAGAAACTGTGCAACACACACCCATAATGTAACTAGTTTGGGGATTTTTTACAGCAGATTGTTAACACAGGCATTTTGTGACCTTCTATCATGAACAGTGTCACTGTGATTTTCTTTATCTGTCCCGAACAATGATTTCCCACAGCGAACCACGCATTTCTGTGCTGAAAGTGTGAAAACACATTTCAGCCATGCTGTGAAAAAAGACAGCTGTACTGTTCATAAGGAAGTGTGGAAAAATGCCACTGGTGAAAATCTGGACTGAAAATATTACAAATTCATGAACTCACGAGGGTGCGTGGAAACTGCACAATGCTCACTCATAACACAGTCATTTTATGGAGTTTTGCCACCAAATATTCAGCATAGCCATTTTAAGACCTCTGCTCATGACCAGTGTCACTGTGATTTTCTTAATCTGTCCCAAACATTGTTTTCGCACACTGACTGCACCATTGTGCACTACATGTGCAGAAACATATTTTGGGTGAGATGTGAAAAATGGCAGCTGTACTGCTCATAAGGAAGTGTGGTAAAATGGCAATGTTGAAAATCTGGCATGCAAATATTACAAATTCGCAAACTTGCCAGCGTGCATAGGAACTGCGCAACGTGCGCTCCTAAAACAGTAATTTCTAGGAATTTTTTCACCAAATTTTCAACATAGCCATTTTAAGACCTTTGCTCATGAACACTGTCACTGTAATTTTCTTCATGTGTCCCATACATTGATTTTGCACACCGACTGTGCCATTGTGCACTACATGCGCGGAAACACATTTTGGGTGAGATGTGAAAAATGACAGCTGTACTCTCATAAGAAGATGTGTTAAAATGGTAATGTAGAAAATCTGGAGTGCAAATATAAAAAATTTGCGAACTTACGAGCGTGTGTAGGAACTGCGCAACGTACGCTCATAAAACAGTCATTTTTAGGAATTTTTTCACCAAATTTTCAACATAGGCTTTTTGAGAGCCCACCTCATGAACACTGGCACTGTCATTCTGTTAATCAGTCCCAAAATGTGATTCCACGCAGTGACCGCGAAATCACCCTTCGGGCCTGATTAACGCCATGACAGTGACATAATTCATGAAGAGGGGTCCCAAAAACCTCATGTTGAAAATTTGGTGCAAAAATTCTAAAAAATGTCTGAGATATGCATCAAAGTTGAAAAAATCCTATATATTACATTATACAGCTTACTGGCATTTCCTCAGTTAGCGGTCGGCTTTGAAGAGTACAGATGTGTTCCCGGTCTACCGAAGATCTTCGCACCAGAGTCTGGAGGTAAGTAGGGGGTGAGGGGGTGAGGGGGGTGTGGGGAGGCAGGGTGTGCAGTGGGTGGGCATAGGTGGGGGAGGAGCCAATGAGACCGCGAGGGACCATTTTTTCCTTTAGGGACTTTTTTTTTAAAGGAGGATGAGGCGGGACATTTGCCACACTGGGGTGGACTCCCAGCATGGCATCAGGAAGGCTGCTTGGGGGCTGGAGCCAACGGGGGATTGGGCACCCCCGTTGGCCGTAACAGTTTCTGCCACGCTGGGGTGGTCTCCCAGCGTGGCACCTGGAAACGTTTTGGGGGGGCCTGGAGACATAGAACTGATGGGGGATTTGGCACCCCCATTGGCCATTACATTGTTTGCCACATTGGGGTGGGCTCCCAGAGTGGCACCGGAAACTTGTTTTTTTTTGGGAGGGCCTGGAGCCAACAGGGATTGGGGCACCCTTCTCGCCACAGTGTAAGGGGCCAGGGGAGCAGAGCATGAGCATGCAAAATGCAGTGCTTGCATGTCTGCGTGTTGGTGGAGGAGAGCACTGCTCACTGAAGCGGAGCTCTCCCTTTCAACTGTATGTCACTGCATCTGGAATCTCGGATGATGACACTATGTTTCTTGCACATGCGTGCAAGCAAACATAAAAAGGGAGCTTTTGGGGATGTCCAAATTATTTTGCATTTCTTTGATGAACTGTATCCTTTAAAACATTGTTCTATTCTATGCCTCCTATTGCTATATATTATATTCCCGGTAAGTCTTCATTTATGTGCCTGTACCCCAGCCCACCCCCAAATACACACACACAGACACACAGGGACACACACACAGACACACACCCATACCCATTTTACAGTCTGAGCAAAACATTTTAGGTGGCATTACACAAATTTTACGTGCATCCTAGCTCTCTTTTTTGGGGAATATTAATACAATATGTTGAATATTGTGACCCCTATTGGGTTCTGGCTGAGAACTGTGCCTGTCTGAAATAAAGAAAATCCCAGCAGCTGAGATTTTTTTGGGGGGGAAGGGGGGAACAAAACAAAATTCAGATCATTGGCCTATGGAGCAATCCATGATGTTTCAAATTTAAGTGGCCTGCGGATGGTGTTTGAAAGCACACCTGCACACAACAGGTTTCACTGACAAACCCAGATTACATTGGTGGCACTGGCATGTGGTTTTAATGGAGAATTCATAGAGGATTCCATAACATGGCGCTGCGCACACAAAAGACTGGTTGCACAGAAATAGTTCACTGCAGATTTTGAACTGGTGTGTCTACCATTTACCCATTCCAGTATTTGTTAAATTAGGGCATTTTTAAAGAATGACGAATGTTGATTATTTAAATAAAAGGTTACAAAATAACACAGGTAAATTCTTTATTAAGTCCAGCTGTTTGATTATTAGCAAGAAAGAAAAACAATAACCTATGTAACAAAAAAGGATTCAGTACACTTACAACCTTGACGCCTATTTGCTGGTCATTACTTATTGCTGACACAGTACAAAGATTAGATAATTAGTAGATTGATTGACACATACGTGTTCAGCTAATGCAAAGTAACTGTGCAGGATGCTCCATTTCCAGGAGCGTATTTAATTTAAACAAGCAGGCAGGCTCCTTTCAGGTAGGGCAACTCAGGTGCAATAAAGAAATGAAATGCAGCTAGACTAAATGTTTTCTGCATGAGAGGGGGAAGGAAAACGCCTGCTTCCATTTATGACCAGGGTTCGACCTTAACATTGTTTTACTAGCCCTGAACCTAGTGCAAATTGGACAGGGCTAGTGCAGCTAACCCTTTACTTGTCCATCTTGACTAGTGCAGATTTTTCATGGCAGTTAATGAAGTTGAAAAAGTCCCTGCTTTAGAAGATTGCAGTCCTTGTGCTACTCTTCCTCAGTGTTCCAGGTGGCCTGGTGTGATTAGTAGCTCATTAAGAGCTGAAATTATCTGGCAGTTCAAGAGGGGGATCCAACATCAGACTCAATGTGAGTCATTATCACTCAATTGTTAGGACAGTCAACTAGTGTGAATGCTGTGATCAAGGGTAGAGTGGTTAAGTTACTAGCTTCCAGTTTGCTGAACTTGTCTTTGATTTGTCCCACATTATTAAGACCAGTGTGCCTCATTTCCCAACCTTTTGAGTGCCTGTATCTAACACTGCAGTGACAGAATGCTATCATGTATACCCTGTCTGCTCAGCCAGGTGATCTATCCACTCTATACTTTCTCGGGACACCACTGCAGACTAGGCTTTGAAGTGGCCATTCACAGACCTACAGCTGACATTACTGACTAGTGTAGGGGTTCACAGCTCCTCTTAATGGATCACACCAGTCAATGCCATCAATGCAGTACCACCCAGCATGTCATTTCATCCTAAAAACAATGCTTTGGAGCATGTATGATACAAAGCAAAACCTTATTAAAATATATAATTTGAAAGGTTAAAAAAAGGTATTCCTGGTGTGCCTAGATTATCCTGTATAGAAAGAGAGGTAGTACAGCATCATGCCTGTATACTGCTCCCCTTTGACTGATGAAAGGACACTGTTATGCAAAAGCTGTTTGTGTTAGGGCAGAGCATGTTAAATCAATATTTTTGTGCCTGGTATATATAAACAGATATGTCAAAGTTTACTGCATCCCAAGCCCCCTGTGTTTATTTAGCTCTCTCCAAAGAAATCCTAGAATGTTCCCTGGCTCACTTCGCAGTGTAAGAAAACTTCTAGAACTGCAAGCCTGGTTAATCACAGGGTGGAGGATGAGAGTGTATTTCTCTGCCGGATTCTGTACATTGCCCTGCAGGTCAGGGTGGGACTGTAGTGATGTGCACCACGATGAGGTTGGCTATTGTGTGTACAGAGCTAGAACTGCCTGATTGAACATTTGCTATTATGGTATTCTCTGGTTTGGATTGAACATTTGCTATTATGGTATTCTCTGGTTTGGTGAGAAGGGTGTGAATAAAGAGGAAGCAAGGAGAACATGGTAAAAAAACAATGGGGGTACACACTGCGAGTGATTGGACTGCAGTCTTTTTTTTTTTTGCTGGGGCAGGAAGCAATGTGGGAGCAGGATAAATATGCAATAATCAGAGTATTTCTTGGCTTGCATTTTTCCTGTATAACCGATCAAAATTAACCATTATTATTGTGGGATAGTGTAACCATCTGAGGGCTAGTGCAATTTTAAATCAACTTGTCCATCTGGCTAGTGCAAAAAAAAACTGAAGTTGACCCCTGTTTATGACTTAGGGGAATGGCTTCTCATGTTTCACTCCAGTGCTTCTTATCTCAGGGGTCCTTGTTATGGTCATTAACTCTGGCTTTCTTTTACACTAGGAGCAACTATAGCAGAGTTTTCTCGTATAGTAATAATCCTTGTACTATCTCTTATTTCAGTTTTTTATAAGTTAGGCAGCCTTTTTCATATAGTAAGCCATCCAAATGTATTTCTAACATTTAAGTGCTGCCAGTGCATCCTGATGGGTCATTCTCTAAAATATGGATATATTTACAACGGCTCTCAGCAAAGCTTTCCCAATTTAGTCACTGCAACACAGAATGCTGACAGAGAGAGGGAGGGAGAGAGAAAGAGAGAGAAAGCTTTTTCATAGTGCTGCATGGGATTCTCCCCCTCATCTTTGCAACACTACAGTGAATGGTTAAATAGCAGTTTTATTTCTCAAGCAGCTAGTTTTAATGGCATTTGAGCCCACTTTAAAATGGAACAGCAGCATCATGCTTTACTTTGCACGCTGTGTAAAATATTTAGTTTTCAAGAGCCTTTTTAATTCTACCAGCTTACAGTCTCAGGCAGGACAGCTTTGGCAGCATTCTTAAGGTCACCATGAATGTTTGAATTAATTTGTATCTTTCCTCCACATGAGGAGAAAGAAAACATATTTGTTCGTTACTTAAAACATTTGCAGTTCACATTTCCCTCTAGCCCTTTATTTGGGAGAGGAGGAGGTATAATTACCATCTCAGTGTCTGAGCTTTCTTAGACAAGGAGACATTTTACATAGCAAGCTATTTCTAGTGCATTACAACCTAAACAGAGAGCTGCCAGCACAAGGAGCATTTTATTATATGCTGTAGTAGGGAGTGGCTGTCCATATAATAACGTAATAGAACGAGTAATGAAGTCTCTAATAGATCAAGATTGTAAAAAAATAGGAATTTATGATTCAAATCAGCATGGGTTTACTCCCAAGTATTCCTGCACCACCAATCTGATATCTTTTTACAATAATATAAATACTCTACTAGATGTGGGTATCCCTATTGATGTAATTCTTTTGGACTTTAGTAGAGCTTTCGATAAAGTCTCACATGAAAAACTCATTTCTAAAATGCACAATCTAGGTTTGTCACCTGATATTGTCAACTGTACCTTAAACTGGTTGACAAATCATTCTCAGAGAGTCAGAATTAATGATATCTTGTCTGATTCGGGTAGTGTGACAAGTGGTGTACCACAGGGGTCGGTCTTGGGACCAACATTGTTTAATCTCTTTATCAGTGATTTACAAACAGGGCCAAATAACTTCATGGTTAAATTTGCAGACAATACTAAATTGGGGGGCAAGGTTAATAATCAAGAAAATATTTCTGCATTAAAGAAGGATTTGGAAAAATTAACACTTTGGGCAAATGAAAATCATATGCAGTTGAATCAAGACAAATGTTTAGTAGTGCGTTTCGGTGTAAATAATCCAAAAACAATATATCGTATAAATGGACTACCACTTCACTCATCAAATTGTGAAAAAGATTTAGGGATATATGTTAATAATAAACTTACATCAAATGATCACTGTGTTAGAACTGCTTGCTTGACCAACAGACTTTTGAGGCAAATAAAACGCACGTTTGTTAATCGCACTGAACAATGCCTTATTCCATTGTATATGGCGTACATTAGACCATATCTAGACTATGGCTCTCCCCTTCTGGAATTCAAACCAAAAAAAAGACATAGCAATTCTTGAACAGGTTCAAAGGATAGTAACTAGAATGATTCCAAGATTAACAAACTTGGATTATCAGAACAGATTATAAGCTACTGGTCTCTTCTGTCTTCAAACTAGAAGATTAAGAGGTGATATGCTTATGGTTTTTAATTTAATAAATTCACCAGATCTAATAGAAAAATGTGGTCTAACACTCTCCAAAAGGAGACATGTTCTGAGACTGCATAATAAACAGCTTGAAGTAAAAAACTTATAAAACCAGCAAAAGGGGAAACTTTTTTCCAATAAGAGCATCCATTGTATGGAACACCTTGACACAAGAATTGGTAGAGGCAACTAGTGCCACTGTCTTTAAAAACAAATTAGATGTTTGGTTGAGGGGTAATAGATAAATAATGTCCCACATAGTGTGAGGAACAGTCTCGATGGGATCTGGCCTTCTTCAGTTCTTTTTATACCAAGTAATACCAAGTAGCTGCTGTGCAGGATGCTCTGTTTTCAGGAGAGCATTCCATTTAAAGGAGCGGACAGGCTCCTTTCAGGCAGGGTATCTCTCATGCAATAAAGAAATGAAATGCTGCTAAACTAAATATTTTCTCCATGAGAGGAGGAAGGAAAACACCCACTTCCATTTATGACTTAGCCTAGAGGGGAATGGCTTCTGATGTTTCACTCCAGCACTTCTTATCTCAGGGATCCTTTTAATGGTCATTAAATCTGGCTTTCTTTTACACTGAGAGGCACTGTAGTAGAGTTTTCTCAGACAGTAACAAGGCATTGTGGGGGATAATCTCTGAGGCACTCCACACTCCTTACACATGGGTTATGTCCATCTGATAGGTTGCTTGATGCACATTTGACTTCAAAGAAGTCCGACCCCCTTTCTCTGTGATGCTGCCTCTCCAGGATCAGTTTTCAGTGTGCATCAGTACAGGTTGCTGCACACAAAATCAGCTCCCTAGAAAATCAACATTTCACATACAAGGAAAAGGTAAGAGACCACGCTAATACAAGGAAAATTATATTCAGCAGTATCAGCTAGCTAGCTTGCAGTCCGTATGATGTGTTTGCATCGCTATTTAAGACTAATAGTTAGCTATCTCAGGAAGCAGGCAACATTGCACTACAATGTGCCAAAAAAAGCTTGTAATGTACCCAATCTAAGGTATTGATCATACCATGTAATTGGTTACTTGCTTCCCAATTCACAGCCCCTAACCCTATTCTGCACTGCACACCAAGTAGCAATACTTCCATGGTTATTCCTTGGACTCCCTGCTAGTGAGTCTAAGATGATAAGAGAAAAGAAATATGAGCAGGCTTCTGTGACCCCTGCTAGTGGTCCCAGTGTAGTTCCTGCACCCACTACTGCATACTACTGGGCAGAGAACCCCCTATGACTCCTGCTAGCAGCCATAGGGGTAGTTTTCTCAGGGATGCCTCACATTACTCTGCTGCCTTGTAATCCATGAATGGATTTTTGCAAAAATATATTGCTCCTACATTACACCCCTCATTTTGGGGGAAGAAAGCATGCTTCTCTGGTGTGCAGTCCATTTGCAGTTAGCCCGTCCAAAAAGATTCTGGTTGATGCATGTTTCCTCTCCCTAGCAAGATCCTAACTGAACTACACAGTGACTGAATGACTGGGCACAGTAACTGATTATCCTTGGGGGCAGACAATAAATGATGACATTATCGCAAAATAAAACTGGTACCCCTGGTAGCAGTACCTGTGTTCAGATGTACTGCAAAACATTTCAACACAGCAGCTCCAGAGTATGTTTCGACAGATATGCAACTGTTTAAAATTGCAGAACTGGCAGTCTTGGAAATGTTAGCACTGCAGCATCTACTAGCGTCAGTTGTCTAGAAAAATATTAGCTGAGAAATTGCTAGCACAGTATTCAAATTATAAACATTATCACATCATACAGGCATAGAGATTAATAGCTATCTGAACACTCCTGCTAGTGGTGCCAGGAGCTAAAAGCAATATCTGACCCACATAAAAGAACACAGAATCTATGCAATGATTTACAGGAGGTAATATAATATATAATCATCCTGGTTCCCTTGCCAGCAGTTCCTGAGTTGTATTATTCACCAGCAAGAACTTGATGACCCACTAACATCACTAACTTGTAAAAAGGGTACTCACAAACTCATCCAGAAAAGATTCCTTGCATTGGAAGGTGCTTAAAATGCCCATGCTGTATTCAGCCATTCCTCGAATTCCGTGGCAGTAAATAAAAGCACCGGCAACCAATTCATGTTATTTTATATCCAAAAACACTCCCACAGAGAAAAGGAAGCTCTAGGGACCAAAATGGAGCCACTCAAATGTTATTTTATGGCATCTCAAACAGCATGACCATCCCCCATGCTTCTTCATAGTTTCCAAATGTCCTGCTCCATGAGAACTGCAAGCTGACTGGCTCTCAGCTCTTGTGAGATCTTGGCTACCATCTCAGAGGAAGATAAACAAACAAGATTTGACTAAATCCAACATATCTTGCAATGGAGAATGGAGCTAGCAATAGTACAGCTTCTCAAGCCTAAGTCCCCTAACTTTTAACACTGACCATGAAGGACAACTGAAGAAACATATTTTAAAGAGCAAAAAAACAAAACAAAACAATGCAGATGATTCTTCCTCAGCTTGCCACATCCAAGGCAAGAATTAGCTAAGAAATTCTGCCCACCTCCCCCCTCTTAAAGGCACATGCCTACATTATCCCAAAGAATACCAAGGCATACAAAAGGGGCCAGAATAAATAAATAAATAAAATATAAAATTAAAAAATAAATAAATAACACAGTACTGTATTATATTGGGTCAATATACAAAGAAGTTTGATTACAATAAAATAGCTATTTGGGAAATAGTGTACTTTAATAGTCATTTCTTTTACTGATATCCACAGTTTCCTTCTCTTAATGGCACAGTCACATATTAATTAAGGAGCCGCCACTATGTACTGTGTATGACAAAGTAGTGCATACTAATGTGAATGCATGACTTAGCCCCATTAATTTTATACAAAAAAAAAGGCTTGAGCAACATAATTTATCACATTTTTGAAATTTAAAGGATGCTAACAGAGCCATGTATTGTCGGAGATCTTTCACAGATGACCAAATAGATTCCATAGCCACAGGAGCACAGTACATCACAGTCTACAAAATAATTAAAGGCTCTCATTCCTTAAATGGGTATATACTCTTGAGTCCCCTTAAATGCTGACCAGAACAAGCATACCACTTCACTAAGGTGCCAGATGACCTGGAGTCCCTGCCAGCAGCTCCAAAGTCTATCCACTATTAAATGAGCAAGTGGCCACTTTAGAACATCAGAAGAACCCTGCCAGCATCCCTGACTGCTAAAATACTATGTAATGTACCACAGTTCCCATTACAATTATAGTAGCACCTGAAGTGCTCACTCAAGACATAACTACACAACAGTTTCTGAATCATTTTCTCAGTCCCTCTGTGCCTCACCTCAAAATGACGTGCTCTCAATAGATTTTTATGGCACATTATGTATTTTAAACTCACCACTTTCTTCTATTAAAAGGTAAAGGAAACTCCTCTATCATCTACCCGACTCAAACACCACAAACCACAAAAAGTAGGTCTCATGAGGAAGAGGAACATTGAGGGACTAACCTAACTTGCCTGTCCAGATTGGCAGCCGTGACACATATCATCACAAGACTCATTGCTGTGATCTCGGATAAGCTCTCCACTCCCCCCTTATCTATGCGGGATTAAGGATGTAGGCAGCCGCCAGACAGTGTAGATTGACAGACAGTCTCTATTGTGAATGCATGACTTAGTCCCAACTACGCTCGCAAATGTCCAGCCAGCACAGAGGGCATTGGTTAAAAGCACTAACCGATCTGCAATTGCAGACCACAATGCGAATAATTAAATATATAGGCAATGATTTGAAAATGAATTAATAATGGGGTAAATACATTGGGGGCAGCACTGTTTCCACAGCGGTGGGCAAGACAGCACAACACTGAGTCCCTCACTCACTCTAGCCACATTTATAGGGACAGTGCACACTTTAATGCACAGGCACAACAATAGCCTGTATGGTGCAGAACATTACTGATTACTGTGCAGGGGAAAAAAATTAAGGGAAATAATAAACAAATAAAACAATATATCTAATCCCCCCACCAACACCGACCGCTCTTTCTATGTATCCTTTCTCAACTTACTACAATGGCCAAAACAAAGAGCGGCAGCCAATGCAATGTGCTGCTAGCCCCACAACAACTAAGCATACCGTGTGCATCAGATGCAAACGATGCACCCATGCCATCTGACCAGGAGGACGCTAGGAAGGACACCAATGAAAACACAAAAGACAAGGCACAAACAGATATGCCACCTGCAATCCCAAATCCTCTGCTGGCCAGGATTTAGACACAGCAACAATTTCCCACCAAAATAATCAACCGATGCAGGTACAACTAGTATAAAACACCATGTGAAATAAAGTCAGGTACCGGCAGGGCCAGAACCCCACTCACCATAGTCGGATTCAGAAACACACTCCGATCTAGAAACAGAGCTGGAGGTGGTTATACAAACATTAACATCCATATGGTGTTTGCCTGATCAGATGCAGCCATGAGTGTGAAATACAATGACAAGGGTGGGGTTTGTCACACCAGCTCCTACCCCACTACCCAAGCTAATCCCCACATCTTAATGGCACACTGTCCACTCGATTTGCCTGCTAATAATGCCATGCACCCTTGAGTAGCCTCTACATAGTGGCCACTCCAGTGGGAAGCCTAGAAAAGTGGTACATGCAAGAATAAAAAATGGCCATAAACATTCTGGAAATCAGGGCACTGTCCTGTGCATCACTGCAATTTACAAGGCTAGTTAGAAAAAATACAAATTGCCTCATGAGCTCAGGCAATCAGGTTATCATCTCCTATATCAACAGGCAAGGAGGAACAAAGAGCAGAGCCATGCAAAGAGAGGCTCAAGACTCATTCCTTGGACACAAAAAACACATGTTGAGCAGATCAGCCATATACTTGGCAAGCAGGCTGAATACCACCGCAGATTGGCTAAGTCACCAGTTAATACATCTGGGAGAGTGGAAGATTCATTCCAACATATTCCAAACTATCAACAGACATTGGGGACCAATAAAAATAAATCTAATGGCCACCGACAAGAACAATCAGTGCCCAGATTCTACTCCCTCTTCAGGGATCACAAATCCATGGGAGTGGATGCACTATCAGCTACATGGTCATTCTAAGTAACCTACATCTTTCCACCAATACTACAGGTTCTGAAAAAGATATGCAGTACCAGAACCTGGGTGATAATCATCACCCCTCATTGGCCCAGGAGAACATGGTTCACCACGATTGTGACAATGGCACTAGACCGCCCATGGATACTACCATTCAGGGGATATAGTCTCACCAGGGACCGGTATGTCACCTCAGTCCAAACAGTCTCAAACTAACAGCCTGTCTCCCGAAAAGGAGAGACTGAAACCCCATTACCTCAAAATATCAGAGACATTCGAGATTATTCCACAGATGGTGAGAAGAAAAGGGGGAAAAGGAAAAAAAAATTAAAAAAATAAATAAATAAAAAAGAAATTAATAAAAATAAATAAATACAACCTCTAACATACTTTTTATCTTTCAGCAAGGTCCAGATAATGGACTATCTCCAGCATCCCTAACAGTGCAAGTGGCAGCTATCGATCCAATCTACATCCTAAGAAAAAACCATGGACCACTCCCTGGGACCTCAACTTAGTACCCAGGGCAATGACCAACTCACTATCTGAACCTCTAGAGTCACTACCACTCAAAGGGCAAACACTTAACCCTTATGGTCACTATATGTTCAGCTAGATGCATAAGCAAACTACAAGCATTATCCCACAGACTGTCTTATCTGGTATTTCATGACGACAAGATCAACTAAAAGTTGATCCCTTCCTTTCTGCCTAAAATATGCACACTTTTTCACACCACATGGGATATCAAAATACCTGTCTATATGCCTGCAGACAAGGTATATAGGGACCCTCAACATCATCTGCTAGCCATGAGGAGATTAATGTAAACTTACATCACAAGAACGGCAGACATATGGCGCATATTGGCTTAAGTCTCCCATCACAGAGGCGCAAAAGGCCTCAGATCATACACACACACACAAAAAAAAAAATCAAGGCCATTCCACCACAGCAATAGCCACATCATGGGCCGAGAGAAACATGGCCACAATAGAGAACATTTGTGCTGCTGCTACATAGGCATTGGTACATACATTCACTAAACACTACAGGGAAGATGTAACCCTGGAAGCAGAAACTAACTTTACTTAAGTAGTGTTGTTAGCAGCAAGGTCGAACATAACATAATGGACTGACTACCCACCCTTCTCACTAGGGTACTGCTTTTTACATCGAGACCCATGTGTAAGGAGGGTGGAGTGCCTCAGAGATTATCCCCCACAATGGTAGTTTACTCACCTGGTAAAGGTGATTGTGGGGGTATACATCTCTGAGGAACTCCACAACCCACCCAGGTAGTCAGTCAGAGACAAAGGACTCAAATAAGAGCTTTCAGATGTAACAATCAGCATGCCATATGGGTCAGAAATCTTAGATTTGTATAAATAAGAAATAAAGAGAGGACCCTCAGGGGCCACAGATTTTTTTGGTAAAACATAACAAATGTCTCTGCTATAATTTATTTAACACCCTACGATACATATCACGAAACATTGTGCTGCCTACTTAACAAGTCAAGAGTTATTGGTTACAGATTAAGTACAGCTTTGGAAGAATTCAAACTGATCCTGGAGAGGCAGCATCGCAGGGAAAGGGGTCAGACTTCTTTGAAGTCACATGTGCATCAAGCAACCTATCAGGTGGACACAACCCATGTGTAAGCAGTGTGGAGTGCCTCAGAGATGTATACCCCCACGATCACCTTTACCAGGTGAGTAAACTACCATTTATGCAGTAATTTAATATATATATATATTTTTTGCAGCGTTACAGGTTTTTTTTTTTCTTGCTACGTTCTTTGAGGTATACTTATGTGAGCAATATTACTTATGGTCATAGAGTTTAACTTTTTAGAAGCACCGGCTTGAGAATCAGGGAGACAGAGGCTTGAATCCCACCACAGTCATGTACTCGCACTGTGTGACATGGAACACTTAGTCCTTCATTGCTTCTGTCCATCCACCCCTAAAAATATGAAAAAAACTGGAACCCACTATAAACAAGTTGCTAATCTTGGCAGGGCAATCCTAAGGCAATACTTTCTGACAGCTTGAGAATCAGTCAAAATGTGAGCTCCTGCAGCAGGTCCATTTGTTCTTTTGAGGGGAGAATTAGCAACAGGTTCATGGTGGTCATTTTAGACTACCCCTTCTCAATGTGATTGGCAGTGGTTATGCTTTGCTTTTTTTTATTTGTTAAAAATAATTAAATCGTTTGAAAAGTTTCAAGTTTCACAGCTCAGAAGCACAGCTTACATGGTAAGGCATGTCTAATGCACCCAGTTAGAGTGCATCAAAAGCAAAGACAAAAAAAAAGTATTTTCTTTAAACCATAGATTAATGCAGCAAAGGTAAAAAGATGAGCAGGAGGAAACTAGCTTGATGTCAGTGGTAAAACAAAACAAGTGGGGTGTTGATAAGCTGGTAGAGTGTGGCTGCTGTTAGAGGTAGTGTATGCAAATGCGAATGAGATTTTAAAACAAGAATAAAAAAATATAGTGTTCTTTTTGTTTTATGGGTTGCCACCGTGGACACAGACGGTGGGGGAAATGTCAGCTTGGTAGGAGTGGAGTGAGCGAGGGTCCATTTAAATTTAAAATGGTTGATTTGGTGCTGAAAGAAAAAAAATGTGTAAAGAAATATTCCTTTTGGCTGCTACGATCAGTGGTGGTGACTAGGCAATGCGTGTACTGTGACCTGTTGCATACTGCCCATGGAGTATGCAAATTGCCTACACGTTACCACCACTGATTGTAGTGGTTGCTTGCTTTCAGCTGTATGCCACTGCATCTGAACTGCTGTCATAATCAGTTCAGACATTCATTGGTGAAGTGAGGCCCTGCCTGCAAAAAGGATCAGGGCATTGGATGCGGGGGTGCCACACTTACCAAAACTCATATGGTGGCACTATGTTTCTTGCACATGCGTGCAAGCAAACACAAAAACGATGTTAAAAAACTGCCCCGGCTGGCTCAGTGGTGTGGAGGGCTGAGGCATCATGTCTTACCTCCTGCCACCACGGCGACCCATGTTCACGGTGCAAGCAGGTTGTCCGGGTCAGCCAGGTTGGGAAAGGATCAAGCATCCAGAGGACAGCTCTCCTCTCCCAGGGAGGGTGGGGAACAGAGAATGGCACCTACCTGACACCTAGCAATGGCTAGGTGTTGGCACCTGCATCATGCACTGTGGGGCTCAGAGGCTGAGCAGCTGACTGGCGTGCTGCATGCATGTGCATGTGCAGCTCGGCCACTGTCGGCACTGCATGCTCCCCTCCACAGAAAAGTGGAAATTGGTCCCAGTTGAGTGGTATGAAGGCCACCCTCTGCAGTCATTACCCCCCGAGAAAACACCTCCCTGAACTGGATTCAGTCCTGGCGGGTAGAGTTGGGGGCTCCCTACCACCCTGCCATAGAGGGTAAGCCATGGCAGAATAAGGGAAGGTAAGACTGCAGGTCAGGGAACAGGGCTGGGAGAGCAGCAAGATAGTGGGCTGACCAGGACAGAGGGAGAAAATTAATAGTAAAATAAAACAAGCATTTGTCAATGCCGAATGTTGATTGCGTTGGTCTGTTGAGCTCGTTCACTGCCCCTCTGTCACTCGCTCAGTCTGTTTCTCCCGGTGCTGCAGGCTGCTCTTTTGTACTGGGCTCCTGCCTGCATTGGCACCTTTTTCTGCCCACAAAGAAATCTGCAGCTGTCCTGACAGAGCTCCGTTGAGGTCGCTCACTTCCCCTGTCTCACTCACTTATTCTGTTTCTCCTGGTGCTGCAGGCTACCCTTTTG
The DNA here is from genome assembly GCA_016271365.2 of Neoceratodus forsteri. Classification (NCBI taxonomy): domain Eukaryota; kingdom Metazoa; phylum Chordata; order Ceratodontiformes; family Ceratodontidae; genus Neoceratodus; species Neoceratodus forsteri. The sequence goes on along the minus strand of CM057453.1, from coordinate 772,285,671 downwards.
TACTGGGCTCCTGCCTCTGTTGGCGCCTTTTTCTGCCCACAAAGAAATCCACAGCAGTCACAATAGAGCTCTGATGAGCTCGCTCACTACCGCTCTGTCACTCGCTCATTCTGTTTCTCTTGGTGCTGCAGGCTGCGCTTTTGTACGGGACTCCTGGCTCATTTACACCTTTTGTCTATCCACAAAGAAATCCGCAGCTGTCCCGACAGAGCTCCATTGAGGTCACTCAGTCTCCCTCTCTCATACGCTTATTCTGTTTGTCCTGACGCTGCAAGCTGCCCTTTTGTACGGGGCTCCTGCCTGCATTGGCGCCTTTTTCTGCCCACAAAGAAATCCGCAGCAGCCCTGATAGAGCTCCATTGAACTCACTTAGTCCCCTTGTCTCACTCGCTCGTACTGTTTCTCCCACCACTGCAGGCTGGCCTTTTGTACTGGGCCTCTGCCTGCATTGACACCTTTTTCTGTCCACAAAGAAATCCACAGCAGTCCTGACAGTGCTACAGTGAGTTCGCTCACTCCCCCCCTCCCTCACTCACTCTCTCGTTCTGTTTCTCCCAGTGCTGCAGGCTGCCATTTTGTACTGGGCTCTTGTGTTGGGGCCTTTTTCTGCCCACAAACAAATCGGCAGCAGTCTCAACAGAGCTCAATTGAACTCGATCACTCCCTCCTCCCACTCGCTCGATCTTAATCTGTCCCAAACACTGATTTCCCACAGTGACCATGCTATTCTCTGGCAGGAGTGCAAAAACATATTTTAGCCAGGATGTAAAAAATGACAGCTGTACTGTTCATAAGGAGGTGTGAAAAATGCCACTGTTGAAAATCTGGCATGACAATATTACAAATCTGCGAAGTTACAAGGGTGCGTGGAAAGTGCGCAATGCACACTTGTAACAGTCATTTGATGGGCTGTCATCACCAAATTTTCAACATAGGCATTTTAGGACCACTGCTCATGAACAGTATTACTGTCATTTTCTTAATCTGTCCCGAACAGTGATTTCCCACAGTGACCGCTCTATTCTGCGCTGGAAACGCGAAACACATTTTGGCCAGGATGGGAAAAATGACAGCTATACTGTTCAAAAGTAGTGTGGAAAATGGCAATGTTGAAAATCTGGAGTGAAAATATTATAATTATGGGTTACTAGAAGGCAGTGCAAACTGCGAATGCACGCCGAATAGTCATTTTATGAAGTATCGCTACCAATTTTCAATATAGGCATTTTAGGACCTCTAATCACGAACAGTGTCACTACCAGTTTCTTAATCTGTCCCGAACATTGATTTACCACAACGACTGCGCTATTATGCGCCGGAAGTGCAAAAACACATTTCGGCCAGGATATGAACAATGACAGCTATACTGTTCACAAGGAGGTGTGAAAAAAATGCCAATGTTATTAATCATTCTGGCATGAAAATATTACAAATCTGCGAAGTTACAAGGGTGTGTAGCAACTGCACAACGCACGCTCGTAAAAGTCATTTTTTTGATTTTTTCCACCAAATTTACAACATAGACTTTTTGAGAGCCCACCTCATGAACACTGGCACTGTTATTTCGTTAATCGGCCCCGAAAGGTGATTCCGTGCAGTGACCGCGAAATCACCTTTTGGGGGTGATTAACGCCATGACAGTGCCAAAATTCATGAGGAGGGTCCCAAAAACCCCATGTTGAAAATTTGGTGCCAAAATTCCAAAAAATGACTGAGATATGCATTAAAGTTGGAACCCCCCATTTATTCCACTATACAGCTTACTGACATTTCCTCAGTTCACGGTCGACTTTGAAGAGTGCAGACGTGTTCCCGGTCCACCGAAGATAGTCGCCCAAGCTCTGAGGTAAGTATGGGGTGAGGGGTGTGGGGAGGCAGGGTGAGGGTGGGTTGTCATGGAGGGGTAGGGGACCGCTTAAGGACAGTTTCTTTACAGGTTGAAAATAAAAAAGACATTGCAGGACCATTTTTTATTTTACAGGGGCATGCAGCACGCTGGAGTGGGCTCCCAGTGTGCACCAGAGTCTTTATTTTGGGGGCAGCTGTAGCCAATGGGGATTAGGTACCCCCGTCAGCACAACAAAAGGGGGTGACATTATGCCGACGGATTGGGCACCCTGTCGGTAGACAATAAAGTGAGGGAAGACATTGTTTGTGAACACGGTGGCAAGCCGCCATGTTCACAAACAATATCAGGGTTTCGAAGATTCTGCCCTGTACTGATGGTCGTTTCTCTCATTGCAGCTTAATATTGACACTGCAATGATGAGGCGGCCACCGATTGCAGCGCCATATTTTATAGTTGGTGGCATGATGGTTGAACTAGGTGTCAGCAGCAGCATGCCACGGAATTGGGGGAAGCCGGACAAGCTTTTACAGGCTGTGGGGGCATTGACCACAACAGTGCCATGCCTCCACAACCTGCTTGTGGAGAGAGCTGCCGAAATATGTTTCTTACGCATGCACACAATCAACATAAAAAATGGCCAAATACTGTCTATAGAGTGTGCCACTGTGCACTCCATATAATTACATCACCAACTGCACTAGCACAGGAGTGGCTTAAAACAAGGAACTGGAAGGGATCAATGGCTTGGCTCCATGTGCCAAAATGTGATCCCTTCCCTTCCTAAATAGAGGCAACCAAAAAAAATCAGCTTTCTACAATAATCGATTTTGGGCCAGATAAGGGTCCTTTATGGTTTTGGGGGGGGGGGGTAAATCGAGGAAAGGTGCTCTTTAAACATACAGTACCTCATAGAAACACACTCTTTCCAGAAATCAGATAGTCCTTTTGTACAGCTTAAAAGGTCCAGAAGGCTTCCAAGTTGACTTTCTCCAGATGGCTGAGAGCATACACAGTGACGGCCTATGTGGTGGCAAAAGTGTATTCAACCATTGCAGTGGCTTCCTCCTGAAGAGCAGAAGCCTCAGTGTCTGACCTGTGCAAGGCAAGTACCTGGTCTTCCTTGCACACTTTCTCTAATCATTAAAGACTGGACACAGAGTTCTGCTGATGCAGCTTTCAGATGAAAAGCACTTAAATCAGCTGAGGCTCTCCCCCTCCTGAATACATTTTCTGGGTACTGCTTATTAGGTCCCAGCAGTAAATGAATGCCCAGTGACAACATGGAATGACACTAAAAGAAGAAACTTTATCAACCTTATTGTAATTGCTTTTTCTGTTAGTGCTGCAGTGCTGTCACTAGACCCCGCCCCAGAATATATCACTTTATGAAGAATATTCTGCAGCCACAGTCTGAATTGAATACAGTTATCATTTATCTGTTACATTTGATGTTATCATTTTAGGCACATGTTTCTTTAGTGTATAGTTCATGTATTCAGAAATTCTCTGAAGTGAGTTCATTTAGGGGAGCTGTCATTGCAGAAGTTATGATGGATGAAGTTACACCAGCCAAAGTCAGTCACACAGAATCGTTCACTGAGATTCAGCAAATGACAGAGTTAAGTGCTGCCACCCCCCCCCCCCAGGGATGGCTGTGATTTCATTTTATCTTTTATGGAATGTATAAATTACCTCGGTACTGTACTGTACTGTCATTATATGGCTCCAGAAGATTTAGAACTGAGGATTCAAAACAAACTACCCAAGAATGAGGAGGAGCCAGGGTTCTATGATGACGTCACACCTCTGGAGTATGTTGGTACAGCTAGGTAGGGGGTAAATATAGGGGGTATATGTAAATGAATGCTCAGTGAAAATATTGAAATAACAGAAAAAGAAATCATGGTAAAAGTAATGAAAAAAATCTTTATTACAAATTGATACATGAAAAGTTTATCAACTTGCTTTGGCACGTACAGTAATCCTGACTTGGAACTTTAATTTTATTTTTTCTGTTTGTCCCCTTTATCGGAGTTGCCCTCTTCTGTCTGGTCATCTCACAGCCCATTCCTTCTGCTCTTTGTCTCTTACCTGCTTTCATGAGTTTCCATGAGCCCCTTTCTCTTTCTTCTCTGGCCTCTGTGGTAGACTCCATCGGTGTTCAGGGCAACTGCCTTGTTTTGACACAACTGCAGCAGTTTTTTCCGCAGATGTTTCATTTTTGGCAAATGTGTTACAACTGCACAAATATTTTGACACATGTTAAGAATTGATGAAAGTCCACAAAAAAACTGATGCAAGTGTTCAAAAGCTGATACAAGCATGAAAGGAATATTGACACAAGTTCATAAAAAATATTGGCACAAGTGACTGAAGCCTCTGACACAGACCTCCCATTTATATTTGTTGGCAGTAAAGAAAAAAAACAAGGCATCATGGCATTCCACAGAGCTTGTTCTGTTGATAAGCAATACAAAGCATGTCATAAGACCTTCAGTATGAGATGTTTTGTCTATCCTGTACTAGCAAGATCATGATTAATTTCTTGGCATCTGGTCACCAAACTGTTGGTGGCCTAGGTGAAGGTACCTCTGGTTTAGAAACACAGACCGTGTTGAAAGAAAAGGACCGGTAGGTCCATCTAGGCTGTGTTGTTTTCCCTGCCTGTTAGTATACCTGGGATCCTATTTGGTAACAAGTGTCCCTCTCTCCTCCCTTACCTCTACTTACCATTCCCATGTGCCTATCCCATGCATGCTTGAAGCTCCCCACCATCTTTGCCCCACTACCTCTTCTGGTAGACTGTTCCAGGCATCTACCACCCTTTCTGTGAAAAAGTACTTCCCACATCCTTCTAACAACATTTCTTCACCTAAAGCTTCATAACATGCCCCTATGTTCTGGTGCTCCTCCTTCATTGATCGAGACTCCCCTTCTGGCACCTTGTTCACCCCCATTAGGTACTAATACATCTCAGTCATGTCCCCTCTCTCTCCTCCAGAGAGCACATGTTGAGCTCCTGCAACCTCTCCTCATATGGTTCCTCATACAGCCACCTCACCATTTTGGTTGCCCTTCTCTGAACTATTTCCACCCTGTCAATGCCCTTGCTGTGCAGCCTCCAAAACTGGACACAGTACTCCAGGTGGGATCTCACTCGTGAGCGATAGAGAGGCAACACCACTTCCTTTCTCCTGCTAGAAATCCCTCTCCCCCAATGCACCCCAGCACTCAGCTTGCTTTGCCTACTGCTTTGACGCACTGCCCTGCCACCTTGAGATTATGAGATATGATTACCTCAAGGCCCTGCTCTTGATTGGTAACTGTAAGTACTCCCCCCCCAAATCAATGGGCAGCCTGGATGTGCCTTGCGGTCCTTATCTGCCGTCAACTTCTAATCTTATACACAGCCTTGGGTTTCCCCTGCCCCAGCTGCATGACTTTGCACTTTTTGTCATTGAAACTCAGCTGCCACACCATAGACCACTCCTCTAGTTTCAACCCTTTCATGTTTCATGTCTGGCAGTGGCACATGTCCTCTTTTGTTATCTCAACAAGCTCTTCTACAAGGAAGACCAAATGTCTAGGATTCAGAAGAGAACTTCCCTTCTTGCATCTTTTCACAGCAGTCTTCTCCCTTGGAGGGACCAGGACAGGCACTGGCAGATGCATTTGGACATCAAAGAGCTTGGGTAGAAAACATTTTCTTCCAGATCTTAATGTATTCCCAGACCTATCTGGGCAAAGGACTGCCCCTCAACCAGATTGGCTGGAGCACTTAAATGGCAATACTAATTCTACTGACTCTCAGGATTTCAAGAACTCCTAGAATCCTGGGGAGGTTGAAGAGGAAGATGAATGAGTAGAGAAGAGTCCGTCTTCCTCAATTCTATTTCTATTTGATCTGAAGCATATTTCTTTCCTGGTCAAGGGGATCTGTAGAATTCTACAGCTACAAGAGACATAGGTCTGGATATTCCAGAAGGGTTGGCATGGCGCACACTGTTGCGCCATCGAAATCCACAATGTGCCCCACCTATATTCAAATGGGGATTGAGCTCAGGAACCTGATGTGCCAGAGCACATCAGTAATGTATGCAGCTAGGTAGGGGGTGCTCATGCACACTGGCACATCCTTGGTTATTCAGCCCGGGATGCTGAGCCCATGCATGTGCAACCCCTACTTGCACTGCACACAGGTGAGCCAAATAAAAAGGAGCAACAGCTGGCCACCCACAGGTGAGCTGCTGTATTGCAGGGCGCAATGCGGCAGCTGCCACCTGTGGGTGGCCACCCGAGCTCCGGCTGCACCTTCTGGTGGCACCCCCATGCCCAATTGTGGGCACACGTATACAAATAATAGACCTAAATCCCTGGTGGTCCAGTGGCCGCTTGCAGTCCGATCACAGGCTTAAGTATAAGTGGTCCAGTGGACTACTCCATGCTGCCACCTGCTGCAGACCGGGGAAGGGGGAGCGAGGCGGTGGGGCTCAGTAGGCACGTGGGGAGGGGGGTACCGCTAGTCCACCAGGGTTGTTTTGGAGTGGCATTATTTTCTACTGACACCCGCGACATGCAGTGGTCCACTGGACCACCAGGGACATTGACGATTAATTTTTATACTTAAGCCCGTGATCAGGCGTGAAGCGGTCCACTGGACCACCAGGGATATTGGGCGTTTATGATATTCTACATATGCCCGCGATCGGGCAGTGGGGCACTTTTCTGCAATGTGCAGGGGGCGTCGGTCCCCGACGGCTGCAGCCTGGCAGGGCGCCAGGCGCAAGTCGCCGGGGATTGGTGCACCTGCATGCAAATGGGGCCATCATGACATGCAAATGGCCCCATTTGCGCCTTGCATGCATTATGGCCCCATTTGCATGTGCACTTTTGAATATCACGGTTGTTGTGCCTAGTGCAATGGAACTTGTGCTAGCGCATCCCCCTGCTCCACTCTGACCACTTGCGCTGGCACAGTGCCACTGTGCCATGCATACTGCGGGTGGCCAGGGTGTGATATTCAGCGATGCTGTGCCATGGCGCAGCTCTGTTGAATATCACCCTGTCAACGCCCCTGCGCAGCCAAGTTGCGCTGTGCCAAGACTTGCGCCACAGCCTGGCACAGTCTGAATATCCGGGCCATAGTCTGCATCTCTGCAATACGATAATGCCGTATTGCTTTGACTCAGTGTGCTTTTCCTGGTTACCAGTTTTCAACAAAATAAGTAAGTAATTAATTAAATAAATCCTCCAAAGAGAGTATGTCTACATGTTTCTGTTAATTTGAACATTTTGCATAGATTAATTAAAGATAACTAGGATAATGTGGACAAGATAAAACAGTTTTCTAAGCCATTAGCGAAATACTACATGATCCTTGATATAGTCCTGTATATTAATATGAGTTAAAATATATTGATACATACCAGTTTATATCCACATGTTTTAACACATAGTGATACATGACATGTACATTGTGTATTGACATGGCTTTGAACAGTGCTACATGCCAGACCCATACTGAAACACTTACATGTATCAACATGCGTTAAAGTATGTTGTTATACATTAATACAAGTCAATGTGTATAAAAGCAGTGACATGACAATGTCACTGTATTTATATAGATGGAGATGTATTACTACACATATTGATACACTTTAATGCATATTGATACATGAAAAGTATATCAATATGGCTCAGGCATGTAGTGCTCATACCAAGCTTTCATTAAAAAAATCTCTTAACTGCATTCTGCATCAAAGGAATGCGCCTAGCCAATTGGAATGTTCCTTTCCTCTGCGCGTGAGACAGTTTTATTCTGTGAAGTGTCTTGCATGCCTCTGCCCTGGAAACAGGCACATCATGGAAGGGTTGTTTAAATTTTAATATATGTTAATATCGCTGCTGAGACCACTCTTACAGTAGTAGTAAGAGTTGCCTCACATCCCTAGGGTGTCAGAACTGCTCACCTTTGGTTCACTATTCATATACCCTACATATGCCCATGAGACCACTCTTATAACTGTAAGAGTGGTCTAAGCAGTGGTATTAACATACAGTACAGAGATTTTGTGATGTCATCAAGTATTGGAAAACATATTCTTCCATGTTAAATATGTCCTTAGGTATGTGATAATATGCTGATGACGTACAGTTCAAAGTCTGAAGGAAAACATGTTCATCCCTATACTTTACATGTCATGTGTTTATCTAAACACGTTTTAAGTTACAGTTTTAGATGGTCTAATTTTAAGGGTACTTTCACCAAAGCCACAAATTCCAAATAACAAGGTTATTTCAGATAAAGAATCAACAATTTTAAATATCAACCTCACAATGCTAATATAAAACCCAAATAAATACACAGTGTAATATAGTTTTAGGATTAAACCATTTTATTCAAAACTTTCTGTAAAACTGCTTACATATTCTGCATTTTCTGATTATGGTATCACTTTCCATACAGCGCAGCTTTCCATGTAGATATGTTTCAGCACTCTCCCCTTTTCTTAATTTCAACACTTTGGCCTTTTTCTCTATAATTAGAAAAAGATACATGAATAAAAAGATAATATGAAATTACATCCTGCCATAAAACAATATTCATTGAAATGTAGGTAAAGGCAAAAGAAACTGAACAGGAAAAATTATTTCAAAAGTGAAATTCTATTAACATCTTCAAGGACATCCTCCATAGAGCCCTTCTTTGGTTTTGGACTGGTAGGCACTTCAGCACCACAGGAATACTACACCTTTTGTGATATATATATATACCCTAGCCTGTAACTGGACATGACATCACCAAGAGTAACCAGTTATTTTTCTCCTGTTGTGCTGTGCACATCTACTCCCTTCAGGATGACCAACCTTGTTGCATCCATGAAAGGAAAAACCACTGCCATGTTCAACATAGTCTGGCCATGGCTGGTCATCCATATCCTCTTGTACTTATAATTTATTCTCCCACAAACCAGGAAAAAATCCTTTAGCATTTGTGAGTATCAGCAACTGCCTAGCCTCACTTGCTGACTTCTCTGAGTTTCTTGGAAGGCTCCCATGGATGCCCCACCATGGTGGGGCTGTTGGGGCAGCGGCTGTTCCCTCTAGTGATGAGATTGAGCAGGGAGAACCCTGTCTGCATTGTGCGAGATCTCAGAGCTCGTGTAATCAGTGTTGGTGGAAGATGACAATTTTTTCCTGTTCTGTCCCCACCCAAGGGACATGGGCATAATGCACTCCAGGGTGCAGGCAACAGACATACACAGAGCTGGCCAACATCCCACCCTCTCCAGCTGTCTGCCTGCAACTTTACCTATGGTACCCCATGTGGCGCTTACATGGTGGGATCAGAACATTTCCACCTCAGAAGAGGCGAGCATCCTCTGGAACATGCAAGCCTCCTCCCACACTGGTCCTCCAGAATCCCAGGCTTGTTTCCAAACCTCGGCCACTGCAGCAAGGGACAGGACATCCATATCCTTTTTTACCAGTGTCCTTTAGGGATAGTATTTGTCATTAAAGCTGGTCCAGTGGAATAGCTATTATAGTGTATCCTGGAATGCTGTTACTCATGGAAATCCATACCCGGAACAGCACTGTGCTGCAGTAGTGATGTCAAGATGTCATTATGCTGCACTAGTGATGTCACTACTGCAGCACAGCAACATAGAACTGGGTCACCCAGCTGCCTTCTTTTCAAGTGCATCGACGATCTGGGCAGCAATCAAGCATGTCATCAATCCCTTGGTCTGCAGGAAGTATGAAATTTACATGCTTTTAAGCTTATGGCTGCTCATACACTGTAAAAGATTGTATATGGGCAACCATACACATACAAGGCTGTTTTTTAATCTCAAGGTTTCAATGGTAACAAGAGACCTTTGGAGTCGCACTCTCAAGGTCTCTTGCTACCATGCAACCTCTCTGATTGAACAGCCACTTTGTTGTGCATGGCTGCTCATATACAATCCTCTATATTGCAATCATGTCAGAAATATAATGTTCACGTTTTAGTTGAAATGTACAGACAGCACCAGGATCTGTCACAATATAACGCTTTCTTTTGACTCCTCATAGATGATGTTTCAGTGCATTTTTCTGTTCCTAATCCTCAGAGCACACATTTTCCAAATGTATCATGTCCCTCCACAGTGTGTACGAACACACAAAAGTTACCAGCAGCAAAAGACCATCCTGGTCTAGCTAGGCTGTTCGAGACTGCAGCTAGCTCCCTATTCAGCAGCTGCCCCTCCCACCTCAACTTTCCTCCCTTTCCCTCTCCTTTGCTCTGTCCCACCCCTTCTTGAAGCATTCCACTGTGTTACATGCCACCACCTCAGCTGGTAGTGCATTCCACTTTGCCACCACCCTCTCTGTAAAGAAATGCCTCCTCACCTCCCTCCTGAATTTACCCCCCTCCAATCTCGTGTCATGGCCCCTAGTGTCTCTCCCCACCCTCCTCCTGAATAGACCCTCTGTCTGTTTTGATTAACCCTTTCATGTATTTGACGGTCTCAATCATGTCCCCCTGTCCCTCCTCTCCTCCAATGTGTACATATTTAACTCTTAGTCTGACCTCATATGGCAATTCCTCCAGGCCCTGAATCATATTTGTTGCCCTACGCTTCACCCCCTCCAGCAGCCTAATGTCCTTTTGTAGGTACAGGTGCCAGTTCTGCACACAGTATTCCAGGTAGGGTCTAACCAATAATCTGTATAATGGTAGAATAACCTCCCTTCTTCTTGAGATAATGCCCCTTGCAATGCATCCCAACATTTTTTTGGCCATTGCTGCTGCCTTTCTGCATTACGCAGAATTGTTCATTGCTCCCGTGATGAGCACCCCCAGATCCTGCTCCTCTTCTGTTACCTTCAGCCGCACACTCCCCAGATGGTAGTTTCTCCTTGGAATTTTTATTCTGAAGTGCAGTACCTTGTATTTTTTTGCACTGAACCCCAGCTGCCATATGTCGGACCATGCCTCTAGCCTTACCAGATCCTTCTGTAGCCCCCACCACCCAACCTGGTCATCCACCACCACTCCCATCATGGTGTCATCCACAAATAGGCTGATTTTGCTGCTGATGCCCTCTGAGATGTCTGCAATAAATATGCCAAAGAGCACTGGGCCCAACACCGACCCCTGTGGAGCACCACTTATCAACGGCTTAGGGGATGAGTATTCCCCACCTACCACTGCCCTCTGCTGCTTATCTTTTAGCCAGTTCTCCACCCACTCCACCAGTTTTGCTCCTGCCCCTCTGCCCCGTAGCTTGCTTCCAAGTCTCCCATGCAGTACTGAATCGAAGGCCTTACTGAAGTCTAGGTACAGGACATCCACTGCATGGCCCCTGTCAATTTGCCTAGTCACCCAGTCATAGTATTCCACCAGGTTGGTCTGGCATGACCTGCCCTTAACAAAGCCATGCTGCCTCCCATCCTGCACCCCGTACACCTCCAGTAGTGCCACTAGCCTCTCCTTTAGGGTGGTCTCCATTAGCTTCCCCACTCTGGACATTAGACTTACTGGCCTATAGTTCCCCAGTTTGTCCTTGGGTCCACTCTTGTAGAGGGGAACCATGTAAGTCAATCTCCAGTCATGGGGTATGCATCCTGTGTCTAGAGATGAATTAAATCATTCTGCCAAGGGTCCTGTCAGGACCTCTGCCAGCTCCTTCAGCACTCTTGGATGTACTCCATCTGGTCCTGGTGCCTTGTCCACCCTCAATGCCCTTAACCTCTCCAGAACCCTCCCCACTGTGATTTCTCCATCTGTCATCCCCCCATCTGTTTCTATCCTCCCTCCTACTATGGGTAGCGCCCCCTCTCTTTCTTTCGAAAAGACTGAACAGAAGTAGTCATTGAGCACTTCTGCCTCCTCACACCCCTCTTCCACCCATTCTCCCTCCTTCTTAATTCTTGCAAGTTGGTCCTTACAGCTTCTTTTCTCCCTGATGTACCTAAAGAAGTCTTGTTCCCCTTTTTTTATGACCTGCGCCAGCCTGAGTTCTCTTGCCACCTTGGCTGCCCTTACCCCTCTAGTCACTTCCTTTGCTTCTTGCAGATATTCCTCCCTATTCTCCTCCCTCCCTGATTTTCTGTATCTCCTGTAAGCTGCCCTTTTCCTCCTCACCCTGTCTAACACCCCTTTGCTTAACCAGCTGGGGTTCTTTCCCCTAGCCTTCTTAGTCTGGGCCCTACAGCAAGTTTCTGTTGCCTCCACTATCTCCTGTCCTATCAGTTCCCACCTTTGTTGCATGTCCATACCCAGCTGAATTTTACACAGGAACCCCTGTACCACTTCCCTCATCATCTTAAAGTTGGCGTTCCTGAAATCCAGCACCCTTGTGCCAGATGCCCCCTTCCCTTTAGCCATCTGTAACTGGAACCATACTGTCTGGAGGTTACTCCCCCTAGTGGTTCCTCTACCCTCACATCCCTCACCCACTCCCCATTCATAAGTACAAAGGTCAAGAGTGTTTCTTTCCCTAGCTGGTTCCTTGACTAACTGTACTAGAAAGCTTTCCTAGAAGGCATCCAGCTTTACCTGCTCCCTTCTGTTCTTTGTGGTAGGTGTGTCCCACTCCACCCCCGGCAGGTTGAAATCACCTACTATCACCATCCCCCCTTCCCTCAGTTCCTCCTGATTTGTTCTGTCAGTACCCTGTCCATTCCTTCAGATTTGAGAGGGTGGCCTATACACCACCGTCAGTCTTGGTGATCTATTTTGGGATCCTGTAGTTGCACTCACAGTGCTTCTGTATCTCCCTTGTCTCCCTCCTCCCTTACACATTTTAATCCCTCCTTTATGTACAGTACCACCCTCCTCCTCTTCCCCTTTTCCCTATCCTTCCAGTGTAATCTGTATCCCAGAACTGTCATGTCCCAGTTGTAGATTTGGGTGGCCCATGTATTGGTTATAGCTGCCAAGTCCACTCCCCCCTCCTACATAAGAGCCTGTAGTTCCCTACCTTTATTCCCCAGACTCCTAGCATTTAGTGTTACCACCCTCCAACCCTTGTCTCTACCCTCCCCCGCCTCGCTCACCTTATGTCCGCTCCCTTAGTAGTTACCTTCCTCCTTACCTTACTATCACGGGGAATAAGCATATTTGGTTTCACATCACTAGGCCTCTGAACTCCTCTATCCATCCTGCTAACTCCCCTCCTAGTTTAAATGCTCCTCAATGTGCTTCCCTATCCTTGCCTTCAGTACATTTTTCCCTTCTCGTTTAGGTGCAGTCTGTCTTTTGCATACAGACTGCTGTTCTCCCAGGTCCCCCCCCCCACCAGCTTGTACCCCTTTTCCTGACACCAGGTTCTCAGCCATTTGTTAAACTCTTGAATTCTCCCTTTTCTTGCCATACTTGCCCTGGGAATGATAAGCACCTCCTAGAAGGTGACAGATCTGCCTGCTCCCTCACACAGAGGTCCCAGTTCCTCAAACCTCCTCTTTACCTCCCCTACTGTCCCATCAGCCAGGTCATTCATCCTCAGGTGTATTATTAGGTGAGGCCTTTCCCTTCCCCTGCATACCTTAGCACAGATTGCCCCACCCTTTCCACCTTCATTCATGGCACATGAGACAATCAGCTACCCCAGCAAACCCTCACTGAGACACTCAGCTGCACCAGCAAAATTCCCTAATCTGGTACCTTTCCAACGTAAGTCAGAAAGCACCCTGGTACCAACTGAAAACAACAGTAAGCTGCAAAAGAAACAATAACAGCAATAAAATTAGTGAAAATCAACAGATACTTCCCTGAGATGTCTGCTTCCTTCCCCAGCTCTACCACTCTGACTCGGCCCCACCTTCAGTTAGAGTAACTCTGATAAGGCCTACGGCCACACAATTATTACCCGTCCCCCAAGCTACAGGGCTAGACACACACACACACACACACACACACCTACAGTTCCTGCAAATCCCCCAAACAGGTACCTTTCCTACTTAAGTCAGAAAGCACCCTGGTACCAATTGAAAACAACAATAAACTGCAAAAGAAACAATAAGCAATAAAATCAGTGAAAATCAACAGATACTTCCCTGAGATATGTCTGCTTCCTTCCCCAGCTCCACCACTCTGACACAGCCCCACCTTCAGTTAGCAGTAACTCTGATAAGGCCCAAGGCTAGACAATTATCAACCCTCCCCCAAGCTACAGGGCTAGACACACACACACACAAAAAACTATAGTCCCTGCAAATTCCCCAAATGGGTACCTTTCCAACTTAAGTCAGAAAGCACCCTGGTACCAATTAAAAAAAACAATAAGCTGCAAAAGAAACAATAACTGCAATAAAATCAGTGAAAATCAACAGATACATCCTTGAGATGTGTCTACCTTTCCCAGCTCCACCACTATAATAATATTATGACAATAGTTACCCCAATCTAGCAGCAACTATTTTAAAAAATAGTTTCTAAGTTTATAACCATTTTGATCATACCTGAAATAAAAAGTTCCAGACTCCCACCACAGACAGGCCTTTCTGCTCACTCTCACCCCACACAGCAAAACAGCTGCTATTTTTAGAAAGCTTGCTAACTACTGTCTTTCACATCTGTCAAAATCTTACATAGATACATAGAATTTGGCAGCAGGAAAGACCCAGAAGCCTGCTTTCTCTGTCCATATACCTACCTGAAGCCGTAACCAGTCTACACCAGGCCAGAGTTCCAAGCCAATATCCCTAGTGGATTTCAATACCCCCTCGTCTAGAATATCTTTGTTCACCTTTTTCCATAGTTTATACTATTTCCTTGTGTCTATCCCACCTGTATTTGGAGGTAACTGAAAGGTATGGTATTGCCCAAGTTTGCATTTGAAAACTCAATCACCAATCTCTATATGCTGTAGATACTAGTTAATGTCACAATTAACTTATTTTGGCTATCTTATTGGCCAGAGAGAAAACTATTTGATTTTTCAGTTGGGAGCACATAAACACCAAGGCCTAAATGATAACATTGATCTGTCAGCATTTCTAAAAAAAATACAGATGTTAATAAAATAGAGATGCTGATGGAACTGCAAATTAGGGATGCCTGGCAAAATTTGTACTGGGAAGTTATGAATATCAAACAGCTCATGTTCATATACTATTTAAATAAACCAAAATAAGCTAATTGTGACATTAACTAGTAGTATTACCTATAATTTATGATATGCACTATGCTGGTCACATGAATCCCTTGCAGCCAGGATTATAAAATGAAGGAAGCTTTAAGTATAGAGTGCCTGAATTTTGATATTTTGCACATAGTTGTTTTCACCAGCCAGATAAGCAATGAAATATTCAACATAAAATGTTGTTTACATGTGGTGCTAATGCTGATTGAATTCTAGAAATTAAAACATTCTTAAATGGTGATTTTTTTTAATCCCAAGCTTATAGTGTTCTGTGAAAGTATTTTATAACTCCTTTTGTTAACTGTTTTGTACATTGATATATATCAAAGTGTCTTTTTAAATGTGAGCACATTCATCCTTTAATATTAAGGCTGTTTTGTGATTGGTTGATGCACTAATTAAGGAGCACATGATCACTGCATATAATGAGCACTTGATTTTGGCTTCCCAGATCACTCTGAGGAAGCTTAGCAGCTTGCTAAGTGAAACGTTAGTTTTTCTGCAGTAGCCACCGCATGGATTGCTTATGTCTGCAGAAGCTTGAAATTCAATGCAAAGAAGTGCAAGATAATGCAAATCCTGGAACAACATATCAGTTGAGGGGTGAGGATATAGCATGCACCAAGCAAGGATACCACATTGCTGAACATAAAGGACTGGCTCAAAAACTTGTGTGCAGTATCCAAGCATTATGGTACATGCAGTGGGTGCTTTTATGCCTCGTATTGCATTTTGTTTCATTACAGCACCACTGACTTTACCCTGGTGCTCCTAATCTTGCTTTTCTCTAAATCTATGCCTGCAGCCTTTTTTCACAGCAGAACTATGGCTTGTGAATCTTCAAAGTGCTGCACAGCTCAGAATTTTAAACTACTGACTTAAATTAAATTACATGGACACTACATGGATCCCTCACAATGCCCACAAGAAAAACTGTCATGGTTCATGTTGGATAGTCCCCCCTTTGGCAGAAATCAGTTCAATATACAGATTATATGTATTTCTAATATAGAGGATAGTGTATGAATGATCATACACAACAAGGCAATTTTTTGATCAAGAGGTTTCTGTGGTAACTAGAGACCTTGAGAGCACAGCTCAAGAGGTCTCATTATCATGGAAACCTCAAGATTGAAAAATAGCACAATCTTTTATAGTGTATAGGCAATATTAGTGATTAAACTAAGTCCTTACTGTGCATTTTTATTTTTTTGGCGCCACTCATTTCTAGGGCCAGCTCTCACCGCTGCGTATGCTTCCTGAAGTATGGAAGGTTCAAGACCATGCATGCACAAAGACATTTCTATGTTGTTGTGCTGCACTAGTGATGTAGCTAGCACAGCACAACAACATGACGTAGCCAGTGTAGCACACCATGCTGGTTTGAGTAACCGAATTCTATTGGCAGTCGCGTTCCACCATACACTATAACAGTAATCCTACAATAATGTAATACAAAACTGCATGATCTCCATTCAGAGGTGTTCTCCTGGAGATTATGGAACTAGAGGCTAACAGAATTTAGAATTCTGTTCAAACTCCTCACCGTAGTCACTCTCCCTATGTTGTCCAAACATCAGATTTGTTTCTGCAGCGAAGAGAGCAGTTGCCCAGAGTCATGCTCCAGTCCTACGGGTCACATTTATGCATTTCATTACAGTTCAACTGTTTATTTCTTTTTAAGTATTATTATTTTAGTTTTCAATACTCTGTGTCAGTTTAGGGTCATTTTCTTATTTTTTGTGCATAATTAAACATTTTCTCAGGTTCACTTTTGGTTCCAGGAAACAGAGTAATTGTAATTCAGTGTGATTCCCACCTAGTAAGGAGCTGACTGTTTTCTAGTGAAAAAACAGCAAAAGCATTTTACAATTAGGAACTTTGTTAGCAATTTAATTGTATTATATTAGTGGAACCGAATGTATGGTTTGTCAGGTGTTTTCAGTCAATTGGCGTGTCTGAGAAACCTATAATGAGAACAGGGCCTACAAAATTTAAAAACTGTAAATATATGGTTTATAGAATATACTTTCTTTCTGCTCACTACACTGGCACACCCATGCTCGGGGGGGGGTCCCTAGAGTTCGAAGATCAGTGTCTATGCCAGGGGGCCCCTGCTCCCATCTGATTCTCAGCATTGGAATATTGATTGATTTACTCAGAGTTATTTCTTGGAATGTCAGGGGGTTCTTCACACCTGTTAGAAGAAAGAAGATTTTCTTCTCAGTAAAAAAAAAAAAATGCCTGTGCAAGTAGCTGTATTGCAGGAAGTGCACTTCATTCCCGCAGAACATTGTAAATTAGAAACTGAGTGGGTGGGAACATGCTATGCTGCTGCCTATAATTCACACAATTAAGTGGATGCCATTCCGCTGCATAAGAAATGTAAATTACATACCTATCATAAGATGAAGTCTCCATCACTCATCACACTAATGGGGACGATGCCAGAGGCGCTATGACCCAGCAGGAGCAAAAAATCTTCTGGAGGGCTGGTGCCAAGGTAGGACTGTGCATGCACGGTGCCACAAGACTGGCTCATGCAGTATAGGCTACCTCGGCATTGACCCTCCAACCACCTCAGTACCTTTTTTACTAAGGAGGTGCAGCGTAAACTAACCTAGTAAAACTAATCCATCTCCGACATAAGATAGTCCGTATAAGAAGAGTCAACTCAACAGTGTTTTCACAGCCCAGCCAATGAGGGAGTGAAGACCAAAAACAAGATAAGTGAGCTTGGGGGATGGTGGGTGGGCATGTGAATGAGTGGTGGAGACTTCATCCAAGAAGATGAAGAATTATGGTAGGTACGAATTTACGCATCTTCCTGGACATAAAATCTCCACCACTCATTCACACTAGAGGGAGAGTACTGAGACAAAATAATCCCCTTAGAAGGGTGGCAGGAGAGAGAGGAACTCATTTAGGACAGAAGTCCGTTAAGGATTGTCCTGCCAAAGGAAGGATGCTGTCTGGTATGGACATCCAAGGCGTAGTGCTTCACAAAGGTGTGCACAGAGCTCCAAGTGGCTGCATTGCAGATTTCTGCAATGCACATGTTCCAAATCTCTGCCAGAGATGCTGAAACTGCTCTGGTAGAGTGGGTGTACACCCTGCCTTCCAACTTGACCTGCGACACTCGAATAGCAATGGTGGAGACGTGCTACCAGCCATGCTGAAATGCACCTGATGGCAACAGGCTGACACAGATGGGCCATGCTGAATGAGACAGAGTTGCTTGGATTTGCGAATCTCCTTCATTCTGTCAATGTAGACCCCCAAAATCCACTTTACATCCAGAGAATGTAAGGTAAACGCCCCTTTATTCTGAAAGTTCACAAAGTAGGTCGGAAGGACCAAGGACTGGTTCAGGTGGAATTCTGAGGCTACTTTTGGAAGAAATTTAGGGTGAGTTCTGAGAACCACCTTGTCCTTGTGAAATACTGTATTTGGTGGGCCTGTGACCAGGGCATGTATTTCAGACACCCTGCAAGTAGAAGTAATGGCTACAAGGAAGGCAGCCTTCCAGGTCAGGAACTTCAACTCGCAGGTTGCTAGAGGCTCAAATGGCTTATGGGTGAGCATGTCTAGCACAAGGTTGATATCCCAAGTGGCTAGCAGTCTCCTGACTGGTGATTTAGTGTGGAGGATGCCTTTAAGGAACCTCTTGACCTAGGGCAGCTGAGCCACTGACATATTGTGGATAGCCTTGTGGTAAGCCGAAATTATACAAAGGTGTACCTTCACCTTCACTGTCGAGTATTGCAGTCCTGCATTTGACAGGTCTAGAAGGTACTCTAACTCCTTGTTTGGTAAGCAAGTAAAGGGGTCCAGGGAGGAGTTTGCACGCCAGGTGAAGAATCGTTTCCACTTTTCCATGTAGGTTTTTCTGGTGGATGGCTTGCGCACTGCTAAGAGAATGTCAGATTCTATGGGAGACTTTGAACCTACCTACCTACCTACTTCTATCTCCTCAGGAGCCAGGCATGGAGATGAAGGGACCTCAGGTTGGGAAGGACCACTGGACCCTGGGGCAGGAGGTCCATTTGAAGTGGTAGTTGTCTCGGTGGAACCTCTGATAATCTGTTGATTAACGGAAACCATATCTGATGAGGCCAATATGGGGCGATGAGAATCATGCTGCCCCCCCGTGCCTCCAGCTTGAGCAGCAATCTCTGAATTAATGGAAGAGGAGGAAATGTGTACAGAAAGCATCTTGTCCACCAGAGTCTGAATGCATCCTGATTGAAAACACCAGGTTCTGGATTTCTGGAGCAGAATAGAGGCAGTTTTGCATTGAGTAGGGATGCAAAAATTTCCACTCTTTGAAGAGCGACTGCATGACGTTTGAGTCGAGAGACCACTTAGGTGGATCCGCCTCCATTCTGCTGAGGCAATCAGCTAGATCAATCTGGATTCCTGGCAGGTAGATCACCTGGATCAGGGCTTCAAACCTGAAGCACCATTCCCACACTCTCATGGCTTCCCAGCACAGAGGGTAAGAGTGTGCTCCACCCTGTTTGTTGATGTAATACATCACTACTTTGTGACAGAGGATATCCTTCAGGGCTCGGACAGTGTATAGAACAGCTCTCATCTCCAGGACATGTATGTGCAGGTGGGACTCATCCTGACTCCTCAGGCCCTGGGTGTGGAGATCCTGACAGTGAGCTCCCCAACTGGTCAGAGATGCATCTGTGGTGATGGTGATCAGCATCTCTAGTGGGGCAAAGGGAAAACCTTGGAGAAGGTTGTCCTCCTGAGTCCACCAGGTGAGTGACCTCATTAGGGGCTCTGTCACCTGGATGTGGAAGGACTGCACATGTGTGGTCAGAGACCACTGAGTACTGAGCATCCATTGTATGGTCCTCATGTGCAAACAGGCCAGGAGCACCGTGAACACAGATGAGGCCATGAGACCCAGAATCCACTGCATTGAGAGAGCTCGAACTGAGTTGTTCTCCTTGCTGAAGTGAGCCATCTAGAGAATATCATTTCTCCTGTCTTCTGGGAGGAAGGCTCTTTCCCTGGAGGTGTCCAGGAGAGCTTCTATGAAGAGGAGTTGTTGGGAGGGCTACAGCTACAATTTTTCCAGATTCAGGAGAACCCCCATGGATGTGAGGAATGTGGAAGCTATGGCCACCACTTCCTGTGTCTCTTGTTTGGAGGAACTTGCTAGGAGCCAATCGTCCAGGTATGGGAACACTTGAACTCTGAGTTTCCTGAGATGCACTGCAAGTACTGCAAAACACTTTGTAAAGACTCTAGGCACTGAGGACAGCCCGAAGGGCTGGACTCTGAATTTGTAGTGCTGGCCCAGAGCCACAAAGCGTAGGTACTCGTGGTGGCTTGGGTGCACCGGG
The DNA here is from genome assembly GCA_016271365.2 of Neoceratodus forsteri. Lineage (NCBI taxonomy): Eukaryota > Metazoa > Chordata > Ceratodontiformes > Ceratodontidae > Neoceratodus > Neoceratodus forsteri. The sequence goes on along the minus strand of CM057453.1, from coordinate 772,265,323 downwards.
ACATGTTGGTAGGCATCCTACATGTCCAGGGAAGCCAGCCAATTGTTTTGATGAATCAGATGTAGGAGCATTCCTAGCGATATCATCTTGAATTTCTCTTTGAATAGGTATTTGTTTAATTTCCTTATGTCTAAATTAGGGAGCATACCGACTGTTTTCTTTGGAACTAGGAAGTAGTGGGAGTAGAAACATGTGTCCCGTTCTGCTTGTGGAACCACTTCTACTGCCCTGTTGTTCAGAAGGCCCTGAATCTCGGAAGCAAGGTGGTCTGACTGAGTGATAGGCAGTTTGGCTGCCGTTTGGGTGGACGATCTGGAGGGGTCTCTGAAAAATTTAGAGAGTAACCCTCTTGAATTATCCTGAGAACCCATTTGTCCATTGTGACTGACTTCCACTGGTTGTAAGACTGAGTCAGATGCCCCCCTACTGCCGAAGAGGCAAAGTCCCTCTCAGGCAGCTGAGGTGGGACATGGACCGGGTCTTCAGAAGGTGGCGCTAAGTGCCTCTGTGCCTTCTGATGTGTTTTCTTTTGTGGCTGGGGGCTTGGTTCTTGTTAAAAACCCCTTGGTTTTCTTCCATGAAAGGACAGATAGTTATAAAACTGCCTGTAGTTTCTGCCCCTCTGAGGGGCAGCAGGGGCTGGTCTGGCTATCTTAATAGCAGTCCAAGTTTTCTGAGTGGCCTCTAGTGCTTGCTCTACTTGTGGGCCAAACAGATAAACTCTATTGAATGGAAAGTTCATGACTCTCTGTTGAGCATCATTTGTGAACCCTGAAGTCCTTAGCCATGAATGACGCTGGGTGCATATCCCGGCCGCTGCTGCTCTAGAAGCAGTGTCAAAGGCATCCATAGCCACCTTAAATTGCTGATTGTTGGACTCAATGCCTCTAGTAATGGTCTTGAGAAGCTCTGAACTAACATTCAACTCCTGAAGAGCCTCCACAGTGGCATTGAACGAATGGTAGGATCAGGTGAGGGCAGTGGACGTGGCCTATCTGGAATTCAGCATGGCCTTTGACACTGTGCCACATAGAAGGCTATTAAACAAACTGGGGAATGTGGAAGTAGGCAGAACAGTAGTGTGGTGGGTAGGTAATTGGCTGGGTGGCAGGACACAGTAAGTGGTGGTAAATGGCTGTCACTCCACAAAGGAAGAGTGACCAGTGGGGTACTACAGGGATCAGTGCTGGGAACGGTCCTATTCAACATCTTCATCAGTGACATTTTGCAGAACCTAGAAAGCAAATTTTCCCTGTTCACTGATGACACAAAGCTCTGTAACAGAGTAGAGATGACAGAGGGTGTAGACAGAATGAGGAGGGACCTGTAGAAGCTTGAAGAATGGTCAAGGATTTGGTAGTTGAAATTCAATGCAAAGAAGTGCAAGATATTTCATATGGGTCACAAAAACCCTGGTACAACATATCAGTTGGGGGATGAGGATATAGCATGTACTAAGCAGGAAAGGAACCTTGGGGTTATTATCGCTGATGACCTCAAGGTAGGGAAACAGTGTGGCAAGGCAGCAGGTAAAGCAATAGGATGCTGAGATGCATACGAAGGGGCATCACCAGCAGGAAAAGGGAGGTCATAATTCCACTCTACAAGACACTAGTGAAGACCCACATGGAGTACAGTGTATAGTTCTGGAGACCTTACCTACGTAAGGGCATAGATAGGGTAGAGAAGGTTCAGAGGAGGGCAACAATGATGGTACATGGATTGCATCACAAGTCATATGAGGACAGGATGAAGGACTTGAATATGTACTCCCTGGAGGAGAGAAGGGAGAGAAGGGGGTATGATGGAGACATACAAGTAACTTACAAGGAGGGACAGGGTGCAGGAATACACTATTTTCCAGAAAAAAAGATGTTCCAGGACTAGAGGGCATGGGATGAAGTTGGAGAGAGGGCAATTCAGAGGAAACGTGAGGAAGAATTTCTTCACAGAACGGGTATGGACAAGTAGAACACCCTGCCAGAGAAAGTGGTGGGGGCTAAAACAATCACAGGATTTAAGAATGCATGGGATAGACATAAGGGAATAATGGAGATCAGGGGTAAGGGGCAACAGACTTCTAGAAAAACATAAAGTGTACTTACAAGCTCAAATGGGCAGACTGGGTGGGCCATAGGCCCTTATCTGCTGCCAGTGTCTATGTATCTGTGTATCTACGTATGCATGTATGCCGGAGGGTATACTCATACTGAGATAAATAGTCTTGGTAGCTAGCAGTACACATTCCTAGGGTAGCAGCAGCGAACACTCGTTTCCCCCGATTGTCAGTCTTACAGGATTCTTTATTCACTGCACGAGCCATAGATTCCTGAGAAAGAATGGTTTTGTCATTTTCTGTCAAGACCACTATGGCATCCACAAAGGCTTGAGCGGCAAGGATTGGCCTGTCCTTAGGGGAAACGTATTTCCTGTCTATGGATTTAGCCACAGAAGGAATAAGTGCTGGACTGTCCCACACCATCTGTGAAAGAGTCTTGAAAGGGGACTGCACTGGAGGTGTCCATTCCACAGGAATTTCAGGAACATGCAGATGCTGAAGGCACAACAGCTTCCCAGAATCCACCTCGGAATTCTGAAGAGAAAGGGAAGAATTCATATTCTTCAGAAGAGACTTAAAAGAAAGGTCCTGGACCAAGGGCTCTGAAGTGCAGGGCTTCAAACAACATGAAGTATTGCTGTATTCAGACATAATGCAGTTAGCCCCAGCACTTAAACTGCCCCAGAGATGAAAAAGTTAACTCTATGCAGAAGCATAGAACATTGAGCTAGAGCTCGGTTTTCAAACCTCTGTCTGTCAGATTCTTTACTCTGCCTAACGGTGAAGTTGCTCCGGACATTTTCTCTGCTTGGTTTGGTAAAAGTAAAGCGTTTGGTTTAAACCGCATATTTTTTTGTTTTCGGATTTCCAGCCTCTGTCTACGGTACAGGTAGTGTGTAGAAAGGTAGTGACTGTGTTTTATTTTGGTGAAAAAGTGGAAATTGTCCTTTTCTTTGGTTTCTTCCCGGTCGGTCTGGTTTGGAACCGACTTTGTTAATTTTATTTTTTCTGGGATTAGTGTGGTGTTCTGGTACCGATCGGTTTCAAAAGAGCCGGATCTTTTTGCTGGTTCTTTTAAAATGTCCGTGACACGGTTTGTAACCGACCGGTTATTATATTACCTGGCTTGAAAGCTGCAATAGGGTAATTGTTAGGTTGGCCATGTCTGAGAAACCCAAGAAGAAAACCGGTCCCACTGGGCTTCAACACTGTACTGAGTGTGGGGAGGCCTTTGCTAAGGCTGACCCCCACCACATCTGTGTTTATTGTCTGGGGTTTGACCACCTCAAATCAGACTGCCAAATCTGTAAAAACTTTCCTAAATCCACTCTAGATAAAAGACTGAGTAGGCTGAAGGAAAGGGAGGCCAAGGAGTCCGTAGATCTGGATGGCCAGCCCGGTTCGGTTGCGGCTGAACCTGAGGAGGTGCCTACTGAACTAGGTGATCCATCCTCAGGCAAAAGGAGAGCTGACCCTGAGGGGTCAGTTCCGTCAAAGAAGAAGCGTAAGTCTGCCGGTTCGGATCCTGTATCTCTACTCCAAATCATGACGAAATAGCCATAAAGTGATTAGTATTGTTCAATCGCTATCGGGTTCTGTCCGAACCGGTACCGCCAGTTTGGCGGTTGGTTCGGTCAGATCTGTCTCCTCCTGATTAAGATCCAGATGCTTATTAAGAGGAGTGGGAGGGAGATGAAGACTATCCCAGTGATGATGGTGATGAGGGGGGTCTGGATGTGCCCCTTGAACCGGACATCTCCCCAGACAGGCCCTCAGGTGTCTCTCCTCCCAGGCTCTCTGAGTCCCCTTCACACTGTTTGTTCTACAAAAAGGTGGCAGAAACCCTGCAGCTTTCCTTGGTTGAAGCCACAGAGGAGGATGAAGAGCCTGATTTTGTGCAACTGATGGACATCCCAGAGTCCAAAAAGCTGTCTACCCCTCTTCATAAATCCTTGGGCAAACAGACACTCAAAATTTTACAAACTCTTAATTCAGTACTTCCTGTGGATAAGAGAATGGACAGGAGCTATTCGTGATCAGGCTCAGCTGCAGAGTTCCTTTATAGTCATTGCAGCCATGTTGGGGTGGTGCAGGCTGCAGCCTGTGACAGGGCTAACATTCCTTTGGCTTCACACCCTCCCGGATAAGGACTCCAGGAAAGTGGATGCCATGGCCAAAAAACAGTATTTGGCATCCTCTTTGGGACTCAGACAGGCTACTTATATGGCCTACACAGTCAGGTACCAGAAATCCAGATGGGATACGGTTCTGGAACTGGCTAAACAGGCATCTCCCCAGCTAGCCAAGGAGCTGGAGGTGGTGGCTGCTGATGGAATTGAGGCACCCAAAATGCAGTTTCATGCTGCTGTGGACTCCAATGATGTGGCATCTAGAGTCATGGCTACATCTGTGTCTCTCAGAAGACATGCTTGGCTCAGATGTACTAGCCTTTCACAGGATACCCAGACTAAGGCCATGGATTTTCCTGTAGTAGGTAATTCTCTGTTTGGGGAGCAGACAGAGGCTTACATGAAGAAAATGGATGAATACAGAACCACGTACAGGAGTGCACAGGCCAAGGAAAGGCAGGCCACTCTGCACAAGCAGTAGTCTAGGGCTAGGGGCAGGGGCAGGCCCTTTCAAAGGCCTTTTTACCAAGCTCAGACCTCCTCTCCCTTCCCACAGAGGGGGTTCTTCAGAGGGAGGGGTGGGGGGATGAGCAGGGCTGCTCCCTCTTCCTCTCAGTCTAAGGCTTCTGCCAAGCAGACACCCTGATGTGTCATCCTGGGTCGACTCCCCATTTCCAGTAGGAGGCAGGCTGGCTTACTACTTCCAGGCCTGGAAGTCTGTGACCTCAGACAAGTGGGTCCTGGAAGTAGTAAGCCAGAGACTGGCTCTCAGCTTCAAACAATTTCCAAAAAAGAGGGCCAAGTCTTTTCCACCTGCATCAGTCTCAGAAACCCTTGCCCTAGAGGCAGAGGTTTCCTCTCTTCTAGCTCTCAGAGCTATAGAGAAAGTTTCTAATCAGTACAAGGGAAAAGGTCTGTATTCCAGGTACTTCCTTACCCCAAAGAAACATGGGAGTGGCTACCCATCCTAGACCTAAGGTGTCTGAACAAACACATTTCAAAGCCCAAATTCAAAATGGTATCTCTGGGAATAATCCTTCCCTCTCTAAGGCCAGGGAATTGGCTAGCCATCTCTGGACCTCAAGGATGCCTACTTCCATATTCCTATCAGGTGCTCCCACAGAAAATACTTCAGGTTCGAGTTGCCTTCAGGCCATTACCAATTCAGAACCATGCCATTTGGCCTAACATCAGCTCCAAGGGTGTTCACAAAGTGCCTTGCAGTAGTGGTGGCTTACCTCAGAAGACAGGGTATCACCATCTTCCCGTATCTGGACGACTGGCTCTTACTGGGTCACTCACGTTTACAGGTCAAGTCAGCTCTTCAAACTACCCAGGACCTACTCAGCTCCCTGGGGTTTCATCTCAATCTTCCAAAGTTTGTACTCGAACCAGTTCAACTTCTCACCTTTATAGGCATAGAACTGGACAATGTGCAAGCAAAAACCTTCCTTCCCCTGGCAAGGGTGAAGGCCCTAGTGGATCTCGCTTCCTCCTTTTGACCTCAGGTCTCCCGCACAACAAGACAGTTCCTCCAGCTCCTGGGCCACATGGCAGCTTCCACGGCAGTGGTGCAGGGAGCAAGGTTCCAGATGAGGGACATTCAGTTTCATCTGAGGTCTTTTTGGTCTCAAAAGAAGGATTCACTTACCAAACTAATTCCAGTGACTCAGACTCTGGTCCAAGCTCTCCAGTGGTGGCTGGACAAGGACAACCTCAGACAAGGGGTTCCATTTCTCCCTCAAGTCCCATCAGTAGTTCTAACTATGGATGCTTCTCTCCTAGGGTGGGGAGCCCACCTGGGAGCCCTGACAGATCAAGTGCTCTGGTCAACACAGGAGTCTGTCCTTCATATCAATCTCCTGGAACTCAGGGCAGTTTTCCTAGCCCTGCAGTGCTTCTCAGATTCAGTCAAGAGCAAGGTGGTCCAAGTCAGAACGGACAACACCACCACAATGTGGTACATCAACAAGCAGGGAAGCACTCTGTCCTTGGCCTTGTGCACAGAAGCCATGAAGCTGTGGTCTCTGGCCTATTCTCTTCAGACTTCTCTGGTAGCAGTTCATCTTCCAGGGAAGGACAACGTACTAGCAGATGCTCTGAGCAGAATTTCACAGGGACACCACAAATGGTCCCTGGATCCTCACTTCCTGAAGGTAATCTTATCCAAGTGGAGCACTCCAGAGATAGATCTCTTTGCAGCACTGGACAATCATCAACTTCCTCTGTTTTGTTGCAGACCTCCAGTCCTGGGGACGATTCCCCAGGATGCTCTCTTTTTGGACTGGAAGGGCAAGTTTCTCTATGCCTTCCCTCCCTTCCCTCTGCTGTTAAGAGTTCTGATCAAGATCAGGACTCAACCCTGCACAGTGATACTAGTGGCTCCAGATTGGGCCAGACAGCCTTGGTACTTCTACTGCTGTCCTTGTCAGTGTCACGTCCCCTGTCTCTGCCCAGGACATACAATATCCTGTCCTCCTCCCGGGGTGGATCTGGTACCCCAATCTCCAGTCTCTCAATCTCTAGGCCTGGCTCTTGAAGAGTTAGAATATAAAGCACTACATCTTTCTCAGGGAGTTATGGATATTCTGAAGGTCTCCAGGAAACCTTCCACTAGAAAAACTTACAACTCCAAATGGAAAAGGTTCAGTATTTGGTGCTCTCAGAAAGGCATCCTGCCCGATTCTGCAGACATTTCCACAACCTTAGACTATCTAGTTCATCTCAATGGTTTAGGCCTTAGGCCTGCCACTCTGAATGTTCATCTAGCAACTGTCTCTGCATTCCTCTCAGCAGGGAAGGGCTCTTCCCTGGCATCTCATCCTGTTTTCAGAAATTTTTTCAAAGGTCTGGTTCACATTAATCCCCTCTTTAGGGAGCCCACTCCATCTTAGGATCTTAATGTCTGCATAGCTCAGCTAATGCAGCCACCCTTTGAACCTCTGGCTTTGGCTGAATTGAAGTACTTGACATGGAAAACTGTGTTCCTGGTAGCTATTACTTCTGCCAGGTGGATTAGTGAGTTACAGGCTCTGTCAGTGGAACCTGACTTCATCTCCTTCCATAGGGACAAAGTGGTCCTCAGAACCAATAGGAGGTTCTTGCCCAAAGTGGTATCAGATTTTCATCTGAACCAGTCTATATCTCTCCTTGTGTTTTTCACTGACCATTCTTCTTCAGGTGAAAGAAGGTTACACAGTCTGGATGTTAAGAGGACCCTTAGCTACTACATTGAGCATACTAAGGCGCATAGAAATGACTGTCTTCAATTGTTTCTCACTTATGGTGAAGTGGGGAAAGGTAAGCCTGCCACTAAAAGAACTATTGCCAGGTGGATTGTTTCTTGTATACAATTTTGTTATGACAAGTTGGGTAGGACGCCCCCTTCAGGCCTGAGGGCTCACTCAACTAGGGGTACAGCTGCTTCTCTAGCTGCAGCCAGAGATATACCTTTGTTAGAGATTTGTAAAACAGCCACCTGGAAAACAGTACATACTTTCACCAAGCCTTACTCCCTGGACATCCAGGCTAGGAGTGATGCTAAGTTTGGTACAGCAGTACTGCAGAGCCTCTTCCCAAAGTAGGTTCTATATTCCCTCCTCCATAGGGAATTGCTTAGTAGTCTACATTATGTCTGAATACAGCAAGATTTCATGTTGTTTGAAGAAAAAATTACTCACCATAGTAATGCTGTTTCTTCTAACGGAGTCTTGCTGTATTCAGACCTCCCCCCTGCCTCCCCTCTCAGAACCTGGTTTTGAGAAGTGGGCTGGCAGGTACAGTGTTGCACCTCTGGGATGTACCTTGTACCCTTCCTCTTGGGGGGGTAGATGTTATTATTTTTCTGGTGTTTTTTACTTAAATATTGTCACTATCTTTCCTTCTTGGGTTCTTGAGTCTTTTGGGCCCAAAAGGAATCTTTTGCCCTTTGGCTACATTTTGAACAATTTCCATACTATAGTATATTAGTTAGCTCATAAGAATCTGATGGTTACACTGGGAAGTACCACAGACAGAGGTTTGAAAACTGAGCTCGAGCTCAACGTTCTATGCTTCTGCATAGAGTTAACGCTTTCCTCTCCGGGACAGTTCAAGTGCTGGGGCTAACTGCATTATGTCTGAATACAGCAAGACTCCATTAGAAGAAACAACATTACTATGGTGAGTAATTTTTTCTTACTTTCCACTCCAAAGGATGAATCTTCATCCAGATCATTCCCTAATAGCAGATCAGGATCAGACTCAATATTATCGCCTACTACCCCAGAAGGGATAGTATAGAAAGGAAAGGGAGGAGGAAGAAGAGCAGGAGGAGGCACTCATTGAACTGGAGTAGAAAACCCCGGCACCTGAGGCGGCGCTGAAAATGGTGCCAGCGCTGTGCATGGCACCAGGAGTGGTACCACCAAGGCCAGAGCTGAGTGTGATGCCACAACCGGCACCAGACAAGCACCTTGAGACCCTAACCCCAGCACCCGAGGCACCCAGGGCTGGAGATCTGAAAGTTTGAGAAGGAGTAGGAGAAAGCAGTACCTGTGCTGGCCCCAGAGCTGTAGCCATGTGAGGAGGAAAAGCACGAGAGAGCGGTGTTGATGTCACTGAAGAAGGTGTCGTGTGACTAGGCTGACCCAACTTCCCCACCCGTGGGTTCACAACCCCCAGGCCCGAAGGCCCTGGGGTTTGCTCCGCAGGCATGGGAAGTCTGGACAACCTCTGGACCCACTGCTCCATAAGAGTGTTCCAATGATGAAACTGCTAACCAGTGGACCCCCCAAGGGGCAGGGAAGGAATCCAGAGTCCAGAGCCATGGCCACCAGGAACTGAGGCTGCAGATGACCTCGATGTAGCTGGGGTCAGCCTCCTGTCCCCCGCTACTGACTATCTCTGTGCAGACGTACCAGAGGGTGACCTCAAGTGGTACTGTTTCTTCTTTGACTGGTGGGATGAAGAAGATTTCAAGGCTGAGTGGCACTGGGTCCCCGGCCTCAATTGGGAGCGGTCACGCTTCTTTTTGTGCTTTCAGGAGGACCGCCCTTCCTCCTGAACACAGGACTGCCTGTGATCAGACCCCTCCTCCGAATAGGACAGCAGACCGGACTCAACCTTACTGCAAAAACAGCTTTCAAGAGAAGTCTGCCTTCCGGCACCGGCCCTGTTCATGGTCGACTCCATTGAAGGTGGGCTGAAGAAGACTTCTTCCATTCTTCATTGAAAAATGGATAAACTTAAAAAATAAAATACTAAAACTAATCAAAACTGAATGACTATGCTGCTGACGTGAAGATTTGACTCCTGGTGGGCAAGTATCGTCGTCACTGAAGCGCACCCTATGGGGGAAAAAAGGGACTGAGGCAGTTGGAGGGTTGACGCCGAGATAGCCTATATGGTATGAGACAGTCTTGCAGTGCTGCGCATGCTCAGTCTTCCTACTTCACCAGCCCTCCTGAAGAGTTTTGGCTCCTGCTGGCTCCTAGCACCTCCGGCGTAGTCCCCACTAGTATGAATGAGTGGTGGAGACTTTATGTCCAGGAAGACCTTACCATTTGTATGTGAAAGGGTGGTTTCTGACCCCAATGAGGGCAGATATTTGCTTGTGGCGGGATGTCTGGGGCCCCAGATGGTCATGTTTGCTTCTGTAAATGTTCCTCCCATATTTGATCCACAATTCTTTCAGGATGTTCTGGCACTAATACACATGGAGCAGTCTGAGGGCTAATTCTGGAGGGGGACTTTAACCATATATTGGAGACTCACAAAGACAGGGATTCTGGAGAGGGGCAGTAAAGGGCAACAGGTTGAACAATGGAGGCAAAGTTTTTTAGATCTAAATACGGTGGATGTGTGGCGAACATCACATCCCTGAGAGAGGGCGTACACCACCTTGTCTAACCCTCATACATTATTGTCCAGGACTGAATACATTTTTATACCAAAGGCATAGTACCATGAGGTGGGCAGCTTGGATATCACAGAGATAGTCATCTTGGACCATGCTGAGCTACAGATTCACATGAGGTGGGGGGGACTACCAAACAGGCATGGAGGTTCCCCACATACCTGTAACATCTGAGGTGTTTCAGAACAGTGTTATCTCCCAGTGGGAAATTTACTCCTCCACCAGTACAGCTTCAGCCCCATCAGCAAAAGCCTTCTGAGAGGCAAGGAATGCATACATGAGGGGCATGCTGATTTCTTATGTACATAAGGGAAGGAATCAAAGCAACAGAACAAAAGGGTAAACAGGGAGGAGTGGAAGCACTGTGGGTCAATTTGGAGATAGGCAATGGCACCACAGTCCACACAGGGGTTGTATACAGACCCCCATCTCAGGAGGAGGAAATGGACAAGGAAATTATAGAAAGTATCCTTAGAATGGCAGAAAGAGGGGAGATATTGCTGATGAGGGATCTGAATATGCCAGATGTTAACTGGAGTGCAGTTGCAGCAGCCACTTCTAAGAGTGGGGCTATTCTAGATGCCCTACAGGAGGCATGCCTTAGACAACTAGTGTTGGAACCCACTCGAGAGGGAGCAATCTTAGACTTAGTACTCTCAAATGGAGATGGAGAGAGGATAACAGATGTAGAAGTGGGTAGCCATCTGGGAACTAGCGACCATCGAACAGTATGGTTCATGATAAACACAGCAGTAGAGTCAAGCCATACAAAGGCAAAAATACTGGACTTTAGGAGGGCTGACTTTGTCAAAATGGGTGAGTGCCTAAGGAATGCACTAGCAAATGGGCAGGAAGGAGGAGTGGAAGAACAATGGGGAATAATCAAAACTGCTATGACAGAGGCAACAAGCCTTTGTGTGAAGCAAATAAAACAAAATGATGTAAGAAACCATTATGGTTCTCAAAGGAGGTGGCAGGGAAGGTTCGAGAGAAAAAGAAAGCATTCAGGAAGTACAAGGAATCACAGAAGGAGCAGGACAGAGAATTGTATCAGTTAAAGCAAAAGGAAGCTGGGAAGGCAGTCAGAACAGCAAAGGCCCAAACCAAGGAATAGATAGCCAACTCAGTTAAGAAGGGGATAAAACCTTGTAGGTACATCAGGGAGCAAAGGAAGACCAAGGTAGGGATAGTGAGGCTTAATAAAGGGGAGGGGGGTGGGCAGAGGGTGACTGTGAAAAGGCAGAGATACTAAACAAATATTTTTGCTCAGTATTCACAAATGAAGAGGGGGAGGTACCCAAATCAAACAATAGAAACACTCTGGATACGGGACTTGATACCAGCCCATTCACAGAAGAAAGGGTTCTGAAAGAACTCTTAAAACTGAAGGTGGACAAAGATATGGGGCCTGATGGGATTCATCCCAGAATTCTAAAAGAACTAAGGGTAGAACTAGTGACATCACTGACTACCCTCTTTAACAAATCATGGGAGGATGGAGTGGTACCTGAGGACTGGAGGAGGGCAGATGTGATTCCACTTCACAAAAGTGGGAGCAGGGCAGAAGCAGGAAACTACAGACTTGTTAGTTTAACCTCAGTGATAGGGAAAATGATGGAATCAGTTCTGAAGGAAAGAATTGTCGAGTACCTAGAGGCCAGAGGGGCTCAGGACCCAAGGCAGCATGGATTCACCGCAGGAAGGTCATGACAGATGAATCTAATAGATTTCTTTGATTGGGTGACCAAAGTAGTAGATCAGGGAAGGGCTGTGGACATGGCCTACCTAGACTTTAGCAAGGCATTTGACACAGTCTCACACAAAGATTAATATACAGTTAGCAAGCCTGGGAGTGGGTCCCAAGATGGTAGCCTGGGTAAAGAATTGGCTGGAGGGAGCAGGACACAGAGGTAATAGTAAACAGAGTCAACTCTGAAGAAGGGGTGTTACTAGTGGGGTACCGAGGTTCAGTACTAGATCGTCATCCTCTTCAATGTCTTTATAAGTGACATTGCAGAGGGACTGGAAGGAAAAGTATGTCTCTTTGCAGACGACACAAAGATCTGCAATAGAGTTGATACACAAGGTGGGGTGGAAAGAATGAGAAGGGACTTGGCAAGGTTGGAGGAATGGTCAAATGTATGGCAGCTTAGATTCAATGCTAAAAAGTGCAAGATAATGCACCTGGGAAACAAAAACCCAGCGGAAGAGTACACAATGGGTGGGTGAGATACTGACAACAACAAAAATGGAAAGGGACCTGGGGGGTAGTCATATCAGATGACCTAAAGGTGGGAAAGCAATGTGAGAGGGCAGTAAGGAGGTTGGTGGGGGGATACTGGGATGCATAGAGAGAGGCATCACCGGTAGAAAACAAAAAGTTGTTATCCCTCTGTATAGACAGCTGGTGAGACCCCATCTGGAGTACTGCGTGCAGTTCTGGAGACCAAATCTCCGCAAAGACATAAACAGGATGGAGGCAGTCCAGGGGAGGGCAACTAAAATGGTGCAGGGTCTGCACCGGAAGACATATGAAGAGAGACTTAAGGAGCTTAATATGTATAGTCTTGAGGAAAGGAGGGAGAGGGGGGACATGATAGAAATGTTCAAGTACCTCAAGGAAATCAACAAAGTCCAAGAGGGTAGCATTTTTCAGAAAAAGGGGTGTGCAAGAACAATGGGGGCACAATCTGAAGATGGGGGGGGCAGCTCAGGGGTAATGCAAGGAACTGTTTTTTCACAGAGAGGGTTGTGGATGCATGGAACGGCCTTCTGGAGGAAGTTGTGAAGTCAAAAACAGTGGTGGAATTCAATAATGCATGGGACAGTCAGAAGGCAATTCTAGGGGGTTGGGGTAGGAAGAAGTAGGCTGTTGGTTAACTAGGATCTGCAGCTTATCCATTAGGTAGGGAAATGGACAGACTGGGTGGGCCAAGCGGTCCTTATCTGCCATCAAATTCTATGTTTCTATGTTTCACCAAGCAAAAAGCAAGGCAAAAGAAGCAGACTGAACTGGAGTCCCAAATTAAAACTACTCACCCCTCCTCACAGAGTGGTCTCAAGGAAGCTTAGGGCATCCTTAGTCCCCCCGCTAGAAGTACCCTGCATCACCACTGCCATGGGAAATTGAGCTTTCTCAATCACAGCACCATCCCTATGGAACAAGCTCCAACCGTTCGTTTGCTCATTCCCCCACCCACCAAGCTTTTAAACAAAACCTGAAAGCCTGGCTCCTTACGGCTGTAAACTGTCACTGCACCATACAAAAATGCTCGGGACTACAAATTGCCTATGCTCTATAACATGCAGGCAGCACTTATTGCCCCTTCCTCACCTGCTCCTCCTTTTCACACCTCTGTCTTTCTTTACCCTATCCCCCCACACCCTTAAAACCCTCAAACCTACCCCTGACCCTCCTTGACCCTCTTTTGATCTAATGAAACAATTATAGTGTTGATTGTCTGAAACTGCATAATTATTGTCACTGCACCTGTATGGAAATGGACCATATAATTGTACGTTGTTATTGTATGTAACTTGCACCATCTGTCTTAATCGCTTGTCTTTGATTATGTACATTGTCATAGTATATTTCTTTCCTCGTCACCACATGTTTAATGTGAGTGTATTGTACCCTGTAAGTACTATTGTTTCTGTGTTGTTTTTGCCACCTTGTAACCCGGATCGTGACTGAAAATGGTCCTCTGAATCAGTGCACCTACCCGGTTACCAAATAAATAAATAAAACCCTGGAAAAACAGTTGTATGCAGATAGATCCCCAGACTGTTTACATTAATTAGCAGCTGCATGAGAGGCACTCAGTTTACTCCTAACTGAAGGGGTCATTGTCTCCTTATTCTACACAAAACAATGCTTCTTTGAGTGGGGCAATAAACCCAGCCCCATACTAGCACATTTGGGCAGGGAACAAAGGGGTTCCAATGTTATACCCTCAGTTAAGGTGAGGGGAGGGGAGGCGGTCTGGTAAATAAGACATGGAATATAGGAGTCACTTTTGCAACCTTTTTATAAAATGGGAGAAAAAAATCTAAGAATTTAATTGACTGAGAGATGTTACTTGATCAAGCATTAAATAGAGGATAATGTATATTCCTCTATCTGTGACAAGTTTGTAAACTCTTCGAGAGGTTGTCATGGCGATGTTCGGAACCTCGAGAGTGAAGCTTGAGAGGTTCAGTCGCCATGACGACCTCAAGAAGAGGTTTTCAAACTTGCCACAGATAGAGGACTATACATTATCTTTTATAGTATATGGTCACCTATCTGTGATGACAAATTAGAAAGTTGTTACTGTACCCCATATAATGAGACAGAAACGCGAAGACGGCAACAGTTTCTCTTGAATTTTACAGTACTTACATTTCATAAGCTTACATTGGATGGCAAGAGTGATTGTGGTAGACTGGGAAAAAAAAAAAAACGATCGGATAGCTCCCGGGAGAAAATAGTGGTCGACATGCTTTGATCTGATGCCTGCATTTTTAAAATCGCCACTCGCAACTGTGTACAGTTATGACAGCTGTTTAAAGAGAATGCGGCTCGCGCAGAGCTTACAGCATTATGTGAAAGGTTCCAAGTTGTTATTCTGCAGTAGCTACGTACCTGGTGCAGCATAACAACAAGCCACTGCAGCATAACAACTTTTTAGCTGGTGTGGATGTTTATGCATAACAACGTTCTACCATACATTATACCTCTATAAATACATGGCCAGGTGCAAAATCTCACTTTCCTCCCCCCAAAAACCTTAAAGCCATTTTATAAGTGTAACAAGCCCCTCCAGGGTGTGTATCATAGGAGTTGCCCAGGAGCATAAGGACACTCGTAAGATACACAGACTTCACATGCTACACATTCTTTCTGTGGATCTGCATTTCACTGGCTTTAACATGAAACAAACAAGAAAAGAATGCAATCTTTTCCTGTTAGTTTCGCATAAGGACACTTGACCTTTGGCCTTGTGCCATACTACACCCCTGGGGCATGCATTAAAATGTTATAATATGCACACCCTGTTGTGGCTTATTACTTACCTATATACCTCTGAGTGTTACAGCTCCCTTGAAAAGGTGAAACAGTTATTGGACAAACTTCCCATCCCGCAACTTATGCAGGAGGAAGCAGAGGCCTTGGAGCAGAGATACTCCCAGGGGAAGTCAAAAAAGCGATTCTAGCCTTGATGAAGAGTAAGGCTTGTGGCCTGGATGGCGTTTCTGGGGAATTCTGTAACTTGAGGGAGCCTCTGAGTGAATGTCTTGCACAGATATACAAGGGGGTGAGAGAGGAGGCAGCTCTGCCTCCCACATTCTTGGAAGCACTGATTTGTGTTCTACTGACACTCAGGAAAGACAACAAGAATGTAGCTCCTATCACCCTATTTCTTTGGTAAATTATAACAAGATTTTTGCTAGGGTGCTGGCTGTGAGATTGCACAAGGTTCTGGGGTCCATTGTTCACAATGACCAGACTAGTTTTGTCCAGGACCCCCTCTACTACCACAACATGAGAAAACTTCTCAACACAGTAAATGTGGGGTCTCAGAGTCTGGAAATGGCAGTTGTGTGCTCCCTGGATGCTGATAAAGCCTTTGATAGAATAGAATGGTAGTACTTGTGTCCTTTAATATCTATGAGCCATTCCAGTTGGGTTTTAGGGCCAGACACAGCACGGAAACAACATTAGTTAAGGTGCATAATGATCTGCTCAGAGCTAGAGACAGAGGAGACAAGTCTGTTCTCCTCGATCTCTCTCTCTCTTCAGCCTTTGACACTGTGGATCACTTTGTGCTTCTCAATCGCCTCTGTAAGTATTGTGGACTCACTGGTGTTGTCATCAAATGGTGTGAGTCCTATCTCTCTGATAGGGCGCAGCAGGTGGTGATGGGGAATTTCTTCTCCTCCCCAGTGCCCCTGTCATGTGACGTGACCCTGGGCTTGATCTTGTCGCTGATGCCGTTCGCAGTGTAAATACTGCCCCGGGTGAGATTATTCAGCAGGTCAGTGTGGAGTTTCACTACTGTGCAGACAATACCCAGCCGTATCTGTCATCTGTGCCTGGAACATCCAGTGTGGTAGACATGCTTAACACCTGTCTGGCTAAAATCAATGACTGAATGTCCTCCAGCTGGTTGTGACTGAACCAAGATAAGCCGGAGGTGCTGGTGATTGAGCCAGGTAACAGGCATGATGGGTTGACACCTGGAGCCGAAACAGGACTTTTTCTGGAGTCTGCTCCATTGGTGGCTTCCCCCGAGGGTGAACGATCTTGGTGTGATCCTGAACAACACTTGAAGATCAGGTATCTTCTGTTGTCAAAAGTGTTTTTTACCACTTACAGAACAATGCCAGGATCAAGCCCCTCATTCAAACAACTTGAAGTCTTACTGTGTTCTGACAAGTGCAGTTAGCCCCAGCCTTTAAACTGCCCCGGAGAACAAAGGGTTAAACTTTCTATGCAGAGCATAGAATGCTGAGCTCGAGCTCAGATGATGTCTCTGTCTGTTTCCCTTTGAAATCTAACCGTCAGATTCTTTACTCCGCCTCACTAAACAGTCGCTCCGGAGATTTCTCCTGCAGCTTGGTTTGAAAGTCGGTTGAAGTGTCCGTTTTTCGTCGGTTTTTAACCGAAGAATTATTCTGCATAGTCGGTTCAGTCTCTGTCTGTGATACCATGAGTACTAGATAGGTTTTGTACTGTGTTTTTCTGTGTGGAACTTGTAAAAGTGTGTCATTTGTTAATTCTTGTGTTTAACTTTAGTGTGTGGTTACTGGTCCTTATCGGGTCTAAAAAAAAAAGTGTTTTAGTACGTTTTTTTCCAATACCCGTGACACGGTTAGGAACTGATAGGGAGTCTTGCCTGGCGGTTGCCATAAAAAGGGTAAGTTGGTTAGGTTGGCCATGTCTGAGAGACCCAAGAAAAAAACTGGGCCCACTGGGTTTCAACACTGCAGTGAGGTCTTTGCTAAGGCCGATCCCCACACCACCTGTATTTATTGTCTGGGGTTTGACCACCTCGATTCAGACTGCCAAATATGTAAAAACTTTCCCAAATCTACCCTTGAGAAGAGATTAGGTAGTCTGAGGGAAAAGGAGGCCGAGACGTCCGCTGACCCGGATGGCCAGCCTGGTTCGGTTCCGACTGAACCAGAAGGAGTGCCCTCTGACCAGGGGGATACTTCTTCAAGCAAAAGGAGAGCCGATTCCGAGGGATCAGTTCCGACAAAAAGAAAACACAAAGATAAATCGACTGGTTCAGATCCAGAGGTTCATGTTCTGACTGCCGAAGAGATAGCGAGAGCGATTCAGATTGTGGAATCGCTCAATCCGGTTCCTACTGATCCGGCTCCTTCTGGCAGGGGTTCGGTTCGGTTGGTTCCCCCGGTTCAAGATTATACCCTCAAAGATTTTTATGAACTGGAATTTGAAGAGGAAGGGGAATTTGAGGATGATGATAGTGAAAGTGAGGGTCTGGATGTGCCTGTGGAACCGGACATCTCCCCAGACAGGCCTTCAGATGTTTCCCCTCCTAGGCTTTCTGAGTCCCCTTTTCACTTTATGTTCTACAGAAAGGTGGCTGAAACCCTCCAGCTTCCTATGGAGGAGGCTGTGGAAGATCAAGAAGAGCCTGATTATGTAGAAATGATGGACATCCCAGAGTCCAGGAGACTATCTATTCCCCTCCACAAATACTTTGGGAAACAGACACAAAAAATCCTCAAGTCTCCTAACACTATACCTCCTGTGGATAGAAGAACGGACAAGAGGTATACACTTTCAGGCTCAGACATGGAGTTCTTATATCAGCAATGCAGCCATGTTGGGGTAGTGCAGACTGCTGTCTGTGACAAGGCAAATATTCCCTTGGCTTCACACCCCCCAGACAAGGACTCCAGGAAGATTGATGCCATGGCAAAGAAACAGTACATAGCATCTTCCTTGGGACTCAGGCAGGCGAATTACATGGCCTATACAGCCAGGTACCAGAAGTCCAGGTGGGACACTGTACTGGCACTGGCTAAACAGGCCTACCCCCAGCTAGCCAAGGAGCTGGAGGCGGTGGCTGCAGATGGGATTGAGGCATCTAAGGTTCAGTTTCATGCTGCTGTGGACTCTAATGATGTGTCATCAAGAGTCATGGCTACATCTGTGGCTCTTCGGAGGATAGCTTGGCTCAGATGTACTAGCCTCTAGCAGGACACCCAGGCTAAGGCCATGGATTTTCCTGTAGTAGGTAGCTGTTTCCTGTTTGGGGAGCAGACAGAGAATTACATGAAGAAAATGGATGAGTACAGGACCACTTACAGGAGTGCTCAGGCCAAGGAGAGGCAGACAACTCCTCAAAGACAGCAGTCTAGGGGCAGGGACAGGCGTTTTCAAAGGCCTTTTTACCAAGCACAGGCCTCTTCTTCCTTTTCTCAGAGGGGGTTCTTCAGAGGGAGAGGCAGACGGGGGATGAGCAGGGCTGCATCCACTCCTCAGCCTAAAGCCCCTGCCAAGCAGACACCCTGATGGACCTGCACGGGTCGACTCTCCTATTCCAGTAGGGGGCAGTCTGGCTTACTTTGTCCAGGATTAGATGTCTATTACATCAGACAAGTGGGTCCTGGAAGTAGTAAGCCAGGAACTGGTTCTCAGCTTCAGAAAATTTCCAAAGATGAGAGCCAGATCTTTTCCACCTGCAAATCTCTCGGAAACCCTTGCCCTAGAGGCAGAGGTTTCTTCTCTTCTAGCTTTAAGAGCCATAGAGAGAGAGTACCTACCCTACACTGGGGCAAAGGACTGTACTCCAGGTACTTTCTGACCCCAAAAAAGACAGGGGAGTGGTGACCCATCCTAGACCTACGATATCTAAATCAACATCTTTTAAAACCAAAGTTCAAGATGGTAACTCTGGGAATAATCCTTCCCTCTCTAAGGCCAGGGGACTGGCTAGCCTCCCTGGACCTCAAAGATGCCTACTTTCACATTCTCATCAGGTGCTCCCACAGAAAGTACCTCAAGTTCGAGTTGCCCTCAGGCAACTATCAGTTCAGAGCAATGCCCTTTGGCCTAACCTCAGCCCCAAGGGTTTTCACAAAGTGCCTGGCAGTAGTAGTTGCCTTTCTAAGAAGGCAAAAGATTTCCATTTTTCCAAATCTGGACGATTGGCTAAAAGTGGGTCAGTCTCCAGACCAAGTCAAGTCTCACCTGCAAGTGACCCAGCAAGTGCTCACTTCTCTAGGATTTCTTCTCAACCTTCCCAAGTCAGTTTTCAAACCAGTCCAGCTTCTTACCTTTATAGGGGCAGAACTGGATACACTCAGAGCAAGAGCCTTTCTTCCTCTAGAAAGGGCAAGTGTTCTTATGGAACTAGCCTCTTCTTTCAGCCTTTGGGTATCTCAACCAGCAAGGCATTTCCTCCAGCTGTTGGGCCACATGGCAGCTTCAACAGCAGTGGTCCAAGGGGCAAGATTCCAGATGAGGGATATTCAGTTCCACCTGAGAGCTTTTTGGTCTCAGAGGAAGGATTCCCTTACCAAACTGATCCCAGTGACTCTGACCTTGATCCAAGACCTCCAATGGTGGCAGGATCAGGAAGATTTAAGACAAGGTGTTCCTTTTGTTACTCAGCCTTGTTCAGTGGTCCTTACCATGGACTCTTCTCTTCTGGGCTGGGGAGCCCATCTGGGGTCCCTCACTGCCCAGGGACTGTGGTCCCCCCAAGAATCCCTTCTCCATATCAATCTCCTAGAGCTCAGGGCAGTTTTTCTGGCCCTAAAAGCTTTCTCTCAATCAGTACAGAACAAGGTGGTTCAGGTCAGAATGGACAACACCCCCACCATGTGGTACATCAACAAGTAGGGAGGCACTTGGTCCATGGCCTTGTGCACAGAAGCCATGAAGTTGTGGTCCCTGGCTTATTTCCTGCAAACCTCTCTGGTAGCAGTTCACCTTTCAGAGAAGGACAATGTGCTAGCAGATACACTGAGCAGGATCTCTCAGGGCCATCACGAATGGTCCCTGGACCCTCAGGTGTTGAAAGTGATTTTTTCAAGGTGGGGCACTCCAGAGATAGATCTCTTTGCAGCCCCAGGCAATCACCAACTCTCGGTCTTTTGTTGCAGACCTTCAGTCTTGGGCTCAGTCCCCCTGGATGCCCTGATTCTGAATTGGGAAGGGAAGCTTCTGTATGCCTTCCCCACCTTCCCACTCCTGTTCAAAGTTTTAGTCAAAATAAGGTCTCAGCCTTGCAAAGTGATTCTGATTGCTTCAGATTGGGCAGACAGCCCTGGTACCCCCTGTTGCTGTCGCTAGCAGTCCATCTTCCCCTGTCTCTTCCAAGGAATTACAACCTGTTAACATCCTCTCAGGGGAGGATTTGGTACCCCAATCTTCAGTCTCTCAATCTGAAGACATGGCTCTTGAAGAATTAGAGTTTGCAGATCTGCATCTTTCCCAAGGGGTTCTGGATGTCCTCAAGGCTTCTTGAAAGCCCTCCAACAGAAAGACTTATAATTCCAAATTGAAGAGATTCAGCATTTGGTGTTCTAAGAAGCATATTTCTCCAGACACTGCTGGATTGCCTACAGTTTGGGATTATATGTTCCATCTTAATGGCCTAGGCCTCAGACCAGCTACTCTCAAGGTACACTTGTCAGCTGTTTCTGCGTTTTTGTCTTTGGGGTAGTCTTCCTCACTGTCTTCTCATCCTATGTTCTGCAAATTTTTTAAAGGATTGCTTCACACCAAACCTCCTTCTAGAGACCCTGCCCCTGCCTGGGATTTGAATGTTTGCATTGCTCAACTTATGCAACCCCCTTTTGAGCCTATGTCTTCAGCAGAGCTTAAGTACTTGACTTGGAAAACGGTGTTCTTAGTAGCCATTACCTCTGCCAGGCATATCAGTGAATTGCAAGCCCTGTCAGTGGAACCTGATTTGATCTCATTTCACAGGGATTAAGTGGTCCTTAGAACCAATAGAAGGTTCTTGCCCAAAGTGGTTTCAGACTTCCATTTAAACCAGTCTACGTCTCTTT
Organism: Neoceratodus forsteri; assembly: GCA_016271365.2. Classification (NCBI taxonomy): domain Eukaryota; kingdom Metazoa; phylum Chordata; order Ceratodontiformes; family Ceratodontidae; genus Neoceratodus; species Neoceratodus forsteri. Next base: position 772,244,202 of record CM057453.1, on the reverse strand, counting down.
CTGTTTTCTTCACTGATCATTCTTCCTCAGGAGAGAGGAGGCTACACAGTTTAGATGTTAAAAGAGCCCTTAGTTACTATATAGAGCGTACCAAGGGTCATAGGTTTGACTCCCTCCAGTTGTTCCTCACTTATGGAGAAGTGGGAAAGGGCAAACCTGCCACCAAGAGATCTATTGCCAGGTGGATTGTATCTTGTATACAATTCTACTATGAGAAACTGGGAAAAACTCCACCCTCAGGCCTGAGGGCTCATTCCACAAGAGGTACAGCTGCTTCCCTGGCTGCTGCCAGGGATATCCCTCTCTTAGAAATTTATCAAGCAGCCACCTGGAAAACAGTCCATACCTTTACCAAGCATTACTCTCTGGATATCCAGGCTAGGAGTGATGCTCGGTTTGGCACAACAGTACTTCAGAGCCTATTCCCAAAGTAGGTTCTGTCCCTCCTCCATGGAGGTACTGCTTGGTAGTCTGCAATATGTCAGAATACAACAAGACTTCACGTTGTTTGCAGAAAAAATTACTCACCTTAGTAATTATGTTTCTTCTAATGGAGTCTTGCTGTATTCTGACCTCCCTTCCTGCCTCCCCTCTCAGAGCCTGTTTTTGGGAAGTAGGTGGGCAGGTGCTTTTGTTTACACCCTCCTCCTTTTTGTTTGGGTGCTGATTTATTGCTATTTGTATTAGATCAGTTTTTGGGTTTCCTGACTTGAGTCTTCCTTGGGAATCCAAAACTTTTTTCTGCCAGTTGGCTAGTAGGAATTTTTACAATTTCCACATAGAATTTTTAGTTAGTTGGGCTCATAAGAATCTGACAGTTTGAGTTTGAAACACTCCAGACAGAGACTTCAACCGAGCTCGAGCTCGGCATTCTATGCCCTGCAGAGAAAGTTAACTCTTTGTTCTCCAGGGCAGTTCAAAGGTTGGAATCACTGCAATATGTCAGAATACAGCAAGACTCCATTAGAAGAAACATAATTACTAAGGTGAGTAATTTTTTCTTCTGGACACACCAACTATTAACTTGCTGAACTTACTTGATAGAAACATTCCTTAACACTGTATGGGCTCACTATTTGTAGACATTATTCTGTAACATAAGAAACTGCTACACACTCTTGCTCATACTTCTCAACCAAACCTGATTTTGCCTCAGAATTTTCCTCTGTCCCTCTTGAAATTGGTTTTGTGTCCTGGAGGCATGTACAACTGCAATACCAACGGTGAACTTTCAACATTGATAAATGCTTATTTATTTATTTGATTTTGGTAACCAGGTAAGTGCACTAGGCATGTGCCTGCCTATCTTCAGGCACGATCCAGAAGAGTACAGATAACAGCAGTGAAGGTACAGATAACAGTGAGAATAAAAATACAATCATATATTTGAACAGTGTACAAGGGAGAAAGCAGGAATCCATGCAGGGATAGGCAATACATTACAGACCAGAGATTGATAACATCAACGCAAGGATGCTTGATCAAAACATGGATATGTCACAGGATACTAAACCTTAAAAACATTGGTACCTGAAGATAACAGAAATCAAGAGGTAGTACTAAAAGGTATCAAGTGCATTTACAGGCATCAAGAGCATTTAAATGAGAGAATAGGGCTTACTTAAATATAGGGTGAGAAGAAGAGTTCTTTTTCTGGAGAGGTAGGGAATTCCAGAATTTATAGGCAACGTGGGAGAATGATTGCTCCTTCATTTTAGTCAAGCAGAGCAGGACTGAGAGCAATGCAGAGGTTGCAGACCTCAGATGTCGAGAGTGTACCACAGGGTTGAGCATAGCACCTAGGGAGTCAGGACATGAGTGATGGGTAATCAAGTCAATGAAGCACCCCAGGGAATAGCAACTCAGATCAGAGGGGGATAGCCACTGCAAGGCAGAGTAAAGCAAGCAGTGGTGGGTGAGTTGAGGGGCCAAAAGGGCAAATCTGCAAATATTATTATAGGTGGTATCCCACTTATGGAGTTCACCCACTTTAGCTTGGGCAAAGACCAGGAGAGAGTAGCCAAGTCCAGGGAACAGAACACCCCTAGCAACAGAGATCAAGGCTGCAGGGGTGAGGGAGTGATGAACATGGTAGACCGCCCCATCTTGAAATTAACAGATCTACAGATCTCACATATGTGGGAAAGAAGAGTCAAGGGCAGGGTCAAGTGTGACACCAAGGTTAAAGGAGTTAGTTACAGCAACTACAGACCCGTCAAGGTATAGGATCTGTAGCTTAGGGGACTCAGCATGGGACTTTCTAAGTGACCCAAAGAGCATGGCCTGAGTTTATATTTGATAATTTGAGGTGAGCCAGGATTGGATTTGTTGAAGGGCAAGGGAGAGGTGGTTATTAATATTGTCAGTAGATCTTGAGGCAGCAAAGAGGACCAAGTCATCAGCGTACATAATAGTCCGGCAGAAAGAAGGAGGTGTAGGAAGGTCATTTACAAATAGGGAAAATAGCAGGGGGCCAAATATAGATTCTTGTGGGGCACTGCAGGAAATAGGGACAGGGAAAGAGAGGACCTTACAGAAAGAGACAGACTGAGACTGATTAGTAAGATAGCTGTTGAACCAGGACAGGGTAGCTTCAGAGGCCCAAGTGCTTGAAGTTTACATAAAAGCAGGGGGTGATTTACCAAGTTGAAAGCTTTGGTTAGGTCGATTAAAACTGCTCCAGTAAATAGGCCTTTATCCCCTTTTTTTTTGACCTCCTTAGCTAGTCTCTCCCTTGTTAGTGCTTTTTCTGCCCTCACCCTCCTTCCTGCCTCCCTTTGTTTTGCCAGATATACCTTCCTGTCTTCATACATCTAGGTCTCCTTGTACTTTCTAAATACTGTTTTCTTCTCCTTCACTGCCTTTGCCACCTCCTTAGAAAGCCATAGTGGCCTCTTCTTCCTCTTCTCCCTGCTCACTTCCTTGAAACAGCATGCCATTGCCTGGGCTATATCTTCCTTATTTTTTTTTTCCATTGAGCCTCCACTCCCCTCTGCCTTCCTCCCCTTTGAGGCATTCTCTGAGGCAGTTTACCATTTCTTTAAAAAGCTACTGATGCCTCAAAGAAAACTTTAAAAAGCATTATAATTAAGCACAATTCTGCCTGCATTCCATTTATATTTCATATATTTTCCTCCCCATTATTTATTACTAAGGAAATTTACATAAATATATAATCTTTATCCCTTAGAGTTCCCCCAGAGAACATCTGCCGCTACAGCTTACTCCCTACTTCAAGTCATAATCCTCTGTTGTGACATCACAATCTGTTGCTATGGGAGTAACAGTGATATCACAAGCAGTCCTCTGTGACTTCAGGTAGGGAGTAAGCAGCAGGAATAGACAAACTCTTCAGGAGTAAAGATCCTGTTTTCATACAAATGACCTCAGTAATAAATAATGTGGAGCAGAAATACAGTACTAATGGGAAATACAAGTTGGGCTGTGTCTACATATTAGGTTTTGTTAAAGTTCTCCTAAACACGTCTTTGGCTCTTTAAAAATTAGCCCTCCTGAAATCCAGGACCTCATTGTAGGATGCTTTTTTTGTTTCCTGTCCTGTCCGTATGATACACTACACAGTACGGTGATCACTTACACCCAAGGGATTTACCCACTGTGATGTCAGCAGTATTGTCTCTGTAAATACAAGGTCCAGCACTGCCCCATCCCTAGTGAGTTCCAAAACAAGGAGACTTGAGGGGCAAGGGCCTACTGCCTTAGGTCTATGTAATGCCCCCCCAAATGGGGGCTTACTTTAGTGCCCATTCCTCCCTTTTGCCTTCAGTGTTCCCTGATCTCACCACATGGTTCAAGTCCAGAGATGTGCCCTGGAGTCCCCACACAACCCTGCATTTATTTTTGCCCCTGCGGGGGCTTGGGGAGCAATCACGGAGCTGCCAGCTTCTTCCCTTCCACTTCACAGCCGGGTGGCAGCTTGTGTGATTGCCCCCAACTCTCGACCATGATTGCAGTCCAACAAATGGCCTCCCAGTGGTCCCAATCCCATTACAGGGCAAGAAGGGGACTGGTGACCAAAACAAGGGCCAAGAGAGCCCTTTTTCTTTGTAAATAAAGAGTGCCGATAAGCGCTGGGAAATGGGACTTATGAATATGTAATAGCCACTTCTTACATATTAATGAGCTGCTGCCTTCTGCCTAAGAATTGGTTATTTCAGCAGCAGCGACAGTCAAGGGACTCAAAATAAATATAAATTGAGGACAGTGTCTGCATGGGCACATAAGGGGCTATTGAACAGGAGGGCAACTGTAAATTAAAAGTAATTGTACTGGCTGCACTGGATTTCTAAAGTGGGACCCTACATAGTTGCCTGTCTGCTGTCTAGGGGCACTGTATGTCAGCAGCGGCAGTAGGCTAGAGACTGCACAGAAATGTTCAAATGAAGCAACGTTTAGTATTTTATTTCTCGCAATTGTTACACAAGGAAAGGTACACTGAGCAACAAGATGCTCATCTCCCGGTGCGACCTGGGGGGAGTAGACATGGATATGATAACATGCAGGTTATCAAGTGAACAGTTAACAGAAGCAAATAAAAAGCAGCATAAGGACACATGATTGCATGAATATACAAGTAGTGTACATTGAATGCTTAGGATATTATAGTATCTAACAATTTTTGTGACAAGAAGCAGCAGACAAGGTAAATTAGCACAGTAGTAACAGCTGTAAACAACAGAGGATGTATATCACAATTATGCAGTTATACACAGTACACAGGACAAAATAGGCCCAGGACATAAGTGCAAGGTTGGAGTTATATGCCAGCTTCTGTAGCAAGGCTAAGGCCGATGGTCAGGCATTGGGGAGGGGATAGTGGGGCATGGCAGGTTCAGGGACAGGAGCAATTTGTAGTCAGAAAGTTTGCTAGGGCGGTAGACAGAGATTAGGGAGAGGAGGAGTGCCAAGTTTGCAGTGGGAGGGCATTCCAGAGCTTGGGTAGCCAGTGTGAGAAGGCAGCTTGACCATCAGAGGTATTCCACCTAGGGACTGAAAGTTGATGGGGGTCACTGGATCTAAGACGATAGGAGGGGGTGGGGCATCTGTAAGCACGATGGCAAGGTAGGAGGGGATGGACCCAAGCCATAGGTTGGAGACAAATTTAACACAGTGAGCACAGTAGGGCATGGTTATGTCTATTGAACTATGGGGCTATAGTTTAAATAAAGGATTTTACCTGGATGCATTAGAACTTTGTCATTGGGGCTGTGTTGAACTGCCTTGGGACTGTAAATACTTGCAGCCATTTTGGGCAGCCAGCAGCCAATCAGAAAGTTAGGAGTTCAATGCAAAGATTGTTGGGACAGTGCTGGAGACTTATGGGACTTGGCAAAAGGCTTATGGGGAAAAAACAGGGACCTAATTCAGGCACCAAAACAGGGAGCCTATTGAGCATTGAAGGAGGCTAATGAATATTAATTTTGTGGACTAACAAGTAATTTCAGCCAATCATTTTGGGGACACACAAGTGGACTTAGCCAATCAGGATCCTCAGAAGGACTCCATAAAACCCAGTGATTTTCAGACTGAACTTAGTTTGAGTGAGAACCCCTCCACAGGGAGGGGGACTCTGGCCCCCAGCTAAACAAAATGGGCCTAGTCAGTTTAGTGAAAGCTCCTTGACAGGAGAGGGGAGCTTCTACATCTGCCAGAGTGAAAGAGTCGCTGCAACTTAAGTCGTTAGCCTGGGGGTTGCCAGAGATTGTCCTGCAGGGCTAGCATCTGCCTTTCCACATTTTGGGGAAAATGTGGGCAAAACCTGAATCTTCAGCTGTGAGAGAGCTGCACTTACATTCTGCCTCAGCAGTGAGAGCGCTGAAGAAATCTACAACTTTCAGACAAGGAAAGTGCTAAGATCTGCCTGAGTGAATAAATGCCTGCTTGCAACTGTTATGACATTTTTGAAGTGCACTGCGGTACACCTATGGGACTAGAGAGCTGTGTGGGGAAAAGAAGTCCTTCCAAGTTAAAGTTAAGATTGTTTGTCTGCACTCTGTGTTAACCAATGCTCAAGAGAGGGTGGTCCGCTGCTGAACAGTGACCAAGAAAGAGTCCAGTATGTGCTGAATGTTACTGTGTAAAATGCTACAGGACTAAAAGGAAAGTTCCCTAGCCATGCGGAGCTTTGCCTTACAGTGCCTGGGATGCCAGTAGACATCTAAATCTTCAAATTAGAGCTGCAAACACCAGTAAAGCCACAAGGGACTGTGATGTGTGTATCTTAAGCTTGAGAAAAGCTACAGTATCAGTTTGCTAACCAGTAAAGTCTGCTAAAATGATGGGGATCCAAGCTTCAAGCTCTGTCTGTGGTTTCTAGTGTATCAAATGGTAGAGAGTCATGCCTCAAGCTCGGTCCATGTTGGAATTGTCATAAATGGTGGGGAGCCAAGCCACAAGCTCCCTCTGATGATGGTAAGGATTCAGGTTACACTGCATGAACTGTGAGAGTCTGGGTCACCCTAGCCTTAGGGAAGAAGTACCTTTTAGTGAAAACTTGTGTCTGCAAGCTTGAGAGGATCATGGTGGCCACGCTGGCACATGAGTTAATGGATTGCGACTACTGTGCACTAATGTATAAATGTGCTACTAATAAATGTGCTGAATGCAATGCAACAGTTTCAGATTGGCCTGGGAGACAGCCTGGTAGTGTGCCATCACCCAAGGCACTGCCATATATGCTTCCCCTGATGGGTGTAGCCTAGACGTGGGGTTTGAAGTGTGCTGGCCCCGGTCCTGGCCTGGTCTGTTCAGAAGATGATTTCATCCCAGAAAGGGGCACTACAAAAGAAGCTGGAGATGCTTTCCATCTGTAAAAGTTACAAGATTCTGAAGTCAGTTAGAAGGCTCCTGGCTGTAAGTCTTTGCCCAGCATCTCAGCCTCCAGAATCAGAGCCTGCCTGCTGCAATTACCCAAATCTACATGTACAGCCTGATTTTGACCTTGCTACGATGATTACCAAACCGTGAGTACACAGGGTCCATGCTCTGTTCAACTCTAACTTGTAAATAGTTTCAAGTTGTTGCTAAGCCAAATTCAGCATCCAGAGTAAGGCCTTTTCAAATTGACCAGTTTTTAAGTTCTGTAATCTACAATAAGAATGTGTCTCAGAACTAACAATAAAGTTAATCTGCTTATTTTCTTCAAGGGCCCCAACTCAGCCATCCATCACAGCTGCACCATACAACAGGCCTGCAACTTTAAGAACTTTAGTACTGGATACCCAGATATAGGTATAGGAATTTTGGGGTTTTAATACATTCTGGAACTGATACCAGTGTGGGCATGGGGCATGTGCTATCTAAATGTCTAATGCAGCTAGCTAGATAGTCAGATCACAAATGCTGAATACATCAGAAGGTTGGCGGGTGGCCACTATGATTGTCTAAATCTTTTTTTTTTTTTACTTAGTTTATTAATTTTCTGTAATACAAAGCATTCCATTCCATTACATACATGTAGGTATTCAAATAAATCAAAGATTGATCCACATTTTTACAGTAATTTCTAGCAAAATACCCGTGATACTTATTACTGCATGTGGGGGATTAACTTATATAGATGTGTAAGATTAGTCTGAGTAATAAGTCTGTGCCAAACGCACTATAAAATGTTTAATACCTATAAAATATAGTTATCCAATAAGGCATATGTAGCCATGAGCAGGGATAAGAATTATAGAATGAAACCACATCTTGCACCCTGTCATAGGGTTAAACATCCCTGTCCTCTATCGGTGATAATAAAAGTGCAGCGTTTCCCACCCACATAACTCTCCACATTTACAAATATAGAAACATTTGTAACTCCCATAACTAAGCATGCAAACCCACTTCAGTTATTTCAAAAACAGGAGGCAAATATCTTAAACTAAAACTAAGTTAGTATAGATTCCCCCCACTCACCACAAGCGTACTCAGAGGAAAGGAATACACTTTATGGGGAGTTCAATTAAGGATTTAAATCCCTACCCCAATCCATCTCCTAATGATAAAACTGAAACACTTGGTAACCTCATATATTGATTCTAGAAATAGAAGATGTCTTAGAGAGGTTGATCTTAGACAAATACAATATCAGTCTCCCTCATGTGAGCATTCTCTTCATCCATGTCCTCACCGCAGTAAATAGGAAAACTTATTAAACGTCTGTTACATAGTTCATGTTGTCTGCTCCTCATCTGAGTCTGATGCCTCTTCCCTCATATTAAACTTCCTCTCTATCTTATCAAGCAATTTCTCTGCTTCAATCACTTCTGAAAACTGGTAAGTTTTACCTCCGTAGACGATGCAGAGACTAGCAGGCATTAGAAGCACATGGTGGATCCCCAAGGCTCGCAGCCTCACATGGAGGCTGTCAAAAATGTTCCTCCTCATTCTTGTGGAGTAGCTCAAGTCTGGAAATACATGAACTCGACAATCATTCCAGGTTAATGGGCTCAGTTGTTTAGCTTGCTGTACGATTTTATCTCTCTCTCTCTGATATAGTTCTGACTTCCAGCATTATAGTCCTCTGTAATGGTATGCTGTGGCTGCTTTACGTCTTCCACCATGTGGATTGATCCTATAGGCCTTAATCACCTGGAAGGGAAAATCAATTTTTAGTAGCTCCTGAGCCCAGTCTTGAAGAAATGGTAAAGAGGTGTTCACCTTCCAGCTCCTCCGGCACTCCTAAGAGGCGAAGGTGAGTGGAACGAGCAGCATTCTCAAGATTTCCCAGCCTCTTATGGAGGTGCCCATTTTCCTTTGTGAGACCAGCCACTGTTGTGAGGGCTTTGTTAGTTTTCTGCGTCACACCTCTGGTATCCTCAGTGACAAAATCCACCTGGGAGGGGAGTTGCTTGAGTTCGGTGCCAAAATCATCTATCTTCTGGTCTAGTCCTTGAATTACCCACAGAAGAGCTGCATTGGATAGTTGGAGCCCTTCTGGTTCTAGAGCCTCGAGGTGTACGTCCTTACTTCCTCCCATTTTACTGTCTTTCTTGTGGGTGCCTTCTGCGCCAGCTCCCACTTTATTCGTCCGTCCCATAATTAGTTTTCTGGATGTTGAAAAACACAGATTGATCAGTCGGGAGATAGTAGAGATGAAGATCTCTCTTCTTGTATCTTTTGGTGAGGGTTTACAGGTTCACTATGAAAGTTGTATTTATAAGTAAGCAGTTTTTTGTGGAGCTGCGATGGAAAGCTGTGCACAGCTCAGCTGCTAGCCACGCCCCCATCAATGTCTAAATCTAAAGGCAAAATGATTATTTAAACCAACTTAAACCAATGTTAATCAAATGTAAATAGCTAACCTCTGCTTCCAATTACCCCGTTCCTAACCCTACCCCTTGTAAATAAATTTTTACTATTTTTGGATACATCTGTTGTGAGTATATTATTGGAGAGAGTCAGTAATTCAAAATGTGAAATGTGGGGAAGTGTTTATGGGGTCATATTTGAGGTGACTTTATGGTAATGTGGTTAGGTACAGCATCCCAGATGGTTGTACCAGGATTGATTCTAGCACACATAAGTATACTCTTGGTGGAAGCACTGCGCATTTATGTTATCTTGCTAAAGAACCAGTTTTAAAGTTTATTTATTTTATTTATTGAAGTCTTGGATACACCTGTGAGTGGATGCTTGTTGAGAGGTTCCATGTCAAATACATTAAACAACATGGCAAAAAAAAAAAAGACAGAGGACAATTTACAGATAATACAACGAGAGTTCAGCAAACAGATAATGAGAGTATTAAACATAACTGGTACACAAAATCCAGCCAGGAACAGGTAAGCTGCAGCATTGTACAAAGTATGCCTGTGTCAGCTGGAGGAGCTGGAGAAGGAAGGGGGAAAAAAGGGACAGGGTAAGCATGGCAGTGTGGGAAGAGGCAGGGGGTTTGACTGGGACAGGATGGGGTACAAGAGGTTGGGGGGATTGCTAAGTAATGGGGTTTGCCTATCGTAAGGGATAGGGACTGGGAAGTGCTGGTGGTAGTCGGTACGTGGGGTGTCTCAGTGGTGGCACCTGCAGGAACTCTTGTCAATAAGGTGTTGCCACAGTCTGAGTTTGAAGGATCCAAGAGTAGTAGCGCCAGAGATATCAGGCGGTAGCGTGTTTGTCCAGAGTGATGCCCGGTAGGAGAAAGCACATTGTGCCATGGATGTGCGGCATGTGGGCACATGGAAGGTTTGTGTGGAGGAGCTACTGGTTTGTTTGGTGTTTAGCGTTAGGGACAGTAGGTTCTGAATTCCAGGAGGAAGCTGGTTTAGCGTAGCCTTTTTGGCGAGAAGGCAGGTTTGATATCTTATTCTGTCGTTAAGTTGGAGCCAGCCAGCACAGGTATAGAGTTTGCAGGTATGGGTTAGTTTAGGTACATTTGTAAGCAAGCGGCAGGCTTTATTTAGGGCAACAGCGATGTTTTGGAGTACTGTGTTAGTTGCAGATCCATATATTACCAGTCCATAATCTATAAGGGATACAATCGAACTGTTAATTGCCAGATTCAGGGCACTTCATGAGTGAGACGGTGCCTGTGTTGGTAGAGGATGCCGATTCTGGAGTTGATGACTTTGGAAGTGTTGTTGATGTGCTGTGTGAAGGACATGGAGGAGTCGATTGTAACTCCCAGGTATTTGAAGTGCGGGACGAGTTCCAGGGTGCTGCCACTGTCATTCTGTATTACCAAGGGGTAGTTTTTTAGTTTGTTTTGGGCTGTTACGTACAGCATGGTTTTGGTCTTTTTATAATTCATGACCAGTTTTTGGCTGATGCAAAGCCACTTTGGAGATCTGTTTTGAGGAGTTCTAGGTGTGGGTTGCCGGCAAAGATTACCGTGTCGTCAGCATATAAGAGCATGTGGCATTGGCAAGTGGCTGGTAGGTTGTTTAAGAAGAGACGGAATAGCAGCGGTCCCCGAGTATCGACCCTTGTGGCACACTGGATCTGACAGGTCAGCTATCAGCTAGGACTTCCCCAATCCTAACTTGCTGGGAACGGAGGCTCAGGTAGCTGCTAAACCAGTCCACGGTTTCTGTTGCAAGTCCAGTTTCAGAAAGCTGCTCGAGAAAGAGGGCATGGTGAACCATATCAAAAGCCTTTGATAGCTCAATGAAGAACGCCCCTACTAGGTGGCCTTGGTCCAAGGTGTTATTGATGAACCCGATGAATTCTAGAAGGGCTGTGATGGTACTGTGGCTGCCCTGGAACCCATGTTGTTAAAATAGGAACCCAGGCCCCTCAATCTTGTTCAGGCATGCAGAGCAGAGGCAGTGTAGCCCTTTAGATACCCAGAGCCAGGGTTTCATCTATGCAGGGCTTGAGTGTTTCTGTGACCCTCAGGAGGGTTGTCTGTTGTAGCAGCAGCACCGTACATTGAGAGAGAGAAAGAGAGAGAGCGGAAGGCTAGAGGACTCAGGAGGACTGACTAAAGCAAGCAAGCCAGTTTTGCAATTCAACAAATCAGGCTGGGGAGGGACACAGCACAATCTGCCTACTAAAAATGAAAGTAAAATTTAAAAAAGAGTAAGTTGGTTGTCTGTAACCTGTACTTATTTTTTTTATGTTTCTCTATCATATAAATTATCTATCATTTACAGTATTATACTTTGTGTGTGTCTATGATTTTAATTTCAGTCATCTCATGTGGAGGGAGTGAATGGATTTTAGATGCGTTCGGGATTTTTCTGGCCTGGAAACCAAATTCTTCTTGTACTGCTGAATGATTGCATGCATGCTAGCTGCAGTGCACAGCAAAAGTTTTAAGCAGAACAGAACTTATAGGAAGTTCCAAGTAATAACTTAAAAGAGGCTGATGACTAGTTTATTTAGAAACTGCAGATCACATTGTTCATGTTTAATTAAAGGGAGCATTTGTTTTCACAATATGCACTGCAGATGGCTATGTTTTTTGCTTTTGTTTTGTACTTATATTTTATTTCTTTTATGTAATAGTACATTACATGTCATCTCCAACAGGCAGGTATAATTTAATTATTCATTTGACCATAAGGCAATTACAACATTTCTACAGTAACTCAATGTTAACACTCGAGGATTGCATATTATTTTGAGTTTTAAATTGTCAAAAAAACACATGGTACCACAGTACCTATAGTAATGTCCCCTAAATAGTAGTCCATAATTAGCCCTTGCAGCCATGAGCTGGGATAACAAAAATGTTCAAATTATATTGTGCACCCTATCTAAGGGTTAAGCATCTCACCCTCAGTGCATCGGTATTACTAATCATACCTTGTAACCCTCCTGCATAGATTCAAAGAGAATACAGTACATCTTCAGTAATTTAATGATTCTAACTTAACAGCATGCTATACTTAGAACATTTATAACTTTATATGTGATTATCAGAGAAAAATAATCCCATATTCAAACTTTCAGACCATGATAGACAAACACATATGAGGTAAACATCAGTTTCCTCTTGAACAGTGGATGTGGGATGGGAACAGGATGTCACTGGAGTGGGAACAAAGATAGAGAGAAGGTATTTTGTTATGTGTCAGAGTGTGCCATCTTGAAGTGTCCCTCAAGCAGTTGAAAGTTCCAAGATAGTCTTAATTTCCTTATTATTCACAACCTGACATGCCCTCTCTCAGTCCAAAATGTCCCCTACACACCCCCACTTCATATTCCGATGCCCATCAAATGATACCATTCAAAGTCAGCTTGTGGTAGGCTCAAACCTTCTGGTCCCCATCAGAATCAGATGATTACCCTGGGCAGAAAATTGTTTCTCAATTTTTTCAAGAAGCTTAGATGCTTCCAACACATCAGAAAACTGATAGGTCTTACCTCCGGATACAGTCTGTAAGCTGGCTGGCATTAGGAGGACATGATGCACTCCTAGGGAATGGAGGCATGCTCTTACCCCATCATAACTCTTTTGTTGCATCCTTGTGGCATAACTTAAATCCAGGAAGAAGTGTACCCTAATTTTCTGCCAGTGAAGTGGGCTTAGATATTTAGCTTGTTGTAAAATGAGATCCCACTCTGTTGATATTCGGAGCTCCAGCATAATCATATGGGGCAGAGGGTTTCCCATAGCTGTCCAGGGCTGACTGCCACATGACATGATCTGGTAAGCTTTCAGGATTTCAAGGTCTGTCTTGGGTTGCAAAATGTCTCTTAGCCATCCTTTTAAAAAGGTTATGGAATTCCCTCCTTCTGTCTCCTCCAGCAGTCCCAGTATGCGAATGTGGGTGGAACGGATGGTATTTTCAATATTTTCCACGCACCTCCTTAGGAGGCCATTTTCTTTTGTGAGTCCTGAGATGACAAAATGGGTCTTCTCTGTGGTTTTAGCCACCTCTTTTGTTTCTTTGGCAAGTGCACCAATTTTTTAATGGACCTGTTTCAGTTCAGTGTTAAAGTCCTCTATTTTATGGCCCAAGCTTTGTATTGCTTTGAGGAGTGCAGCATTGGTCGACTGCAATCCATCCTGATAACCCGTTCCCAGCTGGAAGACCTTACTGCTGTCCACCTTTGGTTCTTTTTGACGGGCTCCCTCCACATTTGCTCCTGTTTTGTTTCCTCGGACCACTGTATCCGATTACGTTGACCCACCGGTACCAAAAATCACACCAAACAAAAGCTTAGAAGCTGCTCTTTTGTTTAATAAAAGTTGCTGATAGATATCTATTTTTTCTATACTCATTTTATTGATTGCTCATGTTTCAGATACATGCAGATTCATCCAAGAACAAGTATTACATATAATGCATTCAGCTTATTACAATAGATATATAACAGCATCAATACAATTAAGAAAATAATAATAAGCAAAAGGAAAATAAAACTAAATTTATGAGTAACTTCAGAAAATTAGGACCAAACATTTGGGTAAACTTTACAGCATACTATGTGAAAGTTTTAAAATTTCATCCAAAATAGCAGGTTAAACTTCATACTAAAAACAGAGAGCATCAGGGGTTTCACTATCCATGGATGGACAAATAAGTAAGGAGGGGTAGGGTCATAGTCTAAAAACCTCTAGGATCTAAATATAAAGGTCAGATTTGTTGGGATGGAGCTTTCTTTATATTTCTTAACAGCAGTTTATATCTGGTGTTGATAAAGTTCCCATCTTGCCCATCTACGGATGTAGGATTCAATTTTATTTTGTAGAGAGAAAGATAGCTGTTCACTATGTTGTATATTAAGTACTATTGTTTTCCATTCTGCAATGGTGGGTGGATCTTCATGTAGCCATTTCCTTGTGAGTGCTTTATAGGCTGCGCACAAGCTAATCAACCAAAGGTATTGGGAGTCCTTACCCTGTACAGTCTCTGGGGGGATACCCAGCAGAAGGTGAGAGGGTGCAAGGGTCAAAGTAAATGAAATAGGGCTATTATATGTTGCGAGATGGTGGTCGGATTAAGTATTTTCAGACAGTCATAAGAAATGTGGGTTTGAGAGCGAACCAAGGTTTCACATCCTCTCCAACATTTTGATAAGGATCCTGGTGACCTTTTGAATATAATCGAGGGTACCAGAAAGAATCTAGCCCGCACTTTCCAAGTAAACTCCCTCCATAGGGGTTAGGAGATGGTTGTCCAAGTTCTCTACCATACTCCTCACTCTTCATTTTTAAGTCAAGTTCTTTCTCCCATCTGGTGTTTAAAGGATCTGCATTGTGCGCTATTAGATGCACTAGGAATTTGTATATTATTGAAATAGCTTTTCCCCTGTAGCCGCGCTCCAAATTGTGATATAGGGCATGCTATCTTCATATATCTGGGTTCTGGTTGTCGCTATTCTTAGTTTCTTATTTATAAAGTCCCTCAGTTGGAAGTAGTGCAGTCTATCTCTCTCTGTCCAGAGAAATGCTTTCTGGGCCTCCTCAAAGGATAACAGTGTGCTGCCACGTAACAATTGCCAGGGCGCAATAAAACCTCGAAAAGCTTGTGTCGAGTACCAAATGTTTTGCTGCTGGGGTGTGAATTGTGGGTTCAGAACTAGCCATTGGTACTTCCAGATGTGAGGGTGGAGAGTCTTATTTAGAACACCCCTCTGCCAACCTTCTAGGATCACTGCACTAGTGCTAGGTAGAAGTTGTTGAGCTTGATTGAGATGAAATGTGCTGAATAGGTTAGCTTGAAGTGGGAAAGGCAGTTTTCTAGCTAGGTCAATTATTTTCCAGATAGCACAGTAGTTCCCATTGCCCCGTAAAAAAGCCAATCTCATTTGAGCTACAGCCCAATATAAAGAAAAAGCTGGCAGCACAATTCCTCCTTGTGCCTTGGGGAGAAACAACCTTTGCTGTCTAATGTGAGGTCTTTTATAGTTCCATAAAAAGTTATTTATAAGTTTTTGCCAGGTTAATAATTCCTTACTAGTGATAGAGCAAGGGACACATTGAAATAAGTATAAAAGACATGGGAAGACATTCATTTTAAGTGCCAGATTCTGTGTATAAAATGGTGGGGATAAGATGTTCTATCGTCTCATATCCTGTTTCAAAGTGGTAATTAAAGGTATAGTTTACTGAAAAAAGTTGCTTTAAATTTTTAGGGATTTTAATTCCTAGATATTTGGGAGATGGAAGGTCCCATTTTACATTGAACATTTTTTTAATCTAAGGGGAGGCTGTGTAGTGGAGTGAAAGTGTTTCAGTTTTGGGTGTATCCAAAAAGTTTTGAAAATTGGGATAAACTCTTAAACAGAGCAAGGAGGGAAGTGTCTGGGTTTGACAAGTATATCAGCACATCAACAACAGTAAGTGATAGCTTGTGCTCTGTACCTGCTAAATGAATACCCTGTATCTCGGGGTAAGACGAATGTACTGGGCCAAGAGTTCTATATAAAAAGCAAAAAGTAGTGGTGACATGGGCATCCTTGTCGCAAAGCTCTATATAGGGGAAAGCTTTGGGAAATATTGCCATTTATCTCTAATATATCCCTGAGGTGTTGTATAAAATTTTAAATCAGCTCTATGAATTGAGGGTGGAAACCAAAGGAGACAAGGACCCCATGTAGAAAGGGCAAGGAAACCTTATTGAATGCTTTTTCGGCATTTAGGTCTTATAGGAGTGATGGTTGATCCTGGCTTTGAATGTGTTCCATTAAATAAATGGTTCTGTGGATGTTATCTTGGGCTTGTCTGCCCGGAATAAAGCCACACTGGTCTAGATGGATTACTTTTAGAACAAATTGTATAAGTCTGCATGCTAAAATGGATGTGAACATTTTGTAATCTGTATTGAGAACAGAGATCGGTCTATATGATAAACACAGGGTGGGGTCCTTCTCTGGCTTGGGATCACCGAGACAATAGCATAGATTCCGGGGAGGTTACTCCCGTAGGGGAAGGGATAAAGGAGAATACTCGGTGTAATATAGGAATGCTTTTCATACAGGTTTTATAAAATTCCCCTGGGAGTCAATCTGATCCCGGGCATTTGCCTGATTTCAATTGGCTAATTGCTGTTTCTACTTCTCGGGTGGATATGGGGGAGGTTAGTAAGGTCTTCCGGCTGTCAGAGTGGGGAGATGTAATTTAGCTAGGAAAGTAAAAATATCTTGCTCTGGGATCTCCGGAGGAGAGGAATAAAGTTGGGTGTAGTATTCTAGGAAGGCTGTAGTTATACCTGATATAGAGCTTTGCATAGTGTTAGTGTGAGGGTTTTTGATTTTTATAACTGTGGCCCCAGCCTTCTGCGCCCTCAGTCATCCTGCTAGCAGTCTTAGGGACCTAGGGCCACCATCATAGAACTTTAGCCTAAGGAAGAAGAGTTTTTGCTCCACATAATAATCTAAGAGATTGTTGAGCTCTTTCTTAAGTTTAACCAGTTCCTGGGTTTGTGTTTTACGAACCTTAATACACTGTAAATCCTCAAATTCCTTAATGTGCTGAGTGAGGGAATTCCTACATTTTCATGTAACCTTTTCCTTTGGACTGATATCTCTATCATTTTCCCTCTTACTATAGCTTTAAGAGTGTCCCAGAGCATAGAGGGATTTGTGTCTGGGGTGTCATTGTCAGTCAAGGCCTGCTGTATTGTGTTAGAAATTTGCGCTACAATTTCCTAGTCCTTCAATAAGGACAGATTAAGTCTCCAAAGGGTATTTTTTTTTACATTCTCCCAGTAGGAATCTCAAAAAGACAGGTGCATGGTCTGACTATACAAAGTCCCCAGACCAAGATTTTCATGGTTGTCCCTATATGTTCTTGTGTAGTGAGAATAAAATCAAGGCAGGAGTAAGCAGAATGAGCTTGAGAGTAAAATGTGTGCCTTGGTGAACTGCCATTTAAGTATTTCCACGTGTCCTCATATCCTAGTTCCTTCAATAGTTGAAAAAGTTCTCTAGTTGTTTTTTTAACCTTACTTTGTGTAGGACTACCCTGGGAGCCTCCTACCAATATATTCAAATTGAAGTCCCTGCCACATAATACCTGTCCCTCCCCCCATTGTGCTAGCTGAAGGAAAAAGGAGTGATAAAAGGTTAATTCTGTATTTGGGGGAAGTAGACTGAAGCTAGTGTGAGCATTCGCCCATTAAGGATGCCCTTAACCATAACATACCTTTCTTCTTTGTCAATCATCCAGTCCTTAATCTCAAAAGGAATCTTGTGTGGAATAAGAACAGCTGTTCCTCTCTGCCTTCCTTCCTTATATGAGGAGGCAATTACATGGGAACAGCCCATGCGTTTAATTTCTTATGTTCTGCTATAGAAAGATGTCTCTTGAAGTAATAATATATCTCCTCCAGAGCGTTTGAAGTATGCTAAGAGCTTACTATGTTTAACTGGATTAGAAATCCCATGAACATTATAGATGCATGTTGTCTATGTGAGAGCCATGATTAAGTAGTAGTCAGAAGCAGAACTCTAAAAAAACACACATTAATTATTTTTTCCGTATCCTTATGGATCTCCCAAAACCATATTTGCTCATCGTATATTATATTGTTACCCAAAAACATATTTCTTAAACTGTGCCAACATGGCAAACTGTAAAAACTGTATAACAAACATCATAAAGGAACAATTCTGCTTCCAAGGCAGGAGGCCTGTACAAAAAACTGTCCTCTGTGTCTCCCCAGAATTGGGCAGACTGAAGAGGTTTGTTTGCACTCCCATTTCTGGGAGACCCCTTCTAGAGCCAATAAACGGTGGCTCCCAAAAAACGATACCAACAGAAATGCATCACCAGAGCAACCAATAGAAAGTCCACCTTATTTGGAGTTGATTTGTTATAATACAAATAAAAGTTTGTTACATTGGTTTTTTTGTATAGTTATCAGGTTTTGAGGACAATATTACCATCATGCTGGTGGAGTACTTTACCAAGCAGTTCCCAAAGTTAACTAAACACTGATCGCAGACATCTCCCCCTCCTTTCCAAGAACACAGGCGTATGGTTACATTATGTTTAAAATATAATTCAACCTGTCTTAAATAAGATTTTACTGTAGTTAGAGAAAATTCACCAATCCTCAACCAGTTACTGTGGTTGTAATCCGAGGGTAATGCAGGAAGTCAGGGTTCAATAGGTTGAAAAGAGGCAATTCCCCATGGAGGAAGCAAATGATTACTCTCCATTCTTCCCCTTCTCTGTCTGTCTATAGCTATCACAGATCTGTAGGTCATAGAGTAGATCTTGTAGTCTCAGCGGCAGACAGCTTCTGTGGGGAAGGAAAATATCGCATTAGCGATAAAATGTTCTGAATGAGTTTGTACACTGTATTTTCAAGCAGGCTTACCATTTGAAGACCCCTTCTTCTTTACGAGGCGCCGGAGCTGTTGGAATGTCTCTACGGGTGTTAGTATGCCTTGCCCGGGTCACTTCCTGTTTGTGGCCTGTTGCCAGTCTGGCTCTCACCTCCTGACTCTTTGGTTCTGGATTTCTGGTGTCGGCATATCTTTTTCTTGCAATGCTGTTAATGCTTCTTCAACAGTGGAGTACACTCTTGTTCCATCTTCCCAAAAAACATGCAGCTTAGCTGGGTAAGGTATGTGGAACCTGATTGCTTTTTCTTTTGGGACCTTAATGATTGGAAGGTAGTGAAGTCATTGTGCTTGGATTTTCTGGGGGTAGTCATGGTCAAGATACAAGCAGTTAGTGAGATAGAGAATCTCTTTTTTAGCCCAGGCTCAGCGTAGGAGGTCCTCTTTGGTTCAAAAGGAGCTGACTTTGAAAACAATTGATCGTGGGTGTGCTGCTGGGTAAGTGAGTTTAGCTTGTAGTGAGTGGTGGGCCCACTCTGTCTGTAGCTTATAGGTAGCAGGTAGGTCTAGCACATCTTTCAGGTGGTTTTCTATAAAGGGAGCCACTGGTGTAATTTTAAGACCCTCTGGGAGTCCATAAAGACGTAGATTTTCCCACTGAGAGTGACCTTCTGAATCGAGACATTTCATTTGTAACTCTCCTGTGTGTACCATAATGGAGTGTACAGTATGTGCAAGCTGGGTTGTGTTGTCTTCCTTCACCGATACCTGGTCCTCCATTTGGCCCAGGCGAGTCTCCAGGGTCGTAAGTTGTTGTACCATTCGAAAATCTTGTTTATTTTCTTGCCTGGATTGTTTGATTTCTTTTAGCAAGGTTTCAAAATGGCTTCAGGACAGTCATTCTGATTCTCCATCTGTGTTGTACTCTGCCATGCGGGAGCTTGCTGGTGAGGTTGATCTGCTCGACGGCTCTTCCGATAATCTGGAGCCATCCTTGTCCCGTCCGCATCCTCTGGGTTTAGTTTTGCCTTTATTTGTCTCTAGGTTGGTTCCTCCTGAGTTTCTTGGCATTTTGATTAAATTTAGAGTAGTTTTGGAGGAGTTTGTAATAGTTGGGGTAGGAGTGTCTAGGCTTTAGGCTGCTGAATGCTCCATGACGTCACCGGAAGTCTTCCCTGATAGATATTTAACTGATAAAATATAGTTCTTATCGATAGCCTGCTTCTGACTGAAGAGTTGTGCAAAAAAGCTGTTCACAGCTCGGCTGCTGGCCACGCCCCCTCCCTGCAGATTGCTATGTTGATTACTGTGGTGCTGAATATCTAATCTCTGGCAGTGAGACTATATTAACGGATTTAATTTTATTATATGTAACTGAATTTGGTTTATTCTCATATTTTAAAGAGGTGTCTTGTGGCATACATACTTTGGTTTGCTAGGAGTCAGAGTGAGTGACAGCTGATGTAATGTCTGATGCCAGATTGTTGCCTATTCATCATAGCCTTTCGCAAGAAAAAAGTGACAAGTCATTATTCGCATGCCCATTCTGGGCTCATTAGCATGCATCCCGTGGCAGACAGTAATAGTTCAGGTGGTCTAGTGGTTCCCCTCATCCCCCGATCACCCATTCCATTGCTGACAATACTAGTCCTGTTGGTCTAGTGTCATCCCTCCCCAGTAGGGCATCTAAATCCCCCCGGACCTGCCTGCTTAGGAACCTTCTACCTGTACCTCTTCCTTGCTGTGGTAAACTAAGATGACCTGTGGCAACAGTGGCGGTGATTGGCATGGATCTGTACTCACCATCTTGGCTGCCCGGTGTTTGACCATCAGTAATAGATGGCATTTGAGTACATCTCGCTATCTCTTACTGACGTTTAGATGGTGGCCAGTCGAGCTGGTAAGCAGAGTGCTGTGCCAGTTGACTTCACTATTGCTGTAGGAAAGCTTAGGTAATCGAGGGGGTAGTGGAAGGATGGCCCTGAGATGCAGAAATTTGGATGCCATTATGGGGGTGGGGGTACCACTGGATCCACCAGGACCAGTATTGTCAGCAATGGGATAGGTGATGGGGGGGCAACTGCACCCTTCAAATTGCCTCCCCCTGTGTCAGCTGAAAGAGACATCCTTCCTGCTTTGCCCTGTGTCAGCTGAGACCTTCCCCCCTGCCATTTTGCCCCTCTGACTGCTTTCCCCTGCCATTGGCAGAAAGAGATCCCTTCATCCCACCCACTCCTGCCTAGTTTTGGGTTCTGTGCAAAGTTGTGTGCCTTTCTCTGTCTCAGTGCTCCAGTCCAGCTACTGTGAAGACTTGCTACGAAGGAGAGCTCCCAGGGTGCGGAAGTACAGAGAAACTCCTGGTCAATAGAGGAAATAAAATATAAAGGCTACAGTGGCCGATAACACTTCTTTAAAGTATGAACTGGAAATGACTAGGCAGATGGCATTGGCTGCTGATAGCTTAAAGTGCAAAAAGATGATGGTCATCCCTGAAACAGACCCCTTCCCCTTCATGGGATTTCATGAATAAGGATATAGCTATCTACTGTACACTTTGTGGTCATATATTAACAGACAGGAGGTTTCTTGTTTATTTTAATTTGGGTATGCACTGCAGTGTTGGAAATACTTGACCTAATTGCGGAGTCTGGGGCCCTTGTGTACTGCCACCATTTCCTTAAAATTGTTTGTGTGTGTGTAGGGGGTGATGCAGCTTATAGAAATGAGATGGAAGGGCCATCCTGCCGACGTAGTGGTAGTGCTGCCACTTGTGACACCAGCGACCTGGGTTCAGTAGCACACCTGGCTCATTTTTGGTCCTCCCTCTGTGTCAACATTTGGAGGTGGGGAGAACAAGGAAAAAGAGTGGAACTCCATGACCACACTGGTAGAAGGGTCCCCGGAGCCGCAGCTTTGGTGCATGCTCCCTCCTGAGGCATGGGGGAGAAGAGATGTTCCTTCACCCCAACCGGGGGGGGGGTAATCTGGGGGATCGTGAATCCAAGGGGAGCAGGGGCACTAATAGGAGCCAGCTGGTGCACTGGGACCTGAAGAGTGGGGCAATCATGGAGCGTGGCAGCAAAAAGAGTAAGTAAAAAAAGAAATGGGGTGTTTAACAGACATTCTGAAATGCTCAAAGGTGCACAAGGAAAGCTGCAAGCCTCTGAAGAAGCTCCGCCCAGACGGAGTGAAACGTAAGGTTTTACACCCTCACGGGTGGTTGCTGTAGCGGTATGCATTGCCATTCCTGTATACTCTTTTTAAACTGCTAGTTATTTGAGTGTTTTTTTTCTGATGCTATTATAGTCCAGCCATTGTATTAGCATTTATAGCACTTACATTTTTATACATTGTCTGTTCATGTATGTCTTTTTGTATTGGAGGAATAACATTTTTTTGACAACAGTTGTGTATATATATATATATATATATATATATATATATATATATATATATATATATATTACTTTTTGCTTTATCATCCAGAATGGGTGTTCTATTTTTTGGGTCTGAAGGCAGAAGCTCTGCAGCTCAGAAATTCTCCTATCCTGTGGCCCTTGATGACCCAGTACAAATGTGCTCTGTTTACATGCTGGTGACTTGGCTTTAAGAATTGACATGGGGAACTGGATGGAATCAAATCTGACACCTCAACAAAAAGGATGGCAGGGTCCACAAAAAAGTATTTTACTACAGTACTATTTTATTTGACAATATGAAAAAAACAGTTTACATGCAGTGACACATAGGAGAACACCAAATTGCTTTTCTCACTCCCCAGGGCTTGTTTGACCTGTTTCCAGAGAGAGATCAGCTTGCATAATAGAGTAATACATGTGTCACAGCTCCCACCCACTCCCCTTCCTGCCCCTATTCCGGTCTCCATAAACTAATCTAACCCAGACAAGTACTACCAATAGAAACATAGAATTTGATGGCAGATAAGGACCGCTTGGCCCACCCAGTCTGCCCATTTCCCTACCTACTGGATAAGCTACAGATCCTAGTTAACCAGCAGCCTACTTCTTCCTACCTTCACCCCCCAGAATTGCCTTATGACTATCCCATGCATGCTTGAATTCCACCACTGATTTTGACTCCACAACCTCCTCCGGAAGGCCGTCCCATGCATCCACAACCCTCTCTGAGAAAAAATACTTTAAATTACCTCTGAGCCCCCCATCTTCTTCATTGTGCCTCTTTGTTCTTGCACACCTCTTTTTGAAAGATGCTACCCTCTTGGACTTTGTTGATCCCTTTGAGGTACTTGGAAAGTTTCTATCATGTCCCTCTCTCCTCCTTTCCTCGAGGTTATACATATTAAGCTCCTTAAGTCTCTCTTCATATGTCTCTCCGTGCAGACCCTGCACCATTTTAGTTGCCCTCTTCTGGACAGCTTCCATCTTCTCTATGTCTTTGTGAGATTGGGTCTCAGAACTGCACACAGTACTCCAGATGGGGTCTCACCAGCTGTCTGTACAGAGGGATAATAACTTCCTGTTTTCTACTGATGATGCCTCTCCCTATGCATCCCAGTATCCCCCAGCCCTCCTTGCTGCCCCTCTCCATTGCTTGCCCACCTTTAGGTCATCTGATATGACTACCCCAGGTCCCTTTCCATTTTGTTGTTGTTAGTATCTCACCCCCATTGTACTCTTCCCCGGTTTTGTTTCCAGTGCATTACCTTGCACTTCTTAGCATTGAATCTAAGCTGCCATACATTTGACCATTCCTCTAACGTTGCCAAGTCCCTTCTCATCCTTTCCACCCCACCCTGTGCATCAACTCTGTTGCAGATCTTAGTGTCATCTGCAAAGAGACATACTTTCCTTCAGTCCTTCTGCAATGTCACTTTATAAACACATTGAAGAGGACCGGTCCTAATACTGAACCCTGCGGTACCCCACTAGTAACCCTCCTTTCTTCTGAGTGGACTCCATTTACTATTACTCTCTGTGTCCTATTCTCCAGCCAATTCTTTACCCAGGCTGTCATCTTGGGACCCACTCCCAGGCTGGCTAACTTGTATATTAATCTTTTGTGTGGGACTGTGTCAAATGCCTTGCTAAAGTCTAGGTAGGCCATGTCCACAGCCCCCTCCCTGATCTACTACTTTGGTCACCCAGTCAAAGAAATCTATCAGATCTGGTCTGGCATGACCATCCCGCTGTGAATCCATGCTGCCTAGGGTCCTGTGCCCTCTGGCCTCTAGATGCTCGACAATTCTTTCCCTTCAGAAGTGATTCCATCATTTTCCTATCACTGAGGTTAAACTAACAGGTCTATAGTTTCCTGCTTCTGCCTTGCTCCCACTTTGTGAAGGGGAATCACATCTGCCCTCCTCCAGTCCTCGGTACCACCCCATCCTCCCATGATTTGTTAAAAGGGTAGTCAGTGGTGTCACTAGTTCTACCTTTAGCTCTTTTAGAATTCTGGGATGAATTCCATCAGGCCCCATTGCTTTGTCCACCTTCAGTTTAAAGAGTTCTTTCAGAACCCTTTCTTCTGTAAATGGCTGGTATCAACTTCTGTATCCAGAGTGTTACTACTGTTTGTTTTATGTACCTCCCCTCTTCATTTGTAAATACTGAGCAAAAATATTTGCTTAGTATCTCTGCCTTTTCACAGTCACCCTCTGCCCCCCTCCCTTTATTAAGCCCCCACTATTCCTCCCTTAGTCTTCCTTCGTTCCTGATGTACTAAACAGGTTTTATCCCCCTTCTTAACTAAGTTGGCTATCTTTTCCTCAGTTCGGGCCTTTGCTGTTCTGACTGCCTTCCCAGCCTCCTTTTGCTTTAACTCATACAATTCTCTGTCCTGCTCCTTCTGTGATTCCTTGTACTTTCTGAATGCTTTCTTTTTCTCTTGAACCTTCACTGCCACCTCCTTTGAGAACCATAGTGGTTTCTTACATCATTTTGTTTTATTTGCTTCACACAGAGGCTTGTTACCTCTGTGATGGCAGTTTTTATTATTCCCCATTGTTCTTCCACCCCCCCTTCCTGCCCATTTGCTAGTGCATTCCTTAGGCACTCACGCATTTTGGCAAAGTCAGCCCTCCTGAAGTCCAGTACTTTTGCCTTTGTATGGCTTGACTCTATTGCTGTGTTTATTGTGAACCATACTGTTCGATGGTCGCTAGTTCCCAGATGGCTGCCCACTTCCACATCTGTGATCCTCCCTCTATCTCCATTTGAGAGGACCAGGTCTAAGCTTGCTCCCTCTCGAGTGGGTTCCAATACTAGTTGACTGAGGCATGCCCCCGTAGGGCATCTAGAATAACCCCACTCTTTCAAGTGGCTGCTGCAACTGCACTCCAGTTAACATCTGGCATATTCGGATCACCCATCAGCAGTATCTCCCCTTTATCTGCCATTTAAGTATACTTTCTATCATTTCCTTGTCCATTTCCTTCCCCTGAGAGGGGGTTCTGTATACAACCCCTGTGCGGACTGTGGTGCCATTGCCTGTCTCCAAATTTACCCACAGTGCTTCTTCTCCTCCCTGTTTACCCTTTTGTTTTGTTGCTTTGATACATTCCCTTATGTAGAGAGCTACTCCTCCTCCTTTTTTACCCTCTCCGTCCCTCCTGTAGATAGTGTAGGAGTAGGGAACTCATCTTGGCAAAATACAGGGCATTGGTGAGGCCCTACATGCAATATTGTGGAGGAATGCTGTGTACCTCAAAATGCAGGGGACATAGACTGGAGAGAGTTCAAAAGAGAGCTACCAAACTAATACAGGGATTAGAAACCACAGGTTATGACTGTCAAGGCTTAAACCTAAGTTTTTAAATCATTAGAATAGAGAGGAATGAGTGGTGATCTGATCACAGTCTATAAATCATTAAACAACTAGGATATCAGGGAATGTCTCCACATTTCAATTGAATGGTAAACATTTTAGAACAACAAAAAAGGTGACAGTGATTTATGCAGCGAGTAGTTAAATACTGGAATGGTCCACCCAAAAAGGCGGTAGCTACTAAGAATCCTCACATATTTAAGAATAGGTTGGATAGTTATCTAATGGAGGAAGGTTTCACTGAATATCACCGATAAGTTAAGTGGTGGACAGGCCAGATAGGCACTTACGCCCTCCTGTCTGTACACTTTAATTTCCTATGCTTCTAACACATCAAAATACAATAAAGTAGTCCATTGTCCATAGAAGAGAAACTTGCTCTTTAAGATAAGAACTGATTCTTGCACGAACCTATTTTCAGGTTCTGGAAGGGAAGTCAGGGTCCGGGATTGTAAATCTCATTGATGGATCCCTAAGAAGAAACAGCATTGCTACAGTGAGTAATTTTTCTTCAAACAACAGGAATCCATCGATGGTGCTTTACAACAAGCAAACTCTTTAACAGTACCTTGGGAGGATGTGTGCAGACCCTGTTTAGGAAAAAAGGTTCTGCAAGACAGCAGTTCCAAAACTGGTATCTCTCCTGGACTGTATGTCCTGGCAGCAGTGCTTTGTAAAGGTGTGTACTGTTTTCCAGGTAGCTGCCTTACATATATCTAGAAGGAGGATGCCCTTGCAGTTCTCACACACAGGCAGAGGGCACGGGGTCAAATGTTGCCGCGGCAGGAATGCTGTGCGACTTAATCGTGTTAAGCAATTTCTTTAAATCTTTTGTTCTGTAGAGGCCCACCACACCCCCATACCCTCCCACTTAGGATTCTAACTCTGGGGGTTCACATGGAGTGTGCACAGGTCCGGGTTTGTACATACGCGGTATGCTATTAAGCGTGTGACATTATGACCTGGTACGAGGCAGAGGTACCCTTTGTGGACTGTGCCCTTAGGCCTTTGGGAGGTATTTTACCAAATCTTTCATAACAGAGCTGTATGCAGGAGACTATCCAACAACAGGAAGTTGCTGGCTTACCTCTGCCCTCCTCTCCTTAGGTAATGAAAAGCTGTGTACCCTGGGACTGAACGTCCCTTTTTCGGTCTAGGTAGTGTCATAGCACTCTATTTACACCGAGACAGTGCAATTTTGTCTACTTGTACTGTAATGTTCAGGACAGAGCACAGAAAGGGCAGCTGACTGGTTCAGGTGGAATTTAGACACCACCTTAAGTAGGGACTTTCTTGGTTCATGTCCATGTGGAAGATTATGTAGTTTGGACCTGTACAGGGAGCTTGCTGTTTGCTTACCCTCCTGGCAGATGTCATGGAAGTCAGGAAAACTGTTTTCCATGTGACATATTTTAAAGATCAAATGCTGCCTCTGGTTACCCCGGTTTGCCCTCATAGTGTGATTGCCCACCGCCAACTATGCTGAATTAGATGGCTTTTATTGAAAGAAGAGTTCATTATGAAACTTTGTGTTTTTATGTTGGCTGGCGCTTGTGCGCCAGCCAACATCTTGCGATAGTAGCAGATTTGGAGGCACAGTCACTGTTGGGCGAATGCAGGGCACACATCAGTAGGTGCGTTCTTCTTCCCCCAATCAGCCAGCAGCAGGCGCTGACATCATGAATCCCTGATGTGGCCACCAGATCTAAGAACAGGTCTGCTGCAATGAGAGTGAAGCTCTCATGCAGTGTGACCACAACACACCTCCTGACGAGCACACAACATGGCGGCAGTGACTGCCGCCGCCTCCTGTCACAATGTCGATGGGGGAGTCCACTCCCCGTCGGCATAATGACCCCCCTCCCATTTAAAATGTATGCCATGGGGGTGCCCAATCTTTCTTGGCATCATGTGCCCTCCCAACAGTTTTTCTTTGCCGAAGGGGGGCCCAATCCCCATTGGCGTTTGTCCCCGTCCTGTTTATTTTGCCGATGGGGGAGCCTATTCCCCATTGGCATAATGTCTCCCCCCCCGCTTTTGTTCTGCCAAGGGGGTTCCTAATCCCCCTTGGCTCGAGTGTCCTCCCCTTTGGTATGTGCCAATGGGGGTGCCCAATCCCCCGTTGGCTACAGCATCTCCCCCAAAGAAAACACTTTGGTGGCACGCTGGAAGCCCACCCCAGCATGCCAAATCCCCTGCAAATGAAAAACTGTCCTGCAATGTTTGTTTTTGTGTAAACCTGTAAAAAAGAAAATGGTCTCCCTGCCCTCTCCCACAACCCGCGCCCAGCCTCTGCACACCCTGCCTCCCCACACCCCTCCCTCAACCCATACTTTCCTCAGGAGTCTGGGGGGATGATCTTCGGTGGACCGGGAACATGTCTGCACTCTTCAAAGCCGACCGCAAACTGAAGAAATGCCGGTAAGCTGTATAATGGCATAAATAGGGTTTTTTCAACTTTGGTGCATATCTCAGCTATTTTTGGGAATTTTGGCACCAAATTTTCAACATGGGTTATTATACTTCTTGAATTCAGGCACTGTCATGGCAAGACTGGTCCTGAAAGGTGATTTCATGTCACTGAGTGGAATCACCTTTCGGGACTGATTAAAGAAATGATAGTGCCAATGTTCATGGGGGGCAGGGCTCTAAATAAAAGCCTATGTTGCAAATTTGGTGGAAAAAATACAAAAAATTACTGTTTTATGAGAGTGCGTTGCGCAGTTTCCACGCACGCTCGTAACTTTGTGAATTTGTAATATTTTCACTCCAGATTTTCAACATTGGCATTTTTCCACACCTCCTTATGAACAGTACAGCTGTAATTTTACATATCCTGTCCAAAATGTGTTTTCACACGTCTGGCGCAGAATAGCACGGTTGCTGTGCAAAATCAGTTTTAGGGACAGTTTGAGGAAATGACAGTGACACTGTTCATGAGAAGAACTACAAATGCTCCAAGACTTAACCAGGCCTCTGGCCTTCCCATTGCCTCCATCAACATCTGCAGCCTATTAAAAAAGTGGGACAACTACCAGGGAGGGGTCCTTCAACATCATTCTGATGTCATTGCTGTGGGTGAAACTTGGCTCTCCCCCCAAATTCCAAACTCGATGATAACCCTCCCTGGGCACAACCGCTACAGGGCTGACAGGCAAGGTAAAAGAGGGGGAGGCTGTGCCATATACGCTAAAGACACCTTGCATGGTCAATTACTCCCACCCCCCCCGCTGGATCCTGGCCCCCAAGCTCTCACCCTCAAACTTACCCTGTGACGCTCCCAAACCCCACCTTCTCATCACAGCAGTTTACATTCCCCCTAGGAATCATAGTGCTTCTTTTCACTCTGTCCTGTCCTACCTCGCCACCCTCCCGTCAAATAATGAAATTATAGCACTAGGGGATTTCAACACCAACTGGCTGGCCAGCACAGCCGCTCCACTCATTGATGCTGCTACTGCCCAAAATCTTACTCAAGTAGTCCGCACCCCCACACATCTGAACCAATGCACTGGGTCCTCCTCCCTACTGGATCTGGTTTTTGCTAGTTGCCCACACAAGATCACAAGCACCACCGTACTCCCTAATGCCATAAACGATCATTCCACTGTCCTCTGCTCATGGTCATGCAAAGCTCCTAAGAACCCCCCAAAAATTATACTGCAACACAAACTAGGGCCTGGTAGACTTGCTTGCCTAAAATCTCACCTCCTTACGTTGAACTGGTCCTTCATAACTGACACCCTCAACCCTGACTGTGCCCTTGACCTCTTCATTTTTACCTTCAATGCTATCTGCACTCCCCTTACTCCCCTCATAAAAGGATGGTCAAAGACAGTCCTGCCCCTTGAATCATCCATGCCTTCGACCCTGATGCGCGCCCGGGACTCGCTATGGTATATATCCAACGAGACCGGTCTACCATCCAACAGACAAAGGTACAGGGAGGCCAGGAACAACTGCAAGTGGGCCCTATGCCAAGCAAAAGCTGAGTATTATAAATCCTCCCTTACCTCTGCCTGGGGTTCAGAGCGCAAGTTTTGGAATAACATTAAGGACATCTGTGGCAAGACCCATAATCCCCCCCAAACCTGACTGATGTCGATGGATGCCTATCCTCAGACCCCACCCATATTGCCTCAGCCTTTAATCGCTCCTTCACAAATGTCACCCATGTCCTCCCCCCAACTTCTTCGACCCTCCCCCTACCCACTACTCAAGGTCCCCTCCGACTGCCCCTCCTTTCCACCTTCGATGCGTCACCCCTGCATCAGCCAAAGCTTACCTGGAGAAAGCCCTTAGCAACGCCAATTACAGTAGTGACTCCTTGAACATGAGGCTTCTCTGGCTCACTCTTCACGAGGTACTCCACCCTCTCACCCATATTCTCAACTGCTCGCTCTGTCAAGGGAAAGTCCCCTCCCAGTGGAAATCTGCCTCCATTACCCCCATATTTAAAAGTGGGGATCGTACTTCCACTAACAACTATCACCCTATCTCTATCCTCCCCCTCCTATCGAAAGTGCTTGAGCTTATTGTCGCAGATCAGCTCACCGAACACCTTAACAAATACGAATTACTCTGTAAACAGCAACGTGGTTTTCACAAAGAGCACAGCACCACGACTGCCCTCTTGGAGTTCACCTCTCACATGCACTCCACCTTAGACCGAGGTCACATCACAGGCGCTGTATTTGTTGACCTCTCAAAGGCATTCAACACTGTCAACCACTCCCTTTTACTTAACACCCTTTCCAACATTGGACTCTCCCTGGATGCACTTAGCTGGTTCACAGACTTCTTGTCGGATCGGTACCAGCAAGTCCAAATTGGTACCGCCCTATCTAGCAGACTACCAGTCCACACGGGTGTGCTCCAGGGGTCCATCCTCAGTCCTCTACTCTTCAGTCTTTTCCTTAACTCCCTCCTCTCATCCTGCTCGGGCAATCTAATACTATATGCCGATGATGCTGTGCTCTTTTCTTCCAATGCAGACCCCACATTACTACACATCTCCCTCCAATCCTCCTTCTCTGATGCTGAAAAATGGTTCTGCACACAACGTCTTACACTTAGCTATATGAAGACCAAAGTCATGTACTTCTCTCATCCCCTGAACTCCCGGAAGGCACTCTGCTCTCATATCCTTACCACCAATCTTACCTCTCTAGAGCAAGTGGATACTTTCAAATACCTGGGCATAACCCTAGCCCCAACCCTCAACTTCCACCAGCATATCCATCACCTGTCTACCACCCTTAACATCCAGCTCAGTCTCCTCTATCGCTTCAAACACTGTCTCTCTCCTGAAGCCCTTCGGCTTGCCGTTTCCTCCTCAGTCCTCTCCCTCCTTGACTGTGGTATTCTTATCTATGGAGCTGCGAACACTTCAGCCCTAGGCCATCTCAGGCGCTCCCTGAACAAAGCCTGCTGTCTAGTTCTTGGCTGCGTTCATCTCACACACACATGCTTGCTATACACTGCCACAAACTGGCTAAGCCTTGACAATAGAATACGGTTCCACACATGTCTCATGGTAAAAAAGATTGCCCTGGGTCGCACACCCGCCGGCCTCACCCCCATTATCCAACCAGCCCCGATACATAGAAACACCCATAGTGCCGGCAAGATGCCCAGGTGTAGAACCTCCCAATTCCAAAGAACTTTTAGTCACAGGGCTCCTTCCATGTTGAACTGTCTGCCCAGTGCTCTTACAAACGAAACCAGAATTGGCACCTTCAAAGTTGCTCTCATAGACCACCTCCTCTCCTCCTCCTCCCCCATGCGACTGTCCTTGATCTACCTGACCGCCCCTGACAATGGCCTCCAGCCAGCTCTCCCCCTTCCCCCATGCGGCCTACTTGGCTACTGCCCAGGAACTTTTTAACCTACTTTTACAATATACAATAACTCCAACTCAGATCGTTAGCTATTTACCATATTCATTGTAACCAGTCTGTTTGAGTACTACTTTGTAGTGTGTCCACTATTGTATTGTACCACTAAATGTGACGTGGAACCTTTGTAAATGAGTCTTCGACTCAAAGGTACTTTCCGAATTGTGAAATAAAATAAAAAATAAACTTCTAAAATGCCTATGTTGAAAATTTGGTGACGAAATTCCATAAAACGACTGTGTTACAAGTGTGTGTTGCGCAGTTTCCACGCACACTTGTAACTTCGCAAATTTGCAATATTTTCATGCAATATTACACTGGCATTTTTTCACACTCTCCTTATGAACAGTACAGCTGTCATTTTTCACATCCTGCCCTAAATGTTTTTCGCACTGTATTACAAATGGTGTGTCTACCAGCGAAATCAACGCTCGGACAAATTAACAAAATCACAATGCCACTGTTCATGAGGGGAGGTCCCACCAAGCCTATGTTAAACATATGGTTAACAAAATCTCCAAAATAATTGGGTTACGGATGTGTGTTGCACAGTTTCTATGCGGGCTCATAACTTCACCAATTTTTCATATTTTCACTCCAGATTTTCAACGTTGCCATTTTTTTACATCTCCTCATGAACAATACAGTTGTCATTTTCCACATGGTCCCCAAAATGTGTTTTCATCCCTGTGTCGCCCAATAGCATAGCCACTGTGCAAAACCATCTTTCAGCTAACAAACTGATAATGCCGCTTTTCATGAGGTGGGCTCGCAAAAAAGCCCATGTTAAAAATTTAGAGTGAAAATACCAACAGACACCTATGGTGTTACGGTTTCCAACTGCAGCACCCCACCCTGTAGAGACTGACAGGCGTCAGGGGTGTGGCTTGGGATCATCGGCTGTAATGCTCAAGCTTTTTCCACCCCACCCTACAGCCAGTGACAGGCATTGTGGTGTGCCTTGCACTGTTTGGCCACAAAGTTCACCCCATTCTCCTATACTGCACCCACCTCAGCGTATTTCCATTTGGAATGGGGTAAGTTTAACGTCCAAAGACCCCAAAGCACACCACTCCACTTGTCAGTGTCTACAGGGTAGGGTGAGGTACAATGGCATGAGCGTTACAGCCAATAACCCAAAGACACACCCCAATACCTGTCGCTCTCTACAGGGTGGGGGTGGAGTTGTCATCACTTCAATACTTCATTGCCATTCCTATTATGCATCTCTAACTCCAGCACTACCAATGCCAATGCCAGCGAGACAACATTCAGCATTGACAAATGCTTGTTTTTCTTTGTTGCAATGTGTGGCGCGTTCCTGGCTTCAGACCTAGTGTTTACATTAGGGCAGTGGCACAGACGTCATTGTGTGTGACATCAATTTTGCCTCACTGTCTTAGCAGGAAATGTGAATTGACAATGTTTCCCACTTTGTAGTGAATGACTGCTTGGTGCAATAGTGGTTCACTGTTCATAGCTGTGTACTAACTCCTTCTGTATTGGAATCAGATCTGTTAGCAACCTGCGCTATCTTTGTTTTCCTGTCATTGTTGTCATTATCTGGATTTTTTTGTGTGACATCTCAGCCATGATCCAGGAGCAAATAAGGCAAGTTTCTGTCTGTGGCACTGAATAGGAACTTCTTGTAATTAATGTCCTTATTTTACTTTTCCATCAAATTACTAGCTGTTGTACTGTCTCTGTTATTGGTTTTGGTGGTTTTTCCATTCAAAATATTTTTCTGTCATCTTTATTCGTGTCCACATCCTAAATACCCTTATATGTTGTTGCAGTATATCAGGTTCACGATCTATGAGCCCAGAAGGCTATAGTCTGTCCATGGCAGTGCATATGACATAGGGCAGCACAAGAATTTTTTTCCATGTATTGGCCCCATTGTAATATTTTATTGAAAGTGTTCCTGTTTTACTGTATCCCTTGAGATTTGTTTGACTGTGTTGTCACTGCTTTCTATGTATGTACAGTATGTATATAGAGGATAACGGATGGCAGTGATGAACAACCACGCTATGCTGGTATCGGGTGGCTTCCTTGGCAACCTATGTAAACCTCGAGAGCGTAGCTCTCGAGGTTTACTTTGGTTGCCAATAGAAACAACGAAATACCAGCTCAGCGTAGCTGTTCATCGTTGCCCATCCATTGTCTTTTATAGTGTGTGGGCATCGATTTTACAATGCTGTCAGTTTAAAATCAGCACAAAACCCTAGTGGCACAAATACACGCTATGCATGTATAAATAGTCTTACCTTGCTGATGGTGGTAGTGATGAAATGGAATGAACAAGGAATCAACCATTACAAAATGTTTTATTTAATGTGGTCAAATCAAAACACAACAACAAACTATTAACTGACAGCGACTACTTAGTGCTACCGCACCTGACAAAAAAAAAATTGAACAGGTAACGTAAACTAAAACAACATCATGTGATTCATTTGTCCAATCAATTGTGCCGTAAACTGTGGCAAGTGCTTGTGGTCGCAAATGAAGCACGGAGCATTGACTTCGATGAAAAAACTGTGAAAATATAAGCAGAAGAGAGGAAGCAAAAACATTAGTTTCATTCTTGACATAAAGGTGGGTGACTGAGATGGGATGCGGGGGAGCTCGGAAAAGGAAAAAACTCACCATTTTAGCCATCACTGTCTGACGATGAGTCAGAAATTACAGCTGTTCTTCTCTTCTTCTGTTACCCGAAGTGGCTGTGAAAGTTCAATGTGATGCCCTGATGGAAAATGCAGTGATCCCCAAATAAGCTGAGATTTGTTATGTCAGACAGTGGGAAAAGCAGAACATTGTTGATCTTGTTCTTGCTGTAACTTGATTGGGAAATTGACACTGCAGCACTTGTCACTGAGGTGGAAGGCTGCTGAGCATCACTTGGGGTACGGCCACAGAGAATTGCACAGTTTCTTTTCTGCTTGTCCTCTGATAGGACGCTAAAGTTATTTATAGATTGCAGACTCTGCAAGAAAACCAGAAACCTGCTGGACCTCCTTGGGACTGCACCATCCACAAGTCTCTGGATGGCAGTTTTCACGTGTTGTGATTTGTTATGCGTTTTGCAGCAGGTAGCCCAGCAGAAGTGTTTATTACCTGCATCATTGTGCACACTCTATTTTCACCAAGTGTCATCAACCTGAACTAGAGGCTGACACCAGGCTTAAAGTATAAGTTGGGCACCAGGTAGAAGAAGGAGTCGGCTGACAGCATGCTTTGGGGTCTTTGAGAGGCGTACACTGTGTATGCCTTTACAGGATCTCTTTCTGGGTTTTCTGTGTTTGCATACATTCTGGGCTTAACTGCCCTAATGTTTCTGGGGTTGTCTCCTGCACTTGTTTTTGTCTGCCTCTCTGTGTATTCAATGAACTGGTTACCATCTGTGTCAGTCAGCAGGCATAGGTCCCCCCACCTGAGCGCATACTGTTCCGTTGTTCTTAGTGCATAATAAAGGCCATTGTTAAAAAATACCATATTCAGAAGTGCCACAGGGCTATGCAGACCCAAGATCCCACTCGTATACAGCTTTTCAATGTCAGATAGCGAGAGGGCTTCTGTCCTGTTAGGCTTACTGCCCTTGCCCAATTTTTTTTAAATATTTTTGTTTGGCTGAAAGTGTAGACAGTGTTTTTGGGAAGTCTTCACTGTTCCCATGAAAGATAGAATGTCCATAGTTTATCTGCAGAAGGTAACGATATATGCTGCCTAACATACCCCTTAGAGATGACAGCTCATATTCAATCCCATCATTTCTTTTTATTTTGTAGAGGAAGTCCACGAGGAAGGTGTCCAGGTCATTTTGCGGTATCTCACCAATGCTACGGCTCTCCCCCTCTTTGGCAAGGCAAGATTTTAACATCCTAACATCCAAGTCTGTTTTTTTAATTGTACGCTTATTCTTTTGCTGCTCAATAAAGGCTTTGCATTCCATGTTGTCAGGGCTTGATGCTGCTAGTGGTATGGGACAGGGGTTTTTAATTATTGTGCTGCTGATCTGGCTAATTTATAACTGTTACTTCTTGTGTTTATTCACACTGCTGTGAGGATGTTCAAACATTTGTGGAGAGTAGCGAGTGGTGACACGATCTGATTCTAAGATGTTGTACCATTGATGTGACGTGCCATCAATAGTAAAACAACAGCTGGGCATCTCATCGATGGTACAACAACACTGGTAAATGATGGATTTCACCTGAATACAACGTTCGACCATACAGTATATATATATATATATATATATATATATATATATATATACACACACATACACACACACACACTTATGTATAAAGTTCATCTCAGCCACTATCTAGGAGCCCATAAGACTGCTGTCTGTCAATGGGCAGTGCATATGATATAGGACAGTGTAACCTGCTGCGTTTCCTTGTGCTGTCCCTGTATTCATTTTTCATGAAAATTTTGCCTGTTTTACTGTCCTCTACACTGGCTTAGGTGGGTTGCCATGTCTCTTTACAGACAGTCCCACATTTCCCTAGTGGATGTATTCTTTGCTAATGTGAAACTGCTAACAATAAAGGTGTTTTTATTTGTGTCAATTTTCAATGCCTGTCTTTTTTATAAGAATATCTAATCACATTCTTGATTGTTCCTCCTCTATTCTGTAATTTGTGCTGTGCACTAATTCCTGGGTTAGAGTCCTATCTAATAAAGTTGTGACTAATAACAAATATTTACATTCTCTATAAATAACTAATTCACTTGTGTGTTGTGTATCATTCTTTTTATTAACAGTGCCTTACTGTGTGGCTTTTGGTTACAGTAACAATACTGCCTCAGGACATAGTATCTATAAATTCTCGAAAGAAAAAAAAAGGTGCCAGCAGTGAGTGGTTGCTGTGAAAAGACATGCTTGGCAGCCTTTGGAGCACAGCTATTTGTGTTCTGACCATTTCATGGATGACCAACTTGCTATGCCCCCAACATACTGCAAAGTGTTGATTTCAAGCCTGGTTAGTGGTGGCTCAAGACAGATGCTGTTCCCACTATATTTTCCTTCAATAAAGAAGTAAATCAGCGGAGCAGCACCACGTTGGAGAAGAGACATAGAATAGAGGTACATGTTGTCACAAACCCGCTCCTGAGGGTCAGGTCCACTGAGCTCACAGTGCGCACCCCTAAGTGCAATCCATGACAGGAAGAGAGAAAACACGGGGTACCCTCTTCATGTCCTTCTGTAGTGTTTGCTGAGTTCACAACTGAATACTCACCACAAAGTCCCAGGGTCCCCTCTTTCTTCTGGATCAGGGTACAATATTAGTCTCGAGTCTCGTAGCCAAATATGAATCCCTCTTGGTTGTTACACAAAGGGGGAAGATCCAGACCTTACAACCTCTTTGTGGTAGTGTTGTAACACTGATTCTGCCTTCTCCCACAAGGCATGCAATAACCTGGTTCAAATCCCCACAAACCCTTCCTTGAGACTTTGGTATTCCCCTTATATTTATCCAGACTTTCCCTTTTCAGACCCTTGTTTGATTTGGTAGCTTATGATGGCACCTGTTAGCAATAACAGTTTAGTCACAGATTATTACTGAAACACCCCACAATCGCACACACAATATAGAAATCTCACTCAGGCAGGTTTCTTAAACATTACAAATATCTTTACTAAAAATAGTTAAATAATTATCATTCATTACAACAAAAAGGTTTGGAAAATTGTGGTCACAGAATAACACAAATAAAAGTGGATATGTACAAAAAATGGCACTATAACAGTTATCTAAAGTTCTACCTTAAATTCATAGTGAAATGGAGTCCATAAAGAATAAGTAGTTTTGCAAAATATTCAGGCCTTCATTACAGTCTTGCTTCTTGTGTGTCTGCTGGCAGTTGTTCTCTTGTGGTCAGGAGTGTGTCCAAAAGCAAAGTGTCTTCAAAATGCTCTATGGAGGGTCTTAAATACCGGTGGTCCAACCTGAAAAAAACTCTGTCTGATCCCAAGGGTGGCCTTCTCTTTTAGGCCAGTAGAGGTCACTCTTGCGCTTCCACACAACCCAGTTTTCTGGCTGCCTTTAATGTCCTACAGTCTTACTGGTAAGATAATTTACACCAGCTTGTCAAGAAGGGCTATTTCCCAAAACCTGGCTTCCCAAGCATCCTGCCTTTCAAGTGCAAAGGTTTACTATACGTGATGGTTTTCTGGCACATCCTTGTTGAGCAGCCCTTGAAGTAAGTCAGCTTCCTGCCCAACAAACATCCCCTTCAGGTCAGAAGAAGGTCAAACATTTTAAAAATCCAGTCTCTCTCTCTCTATGTGACCCTGTCATCCATTTTCCTTGTGACAGTTTAAACATACACAAAATATAACACCATAAAATCTATACATCTGACTGTCAGTGGCACAGCTTGTCACACCCCTCCCTCCTAGACTGAATTTATGGGAACATGCCCCCTACCTCTTGGTAAGGTTTTCACAAATTCTGTTACTGTTCTAACTGACAAGGTAGACTGTCTGCATTTGCATTGGCCGATTCGGCCCTGTGGGTAATTATTATGTCGTAGGCCTGTAGGGTAATACATCACCTTAAGAGATGACCATTTGTTTTACCCATTTGATTTAGCCACACCAGGGGGTTAGGATCGGTCTGTACCTCGAATCATCTCCCATAGAGGTAAGACTCTAATTCTTCAAGGCCCATACAAGCACAATGCATTCCTTTTCCACTGTGGAATATGCCTTCTCCCAGGGAAGTAACTTTTTGCTAAGGTACACTATTGGGTGATCTTTTCCCTGATTAGAGGTCTTGACTGAGGACTGTTCCAAACCCCATATCTGAGGCATCTCTCTGCACAACAAACTGCCTATTGTAATCGGACTGGCTAACACAGGGGCACTGCACAGTGCCTCCTTTAGCTATATGAAGGCTCATTCACAGGCTGGATCCTAGTTTACCTTTTTGGGCTTTCTTTTCTTCAGCAGACCAGATAGGGGAGCTGCCAAGGTATTGTAATTTGTTAGAAACTTTCAATAGTACCTTGTGGTCTCTAGGAAGCTCCTAAGCTGTTTAAACTCTGACTTTCCTTTTAAATTGACTTCGTTCCCTCACTTTATTTATCCCCATCATGTACTTGAATGTGTCTATCATGTCTTCTCTCTCTCTCTTCTAAACTCCAGCAGATACAGATTTAATTCTCTCAATCTTGTCTCATATGGTTTCCCTTGCATACCCTGCACCATCTTTGTTGCCCTTCTCTGAACCTTTTCTATTTCGTCTATGTCCTTTCTTAAATGAGGCCTCCAGAACTGTACCCTGTACTCCAGGTGCAATCTAACCATGATCTTATATAATGGCATCAGCACCTCCCTCTTCCTACTAGTTATGCTCCTTCCAATACACGTCATCATTCTATTAGCTTTGCCAACTGCCTTACTACATTGGTCACTTACCCTAAGGTTGTTTGATATTATAATCCTCAGATCCCTTTCCTGTTCTGTTTGCTTTATCTGCTCCCTCCCCTCCAGTGAGTACTTGACCAGTCAATTTTTATGCCCTATATGCATCACTGCACACTTCTTTGCAATGAACTTCAGCTGCCATGTTTCCAACCATTTCTCTAGTGCACTCAAATCCCTCCTCATGGCCTCAACCCTTCCTTCAATGTCGACCCTATTCCATAACTTTGCATCATCTGCAAACAGACACATTTCCCTTCAAGACCCTCTGATATATCACTAATAAGTATTTTAAAAAGGATTGGTCCTAGTACAGATCCTTGAGGAACCCTACTCGTAACTTCCTTACCACAGAATGTACACCATTTACCACCACCCTCTGACTTCTATCCTTCAGACAGTTTTCCACCCATCTAGTTATTTTCTGTCCCACCTCCAGGCTCTCTGTCTTATTTACCAGCTTGCAGTGAGGGACAAAGTCAAAGGCCTTACTGAAGTCCAGGTAGGCAACATCAACTGCCACTCCTTGATCAACTACCTTCGTTACCCCATCAGAAAATTCTGTCAGATTTGTTTGGTAAGATTTCCCACTAGTGAATCCATGTTGCTTTTCATCTAATAGTTTGTTGTCCGTTAAGTATTTTACCACTGTTTCCTTTATCAGCACCTCCATCACCTTGCCCACCACTGAGGTGAGGCTGACAGGTCTGTAATTCCCTGCCTGCTCCTTGCAGCTTCCCTTGTGCAGTGGTACTACATCTGCCATCCTTCAGTCACTCAGAACACACCCTGCATCTAGGGACAAGTTAAATAACTTTGCTAAATGTGTTGCCAACTCATCCCTTAGCTCCATAAGAACCGTTGGATGCAAACCATCCAGCCCCATTGCTTTGTCTACCTTTAATTTTCCAAGTTCTTTCTTAAGTCTTTCCTCACTTAATCGGCTTTGATCCACCCCACATTCATCTCCTCCCTTCTTCTTTAACTCAGGTTCCTTTCCATCCTCTTCCACTGTGAATACAGAGCAAAAATAACAATTTAAAACCTCAGCCTTCTCAAAGTTCCCCTCAACCTTAGCTCCCCTCTCCTTTCTCAAACTCGCAATCTCCTGTCTTGTCCTCCTCTTTTCCCCACATATCTAAATAAAGTTTAATCTCCTCGTTTGACATGTTTAGCAACTCTCTCTTCTGTTTCTGCTTTTGCTGTCCTAATCAAGTTCCTCGCCTGTCTCAGTTTCTCCTTATAATTTACTCTATCACACTCTGAGTTTTCTTATATCTTCTGAAAGCTATCCTTCTATCTTTTATTGCCCTTACAACCTCCCTATTAAACTAAAGAGACCGCCTTATTTTTATGTTTTTTCCTGCCCTCCTTATGCATAGTTCAGTTGCTTTTAATAACACCTCCTTAATACATTTTTACAGTTCCTTTACATCCTCTATCCAGTCACCGCATTTCATTTCCTCCCGAAACTCTCCCTCTTTCTATTAAAGTTCATCCTCCTGAAGTCCAGAACCTTCGTACTGGTCTTATTTGTTATCTTCCCTATTTGTATTTTGAAACTTACTGTGTTGTGATCACTTTTACCCAGAGAACCTCCTACAATAACCTCGTCAACACTATTCCTATTTGTGAGTACCACATCTAAAATATTCCCCCTCTTGTGAGTTCCTTAACCAGCTGGTGTAGAAACAATCTCTGCAGTGCTTAAGTATCTCACTGCTCCTGGCTGATGTTGCTTTTGGAATTCCCTACTCTATGTCTGGCATGTTAAGATCCCCAGTAGTACAAACTCTACCTTTGGTTGACACCCTTTGAATCACCTGCATCATTTGCTGTCTGACTCCTCCCCCTGATTTGGAGACCTATATATCACTCCTATTCTTACTATGGCTCCAGGTTTTTCTCTAACGTGACACACAGGAATTCCTTCTCACTGTACTCATCCTGTCCTTCAGTTGCTTTTTTTTTTTTCAAATTCAATTTCTTAGCCTCCGCACCTGGGCATCCTTCCAGGGTGTCCTCTCAACAGCAGCATCTACTCATGGCCTGAACCCTGTATCCCCTTGAAGGGACTCCCATAACCACCCTGGCAGACCTAGCCCCCCAGATCACACCCTCAGAGCAGGCCCATCCTCCTGTGATGGCCTTTCTGGGATTAGAGAGGCCTTACCTGGATGGCGGGTTGGCCGTGGAGTCCCCCAAGCACAGGGATGGTGTTGGGATGTGGCTGTCCCTGAACCCCATCATCTCCACGGATGTGGTAGGGGGTTTTCTGCTTTTTGGTCCTGAGGAGCTTGGACATGCAATGGCAGCTGGGCACAGCATGCAGCCACCCACCAAGCTCCTCCCTGCTGTAAGTGTCACCACTGCTTGGGCTGCACCCAACCATTGCCAGGTGCCACTGCAGAGCTGCATAACCCTGGAACCCTCCCCAGGGAAGGGAGAGCCATCCTCCGGATGTTCAATCCCTTCCTTCCAGACCCCCAGCAGCCCTGGCTCATTCCCGAATCCGGGTCACCGGTGTGGCATGATGTGTGACGTCTAGCGTCTCAACCCTCAGCACCACTGGGCATGCTGCCTTCAGTTGCTTTAATGGTCTCCTTGACATATAATGCCACCCCTTCCCCTTTTCTACCCACCCTGTCCCTTCTGAACAGCCTGTATCCCAGAGCACCTCACTGTGTCCATTCAGATTCTGCACTAGCCCTCAGCCTCTCCAAACTGGGGTCAGCTCTCTGAGCAGCTGCAAAATTTTCACATTTTCCCAAGGTATGGGACATGTCCCCTTCAGTTCCTAAACTGGGGTCCATAGCTGTAGCATCAGGCCATTTAGTGTCACTGTCATCACTAACCTTCTGACCATTTGTTACCCCTCCCTCCTCAGAGTAACCTTCTGTAGCTGTCTTGTGAGCGGCTACCTTGGGAAGTCCTACCTCCCTTTCACTGCACTCTATGTCAGGAGACACAGGCTGGGGAGCCAGACTCCCATATTTTTTTTCACAGGGGCTTCTATGTGCTCATGGAACTACAAGCAGCCTTTGCTGTCTGACTGTCGGTAACCACACAAACCACCCCCTTCTGGAGATTGATCCCTATAATCACATCCAGGGTGAGGTTGCCTGCCACTGTCACATTTTGCACCATTTCTCCTGTCTCACCCCAGTCCAAGAGAACACTAGCAAGTGGCAGAGTTTTGTCCTTCCCAGTGAATCCCCTCACTGTTATAAACTGATTAGGTATAAGCTGTTCAGGCCCAACCAAATCCCCTTTTACTAAGGTAAGAGAAACCCCCGTGCCCCTTAACCCATGGGTCTGCATCCCATTTACAGTAACTGGGTGTATGTGCTCCCTCATGTTTACAGGCATGCTTTCAGGGATACACAGTGCGCCCAACTCTGTTTAACATAGAAACATAGATTTTGATGGCAGATAAGGACCGCTTGGCCCACCCAGTCTGCCCATTTCCCTACTTATTGGATAAGCTGCAGATCCTAGTTAACCAGCAGCCTACTTCTTCCTACTCCCACCCCCTAGAATTGCCTTATGACTGTCTCATGCATGCTTGAATTCCACCACTGTTTTTGACTCCACAACCTCTCTGGAAGGCCATTCCATGCATCCACAACCTCTCTGTGAAAATATCTCTAAATTACCTCTGAGCCACCCCTCTATCTTCAAATTGTAGCTCCCTTGTTCTTGCACACCTCTTTTTGAAAGATGCTACCCTCTTGGACTTTGTTGATTCCCTGAGATACTTGAAAGTTTCTACCATGTCCCCCCTCTCTCCTTTCTTCGAGGCTATACATTCAGCTCCTTAAGTCTCTCTTCATATGTCTTCTGCAGACCCTGCACCATTTTAGTTGCCTCCTCTGACAGCCTCCATCCTGTTTATATCCTTGCGAGGAGATTGGGTCTCCAGAACTGCAAGCAGTACTCCAGATGGGGTCTCACCAACTGTCTGTACAGAGGGATAATAACTTCCTGTTTTCTGCTGGTGATGCCTCTCCCTATGCATCCCAGTATCCCCCCAGCCCTCCTTGCTGCCCTCTCACATTGCTTGCCCACCTTTAGGTCATCTGATATGACTACCCCCAGGTCCTGTTCCATTTTTGTTGTTGTTAGTATCTCACCCCCATTGTGTACTCTTCCCCTGGGTTTTTGTTTCCCAGGTGCATTACCTTGCACTTCTTAG
Organism: Neoceratodus forsteri; assembly: GCA_016271365.2. Lineage (NCBI taxonomy): Eukaryota > Metazoa > Chordata > Ceratodontiformes > Ceratodontidae > Neoceratodus > Neoceratodus forsteri. The sequence goes on along the minus strand of CM057453.1, from coordinate 772,201,175 downwards.
CATTGAATCTAAGCTGCCATACATTTGACCATTCCTCTAACCTTGCCAAGTCCCTTCTCATCCTTTCCACCCCACCTTGTGCATCAACTCTGTTGCAGATCTTGTGTCATCTGCAAAGAGATATACTTTTCTTTCCAGTCCCTCTGCAATATCACTTATAAAGACATTGAAGAGGACCGGCATTTTAGTACTGAACTCCTGCGGGTACCCCACTAGTAACCCCCTTTCTTCAGAGTGACCCATTTACTATTACTCTCTGTGTCCTATTCTCCAGCCAATTCTTTACCCAGGCTGTCATCTTGGGACCCACTCCCAGGCTGGCTAACTTGTATATTAATCTTTTGTGGGACTGTGTCAAATGCCTTGCTAAAGTCTAGGTAGGCCATGTCCACAGCCCCTCCCTGATCTACTACTTTGGTCACCCAGTCAAAGAAATCTATCAGATTTGTCTGGCATGACCTTCCTGCTGTGAATCCATGCTGCCTTGGGTCCTGAGCCCTTTGGCCTCTAGATACCAACAATTCTTTCCTTCAGAAGTGATTCCATCATTTTCCCTACCACTGAGGTTAAACTAACAGGTCTGTAGTTTTCTACTTCTGCCTTGCTCCCACTTTTGTGAAGGGAATCACATCTGCCCTCCTCCAGTCCCCGGGTACCACCCCATCCTCCCATGATTTGTTAAAGAGGGTAGTCAGTGGTGTCACTAGTTCTACCTTGGTTCTTTAGAATTCTGGGATGAATCCCATCAGACCCCATTGCTTTTGTCCACCTTCAGTTTTAAGAGTTCTTCAGAACCCTTTCTTTTGTAAATGGGCTGGTATCAACTTCTGTCTCAGAGTGTTTCTACTGTTTGTTTTAGGTACTCTCCCACTTCCTTTGTAAATACTGAGCAAAAATATTTGTTTAGTATCTCTGCCTTTTCACAGTCACCTCTGCCCACCCTCCCTCCTCTTTATTAAGCCTCACTAGCCCTCCCTTGGTCTTCCTTCGCCCCTGATGTACCTTTATAAAGGTTTTATCCCCCTTCTTAACAGAGTTGGCTATCTTTTCCTCGGTTTGGGCCTTTGCAGTTCTGACTGCCTTCCCAGCTTCCTTTTGCTTTAACTGATACAGTTCCCTGTCCTGCTCCTTCTGTGATTCCTTGTACTTCCTGAATGCTTTCTTTTTCTCTTGAACCTTCACTGCCACTTCCTGTTTGAGCACCATCTTGTCCACTCTATGCCTTTTTAGGATACTGTCTAGCAAGGTGCCCTGACTGTTTACAAAACCAACAGTCATCGCTTCTTTATTCCAGGAAATCCCTTTTTGTAACCTGGGGCTTCCCCCTTTCTGTCGAGGCAGTGAGGGTTTTAGCTGCCCTGAAGGTGCACTTTTCCATTTCTGTACTGCCACACCCATTCCACTTCCTTTCAGAGCAGGCTTGCTCCTTAGCATAGCGAACTTGTATTGTAATGGTTTAATACTGAACAATAAAAAAAAAAACTTTAAAAAAAAAACAGTGCAGCAGGCTGCTGAAAATCATTAAATCACAACTGAAAATAATTAATAATTTTGCTTAAACATCCTAAATGGGCAGATTATTTCCAAAGCATAATAAATAATTTGGTTATGACTTATAAAAAGAAAAAAAAGTAAAATATCATACATTCACATTCAAAAATGCAAATGCTGCAGATGCATCTGTTACAAAGCTGAAAAATAAAGCAAATTACTATATTATTATACATAGCTGAGCAAAGGACAACATTGCAGCACCACTAATGTGAAGGAGTCCAGTTATAAGTAAAGACAAAAAAGTTTAGGAGAACTAATAGGTTCTTTCACAGACAATATACTGGCTCCTTATACAAAAAATAAAAAAAAACTTCTAGTTTAGCTCCTTGCCAGGAGTCCTGTAAGCAGCTCCTATTTTTAAGCTCCCAACATTGAGCTCCTTGGCTGAAGTCCTGTAACTGGAGTAACCGGAGAAACATTTTGTGTTCCACGCTACCTCCACAAATTAAAATGAGATCCAAATGGATGCAAGTTACAGAGGCTCCACATAATCCTGGGAGTCCACAAATGCAAAAATAAGGCACTTGGAAAAGGCTCCATAACCCTCATGTTTGTCAGCAAGGAGCAAACAGCAACTTCTTACCCTCTTACCCACTTAATTAGACTCACATTCGATTAATTATCATTAAATTCTGCAAACCACCACCTAAAGTCATCCTCAGCAGAGTACGACTCTGTGGGCAGCTAATCCACCTGAAAACACACCTAATAAGTCAAGATTGGTCCCCCCCATCGACAGGGCCACAGACACAAACACAGCCCTGGACCAATTCATATGCATCTTCAATGAAGGCTGTAATATCTTTGCCACGCTAAAAAAGCACAAAGTTAAAGCTCTCTGCAACCCATGGCTCTCAGGCTCCCTCTTAAAGAAGTTAAAACACAGGGACCACCTCTGGGAACTGGCCAGATCAATTGGTAACCAGACAGACACCCAAAATTACAAAAGAACAAGGAATGATTGCACCAAATCCATATGCCAACAGAAATCTGAATACTACAAGAAAGCACTCACTGACTCTTGGGGAAATGGGAGAACTTTCTGGATTAACATAAAAAGTGTCACTGGGAAGGAGTCCAAATCACCACCGACTGCTATCAAAATTAAGGGGAGTACTACACTGGACATAAAAGTCATAGCCAACACTTTCAACGATGTCTTCACTGACCTCAGCAATGTCCTCCTCCCAGACTTTTTCAACGACAGTGACACTCCTCTTCCCACCCATCAGAATTCACCCAAAAACCACCTCCCTTTCTACTTCAGAGCCGTAAACAAAAATACTGTCAGGAAATACATCTCCAAAGCCATCAGCAACACCAGAGCAAGCACTGACACACTGGACCTCAAGCTTCTGTCCCTCACACTCAAGGAAGTTCTGGGGCCTCTCACCAGGATCTTGAATATCTCCCTCTCTCTCAGCCAGTTCCCAGATAAATGGAAGTCAGCAACAGTCACTCCAATCCAGAAATAGTTCCACTCATGGGAACTATCGCCCTATCTCTATCCTTCCACCCCTCTCTAAGGCCCTGGAACGGATAGTAGCGGACCAGCTCACTGACTATCTGGGCAAATATAACATCCTTTGCCAGCAACAACATGGTTTTAGAAAAGGACACAGCACTGCCACTGCCCTCCTTGAGTTCATGGGAGCCATCCACAACTCCCTTGACCATGGCCTCCTAACTGGAGCTATATTCATAGACCTGTCAAAGGCTTTTGACACAGTCCACCATCGCCTCCTGCTACATCAGCTACTGGACTCTGGCCTCTCTGCTGAGTCTGTGGCATGGTTCAATAGCTACCTTGGCAACCAGACCTGATGTGTAAAAATAGTGGATGTGCTCTCTGACACCAAAGAGGTACACTGTGGTGTCCCCCAAGGCTCCATACTGGGCCCACCACTTTTCAGCCTGTTCCTCAACTCTCTCCCCGACTCCACTCCTCAGAAAATTATACTGTATGCAGATGACACTGATTCTTGCCTCCCATCAAGACCTAAGCCACCTACAACAAACCCTTCAACATGGTTTCACCTCAGTCGAAAACTGGTTCAAAGAACATAAGTTAGTCCATAACCAGAAAAAAACCAAGAGCATGATTTTCACCAGCCACCAAAACAAGCATAAACATCTCCAACTCACCTTAAACACCTGCCTAGGCAGCACCCTGGAGCAAGTTCAAGTTCAAGTTTATTGCAGGAAAGACTCCATTGAGCAAGCTCATTCACAAGGAGGTCCTGAGGCACATACACATACAGTTCGCAATTACATAGACAGGACATATAAAATGTAGAACAACAAAGAAAAAATATATAATACAAGAGGTATACACAATAGAAGTCCTTATGCTATATATGCAGTACATTCCAGCTTAAACCTTGCCCTAAATTATGCAGCACATTTCAGCTTAATAAGTAGAGGGCCAGTTGGCACCTAGGAAGTTGACTTGGCATTGGGAGCCTAGTAGCACCTACATATGTCTTTTAATTTAGAGATAGCTAGTGTTTTGCAGGAGTTAATTGATACGATGTTGGTTAGCTTCAGCATGGCTTGTAGTTGGTTCCAAATGTTTGGGAGGGCGTATGAGACAGCTTTTTGGCCAGCTGTGGTACATGTCCTGGGAACATCTAGTAGGATAAGGTCAGATTTCCTTAGGGAGTAGGCGCTATGCAAGATGCGTATGAGAGATGTTAAATAGACAGGCAGTTTGTGGAATAGTAATTTGAGGGTCCAAATGCCAGCATGCAGGAAGCATCTGGTTGCAAGAGAGTTTCACCCAACTGCTGCATAAAAATCACAGTGGTGGGTCCTGTATGCAGAGTTAGTAATGAAGCGAAGAGCACGGTGATAGAGTATGTCCAGTTTAGATAGGCTCAAGGTTGGGAAGAAGATAAAGATAATGTCTCAGTAGTCAAGCAAGGGAAGGAATATTGCTTGGACAAGTCTTTTGTGGGTCGCGAGAGAAAAGAAGGTCCTATTTCTAAAGAAGAAACCCAAGCGTGCTTTAAGCCTCTTTGATAGATCTTCATTGTGGTCATTGAAGGAAAGCTTGTTGTCTATCCACATGCCTAGATATTTAAATTTAGGTACGACTTCCAAGGGTTCACCTAGGGAGGTAACTATGAAGTTTTTAGGTGGAGTAGGTAGGGCACCAGACAAGGCAAGTCTTGAGAAAATCATTGTCTTGTTTTTTCTGGCATTTAAGAGAAGCTTGGCATTGATAAGGTTGCTTTCTAACTGGATAAAGTCAGCTTGGAGTGCTTCCCTGACTTCAGTTAAGGACGAGCCTGATGCATATAAAACCGTATCGTCCGCAAAGAAATGTATGCTAGAGTTCTTTATGTGGGAGTCAAGGTTGTTGATGTACAGGGAAAAAAGGATTGGTCCTAGGATGGAGCCTTGAGGGACTCCTCTGGCAATTGGAAGGGGCGCAGATAATAGGCCATCAGCTTTGACTTTTTGTATCCTTCCCGTGAGATAACTGTTAAGCCACTGTAAGGTAAGTGGAGTGGCACCTATGTAGGCAAGATAGGTGATTAGGAGGTGATGGTCTACAGTGTTGAAGGCCTTACTGAGGTCTAGAAAGACTGCACCAGTAACCTTCTTGGTGTCCATAGCATGGATCCAGTCATTAGAGACTTTAGCCAAGGCTGAGTTGGTACTGTGCTTCGACCTGAAGCCAGATTGGGCCGGGTTTAGGAGTGAGTGCGCTTCAAGGTGATTTTTTAGTTAGTTGTATATAAGTTTTTCCAGCACTTTGGAGAGAACGGGCAAGATAGAGATAGGACGGTAGTTGTTTAAGTCACAAGGATCTCCTGATTTGAAGAGAGGAAGAACATGGGCAGATTTCCAGCAGGATGGAACAGTGGCTGTGGTAATAGAGAGGTTGAAGATGTAAGGATGGGGCTGTGAGCTGGGCATAGCCAACCACAAGAAAAATGATTCAAGGCCATCATACCCTGCACTTTTCTTGGTGTCAAGGCTAAGAATTATGTCTTCAACTTCTTTGTAGCTAAACAGGCACAACTGGAAGGGATGAGGTGGAGTAGCATGTAGTATCTGGCTAGTGTTGCTATTCACTGCCAGCTGCATGGGGAGAGCCCATGCCAACCCGGCAGTGGCAAAGTGAAGGTTAAGTTCTTTGAGGATTCGCAGTTTATTTTCAACCATCCCGTCCTTGGCCAGAATCTTGGTGGGAAGGGAGGAAGCAGCAGGATGGCCTTCAATGGATCTCAGTGTCTTCTAGATTTTTTGGGAGTTCCCTTTGGCCTGCTCCTGAGTGGAGATGTAGAAGTTTGCTTTAGTAGCACGTACACTTTTAATACAGGCATTTCTGGCAGTTCTAAACACCTGCCAGTCTGCCGGGTTCTTTGTGTGTCTGGCCTTAGCACATACCTTGTCTCTATTGGTAAGTGCAGATTTGAGCTCTTGGGTGAACCACGGATGCAAGATTTTCCGCACCCTCATTTTTATAAGAGGAGCACGCTTGTTAATTAGGGTGGTGAGGTTGTCATTTAGGAAAGAGATGGCAAGATATAGGTCTTGCCACCTGATCGTAGCTAGATTGGTTAGGAAGTTTACTGAGTTGAATTTACGGAACGAGCGTTTGATTCTGAATTTAGGGTGCTGCTGGGTTTTAGATTGGAATCTTGTACATACAACGATACTGTGGTCGCTCATGTCATTATGGAAAACTGCAGAATGTGAAATTTTAAGGGAAGCAAAGTTAAGATGACATCTAAGAGTGAGCTGTTGGCAGAGTTAGAAGCATTGATTCTTGTGGGTTCAGTTACTATCTGTGTAAGACCCAGCTCACCACAGATGGCTTTTAGCGAGTGGGATTTAGCAGTGAGCCAATCCATATTGAAGTCCCCTAAGATTATTGTTTCCGTGTTAGCAGCCAAAGTTATGGATTTCAACACGTTAAGAATTTCTGTTCCTCCTGATGGGGGTCTATAGCCACCAATGATTGTGATGCACTCTGAGGATGGAAGGTGAAGTTTAAGCAAGACAATCTCGTATTCCTTGGGCTTACTTTTACAGGAAATGCTGCTAACATCAAATTTTGATTTGGTGTATACAACCACCCCCCCTCAAATCCCAATCAGCCCTACAGAGCTTGAAGCCCGGTATAGTAATTTGCAGATCAGTGTTGGTCTTTTTTAGCCATGACTCGGTAATTATAATCAGATCTGGGTCAGTGTGGGCTGCCCAAACTTGAAGATGATCAAGTTTTTTGAGCAGGCTTAGAATATTGACCAGCATCAGTTTCATCCCAGGAGCAGCTGCAACCCGATGGAGAAGTGATTTGAGTTGGGGACCTGGATTTAGTCTCTACATTGCCTGAACAGAAAAGGAGAATTAGAAACATTTTCTTGAGGGCATTTATCAGGTAGAAGTGGGCTTTTTTCTATGGGTTCTGTGTGGTGTTCAGTCATTGAGGTACGCCTAGCCAGGGCATAGGAGATGCTGACATGGCCGTTCAAGGCTAGCAGGGGAAGTGCACGGAAAGACACTGGTGAAGGGAGGAGGGCCAGAGAAGAAGGATGAGAATTAAAATGAAAACCCGACAGATTAAGAGTAGGGAAGCAATATGAAGATGCAGCAGGAACTGTGATTGTGGATTCCCAGGCTGGGATGACTTCTGACTTAGCATGGATCAGTGCTTTATGTGTCATACTTTTTGCCAGGATTAGAAGTAGAATGATAATGCAGGCCATATTGCCCATGATTGAGTACAGTGATTTGTGTAGAAAGACCAAGAATTCCTCTAGTGGCAGGTCTGTATAACCTGCTAATGGAAAAAAAAAAACACTTCTATTACACACTTGAAATATGCTTAGTTCTATCTAAAATCTATTTGTAAAAAGTGCCAGGTGGCAGAAGCAGGGGAAAAGTCCTGACCAATCAGAGAGGGTTTGCTGGAAGAGGCCATGTTCCAATTGGCTGCACTGTCCCGTACCTTTCAAGGAGCTGCAGGCGTGCATCCTGGTCTTGGTAGGTGGCTGGCTGGGTGGGGGAGCTGAAGCAGCCCCGTTCAAGGGCAGGCAGCTGGAGAAAAGAAAAAAAGAGCAGGTCTTAAATAGCACAGAGGTTAGGATGGTTTTAGATTTGAGCAGTTTAGCAAGACAAAAGGGAGTTAGACTTTTCAGTGCCAAGGCAGAGTGCTTGGATGGGGGGGTGTAGGAGGAGCACTGAAACAGAAGAGGTGTAAGCATTTTAAAACACTAGTAGAAATTACAATCCAGCTAATACAGTTGAAAAACTTCTATTACACACTTGAAATGTGCTTAGTTCTATCTAAAATCTATTTGTAAAAAGTGCCAGGTGGCAGAAGCAGGGGAAAAGTCCTGGCCAATCAGAACGGGTTTGCTGTAAGTGCCCGTGTTCTGATTGGCTGCGCTGTCCCGTACCTTCCAAGGAGCTGCAGGTGGGCATCCTGGTCTCGGTCGGTGGCTGGCTGGGTGCCGCCAACCGTGGAGAGCTTGAAGCAGCCTCGCTCAAGGGCAGGCAGCTGGAGAGAAGAAAAAAGAGCAGGTCTTAAATAGCATAGAGGTTAGGATGGGTTTAGATTTGAGCAGTTTAGCAAGACAAAAGGGAGTTAGACTTTTTGGCGTCAAGGCAGAGTGCTTGGATGGGGGGATGCAGGAGGAGCACTGAAACTGAAGAGGTGTAAGCACTTTAAAACACTAGTAGAAATTACAATCCAGCTAATACAGTTGAAAAACTTCTATTACACATTTGAAATGTGCTTAGTTCTATCTAAAACCTGTTTGTAAAAAGTGCCAGGTGGCGGAAGCAGGAGAAAAGTCCTGGCCAATCAGAGCGGGTTTGCTGTACCCGTGTTCCGACTGGCTGCACTGTCCCATACCTTCCAAGGAGCTGCAGGCGGGCGTCCTGGTCTTGGTCGGTGGCTGGGTGCCTGCCGATTGTGGGGGAGCTGAAGCAGTCCCGGCCAAGGGCAGGCAGCTTCCAAGGAGCTGCAGGCAGGCGTCCTGGTCTTGGTCGGTGGCTGGCTGGGTGTCGGCCGACTGTGGCAGAGCTGAAGCAGCCCCATTTAAGGGCAGGCAGCTTCCAAGGAGCTGCAGATGGGCGTCCTGGTCTCGGTTGGTGGCTGGCTGGGTGCCGGCCGACCATGATGGAGCTGAAGCAGCCCATTTCAAGGGCAGACAGCTGGGTTGAATCCTTCAAATAGCTAGGAATCACCTTTGATTCCCACCTGTCCTACGCTACCCACATAACTCATGTCGCAAAAACAGTGAACTCCAGACTGGGTCTACTCTACCGCCTTCCGTGGCACCTGACAAAAGAGGCCCTCACTGCCGCAGTTCAGAGCTCCATCATCTCCCAGATCAATTATAGCCTTGTCATCTATGGCGCTGCCACTGCCTCGACACTCAGGAGGATAACCCCCACCCTAAACAAGGCCTGTCGACTCATGATTGGTTCTAAGCGTCTCACACACACCTGTGACCTCTACTCACAGGCAAACTGGCTTGAACTTGAAAATAGAATTCAGTACCAAACCTGTGTGGTTGCAAATAAAATCCAGTTGGGGATTGCTCCCCCCTGGAGTCTGTGCTCTTCTTTAAACAAAAACCAGCTCCAGAATCACCAGGGGATCTACGCCTCAACTGTATCGCATCCCCCGCTACCGCACAACCCAAGGCCAATGATCATTCGCCTACAGGGACCCCACCTGGTTTAATGGTCTTGCCAATGATACTATCACCACCTCTGGACTAGGTGCCTTCAAATCCAGGCTCCGTAACACCCTTGTCGCTTCCAGCACCTGTGATTGCCATGGATAATATTCTACACCACTCCTCCACTGCTCACCTTTACCGGACCCCATGACCACCACACTTACCCTCGCAGGCCTCCACCCCTCCTGCACTTCTGCACCTGATAAGGCTGGAAGGCTGCCTCACACCCTTCTCTGCCCCCTAACCACTCCCCCCACCACTCTCTCTTCTCTCCTCCCCCCTGCTCCTCTTCTGACCCCTGCTACTGCCCCCTTTATCCTCCCTCACCCCTTTTCTTTCCCTTCTCCACCATGTTTCCTCCTGCAACTTGTGTTATTGTAGCCTATGATGTGAAACCTTATGACGTGGAACCTTTATAAAAGAGCCCTGGGCTCAAAGGTATACTTGTAATCCTAGAATAAATAAATAAATGTTCACAGAGCAATCACATTTTTTGATACCTTCCAGGATACAATATTTTCAAAAACATTTTGAGTTATTATCCAACCTAATATAACAAAACTCCCAGAGTCTCGCAGTTTCAGTGTTCAGACCCTTCGGGACTAAAAAGAGGTGCTCGTCGCTGTTGGTATCCATGCAGTAGCACCAAATCAGACAATCATCCCATAAAGGAGTAACTTTGTTCATCAGTTCAGCTCCTCTAATGGGAGTCCTTAAACCGGTAGTTAAAGGGACTTTGCACCTGGATTCAAATATATACCACAGAAACAATGAAGATGACACTATTTCCAATAGAGCGTCCTGTTTAAACTTTTATAGTGGGCAGTAAATTTTCATAGAGGAAGTATATGCCGCTATCTGCTAATAATTGCACCACAAGTATAAAATTCAAAAGATTCATTTTCCAGAGTACATACCTTTCAGTGACTCAAGTAAAATTAAAAAGTCTCACACAGGGTCTCTGTTTAAATGAAGTTCTCTTAAACAATACCTTAACAGGCTGTTTCCCCGGTTGGCTTCCACTGTCACCTTTTTATCCATAGTAGCTTGAGAAAAGACCACCACACCCATTCAAGTATCAGACTTCATTAAAATGAGCCAGACTTGAGCCGGACAAAGAAACAAAAAGCACCCTTTCTTTCCTATTTCTCAATAGATACTGAATCTCTCCCTTGGGTCGGCATTTCAAGATCCAAGGCCACTGTGAGCCTTCTCTGGATTTGCCTTTCCAATGATACATTCACCTAGGAGAGAAAAGAAAAAAGAAAATGCTCCACTGAGCGTAATAAAACTTTAAAATTAGCTTGTCAAATGAGGGGCTAACCCCTAAGGCAAAGGTATCATACCGCTTTTAAATTATTCCCAGGCATTTTGACACATTTGTGCCCCCCAAAACTCAGGAGGTGTCCTTAAATTTATCTTCGGCTATTTGATCTTGCCTATTGTACTGTTGGCATTTTCTTCCAACTCCACACTTAACCTATGGGCTTCTTTTATTATTGTGCTCCATCCATTTTAATTTAGTCCAACATACTTGCTTTGCGACTTTCAGCTTCACAAACATTTGGAGCACTCCGTCTCAGTCGCACCAGACTTTTTCCAAGGGTGAAGGCATGCTACAGAATAAAATCCTTCTCTCTAGTTTCTCTCTACTTTCATTCACAGCGTGAGACCCATTTACATATTGTCTCAGAAATAACATCTTCGGTACTCCCTGCTTTAAATTGCACCAGTCGCATTCAAAGATGGCATGCTCAAACAATATTCACGTGGCTGTAGAAACTTATTACTGACTAACTTTAGTTAGCTTATCCCTTACAGATAACGGCAACTGCATGTCACATAAACTCAATATGATGAGTCTATAAGTAAATTAAACTTAAGTTTCTTTCATCCGGTTTAAAATATAAAAACAGAAAGCCTCAAAGTAAGGCATAAAAATGCCAAGACAAGCGAGGAGCAGTGAGGAGCAGAGCAGCACCACAGCCATCTTGCTGCCCCGCCCCTCTCCCCCTGTGCTGTTTTTGGATTTCGGTCCTCTAGCCAGGTTTGCAACTCTGCTGGGCAAGCTGAAAAGAACTGCTCTAAAAGTACAACCTCCTCAGTTTTCTCCACAGAATTTGCTTCCACCCCCTCCCACCGATGCTTTAAAAAATGTTTTTGCTTTGCGGCGAGTTCTTTAAAGTTCATGTCAGGGCTTTTTCAGAGTTCACAGAATTTAACTCTGTAGGCTTCAGGAGTCAGTTCAGTTCATACTTTTTAAGTAAAGCAGCTTTAAGTTTCTCATAATCTTGGCTGTCATTATCATCCATTTGACCTAGCGCCTCACACCCTTTACCAGTAAGTAGCGGGGATACTTGGAAGATCCAGGACTCCCTGGGAACCTTGGAATGGATACAGACCTTTTCGAATGAATTCAAAAATGCAGCCATATCCTCCCCCTTTTTAAATTCTGCTATTAATTTGGAACTTAATTTATACCTCAACCCTGGAGTTTCAGGTCTATCCTTGCCACTTACCTCCTCTGACATTTGTCATTGGTGTCTTAACTTCTCCAGTCAGAATTCCCTCTGGTGCTTTTTCCTGTCTCTTTCTCTGTCTCTCTCTGTGAAGCCATTTTTCCTTTTCCTCGGCCTATCTCCAATGCTGGTTTTCTATTGCCTGCATCTCCAGTTCAAGCCTCTTCTGCTCGAACTCCCTCGGCTGCTGTGCTTCAGACTTTCTCTGCTCAAACTCCAGCTCCAGTTTCCTCAACTCCAGCTGCAGCCTGATCCCTTCTAGACCCAGCTCTGTGGTGACATTATCCTGCTGTTGTGGCACTGGGTTCCTTCTGTTCTTGCTGTCGTCCTCCCTGGGACTAGACTCTGAGATGGCCCCAGGCACCCCCATACCCAAGCTCTGGTCCTTTTCAGTCACTGGCCATGACTCACGGTTCTGGGCAGCTGCTAGCTTATTGACTGCCATGAGGGCCTCCACGAGATGCTTTTTGGTTCACCCCTCGAACTGGACCCCTCTTTCCTGACGCAACTGCCATAGGTAGTCTGCAGTGTATTCGCTGTAGTTGGAAGCCATCTTCTTCCCTAACTATTACTACACTAGCTTACATCAGAAAAAAAAGAAAACAGGTAGAGAACTTTACACTGCGGCCAAATGAGATTTTTTTTCCATTTCTCTGCCTTGATTGTACATGGATGGTTTTCAGTTTATCAATCTGATACACTGGCCTTGAAACCAAGTGTTATGCTTGTGCCACCAATATCTCTCAAATCCCACTGCTACCAGATCTCTCAGATACCACCACTGTGCACCAGATCTGTCACAAACCCATTCCTGAGGGTCAGGTCCACTGAGCTCACAGTGCGCACCCCAAAATGCAATCTGTGACAGGGAGGGGGAAAACAGGGGAGACCATCTTCATGTCCTTCTATAGTGCTTGCTGAGTTCACAGCTGAACACTTGCCAAGAAGTCCCAGGGTCCCCTCTTTAGTCTGGATCATGGAACAATACTGGTCTTGAGTCTTATAGCCAAATATGAACCCTTCTTTGTTGTTACACAAAGGGGGAAGATCCATACATAACAACCTCTTCAGGGTAGCATTGTAACCCTGATTCTGCCTTCTCCCACAAGGTGTGCAATAACCTGGTTCAAATCCCCACAGACCTTTCCTTGAGACTTTGGTATTCTCCCTATCTTTATCCAGACTTTCCCTTTTCATACCCTTGTTCGATTTGGTAGCTTATGATGGCACCCATTAGTAATAGCAGTTAAGTCACAGACTATTACTGAAACATCCCACAGTCACACACACAATATAGAAATCTCGCTCAGGCAGGTTTCTTAAAACAAATGTCCTTACTAAATAATTATCATCCATTACAATAAAAAGGTTTTGAAAATTTTGGTCACAGAATAATACAAATAAAAGTGGATATTTACAAAAAAAGCACTATAACAGTTATCTAGAGTTCTACCTTAAATTTGTAGTGAACTGGAGTCCATAAAAATAAGTCATTTTGCAAAAGAGTCTGTCCTTCTGTAGCAGTTTTGCTTCTTGTGTGTCTGCTGGCAGTTGTTCTCTTGTGGTCAGTAGAGTGTTCAAAAGCAAAGTGTCTTCAAAATGCTCTATGGAGGGTCTTAAATACCTGTGGCCCAACCTGAAAAAAACTCTGATCCCAAGGGTGGCCTTCTCTTTTAGGCCAGTAGAGGTCACTCTTGTACTTTCCCCACAACCCAATTTTCTGGCTGCCTTTACAGTCCTACTACCTTACTGGCAAAATAATGTGGACCAGCTTGTCAAGAAGGGCTATTTCCCAAAACCTGGTTTCCCAAGCATTCTACCTTACAAGTGCAAAGGTCGGCAGGCGATGGATTTCTGGCACATCCTCGTTGAGCAGCCCTTGAAGTAAATTGGCTTCTAACGCCATGTATTCTTCTATATTCCTAACTCTCTGCAGTCTGCCTCCTAAGAAGAACTTCCCGGAGCAAATGGAACTATATGCAAATGATAGAACTATCATTGGCTTGTGACACATATTCAAACTGCTGCCCTTATCTGCCGCAATGTTCCTTCAATGTCTCAGATTTCTGACTCCGCCTGAGAAGTCAAGACGCCTAGGATACTTCCCCTTCAGTTGTTTGTGGCTCATCGCAGAGTATAAGTATGTTATACTTTATTATTCTTACTGCTGCCTTTATTTTATTGTTACTCTTTCATATGTGTGTTAGTTTAGTTTATAGCGTTAATTTTATTATTATTCTCGGTTCCTCACAGTTTAGATAACCGTTGAGGAACCGGGGGTTTTGTTAGTTTTTGCAGAACCTTTTCCGCTATTTTAATATATATTTTAGTGTTTAATTTCTATTTAAATAACTGTTTTGAAACTGCTGAACCAGTTTATTATAACCACTAACCCGGTTGTTGTGAACCACTAACCCGGTTCCGAGTTTAAAATTCTCGGTTCATTATCGGAGTCTGATCATTTCTAGAACTGATCACAAAAAAACAAGCCAAAAAAATAAACTTTATATTGTTTGCGGTTGTGGTTTTTCTCCTGGAAATGGTCACCCGAAAACATAAGAAAAAGACTGGTCCCACAGGTTTTAAAAACTTTTTGAAGTGTGGGGACGTTTTTGCCAGAAGAGACAAGTATGAATGTTGTGTAATCTGCTTGGGAACTGAACATCTTTCTACAGATTGTGAAATCTGTAAATCTTTCCCACAAAAAAACAGTGGAGAAAAGGTTGCAAAGGTTACAAAAGAGACTAGACAAGGGTGTTTCAGGCTCTGATCAGCCAACACCCTCTAAACCTGTGGGTGAAACTACTGTCTCTTCCTTACATTCCCCTGAGAAGCGTGCTACAGGTACTACAAAAAGGATGGATGGTCCAGCTGACTCTCCAGTCCCCTCCAAGAAAACCAAAAAGACAAAGCATGTCGAACCCCAGGCTAATTAACCTAGAGGGAATTCTTCTGTGCCTCACAGCTTGCCATCTATGAAGGATATTGCCCAGGCCATGAAGGTAACTCAGGCTCTACAGGTTTTTTTTACTTGCACCTGCCCTCCCTCCTCCATGGTTCAAGACCTGACTCTTCCCTCTGATCTTCCCCTCCCAAGAGGTGGAGTATGGGGATTATGATGATCCAGAAGTTGATGAAGGTGAACCCATTGAACTGGAGATCTCACCAGAGCAGGAATTTGGTCAAAAGGGTTTTTTTCTTCCCATTTTTCCTTTGTAAGGAAAATAGTTGATGTCCTTGACCTAGCCACTACAGTAGTCATAGAGGGTGAGGAGGAGGATGAATCTCCAGAGATGATAGGGTTAACACCCACAAAGAAAATTCTCCTTCCAATAAATAAATTCTTTAAAAAAGATTTATTTAAAATCCTGCAGATCCCAAATTATGTTCCACCTTTGGATAAGAAGGCTGATAAGAAATATCAGCTGGACAGACAAGGGTCTGAATTCCTCTACTCTCAACCTGATCATCAGGGCATAGTCCAGCAGGCAGCCTGTGAAAAGGTGAGGGTTCCTTTATCCTCTCATCCACCTGAGAAGGAGTCTAGGAAGATAGACAGCATGTCTAAGAAGGGGTACTTAGCCGCCTCACTGGGGGTAAGATAGGCTAATTACCAGGCCTGTACTGCACAGTATCAGAAAACACTGTGGTAGTCACTATTGGCAATGTCAGAGAAGGTTCCCTCCCCCCCGAAGACCTAGCACAAACAGCAAGATCTGGACTGGAAGCAGCTACGTACCAATTCCAAATGGCAGCAGATGCCAGTGACAATGCTGCTAGGTGGATGGCTCTGACTGTAGCCCTGTGAAAGCTGGCATGGCTTAAGGCTACCAGTTTAACGAAGGACACCCAGGCTGAGGCCAAAGATTTTCCTGTGGAGGATCACTCTCTATTTGGTAAGCATACCGAGGATTATATGAAGAAGGCAGATGAGTTGCAAGGCCACCTATATCTCCTCCAAGAAAAGGCCTTCTCATTCCCATAGGCCTTATGGGAGGGGAGGCAGAGGAAGGACACCGTATGGTAGGTCCCTCTATCAGGTGCAGGCTGTCCCTCAGCTGCAGCCTTACCCACAGCAGACTGGGTACTTTAGGACCTGGATAGAAGGGGCTCCAGGAGAGCTTCCCACTCTACTCAGGCTCAGTCACAACAAAAACAAAACCCCTGAGTCAGTTGCAAGTGGGTTCTGGAGTTGGTGAGTCAGGGTCTGTCCCCGAGTTTCAAGTCTCTTACTCTCCTAAGATCAAAGCTGTTCAAACCAGCTTCTCTTACAGAAAGAAAACTCTTGGAAAAAGAGGTTCAGACCCTGTTCCACATAAAGGCAGTGGAGTCTGTACCAAGATTTCGGAGAGGAAGAGATTTTTATTCACGGTATTTCCTCACCAAAAAGAAAAATTGGGAGTGGTGGCCTATACTAGATCTCAGACTTCTGAACAGGTATCTAGTAAGACCAAGGTTCAAAATGGTCACCTTGTCCCTGATTTTGCCAGTTATCCAACAAGGAGACTGGCTGGCATCTCTGGATCTGAAGGATGCCTATTTCCACATCCCAGTAAGAAAGTCACACAGGAAGTATCTCAGGTTCAGACTTCCTTCAGGTCACTACCAATTCTCAGCCCTTCCCTTCAGCCTCACCTCAGCACCCAGGGTGTTCACAAAGTGCTTGGCAGTGGTAGTGGCATATCTAAGGAGACTGGGAATTTCAGTCTTCCCTTATCTCGATGACTAGTTAGTTGTGAGAAAGTCACCACAACAGGTAAAAGATCACCTGGTAACAATACAAAATATGTAACAGTCTCTGGGATTCCTGGTAAATCAGGAAAAATCCATTCTCAATCCAGTACAGGTTTCCGTGTTTTATAGGAGCAGAACTGGACACTTTGCAAGGAAGAGCTTTCCTTTCCAAAGACAGGGTCCATAGTATCCTGCAACTGGTTACCTCATTCAGGATGGGCAAGCCATGTCCAGCAAGGCAGTACTTGCAAATTTTGGGACATATGGCTGCAGCAACAGGAGCTGTATTGGGAGCAAGATATCAAATGAGGGATATTCAGTTTCATCTCAGAGCACACTGGTGCCAAAGAAAAGATAAAATGTCAAAACCAGTTCCAGTGACAAAAACTGTACTTCATGCCCTACAGTGGTGGAAGGAAGCACACAATCTAAGGGAAGGGTTTCCCTTTCAGAGGGAAAACCCATCAGTTATCCTTACAGCAGATGC
This sequence comes from Neoceratodus forsteri, assembly GCA_016271365.2. Lineage (NCBI taxonomy): Eukaryota > Metazoa > Chordata > Ceratodontiformes > Ceratodontidae > Neoceratodus > Neoceratodus forsteri. Next base: position 772,184,172 of record CM057453.1, on the reverse strand, counting down.
CTCTCTGTTAGGATGGGGTTCTCACTTGGGAGAGCACACTACCCATGGCACCTGGTCAAGTGCAGAGTCACTCCTCCACATAAAATTGTTGGAGCTTCGAACAGTATTTCTGACTTTAAAAGGTTTCTCTCATCTGGTACAGGGCAAAGTGGTGTAAGTCAGAACAGACAACACCACAACAATGTACTACATAAACAAGCAAGGGGAACAAGGTCAGACCCTCTGTGCACAGAGGACATGAAAATATGGGATTTGGCCTACTCACTAAAGGCCTCTCTGCAAGCCATTCATGTACCAGGCAAAGACAATACCCTGGCAGATGCTTTAAGCAGAATCAGCCAAGCACATCACAAATGCTCTATAAATACACAGGTACTAGAATCAGTGTTCAGAAGGTGGGGCACACCAGAAGTGCATATTTTTGCCTCCCAGGAGAACCACTTCCTTTCCCTGTTCTGTTGCAGACCACCAGCCAAGGACACAATTCCACTGGATGATCTAGCCCTAGACTGGTCAGGAAGATGCCTGTATGCCTTCCTTCATTTTCCTCTCATCTTCAGAGTCCTGATCAAGCTCAGGTCGCAACCTGCATCTATGGTCCTAATAGCACCATACTGGGCCAGACAGCCATGGTACCCCTTACTGCTGTCCATGTCGGTGTCAAAACTGATATATCTCCCCAGGAGGCACAATTTGTTGACCTCCCACCAAGGGAAAATCTTGTACCCAAACCTCAAGTCTCTCAGACTCAAGGCCTGGCTCTTGAGGACTTGGAATATTCAAATCTAAATCTCTCTCAAGCTGTTCTGGATATCCTGAAAGGATACAGAAAGCCTTCCACTAAGAAAACCTATTCAGCAAAATGGAAAAGGTTCTCTATTTGGTGTGATGCCAAGGACATTTCACTTGCCCTAGCAGAAATCCCAGTAAAACTAGAATACCTCACATACTTGCATTCCCAAGGGTTAAAATATACATCCCTGAAAGTTCATCCAGTGTAAATTTCAGCATACATTTCTGCTGGGAAAATGTTTACATAGCAGCTAATCCCATTTCCAAAAAGTCCTTCAAAGGTTTGTGCCATATGCACCCTCCTATTAAGGAACCAGTCTCAGTGTGGGACCTGAACATATGCGTTGCTCCGTTCACGAAACCTCCTTTTGAGCCCATGTCTTCTGCTCATTTACAATATGTCACATGGAAAACTGTGTTTTTGGTTGCAATCACTTCTGCCAGAAGGATAAGTGAACTACAAGCACTATGTGTGGAGAAGGATTATCTCTCTCTCTTCATAATGATAAGGTAGTGCTTCAAACGAGCAGGATGTTTCTTCCTAAAGTGGTTTCTGATTTTCACTTAAATCAATCCATAACACTACCAGTTTTCTTTACTGAACATGCCAGCTCAGGTGAACACAGTCTCCATAGTCTGGATGTAAAAAGGGCATTAAGTTACTATGTGACCCACGCCAAGGATCATACAGGTGATAAACAACAGCTTTTTCTCAGTTATAGGGATGTGGGGAAAGGCACCCCAGCTTCCAAGAGATCAATATCTCACTGGATAGTCTAATGCATTCAGTTTTGCTATTCAAAAGTTGCAAAACAGGCCCCAGTAGGCCTGAGGACCCATTTAACTAGGGGCACAGCTGCTTCTATAGCAGCCTCAAGAGATATTCCCTTAGTGGAGATCTGTAAAGCAACTACTTGGAGAACAGTACACACTTTTACTAAACACTACAGTTTGGACATACAGTCCAGAAGTGATGCAAGGTTTGGCACAGCAGTCCTGCAGAGCCTCTTTCCTAAATAGGTTCTCTGCCCACCTCCAAAGGTATTGCTTTGAAGTCTGCAGAGAGTTAGAAATATAGGCGAATACATGGGGTTAGAAGAAAAAATTACTCACTTTAATAATCTTGTTTCTTCCAATGTATTCTTCTATATTCAGAACTCTCCCTCCCTGCCTTTCCAGAATCAGAACCTCTGCATTCCTATCTGAGTATTTTTGGTTTATTAGTTCCAAACAAAGGCATACATGTTCATAGGTTCATAGGGTAATACAAGCAGGTAGGTCCATAGACTCATTATTGCTCGCCGCTTATTCAGTGGTGATACTCATATTTCCTGTTACCCATGTTTTGATCTAGGGATGACTTGAAAGATCCCATAGTCTCACACGTGACTATAGACTCTGGGAGGGTGTTCCATGCTGCAGCCACTCTTTGGGAAAACTATTGTTTCCTTTTGTTTGTTCTACTTATTGCTCCTTGGATTTTTAATCTATGTGTATATGTACTCTTAGCAGAGACTTGCAATGTTAAGCCAATGGTTTCCCATAAATAATTATCTCTGGATGCACGAAATACCAAACATAGATCACCCCTCAACCTTCTATACTTCATTGAGTACATGTTCAGATCCCATACACTGTGCTAATTCTTTTTGTTACCCTTCTCTGTGTTTGCTCAATCAATACTTCATCCCTCTTGTATTGCGGTGTACATAGTGATGAACAATACTCAAAATGTGGTCTCACAAAAGATGTATACAAACGTACAATTACAGATGGATTATGGCTCTTGATGTTTCTATATATGCATCCCAGTATTCTGTTTCCTAGTTTAACTTTAGTTCTAATGTGGGATTCAAAGGATAACTCATTTGTGATGATCACTCCAAGATCATTTTCAAATGTTGTTTCCCCTAACAGGGTACCATTTAATTTGCATGTGAATTTCTGATTTCTTGCCTAAATGCATGATTTTACATTTTATCTAGGTTAAACTTTAATTTGTTCTTTTCTGCCCATTGCCCAAGGTTGCAAAGATCTTTCTGCAGCTTGTTAGCTGCCTCTTTGTTGTTAATAATGGCTCCCACTTTACTGTCAACTGCATATTTTCCCAACCATGCTCCTTCTGAAACTGACATTGATGAAACCACTATATTGAAAAGTGTTGGCCCCAGGACTAATCCCTGGGGCACACCACTGGTCACCTCTCCCCAATGTGAACAAAATCCTCGTATATTGACTCTTTGATGTCTGTTAGTCAGCCACGATTCTACCCAAGCAATTATATTACATGGAGGATGCAAATGAGCTAATTGTTCTTAATCCTGGTGGGAACTGATTCTCCCCTTCTTTTTCCAGGTGATTCTGGCACTTCAGAATGGGATATTGTTAACATTATTATTATAATTATTATCGTTATTGTGCTATAGATCTTATGCTGTCTCAGACAGATTAGGTAGTTTATACTGTAATATATAGATATAGTTAGATAGTATAATATGGGTTGCCTTGTATGCTCCTTAGAAATCTGAGACGTAGATGGAACATTGCAGCAGATATGGGCAGCAGTTTGAATATGTGTCATGAGCCAATGATAGTTCTATCATTTGCATATTGTTCCACTTGCTCTGGGCAGTTCTACTTAGGAGGCAGACTGCAGAGATTTATGAATATAGAATAATACATTGGAAGAAACAAGATTACTAAAGTGAGTACTTTTTTCTTCCTGCCCAGCAAACGTCTCCCTCAGGTCAGAGGAAGGTCAAACATTTTAAAAATCCAGTCTCTCTCTCGCTATGTGACCCTGTCATCCATTTACCTTGTGGCAGTTTAAACATACACAAAATATAACAGAATATAATACCATATATCTGTACATCTGACTGACAGTGGCATAGCTCGCAACACATGTTATTCAATGTTTTATGTGTTATGTATCCATCCTAGTAATATGTCATGATATCCAATGGTAAAAAGATGGAGAGATAACCTGGTGGGCATGAGGGGGGCTGACATGGGGGTACTGGAGATACAGTGGGCAAATGTAACAGAAGTAGTGGAGAATGCAACAAACCTGTGCATCACACAAATAAACAAGAATTGGAGGCAAAACACTCCACTGTGGTTCTCAATAGAGGTGGCGGTGAAGACAAGGGTAAAAAAAAATCATTCAGGAGGTATAAGGAGACAGAGATAGAGAGGAAAGCAATTAGGAGGAACAAGGCACAGACATGGTAGAAATCAGCCCAGGCACTATGGAAGGGGGACAAGGTATTTTTCTGGTATGTATGTGAAAATCTAAAGACCAGGAGAGGGATACTAAGGCTTAGGAAGGAAGGTGTGTTTGGTGTGTAGGTGGACCATGGAAAAGCAGATAGTTTGAACAAGTAACTTTGGTCATGGTTCACAAAGGACGGAGAAGGTGTGGGACCACAGGTAAGGCCCAGGAACATCAAACAAAGGGAGGTAGGCAGTAGCCCATTCACAGAGGAGAGGCTTCTAAGGGAGCTTGCAAACCTGAGAGGGGATAAGGCACAGGGTCCAGAAGGGGTGCTTCCTAGGATACTGAGGGAGCTCAGGGAGTTGCTGGCTCTACATCTGACACTGCTGTTGAAATAGTCACTGGACATGGGAGTGGTTCTGGAGGACAGGAGGAGGACAGATGTTTTCCCACCTCACAAAAGGAGGTGCAAACAGAAGGTGGGCAACTATAGGCCACTCAGCTTGATATTGGCGATGGGGAAAATGATGGAATCACTACTCAAGGGCAAGATTGTGGAACACCTGGAATCCAGTGGTCTTCAGGATGCAAGGCAGCACGGACTAATTGGTGGGAGATCATGTCAAACCAATCTGATAGATTTCTTTGCCAGAGTGACATGGGAATTAGATCATGGCAGAGTGCTGGATGCTGCCGACCTATTCGACACCACTCAAGCTCTGAAGCCTACTAGTGGGTCCTATGGTGGTACACTGGGTGAGGCATTGTTTGGGGTGCAGGAGACACAGGAAATATAAGCGGAGTTCAATCTAGGGAACTGAGGCTGACAAGTAGGGTGCCACATGGATCAGTACAGGGGAGGTCCTCTTTCATGTCTTTATTAGTGACAGTTCAGAGGGGCTACTGGGTAAGGTATGCCTCTTTGCAGATGACCCTACAATCCTTCGTAGGGTACACACTCCATGGGGGGGTAAATAGTGATGTAGTACAGTTGGAGAAGTGCTCCATGGTGTGGCAGCTGGGTTTCAATACTAAGAAGTGCAAAATTATTCACTTATGGCAGACATACCCAGGGTCTCAGTGAGGAGTTGGGTGGGGGGGAAGTGTTGGGACTAATGATATCTGATGACCTAATGGTGGCCAGGCAGTGTGACAAAGCAAGGCTATTGCCAGGATTTTTGAAAGGGGGGGGTCTTTTTTGGCAGTCTGTGACTTTTTTGTAAAAGCCGGGGGTCTGGGTGCTACCAGGCCCCCAGAAGCACTGGGATCCTATATTCTCTGTGTGCATTTTGTGCATTATTTTGAACCTAAATAACTCATATCTGAGCTCCCCTCCACTCCTTACTCTAAGAAGAATTATCATTATCTGACTGGCTGCACAGGGTATATACATGTATGTAGTTAGTACCCGAAGCAAGCACTTTGCTAATAATGTACTGCTCCTGAAGCACAGAGTCTGTAGGTATAGTTGGCTGGGTATTTTACTACCTTATGTAGTACAATATGCAGCCAACCAGAGCTGCTCCTTGCTGCTTTCTCTAAGCGAGGGGTCTGGGGGCTGCTAGGTCCCCAGACGCCCTCGGGTACTAGATGCTCTGTGGTACATTTTCTAGCTTTTTTGAAGCTAAATAAATCATGTCTTAGCTGTCTTCCATCCCCTTGCTTTAAATTATGACGTGTCTGGCTGCAGGGTGAATACATACTTCTATTCTGTACTATGTGAGGTTACCACATTGCTGACATCGTAGTATAAGTGATACATATTGGCTGCAGCTGTCACATGCTGGTTTGACATAGGCCAGGCTAATGTCAGCATTTTGGTAACCTCACATACAAATTAGAAGTATGAATTCATCCTGCAGCTAGCCAGGTAATAGGATCTTAGCTGGGATAACACTAACATTTTGGTGTGATATAGAGAATTGTGTATGATTGCTGATACACTTCAAGGATATTTTTGACTCTCGAGGTTTCCATGGTAGTGAGACCTCTCAAGCTGTGCTCTCGAGGTTTCTGGTTACCATGGAAACTAATTGAGTGAAAAATATCCTTGTTGTGTATGAGTGATCATACACAATCCTCTATATAGCACCAAAATGTTGGTGTTATCCCAGCTAAAATATCTGCAGCATCTCTTTTGCAGTGGAGTCCCAGTTAACTCCCAATAATATGTATCTGTGCAGACTGAACTGTGAGTTTACAGTGACTTGCCCAACGTTACACAATTACTTTTGCTTCTGGATGTAGACCTGTCTTATCCATAGTTCACAGGCTGTTGCTATCTACACAGTTGCACCACACTACCTTGTAAATAGTGACAAACTGATAGCAAGGTTGCAAAGGGCTGGACAAAGGGAAAATTGAAGGAGGATGTAGTTCAGTTAAATTATTGCATTTTATTTTGCCCTCTACTAAGTTGCAGAACACAAAAGGACCTGTACAATACTACATAACATAAGGATGCAGAAGTCATTCCATGTACCTATTCTGGCCAGAGTTGAAGAATTTAGTAAAACTACCTGTTTAAGAGAAAAAAATTATCTGTACACAATAATACTGGCCATAACACATACAGCAGCCATTCTGCAGCAAAAGTCGACATACCTGAGCCAACAGGCAGCCACAAGGAATTTAAAAGAGACTAGTTTGTCAATGCATTTAATGTCATGTATTTTTTAACACTAGCTGCTAGCCCCGACTCATCCGCTCCCTCAGCAACCAACTGCAAGTTCACAAACTTGCTGACTAAAAAAAAATCAGGGGTACAACTGATCAGGCTGCCACCAGCATCATTTACCTGGCTGACATGTTTTCCAATTTTTTTTTGGATCATATAGAAACATCCCTCGCCTTGCATCCTCCACGCTCCATCTTGCTCAGCAGTCAGTGGTGCTGTGTGAATTCTGGGCAGTGGCTGCAATGGGCACCACTTACGTCCGACAACACAATTGGCCAGCTGATAGTCTGAGGCAGCAGCTGGGTGAAAGTCAGCACTACTGTAAAATGTAAAGACCTGATTGGCAGATCCGGGGAAGGGCGCTTGTCACTGGCTCATGGGCCAGCACAACACCGGTCCTCTACATGGGGGGAGGGGTCAGACTCTGGAAGCAGTCATCACCAATGACAATCTAAAAGAACCGTTCACAGTGCATTCTTAAAGGGACAGCTAGGAATAGTACACAAAAAGGTTTATTAAAAAAAGTGAGGTTCGAAATGGGAGGGGGTACGTTTGAACCACATGAACCCCAGCTGGCAATGGGCCTGCAAAGGCAGTGGGAAGAGCTACTGGGATGATAGGCTCCATGGGGAGGGGTATCATCACCAGAAAGAGGAGGTGGTGTTGCTGCTGTATACATCACTGGTGACAACTCAACTAGAGTACTGTGTCCACTTGTGGGCACTGCATCTCTTTAAGGACATAGACAGGGTGTAGGCATTTCAGAGGAGAGCAACCAAAATGGTGCAGTATCTGCATCACAAGCTGTATGATGACACAGTGAAAGAACTCGATATGGGAAGTCTGGAGAAAAGGAGGGAGAGCAAGCATATGATATAAACATTAAAATACCTTAGGGGTATTCATAAGGATCTAGAGGGAAGCATTTTCCAGAAAAGAAGCACAAGAACAAGGATCATCCTATAAAGGTGGAGAGGGTGACCCTTGGGAAAGATGTGAGGAAGTACTTCTTCACAGAAAGAGTGGTGGCTGCCTGGAACAGCCTCCCAGTGGAAGTGGTGGGGGCAATAATGATAATGGCATTCAAGAATGCATGGGATGGCCATAAGGGGAACTCAGTGGTAAGGAAAGGGTAGGGGGACACCCCGTGGATGACGTAGGGTCTGCATTGTTACAGTGGGTTGGCCAAATGGGCAGAATAGGTGGACAAAGTGGTCCTGATCTGGCATCAACATCTATGTTTCTGTGTTTCTAGATAACAGAGTGATGTGTTATGGGCGGGATACTGCATTTATTTGTTGGGTAGCTGGTCCAAAATATTGTTGATGCTTCTCTGGTAAAAAGCTATGACCTCATTCAGTTGTGCACATAGCAGCTAAGTCACTGTACTGATGTCAGTCCTGGTCCCCACTTTCAGCTCAGAGACATTCATATGCTGTGGAAGTCATTACCCACTGGTGACAGGTCCACCATCATACAGCGGTGGCTTCTCACTGCAGTCACCAGGCAACCTGAGCCTTAGCCAAATGTCACTGTTTGACCTGTGAGTGCTGAATCTGTGATGTCTGACTGCACTGGGCTGCTGCAGAAGCTTCCAGCTGACCCACTCTGTGCTCTGTTCCCTAGTTCTACATGCTGCCTGTGTTCTTACAGGTTACCATCGTGGTGTGGTGCTGCAAACCCATGACTGTACTGTAATGGCTCTGCTTTCCATTCACCTGTCACCTTTATTCTCACCTGTTTTCACCCATGTGGCAGTAAAGCAGTGTCAAGAAACCCTGTCTCCATGGAGGACAGTGAGCAGTGTGATACTTTATCCTTGTATCACTGGACATCCCTGTAATGGCTCTGGCTTATTCCCTAACCCTGATTGTCTACGTACTCATCCTGAACAGTTCCTGAGCCTAGTTCATGAGCAAGGTATGGTCATTGGTGCCAAGCTGGGGAGGGTAGGATTGAACATGCCACATAATGCTCTACTGCCCCATGGATGGTGACTTCTATTGTACATTGTGATATTGACAGTACGGTGACCTACGGGTGGAAGTGCAGCTGCGCTTGCTCTGTGATGTTGTATGTCATTGTGTCTACTCATGCATGGTGTGCACAGGCACAGCCTCTCATCACAGTGCACAACATGCCCCATGTGGTTCTGCATCACAGCTGCATATGTATCGTGCTCCTGGCTGTTAAACACAGCTGGATGGCAGTTACTGCGTGTGTATTTGTGCCATCATACTATTGCTGAAATGTTCAATTTATTTGGCTTTCCAGATATGCCTGTCACTATTGATGCCACCATGGGATGTTGTTCTTTGCCACGGCCCCATCTTCTACATGCAGTCGTGTGTGTGCACGTCCACCATGTTATATCAAGGGACACGCATTCACTTGTGCCTAAACAGCTGGCGGTGCACTCTCAGGGAATATGGAGGCATTGTTGTAAAGGCGGCTAGCCTTGCAGACAATAATGTACAGTAGAAAAAGCACAGCACTCATGGACAAAGAAACTTCATACTGTCATTGCAAGTGCAATAGTAAATTTATTGTGGCAACAAAGCCCAGACACAAACCTTTCATGCGTCTTTTCTACATTATTCACTTGTGTCTGCTTGCCCTCTCCCCCATCAGGACAACAGCAATCCATTTTCGCACTTCCTCTTTATCTTCTTGATACCCCCTGATCTATTACAAGCAGACGATTGCCTTTCATTTGTGTCTCTTCGCAAGATTCATAAATAGGTACTGTGATCAAGACAAATGGACCAGTTGTATGCATATTGATTGCATTTCTTTTTCTCCTTAGTTTTGCTTTGTCCATGCTGAAAAACAAGTATTGTCTTTACAGGTTCTGACTGAGATCATGAGCTGCTTTCAGGAAGGGAACAGTGCAGAGTCACCTGTTGTATCCACTAATGATGCTGATGGTCTGGACACCCCTCTGCCTGAAGAATGTACTTTGGAAACTATGTCCAGTCATTTGGTCAATGCTCACACACAAACTAAATTGGTGTGTATGTACCAGTATCATTTCTCTCTGTATATGTCACTTTGTGAAGCAGCTGTACAGTAACCTACATTGTCTCCTGTTGTCCTCTGCTTGTAGGAATTCATTGATCATGGTACTCAGACATTGAAGTATGTCCCTCATTATGGTGGGAAAACACGATTCAGTAGAGGAACGCAAACCATTCAGTCTTTGGAGTCAATGTCTACAGGTTAACATGTTTCTCGAGTGTGGCTGCAGCAGCTCTACACAGTGTGACATACAATTTGAGATTGAGCATTCCCAACTTGCTCTTGATATGGACAGTGACTGTGTGCCTGTTTCTTCTTCTGATGATGAAGATGTCATGACTGATGACCAGATGGCTGACCCAGACTGGAATCTGAGCAGTGACGATGCATCAGATAGTGAAGTTGACAATGAGGAGATGGACTGCGGTATCATGTGAGTCATGAGCAATGCATATCTCAGCATTTTCATTTCACATGATTGCTCTGTAACTGTGGTTTTACTGTGTCACCAATTTCAGATCACTATATCAGTAAATCAGTGTTCATAGCAGGTATATGCCACTGTTACAATAGCATTACAATTAAGGCCACAGTGCCATGGGGTACCTCATCTATGTAGTGCTCCTGTGTCTGTCGTTGGACAGATAGCAAACTCTGTATAATAAGAACCAGCTGGTGAACACACGTGTTATAGTGTTGAAGAGTATGAAATGCTTACTGATGGCATTGCCCATTCGTGCCTGCACAGGAGATATTTAGGAACTCTCAGGGCTGGCAGAAAAACACCAGTCAACCACAGGCCCCACACCTGACTATTCAAGTGTGTACAGCACTCCAAGTTCAACTGGTGGTGGGGGTTGGGGAATGCCATTTGGGGGTTCGAGCCCTGGGAACGACAGACTAGTCCTAGGGTTGCCACCTGTCAGGTTTTTTACCTGGTGATCAGGTTTTCAAGGTCCCTATCAGGTAATCGGGTTTTGCTCTGTGCTGGTCAGGTTTTTGAGCCATTTTGAGTGCTTACATACTTTAGAAACACATTTTGTCATATCACTCATTGTTTCAGCTACATGTCCAGATTACAGACAAGTTCTGTTGTCAGTGTAACCTTTTGCTTATGAATGCAGTCACCCTGGGAGGTGTAAAGTTATGGCCAATAACACCATTAGCACTTACTTAGCCTAATCTTTCAACTGCATCTTAAAGTGACACAGCAGCAAAGCTGCCCCACCTTTTGTAACAGTAACAGAGCCAGTTGTCCTCCACTTTTATTTGCTGGTAAACATTTTCATCTCTAACAGAATTTAGACAATTTTATATGTTGTAAATTATTTTTTCCCCTCAAGAAAAAAGTATGGTCACTTCTTTGGCTTTGAAATAGTACTGTGGACAAGAACAGGAAATGGAGGCAGAAAAATATATAAAGTATGTATACTGCTATGTGCTATTTACAGTATTTCCCTTGTCTCCCCCAGATCATATCTGTAAATGAGATTTCTTTTATCTCTGTATGTTTATCTGGTTAACCAATGTCAATAAATAAATAATTAGGAGGAACCTGGGAAAGTAATGTTAACAGGCACAGTACAGTATCTTAACATTTTTATTTAACTGCTGCTTTAAGTGTTGTCTTTTATTGGAAGAACAGTGCATGATGAGTCATGAAAAGGGGTGAGGCTAGAGGTGGAGCTTAGGATCTGGTTTTTGCCTCATCCAAAGGTGGCAACCCTAACTAGTCCTTGTGGATATTGGAGTGACTGGAAAAAGGGGTGAAGTTGGGACATGGTGCAAAAGAGCAGCAAGAAAAAAAGAGAGAGGCATATGGTAACAGACGAGAAGGATCATATAGTCTTCCCTGTTGTTCCTACATAGATTTAGCCATATAGGAGCACTCCTGCCTCTACCTACTTTTGTTTCTAATTATCCTCTGGGCACTCTCCCACTTGGTTTTTGGCCCTTAACACTGGGTTTTGTGTCTTCTCCCCAAGGCCCTACACCTGTCTAGACGCTGCCATCACCTTTCCCATTTCCTCCCTTCTCAACCTCTCATTCTATCTGGCATCAGTCTTGCACAACTGGAACCACGCTACCATCATTCCCCTTCTTGGGGGGGGGGAGTGACCCCACCTCCACCGTCAACTTCCGCTCTACTTTATCTCCCTCCTATGAAGCCTATCCAAACTACAAGAGTAAATAGTACTGTCTCAACTCTCTACCTTCCTTGACCCCTCCTCCTTCTTCACACCCTTCCAATCTGGCATTCACAAACACCACTTCTTCCTCCTCCGGCTCACTGACTCATTCCTCACAGGCATGGATTAGAGCCTCCTCGCCACGTCATTTTTGTTAATGAAGCTAAAGCTTTAGATGGAAGACATTTATTTGTTTTTGTTGACCAGGTAGGTGCACTAGACATAGAAATGCCTATTTTCAGGTATGACCCGGGAGAATACATAGCAAAAACACTACAAGTACATAGTGAGTGTGAACGCAGTTTCAAGTAACAGTAAAGAACAGTAAATCAGGAAGACAATCTACACTGCCGTAAGTGAGATACATGTAACAAGTAAGGAAAAATGCTAAACATCCTTCAGTGAACAATCTACACAAAAATAAAACAGTGCAGTTAGGTAAACAAATACTAAAATAAAATGATGGCCAACAAGACCAAAAGTGCATAAAAACTAGGACAGATAGCCAGCAAGTATTGGATATGAGGGTATCACAGGGGACTGAAAAATGTACAAGGGTTAGCAGCAGCAAGATAATTGTATAGCACTCATTTGAAACTGCTATGGGTGGGGGAAAGATGGATGGCTACTGGTAATGAGTTCTAAAAGAGAGGAGCAAAGTGGGAGAAAGCCTGTGTGCCCATTTTGGTTTTGCATCTAGGGACAGTTAGCAAAGACTGGTCACCAGAGTGCAAGTCTCATAGTGAAGATTTGGTGGGATTAGCATATGAGCAAGGGAGGAGGAAACACCAGTGCATATGATACAGTCAAGCAAGGAACCAAGAGAATTTTGACGGTTGGCTTCCGGGGCAGTTTAGGCCACTGTAGACTCAACAGTGATGGGTGAGGCTGTGAAAGGCCAGAGCAAAGCAACAAATATTATATGTGGTGTTCCATTTGTGAAAACTAGTACTAGTTGCAGCAACATAAGTGGGAGATCCATAGGTAAGAGCAGGAAGAAGAAGAAGAATGCCTTGAGCGAGAGCAATTCTGGCAGAAGGTGTGCGAGCATGGTGAGCTTTGTAGGCTAGTTCAATTTTATAGTCAACAGCCCTGCAGGTATAGAAAATGTGGAAGTCAAATTCAAGTGAAGGGCAGATGATACCAAGATATATGAATGAACTGACAGTGTCGAAGAGGAAACCATCACAGCAGGGTATCGATAGCTGACTCACACATTTCTTTTGCCTAGGGGCTGAGCCAAAGAGCATGGAGTGGGTTTTGCTGGAGTTAGGTACTAATTTGCTGTTTGTGAACCAGCATTGGATGGAGCAAAAATCAGCAGAAAGGATTGTGTTGCTATCAGTAATATTGCTGGAGCTACAATATAATAGAGGACAAGGTCATCTGCAAAAAGTAACAATGAGCAGGAGGGAGCATAGAGAGTAATGGTGTTTACAAAAATGGTGAAGAGTAGAGGCCCAAGTATAGAGCCTTGGGGCACCCCAAAATTAATAGTTGCAAGGTCTGAGATAGTGGAGTTAAATTTAACAAACTGTTGCCTATCCGTTATGCAGCATCTGTACCAATCTACAACTTCGGGGAGAAACCTAGACAGAGCATTTTTGATGAAAGAAGAGAGTGGTTAACAAGATCAAATGCCTTTGTCAAGTCAATAAAAACTGCATCTGTAAGTTGGCCAAAGCTCATTGCAATTTCAGTGTCATTTGTGAGCTTAAGTAATGCAGTGGTGATGCTATGACCTTTCCTAAAGCCGTGTTGGGCCTCTGAGAGGAGGTTCTGGTCAAGAAGACATGCAACAGTTTGGTTAGCAACAATTTTTTCTAAGAGCTTACAGAGGATGGAGAGAATGACTATGGGCAATAGTTAGAGAAAGCTTTGGGGTCTCCTTTCTTGAATACAGGGGCAATTCTCATAATTTTCCAGATTTCCAGGACCTGCCCTGAGCAAAATGACAGATTGAAGATTCTGATGAGACGGGAAGCAAGGAAGGGAGCTGACATCTTGAGCAGTCTAGGCTCAAGTCCATCAGCTTCAATATTGCAACAGGCAGAAATGGATGAGAGTAGCCTATGAACTTCCTTGCTTGTTTTGGCACGGAAGTGGAAACGGGGAGGCAGGTTAGTAGAATCTGGGGGGGGGGGAGGAGGAGGTGGTGGAGTTGTCGTAGAGCCGGCTTGACTGGTATAGGTGAATAGATCAGAGAAATGTTGATTGAAAGAGTTAGCTATACTGACATGGTTGTTCAAACAACATGAAGTCTTGCTGTATTCTGACAATTGCAGTGATTCCCAACCTTTGAACTACCCCAGAGAACAAAGAGTTAACTTTTTTATGCAGGGCATCGAATGCTGAGCTCGAGCTCGGTTGAAGTCTCTGTCTGGAGTGATTCAAACCTAAACTGTCAGATTCTTTACTCCGCCTCAATGAGCGGTCGCTCCGGAGTTTTCTCCTTCAGCTCGGTTCGAAAGTCAGTTAAAGTTTTCAGTTTTCATCGGTTTTTAAACGTAAAAAAGTATCCGCATAGTTGGTTCAGTCTCTGTCTGTGGTGCCGTGAGTCCTAGATAGGAATTGTTCTGTTTTTCTGTGTGGAACTTGTAAAAGTGTGGCTCGGTTCCGCTTAACCGGCCATTTGATAGTGAAATTTGTTTGTTTACTTATTGTGTGGTTACCGGTTCTTATCGGTTCTAAAAAAAACATGTTTTTAACCGTTTTTTTCCAATACCCGTGACACGGTTAGGAACCGATAAGGGAGTCTTGCCTGGCGGTTGCCGAAAAAAGGGTAAGTTTAGTTAGGTTGGCCATGTCTGAGAAACCCAAGAAAAAAACGGGCCCACTGGGTTTCAACACTGCAGTGAGTGTGGGGAGGTCTTTGCTAAGGCTGATCCCTACACCACCTGTGTTTGTTGTCTGGGGTTTGACCACCTCGATTCAGACTGCCTAATATGTAAAAACTTTCCCAAATCTACCCTTGAGAAGAGATTAGGTAGACTGAGGGAAAAGAAGGCCGAGAAGTCCGCTGACACGGATAGCCAGCCCGGTTCGGTTTCGACCGAACCAGGAGTGCCCTCTGACCATGGTGATACTTCTTCGGGCAAAAGGAGAGTCGATTCCGAGGGATCGGTTCCGACAAAAAGAAAGTGCAAAGATAAATTGACCGGTTCGGATCCAGAGGTTCATGTTCTGACTGCCGAAGAGATAGCTAGGGCGATTCAGATTGTGGAATCACTCTGTCCAGTTCGGACCGGTCCTGCTCCTTCTGGCAGGGGTTCGGATCGGTTGGTTCCCCCGGTTCAAGAGTATACCCTTGAAGATTTTTATGAACTGGAATTTGAAGAGGAAGGGGAATTTGAGGATGATGATGTAAGTGAAGGTCTGGATGTGCCTGTGGAACCGGACATCTCCCCAGACAGACCTTCAGGTGTTTCCCCTCCTAGGCTTTCTGAGTCCCCTTCTCACTTTATGTTTTACAGAAAGGTGGCTGAAACCCTCCAGCTTCCTATGGAGGATGCTGTGGAAGATCAAGAGGAGCCTGATTATGTAGAGATGATGGACATCCCAGAGTCCAGGAGACTGTCTATTCCCCTCCATAAATCTTTTGGGAAACAGACACAAAAATCTTAAAGTCTCCTAACACTATACCTCCTGTGGATAGAAGAATGGACAAGAGGTATACACTTTCAGGCTCAGACACAGAGTTCTTATATCAACAATGCAGCCATGTTGGGGTAGTGCAGACTGCTGCCTGTGACAAGGCAAATATTCCGTTAGCTTCACACCCCCCCCAACAAGGACTCCAGGAAGATTGATGCCATGGCAAAGAAGCTGTACATGGCATTTTCTTTGGGACTCAGGCAGGCGAATTATATGGCCTATACAGCCAGGTACCAGAAGTCCAGGTGGTACACTGTACTGGCACTGGCTAAACAGGCCTCCCCCCAGCTAGCCAAGGAGCTGAAGGCAGTGGCTGCAGATGGGATTGAGGCATATAAGGTTCAGTTTCATGCTGCTGTGGACTCTAATGGTGTGTCATCAAGAGTCATGGCTACATCTGTGGCTCTTCGGAGGATGACTTGGCTCAGATGTACTAGCCTCTCGCAGGACACCCAGGCTAAGGCCATGGATTTTCCTGTAGTGGGTAATTCTCTGTTTGGGGAGCAGACAGAGAATTACATGAAGAAATGGATGAGTACAGGACCACTTACAGGAGTGCTCAGGCCAAGGAAAGGCAGGCAACTCCTCAAAGGCAGCAGTCTAGGGCAGGGCAGGCCTTTTCAGGCCTTTTACCAAGCACAGGCCTCTTCTTCCTTTTCTCAGAGGGGTTCTTCGGAGGAGAGGCAGAAGGGGATGAGCAGGGCTGCATCCACTTCTCAGCCTAAAGCCCTGCCAAGCAGACACCCTGATGAGCCTGCCGGTCGACTCTCCTATTCCAGTGGGGTAGGCTGGCTTACTTTGTCCAGGACTGGATGTCTATTACATCAGACAAGTGGGTCCTGGAAGTAGTAAGCCAGGGACTGGTTCTCAGCTTCAAAACATTTCCAAAGATGAGAGCCAGATCTTTTCCACCTGCAGATCTCTCGGAAACCCTTGCTCTAGAGGCAGAAGTTTCTTCTCTCCTAGCTTTAACAACTATAGAGAGAGTACCTACCCTACACTGGGGCAAAGGACTGTACTCCAGGTACTTCCTGACCCCCTAAAAAAAACAGGGGAGTGGTGACCCATCCTAGACCTAAGATATCTAAACAAACATCTTTTAAAACCAAAGTTCAAGATGATAACTCTGGGAATAATCCTTCCCTCTCTAAGGCCAGGGGACTGGCTAGCCTCCCTGGACCTCAAAGATGCCTACTTTCACATTCCCATCAAGTGCTCCCACAGAAAGTACCTCAGGTTCGAGTTGCCCTCAGGCCATTATCGGTTCAGAGCAATGCCCTTTGGCCTAACCTCAGCCCCAAGGGTTTTCACAAAGTGCCTGGCAGAAGTAGTTGCCTTTCTAAGAAGGCAAAAGATTTCCATTTTTTCCATATCTGGACGATTGGCTAATAGTGAGTCAGTCTCCAGACCAAGTCAAGTCTCACCTGCAAGTGACCCAGCAAGTGCTCACTTCTCTAGGATTTCTTCTCAACCTTCCCAAGTCAGTTCTCGAAGCAGTCCAGCTTCTTACCTTTATAGGGGCAGAACTGGACACACTCAGAGCAAGAGCCCTTCTTCCTCTAGAAAGGGCAAGGGTTCTTACGGAACTAGCTTCTTCCTTCAGCCTTAGGGTATCTCGACCAGCAAGGCATTTCCTCCAGCTCTTGGGCCTCATGGCAGCTTCAACAGCAGTGGTCCAAGGGGCAAGATTCCCAGATGAGGGATATTCAGTTCCACCTGAGAGCTTTCTGGTCTCAGAGAAAGGACTCCTTTACTAAACTGATCCCAGTGACTCTGACCTTGATTCAAGCCCTCCAGTGGTGGCAGGATCAGGACAATTTAAGACAAGGTGTTCCTTTTGTTGCTCAGCCTTGTACAGTGATCCTTACCACGGATGTTTCTCTCCTGGGCTGGGGAGCCCACCTGGGGTCCCTCACTGCCCAGGGGCTGTGGTCCCCCCAAGAATCCCTTCTCCACATCAACCTTCTAGAGCTCAGGGCAGTTTTTCTGGCTCTAAAAGCATTCTCACAGTCAGTACAGGTCAAGGTGGTTCAAGTCAGAACAGACAACACCACCACCTTGTGGTACATCAACAAGCAGGGAGACACTCGGTCCATGGCCTTGTGCACAGAAACCATGATGTTGTGGTCCCTGGCTCATTCCCTGCAAACCTCTCTTGTAGCAGTTCACCTTCCAGGCAAGGACAATGTGCTAGTAGATGCACTGAGCAGGATTTCTCAGGGCCATCATGAATGGTCCCTGGACCCTCAGGTGTTGAAAGTGATTTTTTCAAGGTGGGGCACTCCAGAGATAGATCTCTTTGTAGACCCAGACAATAACCAGCTCCCTCTCTTTTGTTGCAGACCTCCAGTCCTGGGCTCAGTCCCTCTGGATGTCCTGATCCTGAATTGGGAGGGAAGTTTCTGTATGCCTTTCCCCCCTTCCCACTCCTGTTCAAAGTTTTGGTAAAAATAAGGTCTCAACCTTGTAAGGTGATTTTGATTGCTCCAGATTGGGCCAGACAGCCCTGGTACCCCCTGTGGCTGTCCCTAGCAGTCTATCTTCCCCTGTCTCTTCCCAGAAATTACAACCTGTTAACATCCTCTCAGGGAAGGATTTGGTACCCCTATCTTCAGTCTCTCAATCTCAAAGCATGGCTCTTGAAGAGTTAGTTTGCAGATCTGCATCTTTCCCAAGGGGTTCTGGATATCCTCAAAGCTTCTCGAAAGCCCTCCACCAGAAAGACTTACAACTCCAAATGGAAAAGATTCAGCATTTGGTGTTCTAAGAGGCATGTTTCTCCAGACACTGCTGAATTGCCTACGGTTCTGTATTATATGGTCCATCTTAATGGCCTAGGCCTCAGACCAGCTACTCTCAAGGTACACTTGTCAGCTGTTTCTGCATTTTTGTCTGTGGGGAAGCCTTCCTCACTATCTTCCCATCCGGTGTTCTGTAATTTTTTTAAAGGATTGCTTCACACCAATCCTCCTTTTAGAGACCCTGCCCTGCCTGGGATTTGAATGTTTGCATTGCTCAACTTATGCAAACCCCCCTTTGAGCCTATGTCTTCAGCAGAGCTTAAGTACTTGACTTGGAAAACTGTGTTCTTGGTAGCCATTACGTCTGTCAGGTGTATCAGTGAATTGCAAGCACTGTCAGTGGAACCTGATTTTATCTCCTTTCACAGGGATAAAGTGGTCCTTAGAACCAATAGAAGGTTCTTGCCCAAAGTGGTTTCAGACTTCCATTTAAACCAGTCTATGTCTCTCCCTGTTTTCTTCACTGATCATTCTTCCTCAGGAGAGAGGAGGCTACACAGTTTAGATGTCAAAAGAGCCTTCAGTTACTACATAGAGCATACCAAGGGTCACAGGTTTGACTCCCTCCAGTTATTCCTCACTTATGGAGAAGTGGGAAAGGGCAAACCTGCCACCAAAAAATCTATTGCCAGGTGGATTGTGTCTTGTATACAATCCTGTTATGAAAAGCTGGGAAAAACTCCACCCTCAGGCCTGAGGACTCATTCCACAAGAGGTACAGCTGCTTCCCTGGCTGCTGCCAGGGATATCCCTCTCTTAGAAATTTGTCAAGCAGCCACCTGGAAAACAGTCCATACCTTTACCAAGCATTACTCTCTGGATATCCAGGCTAGGAGTGATGCTCGGTTTGGCACAGCAGTACTTCAGAACCTATTCCCAAAGTAGGTTCTGTCCCTCCTCCATGGAGGTACTGCTTGGTAGTCTGCAATTGTCAGAATACAGCAAGACTTCATGTTGTTTGAAGAATAAATTACTCACCTTAGTAATTATGTTTCTTCTAATGGAGTCTTGCTGTATTCTGACCTCCCCTGCCTCCCCTCTCAGAACCTGTTTTTGGGAAGTGGGTGGGCAGGTGCAGTGTTACACCCCAGGGGTGTTTTTGGCTTTTACCCTCCTCCTTTTTGTTTGGGTGCTGATTTATTATTGTTATTTTTAGTACATTGGGTTTTGTTTTTGGGTTTCCTGACTTGAGTCTTCCTTGGGAATCCAAAACTTTTTTCAGCCAGTTGGCTAGTAAGAATTTGTACAATTTCCACATAGAATTTTTAGTTTACTTGGGCTTGTAAGAATCTGATGGTTTAGGTTTGAATCACTCCAGACAGAGACTTCAACCGAGCTCGAGCTCAGCATTCTAAGCCCTGCATAGAAAGTTAACTCTTTGTTCTCCGGGGCAGTTCAAAGGTTGGGAATCACTGCAATTGTCAGAATACAGCAAGACTCCATTGGAAGAAACATAATTACTAAGGTGAGTAATTTTTTCTTGCAGTGCAAGCTGTCTATGACCATATCGTGTGGGGACTGGGAACTATTTGAATCCGTGGTGTTTTTAATGCGTGCCCCAAATTGTTTGGGTCACCTGCAGCATTGAGGAGCAAATTTTTGCAGTAAGAACCCTTTGCACAGTGGATAGATCTCTTACAGGCATTTCTCTTTGTTCAGTATTCATGCAGGTCAGACGGTAGACCAGAGGACCTGTATTTCGACCAACTATTATCCCTTGCCTTGAGTTAGGTGAGAAGGGCTTTGGTTAGCCATCTGGTAGGAGTCCCACATATCCTCCGTGATATGAGAGGGATATGTTTGTTATGGAGGGAACTGAATCGAGATAAGAAGTAGTCAAGTGCAAACTTTGCATTATCTGAATTATAGAGAGGGGTCCAGTCTATATGGGATAAGTCTTTCAGGAAGGCAGAGGGGCTAAGACTAGAGAAATCCCCGAAAGAGATAACTTTGGGGGAAGGGCTTGGGAGTGAATGCACACTCCATATACAGTAAACTGGAGAGTGACCTGATATAGCATCAGAAAGAGTGCCAACCCCAGAGATTCTGTAAGTCCTATTTGTTAGTACCCAGTCAATTAGAGTACCGGTACCAGTGTTCATAGTGAGTCTGGCTGGGTTGGTAATTAATTGGTGGAGGTTATAGCTGTCAATCAGGGCATCAAGAGTTTTGCAGGATCTACCACCCTAGTTGAGATTAATGTCACCAGGTATGATGATTTCTTGTCTCCCAGCTATAGAACTGGATTGGGAGAGGAGCTCAGAGAGGCCAGTCGTGCCACCTTTAGGGGATGACTACTTCCATGTACTTGTAACATCTGCCCTATTAATCTTACAGTTTTACAGCAGAAACATAGAGCGCACATATTTCTGTACAAAATTTGTGTTGCTTTGCTGGCCCTTTACAGGGACACAAATGGCAACTAAATATAATACTTGCAGCTCCATCAACATGCAAACAGAATCGCAGGACACTTCATGTCCATGATGTGTCCTTGGCTTAATTTACATCACGTGATGGTGTGATGTGTCCCTACTGAACGTCATCATGGGTAAGCAGAGACCATGATGTTCAAATGACCACTGTACAATACATTGTACTAACTATGAATTATAAAGTCGTGAAGGCCATGCATGCCAGCACTCGCGTTTCATGCTTTCAAAGTAAGGAATAGACATCTTTCATTTCTCGGTTGCTAACAGTGGATGCCACTGTTAGCAATCTGAACGCAATTCAATGTGTGTATGCTGACATGTTCATAGGTTCATAGATTTGGGTATCAGGTCCAGTAGCTGCTAGAGCCATTATGGTCCTGCCACTATCAGTGGATAAATTCCCATTTCCATTCTCCCATATACTTGTCCAGTACGGTCTTAAACATTTCCAGACTGCCTATTCCCACAACCTCACCTGGAAGCACATTCCAGTTGTTCACCACCCTTTTTTTCTTTCCAATATAACCCTGTGAATTCCTGTAATAAGCTGTTCTTTATAGCTTTATACGTAAAGCATAGGTCACCTCTTATTCTACGGTATGTCATGGAATATAAATCACTCAAGTATAGTCTATCTTTATACTCCTTGTCCTTCATCCCATTAATTTTCTTAGTGAATCTTTGTTGGACTGATTCTATCTTTTTGCACAAACCTTGTTCGTGGGGTGTGCAAAAAGGTGCTCCGTATTCGAGCCCTGGCCTAATCAAGGATCTAAACAGTGGAACCAAGGACTTTGCTATTCCTACTTTTGATATTTCTTATTATATTCCATGAAACTCTATTGGCCTTTGTAACCTTTTTATGGGTATGTTTAACAAAGGTCAAGTCAACCGCTCCCAGTTCTTTTTCATGGTTAGTAATGGTTATTGGTTTGTTATTCAACTCATATTTTCCTTGTCTGTTGTCGTGATCAAGATGCATTACTTTACACTTATCGGTGTTACATAGAAACATAGAATTTGACGGCAGATAAGGACCGCTTGGCCCACCCAGTCTTCCCATTTCCCTACCTAATGGATAAGCTTCAGATCCTAGTTAACCAGCTGCCTGCTTCTTTCTACCCCCACCCCCTAGAATTGCCTTATGAGTGTCCCATGCATGCTTGAATTCAACCACTGTTTTTGACTCCACAACCTCCTTCGGAAGGCCGTTCCATGCATCCACAACCCTCTCTGTGAAAAAATACTTCCTTACATTACCTCTGAGCCACCCCCATCTTCAAATTGTGCCCCTTGTTCTTGCACATCACTTTTTTTGAAAGATGCTACCCTCTTGACTTTGTTGATCCCTTGAGGTACTTGAAAGTTTCTATCATGTCCCCCCTCTCCCTCCTTTCCTCGAGGCTATACACATTAAGCTCCTTTAGACTCTCTTTATATGCCTTCCGGTGCAGACCCTGCACCATTTTAGTTGCCCTCCTCTGGACAGCTTCCATCCTGTCTATGTCCTTGTGGAGATTGGGTCTCCAGAACTTCACACTGTACTCCAGATGAGGTCTCACCAGCTGTCTGTACAGAGGGATAACAACTTCCTGTTTTCTACTAGTGATGCCTCTCCCTATACATCCCAGTATCCCCCCAGCCCTCCTTACTGCCCTCTCACATTGCTTGTCCACCTTTAAGTCATCTGAGTATGACTACCCCAGGTCCTTTCCATTTTTTGTTGTTAGTATCTCACCCCCATTGTGTACTATTCCCTGGGTTTTGTTTCCCAGGTGCATTACCTGCACTTCTTAGCATTTAATCTAAGCTGCCATACATTTTACCATTCCTCTAACCTTGCCAAGTCCCTTCTCATCCTTTCCACCCACCTTGTGTATCAACTCTGTTGCAGATCTTTGTGTCATCTGCAAAGAGACATACTTTTCCTTCCAGTCCCTCTGCAATGTTGCTTATAAAGACATTGAAGAGGACCGGTCCTAATACTGAACCCTGCGGTACCCCACTAGAATCCCCCCTTTCTTCAGAGTGGACTCCGTTTACTATTACCCTCTGTGTCCTATTCTCCAGACAATTCTTTACCCAGGCTATCATCTTGGGACCCACTCCCAGGCTGGCTAACTTGTATATTAGGGACTGTGTCAAATGCCTTGCTAAAGTCTAGGTAGGCCATGTCCACAGCCCCTTCCTGATCTACTTACTTTGGTCACCCAGTCAAAGAAATCTATTAGATTCGTCTGGCATGACCTTCCCGCTGTGAATCCATGCTGCCTTGGGTCCTGTGCCCCTCCGGCTTCTAGATACTCTACAATTCTTTCCTTCAGAACTGATTCCATCATTTTCCCTATCACTGAGGTTAAACTAACTGGTCTGTAGTTTCCTGCTTCTGCCCTGCTCCCACTTTTGTGAAAGGGAATCACATCTGCCCTTCTCCAGTCCTCAGGTACCACCCCATCCTCCCATGACTTGTTAAAGAGGGTAGTCAGTGGTGTCACTAGTTTTACCCTTAGTTCGTTTAGAATTCTGGGATGAATCTCATCAGGCCCCATTGCTCTGTCCACCTTCAGTTTTAAGAGTTCTTTCAGAACCCTTTCTTCTGTAAATGGGCTGGTATCAGCTTCTGTATCCAGAGTGTTTCTATTGTTTGTTTTAGGTACCTCCCCCCCTCTTCATTTGTAAATACTGAGCAAAAATATTTGTTTAGTATCTCTGCCTTTTCACCGTCACCCTCTGCCCACCCTACCTCCCCTTTATTAAGCCTCACTATCCCTCCCTTGGTCTTCCTTCACTCCCTGATGTACATAAAAAAGGTTTTATTCCCCCTTCTTAACTGAGTTGGCTACCTTTTCCTCGGTTCGGGCCTTTGCTGTTCTGACTGCCTTCCCAGCTTCCTTTTGCTTTAACTGATAACAATTCTCTGTCCTGCTCCTTCTGTGATTCCTTGTACTTTCTGAATGATTTCTTTTTTTTTGTTGAACCTTCACTGCCACCTCCTGTGTTAAATTCCAGTTTATTCTGTTTAGCTCAATCTCCCAGTTTATCCAGTTGTTTCTGAAGATTTATTACCGAGTTGGCACCATTTACCACTGCTCCAACTTTAGAACCATCAGCATACTTACAAATCCAGACCCCGTCTGATGCTTGCATTGATGATATTAATATACTGAAAAGTTTCGGTCCCAGGACTGAACTCTGTGGGACCCCACTAGTAACATTCCCCTCCTGGGACAGGTATCCCCTTAACCTTACTCTCTGTCACCTGTCACTCAGCCAAGAGGCCACTCATCTAACCAAGTATGATTTAATTCCTAGTCTCTGCATTGATGCCAACAGTATTTCATATGATACAGCGTCAAAAGCTCCACTAAAGTCTAAGTACACCACATCCTACATCCAATGCTTCGCTGATGGATTCAAAAAAGGTCATGAGGTTAGTTACACAGGATCTCCCTTTTTCAAACCCGTGTTGACTAACATCTACATGATTTACTATTCTTAAATTTTCATCTAAAAATTCCCCAATGAATCCTTCCATGTTGCTTGATAGTAAACTGCGCTGCACAGTTCATAGACACGATGTGGTAATCAGCACCGTTGGCACTGATGAACTACTGAGCAAGTACTGGCATGTCTTCATCTGCTGTCATTTGTTTCTACGTGCTGAATGTGCAGGGTACAGACATGATGAAATGGTATTTCACTCAGTTTCACTGGGCTAGAAGTAGATGTGGCATTCACTACTGAGTCAATAATTATATGGCTTGGACATGTTCTTAGCATGTGACAGGAATACAGTTTTCCTGTTTGTGCTACACCACTGAATATTGTCCAGTCTATTAGACACTGGATTGATGGCCATAATCTTCTCTTACTTAAAAATGTCAATGTGTGCATCACTGTAAATAATGTTATTGTTTCCTTCTATTCACAGGTACACTGAGCTGACAGAGGATGGACCCCTACATTTGCAGAGCAAATTCAGTTTTCCAGGTGGCAATTGTAATGCTGTTGAATACTTGCTTCCTGTGCCACAGCGCATGTTAAGTGTTCCTGAAAAGTGTGTTTGGCACAGTGGTGACACTGGAACAGTGCTGTGTAAAGGGACACTGCCACATTTGGCAAAAACAGCCACATAATGACTCATTGCCAATTGGTAATCTCTTGGATGCCAGTTCAATGATGTTCACTGCTTACAGTGCAGTGTGTGTGTTAAACTTCTTCAGACACCTAAATAATCTGATGATTTCTCTCTGCGCCTTCTATCAAATTCAGTCAAGTTATTTGGTACCTGCAGTAGGCAATGTGTGGGCTCATCAACAGGGATGGCTCCTAACCACCTTTCCTAAAGGTGTTGCAGTTTTGGGTGGTGATGCAAGCTGTTGCTCACCAGGCCGTACTGCTAATTTGGCTCATATAGCCTCATGGATCTGGTGCAGTCTCATATAGTTGATGTGCAGTTAGTTCAAGTATGGCCCCGATTGATTTTCACAACATAATGCTTCTACTCTGATGTCTTTGTAGAATTGCTTTATTATGTAAAATCAATGTCTGTTCTGATTCCAATTTAGTGGTTTCGTGGTAAGAAATAGGAGGACATCAAGACCACTTCCACATATCTTCTTTTCTGTGTGGTGTTGATGCTGTGACATGGCTTCTTGGTTGTCTCATCAGCACTCCAGTTACTGGACACACAGTTTTTTCAACATATTCCACGTATGATGTGGACATTTTCACATGTTTGCCCATGGACCACTCTGTTACCATGGCACGATTCTCCATGGTAACGTGCCATTCCCAAAGCAACCCCTTCCAAGTCACACAGTCCTTGCGCCATGCACAGCATGGTGGACTACATCTGTCTTTCCCAAGCTCCAGCTGTGTCACAGCTACTGTGGGAACCAATGCACGTTAACGCTGGACACTCTCTGCAGTCACTCACACTAAACATGGAATTTACATTTGCCAAGTGACAGCCCCTTTCTATCTTTCAATTTCCCAATAAGGAATTAGGGTGGCATACCATGGTATGATTTCATGTATTTTGACGTGTCCTGAGGCACAGTGAAAGTGTTGTTACCAACATCATCATGCAAAGCACATATACCCTCAAGAAGACATGGGCTTCCAGCTGCCTCAGAAAGGGATGACATCAAACCACTCCACACCACTCATATAGCATTCCAGAGACACTAACATGTATTGCTGTTATCAAACTATATTTCACTGCAACACCAGTTGCAGTGATCATACCTTGCCATGTGCTGATGTGCTTCAATCCCATACATGTTGACAGCAACTGTTATTATACTGAGTAAATGTGATACTTTTAACCACATTCAGTGGTTACTGTATGTACGTTATACATGAGCATTTTACTATTGATGTTGTTTTCCTAATAGAGCAATGGAGTTAGAAACCTCCAGTGCTATGGAGCTCAAGGGATTAAAGAGGACTGCAATATCTGAAATCCAAAAGAGTACACAAACAGTCTCACAAGGGACCGTCACGTGGGGTAAGAAAATGTATGTGCGACATGGAGAGTGCCATCTACCACTGATAGGACGTTTGGTATGTTGCTGAAGGTTACTAAGTACTTTATTATGCGGTACGATGTTGTGAACAACAGGGTCTAAACAAGTATAGTGGATTGTCAACCCTGACTGTTCGGATAACTTGTATATGGTCCTTATGTCTATGTGTATGGCATTTCTCATGGCTGTAATTTGGACTGCGGTCTTGTGAGCCGAATGTGTCCAATGGTATTACTGACTGAGTGCCAATACACAACCCGAATGAACTGTTAAGACACAGTATTATTAATGTGTTGACACAACATGTTTTCATACTGCCTCCCTCATGTATGGCAATGAAGCACATAGAAGTATGTAGGACATCTTGCTCACAGCGTTGTACCAATACGGTTACCTTTCTATTGAAAGAGGAAACATGAAAAGCTTGAGGTGAGAGGCAAACAAAAAGATTGCATTACACTGAAAGTGTGGACCAAAGCAATCTCCAATCATTTGTACTGGTGCACCTCATCCACTTTTGGAAATGGTGACTTGGTGCTTGCAAAATAGATGTCAGTTGGACATCATATTGTTAACGTCAGGAAGGACATGGAGTGCTGTACAATGAATGTCAGCATGGTCTCATTGAAGATCATTTTTGGATCTCTAAAATGTGCTTGTTTATTGCATGTACAGTACTCTTTGAAATGCTGACTGTACATGTACTGATGCACCTTTTCCTGTGCTGCTGGCGTGCATGTACCTTCAGAAACAATTGTTTTGGGTTGCTATGGACACATATGCCATAGCAGGAAATGTTATTTGACTGCAGGCAGCAAGATACAGTTTGTTGTTTCCACTCTCTGTTGTCCTCTAATGCCACTGGCAATGAACTACTTCTTCCAAACACCGTTAAGACACCAACATTTTCTTGCCCTGTGACTCCCTACATCACCACTCTACCTGAGAGTCACAAGATCGGTAAACCCCATTGTGTTGTAACCCCCACCCCCACCCCTACATGATGAGTGCCACCCTTAGGTCTTCTGAAGACTTCAATCCCCATCCATGGCATGGCTATACAGACCAGAATGTGGTTGGGGCATTCAGTCTTGGAGCAACATCATCACACCACTCATCCCTGTTCCCTTTCCATGCTGCATACAGAACAGGATTGCAAATGACATACAGTTGATCTCGCTCATGGTCATGGCTATGATGCTACGATGTCTACCTTCTGTCCCATATCAGAGTGTTTTGCTGTCCCGTGCTACTCAGACCCACATACATGTCATGGTGATGTTCTTTCAGTGAGGAATGCATCACAACCAATATGTAGGACATCACACGATGTCATGCTGCATCATCATCCCAGCCATGTGACCGTGTGCAAGGCCCCATGCTTTGTTCATTACTGTGACCACTGCCACTGTGATTGGCATCTTCCACCTTGCAGTGGTGTCTTGCATGAAAACTGTGTTACTGGACCTGCCTTTTTTTCATGTTTGTCTTCCTTTCTATGGTGCCCTGCCTATGATTTTGCCATGTTGTATTGCCATTACATTACTATCTGGTACTTGCAATAGCTTAAAACTGTTGATAATGCCATGAATCAGTTCATGAATAGTGAATGCACAACACCTCTTCATTTCAGGGATGTCAACTGATGTGTGTATGGTGTCTCTGAACACAACACTGCATGTATTCCAAGACGAGAAACACACATGAACTGAAGCCTTGAAATGAATGACTGCTAAAATTATGGTGTAGCACTGCATACGGTGAGTTGTCACTATTGCTCTTATCACATTTTCAGTGTGCTTCTTCATTTAGTTTGGGCTGGACTGAGGGATTCTAGCTGGTGAGTTTGTGACTGTGTTTGTAATTGAATTTGAGGTATTTTCTTAACTGCCATTTCTGTGTGTTTTTCCATTTAGTTTGGTCAGGATTGAGGCATTCTAGCTGATAAGTTTGTGACTGTGTGTTTGTAATTGGCGAAAATGGATGTGTCTGGACCACGGTGAGTGGCGTGAGGAGCCACTGCCAGAGGACTCCTTGGCTGATTGTTTTGGACACAGCCTGTGGTATGGTCCCACCCTCCACCCCACAACCCCTCACCCCAAGGATCACCCTGCATTTATAGGGTAGGTCCCATAGGACCTTGCAACATCCTGCATCCATAAAAAAAGTAGCAAAGAGAGACATCATAACAAAAAACAAACAAACAAAAAAACAAATATTGGGAGATACCAAATAGTCGTCTTAAGCAGGCAGTTGATTGAGGAGGGAAATGTACATGATGGGAGTGGTGCAGTGTAGTGGTTGTGGAGCAGCTGTCTTCAGGGAGACATTCTGGAAGCTGTGATGCTGCCCTATCTGCAGGAACCTCTCTGGGCTGAGGGAGGAGATTGCCTGTTAATGAGCAGAGTTGGTCAAGCATCCACTCCCACTCAGAGACTGCCAGGTCCACAACCTGTACTTCAAAGGATGCCAGGGAAGAGGAGTGATTGGACCATGGTGGGCTCAGGGAGGGTGAGGGAGGTGGGTCAAAAGCACATCCCCCAACCAGTCTCATTTAGTAACTCCTACACAGTTTTGGAGGAATGGGAAAGCCCCACTCAGGAACCCAAGGCTGGGACCAGGGAGGATGGGAGGGTCCTCCAGGATGGAGCCCCAGGGAAGGGAGGCAGGGGACTAAGGAGGGGGAAGCTTCTTCTAGTGGTGGATGCTGTTGTCTGGGGAATGGAGTTAGGGACACCTAGCAGGGGAGAGAGGGAGGTCAAGTACCTCCCAGAAAGAGCTGCATGGAGGGATGGGAAGCAGATCCATAGGATCACTATGGCAATATCTAGGAGGGAGCAGCTGGATGTCATTGTCCACCTGGGGACCAATGACCTTGCTAGGAGAAGGGTGGAGTTAACCAGAGTCCAGGAGGATTTCAGAAAGCTGGGGGGGGGACCTGAAACAAATAGTATGCCCCTTCTCATTCTCAGAGGTGCTACCTGTCCAAGGAAAAGGGGAAGCTAAGGCACTCCACATCCATACCTTCATCTCCTGGTTGAAGGAGTGGTGTGAAAGGGAGGGTTTTGGCTTCATAGGGTATTGGGGCCTGACCTGGGCAGATGCAAGCCTATATAAGGAGGATGGCCAGCATCTGTCCAAGAAGAGGACCTTGGTCCTTTGTGAGAAGTTTAAATGCTTCCGCTGTGAGCATTTAAACTGGCCAAGGGGGGAAGCCAGGAGGGCCAGGAGGCTTAGGAACACCCCACCATGGGAACATGCAGGAACATAAAGTTGACTACAGGAACAGCTAAAGCAGGCAGGGAGGAGCAGGCAGGCAGGTGAAGAATGTAGTACGAGTGATATGGGGGGGAGAGAGCACATAAGAAAGGGAACCGGGGTTGGGGGACCACACTGAAGAGGGAGAACAAGAGCAGAGGGAGGGCAGACTGTAGAACATGGAAGGTCATGCTAACAAATGCCTGTAGCCTAGGAAACAAGGTTCCAGACCTGGAGGCCTTGTTGACAGATGCAGATCTTGACATAGCAGCAATAACAGAGATGTGGTACTCTGCTAATCATGGCTGGGAAGTCAGTATGCCTGGCTATACACTGTTCAAGAGGGACAGGAAGGGTAAAAAGGGTGAGGAGATGGCCCTGTACATCAGAGATGGTATAAAGGCTACAGATGTTCAGGGAAGACAAGGGGAGGCTGAGGTAATGTGGGTCACCCTGGAGCCAGGAAATGGAACAGCAATATGCACAGGGGTGATCTACAGACCTCCGGCACAGAGGGAGGAAGTAGACAGGGAACTAGTGGAGAACATACATGACATGGCAGCTAAAGGTGAAATCCTGCTACTGGAGGATTTCAATATGCCGGATGTGGATTGGGGCACCCCGGTAGCTTCTTCAGCCAGAAGCACAGCCATCCTGGAATCCCTGCAGGGGGTTGGACTTAGGCAGCTGGTGCATGAGCCAACCAGGGACAAGTCGATTCTGGACCTTGTATGGGCCAATGGGAACACAGTTGAAGAAATACAGGTGGAAGGGCAGCTGGGTTCCAGTGACCACCACAGGGTGTGGTTCAGCATGGATTCATGGACTCAATTAAGCCACACAAGGGCAAGAGTTTAGATTTCAGGAGGGTGGATTTCACTGAAATGGGTAGATGTATACAAGCATTCCTGGGAAGGGGAGAGGTAATAGAGGGGGGTGGAAGAACAATGGGAGAAACTGAAAGGAGCAATAGTGGATATATCAAACCAATGTGTTAGGATACTGGCCAAAGGAAAAAGAAGAAGGAAACCACTATGATTCTCCAAAGAGGTGTGGAGCAATGTCAGGGCTAAAAGGCAGAGTTTCAAGAAATATAAGGGGAGCCAAAGGGAGGAGGAGGACAGGGAGGTGTACTTTGAATGTCTGAGGGAAGCAGGGAAGGCTGTTAGAAAGATGAAGGTGCAGACAGAAGAGGGCTTAGCATGGTCTGTAAACAAAGAGGATAAGGCATTTTATAGGTATATCAGTGAAAGAAGAAAAACTGGGGGATGGGGATCATGAGGCTCAAAGGGGAGAAGGAAGAGTGTAAGCAGAGGGATCTGGACAAGGCAGAAATACTAAGCAAATACTTCTGCTCAGTTTTCACTAAGGATGGGGAGGGTGAAGGACCACAGTTGGGTTGCAGAGGCAGTGTGGGGGGAGGAGTGGACACCAGTCCAGTTCACAGTGGAGAGAGAGTTCTGGAAGAACTCACAAAGCTGAAGGTGGATAAGGCCATGGGGTCAGATGGCATCCACCTGAGGATATTAAAGGAACTGTGAAGGGAACTTGCAGCGCCTCTGGTGGCCCTGTTCACAGAGTCACTCAACACAGGTGTCGTTCCAGAGGACTGGAAGAGGGCACATGTAGCCCACTGCACAAAAGCGGCAGTAGGGAGGAGGTGGGGAACTACAGGCCAGTCAGCCTCACCTTAGTGGTGGGAAAGATCATGGAGACACTGCCGAAAGAAAGGATAGTGGCACATATTGAATCCAGCAGTGCTCAGGATCTGAGGCAACACGGATTCACAGCAGGAAGGTCAAGTCAAATGAATCTAATAGATTTTTTTGATTGGGTGACTAGAGAAGTAAGTCAGGGAGGGGTGGTAGATGTCGCTTCCCTAGATTTCAGCAAAGCCTTCGACGCCATCCCACATAGAAGACTGATTAACAAGATGGGTAGTCTGGGCATGGGAGACAAGGTGGTGAACTGGGTTAGGAACTGGTTAACAGACAGGAGACAGAGGGTAGTGGTAAATGGGGTACAATCTAGGGAGGGGGGTGACCAGTGAGGTACCACAGGGATCAATACTAGGACAGTCAGGTTCAATATCTTCATTAGTGACATTGCAGAGGGGCTGGAAGGAAAGGTCTGCCTGTTTTCAGATGACACCAAGATCTGCAACAGGGTGGATATTCCAGAAGGGGTGCAGAAAATGAAGAGGGACCTGGAGATGCTTGAAAGATGGTCGGAGATGTGGCAACTGAGGTTCAATGCAAAGAAGTGCAAAATAATGCACCTGGGTAGAGGGAACCTGGGGGTGAGGAGCTGACTGTCACCAATGAGGAAAGGGACCTAGGGGTTATCATCTCTGATGACCTTCAGGTATCAAAGCAGTGCACAAAGGTGGCAGGGAGGGTCAGTGGCATGCTGGGGTGCATAGCCAGAGTATCACTAGCAGGAATTGGGAGGTGGCGATGCCATTGTATAAAAGATTGGTAAGGCCTCACCTGGAGTACTGCATGCAGTTCTGGAGACAACACCTGTGCAAGGACATAGATAAGGTGGAGACTATCCAGAGAAGGGCAACAAAGATGGTGCAGGACTTGCACCACAAAACATGTGAGAAAAGACTAAGGAACCTTAATATGTAAACATAGAAACATATAATTTGATGGCAGATAAGGACCGTTTGGCCCACCTAGTATGCCCTTTTCCCTACCCAATGGACAAGCTGCAGATCCTAGTTAACCAACAGCCTACTTCCTCCTACCCCCTACTAGAATTGCCTTATGTCTGTTCCATGCATTCTTGAGTTCCCCCACTGTTTTTGACTCCATGACCTCCTCAGGAAGGCTGTTCCATGCATCTACAACCCTCTCCATGAAAAAATACTTCCTCACATTATCTCTGAGCCGTCCCCTCTCTATCTTCAAATTGTGCCCCCTTGTTCTTCCACATCTCTTTTTCTGAAAGATACTACCCTCTTGGACTTTGTTGATTCCCTTGAGGTACTTAAAAGTTTCTATCTTGTCCCCCCCCTCCCTCCTTTCCTCGAGGATATATATATTAAGCTCCTTTAGTCTCTCTTCATATGTCTTCTGGTGCAGACCCTGCACCATTTTCGTTGCTCTCTCTGGACAGCCTCCACCCTCATAGGTTTCATAGGTTAATACTGAGCTTTGAAGACCAATATCCATTTAGCTCGCCAATTCTTTTAGGAATACCCAAGGATGTCCTTACTAATTAGATAAGTCTCAAGCTTAGTTTTGAATTCATTCATTGTTTTACTGGCCACCACCTCAATTGGGAGCTCATTCCAGATCTTAGTTACCCTCACAGTAAACCATTGCTTTCTCCTACTTGTGTTGAATCTCTCCTCACTCAACTGTAATGGGTGGGCTCTGGTACTATTAATCTGTTCCTTCAGTACCAAGCCCAGCTGTTCCCACATTTGTACATCAGTAAGGGCTCTAAAGATCAGACACATATCGCCCTGCAGCCTACAAAATTCCAATGAATACATTCCCAGATTTTGTTGCCGATGTTCATAATCTTGACCCCGGACTACCTTTATTTTATGTGTTGCCCTCCTCTGTACCCTCTCCAAGGTTTTGATGTCACCTTTGCCCCTGGGTACCCAGAACTGGGCACAATATTCCACATGGGTGGTGCACCAGTGAGGTATGGAGGGGGAGCAAGACCTCCTTATTTCTACTCTTTATATGTTTGTGAATGCAGTACTGAATACTACTGGCTTTTTTAATTACCTGTTTACAATGCATCTTAAAGTTAAGATCATTGCTGACTCTTATGCCAAGGTCTTTCTCATCATGGACTACCCTTAGTACCCTACCTTCCTGCCTGTACTTAAGCTGCATATTATTTTTCCCTAGAGGCATCACAGTGCATTTTTCAATGTTAAATGTTGACTTTTTTCCCCAAGGCCCATGTTTCCAATTCCACCAGGGCTGCTTGAGAGTGTTCACATCCTTATAATTATTTACTGAGTAGCCAATATGTGTATCATCAGCAAATTTAGAATGTCACACACCTGTCTGAATGCTCATTTGAGGAAATGTACAGGTTAAAGAGACAAGGACCCAAGACGGACCCTGGGGAAAACACTGGTCACATTTACCCTTCCAGAGAATTATCCTGTCTACATCTTTGTGGAGATGGGGGTCTCCAGAACTGCACATAGTACTCCAGATGGGGTCTCACCAACTTTCTGTACAGAGGGATAACAACTTCCTGTTTTCTACTGGTGATGCCTCTCTCTATGCATCCCGGTATCCCTCCAGCCCTCCTTAGTGCCTTCTCACGCTGCTTGCCCACCTTTACATCATCTGATATAACTACCCCCAGGTCCCTTTCCATTTTTGTTGTCAGTATCTCACCCCCTCATTGTGTACTCTTCCCCTGGGTTTTTATTTCCCAGGTGCATTACCTTGCACTTCTTTGCATTGAATCTGAGCTGCCGTACATTTGACCATTCCTCCAACCTTGCCAAGTCCCTTCTCATCCTTTCTACCTCATCTTGTTTATCAACCCTGTTGCAGATCTTTGTGTCATCTGCAAAAAGACATACTTTTCCTTCCAGTCCCTCTGCAATGTCACTTATAAAGACATTAAAAAGGACCATCCCCAGTACTGAACCCTGTGGTACTGCAATAGCCACCCCCTTTCTTCACTGTGGACTCTGTTTACTATTACCCTCTGTGTCCTGTTGTCCAGCCAATGTTTTACCAAGGCTACCACCCTGGGACCCACTCCCAGGCTGGCTAATTTGTTTATTAATCTTTTGTGCAGGACTGTATCAAATGCCTTGCTAAAGTATAGGTATGCCACATCCACAGCCCCTCCCTGGTCTACTACTTTGGTCACCCAGTCAAAGAAATCGATTAGATCCATCTGACATGACCTTCCTGCAGTGAGTCCATGCTGTCTTGGGTCCTGTGTCCCACTGGCCTCTAGGTACTCAACAATTATTTCCTTCAAGAAGTGATTCCATCATTTTCCCTACCACTGAGGTCAAACTGACAGGTCTGTAGTTTCCTGCCTCTGTCTTGCTCCCACTTTTATGAAGGGGAATCGCATCTGCCCTCCTCCAGTCCTCAGGTACCACACCATCCTCCCATGATTTGTTAAAAAGGGTAGCCAATGGTGTTACTAGTGTTCCCCTTAGTTCTTTTAGAATTCTGGGGTGAATCCCATCAGGCCCCATTGCTTTGTCCACCTTCAGTTTTAGGAGTTCTTTCAGAACCCTTTCTTCTGTGAAAGGACTGATATCGAACCCCCCATCCAGAGTGCTTCTATTAACTGGATTAGGTACCTTCCCCTCCTATTCCTTTGTGAATAGTGAGCAGAAGCGTTTGTTCAATATCCCTGCTTTTTCATGGTCCATCTCTGCTCACCCACCCTGATCTTTATTAAGCCTCACTATCCCTCCCATTATCTTTCTTTGCTCCTTAATGTAACTATAAAAGGTTTTATCCCCCTTCTTAACCGAGTTGGCTTTCTTTTCCTTGGTTTGGGCCTTTACTGTTCTGACTGCCTTCCCTGCTTCCTTCTGCTTTAACTGGTACAGTTCTCTGTCTAGCTCCTTCTGTGTTTCTTTATACTTCCTGAATGCTGTGTTTTGCTCCCTAGCCTTCCCTGTCACCTCTTTTGAGAACTGTAGTGTTTTTTCTTTTGTTTTGATTTGTTTATTTGTTTCACACAAAGGCTTGTTGCCTCTGTGGTGGTAGTTTTGATGTTTTCCCATTGTTACTCCACCCCTCCTTCTTGCCTGTTTGCT
The DNA here is from genome assembly GCA_016271365.2 of Neoceratodus forsteri. Lineage (NCBI taxonomy): Eukaryota > Metazoa > Chordata > Ceratodontiformes > Ceratodontidae > Neoceratodus > Neoceratodus forsteri. Next base: position 772,148,821 of record CM057453.1, on the reverse strand, counting down.
AGTGCTTTTCTGAGGCACTCTCCCATTTTGACAAAATCAGCCCTCCTGAAATCCAGTACCTTCACTTTTGTATGGCTTGACTCTACAGCTGAGTTTATCATGAACCACACTGTCTGGTGGTCACTTGTTCCCGGATGGCTACCCACTTCTAGATCTGAGATCCTCTCTCCATCCCCCATTTAAGAGTACCAGATCTAAGATTGCTCCCTCTTGAGTAGGTTCCAACACTAGCTGAGGCATGACCCCTGTAGGGCATCAATAATGGCCCTGTTCTTGAATGTGGCTGCAGCAAAGGTGCTCCAGTTAACATCTGGCATATTCAGGTCCCCCATCAGCAATATCTCCCCTTTCTCTGCCATCCTAAGAATACTTTCTACCATTTCCTTGTCCATTGCCTCCCCCCAAGATGTGGGTCTGTATATAACCCCTGTGTGGATAGTGGTGCCATTTCCAGTCTCCAGGGTGACCCACAGTGCCTCCTCTCCTCCCTGTTTACCCTTTAGTTCAAACAACATGAAGTCTTGCTGTATTCTGACAGTATGCAGTTAGTCCCAGCACATGAACTGCTCCAGAGATGAAAGAGTTAACTCTATACTAAGAGCATAGAACGTTGAGCTCATGCTTAGTTCAAACCTCTGTCTGCTGTACTTTCAAGTGCAACCATCAGATTCTTCACTCCGTCTAACTGAACAGTCGCTCCGGAGTTTCTCCTGTCGCTTTTGGTTCATGTTAGTGAAAATCATTGGTTTAATCAGAAAACGTTATACTTTTTCCTCGGTTCAGATCCCTGTCTGTGGTACAGTAAGTAGTAGAGGTAGTGGACTGTGGTAAATTCTGTGGAAATTGTAAAATGTAAAATTGTTATGGTCAGTTCGGCTGAACCGATCACTCTTTGGATTTCTGTGGTCATTCCGGTGCTTATCAGTTCCAAAAAAAATGTCTCTAACGTTTTTTTCCAATACCCGTGACACGGTTAGGAACTGATAAGTCTGTCTTACCTGGCCTGAAGCTGTATAAAGGGTAAGTTTTCTGGTTTATTGTGGCCATATCTGTGAAACCGAAAAGAAAAACCGGGCCCACTGGGTTTCAGCACTGTAGTGTGTGTGGGGAGGCCTTTGCTAAGGCTGATCCCCATGCCACCTGTATTTATTGTCTGGGGTTTGACCACCTCAATTCAGACTGCCAAATATGCAAAAATTTCCATAAGGCCACCCTAGAAAAAAGGTTGGTCAGGCATAGGGAGAAAGAGGCTGAGAAGTCCACTGACCCGGATGACCAGCCCGGTTCGGTTCTGACCGGACCTGAGGGAGTGCCCTCTGACCAGGGCCAGACTTCCTTGGGCAAGATGAGAGCCGACCCTAAGGGGTCGGTTCCTGCAAAAAAGAAGAAGGAAAAGTCGTCCGGTTCAGATTCAGATCCCCACCACCCAACCGCTGAGGAAATTGCCAGGGCGATTAGTATTGTGGAATCACTCTGTTCAGTTCTGACCAATCCAGCATCTCTCGGTAGGTGCTCAGTTTGGTCGGTTCCCCTGGCTTCCGATTATTCTTTGGAAGAATATTATGAGCCGGAATGGGAGGGGGAAGAACAATTTGATGAAGATGAAGATGAGGACAGTGGGGAAGGTCTGGATGAGCCCATTGAACTGGACATCTCCCCAGACAGACCTTCAGCGGTTCCCCTCCCAGGCTTTCTGAGTCCCCTTCCCACTTTATGTTTTACAGGAAAGTGGCTGATACCCTCTAGCTCCTTGTGGATGAAGCTGTTGAGGAGCAAGAGGAGCCTGATTTTGTAGAAATGATGGACATCCCAGAGTCCAAGAGACTGTCTGTTGCCCTACACAAATCTTTTGGGAAACAGACTCACAAGCTTCTAAAAACTCCAAATTCATTGCATCCAGTGGACAAATGAATGCACAGGAGGTACATGCTGTCAGGTTCAGCTACGGAGTTCCTGTACCAGCATTGCAGCCATGTTGAGGTGGTACAGGCTGCAGCCTGTGACAATGCTAGCATACCCTTGGCTCCCCCCCCCGGATAAGGACTCCAGGAAGATAGGTGCCATGGCTAAGAAGCAGTACTTGGTATCTCCTATGGGACTCAGACAGGCTAATTACATGGCCTATGCACCTGGATACCAAAAGTCCAGGTGGGAGTCTGTTTTGGATCTGGCTAAGTAGGCTTCCCCCCAGCTAGCCAAGGAGCTGGAGGAGGTGGCTGCTGATAGGATAGAGGCATCTAAGGTTCAGTTTCATGCTGCTGTGGACTCCAATGATGTTTCACCACAAGTCATGGCTACATCTGTGGCTCATCGGAGGATGGCTTCGCTCAGATGTACTAGCCTCTCGCAGGACACCCAGGCTAAGACCATGTTGAAGATAATTCTCTGTTTGGGGAGCAGACAGAGAACTACATGAAAAAGATGGATGAGTACAGGACCACCTATAGGAGTGCACAAGGAAATGCAATCAAGCTCCTCAGAAGCAGCAGGCTAGGGGCAGGTGCAGGTTTTTTCACAGGCCTTTCTGCCAGGCACAGGCTTCCTCTCCTTTTTCCCAGAGGGTGTTCTTTAGAGGGAGAAGCAGGAGGGAGATGAGCAGGGCTGCATCCACCTCTCAGTCTAAGGCTCCTGCCAAGTAGACATCATGAGGTGTCAGCCCGGGTCGACTCCCCAATCCCTGTAGGAGGCAGGCTGGCTTACTACCTCCAGGCCTGGAAGTCTGTTACCTCAGTCAAGTAGGTCCTGGAGGTAGTAAGCCAGGGACTGGCCCTCAGTTTCAAGAAATTTCCAAAGCTGAGGATCAGGTCTTTTCCACCTGCAAACATCTTTGAAACCATTGCCCTAGAGGCAGAGGTTTCCTCTCTGTTGGCTCTCAGAGCCATAGAGAGAGTTCCTACATCCCTCCGGGGCAAGGGTCTGTACTCCAGATACTTCCTTACCCAAAAAAGACTGAAGAATTGCAGCTCATCCTAGACTTAAGATACTTAAACAAGCATCTACTAAAGCCAAAGTTCAAAATGGTGACTCTGGGAATAATTCTTCCCTCTCTAAGGCTAGGAGCTTGGTTAGCTTCCCTGGACCTCAAGGATGCCTATTTTCACATTCCCATCAGGTGCTCCAACAGAAAGTATCTCGGATTCAAACTGCCCTCTGGCCATTATAAATTCAGGACAATGCCTTTCGGGCTAACATCAGCACCAAGGGTCTTTGCAAAATGCCTAGCAGTAGTAGTATTAGCCTTTTTAAGGAGGCAAAACATCTCTGTCTTCCCATATCTTGATGACTGGCTCATTGTGGGGCAGTCTCCAGACCAAGTCAAGTCAAATCTATAAGTGATCCAGCACGTGCTCACTTCCCTGGGATTCCTCCTCAATCTTTCAAAGTCAGTTCTCGAACCAGTGCAGCTCCTCACCTTCATAGGGGTGGTGCTGGATACTGTTCAGGAAAAGGCCTTTCTTCCCTTGTCAAGGGTAAGGGCCCTTACAGACCTAGCTTCCTCATTTCATCTCCTGGTTTCTCACCCAGCAAGGCATTTTCTCCAACTTCTGGGCCACATAGCAGCTGCCACTGCAGTGGTTCCAGGGGCCAGGTTTCAGATGAGGGACATCCAGTTTCACTTGAGGGCTTTTTGGCCCCAGAAAAAAGACCCTCTCACTAAACTGATTCCAGTGACTCAGACCTTGATCCATGCTCTCCAGTGGAGGCTGGATTAGGACAACCTCAGATAAGGAGTCCCATTCATATCTCAGACTCATTCTGTGGTTCTGACCACAGATGCTTCTCTACTGGGATGGGAAGCTCATTTGAGAACCCTCACAACACAAGGAGTGTGGTCCCCTCAGGAGTCTTTTCTCCATATCAATATTCTAGAACTCAGGGCAGTATACTTAGCCTTACAGGCTTTCGCGAATTCAGTACAAAACAAGGTAGTTCAGGTGAGGACAGACAACACCACCACAATGTGGTACATAAACAAGCAGGGAGGCATTCAGTTGATGGCCTTGTGCACGGAAGCCATGAAAGTCTGATCTCTGGCCTATTCTCTACAGACATCCCTGGTAGCAGTCCATGTTCCAGGGAAGTACAATGTTTTGGCAGATGCTTTGAGCAGGATTTCTCAGGGCCATCACGAATGGTCCTTGGATCCTCTAGTGCTAAAAGTGATATTTCCAAGTTGGGGCACTCCTCAGATAGACCTCTTTGCAGCCCCAGATAATCACCAGCTTCCTCTCTTTTGTTGCAGACCCTCAGTATTGGGCTCAGTCCCCCTGGATGCTCTACTGTTGGATTGGTCAGGGAAATTTCTGTATGCCTTCCCCCCCCTTTCCTCTATTGTTCAGAGTTCTGGTCAAGATAAGGTCACAATCTTGCAAAGTGAACCTGATTGCTCCAGACTGGGCCAGGCAGCCTTGGTATCCTCTCTTGCTGTCTCTGGCGGTCCATCTTCCATTGGCTTTCCCCAGAAATCACAATCTGTTGACTTCCTCTCTGGGGAGAATTTGGTATCCCAATCTTCAGTATCTCAATCTCAAAGCTTGACTCTTGAAGAGCTAGAATATGCAAATATGAATCTGTCTCAGGGGGTTCTGGACATCCTCAAGGCTTCTCGTAAACCTGCCACTAGAAAAACCTACAACTCCAAATGGAAAAGGTTTGGTATTTGGTGTTCTAGTAAACAGATATCACCAGACTCTGCTGACTTGTCTGCAGTTCTGGACTATATGGTTCATCTCAATAGCCTAGGCCTCATACCAGCTACCTTCAAGGTGCATCTGTTTGCTGTTTCTGCATTTTTATCAGTGGGGAAGCCTTCTTCTCTAGCTTCTCACCATGTGTTTTGTACATTTCTTAAGGGGCTACTTTAATCCTCCCTTTAAGGAACCTGTTCTAGCTTTGGATCTCAATGTTTGCATTGCTCAACTTATGCAACCACCCTTTGAGCCTTTGGCCTCTGCAGACCTTAAGTACTTGACTTGGAAAGCTGTCTTTTTGGTAGCTATTACCTCTTCCAGATGGATCGGTGAACTGCAAGCTCTGTCAGTGGAGCCTCACTTCATTTCATTCCATACAGATAAGGTGGTCCTTTGAACCAATAGGAGGTTCTTACCCAAAGTGGTGTCAGATTTTCATCTGAACCAGTCCATGTCCCTTCCTGTCTTTCTCACTGATCATTCCTCCTCCTCCAGGGAAGGGAGATTGCATAGCCTGGATGTTAAAAGAGCCCTTAGCTACTACTTGGAACATACTAAGGATTTTAGATCCGGCTCTTCCCAACTGTTCCTCACTTATGGTGAAGTGGGGAAAGGTAGACCTGCTACCAAATGAACTATTGCAAGGTGGATTGTTTCCTGTATACAATTCTGCTATGACAAGTTAGGCAAAATACCCTCTTCATGCCTGAGGGCTCATTCAACTAGAGGTACAGCTGCTTCTCTGGCTGCGGCCAGAGATATACCCCTCTTAGAGATCTGTAAAGCAGCCACCTGGAAAACAGTCCATACTTTTACCAAGCATTACTCTCTGGACATCCAGGCTAGGAGTGGTGCTAGGTTTGGTACAACAGTGCTGCAGAGCGTATTTCCTAAGTAGGTTCTGTACCCTCCTCCTGGCAGGTACTGCTTGGTAGTCTGCTTACTGTCAGAATACAGCAAGACTTCATGTTGTTTGAAGAAAAAATGACTCACCTTAGTAATTGTGTTTCTTCTAATGGAGTCTTGCTGTATTCTGACCTCCCCCACGCCTCCTCTCTCAGAACCTGGTTTTTGGGAAGTGGACTGACAGGTACAGTGCTGCACCCCATAGGTGTATTGGCTTCCTCTCCTTTGGGAGGAGCTGTGCATAGTGGCTCTATTATTTGTTATTTATAAAGTTATGTTAAGTTCACTACCTGAGGTTTTTTTTTTTGGGGTTCTCGACCTGAGTTTTTGAGATTCTAAAACTTTTGGTTGCCCTTATGGCTAGTGTTTTCTACATTATAGGTGTACTTAGTCTTGGCTCATAAGAATCTGACGGTTACTCTTGAAAGTACAGCAGACAGAAGTTTGAACCGAGCATGAGCTCAAAGTTCTACGCTCTTAGCATAGAGTTAACTCTTTCATCTCCGGAGCAGTTCAAGTGCTGGGGCTAACTGCATACTGTCAGAATACAGCAAGACTCCATTAGAAGAAACACAATTACCAAGGTGAGTAATTTTTTCTTCCGCTGCTTTGATCCCTTCCCTTACATAGAGAGCTACTCCTCCTCCTCTTCTACCCTCCACCCCTTCTGTAGATTGTGTACCTGGTATGTTGACATCCCAGTCATGGTTCTCTGTGTACCATGTTTCTGTGACTGCCACTATATCTAGAAAAGGAGGAGACAGCGGGGGGGAGGGACGACATGATTGAAACTTTTAAGTACCTCAAAGGCATAAACAAGGTGCAGGTGGGGGACCTTTTCCAATATAGAAAAAGTACTAGAACAAAGCACAATATGAAGTTGGAAGGGGGTAGATTAAGAGGTAATGTGAAGAAGTTTTTCTACACAGAAAGGGTAGTTGATGCTTTGAATAGTCTGTCGCAGGAAGTAGTGGGGGCAAGCACAGTAGAGGGATTTAAGCATGCTTGGAACAAACACAGGAGAAGCTTGAGAGGGGAGGGAGCGATGAAAAGACTGATCACATAGGGTCAGTGGCCACATACAATGTATAGGGCCTATGGGCAGGCTGGATGGGCCTGGCGGTCCTTGTCTGCTGATGTTTCTATGTTTCTATGTCATTATCTCCACATTTTTCAGAAAGCAAGGCATTCAAGGAATTTGAAAAAATTGCCTTCAATAAACTACTGACCAAGAACATTCCCAGGCTGTCATGAGCCAAGTAGACTTCCTCCCTTGAGTCACACTACCAAATAGAGACATTCTTTGCTTCAAAAAGCATACATTTACAACTGTATAGTTGCAAGGTATGCATAACAGGTGTTTGTAGCATATACTGTATATTACTTGTTCCCTGTGGTGGCACAAAAAACATTCAATATTTTCAGATGCACTACGTTCAACAACATCTGATGTGTACTGTTACTGAGAGTAGCACTTATCGAGTCTTTTTTTGGGAAAACTTGGGAATTTGGGAAAACTTTAATTGTTTTAAAGTGTCAGAATGATTGTATAAGCCTAGTTTTTATGTAAATTATTGCTGCAAGTGTTAGAGGAGGGTACAAGTTATAGTCATTACAGCCCTTCCTCTGAATACGAGCAGACTCAAGCGAGACATGGGGCGCCCAGGAAATAGCTTCTTTTGTCCTGCTAATCTAGCTCTGCAACACCTCTGGTCTGCCCGCCCTCAGCCGACTGGGACTACTATTAATAGTCCCTCCTTCTGTCTCCCTTAGGGACTCCTGGATCATCGGCCGTAGGATGAGCGGCCACCGGGTGGACGGCGCTTCTCTAGCCGCCGCTCGAGACCACCGCTCCGGACTCCTCCTGCTAGACAGGTACGGCAAAGCTGCAATTTTTTGCCCACCCGCCCATCCCCCTTCCGGCGTTATTTTATAGCCCAATTGCTCGCCCACAGTTTTTTCATTGGCCCGGCCCATTATGAATAGGCATTGTTACCAACCTTTAGTGAAAGCAATACTACTCTTGCTTACTAGATGCGCTCCTTTCGTTCTCCTCACTCCCCTCCTCTCAGTAAGATCCAGCATTAATTAAACGTGGCCATGAGATGTGTCTCTACTAGGACTATAATCAACTGTTTACACTGAATATTGTCTACCAAGATCCTGCTGTGGTAGCATCTGTGTTATACCTGACTTTGTGTAAAATCAAACATGGGAGGTCTCGAACGGCTTTGCCTATTAGCCAACATTTTTCTGCTATGCAATATGGCTGGCCCCCCTGTCAGCTATGATTTCATTATAGAGACATGTCCTATGCCACCAGTCTCCCCACATAATAAAAATAGCTATTTATTATGCTGCCCTTGTCTGCCCCTAATTCACTCAAAGCATGTTGAATCTTCTGATAGTGGCACAGAAATCAACACTACTAAGCATGTCCTCAAACCTCAGGCAACCAAACAATGCTCAGGCTGCTACTACCCTACTTGGTTCTTAAGCTATGCATCTATAGGGCAAAACAAGAGGATGACTCGATCTCTGGATTCATGCACTTTAGTTTGTAACAAATGCAGAAAGCCTCGTGCTTTTAAAAATCTTTTCCCCAATCTGAGAAGAATTCTCCTCCTTTTGCTACTGTGATCAGGAGACATCGAACTTAATCCTGGTCCCCCAAGGTTACTCTCATCACCATCCGAAATTACTCATCTGAAAGGTTTCAGTTTCTTACTTGCCAATGTTTGTAGCCTGTTAAAGAAGCTGGAGTCTGTCCAGGCCTGGATTATCCACACTGCACCAGATATTCTTGTGATTTCGGAATCCTGGCTTCGAGCATCCACACCGGACAGTGAGGTCAATATCAAAAATTACCTTCTTTTCAGAGCAGATAGAAGGACTGGGGGGGGGAGTAGCCATTTATGTTAAAAACATATTCACAGTATCTGTACTAGATACTACTTCCATTGCTGGAGGATTCAAATGCCTGACCCTTAAAGTTGAACCACCTCACTCTGTGGCTTTTCGTGTAATAGGCTGCTATAGACCACCTGCAGCAGGACCTCGGCTCCTGACTCATCTGTCAGCACTAATGGACGCAACACCTATGGAGACAATCTTACTAGGTGACCTAAACTATGACTGGTTAACTAGCGGATCACTACCCCTGAAACATTTCTGTGATTCATATGGATTCACCCAACTTATATCTGAACCAACGCGCATCAACAATAAGAATCCAATGAGAAGCAGCCTCCTGGATGTGCTTCTTGCCAATGAACCCCACCACTTTTCACATGCCGGTATCCTTCCAGCTGATGTTAGTGATCACTGCCTCATAGCTGGCATCAGAACCATCCCCAAACCGCTATCTACATCAAAGTTCTCTACTAAAAGATCCAGACATAACTTTGACCCTCTGGCCTATTTCAATGATCTAAAAAACTCTATGCATTGGCAGAGTTTTTTACCTAGCTAAATCAGTAAGTGATGCCTATGATGTTTTGTACGAAATCATAACCAGTGCCCTAAATATCCATGCTCCTATAATCAAAACTAGAATAAAAACCAGGACCTGCCGCTGGTTTTCGCCAGACTTGAAGAAAGCTTTACTTAAAAGAGACCAGCTGTGGAAAAAGGCCCGGAAGTCACATGCAGATTCTGACTGGTGTCTATTTAGATCAGCTAGAAATGCCTGTACAAAAATGACCAGGGAGGCTAAGGCTACTTTTTATCAAACTGAATTGCTCTCTGCATCCAATAATCCTACCAAGTTCTGGTCCACTATTAAGGAAGTGTCTGGCTACTCACCGGGGTAGTGTGCTCCCATCCAAAATTACCATTGACAATGTCTGTCTCTGATAAATCTGAGATTCTCCAAGCCTTCAATAACCACTTTGCTACCGCAGGTTTGGCATTCGATAAAGCACCAGTAAGTAGTCTTCGGCCACAGCTCAAAGCCCAGCCACCCGAAACAAATAACAAAGGTAGGACCTTCTCCTTTTCCTTAATCACCATAAAAGAAGTTGAAGACCTTCTGCTACAGCTAGACATTAGAAAAAGTGCTGGAGCTGATTCACCCGACCCATACTTTCTGAAAATAGCATATCACATACTAGCAGCACCAATAACACACTTATTCAACCTGTCTTTAATCCAAGGCTCTCTCCCTGCAGAATGGAAAACTGCTCATGTTATTCCGCTATTTAAAGCAGGGGACCCAAGTGACCTGAACAACTATAGGCCAATCTCTCTACTACCTATATTTTCGAAAATGTTGGAAAAAATTGTGGATACACAGTTGAGATCTTTCCTGGACAACTCTGAATTACTTAACCCCATGCAGTCTGGATTTAGAACTAAACACAGCACTATTACGGCACTGGCCAAAGTCACTGACGACTGGCAACGGGACCTGGACAAGAAAAAATTTGTTTGTGCAGTGTTTTTAGATCTTAGAAAGGCTTTCGATACCGTCGACCATTGTCTACTTCTCTCCACTCTAAATAACATAGGCATGGACTCAATCGCACTGGACTGGTTCCAGAACTACCTCACTGACAGGCAGCAGCAAATAAAGGCCGAAGGAGAGTTTTCTCCACTCAAACCAATAAAGAGAGGAGTCCCACAGGGTTCCATATTGGGACCACTACTGTTCACCATCTATATTAACAACCTGAACTTAGGAATCAAGGAAGCCAGTATCCACTTGTTGCCGATGATACAGTGCTTTACCTAAGTCGAGACTCTCCTGGAGCTGCATGCTCTGCATTGCAAGCCGAATTCAATAAGCTGCAAAACCAGCTCATCAACAAAAAGCTTTTGCTAAATGCAAAAAAACCAAGGCAATGCTGTTTGCGCCATCTAGCTCTGGGGCCAACACTGCAGCCGCTGGTACTGCTCCTCCTATAACCACTCTACTTGGTGAAAATCTTGAGTTCGTGCCGAAGTTCAAATACCTGGGTATATGGCTGGATAACAAACTCTCCTTTAAGGAGCACACTGAAGAATTGTTGAAAAAGCTTAGGCAGAGGCTTGGCCTCTTTTACAGAATTAAACATCTCCTGACTGAGACCGCAAAAAGACAGCTTATTCATTCTACATTCCTCTCATTAATTGATTACGCTGACATTATCTATGGCCAATGCTCTGTCTCACAACTTGCAAAACTGGATGTACTGTACCACAGAGCCTTAAGATTCATAACTGGCCTTCCATCCTCCACACACCACTGCTCGCTATACACTGCAGTAGGGTGGCCTTCTCTACAATACAGACAGCATAGAAATGCAGCTATTTGGACATTTCGAGCTCTCACCAACAAACTCACGGATTACATTGCTGCCTGCCTCCCTCTATGTCCCACCTAGTAGCTATGACATAAGAAGCCATAAGCTAATTTCCTAAAAATTCCCAGGATCAGTAACCACTTTGGTAGGGCAGCCATAAGTCATGCTCTGCCCTCACTATGGAAAAGGATTCAAAGCTCACTGAAACTTAGCTCTCCTGTCAGTATTGCGATGTTTAGGATTCTTTATGACAAAGCACTTGCCGAAATTTGTAAATGTTACCATAGTTCCTAGTGGTCCTGTTAATGGCTCCATTTCTAATTCTACCACACACAGCCATGAACTTAACTCCTCTATTCCCTACCTAACCTGTTCATTAGCCAGCTGCCTTGTTGGCCTTTGGAACCCCTGGCACTTTTTCTTTACCTACTCCTACATGCCACTCTAATAGTTGTTCAGTTGTAACCTATGGCCCTAATGAAGCCATGGTCACCCTCAAGCTAAAATTAGTTTCTGAGGGATGAAATATCATAATTTGTACCCTTCTGCTTGAGGCCTGATAAATGTGATACTTAAACTTCCATGTATATGAAGGTTGAACATGCCACAATAATGTCTTGTGTTGTTTATATGTTCCCACAAGTGTACTTGGAATGTATATATTGTACCTTTTAATTGTAAGTCTGTTTTCTTACTTAAAACATTTTGTGTAGTGCACAGCTAATCTATGTATGTATAACTATCCTTGACAACAGCAGGTCCACCTTGTAAATGAGCTTGCTCAACGGTGATCGCCTGGATAAATAAGGATTTGATTGATTGATTGATTGATTGATTGATTGAGTCATTGGTTGACATTGCTCTGTATAGGTAGACCATTTCTGTGACCACCCGTCTGGATTAAGACACTGTTGTTCCCGATGTGTGTTCCAGTTTCTATGTATCTATACATATATTTGACCTTGTGCATGCATGCGTAAGTACAATATCTTCATTGGCATGTATAAATGTATATACATACACACACGTCCATGTGTATATCCGCAGATGTACATACGTGGTGTCCACAGCAGTAAGCAGCACTGTGTCATGACATGGAAGTACAGTCTCAGTGACCCCATACGGTGTTGTCAGTGAGTAACAGTGTCACTGATGGTTGTTTTTTTAGGGGGGTCTGGGACAGTCTTAATGTCAACAGGATTGGGCCTTTGACATTTGTTCTCCAGACATGCGCATGGATGAAGATGAAGCATATGGTGGCCAACAATGACGTAATGAGGTGGGGGTTCAAAGAGAATGAAGTTTACAATATTGTTGTATGTGCTCACAAGTGACATAGTGCAAGCCCTGGAGTTCATGATCTGCGTACATCAGGGATGTCTCATCGGCACGATACACCTTAATACAAGTAGCATAGACTTGGTGTAACTTTTCCAGTACTCTGTCTAGGTGTTCAGAAATCACATAGTGATGTTATCTGTTCTCATTGCAGACTGTTGTTCGTGGCACTGCAGTTCAATGAAAATGCAGGAAGAGCACAGCGGAGCACTAAAAGTGGTGACAGACAATGGAGTGTGTCCTCCCCTAAATCACGTGGCGGTGGAGCAGTGGTAAAAGCAATTAAAGTTGTAGTAAGTTGTCATTCCTTTTATTTTCCAGTGTGGTACTGTAAAATTCAATACTTTTCATGTTCTTTCTACATGTGCCCATCAAAGTCATGTGTCCAGAATGAGGCACACACCTGTAATACAAGGTGCCATACTGATGGTGCAGCACGATGGGGTTTGCCATTCTTCAGAGAAAGGCAGGAAGCCATAAGGTGTACCTCTTTGGGAAAGAGCTGACCCAGTGAGGCATGTGCCCCTCTACAATCATTATGCATGTACAGGACTTGCAGAGGAGCCTTCATGCATGTAACTGTGGTTCCCCACAGCCACACATGCATTCATGGTCTGCGACCAACCACTAATGGTATGTATCCTACCTGCACATACAACATTCATTAACCAAAACACTGGCCATGGTCACTGCACAGAAAATAACACCACCACCCTGTTTCAACAGCACATTATTCACTTGACCATTCCTAGTGGTGGGGGTGGTTTGTTGGCTCCAACATGCTGACACACAAAGGTCTGTTGATCACAGCAGAGGAGTACTGTGTGGACGCTGACCCGTGACTACACATAATGTCTGAAGTTTCCCTGCTGAATGTCGTACTAGCATGTAGCCCACACAGCATTGTTCCCCGAGCTCAAATGCTGAGTCAAGGCTTTGTTGCAGGACTTTGAAGCTTGATGTCAGTGGTTCAAGGTATGAAATCTTTTGTGTGCATTAGGAGTGCTTAACCTTCCATCCAGTTGAGACGTACAATGTTATGTTGCACATACATGTAAAATGAGACATTATGGTGTGGATACAGCCCGTCAAGGGTGGTGTGTTATGGACATGGAGCATTCCATATGAACAGGAGTGGCAGGGCTGATGGTGACATAGAACATAGAAAAATAGAAACATAGAAATTGTCTGCAGATAAGGACCGCCAGCCCCATCCAGTCTGTCTACAAGCCCTACACTTGTTTGCGGCCTCTGACCCTACCTGGTCAATGGTTTTTCACCACTCCTCCCACTTCCAAGATTCCCTTATGCCTGTCACAGGCATGTTTAAATTCCTTCACTGTGCTCGCTCCCACCACCTCCTGTGGCAGACTGCTTCATGTGTCCACCACCCTCTCCATGAAGAAAACCTTCTTCACATTTCCCCTCAAACTGCCACCTTCCAATTTCATATCATGCCCTCTCATTCTTGTACTCCTCCTATTGCGGAAGATGTCTTCCCCCCTGCACCTTGTTTATGCTCTTAAGGTACTTGAATGTTTCTATCATGTCACCCCAATCCCTCATCTCCTCCAGCGAGTACATATTGAGGTCCTTTAATCTTTCTTCATATGTTTTCTGGTGCAAGCCCTGTACCATCTTTGTTGCTCTTCTCTGGACCGCCTCCCCTTGTCAATGTTCTTATGAAGATGTGGCCTCCAGAACCACACATAATACTATAGATGAGGCCTCACAAGTGTTTTATACAATGGCATGACTACCTTTCACCTTCTGCTAGTGATACCTCTGCCTATGTACCCCAGCATGCCGCTGTCCATCACTGCAGCCTTCATGCTTTGTTTAGACACCTTTAGGTCATCTGAAATGATAACCCCTAGGTCCCTTTCTTCCTTGGTGGTCATCAGTAACTCCCCCCCAACCTGTAACTCTCCCCAGGGTTCCCTCATTCCAGGTACATTATTTTGCCTTTTTTTTTTTTTGTCCTTTCTATTTTTCCTCCTTCTCCCCTCAGCTCCGGTCTCCTCAGGAGCACCTAGGAGTCATCCCACTGCAGTCCACTCCTACCTGGTCAGTCCTCCATTGCCCATGTAGCCTCGGTTTACCCCCTGGGTGGGGACAAGGTGGGCCTCACCACCCCGAATTCCTCTGGCAGTGTCAGTTGGGAGAGTGCCAGGAGGGCGGCCGCATATCGTGGGCAAGCTCCAATGCTTCATCTCCGCCGGAGTTGAAGGGCATTTTCCCCTGTTCTGGGGAGTGACTGGTGCTCTGACGTCAAGGCAATGCTACCGACGTCTGTCACTCCCCGCCTCTTCACTACGCTCAGCGCTTGCTGTGTCTCCGGCTTCCGCCAGAGATCAGCCGAGCACTGATCAGGGACCCCTGTCCCTCCCTGGGAGAGGAGAGCTGTCCTCAGGATGCTCAATCCTCTCCCTCTCCTGCCGACCCCCAGTAACCCAGGCTTGTTCCCAAACCCGGGTTGACGGCATGGTGTGAGGTGTGGCATCCATTGCCTCAACCCTCAATGCCACTGGGCTGGCATTATTTTGCCCTTTTTTTGAATTGATCCTCAGTTGATACACCACCAACCATTTTTCAAGCTTCCCCAGGTCCATCTTCATTTTCTCCACCCCATCAGATGTATCCACCCTGTTGCAGATCTTGGTGTCATCTGCAAACAGGCAGACCTTGCCCTTCAACCCTTCTGCAATGTCACTAATGGAGATGTTAAACAGGACTGGTCCAAGGACTGATCTTTGAGGTAGTTCGCTTGTCCCCCCCCCGTCTCCTTGGATTGGATCCCATTTAGCACCACCCTTTGTCTTCTGTCCGTTAGCCAGTTCCGAACCCAGTTTACCACCTTGTGCCCCTTGCCCAGGCTCCCCAACTTGTTAACCAGCCTTTTATTTGGGACAATGTCGAAGACCTTGCTGAAATCGAGGTTGGTGACATTGGCATGGGGTCATAATGTTGTAAGGCGTCATGCTACAGCAATATATTGCACTGCCAGTGGAGAGCAATATATTGCTAGTGACATAAGCCTTTGTTTTGCAAGGGGTTCTGCTCCCGACACCTTCTGTTATTACGGGGGTTGTATTCTCAACCCCCCCCAACTAAAATAACTAACTCGGGGGGGGGGGTTAACACTTAAATCTGCACAAAGTGTGAAAAATATAAACATTCAATGTGTCTGGGACTGGGACTCAAAACACGGTCCACAGACACACTGCCTCCCTTGCTGCCTGTGGCTCATCCCATCGAGCCACGGCAACTGCTCGCAGTCTCTTGTCCCAGCAAGATTCTTATCCTGTACTGGGAAAAGTGAGAGGGTGCACTACCGTGCATACATCCTTTTGCAGTTTTGCACCCTCTCGCTCTTCCCTATTGTGCTATTCCTGTTACGCGGTTATGTTGTGTGCTGTAAAGCATATGACATTTGACCCTGTAGGGGTGACATCCACCCCCCACTGATTTACTTCCTTCATCACCCAGTCAGAAAAATCTATCAGATTTGTCTGACATGACCTTCCTGCTGTGAATCCATGTTGTCTCGGATCCTGGGCACCAATGGATTTCAAAGCAAATGCCAGAATTGGTCTCCTTTACAGGAACAAATGGTGTATGCCTCCTGCAGCCCTCCGTCTAGCAGTTACCTCCTCTGTCCTTTCCCTATTGGATTACGGGATCATCCTCTATGGCGCAGCTGACAATACTGCACTTCGCAGAATTAAGGTCACCCTGAATAGGGCCTGTCATCTTGCCACAGGGTGATAGGATGACTCACACCTGTAACCTTTATTGGCTCTCCAACTGGCTCCACTTTGAGGGCCGGCTGAAATACCACACCTGCCTCCTTGCCAGGAAGATTGTCAATGGTCAATCCCCCACTGGGCTTCTTAACCTCATTCAACATGCACCACCTCAAGGAATACTAGAGGCTCAGCCAAAGCCACATTGCTTGTGCCGTTCTGCAGAATGTCCTTATGGCAACGTGCCTTCCACTATAGGGCTCCACTCTGTCTAAATGATCTGCCCCTGATACCTCATCTGTCCAGAACCTTGGTCATTTCAAACTCGAACTCAGAGAGCAACTGCTCACTGCCAGTACCCATGATGCCCCTGAGTTGTCCACTCGCATAGTCACCCCTCTTTTACTGGTGTGCCAAGCCAAACCTCTGTGCCTTCTGCCCCCTTCCTCCTCTCCCTCTACGCTGATTGATTCTTCTGATGTATTGTGCCTTTATCTTAAGTATCTGTTTTATTGGCTTAGGAAACCTCGTATCATCCTTGAAATCTGAATGTAAGCAATAGCTTAATCTGCTTGAAACATGTGTACCAAGCTTGAATCTGGGTTGTTTTACCCTCCACATTCAGATGAAATACCTTTCATTGTATTGTCCAATTCTCTTGTTTTGTATTTCAACGTCGTGGAGCCTTTGCAGAGGAGCCTCTGACTCAAAGGTTTGTAGTTCTGATCTCTCAATAAATAAATAAATAAATATGTGCCACTATCCTTTCTTTAAGCAGTGCCTCCATGATCGTACCCACTACTGAGGTGAGGTTGACTGGCCTATAGTTCTCTGCTTCATCCCTACTACCACTTCTGTGTTGAGGGACTTCATGTACACTCTTCCAGTCCTCTGGAACCACTCCTGTGTTTAGTGACTTGGTAAACATGGCAGCCAGATGTGCTGCCAGCTCTCTTCGCAGCTCCCTTAATATCCTCAGGTGAATGCCATCTGGCTCCATTGCTTTGTCCACCTTCAATTTTGCGAGCTCCTCCAGGACTCTCTTCACTGTGAATGGACTTGTGTTTACCCCCCCTCCATGTGTTTGCTACCCAGCTGTGATCCCTGGCCTTCCCTCTCTTCAGTGAATACTGAACAGAAGATTTTGTTCAGTATTTCTGCCTTTTCCAAGTCTCCCCTCCTTGCACTCCCCTGTATCCTCTTTGAGCCTTACAACCTCCCCCCCGATTTTCCTTCTTTCACTGATGTACCTATAGAATGTCTTGTCCCCTTTCTTCATGTCTGTACTAATCTTTCCTTGGTCTGTGCCTTTGCTCTCCTTACAGCGTTCGCTGCTTCTCTTAGATTTCTTACGTACACCTCCCTGTCTTCCTCTCTTTGAGTCTGCTTATGTTTCCTGAAACCTGCCCTTTTGGCCCTTACCTTGTCTGCCACCTCTCTTGAGAACCACAGTGGCTTCCTCCTTCTCTTGCCTTTGTTCTCCATCTTGATGCATTGGTTTGTCACCTCCTCTATGACTTCCTTCAGGTGTTCCCACTGCTCTTCAATCCCCCCTCCTATCTCCCTCCTCGTCATTGCCTCTGTGATACACCTCTCCATTTTAGCAAAATCTGCCCTACTAAAATCTAGGACATTTGCCTTTGTGTGACTAGAGTGTGTCTCTGTCCTCATGCTAAACCACACTAAGTGGTGGTTGTTGGATCCCAGTTGACCTTCCACCTCGTCGTCTGTGATTCTGTTCCCATTGGTCAGTTCTAAGTCCAGAATCACCCTGACTCTCATGGGGTCAATCACTAGCTATCTGAGGCCTGCCCATTGTAGGGAATCCAGGAATTGCGTCCTTTTGAATGTCTCCCTTTGTCATCTGACACCTATTTTAGGTATTGTGTTTTAGGCATACTTAAGAGGTGTAAAAGAAAGGGGAGATCTGGGCCTGGTAGGGGACAGCAAAGGGGAGGGCGGATTAGAGTCATGGCGTCCAGGAGATGTCCTGGGGTGAAATGGAGTCAGGAAAGAGGTTTTCCTTGTCTTGTCTCCATACTCAATAATAAATAATAATAATAATAAACTTTATTTATGTGCGCCTTTCTCAAAACCAAGGCGCGTTACAATAAAATACAGAATAGAAACATACTAAAACATATTTAAAAAAAAACCTCAGTTGACTACAAACAATTAATCAGCCTCCAAGTTATCTGCAAATGCCTTACTCCATAAAAAAAACTTTAAGCCCCTTTTGAAACCCTCCACCGTCATGCACTCTCTAATCCAGCGTGGTAGAAATTCAGAGGAGTCGGTAGCCACCGAACATAAAAGCACGAGCGCCGGAAGATTTTAAAATTACCCTCGGGACCTCTAGCAACCCCTCGTTGGCCAAGCGGAGTGGTCGGATCGGTAGGTAAGGCACCAGAAGCTCTTTCAGATAATCAGGGCCCAAACTGTTAGGGCTTTGTAAGTCAGAAGTCCGACTTTGAAGGTGATCCGCCACTGAATCGGCAGCCAGTGCAGATCCCGGAGCACCAGAGTAATATGGGAGGAACGGGAAGTCCCCATTAGCAACCGGGCTGCTGAGTTCTGCACTAGCTGCAAGCGGCGGATATCAACCCCAGGCAGCCCAAAGTAGAGGGAGTTGCAGTAGTCCAGACGTGAGGTCACAAAGGCGTGGATCAGGATGGGTAGGTCGCTGGATGGAACAAGGTGCTTGATCCTGGCGATGTTCCTAAGATAGTAAAAGGATACCTTAACAACCGCTGACACTTGCGCACGCAATGTCAGCTGATCATCAAGGATCACCCCCAGGTCTCGCACCCATTCAGAGGTCGGGAGCTCCGCATCCCCCAGGAATAAACCAGAGGTTTGAGGTGCCCCCAACCTCTCAATCCGGCGGCCATGATCCACAACCAGCACCTCCGTCTTCCCTGAGTTCAACTTCAACCAACTGGACCTCATCCAATCCTGGATCTCACTGAGACAGTTATTAAACACTGAGAGTGCTCTATTCTGGTCAGGCACAAAGGACAGATAGAGCTGGGTATCATCGGCATAACAATGAAACTCCAGCCCATATCATCTTACAATGTCTCTGAGGGGAAGCATGTACACCGCAAACAACATGGGGGACAGCACAGAGCCCTGGGGCACCCCACAGGTCAGAGCGGTGGGCTCAGAGGAAAAAATCCCCGATACCACCCTCTGAGTTCTACCTGTGAGGAAAGAAGTAAACCAGCGGTGTACCAGGCCCGAAAGCCCACAGATACATCTCAGGCGCTCAAGCAACACCCCATGGTCTACGGTGTCAAATGCTGCTGACAGATCCAGCAGGACCAAAATGGACCGTTTTTTCTGGTCTCTCGCCATCAGGAGATCATTGAGGACCCAAACCAGCACAGTCTCAGTGCTGTGCCTCTTTTGAAAACCTGATTGAAGAGGGTCGTAGATGTTATGGATGGTAGGATGGTTGTCCAACTGGGCTGCCACCACTTTCTCGATTACCTTCCCGACAAAGGGGAGGTTCGAGATGGGTCTGTAGTTTGCCAGGGAGTCAGGGTCCAAGGATGCCTTTTTCAACACTGGTGTCACCACCGCCTCCTTCAGGGAGCGGGGATATTCACCAGTGTCTAGGGAACACCAGACTATCCTGGCTAGAACCGGGAAGATAACTTCTCCACAGCCCATAATCAGACCTGTGGGACCTGGGTCTAAACTACAGCTGGTGGTACGCATACCCTGGACAATCCTCATAACATCCTCAATTTCTGGCCTTATGAAGGAACTCCAGGTGAACAGTGTGCTTGTGATCATAGGCTGGACCACCACAACTCCCATGGAGGAGTTGGGGAAATCTCGGCCCTGATGTCGGCCACCTTATCTGCAAAGAATCGAGCAAGTTCCACACACTGCAACTGTGAAAAAGCACGACAAACCTGCAGACAGGCTGGGTTGCACAGCCTGTCTATGGTTCGAAAGAGCTGGGCCGGTCGATTCTGAGCAGCAGCAATTTCTCTGGACAGGAACACTGCCTTCTTATGAGTAATTGCAGACTGATAGAGTTTATAATGCTCTAGGAGTCTAAGATGGTCGGCATCTAAGCCGGACTTCCGCCAACATCTCTCCAACCTGCGACCTAATCTCTGCAACTCCCTCAGATCCTGATCAAACCAGGGGGATCGGGGGCGACGGGAGAGAGGCCGCACATGGGTGGGAGCAATTAAATCCAAAGTGGAGGTGACAGCCTTATTATAGGCTTGCTCCATCGCTTCAGGATTAAAGCTCAACCCAGGAAATTCTGATAGGTCAAGAACTGCAGTTAGACCAGTGGGAGTAACATCCCGTAAAGGGCGGTACTTGACCATCTCCACTGGGGTAGGTATGGGGGGGTGCAAAAATTGAACCTCACAGTGTGGTGGTCAGACCATCCGACTGGTTCCACCCCCACATCAGAGGCCTCCAACCCTAGCAGGAAGACCAGATCAAGAGAATGGCCATGTTTATGAGTAGCAGAGGTAACCACCTGTGAGAGGCCCAATGAACACATCACTTGGAGGAAGTGCTGACCAAATTGCGAGAGTTTGTCGTCGATCTAGGCATTAAAATCACCCAGCACCATCAACCTGGGTGACTCAAATACCAGGTCAACGACGAAATCCGCCACTTCCTTTAGAAATAGTTTCTCGTCACCGGGTGGACGATAGACAAGCGCCATTCTATAGCCCCCACCTGCCACCACGACACATTCGAAGGATCTGGTCTCCTCCACTGGAATACTAGTGAGGTCCAATTCGGTCTTGAAACAGACCGCAACCCCCCCCACTCTGCGATCCAATCTCGGCGTGAATCACCGAATACCCAGCTGGAATTGCCGCCTCCAAAACTGGGGCAGCATTACTATCCAGCCAGGTTTTGGTGATGCAGACCAGGTCCGCCGTGCCTACCAAGTCTGCTATAATAGCAGTCTTGTTCACAACGGACCTGGCATTGCACAACACCGCCCGAGTTGGATAGGACTCCCGGGAAGCCCGGACTACCTGCCCATCATTTAAAGAAGTGATGGTGCCCTTGGGTATGGGGACCAAACATGAAGGACCACGTTCAGCACTCCATTTCGCCCCAGGGCGTCTTCTGGACTTAACCACACAAACATGAGCACGCCCCTTCCCCATCCCCCGCTCTTCATGCCCCCAGCCCCTCCGAACCCCACCAAGCGCAAGGGCTCAGACATTAGCGGGCAGGTGCCGAGGCCTTCCCTGATGGCTCATCCTACCTTGGTGGTAGTATGTAATGCCAGAGCTATTAAAAACAAGACACCTATTATAACTGATCTTGTTGGAACAACTGACCTGTCTTGCATCACCGAGACCTGGCTAGATGAAAATGCAGGTCCTGTATTAGCTTCAGCAGCTCCAGCCGGGTTCTCGGTGATACACCGTCCAAGGTTGGATTGTAGGGGCGGGGGTGTGGCCATTATGTTTAAAACTGAGCTGGGTCTTGTGGATGTGCCATTGGTAAGTACCACATCCTTTGAATATATCCTGGGAGAGGGTGTAGGCTGCAGGATTCTCCTAATCTACCGTCCACCAAGAGATGGAGGACAGTTCCTGCAGGAGATAGCAGACTTCATCGTCAACATGGTATTGAGGTCCCCCAGATGGATAGTTCTGGGGGACTTCAATGCCTTGGTCAATGATGAACTCTCGCATTTTGGTCAAAACCTCCTCCAGCTGATGATGATGCTGGGCCTTACACAGGTAGTTACCTCCTCGACCCATGTAGGGGGTCTGATCTTCCTTTTGGGTATGGAGATAGCTGATCTGGGGGTGGAACCAGTCAGCTGGTCTGGCCATCACACCATAAGTTTCAGCTTCAGGGCCCCCCCAATAGGTCTGCCCCTACAGAGATGGTTCAGTATCACCCTTTATAAGTTAACCCGGTGATCTACATTGGTGGTGCTGGACCCTTCGGGCTTGCCAGGTGAATGCATGAGTCCAGATGATCTTGTATTAGCCTATTATAAGGCTGTGGGAGATGTTCTGGACAAGATTGCTCCTGTTTGTGTTTGACCTCTCACCCTTTGCCCAAGGAGCCCTTGGTATGATGGATCTTTGAAGGAGTTGAGGAGAGTTGGTCGAAGGATGGAGAGCCCCTGGCGGAAGTCCAGCCATGATGCTGACAGGCTTAGGTTGATGGCACATTATGATAGCAATCAGAAATCACCCATAAGAAGGCAGAATTCCTGCCCAGGGAGATTTCTGCTGTGCGAAATCGACCAGCTCAGCTATTTCGGACTGTTGAGAGATTGTGCAATCCAATCCATCTCCAGCCCAGACAAGCTTTTTTGCAGCTAAGATGTGAGGAGTTTGCTTGATTTTTCACAGATGAGGTTGTCAGCATCAGGTCTGGCATCGGTACGGCCTTTCTTACAAGGAATTGAAGTGATCGACAGGAGGTGGCAAGCATTGGCTATGTCTGGTCAGACTTTTGCCTGCCAGAATTCATGGACATGCTAAAGACCATCCAAACATTGTGCCCAACCAGTTGTAGTTTGGATCCGGGCCCTACACCCCTTTTAGTGGGATATGTGGATGTTATTTGCCCAATCCTTGCTGAAATTGTCTGGAAGTCCTTGGAGAGTGGGGTCTTTTCTGACACCCTCAAGGAGGCAGTCGTTTGACCACTCCTTAAGAAATCCTCCTTGGATCCAGACTGTCTAGCTAACTACCAGCCTATCTCTAACCTGCCATTTGTTGGTAAGGTTATTGAAAAGGTGGTTGCGCTGCAATTGGATGATCATCTTACAACACACAATGTCTATGATTCTCTCCAGTCTGGTTTCAGGAAGAAGCATAACACGGAGGCTGCTCTTGTCGGGGTATTGAATGACCTCCTAATGGCTAGAGATCAAAAGGCTTGCACCATTCTGGTCCTTCTTTATCTCTCTGCTGTATTTGACACTGTAGACCATGGTGTGCCACTGGAGCACTTACAGCTTTTTTGCTGGCTGTCCGGTACAGTCCTTAAATGGTTTCATTCATTCCTCATGGGCAGGTCTCAGAGAGTTACCACCAGAATTTAATCCTCTGGTTCTCACTCCCTGCTCTGTGGGGTGCTGCAGGGCTCCGTTTTGGCCCCCATGTTGTTTGCAGTGTACATGCTGCCATTGGGAGATGATATCAGGCGATACAGTCTGAGGTTTCAGTGCTATGCAGACGATACTCAGTTGTATATGTCCTTTCTGCCTGGACAGAATGATGCACTTCCCGTGCTAAATAGTTGCCTTGCTGAAATCAGAACTTGGATGAGCTCCAGCTGGTTGAGACTGAATCCAGATAAGACTGAGGTGCTGGTAGTGGACCCAGGTCATCCAGGGGTGGGTTTGGGGCTGGACAACCATCAGATTTGTTGATTGGTGGTATACAGCTCACTACCTCAGACCACGTGCGAAACCTGGGTGTTATTTTTGATGATGGTTTGACTCTAAAGCCTCAGGTTTCAGCAGTCATTAAATCATCTTTTTATCATCTTAGGAATATCGCCTGGATGAAACACCTGGTTCCTCCAGATGATCTTCTAACATTGGTCCATGCATTTGTCACCACCCGTCTTGATTACTGCAATTCCCTCTACCTTGGGCTACCAGGAGTTGATATCTGCCACTTGCAGCTGGTGTAGGACATGGCAGCCAGGCTTCTGACTGGGACTTCTAGGACCAGTCATATTACACCTGTGCTCCGTGAACTGCACTTGGCTGCCTGTTCAGTGGCAGATCACCTTTAAGGTTGGTTTGCTAGCCTTTAAAGCCCTACATGATCAGGGACCCGGCTACCTGCAAGATCTCCTTGTACCCTACTATCCCCTCCGCCCTCTCCATTCCACCAATGAGGGATTGCTGGAGATTCCCAGGGTATGACTGAAGACATCTGGTTCTTGAGCTTTCTCTTTTTTGGCTCTGACCCTGTGGAACTCTTTATCTCATCGGTTGAGAGAATGCCTGACAGTTGACAGGTTTACAGTTGAGTTAAAAACGTATTTGTTGATTTAGCCTTCCCAAAATATTGATAATTTGTTTTATTGTTTTTAATCTTATGTACATTCTTGCACTTGGTTTTATGTACAGTGCCTTGGTTTGGAAAGGCGCTATAAAAATAAAGTTTGAATTGAATTGAATCTCTTGGCTCCTGGTTGAAGCAGCTGTTGGGATGGTCCAATCCATGTCTGGGATGTTGAAATCCCCCAGCAATAAAACTTCACCTTTTGTCACCATCTCGTGAATTTGATCCACTAGGTCCCTATCCACCTCCCCCTGTGCTGGAGGCACTGACAACACATGTCAAGTATCAAATAAGTTGCACTAGTGATGATAGCCTGCTGTGAGAATTGCACGACAGGTGAGCAGACACTGTAAAGCAGTACTTTGCCATTTCAGATGTGGATTATTCATGATGTCCTGCGGTTTCACAATCAATACATGAAGTCCATTTGCGCATTTCTTGTGTAGTGTTGCACAAGGCATGTGTTATTGTCATGCATGTCAACACTGAAATGATCATATATATGTAACTTTCAGGGAGACACAGTGCATTGATAACCACATGTTTGTGTTCCTCATGCTTCCACAGCATCCAACATATGGCAGTGCCAAGCATATTTCCAACACGTGGACTGTCCCACAGCCAATTGCCAGTTGTTACCAGAAGCATAGATACATATGAATATATGAAGAAACCAACAGAAGAAGGCCATTTGGTCTATCAAGTCTGCTCATATTTCAGGGTCCACAGCTTGAGATAATGTCCCTGCTTTCCCTCCCTACTCCTCCCATCCTCCCTACCCATGATCTTTACTTTCCCCTATGCCTATCCCAGCCTTTCTCAAAGCTGCTCACTGTCTTCAATGAGATGACCTCTTCCAGCAGTGCATTCCAAGTGTCCACCACCCTCTCTGTGAAGAATTGCTTCCTGACCTCCTTCTTAAACTTCCTACCCTCCAGCTTAAGACTGCGCCCCCTCATGTTATGGTTGTCACTCAGCTTAAAGAGACTCTCCTTAGCAACGTTATTTATCACTTTCAAGTACTTGAAGGTCCCAATCACATCCCCTCTCTCTCTCTGTGCTGTCTTCCAGGGAGTACATGTTTGGTGCCCTCAACCTATCCTCGTATGCCTTACCCTGCTGACTGGCTATCATCTCTGTAGCCCTCCTCTGGACCCTTTCCAGCAGGTTAATGTCCTTTGTGAGGTGTGGGTACCAGTACTGTACTCCATACTCTAGATGTGTCCTTACCAGTGACCTGTACAAGGGCAGTATAATCTCCTCTCTCCTACTACTGATCCCCCTAGATGTGCATCCCAGCATCTTGTTTCCCTTTGCTGCTGGTTTCTTGTACTGCACGTAGTGTTTCAGGTCACTAGTGATCATCACTCCCAGGTCCTTCTCCTCCTCCTCCTCTGGTAAAGATAATCGGACTCCACCCAGGTAGTACTCTGTCCTGGGATTCTTGGCTCCAGTATGCATAACTTTGTATTTCTTGGCATTGATGCCAGGTTGCCAGATCCTGGGCCACCTCCCCAGTTTTTCCAGATCTTCCTGTAGATCCTGTATCCCTTCAGCTGTGCCCACTGTCCTGCAGAGCTTGGTGAATGATGGACACAGAACTCCAAGCTGCTTTTATCTGAGAGCAAATGTGCACACCTTCCAAACAAATCCAAATATCTTTAAAATTATTCAAGGTACATAAAAAAAACCAAAAAACAGTGTGATAGTTGTTCAGGACGAAAAGACCTTTCACATGAGGGTAGTCACTAATCTGAATTCTTTATATTTTGTGAATATGGTCTTCCAAACAACCTCTTTTTCTTCTCTCTGAGTGAACACAGTTGGAGTCATGACAAACAAATGTAAATATATCTGAAAGTCTACAAGTTACCAATATACAACCAACATGAAAGTTGTTAAGGACAAAATGACCTTTCACATGAGGGTAGTCACTAATCTGAATTCATTAGATTGTTTTTCAATATAGCCATCCAAAAAGTGAACATTGTGAAGAAAAATGAAAAGTCAGGTAATCAGATGGCCATAGTTTAAAAATATAACTAGTACAGCTTAATGAATAGGCTCATTTGAAAGGTATTTTTGTCCTGAACAACTTTCATACTGTTTTTTTATCTGTAACATGTATACATTTAGAGATATTTACATTTGTTTGGCATAACTCCTATTGCATTTCTAAACAGCCTCAGTTTTGCAAATTACTACGCCACTTAAGTGAAATTCTAAACCAGACAACCTTGTTCATCTCTTGTCATGCCTAATTTAAAGTGGACATGAATTGATTACTTATGTGCAGCTGTTTGAAATGTCTCTGTTTTCATAAATTATATTTATACCTCTAAAAGATCCAGATTTAACTGTGCCTGAATAAAAGCTCAAGCTGTCAGTTGTGTTTTGTATTGTTTTCTTTGTATGGACAGCATTCTGTGCAGTTTCTTTCATGGAACCAAGAATTTGGGGTTTTAACTATATCACTTCATGGTTTCAGAACCGTGGGCACTGTACTGATAAGTTCATGCTAACATTTCTGAAACCATGAAACCACAGAAAAACTTGTTGCCGTATTGGTCCTTGTAACACAAGATCCACATAAGCAGTTGATTTGATACATTTTATTGGACTGAGTTGTTACAAAAGAACTCAAGTGCTTTTAGCTTTTGGATTATGCAGAATCCTTCATCAGAAAACACTGGCAGTTGTTTTAGAAGAACATAATTTCTCAAAACCCAGATCATACAAAAAAAAAACAGATAAAAAGTTAAGGACCCCATTGGTTAAAACTGAATTAAAAAAAAAAAAAACATACCCATATAAAGACAGCAAAAGTTCCATCAAAAGAAAGCTATCCCAAGGTCAAATGTCACTGACTTGAAAGTTCACTCACTAAGAAAAGCTATAAACCAACTGAAGCTTCACTTTAAAACCATCTGTGTGTGTCTGTGCTAGCATTAATAAATGACAATGATTAAGGACAAAATAAATTTAAGGAGCAGCTGACACCTTCAGTAGAACTTTAACAAAACATAATATTTAGATAAAGTTCAGCTTGTATTTCACATTAGTTCTTTTTATTTTTTGTTTTGTTTTTCCAATTGTTTAACCAGGTGAGACACATTAAGCTGAAAGCTTGTTTACAGGTGCAACCTGGGAGCACAGAGAAGTTAAGTGACTTGCTCAGGGTCACACAGTATGCAAGTGGGAGCTGTGGGATTCAAACTCAGCTCTCCAGATTTGCAGCTCAGAGCCTTAAACCACAGCACTATACTACCTCCCTAGTTCTTTATTCCTCCACGCTATTATTTATTATTGAGGTCATTTGCATAAAAACAGGACTTTTGCTCCTGAAGAGTTCTTCTATTTCCGTTGCTATCTCCCTACCTGCGGTCATAATGCACTGCTTGTGACATCACAGTTACTCTTATGGCAGCAGATTGTGATGTCACAACAGAGCATTATGACTTGTAGTAGGGAGTAAACTAAGTACGGAGTAAGCTATAGAGGCAGATTAACTTTAAAGTAACTGTCATGGATAAAGATCATGTATTCACATACATTTCCCCAGTAATAAATAATGGGGAGGAGAAATCTAGAATATATATGGAATACAAACAGACTTTTACCTAATTATTATGTTTTTCAAAGTTTTCTTTGAGGCATAAGTAGCTCTTTAAACAACACATAGCAAATAATGTTAAAAGTCTTATAAATATGAAAATATCTATGTATTAAGTAAAAAATAGGTTAGAAGACCACCTGCCCTTGTGTAAATTAAGAATTTGCCAGCTGTTTCACACAGTGGTGTCAGTCAAATGTTACACAGTGTACTGTTCAGATATATTTTTCTTAAACTCCGTGTACAATAAGTCCATATTACTCATGACTAGTCAGACTTATACTGTGTTAAACATGTCATATCTGCAATTCTGTAACAAGTGACTAGTGTGTATGTGTACATTCAAAACCCAAACCTAATACAGACCCCCTTGTAATTGAGATAATGTTATCCTAATATGCCATGTATCAACATGTGTCCATATGTACCTAATCTGCCGTTGTATTAAATAACAGTTCTATAAATCTAAAACCAAAACAAAACACAACTGACAGCTTCATCTTTTATTCAGGCAAAGTTAAGTAGGGATCCTTTAGAGGTATGAATATAATTTATGAAAATAGAGACTTTGTAAACACCTACACATAAGTAATCAACTCTTGTCCCCTTTAACTCATTCAGATCCATTGTGTGTTTAGAATGTTGGAGACAGAACTCCAAACTGATTTTCTTTGAGAATCTTCCTAAGACACTGTGCAGAATTCTTAGCAAATGTGCACACATTCCAAACAAATCTAAATATCTTTAAAACTATTTCATGTGCACAGAAACAACCAGTCTGAAAGTTGTTCAGGACAAAAAGACCTTTCAAATTAGGGTAGTCACTAATCTGAATTCCTTATATTTTGTAAAATATGATCATGCTGGAAGGTGTGAGGTTTAGGAGGGAGGTCAGGAAGCACTTCTTCACAGAGAGGGTGGTGGACACTTGGAGGTCATCTCATTGAAGACAGTGGGCAGTTTTAAGAGAGGCTGAGATAGGCATGGGAAAGATAAGGATCATGGGTAGGGACGATGGGAGGAGTGGGGGCAGAGACATTAGCTCAAGCTGTGGACCCTTCAATATGAGCAGACTTGATAGATCAAATGGCTTTCTTCTGCTGGCTTCTTCATATGTCATCTCATTACCTGTATTTCCATTTTTGTTTTTTTACAAAATTCACATTTCTGATGGCTATTTAAAAAAAAAAACTATAAAGAATTTAGATTAGTGACTACCATCATTTGAAAGGCCTTTTTGTCCTGAACACAAAATTTTAAGATAATGCACTTTGAGCACAGAAATCCAGGGGCAGAGTACAACATGGGTGGAGTGGTAGTGACAACATTAAGAAAGCACACATTTGAAAAAAACAAAAAAAAATGAACATATGGTTGATTACTGTTTAACAATATTATGCATCTATGGCTGTCACTGTACATCTGATGCAAACCCATAATCATGTTACTCACTTGAAACGAAAGGGGGGAGGCCATAACTGACTCCTTGTTTTTGTGTTAAAAGGGTCAGTTTTTTTAAAGCAAAAACAAGGAAAAGGGGTAATTTCTTAAATGTGCAGATAAGCATGGGGACCACTTTTTTTCAGAGCATGCCACCACCGGCAGCTACCACTTGAAGACTAGTACTACCCCAACCTAATACAATCTGGGGAAAACAAGAAGTAGTCTACCAGCACTGAGGTCAATATGGTTAAGGCACATTTACCAGAAATTACTGCTTAGAAAAGGATGAGAAAGTGACTGTTTATGACGAGCAAATCCCAGACCAGATCTTTAGTTTGTTAATAGTCTCCTCCTGAGTCTGATTTTTATGGCTGTGTGGGCCAAGCTCTATAGATGTTATACCATCATCAGATTTGTATAAGAGCACTGTGGAAGCATGTAACAAGACCACTGTCTGATGTTCTGCCACAGTGCTTCAGCATAGTTTCCAGTGTTTTTGTTTATGCAACCCTTCCACTCTGCAGGCCACATAAACATTCCCACTTTCTAGCGCACTACTTTTCCTTTCCATAACTGCAGAAGTGACAGCTGTTGTGTGCAACATAGTGGTGCTGACTTAAAGTGTGCATGCACGAGTATCGTGCATACGTATGTAACCCCCACACCACCTTTGGCTAGCTGGCACCCCCTTAAAAGAACTACTGCCAACTACATGGCATACAATTTTCTTTTGGCAGAATTACACTCATGTTACCACCCCTAGTGTTGGAGTGTATACCAGGCTCATTATCTAGATGATTGGGGCTGGGGGTACATACTAAAATGAACCTTTTTATTTACAACCAGGTCCAAGGGAGAAGATGCTAAGCATATGCTAGACCTAACTGCTGAGGGGCCCCAATAACGTTCACACTAGAAGCAACAAGCAGAATGTCCAAAGCAGTAACTGGGATTTTGCAGTATAGCTTTATTTACAAATGTTACTTAAAGCAGGGGTGGTCCCCCAAAGGTGTGTCATTGCAATAGAGGCACACTCTCTCTTGCAGGACAGTTTGTTAGGCAATACTGTTTTCCACAAAAATATCTCTTATCTCTCTTCCAAAGTACATAGATACATAGATACATAGACAGTGTCGGCAGATAAGGGCCTATGGCCCACCTAGTCTGCCCATTTGAGCGTGTAAGTTCAGTTTGTTTTCCTAGAAGTCTGTTTCCCCTTACCCCTGCCCTCTAGAATTCCTTTATGTCTATCCCATGCATTCTTAAATCCTTGATTGTTTCAGCCCCACCACTTCCTCTGGCAGGGTGTTCCACTTGTCCACCACTCGCTCTGTGAAGAAATTCTTTCTCATGTTTCCTCTGAATCGTCCTCCCTCCAACTTCATCCCATGCCTCTAGTCCTGAAACATCTTTTTCGCTTAAAAATAGTGTTTTCCTGCACCCTGTTCCTCCCTGTAAGATACTTGTATGTCTCTATCATATCCCCTCTCTCCCTCCTCTCCTCCAGGGAGTACATGTTCAGTTCCTTCAACCTGTCTTCATAGGACTTGTGATGCAACTCATGCACCATCTTTGTTGCCCTCCTCTGAACCTTCTCTACCCTGTCTATGTCCTTACGTAGGTATGGTCTCCAGAACTGTACACTGTACTCCAGGTGGGGCCTCACTAGTGTCTTGTATAGCGGAATTATGACCTCCTTTTCCTGCTGGTGATGCCCCTGCCTATACATCCCAGCATCCTATTTGCTTTACCTGATGCCTTGTCACACTGTTTCCCTACCTTGAGGTCATCAGAGATGACAACCCCAAGATCCCTTTCCTGCTTGGTGCATGCTATATCCTCACCCCCCAACTGATATATTGTGCCAGGGTTTTTGTGCCCCATATGCATTATCTTGCACTTCTTTGCATTGAATTTCAACTGCCAAACCTTGACCATTCTTCAAGTTTCTGCAGGTCCCTTCTCATTCTGTCTACACCCTCTGGTGTGTCTACTCTGTTACAGAGCTTTGTGTCATCGGCAAACAGTGAAATTCTGCCTTCTAGATCCTGTGCAATGTCACTGATGAAGATGTTGAATAGGACCGGTCCCAACACTGATCCCTGTGGTACCCCACTGGTTACTCTTCCCTCTGTGGAGTGACAGCCATTTACCACCACCCTCTGTGTCCTGCCACCCAGCCAGTTACCTACCCACCACACTACTGTCCTGCCCACACCCATATTCCCCAGTTTGTGTAATAGTCTTCTATGTGGCACAGTGTCAAAGGCCTTGCTGAAGTCCAGATAGGCCATGTCCACTGCCCTCCCCTGATCCACCTCCCTAGTCACCCAGTCAAAAATTCAATGAGGTTGGTCTGACATGACCTCCCCTGGTGAAACCATGCTGCCTTGGGTCCTGTAGTCCATTGATAACCAGATGTTCCACCAATCTCTCCTTCAGTAGTGCTTCCATGATCTTTCCCACTACCGAGGTGAGGCTGACTGGTCTGTAGTTCCCTGCTTCCTCTTTGTTCCCACTTTTGTATAAGGGGACTACATCTGCTGTCCTCCAGTCTTTGGGCACCTCCCCTGTTTCCAGTGATTGGCTGAACAGAATAGCCAGAGGTTCAGCCACCACCTCTCTAAAGTGCGTATCTGTGGGAGGTACACATACTTTAAAACCCTCCTGGTGCATGGTCTTTGCCCAGGGAACAGTGGTACCCATCTACAAACCACTTAGCCCGGCCTGAAACTCCATATGGCATTCCTCCCACCCTTTGCTCCAAACAGCCTCTGCCATTCCTTCAGGGTTACACCAAATGAATCTCCAATCCCCAATGAATTGCTAAAGACTCCCGACTTTAAATTCAGCACAGTTGTGGTGAAAGGGGTCCTGACTGGTGTGATCTAGCCTTATCTAGGGCACACATACCTCAGGCAACTCCCTCAGAGAACAGTCTCAAATTCTGTACTCACAGATTAGTTGTTCCTTCCTCCCAGTCAAGG
Organism: Neoceratodus forsteri; assembly: GCA_016271365.2. Taxonomy (NCBI): domain Eukaryota; kingdom Metazoa; phylum Chordata; order Ceratodontiformes; family Ceratodontidae; genus Neoceratodus; species Neoceratodus forsteri. The sequence goes on along the minus strand of CM057453.1, from coordinate 772,116,770 downwards.
AAAGAACAAAAGGCACCTTTCTTTCTCTGGTAGCTGTCAGATTATACTCATTGTTCTTCCTTAAGGCAGTTGTGAACTTCAGGGGATTGACCCTTGGATCCACAAGAATTGTATTCCCTCTCACTCCCCCTGGAGTGAAACTAAAGGGTCCTGCAGGTGAACTAAATATTTTATGAAACTAGGGTGAGAAATATCAGGAATCCTTTTGACAGAGCCCCAATGGCAGCCCTCCTGCCACTGTGACTGCCACACTTGAACTTACTGATGAACATTCTAAGCTCCCCAAGAGCAGCTGACTCTAAAATGGTTATGCGTTGTGAGAGTTCTAAATGACATAATCATCATTTTCTCAGGCTAGCTGAGTAAACAATGATGTCATTATATAGAAAGCCCTAATGTGCTCCCCACCAGCTGCCTTTTCCTACCTGTCTAAGACTAGTACTAATGGGATTCTAGTAACCCAAGGGGACTGGATTGTTACATGTAGTTATGTCAGCACTACCATGTTGCACAAGGCTGACTCTGGGGCAAACTGCACAAGTGTGAGTAGCACATATGCGCAGTACTGTAATAACTGCAGTATTACGGCTGACTCCTGTGAAGCGAGAGCACTGCATATTCTTTTCACCACTCTTGCCACTCCTAAAAGCTCTCCACAGCCATATTGGCTCTGACCAGAGTTTAACTAGCTACTGTATTACCAAGGACCCTACTTGATGTGCAGCATAACCTTCATTTCTTTGAGTGCCACTGTTCCCTTATGTGGATGTGATGCATTGTACTTGCGTTAGTGTTTTCAAAGCACCACATCCATGGGGTGGCAGTGGGGCCCTCATAGCATAATCCCCTTTTTCTTGACAATCTTTCATGGTAGAAAAATTGTCCTCCTTGTGCCTTATTTATATCTGTTGGGTATTGGACTGCTCTTAGAATCTCCACCCTCGCCATCATTTCCTCCAGACTGTCATGTTATTGTCCTTGAGTCTCTCGTCATAGGCACTGTGATGCAGGTACTGCCATTTTTAGTTGCCCTCCTCTGCACAGTGTCCACTTTGTCCATGTCCTTCTGGGAACGTGGTGTCTGTACATGGACACATAGTACTCTACATAAGGTATGAACACTACTGTATACTGCATTAACACCCTAGCCCTGTCTCCCTCCCCCCAATCCACCCTTGCAGCCTGGTAGATCTCCCCACTGCCTTGACAAATTTTTTGCCAACTTCAGGTCAACAGATGTGCATTCCCCCATGTATGTGGCCTATTTGGTCAGTGACCATAACACTCCCCCATCTTGTACTGTGCTACAATGCTTCTGTGACCCAACTGCATGATTGCTCACTTCAGTGCATTGAGAATCATTTGATGCACTCTTGACCACTGCCCCAACTGTCTTAGTTCCATTTCTATTTGTGTTCCACCCACCGGGGAGTGTGTATTCCATTGCAGATGTTTCCATCATGTACCAAAAGGCATACCTTATACTCTAAATACTCAGCAATGTTGCTAAGAAAGAAAGGAAATATGAACGGTCTCAGTACTGATCCTTGTGGCACCATGCTGGTCACCCACCCTTACACTGAAACACACTGTATGGCGATCACCGCTCCCCTGGTGGCCACCCACCATAACATCTGCAACACTGTGCTCATTGGTGAATACAAGGTTCAGTATTGCTCCTTCCTGAGAGGTCTGTCTTGCTAGTTGCTTGATGAACACCCCACGCCAACATGTGAGAAGCAGCGTATGAATTGTCTTCTGGTACTACGTGGGGATGAGCCTCTGAACTAACACCCTCACCTTCCTCATGGCCAATGTACTGGATCCACTCATTATACTTTGCATCTTTTCAGGTAGCGTTGACTGAATAGGTGGTCCCCGGGTGGGGATGCTGGCCCCCGGAACACTATGCAAGAAGGCCTGCAGTCAAGCAGCCTCACTCCTCAGAACAGAGAGATGTGCACACAGATGGTGCTGCACTGCAGTGTCCAGAGAGTGTCCATGACAGAGAGGTCTCACAATGACTGTACTGCAGCAGTCACATCATGTTTATTTTGTACCCTGCCTGCTTTGGTGTTGCTGTCCTATATTGGCCATAACCAATGTATTGTCTTTCACATCTTATCAAATGTTTGGCAGTCCACTTCCTCCCCTTACTCCCTTGGACTGTGTTTTATACCACAGGGGTCTTAACACATTTGTCCCTCCTCCATGGTGTCTGAAGACTGTTCATCTGCCACCTGCCTTGTTAGGGGTGACTTCGATGGTCAAACTCCACAGTGCTGCCCTTGTCGTGCTTATCCTTGGTGTAGTGGTCCATGGGGCCCTTGGAGTCCTGCTCCCTACATTGCAAGCACACAGCGAGTGGAACACAGAGGTAGTACCAATCCTGTTTGTTTATGAAATGAGACAATATTTTCTTACAGAACAACTTCCATTGTGGTAGGCACTACCAATGACAGAATAAGAAGCCTGTAATTAGCCGGCCTGCTGACGCAGTGGTAGCACTACTGCGTGCAATGCCACTGATCTGTGTTCGAGAACGAGCCCGGAGAGATAGAGGGCCAGCCAGGGGAAGGAGGCTTGTGTGTTTGAAGGATTGCTCGCCTTCTCTGGGAGGGAGGGGAGATGAGGCTCAGTGCCTGACTGGCCTCTGGCGGTGGCTGGAGGCACAGCAAGCACTAGAGCCTTTCAGAGGGGTTGGGGTGTGTCAGATGTCAACATGTGCGCCTTGACATCTGGCACATGGCACACCCCCAAGAACATTGGAAAAATCAGCTCCTTGGGCACCGGGAAGACTGAGGACCAGGTGCAGACCCCACAACTCTCATGCCTGTTCTGCGAGGGCAATCTGACGAAACAAGAAAGTTCAGGGTGTATGGGCCCCCCCCCAGTCCCCGTCTGGGGGGTACAGCCAAGGCTCCATGGGGACTGCCTCCAGGCTCCAGGTAGGTGGAGAATAGGGGCAGATACCAAAGGTGACTCCCAATGGTGCGGTGGCCAGGGAGCAGGGAAGGAGCATAAAGAGAAAGTAAAAAAAAAAAGAAACCTGTACTTGCCCATCTCAGCCCTGAAAGCAATGTTTTGAAGAGTGGAAACAGATGCCATTCTGCATTAATTGGGGAACACTCTGGTTCACTGTAATGTCTTGACTAGGCCTCTGTGAGGTTGCTGAGTTCACGACATACCTTTGGATACATGTGAGCCCCAACGAGTTACTGGACCATAAGTTCACTGAGTGATTAGTGGAGTATCCCCGTATCCCCCTATGAAAAGCAATATTATCTACTTCACTCCCCTTCCCTAAAGCTACTGATGCTTAGGCAGTGAAGGATGCAGTGTGTACCAAGTGAAAATGCCAGATGCATGTGTGAAGACACACACATGTGGTGCTGTCATGCTTCTGTGTTGGGTAACGCCATGGAATGACAGGTAGTTGTACCTCAATACAGCACTGACTTTCTACAACTGAGTAGCACACTGTGGTTAGTCAGTGACTCTCCCAAACATCACCTGCAGTCACCAATCACAGTGCCATACACTGACACCAGCAGGCATGTCAGGTAAAGTGTCTGGCAATCAATACCAAGGTTATTCAGGTGGAACACAGTACGGTCACATTGCTGTACCTGTGATACGTAATGATTTCGGAACGTGAGACTGACAGATGCATACAAAACTTCAGGTTATGTTGCGAGACAACCATTACTTGTTCACAGTCTTTCCTATTACTTCGGTAAACATACAACATGTCTTTCCTGTTACTTCAGTAAACATGCAACATGTCTTTCCTGTTACTTCAGTAAACATGCAACATGTCTTTCCTGTAAGTTCTGTAAACATGCAACATGTCTTTCCTGTAAGTTCTGTAAACATGCAACATGTATTGCATGCTTGCCTATCTTTATGAACACTGCACCTTATGGCAGGATTTAACTGCTTGGCTGGGGAACAATAAATGCATGGAACAGCGTCATACCTGTGACAAGTGTGTGGGTGAGGGAGGGGGTTGGGGTTGGGGTTATGTACATCTGCACATGAGATGCATAGTTCAGTCTTGTGCATGCTGTTGCCATCACAATGAATTACTTTACACAAGGTGTCCAGGGAAGTATTTGTAGCAGTAGTATTCCCATGCCATGCAAAGAGGTGTGCTGTACCAACGAGAAGATTAAACACAGTGACTCAGAAACCACAACTGTAATTTCATTATAACATTTTTATTGAACTGAGTGCATTCAAAGATAATGTAAGGCATGTAGTCTGTAACACAATGAAACCTTGTAGTGTAACTATTGATTCATAGGATTTCATAATAAAAACTAGTGATTTATACCAGCAGGTATGATTTTGTAATAAAAATCATACATAGAAGCATGGACAGTGAATCCTTGTACCTCAAGTATTAATCAGCACATACCATTTCTGCTTCATAACCACCTACTTACAAACGGTCCCCAAGACATTGAGAGGCACAGCCCGATTACCATTTTTTTACAAACAGCTGTTTTGTACTTACAGTGCCTTCTATTTTTTAATTTCTCTCCTTGGTCCTTGGAACGTCCATACAGGCACTTGAAATGTGACAGCCTCCCACGGCATACCTACAACCTCCTGCGACTATCCCGAGATTGAGATGTGATGCGTGGGGCAGGCAGGACAGTACACAGCTGCAGTATACAGACTCGACTTCTACATGTGCATTTCTCAATGCCATACCAACATCAAGTGTACTCTGGCAGTGGAATGCCATTCTGTGGATGAGGTCAGGTACACAGCAAGATGTGCACATTTCTAGGCAGACCTATTCATTGCTACAGCTGCACAAGACATGAATTGATGCTACGGCAGCAGCTTGCCATATAATAAGTCAGTATCGAGACTGCTGCATGAGATTGTAGGTGCACTGCTGGAGACTGTCACATTAAGCAGACCAGCAGTGAGGAAAGCAGGATCTGCAACATAACATTCAACATACAGGGAAGCACAATAAGTAGAAAAACATCAAGGGTCCTAGATTCAAACATTTGCCACAGCACATAGAAACATAGAAGTTGACGGCAGATAAGGACTGCAAGGCCCATCCAGTCTGCCCATTTCTTTTTCTACCTTATAAATGTGCCATCAGCCTGTGCTCTGTCAGTGGCCTATCTATTCATACTCATCTGTATTGCTCCCTTTTGCCTATCCCATGCCTGTTTGAAGCCCTGCACTGTATTCGTAGCCACCACTTCTTGAGGTAGGCCGTTCCATGCATCCACCACCCTTTCTGTGAAAAAGAATTTCCTCACATTCCCCTTAATCAGCCTCTCTAATCTCATGCTGTGTTCTCTTGTCCTGCTATTTTTCTTATATTTAAACATGTTAGACTCTTTCACCTTGTTAATGCCCTTAAGGTGGTTGAATGACCTGACCATATCACCCTCTCCTCCTTTGCTCAAGGGTATACATATAAGTTCCGCTAATCTGTCCTCATATGTCTTCTGATGCAGTCCCTGCACCATTGTGGTTGCCCTTCTGACTGCCTCAATTTGGTTAATGTCCTTGTGAAGGTGTGGCCTCCAGTACTGCACATAGTACTCCAGATGGGGCCTAACTAGTGTCTTATAAAGAGGGATTATTACCTCCTGTTACGACTTGTGATACCCTACTAATACACCCTAACATCCCCTAGTCTTACCTACTGCTTTAGAGGTCTGCTTGGATTATTTCAGGTCATCGTGATGATGATGCTCAAGTCTCTTCTTCCTTGTGACTGCCAGCAACTCCCCTCCCAGCCTATAGGTGGCTTCAGGGTTTCTCTTCCCTATGTGCATGATCTTGCACTTCTTTGCATTAAATCCCAGTTGCCACTCTTCTGACCATTTTGCTAGTTTATCCAGATCTCTTCTCATTCTGCCCACCCCATCTGGATCATCTACTCTGCTGCAGATCTTGGTGTCATCTGCAAACAGACAAGCCTTACCCTCTAGTCCATCTGCAATGTCACTAATGAAGATATTGAAGAGGACTGGCCCCAGGACAGATCCCTGAGGTACCCCACTTGTGACTTGCATCTCTTCTGACTGTATACCATTTACCACCACTCTCTGTTTTCTGCCCGTCAACCAGTTTGCCACCCAGTTGACCAACTTCTGGTCCACCCCGAGCCTACCCAGCTTACTTATCAGTCTGCTATGAGGAACAGTGTCGAAAGCTTTACTGAAGTCAAGGTAGGTGACATCAACTGCTCCCCCTTGGTCCACCACTCTGGTTACCCAGTCAAAGAAATCTATGAGATTAGTTTGACAGGACCTTCCTTTTGTAAACCCATGCTGTCTTGGATTCTGTGCCCCTATGGATTCCAGGTGTTGCACTATCCTTTCCTTAAGGAGTGCCTTCATAATCTTGCCCACTGCTGAGGTAAGACTGACTGGTCTGTAGTTCCCTGACTCCTCCCTGCTACCACTCTTGTGGAGCGGGATCACATGAGCCCTTCTCCAGTCTTCTGGGAGCACAAATAATTTTTTTCAGAAGCCTCATATTTCAAAAGTGTAGCGTGTGCAGACAGTATGGGTTTGTGAACAGGCAAACTCTGGATGGTACGGCAAGGCAACATTATGCTGATCTGGGTGTGGGGACCTGAATGCCTCAGAGCACCCACCAACACAGCACTCCGTGGAGGCAACTGGTGCCATCCTCTCTCTGATCCCAGTCCCATTAAATGAAAGTATATCCCTGGCATCCTGTGGTGACCACCACCAATCAATTCCCGTCATGGTATAAATCTACAGTTTCCCTGGCATCCAGTGGTCCCTCACCCACACATGACACATAACATTATTTTCCATTGGGTCCAGTTGTCACTCCCCAAATCCAAGTCCCAGTAAGAAGAGTATGTCACTAGTGACCAGCGGTCCTTCCTCCACGATGCCCATCCCATCACTATTAACATGTATTTTGGAGTGCAGTGGCCCCTTTCCCACACATGATCTTTATCCCTGGATCACCCCCCTCCCAAGAGCTGCACTGCCCTTGACATGGCAGTAGCAAACAAGAGATGCCCCTTCCCCAATAAAGACACCTCCCAACCAATGAGCAATTGCCCCTCCAGCCCATACCCAGTTGGTGTCTAGTGGCATCCCCCAACCACGGCAGCAACACCCACCAGTCGGTTCCCTAACTGTCTGTTAGTGCTGTGTTTCTTTTTTTTTTTTTTTATGTATTTTATATTTATTGAGTTTATCAATGTTATACAAGTTTGTATATCACGGATGAAGTACATACAAGGAAACATATAATCCATTGAGGGCGCCACCCCTCTTAAAACACACAGATAAGAATAAAAAGAAATCCGTACTACATCATTAAGATACATCATCAGGGGTTTTTATAGAGGCTAAATAAGCCATTAATAAACATTTTAACCGAATCTTGCTGTATTATTAAACCCATGAGCAGCATGAATATTCTTTCATATTTATAGCTCTCTAGCCAAAAGGCTATACAGTTAACCAAACTCGTCTTCTTACAGAAGAAAATGAGGAATCATGCTTCACTGTAATGTTAAGTACCTTAAGGTACTAAAAAAAGAAAGGATTAAGCTCTACAATTAATATTTAAGTCAAAATTGAGGCATTCTACTTACAAGACAAGCAGGTAGATACAAGTAGATATCAGACCATCATATAACAGTACCATTGTCCTGTCTATATTGTTGAAAAAAGGTTTTTTAGAGACTACTTAAAACAGAGACTAAACATGCCTATATTATATTGACATAAAACTTTAAGAACTATAGTCCCAAACAGTGAGGTTCTCTATAACATTAAGTTCGACAGATCATTCTGGTAGTGTTCTTATTGCTTACTGGACATTGTTCAGGTTACACCGGCTGCTTCATCTTCGTCCTCTGAAAGTGACTGTGAACCGTATTCCCGAAGATGACTAGCTGGCACATGTCTCTGAGTCCATTTTAAGGCCTCTTGTGGATCGGTGAAAATATAAATTTTCCCTTGATGTGCGATTCTCAGGCAGGCTGGGAAAATCATGTTGTGCAACACTCCTGCTCCTCTCAGCATAGATCGAACTCCATCATGCCGTTTTTTTTTTCTGCCTAGTTGCATAACTAAGATCCGGATATAAGTTAACCTCCTCCCCTTCACACAACAAAGTCCACTTCTGTCTGGCCAAGGAAAGAAGAAAATCTCTCGTTCTGATTCCATCGAGGACTTGCACAATTGCCCTGGGAGCTTCTGGGTTTACTTGGCAGCCCCTTGTTGTTTAGTGCTGTGTTTCAATGACAGTGAGTGGCACAGCCCAACTCACAAGTAGCAGCTTATTTATAGGGAAAGGCACCTGACCTGTGGCCTAGACATGACACATGCTCCCTGGCACAGACAGATGTTGGGGTGCTGAGCTGGTAAACTGTGGGCTGTGCTGCTGGCCATCATTGATCCATGGCACCGACGGACAGGTAAGGGAACAGTGACATGGGTGTTGGTGCCACAGATGGGACGGTAGGCCAGTAGCCACCAAGTAAGTATGTGCTTGAGGGTGGCCACTGTTAATGGTTCAGGATGGGGCATGTCTTCTTTGGTACTGCCATAACAAGGGAAATGCAGATGGGGGCACTGGGAAAAGGGGGGGCTGTTCCTAGGACATGGACCCGGTGTGAGGAGGGGACAGTGCATGCCAGGAATATGTGTTTTCAGTACAGAGATGGGGATGAGGTGGGGGGTGAAGGACCGCTGGACACCAGGGATACATTTTGTTAATGTCCTTGTGCAGGTGTGGCCTCCAGTACTGCACACAGTACTCCAGATGGGGTCTAACCAGTGTCTTGTAAAGAGGGATTATTACCTCCCTCTTACGACTTGTGATACCCTACTAATACACCCCAACATCCCCCTAGTCACCTACTGCTTTAGTGGTCTGCTTGGATGATTTCTGGTCATCTGTGATGATAATAATAATAATAATTTAATAATAATAATTTTATTTATATATCGCCTTTCACTGTATCAAGGCCCTGAACAAGTTAATAAAAGCTTCAACATACAATACAAAGCATCAAAAACCATGAACATTATAAAATATATCATAAAAACATAATAAAATATAATAAAATTTCACACATTTTACAATACATTTAACTTTCCAAGAAGACCATTCTCCATAGGTGTGTTTTCAATTCCTTCTTGAAAATCTCCATGGAGGAGCATTCTCGTAACCGGCATGGTAGAGAATTCCAACTCTAGAAGCTAAGGGACTGCTAGAAAAGAGATTATTGGACATTTCCATTGAACAGAATTTAGAACAAATAGTTACAGAACCTACAAGAGGGAATAATTAACTTCATTCTTACCAATATTGAAATTAGGGGATTATCTCCACAGGTATTACCACCTTTGGGAGACAGTAACCATAACATGGTCCAATTCACCTTTATAAGGGATATGCATGTCAAACAAGATAAAACAGTAATTAAAAAATACTACAAGGCAGATTATTCCAGTATGAAACTTTATTTAGCCTCCTGGAAATGGCAAACAGAGCTACAAAATTTAGATTTAAATGGAATCTGGATTATATTGTCATAAAAAAATAAATTTTGCATTCAAATATGGGTACCAGAATGACCGAATATAATAATAATAGATGACTTCCAGTATGATGGAATAATCACAGAAAGAAAAATATACGGAGAAAAAAGAGGGCATATGCAAAATATAAGATGCAACAAACAACAACCAGCTGGGAGAAATTTGAAACATTGGCAAATAAAACTAAAAACGATCCGTAAGGCAAAATCACATTAGTAAAAATAACAAAAGACAATAAAAAGCAATTTTATAGTTACAGTACATAGGATCTATGAGAGGTAATTCAAATGAAGTTTGACCACTTGTCATCAACAAAGAAGTAATAAACAAGGAGACTGAAATGTCTAATGAACTAAATAGATATTTTATAAGTGTATTTCAGACTAAGGAAACATTGATATGGACCATATAAATGATTCACCTGATCTGATTATAATTTCTGAATCCGAAATGTTGGCAATTAAAAAAACATTACACCAAATACATCAGCTGGTCCTGATGGGGTATAGTCAGATCTCCTTTTACTTTACTATCATCTGTTTAAACTGCAAGTATCCAGGCAGTGAGAGTAACCATTGAATTTTTCAGAATCTCCAGGAGGTGAGAGTGCCCATTGAATTTTTCAGAATCTCTAGGCAGTGAGAGTGCCTGAGATGTCCGAATGCACTTTATTCAATAATTTTGGGATTCAGTGTATTCTAGTGAGAGGAGGTGCACTTGAACTCCACTTGGCAATTTGAAGTTGGTTGATTTCATTTTATTCAATAACGTGCTTTGATTTAGTGCATCTCAATAAAGAGGAGGTGCACTTGAATGTTATTGGATGTCTGCTTTGCGAGAGGCAAGCTCCCTGAACTGAATCACTGATACTAGAGACCTTGGTGACTAGCTCTATAGTTTTAGTTCAAGTTGTTGTTTCGGCAGCTGTTATTAGAGCTCTTTGTATATTAAAGGCTATTGCATGGGTAGGGAGTGAGAGCATAGGGTTTTTATTATTTTAAGATTGATTTTGTTTTTTGTTTTAAATAGTTTGTTTAAACCCCGTCCTCTCTGTGAGAGAGAGAGGAGGAGTAATTTGAAGGGGTGGGTTTAATTTTTGTGGCTTTTGATCTTTTATTATTTTATTCTATTCGATCTTCCACCAAGTGCGAGATGATGTAGAATTGAATTGAATCATATTTCTGTTTTCTGTTGATGTTTTTAGGGGTGGTATTTTTATTTTTGGATTATTACTTTGTTTAATGTTGTTCTCTCATTTTGAGAGAGAATAGGGCTTACCTTACAGTCCATTGTCTGCCTATTGTTTGGGATGTGATTTTATCTGTTTATTTTGGTAATTGTTAGGTACTTGGGTTTGAGCATAGATTTTGAGGTTCTGGGGGTATTAAAATGTGTTGGTGGTCTGCTCCCCCCGGTCATGCACTATTCATCCTCCGAACTTCGTGACCTCTGCCCATTTTTTCCCCTTCTGCAGTTTTCAATCTATCAGTGCTGTAGAGCACTGGGTATCGTTTGCTGGGGGAGGATGGGCAGGGGGTTGTGAATGGTGGAGGATGAATTAGCAGAGTTCTCACATCAGAGTAATTAGGTCCAGGAGATGCCCTGGGGCAAAATGAACTCTGGAACATGGTCCTCCATGTCTGGTTTCCATACCCAAGGGCTCCACCACTGGTGGGAAGGTAGCTCGGGCAGCCCAGAATCCCGTACGACTCGAGCAGTGTTATGCAATGCCAGATCTATTAAAAACAAGACTGCAAATATTGCACACCTTGTTGGGACAGCTGCTCTGGCTTGCATCACTGAGACCTGGCTGGACGAGAATGCCGGCCCCATTCTGGAGGTTGCAATTCTGGCTGGGTACTTGGTGATACAATACTTCAGTTTGGACCACGATGGGGGGCTAGCGGTCTGTTTCAAGACTGAACAGGGCCTCACAAGTGTACCAGTTGAGAAAGCCAAGTCATTTGAGTGTACTGTAGTAGCAGGTGTAGACTGTAGGATTACCCTTGTCTACCATCCACCCGGGGACAAGAAGCGATTCCTTCAGGAAGTAGCAGACTTTGTGGTCGACATGGTGTTTGAGTCACCCAGGTTGATGGTCTTGGGCGACTTTAATGCCTGGGTCGATGACAAACTCTCACAATTTGGAGAGGACTTCCTCCAGTTGATGACATCACTGGGTCTCACACAGATTGTTACCTCTGCTACTCGTAAACACGGTCGTCCCTTAACTTGGTTTTCGTCCTGGGGATTGAAACCTCCAATCTGGGGATGGAACCGGTCAGATGGTCTGATTATAACACAGTGAGGTTCAGTTTTTGTGCCCCCTTCATAGGCTGGCCCCTGTGAAGATGGTCAGATACCGCCCTTTGTGGGATGTGAGCCCTGACGGTCTAGTGGCAGTACTTGACCTATCAGTAATTCTAGAGGCAAGCAAGAGTCCAGAGACCCTGGTTCAGGCCTATAATAAGGCCATTTCCTGTGGCCCTGGACTCTATCACTCATGTCTGTGTTCGTCCTCTCTCCCTTCGCCCCCGGTCCCCTTGGTTTAATAGGACCTTGAGGGAGTTGCCGGTGACTAGGACAAAGGTTAGAGCACTGCTGGCAGAAATCCACCTTGGAGGCTGACCATCTTAGATTGATGGAACATTATCAAATCTGTCAATCAACAATCACCCATAAGAAGGCAGAGTTCCTGTCTAGGGAGATTGCTATTGCCCAGAACCGACCAGCTCAACTCTTTTGAACTGTGGACAGGCTGTACAGCTCAGCTTAACTTCAGTCCCGAAGAGCCTTTTCACAGTCTGAGTGTGACAACCTTGCTCAGTTCTTTGCTGATAAGGTGGCCAGCATCAGGGTGGAGATCCAACTGGCACACTCTATGGGAGCTGCTAGTGATCAGTGTTCAGTCACTCCTCCTCACTTTGCCTGGAGTACCTTCGACCGGCTGGAGTCCGGGGATGTTGTGCGGATTGTCCAGGGTATGCGCCCTGCTTGTAGTTTGGATCCGGGCCAACCTCACTGATTATGGGTTGTTGCGACATCATTGGCCCGGTCCTTGCAAGGATAGTCTGGTGCTCCCTTGAGTCAGGTGAGTTTCCCAGCTCCCTGAAGGAGAGGTGTTGGTGACACCTCTCCTGAAGAAAGCTTCTCTGGACGCAGGCTGCCTTGCAAACTACAGACCAATCTCTAACCTTCCCTTTGTGGGGAAGGTGATTGAGAAGGTTGTGGCGCTACAACTGGAGAACCATTTGACCATCCATGACATCTACGAACCTCTCCAATCTGTTTTTTGTAAGAGGCATAGTACTGAAACTGTGCTGGTTCGGGTGCTCAGTTATCTCTTGATGGCGAGAGATCAGAAGTGCCGCTCCATCTTGGTACTTCTTGATCTCTCCTCAGCTTTTGACACCAGAGACCATGGGATGCTCCTTGAGTACCTGAGGTTCATCTGCGGTCTATCTAGTACAGTTGTCAGGTGGTTTAAGTCCTTCCTCACTGGCAGAATACAGAGGATGGTGTCAGGGATTTTTCCCTCCGACCCATTCTCTCTGCCATGTGGGATTCCTCAGTGCTCAATGCTGTCCCCCATGTTGTTCGCAGTGTACATGCTGCCCCTCAGAGACATTGTAAGATGGTATGGGCTGAGGTTTCACTGCTATGCTGATGATACCCAGCTCTACCTGTCTTTCGCACCTGACCAGGATAGTGTGCTTTCAGTATTTAACAACTACCTCGCTGAAATGCAGGATTGGATGAATTCCAGCTGGCTGAAGTTGAACTTTGGAAAGACTGAGGTGATGGTTGTGGATCCGGGTCACCGGATAGAGGGGTTGGGGGCTGGTCAGCCTTCTGGGCTTTGCCTGGGAGGCTCCTAGCTTCTTACCTCTGAATGGGTGCGGGAGATTCTTGATGATGGACTGACACTGCAGTCTCAGGTGTCGGCAGTCATCCAGTCTTCCTTTTATCACCTGAAGAACTTCGCCAGGTTCAAGCACCTAGTTCCATGTAGTGACCTTCCTATACTGATGCATGCCTTTGTGACCTTGCGCCTTGATTACTGCAACTCCCTTTTTCCTAGTGTTACTGGGGGTTGATATCAACAGCTTGCAGCTAGTGCAGAATGCTGCGGCTCGATTGTTGACGGGGACCCCTCGGGCATGTCACATCACACCGGTGCTGCACGTACTGCACTGGCTGTCTATTCAGTGGTGGATCACCTTCAAGGTCAGGCTTTTGAACTCTAAAGCCCCACACAGACAGGGCCCAGACTAACTGAAAGAGCTCTTGTCCCCCTACTGCCCTGGGTGACCGCTCTGCTCAGTTGACGAGGGGTTGCTAGAGATTCCAAGGGTATCTTTAAAGTCATCGGGGGCCCATGCATTCACGTGTGTGGCCCCAGCCCTGTGGAATTCTCTATCCCATCAGCTATGGGAGTGCATGACCATGAGGGGCTTCAAGAAGGCCCTAAAGATCCATCTGTGGCACCACACCAACCCGAGTTGATTTTAGCTATATTTGTATTCTGCTTTTATTGTTTTATTTATGTTGTATGTTAAGCACCTTGGTAATTTCAAAGGCACTCTATAAATAAAGATTATTATTATTAATTAGCACATGAATTAAAGGGACCTCTTACACTTCTTTTTAATGCCTCTATTAAAGAGGGTAAGACTCTTTCAGTGTGGAATCTGGCAACCATTACTCCATTAAATAAAGGTGGTAGTAAGCAGGAAGTAGGTAACTATAGACCAACCAATTTAACGTCGGTAATTGGCAAAATATTAGAAAAGCTATTACAACAGAGACTAATCATTCATATGAAAGAAAATGAACTAGTGGATATATCTCAACATGGCTTCTTCCAAGGAAGATCCTGTCTAATGAACCTATTGAACTTTTTTGAACCGGTGAGTTAAGCACTGGACAAGGGAATGCCAGTTGATGTCATTAACAGCAATTATTCATCCCTGTTGAACCCAAGCTTGGGACATTCTACATGCTACCTAAAATACATAAACCTAGGAACCCAGGAAGACCCATAGTCTCTGGTAATGGAACCCTTACAGAGGGGATCTCAGGTTTTGTAGAAGCCATTTTAAAACCACTGGTTATACAAAGGGATAGTTACATTCAGGACACTACTCACTTCCTGTGTAAACTTTCTGGTTTTAATGATTTACCACCTGATACCCTTTTAGCCATGATGGATGTAACATCCCTCTACACTAATATACCGCATACAGATGGCATTTTGCCTGCCTCAAATACATGTATGAAAAAGGATTAGACCACAAAATCGACCCTAACATATTGGGGAAACTTCAGCTTTAATGGGAAACATTATGTTCAAACTACAGGAACAGCAACGGGCACCAGGATGGCTCCGCAGTATGCTAATCTCTTTATGGCCAGTTTGGAGGAGGACTTTTTAAGGCACTGTACACACAAACCACTCACTTACTTCCATTACATTGATGATTTGTTTATAATTTGGACAGTGAGCACATAAGGATTTTCATCAGGAATTTAATTATTTCCATCCAACCATTATGCTTTCCCTAGAATATTCTGCCACCATAGAAACATAGACTTTGACGGCAGATAAGGACCGCTTGGCCCATCTAGTCTGCCCATTTCCCTACCTACAGGATAGGCCGCAGATCCTAGTTAACCAACAGCCTATTTCTTCCTACCCCCCACAAGAATTGCCTTATGTCTGTCCCATGCATTCTTGAATTCGACCACAGTTTTAGACCCCACAACCTCCTCAGGAAGGTTGTTCCATGCATCCACTACCCTCTCTGTGAAATAATACTTCCTCACATTGCCCCTGAGCTGCCCTCCTTCTATCTTTAAATTGTGTCCCCTTGTTCTTGCAAGTCTCTTTTTCTGAAAGATGCTACCCTCTTGGACTTTGTTGATTCCACTGAGGTACTTAAAAGTTTCTATCATGTCCCCCCTCTCCCTTCTTTCCTCAGGGGTACACATATTAAGCTCCTTTAGTGTCTCCTCATACGGCTTCTCTTGCAGATCCTGCACCATTTTAGTTACCCTCCTCTGGACTACCTTTATTCTGTCTATGTCCTTGCGGAGATGGGGTCTCCAGAACTGGACACAGTACTCCAGATGGGCTCTCACCAACTGTCTGTACAGAGGGATAACAACTTCTTGTTTTCTGTTGCTGTTGCCTCTCCGTATACATCCCAGTATACCCCCAGCCCTCCCTACTGCCTTCTCACATTGCTTGCTAACCTTAAGATCATCTGATATGATTATCCCCAGGTCCCTTTCCTTTTTTGTTGTTGTTACTACCTCCCCACCCATTGTGTATTCTTCCCCTGGGTTCTTGTTTCCCAGGTGCATTATTTTGCACTTCTTTGCATTGAATCCTAGCTGCCATACTTCTGACCATTCCTCCAACCTTGCCAAGTCCCTTTTCATCCTGTCCACGCCTCCTTGTGTATCAACCCTGTTGCAGATCTTTGTATCATCTGCAAAAAGGCATACTTTTCCTTCCAGTCCCTCTGCAATGTCACTGATGAAGACATTAAAAAGGACTGGACCCAATACTGAACCTTGCGGTACCCCACTAGTAACCCCTCTTTCTTCAGAGTGGACTCCATTTACAGTTACCTTCTGTGTCCTGTTGTGCAGCCAATGTTTTACCCAGGCTACCACCCTGGGACCCATTCCCAGGCTGGTTAATTTGACTATTAATCTTTTGTGTGGGACTGTGTCAAATGCCTTGATAAAGTCTAGGTAGGCCATGTCCACAGCCCCTCCCTGGTCTACTACTTTGGTCACCCAGTGTTAATTTTCTGGATACCACTGTCACCATCAAGGATGGAACCCTACATACATGCATTTACAGGAAACCAACATACAGACAGACAGAGATACTTACACAGGAAAAGTAATCACCTGAATCACACAAACAAATATGTTGTGTATAGTCAAGCACTTCGGTACCACTGTCTCTGTTCAAATGAGGAAGACATAGATAGACATTTGGCTATGCTGAAAAACACCTTTATTGAGCAGGGACACTATTCCAAAGAAATTGACAGAGCAGTGGAACGTGCAACACAAGTACTAAGAGAACACTTACTGCAAGGACCTTTACTAACAGAGTACTCTTAGTAGTCACATATCACCCTGACCTTGAACTTCTACGTAAGATTATTAAGGGCCTACGCCCAATAATTAGTGAGGATGAAACCCTTAGTTGTATTTTGTGAGAACTGCCACTACTATCTTTTAAACATCCACCCAATTTAGCCAATCTGATTATTAAGAGTAAACTTAAACCTGAACAGAGTGCCATGACATCATATGGCACACAACCCCATAATAAACGCAGATGTAAAACTTGTGAGCACATTTCCACTTTAGACTGTGTGGTTATCTCACAAAACAGACAATACAGGATATTGGGTAATTATACATGTACATCAAGCAATGTTGTTTATCTTATTCAATGCAGGAAATGTCCTCGCACAGGGTATGTGGAGGAGATGAAACAACAGCTCTGCACTGGAATGAATTCACACAGGTATGACATTAATAGGAAGATGACTGACAAACCAGCGGCACAGCACTTCTCTCAGGATGACGACTCATCCTCAGATATGTCTGTGATGGTCTTGAAAGGACATTTCAACAGTACACAACAGAGACGAGCTTGTGAGGTCAGACTTATGTTATGTCTTAATACAGTGGAAGATGGCATGAACATTGATGTTGGATATATGACACATTACACATAAACTTACATGAACCTATACTTCAAAGGATGGACATACATATTTTAGGTTTTCAGTGAGCCTTGATCTTGACTCTTACACAGTCCCTCTTAACTGGTTATCTACAGGTTGGCCTTTCACATTAGTATTGTGTGGATGTGTGCATGGGTGTGTGTGTATGTGTGTGGATTTGTGTGTGTGTTTATGTGTGTGTTGCGGAAGGAGAAGTGTGGCACATTGAATTTTTAATACGGGTATTTGAGGTGGGTGGTTATGTGGGTATAATGGATGTGAGTATTGTGGTGATATTGAGGTAAAGTTATGTTCAGGTACATGTCATTATGGTGTCATAGTGGCTAGGACTCTGGGCTCATATTTATAGTGGATATTTTCTTCCTTCTGCTAGTTCTGTAGTTTGAGTATATATGGTTATGTTTTTACATTCTGTGCCTATTAGGACACATTGTCTCATTTACTTGGGGGTTCATGACAGGTGTAATTCCTCTTTGGGTAACTATTGTAGTGATTGGTGCAACTGATAGTGTATTAGGATTCATGTACATATATTTCCTTTTAAGTAGTTACTTTCCGGGGGGGGGGGAATTTATTCTAGAAATTCTTGTTTAGATTCCTTAGACTGTTTCTGTAACTGTATTATTTCTGTTATACACTGACAATTTATTGAAATCTGTGCATATCAGACTGCATAGTCTCAATTTCTTGGGGGTCCTTGACTAGCAGTTCTTTTTATCTAGCACTTACACCAACAATTGATATTATCATGTATAAAATATTGTTCCAACACTGAAGGTCTTAAGGTTTCTGGAACATAATAGGTGGCTGAGAGTATGTTGGGGATGTATCTCCAGCTAGTTGTACATTCATCAGTGTTATACACTTACTCACTTTGGTTAAACATCACTTTAATCCTTCTGTATGCCATGTAAAGATAATTTATGTTGTTGTAATTTGTAGGGCTTATCTTTTACTTGCTAATATGTTACATTTTGGCATGCAATTGTTTTATCCAGGGTCATTTAATGGTCATTGGCTGAATTTTCAAACTGAGTTCCAAGCAGTGTTAAAGCTGGCTTCTACTGGTGTGCTCGTACCTCACTCTTGAAGCGTGTGTCTTTGGGAGTTTTTTTAACTTGATATATAATCTAGTGAGCAGAGAATCCTAGTGTTTTGTTATTCATTAGACTGATACATGGTATAATATATGTGAATTGAACTCTCTTCCTGCTGTTATCTCTGGACAACCTTTGACCTTTAAGTTTTGTTAATCTGAAAGCACACTTAAGATATTCAAGCTCTCTGATGTCACTTTAATTATGTTTTGAATGCCTGTTTTAAACCAATGACAATTAATTCTGTTTTTTTCCTGCATGTCCTAAGTGTTAATAATATGGGATTTTCTAAATAACTGTCATTAAGCTTCTGAAGAAGGACTTGTTGGTCCGAAAGCTAAAGCAATTTGTTCTTTTTAACCCCTTCATGTACCTGAAGACCCCTATCATGTCCCCCCAGTCCCTTCTGTCTTCCAATGTGTACATATTTAGCTCTTCGAGCCTCTCCCCATAGGTCCTGTCCCCCAAGCCCCAGATCATTTTGATTGCCCTCCTTTGGACCCTCTCCAGGAGTTTGATGTCCCTCTTTAAGTGGGGCCTCCAAAACTGCATGCAGTACTCGATGTGTAGCCTCACCAAGCAGTTATACAGAGGGAGTATCACTTCCCTCCTTCTGGAGGTGATCCCCCTAGTGATGCACCCCAGCATCCTGTTGGCCTTGGCTGCTGCCCTCCTACAAGTCTCAGAGTTGTTCATCTTTACATCCACCACCACCTCCAGGTCCCCCTCAGCCATTGAGACTTGTAGCATTTCCTCTCCCAGGGTGTACACTTGGCCAAGGTTTCTGGCTCCCAGGTGCAGTACCTTGCATTTCCCTGCACTGAACCTCAGCTTCCACTTTTCATTTGATTTGTTTATTTAATCTGGTAGCTCCATGGGCCAAATAAACATTTTCATGGGTGACCAGAGTACATAGAATCATACACATACATACCACATATTAATAAAATATACATAATTGATGGTCTTCCCTTTTTCCCATAGGGAAACCGTGGCATAATTTGCCATTATAAAGGAGCATTTATAATGGCAAACAGATGCACAGTTTTCCCCACACTGCACATGCTCGAACTCTTCGCTTGCTGTATCCTTCCTGAACAGGAAACTGCAAACCCACGGTAGAGAGAAACTGCCACAGACACTTGGTAGTAAGTAATTTTTACAATTAGTTGAAATGTTCCACACAGCTACAGGATTGACCACCCTAAAAATATTTTAAATAAAGTTAAAGCGGACCTCGCGCCCTGAGGTAATCTGACTGCGCCGGCACAGCACTTTTTTTATTTTACATAATTGTTGAGGTGAAAAAGAGAAGCCCAAAAGTTATATAAAAAAATATGGGTCTCAGTGTGCAAACTCAAATTTACACACACCCTTGGGGTTTGATGTTATGCATAAACCCCTTGAGGGTTTATGTAGCATCAAACCCCTCAGGTGTGTGTAAATTCTTGTTACACACCGACACCCATACTTTATCCTATATATAACATATAAAATTTAGGGCACAAATTAATACGTAACAGATTATTAGTACAACAGGTAGGAGATATGAACAAAGTACTCAAGAAGACATTATTTCACAAAGCATTTGCATTCACTGTCTAATAGCAAGTGATTTCTCTAAGACTTTCTAAATCTACACATTGTAGTTCGGAAGCAGTCAAACTTTGTTATAATTGTATTAAATAATATTGGTAAGTTATAAAGCAATGTCTTCTGGCTAGTCAATGTTTTAATTTTTGGAATGGAGAAATAACAATGAACAGATAAATGACTAGGAAAAGGGTTTATGTATTTTCTAAAAAAGGTTTAGAAATTGGTAGGAACTTTATTCATGGTTACCTTTTTTGCTAGAAGACCAATTTGAAATTTGAACCTATGCTCTAAAGGAAGCCACCGTACTTGTTTAAGAAGGTTGCAGTGATGTGCCCAGAATGGTAACTGAGTGGTAAATTGTGTGACTTGGTTCAAAACAACTTTAACCCTTGCAAGTAACCCATCACTAGCAGTAGAGTAAAAAAATCAAGCTGTAATCAATAATGGGAAGGAGGAAACTTTGGGATAACAGTAATCTAGTAGAGGGAATTAATAATGAGTTCAGTCTGTATAGTGCTCCAAGTCTTTGATGCACCATTTTAACTAAATTAGAAATATGATACTTTATTTATTTTATTTTTATTTATTACAATCTTGGATTCAAACCTTTGAGTCACAGACTCATTTACAGAGGCTCCACGTCATGGCAAGTAAGAGAACAGCAAGGTAATTGATAAGTATATTTCTTTACTTTTATGAAAAATTGTGTCCTACCCAAACCTAGCTGTATCTTCTGTCCCAAACATATACTACTGTCAATGCTACCCGCTGATACTTTGTATATACTGTATTATTGTATCTCACTTTATTTGTATTATTACTGTTTTCAGGTGTGTTGCATCCCATGTATATTGTCCCTTGTTCCTTGTTAACAAACCCAGGTCCACCTCGAAAATGAACTTGCTCAACGGTGATCACCTGGTTAAATAAAGACTTTGATTGATTGATTGATTATACAAACAGTTAAAGGTATCAGGAAAGGATAAGACTTAGACAATCAGGTGAGCTAGTAAGATAATCAAGCAGGCTTGTACAACTTGTAGAAGAGAGTAATTTAAGTAGCCAAACCTTTAAATAAGAGCAAGTCTGTCATCAAAGTGCAAACACAAATTAGACCACATACAGTGAAACAAGGAATATATGAAGTGCTATTATTGGTAAAACATGTTACAGGGTACAGATTGTAGGAGGGAGATGGGGTTCAACAGGCTGAGGATGGAGGGAGGTAGGGCAGTGGGTGGTTAGGGAGAGGGGAAGAGAATAGGGAGACAGGAAGAGAATAGTGCAAAAAGAGAAGGGAGGAGTGAGAAGGGAGAGATGGGTGGAAAACCATAATGGGAGGGTGGAGAATATGTGAGAATGGAGGAAGTAATAAGACTTAGAGCAGCAGGGCTAATTTACTGACAGGTTTAGTGGGGACCAGAGAGGAAGGCACCGGGAGGGTCATGACTTAAAGGGAGACAGGAGATGAAATTAAAGGAAGACTGGGATGAGGAAGGAGAGGAGACGGAATAAGGAGAGATAGGAGGAGAGTCAGGCAGCACAGACTGGAGGGGGTTAAGAGTCATAATCGCAGGCACTGGCTAAAGTTAGTGTAGCTCGGAACTTTGATTTAAATAGACCAAGTCTGGATTCAGCAAGTAGTTCTTCGCTGAGAGAGTTGAGCCAGGTTGTAGCACATTATTCAGAAGACCTTTGTCCTTGACAGGTTCATCTGAAAGGAACTTTCAGGATTTGTCCTTTATTGCCCCTAGTGCACCTGACCATATTAGATTGTTTGAGGAGGTTCCTTACTCCAAGTGGGGTGAGGCCGAGTACCAATTTTTTGGTGAGTAAAAAAGTCTGATACCGAATACGACTATCTAGGTTCAGCCAAGTACTTTGGGTGTAGAGCTCACATGTGTGGGTTTGGCAGTATACATCCAACACTAGCCTGCAGGCTTAGTTGAGGGTTGTATTAAGTCTCTTTAGTGCTGAGGGAGTTGCAGCACCATATACCACCAGGCCTTAGTCAATGATGGATAACACAGAGCTAGATACAGCTAATTTGAGGGCATTGCTCATAAGGCAGAGCTTGTTTCTATAGAGTAGATCCAGCTTAGCGTTCACCATTTTTGCAACTTGGTCAATATGACTGGAGTAGGACAGGGTGCTATCTAGCGTAACACCCAGATACCTAAAGTGGTTTACCATCTCTAGGGGAGAATTTTGGTTGTTGACTACCTTCACTTGATAGTGCCTATGTTTGTTGTGGTGGGAGGCAAAAACCACGGTTTTAGTTTTTTATAGTTTAGGAGTAGTTTTGGGTCTGAGAAACATTGTTCAACCTTGAAGAAGTTAGCTTGCATCTGGTGTTCCAGTTCGGCAGGATCTGAGTGGCATGAGTAGAGCACAGCATCATCTGCATAGAGCAGCACTTGGTCACTGACAGCTAGGGGTAGCCAGTTTATAAAAAGACTAAAAAGTAAGGTTCCAAGGATGGAACATTGGGGCACACCCATAGAGACACACTGATTAACAGAGCAGATGTCACCAATTTTGACTTTTTGTACACACTCCTGAAGGTAGCTAAGGAACCAGGTCACCAAATCCGGGGAGAGACCTGTAGTGGATATTTGAGTAGGAACAGCTCATGATTAACAGTGCCAAATGCCTTGGTGAGGTCTATATATGTAGCCCCCACCAAGAGCCCTCAATCAAGAGTGCCACGGATGTACCCAGTGAATTCCATGAGTGCAGTAGAGGTACTGCGTTGTTTCCGGTGACCATGCTGTGACCGACATACTCATAACTCATACCCGAGTTTACAGTTAGTCCTATGTATTTAAAACAATCAACCTGCTCTGTTTTAATACCAGTGACAGAACATAATGTTAGAGTAGGCTCAATATTTAACTTTTTCCTGTGATTAAAAAATACCATAGATTTAGTCTTTTTTTCATTCAAAACCAGACTGTAATCACAAAACCAAGTCTGTATTTCCAGGAAATCAGAGGCCAGGTCAACTTGATAATGAATTAGAGGAAATGCAGAACAGTAGATATGCAGAGTCACTTTAGCCCCCCCCAGCCTATCATGTATTCATGGTTGGGAGGGGTCTGAAGACCAATCGCCTGGGCTTTGGCTCAATAACTGACAGAGCTGAGGGAACAGAAGTCTAGGAAATGAACTTCTGGACCTAGAGGCCATTATGGCAGAGGCAGACCTGGATATCATGGCCATTACAGAGTCATGGTATACAGGAAACCACGACTGGGACATGAGAGCAGACGTCACCAATTTTGACTTTTTGTGCACTCTCTTGAAGGTAGCTAAGGAACCAGGTTATACTCAGTTCAGGAAAGATAGGGTGGTAAGGAAGAGAGGAAGGATGGTGCTGTATGTAAGGGAAGGTATCCAAGTGATGGAGAAACGGAGAATCTGTGCATGAATGAAGGGGTTGGAGGTACTGTGGATCACCCTGGAGATGAGGAATGGAGCCACTATTCACACTGGTGTGATCTATAGACTTCCAGCACAGGGGGAGAATTTAGAAAAGGCACTGGTGGAAGTCATTGGCACAATGGCAGAAAAAGGGGAGGTGCTGCTGGTGGAGGACTTCAATCCACCTGATGTAGATTGGAGCCTCTCCGCCACAGCTTCAGCTACAATCAGGCAGAATCCCAGACTGTCTGCAGGAGCCATTTCTCAGCAACTAGTCAGGGAGACCTTTGTGATGGGGCAGTGCTGGACCTGGTGCTCACTAACAGGGACAGTATTGTGGATATCAAGGTGGGAGGCCACCTGGGGGGCCAGTGGTCACCCTACAGTGTGTTCAACATAAGGATGATGGTCGAAGTGAATCACACACAAAGACAAGGGTCCTGGACTCCAGGAGGCAGATAAAAAAAATGGGTGCATGCCTCCAAGATGACCTTGCCGGGGCTTCATAGCCCAATTTATTTTATTTAGTTTTTGTTGACCGTGTAAGTGCACTAGACAAATCCTGCCTATTTTCAGGCACGACCCAGGGGAGGGGGATACAGATGAATGCCAACTGTCCTTGAACCAGATTAAGCTGTCAGCGTGAGCTGATTTTAGCTGAAAGTAATGTAATTAACAAGGTCTTTGAAGTTATAGAAGGGATCATACCTGGCTCTGTAGCCACCAACAGTTGATCCCTTCCAGCTTCCTAGGTTGTCAGTCCCACCACCGCACTCCAAGGTTTTGTGACGTTTGAACAGGGAGAGCGCGGGGGCGTGCCCCATTTAAGTCTATTGGGATGTTTGTCAGTGCCGTTTTTTGAAAGTTTAAGCAATCTGAGAGGGAAATGAAAGTCATGGCTCTGACCCTATTAGTAGAGTGGTGGCTTTCATTTCCCCCCTCAGATTGCTTAAACTTTCAAAAAAACAGCACTGAAAAACCGCCCCATAGACTTGTATGAGGCATGCCTCCTGCGCTCTCCCTTCTCAAACCTCACAAAATCTTGGAGTGCGGGGCAGAGCTGGTGACTTAGGAAGCTGGAAGGGATCAACTGGTGGTGGCTATGGAGTCAGGTACAATCTCTTCTATAACTTCAAAGACCTTTTGTAAAAAATTACTTTAAACTAAAATCAGTTCACACTGTCATAAGGTATTGGGCTACGAAGCCCAAAACCTTATGTCAGAAACTTCCTTTAAGGGGATAGGTGACAGAGGGAGGTAGTAAACGAAGTTCACTCTGGGGAAGTGAGGGTGACCATTGGGGTGACACAGGGCTCAGTACTGTGCTGGGACCAGTCCTCTTTAATGTCTTTATAAGTGACATGGCAGATGAGCTGGAAGGTAAAGTCTGCTTCTTTGCGGATGACACCAAAATCTGCAATAGAAACACAGAATTTGTCAGCAGATAAGGACCATATGGCTCACCTAGTCTGCCCATTTCTCTACTCACTGCTGCAGTCCCAGATCCTATTTGATCTGAGGCTCTCCTGCTCTACACATCTCCAGGTTACCCTTATGTCTATCCCATGCACTCTTGAACCCTGTATTGTTTTTGCACTTTTGTTCCCACTACTTCGTTGAAGACTATATATATATATATATATATATATATATACAGGTATATATATATATATATATATATATATTTATAAAATGGGTGACACAATAAAAAGTCATCTACAGCAACAGCACTGGACAAACACCATCAGGTGACTGTGCGTATATCAGAGCGCGACCGCACATCTGCACTTTAACCTTCCCTAAAAAACAATTTTGCCATTTTATAAGATAGATAACCCACTCTAGGATGTGCGGTTGTGCTCTGATATACGCACGCCTGCGGGCCTCATGCATACAACACACACCAAGGTATGTGTATATCAGAGTGCGACCGCACACCTAAGAGTGGGTTATTTATTACATATATACTGTATATATATTAGTGTGGACACTCCTGGGGAGGGGCCAAGGAAGAATGCGCAAAGACCTGAGAAAACTCCAGCAGTGGTCAAAGGCATGGCAGCTGTGTTTCAGTGTGAACAAGTGCAAAATTATGCACTTAGGGCACAGAAACCCTGAGGTAGAATACAGTGTGGGTGAAGAGGTATTGATGGTCACCAGACAGGAAAGGGACCTGGGAATAATCATGTCTGATGATTTCACGGTGGTGAAACAGTGTGCCAAGGCAGCTGGTAGAGCCAGTGGGATGCTGGGGCTGCATGAAGAGAGGTATCACTAGCAGAAGGAGGAAGGTATTGTTGACACTGTATAAATTGCTGGTGAGTCCCCCACCTGGAGCACTGTGTCCAGTTTTGGAGATTACATCTCAAGAAAGACATAGACAGAGTGGAGGCAATCCAGAGGAAAGCAACTAAAATAATGCAGGGTCTGCATCAGAAAATCTAGGAGGAGACACTGAAGAACTTCAGTATGTACACTCTGGAAGAGAAAAGAGTGAGGGGGGACATGATACAGACTTTTAAAATCTCATAGGGTAAACAGTGTACAGGACAGGGGTATTTTTCAGAGGAAAAGCAGCACATGAACAGAAGGACATGCAATGAAGCTGGAAGAGGTAAATTTAAGAGAGATGCGAAGAAGTCCTTCGTTGAAAGAGTGGTGGATGCCTGGAACGTCTTCCAGCGGAGGCGGTGGGGGCATAAACAGTGGTGGTCTTCAAGCATGCATGGGGATAGGTACCTGGGAATCTTAGTGGGAAGCAAGGGAGGAGGGAACTGAAGATGAAATAGGGTCTGTGGTGACAGCATAGGCAGGAAAAAAATCGGCAGACTGGGTGGGCCAAGCAGTCCTTGTCAGTTGTGAAATTCCATGTTTCTATGACAGTGTCAGATGGAAGGGGAGCTTTACAAAAGATCATGTTTATTGGGTGAGGTGTTGGTAGGATGCCAGATCTTTTTATATTGTATGGGAGGAACTGAAGAGCAGTGAATGACTTAGGGGGTCACCAAGGGACTAACGCTGGCTGCTTGGGGAAGGGCAAATGTGGTTTAAAGGTTTTTTAATCCTTTGGGCTAAGTAATGAATAGTGATTATGTTTGGATTCAAAGAACACATACTTCCTAAATATTTACCTGAAGGCACTTGCACACTTCTACTGAATATCCAGTGACCACGTGATTTGGTGGCTGCCTGGTGACCCAAATAGAAGTACCGTATCTTGTATCTAATTGCTCTAATTATTCAGCAACTTATTTTTTTTTTTGTGTTCAACATTTTTATTAAGTTTTCAACACAAGAAAAAAAATAATCAAGGATTACATATTGCGAAAATGAACAGAGTTAAGAAAATTATTATTGATGCTAAAAATACTTAATGGCCCAGATATTCAAAGGAGTTGTGCCAGCACATCCCTGAAATGCACCCCTGGGCCAAATTCAAAAGGGGGTGATGCGCCTCACAATTTTGGATGCACTGCGGTGTAAGGATAGTGTATGTGGCACATTCAGAGGGGGCATTCCCATGGATATGTGACACATCTTGATATTCAGTCAAGATGTGCGGCGCCGCATAAAGTTGGGCATGGAAGAAACATGCCTACGTTGGCAACCACCCACAGGTATGCTGCTGTACTGCTGTGAACACAGCAACCGCCAGCCCCTGGGTGGCTAACTCCCAACCCAATCATAAAATAAATATATGAACCCCACGCAATCCTGGTAGTCTAGTGGCCTCCCCAGCCCCGATCATAAAATAAATAGTTATACCCCACACATCCCTGGTAGTCTAGTGGCCCCCCTCCCTTCCCCATACATCGATTGTGTGGAAATACCAGCCCATCCATACGCCAATATGGCTGCCCACCGACTGAACTGTCATGAATGACGGCATACTGTACCTACTACAATCCTATTGGTCGACACTGTTGACCAATGGGTTTGCAGTGTGTACTGTCAGCTATCCAGCTATCATTCACAACTATGTCAAAGCTGTGAATGCCAGCTTACAGTACACACTGCTAGCCCATTGGTCAACAGTGTCGACCAATAGGATTGTAGTTGCTATAGTATGCTGTCATTCATGACAGTTCTGTCAGTGGGCAGCCGTGGTGGCATATGGATAGGCTGTGCTGCCCTCTGACCCCTTCACACTGATGGGATGGGAGGAACGGGGTGGGATGTAGGTGCTGAGTGGGTGGGGGACTACTAGACTACCAGGGAAGGGAAAATGATGTATTTCCACATGCTCGTAGTACGGGGAAGGGAGGGGACTACTAGACTACCAGGGATGTGTGGGGTATAAATATTTATGTTAAAATCAGGGCTGGGGGGATACTAGACTACCAGGGACTTTGGACCCCATGTACCAACAGGGCGACCGGTGCATCCTGCCGGGTGCAGCCCTGCAACTGACATGCAATTAGGGCCATAATGACATTCAAATGGCCACATTTGCACATTACATGCCTAATGGCCCCATTTGCATGTTTGGGTCTGAATAGTTTAAATTTATGCCCGACGTATCTCCAAAATGTGCTGCTCACTATCATTCCAGGTATTCAGACCCAATAGGTGGATGTGCCGGTGCATCTTTGGTGGCCCCCATTTGCGCCGCACACATTTATTGATATATTAAGATAGGATATGAAATCGCGCATCTCATTTGAATATACCACTTTTGTGCTTTGGGGCAACTCAGTTGTGCTGAGCAACCACCTGCACCCTTTCCAGGTGCAGTTTGAATTTTGGGGCCAATATCTATAAACCTATCTTAAATGTAAAGCAAGCAAATACTATTACTAAAATTGAAAACTAAGTTTAAAAACCTATTACTTAGGGTGTTTCAAATGGTTTAGCACCTAAATATACAAAGTGTTAATTTGATAGAGATGTGACAATAGATATTATTCCATTTCATGCAACTTATTTTTTACGTTACATTTATTTTAAAGTATGGTAAGAGGAAATACCTGTTAAAATAACAGAGCATGCACTCATTAGAATATTCAAGGCCATCAGTCCCACAAACAGGAGCGTAGTTTCTTGGACATCCTGGTAATGATAAGTATTCATCACATGAAGGCTGTAATGGGGGGAGAGAGAAAGACAGTGTTCATGACATGAAACTGTTGCGATGCCAAAAATATTACAACAAGAGTTCTGGAAAAGTCTTGAATTGGCAGCTTGCTTGTTCAAATGTCACTCCCACATTGCTCCATCCCACAGGTTTTGTTTTCAGTGAGAAGTCAGATAAAATAATGTATTGTCTGTGGCTGGATTTTCAAACCACTTGAGGTTTGGATTTGGGAACTACAACCCTAGAGAACTTACTGAGGTGCAAATTGTGTGTTACTTTATGCAAAACATTTTGTAGGCATGCATCAGTAGCAGTTGTGCCCACTAACCACTACTCTGACCATGATAAAGGAGTAACTACATCTAAATTGCTACAAGCATGAAACACAGGCTGACATATTATTTAAAAGTTACAGTACATTTTCAATTCAGTTCCATTTTTTTAGGATTAATACCATTGAGTAAGGCTTTTTTTGGGGTTGGATATTGTTTGCCCTGTAGTTTCATCAAGAAATGACATATGGGGAAGCAAGAAAAAATTACATACTGTAATCATCTCAGCCCTGAGCTGTTGCCCAGGTGATGGAATTTAAAATGTTATGCAGATTCATACTGTACTCTGCACTGTGGTCACTCTCCCTCTAGCATGCTAATGGCAGATTTATGGCTGAAGTCCAGGAGAAAACAGTGACAACATATCTACCCCACCCTAAATATTCTTACCCCCTAGGAATATCAAGCAAGGATCTATACAGAAATAGATTAATTGCTGTATTTGTCCTTGTAAGAACAGATCCAGAAGCAAATGGTTTGATACCTTTTAATAGACCAACATAGATGTTACAAAAGGAGGCAGTTGGAGGCAGTATGGCACAGTGGTCTAAGGCTCTGAGCTGCATATCTGGTGACATCCAGCAGACCAGACCTGGGTTTGAATTCCACAGCTTCCACTTGCATACTGTGTGACCCTGAGCAAGTCGCTTAATCTCCTTGTGCTCCCAGGTCGCTCCTGTAAAAAAGCTTTCAGCTTAGTGTGCTATACCTGGTTAAACAACGAAATAAAAAAAAGAAAACAATCTTCTTGTAACATCTATGTTGGTCCAATAAAAGGTATCAAACCATTTGCTTCTGTGTCAATTAAGAGTCTAATGGATGTGCAACAAAGAATATTATTTCCCGAATATCGCAAACAATGCACTATTCATTATTTGGATCCCGAATAACGAATAGTAATGCAATTTATCCCAATTCGGGAAATAATATCTAGAAGAAAAAGAAAAGCCAACAGCCCAACCCTCCTCCTCCCTAGCCCACATCCTTTAAGTATAGAAGCCCCCTGTCCCCAACCCTTATTTAGCACCCATATACCACCCTCCTCCCCCCCCAGCACCCACATTTTAATACAATTAAATTCCAATGATTGGTGACCAGCAAAATCTGCACGCTTCCATGGCCAGCCACTGACTTTCATCAGCACTTTGCAGCATGCTGTAACAACTAGTATTCATTGACTGTCCCCCACTCCCACCACCTCTCACCCTTTTATTTACTTATTTATTGAAATGTTTCACCAGGAAGGCATGCTGAGCAACAAGTTACTCGTCTCCTGGTGTGACCTGGGGGTAGGCAACAATGGGATAGAATACAAAGAAATGTTACAATGTTGTAATACAATTTTCTTACTTACACACGAGAGCAGGAGGAATTGCAGGTGGATCTCATTGGCTAACAATACAGCAGTTAACTATAGTAGATATGAAGACACATATAGCAATTAGGCAACAGTTGGTGACAGTTGGAAACACTGGAACATATATAATAACTTGGCAACAGTATGTAGTAGCACTAGATGGTAAGGTGACACAATTGTAATTGGTAGCCATTCACAAAACTGGACTGTCTTGTACGGTATGGGCTGCGCCCATTGGCTCTTACTCTGCCAATGGGCATGCAGCCCTACCCGAGCTGATCTGATAAATGAGGTGAGGCGGCGGGCAGGTGGGATGCTGCCGCCCGCCGGCTGCCGGGAGCGGTGGTGGGGCTTCATGGGTGGGTGGGTTGGGGGACACTAGCACCAGGGTTGTGTTGGGGGTATTTACTATACATCCCGCAATCGGGAGTTTCGGTCCACTGGACCACCAGGGCTATGTTTGGGAGGAGGGGTTGTATTTTACACTGATACAGCCCGCGATCAGGCTTTTCGTCCACTGGACCACCAGGGATGTATTCGGGGCGGATGTTTTAACAATGCAGCCCCGGTCGGGCTGGTGGGGGGACATTCGCTGTTGCCCGTGATTGGGCCAGTGGGGGTGGTGGTGGGATTTTCACTCTTTTGCCCGTGATCGGGCTGCAGGGGGCGTTGGTCCCCGACGGCTGCTGCCTGGCAGGGTGCCAGGCGCAAGTCCTCGGGGATCGGCGCACCTGCATGCTAATGGCATGCAAATAGGGACATAATCAGATGCAAATGGCCCCCCCTGCACCTTGCATGAATTATGGCCCCATTTGCATGTCACCTTTGGAATATGGGGATTTTGCGCATGGCGCAATGGTACTTGCACCACCGCAAGTTGTATGCTCCACTCTGACAACTTGCGGTGGCACAAGTTCCACTGCACCATACACAGTGGCTGTGGCTGAGGGGTTGATATTCAAGGGTTGCTCAATAGCGCCAACTCCTTTGAATATTACCCTGCCACACCCCGCGAACTATTTCCGGCGCACGCAAGGGCTTGCAACGAATGGCGCAGTTTGAATATCCAGCCCCTTGTGTTTATTAGGTCAGCCTCCTCAATATTCACTTATGTTTCTGTGGATTTAAGATTCAGGATAGCAGCCATTTGATTTGTAAATGAGGAATAAGATGAGAAGAAAAAATTACTTACCACAGTAATATTGTTTCTTTTAAGGGATCTCCCAGTATGATTAAACATATGCAGTCAGCCCAGAATCTCTGACTGCCCTGGAGCTGTAGTGATGTAATATGGAATGTATGCAAATAATGGAACTAGAATGCTACATTGAAACTGCTGCCTCTAGGTGGACTGTGTTCCATCTAACAGTCAGATTCATTTTTATAGCTAAAAAAAACGCTAGAGTATCTGAACTAATAAATTATAACCCAAAACAACAACAACAACAACAATACCCACCCCCCTGGTAGTGAGGGCAGGTTTCCAGCACAGGATTAAAGAACCACAAAGGGAGAGCTAGGTCCCTAGTCATCATTGTGTGCATAAAAAACAGTAAGTTAAGCGAATGTTTAATGGTTACATTAAACTATAATAAAAGTATTGCTGAACCTGATCCAGGTTATGTAAGGGGAGGTAGGGTGGAAGGTCTAATCATACTGGGAGATCCCTTGGAAGAAACAATATCATTGAGGTAAATTTTTTCAAACCCCAGGAATTTCCCAGTATGATTATACATATGCAAACTACCAAGCAGGGGTAAAGAACTTACTTAGGAAAAAGGTTCTGCAATACTGAAATGCAAAACCTTGCATCACTTCTAGACTGGATGTCCAGGCAATAGTGCTTTGTGAAGGTGTGGACTGTACTCCAGGTAGCCGCTTTACAGATTTCCAGCAAGGGAATGTCCCTTGCAGCTGTCATAGAAGCAGCAGTTCCATGAATGGAATATGCTCTGAGGCCCTGTTGTGGCTGTTTCTCAGCCTTACTGTAACATAATTGGATGCAGTATACTATCTAGTGTTCAATTGATCTCCTTGAGGCAGGCCTGCCTTTTCCAATCTCACCATGGGTGATAAATAGTTGTGAGTAGGAATCCCTGAGGTCCTTAGTATAACTGATGTAGTAGCTGAGTGGCCTCTTCACATCCAGACTATGAAGCTTCAATTCACCTGAACTGGACTTGGCTGTGAAAAATACAGAAAGAGTGATGGACTGGTTTAAAAGAAGCTCAAAGACCATCTTGGGTAGAAATTTCCTGTTGGTACTTTATCTTTATGGAAGATGATGTAATTAGGATCGGTGCAGAGAGCTGGAGCTCATACACTCTTTTTGTTGAAGTAAATGCCACCAGGAAGACAATTTTTCAGGTGACATATTTCAGATCAGTCATAGCCATTGGCTCGGGGGGCATGAGTTTGGCTATGCACAAATTCGGGTCCCAAGGAGGGACTGGTTCTCTAACAGGGAAACATGTGCCAAGCCTTTGAAAAACTTTCTAAAAATACGGTGTGAAGCTAGTATTCTTTGAGCAGTTGCAGACAAGTATGCAGAGATAGCTGCTAAATGAAGCTTGATTGAAACTAGCTGTGAGACACTATTGAGAGTGTAGGACAGTATTAACTAACAGAAATAAGCCTGATATACCATTTTTGACTGTGCTTTGTATTTAAAATGAACATGTAAGGACCAGAGTTCCTGTGAAGAAACAGGAAGAGGGCTGGGTTTGTAGTCTGTGCTGATTCTAAATGGACTACAGATCTCACACAAAACATTTGTTTTTGGGGTAGAAGGCCAACATCTGCTAGATTCGCCCAGTATAGGTGGACGCTGGGCTAAAAAACAAATAAAAACTTAACAACTAAAGGGTAATATTGCCGAGGTAGTCACGTGACATCCTGGTCCATGAATACAAAGGGGAATGCCAGAGTGAGTAGCGTGAGCTTGAATGGGGTGTGCGCTTGGTGCTGCATGTGGAGACATGTGCGATACGCATGTCTTGCATGTCCTACGGGGACAAAGGGACAAGGGCAGGCTACTAACTTAAGGAACAGCAACAAAAACAACCAGTAAGTGCATAATCTAGTACATAACAAACTCTGCAAGCAGTACAAAGCTTAACAGAATAACAAACTCTGTATTGAAAACGTATGGAGGTTTACAACCCATCCAATGATTTCTTAACCATAACCTTATACAAGGCCAGAGACAAAGGCTGGTCTGCTTTCAAATCTATCCCTAGCCCCCAAAATAGGCAAGCCTACAACACCCTCTGTAACACATGCACAAAGGCCATAAAGCAGGCGAAAGCAGACTTTTTCAAGTCGCAACTGACTCACGCCCTTCCCACCAACCTCTGGAATGTCGTACACTCACTCCTTGAACCACCATCACAACCCAGTCCCCCTACCATCAAGCAGCATAGTCAGCAAATAACCGACCCCATCTGTATTTCTGCTACCCTCAACACATTTTTCACATCCTGTGTCATGCCTCATGGCCCTCACTGCAAACCGTGGCCCCCACTACTGCTCTCAGTCATGACAATTTTGTATTCTCACCAGTCTCTTAACACAAAATCCTCGCAGCCCTCTGCTCATTAAATACCACTAAATCCAGTTCAGATGGGATCCACCCCAAACTTCTGCAATAATCTGCATCTGCAACTTCAAAGCCTCTCCCCCATCTCATCAACCTCTCCTCCTTGGGCTTGGATCCCCCAGGCCTGGAAATCAGCCTCAGTTATCCCCCTCCATAAAGGTAGGAACCCCTCAAATCCTGGTAATTATGGGCTAATCTCCCTTCTCCCAGCTCTTGCTAAGCTACACGAATCCCTGGTGCACTCCAGGCTGGCAGAATATCTCACCACAAACAACCTCCTATCTCCACACCAGTCAGGTTTCAGGAAGCAGCATTCCACAATGTTCTCACTCCTGCGTGTGACAAAACAAATTCACACTGCTACTGACCAAGGCCTCCTTACAGCTGCAGTTTTCATTGACCAGCAAAGGCCTTAGATTCCGTATCCCAGCCCCTCCTCCTATCAAAACTCAAAGCAGCAGGCTTTGCCCCTATCACCATTCAGTGGTTCCATTCCTACCTCTCCAACAGGTCACAGGCTGTCAGAATCACTGATGTCTCTCCCCCACTCCCTATCCTAGCAGACTTTCTACAAGGATCTGTCCTTGGTCCCATCATCTTCTCCCTCTTCATTAATGATCTCCCCTCCTCCTGCACAAAATCTAGCATGCACATGTATGCAGATGACACTATCCTCTACCTCAGGCCCATCTATACGAGAAGTTCATACTACCATCCAGTGTGATTTAAAAAATAACCAACTCTGGTTCTGACTAAACCAACTGAAAGTAAACACTGCTAAAACTATATCCATGTTATTTGGCGCAGCGCAGAAGATAAACAGATCCTACTCCTTTTCACCCACCATTTCCCTAGATGGTACCCGACTAGACCACATCAATAAATACAAATACCTGGGTGTGTGGCTCGACACTTAGTTATCTTACTCATCTTATATTGATGCAACCATCTCTAGATTACGCCCCAAACTTGGCATGCTCTACTGACACTGCGACTCCCTCCATCTCCCTGCCAGATGGCAAATCCTAACTAAAATGATCCTCCCCATTTTTGAATATGTGGATGTGGTCTACAGCATTGCCTCTGAAACCACCTTATCCAAGATTGACACCCTCCTAAACTCTTTTTGCCGCTTCACCACAAACTCGCCCTTTAGAATGCATCACTGTGAACTTATAGCCCCACTTTCCCACGGATGAAATATCCACTCTCTCAACCTCATATCTAAATACTGGTTTGACATGCTACCCACCTACATGGTCAACAGTCTCTCCCTGGCCCAGGATACCCCTTATTTACTGAGGCACAGAGATGCAAGATCTTTCCATTTACCTCACCCATCCACATCAGCCAGCAAAACTGCTTTCTCCTACTGGCTCCTAAGCCTGTGGTGTAAACTTTCCCCCTCCATCAGAAACTCCTTCTCTCACCACGCTTGCCTGACACAACTACACCTCCTGCCACCTCCCCCCCGCCACTGCACCAGGTGATCTATCTACACTTCAATGCACTTAATAATGACCTAATTCTCACTGTGAGCATTTACTTTTTGTGAATTCTGTTTTTTCTCAGTTGTTCTCATATCCAGGAAATGTTTCAAGTCCACCAGCTTTATGCAGATTATACTATATTGTTTATGCATCATATTTCTTTGGATATACCTATTCAGAGATTACAGCATGACTTTAATAAGGTACAGGAAGCTCTGCTGCAACTATGATTATTATTTAATGATAAAAAAACACAAAGGATGCTATTTACAAGAAAAAAACATTTACTTTTAGAATATCAAATAACAGCACTTAATGGAAATATAATTTCAAAGGTACAAGAATATAAATATCTGGGTATAAGCTTAGATAAACAGTTAAACTTTAAAACTCATGTTATCCCATGTTTCGTATGTTCATATGTTTGTATCTATCTTTCAAATACATTTAAAAAATTGTTAGAATTTTTTATCAAAACAAAAAATATCTTACGTACTCGGTTAGAAAAATGCTGGTAAACTCATTATTTTTGGCCACATTAGATTATGGGGATTGCATTTATAAAAATACTACATCATCAATTTTACATTTATTAGATTCTTTATATCATAGTGCTCTTAGATTTATTACAAAACTGCCTTATTCTACACATCATTGTCAAGTGTATGAACAGGTACAATGGACTTATTTGACTGCCCAGAGAGACATGCATTGGTACATGTATGTATATAAATTGACCTTAAACAGTTACCAACTTATCTATTGCAAATACTTAAATGTAAAAATATATCAAGGCACTCTTTTTGTTCAACTAAAAGGTTGGTCTATCAAGTGCCTATGTATAAAACTAAAATTGGAGACTTTACCTTAGCTGCATCTGTTCCTAAAGCATGGGATTATTTGCAGAAAAAAATTAAGATAATTACCCTTCCTTCCCTTGCTCATTTTAGAGTGTTATTACATAGCTTGGTATACAGTCATTGTGATTGTTTTGGGTAAACTGATATGTGTCTTAATGCTAATTATTTTATACAAAATGTAGTTTTTATTGTATGCAACAAATATGGTATGTCTTGATTATGTGTGTTTGTAATAATTATGTGTTTTGTACTTTGTTTATTATATTTTGTATACTGTGTCTTTTGATGTTTTGTCTGTATTGAACATAGCTGTAAATGAGTTTCTCTCAATTTTCCTTCAATAAATGAATGATGATGATGATGTTATGTTAACATTGATTTATTACTGTTACTATTGTTTTCATATTTCTAAAACCCAAAAATGCTTATAACTCTAATGGATCTGATTGTGTTTTCTTATACTACTGTTTGCTGCTAAATGTCTCTTTCTTGTGATTTTTGTATGTTTATCCAACTCCCCCCTTCCCTGGGTCACACCTGGAAATGAACCTCAGCTCAGTGTGCCTATCCCAGTCAACAAATGCTTAAATAAATACAAATTCAATAAATACTGTGTCATGATGGCACTATTTCAAAATGTTGCAACTGCCATGTGTATGCTACAAATAACTCTGATCAATATAATAGTAGTTACATCTGCCCCAAATGTATAGAGATGGGACACTTACTGACTGAAATAAAAACTCTAAAGGAGCAAGCAAGAGAAAGCATGATGCATACCACTCCAAAAGAGAAACAAATAAGCATTTGTCAATGCCGAATGTTTGCTTGCTGGCATTGGCAGTGGTAGTGTAGAAGTTACAGAGCTGCGTAATAGGAATGGCAGTGAAGTATTGAACTGAAGCCAACCCCACCACCACCCTGCAGAGAGTGACAGGCATTGGGATGTGCCTTTGGGTCATCAGGCATAACAGCCACGCCATTTCAGTACACCCCACCCTGCAGACACTGGCAAGTGTCACGGTGTTCCTTGGGGTCTTTGGCCCTTATGCGCACCCCATTCCATTAGGAAATACAGTGAGATGGGTGCAATATAGGAGAATGGGGTGAACTTTGGGGCCGAAGAGTCCAAGGCATACCTCAATGCCTCTCACTGGCTGCAGGGTGTGGAATGGTATGAGCATTACAGGCAAGAATCCCAAGTCACACCCCTGATGCCTGTCATTCTCTACAGGGTTGGGCGTTATGGTTGGAAACCCTAATACCTCAGGCATTCATTGGTATTTTCACTCTAAATGTTCAACATGTTTTTTTTGTGACCCCACCTCATGAACAGGGGGAATATCAGTTTCTTAGCCATAAGCTGCTTATGCACAGCGACTATGGCATTTAGCACCACAGGTGCAAAAACATTCCAAACAGGATGTAAAAAATGACAGCTGTACTGTTCATGGGGAGGTGTAAAAAATGGCAATGTTGCAAATCTGCAGTAAAAATATTTAAAAAAATGGTGAAGTCACTAGCGTACATAGAAACTGTGCAATGCACACCCGTAATATAATTAGGTTGGGGAGGTTTTTACAGCAGATTGTCAACTCAGGCATTTTGGTGCCTCCAATCATGAACAGTGTCACTGTGATTTTCTTTATCTGTCCTGAACAATGATTTCCCACAGCGACCACGCATCTCTGTGCTGAAAGTGTGAAAACACACTTTGGCCATGTTGTGAAAAATGACAGCTGTACATTAAATAAGGCAGTGTGGAAAAATGCCACTGGTGAAAATCTGGGCTTAAAATATTACAAAGTCATGAACTTACGAGGGTGCGTGGAAACTGCGCAATGCTCACTCATAACACAGTCATTTTATGGACTTTTGTCACCAAATTTTCAACATAGCCATTTTAAGACCTCTACTCATGAACAGCGTAACTGTGATTTTCTTAATGTATCCCATACATTGATTTCGCACATCGACTGCGCATTGTGTGCTACATGGGTGGAAACACATTTTGGGCAAGATGTGAAAAATGACAGCTGTACTGCTCATAAGGAGGTGTGGTAAAATTGCAATGTTGAAAATCTGGAGTGAAAATATTGAAAATTTGCGAACTTACGAGCGTGCCTAGGAACTGCACAATGCACGCTTGTAAAACAGTCATTTTTTGGAATTTTTTCACCAAATTTTCAACATAGCCATTTTAAGACCTCTGCTCATGAACAGTGTCACTGTGATTTTCTTAATTTGTCCCATACATTGATTTCGCACACCGACTGCGCCATTGTGCGCCACATGGGTGGAAACACATTTTGGGTGAGATGTGAAAAATGACAGCTATACTACTCATACGAAAGTGTGGTAAAATGGCAATGTTGAAAATCTGGAGTGAAAATATTGAAAATTCGTGAACTTACGAGCGTGCGTAGGAACTGTACAACACACGCTCATAAAACAGTCATTTTTTGGAATTTTTTCACCAAATTTTCAACATAGCCATTTTAAGACCTCTGCTCATGAACAGTGTCACTGTAATTTTCTTAATTTGTCCCATACATTGATTTCGCACACCGACTGCGCCATTGTGCGCTACATGGGCGGAAACACGTTTTGGGTGAGATGTGAAAAATGACAGCTGTACTACTCATAAGAAGGTGTGGTAAAATGGCAATGTTGAAAATCTGGAGTGAAAATATTGAAAATTCGTGAACTTACGAGTGTGCGTAGGAACTGTGCAATGCACGCTCGTAAAACAGTCGTTATTTGGAATTTTTCCACCAAATTTTCAAAATAGGCTTCTTGAGAGCCCACCTTATGAACACTGGCAGTGTCATTTTGTTAGTCAGTCCTGAAAGGTGATTTTGCGCAGTAACCACACAGTGACTGTGAAATCACCCTTCGGGCCCGAATAATGCCATGACAGTGACATCATTCATGAGAAGGGGTCCCAAAAACTCCATGTTGAAAATTTGGTGCAAAAATTCCAAAAAATGCTCTGAGATATACAACAAAGTTGAAAAAACCCTATCTAGCCCATTATACAGCTTACCGGCATTTCCTCAGTTTGCGGTCAGCTTGAAGAGTGCAGACGTGTTCCCGGTCCACTGAAGATCGTCGCGCCATGATCCGGAGGTAAGTATGGGGTGAGGTGGGGTGTGGGGAGGCTGGGTGCACATTGGGTGGGTGCGGGTTGTGGGAAGGGGGCCAGGGAGACTATGTGGGACCATTTTTACTTTACAGGTGTTTTTTTTTAAAAGACGACTCGGGACATTTGCCACGCTGGGGTGTGCTCCCAGCATGGCACAAGGACAGTTGGTGGGGCATTCAGCTGATGGGGATTGGGCACCCCAATCGGCCAAAGCATCTATTGCCACACTGGGGTGGGCTCCCAGCATGGCACCCAGTACTCGGGGGGGTGAGGACAGTGGAGCCAATGGGGGATTGGGCACCCTGTTGGCTATATCATGTGTTGCCACACTGGGGTGGGCACTCAGCTTGGTATTTGGAAGGCTTTGGGAGGGTGGGGGAGCGCAGCACAGCCGACGGGGGATTGGGCACCCCCATTGGCTATACAGTGTGTGCATGTGGGGGGCTGCACATGCCTGCATGTGTGTGTGTGTGTAGGGAGAGCTGTGCATGAGCAGATGATATCTTATTGCTGCTCACTGAAGCATAGCTTCCCTTTTCAACTGTACGCCACTGCATTTTGGAGCTTGTCATAGACAGCTCCAGCATGCATTGGCAGACAGGGGCCACACCTGCCAACACACTGACTGAATTGGAAGAGGGGTGACACACCTCTGAAATCTCAGATGATGGCACTATGTTTCTTGCACATGTTTGCAAGCAAACATAAAAAGGGATAAAGCTAGGCAAATTGGAACAGATTTCTCTGACTCTGATTCTGAAACAAATGTTGCAGAGCTGTCTGAATCAGAAACAACAGAATGGTTCAATATAGCACAAAATCCAAAGAAAAGGGTAGGAGAGCATTTGGGAGCAAACCTACAATGGACACAAATGAAGACATACTATTATGTAACAAATTTGACCCCTTAGCTCAAAATCAGGAAATTGAAATGTTAGAAGAAACACATGATAAGGTACTTGTAATTGACAAGTCTGTCTTATGTAGGACAGATAGTCTAATCTGTGGTAAGGACAAAGAACTTAGAGATGTGAACTGTTTGCCAGGGGCCAAAATAAATGATATCAAAACCATATTACTCAATATAATGAACAGCAAAAAAAAAAGCCAGTGATGGTGCACATAGGTATAAATAATGTTGGACGTAATTATGAAAAAGACATTGCAGATGACATCATGGGGTTATACCAGTTAATACAAAGCAAAGGTCAGAGAGCAATTGTATCTAGTATCCTACCAGTTATAAAAGGGCACGCAAAAAAGAACAATACAACTCAAGGAATAAACATAAGGCAAGGCAAATTTTATTTTTAAGGCATCCAATCCCAGAGGCTCTGGGTGCTGTACAAGTAAAAATACAGCGCGTAAAAGAAAATACATGATTACAAAACATGCATAACAATAAATAACTGAAATAGAAAATAGTAAAATGACAGGCTTATAAAAACATAAAAACAGCTACCTGCAAGGCAGAAATTCTGTATTGACTGTCATTGAAAGATAGTGTCTGGGAATGCCCGGTTAAATAAATAGGTCTTATAAGGTTATAATGTAATGTTATAACATATATAATATAGGTTATAATATAAGGTTGCAAAATAGGTGGCCAATAGCCGAGGTAACTTTTATCGACTCTTGGGAGGCATTTTCAAAAAGTTCAAATGAAATGCTAAAGATAGGCTACACCTGAATCTAAAGGGGACTAACGCACTGGCACAGCTTATAAATAAAAACCGGCCCCCAGTGTGTTTAAACTGAACAGTGTGTGTGGGGGGGGACGGGGGTTACCTCAAAGCCCTCACAAAGACACACAGAGTAGAACTGGATAAAAAAACAAAACAAGGAAAGATAAAAAAGAACCTCAAAGCAGAATAAAAATTTAAGAAAATAAGAAACCAAACACAGTTCATTGCTTATTAAGGAATGCAAGAAGTCTGAATATTAAAATAGAGGAATTGGAAACACTATTAAAACCAAATGAGAAAACAGACATGGCATTCATCACCAAGACTTGGTGGCCAAATGAAGATACCGGGGGGAAAAATATAAATGGATTCAGATTATATAGATTAGACAGAGTTAAAAAAAAAGGGAGAAGTGGTAGAAGCATATATATCAGAAAAGATAAAGTCCATGGATATATCTGACAAAATAAAGACAAAAACACAACTGAAACTTTATGGATCAGAATAGATGGCATAAGTGGGAGATGCATCATAATTGGTATATGTTATAGACCACCAAATGTAAATAATGAGATACAGGAGGAACTAAATGTAGACTTAGAAAAAGCATCTGAGTTGGGAAGAGTAAACTTCCTGGGAGACCTGAACCTAAATGACTAAATGAAACTACATTTGGGACAGACCCGCTAAGCAAAGAATTCCTCACTGTGATGGAAATCACCGTCTGCCAGTTAAGTGTATAAAATTTTTATATAAATATATGTTTTTGAATTCTGCTTGTGAAACATGGCAGTCAGCACAAGGCATCCTGGGACATTAGATTTTTGAAAATGTACTGTTCTCTCTGCGTGGAAGGAAACAGCTAACTTAAAAGAAACTAACACATGCCTGACAAAACCTGTGTGGAAATCATAAAAGTCATGTTCTCGAGAGTTGGTGCTTTAAAATGAAAATATTGCCTTTTTATGAGGTGACAGGAGGGAGAATGCTTCCTAGTCAGTTTATGT
This sequence comes from Neoceratodus forsteri, assembly GCA_016271365.2. Taxonomy (NCBI): domain Eukaryota; kingdom Metazoa; phylum Chordata; order Ceratodontiformes; family Ceratodontidae; genus Neoceratodus; species Neoceratodus forsteri. Next base: position 772,074,744 of record CM057453.1, on the reverse strand, counting down.
CAAAAATCTCACAATGTTGAGAGGTGATTCTCAGACTGTTTTCCTGAGAGATCAAAGGGATATTGTAACCGGTCATAAAAACCATGCTGTAATGGGAAGAAGAGATTATCTTGTTATAATTAAAAATATTGCTGTATTTGCAGATTCCAATTCAGTAGTAACATGACCTGTTTGCCTATGCAGCTGCATGTTACAAATTAATTACAGGACTAAAAGTGACCTCATGTGCTGTGAGATCACAAGGAGGGCGGGACTTTAACTCTGATATTGCCAAGCTGGCTGAAGGGACTGGCAGCTCTAATTCTGAACTTGGAAGGGACGCTCTTTTCTGGACTTCTAACGAGTCATCTTGGTATTTTGGACACATCTGCCAAGATAGGTAACTTTAGCCAAAACCATCTGCTAACTGAAAGACTAAGGTAACAATTAGTTATTCAGTGCAAGGCAATTTATAACTGTCCATTTATTTTCTGACTGTACCCTTAATGTATATATGTTTTGTATTTATTTATGATTTTTAATTTTAGTAAACCTTATTTTTCCTTAAACCTGCCTGGGGACTTGCTCATTTTGAATGTGAATGGTGGGACAGTATTGACCATTCTGCAATAACTGTTAAATTGCTTAGAGTGTCACCATATGCAGCCACTCTAACAAGGATCTGTGTAAAGATCCAGCAAGGTAAGAAAATGCCAGTGTCTCAATTGAGTCAGCAGAGGGTTGTGAACCAGGTTGGTTGTATACCTGCTGGGTCAAGTATTATGCTGCTTTCCCTGAAAAGAGTGTAATATTTGGACCTGTTACCTGGGTGTGCTAACTAAAATGGGTCCATAATTGATCCCAGGACTTGAGACTGGTAGTTTGCTTAGACCCAGAACAAACAGGAAGGTGTCCCTGTTTGTCCCCTGATCATGAATCGCACTTCAAGGTTGGGCACTGTGGGAGCAGAGGGCCTGACCCCTGGAGTAGATTTGTGACATTCACTACATGTGATCAATTGGGCCTAATACAACACATAAAAGATCCAACATGGGGAGAAAACAACCTAGATGTAGTACTGAGTAATAACACAATTAATATAACAAACTGCATAGCACAAGCTCCGCTTGGAAACAATGACCACAATACTATTTATTTCTCATACCTTGAAAACACCCCTATAAAAAAGGTTGTAGAGTAATTAATGATTACAACATTGTATACCATGCATGCATCAACGAAGATATTAAACAAATCAATTGGGACATTGAGCTGAAGAACAAAGCCACTTATGAAATTTGAGAAATCATTAAACAACACATATTCAATATATGTGATAAACACATAAAAAAGGAAAACAAAACTGTATAAAAATAGAGGAAAAAAACTAACTGGCTAAACAAAGGCTTGCAGAAACTACTCAGAAAGAAGTGTTTAGTTTATAACAGATACACTAAAGAAATGATAGAAAAGAACTGGAATAAATATAAAGAAATAAAAAAGAGTAAAACCAAAATAAAAAAGAGTAAACAAAAAATGGAATTTAATTTAGCAAAAAGTAAAAATAAGGATAACATGAAAGAGTTTTATGGGTATGTAAACTATTTGTGGAAATCAAATAATAATTTCAATTCAATAATAGTAAATAATGAAGATATTGGTGACCCCAGTGAAATGGGAGAAGTATTTAACACATATTTCATGTCAGTTTTCTCAAAGGCAGACCCCTACATGGTGACTTCAACAAAACAACCACACTGGAAATACCTGAAGATGTCACAACTAGCAAAATAAAACATCTAAAAAATATGCACTCAGCAGGGCCGGGTAATATATCCCCCACATTGTTAAAACTATTAGCACCAGATATATCTAAGCCATTACAAACTATATACCAATCAGCCCTACAAAATAGTAAAATCTCTGCAGATTGGTTAACAGCAACTGTCGTCCTGGTCTATAAAAAGGAATGCAGGGCAAACTGCGCAAATTACAGGCCTATCAGTCTAACATCAGTTCCAGGAAAGATCCTTGAGAGTTGTCTAAAAGACATGATGATAGAGCACCAGGTGACAGTAGGTGCTATAGATAGGGGACAGCATGGATTCGAGGCATGCAGATCATGTACAACTAACCTCTTGTGTTTTTATGAAAAGATATCAAATGCGCTAGATATGGGCCAGGGCTGTGGATTGCATATATTTGGATTTCTCAAAGGCGTTTGATACAGTTCCACACGGGGCATTGATAAAGAAATTAATAATCTTGAAACTTGACCATAGAATTATAAAATGGATACATACTTGGCTGGGTAGTAGAACACTGAGGGTATGCATAAATGGATATTACTCACACACAAGGGATGTGATGAGAGGGGTGCCTCAGGGCTCCATGCTGGGGCTGTTATTATTTAAAATATTTATATCAGACATGGGTAGCCACACAACCAGTTGAGTGAGTAAATATAATGATGATGCAAAAACTGCAAAGATCACAAACTTGGAGGAAGACATACAGTAGCCACACTACAATATGACTTCAGTGATATACTACAATGGACTGCAAAATGGGGAATGAGAAAAACATTGCATCATGCACCTAGGAATAAAATGCAAGAAATCCACATACCTATTGGATGGCTTCCCACTGAGAGAAACACAAGAGGAAAGAGACTTGGGAATAATAATAATAAACAATGATCTAACTTGTATATCTCGATGTGCTAAATAGCAAAAGCAAAGGGGTTGCTGGAGACAATAAAAGGAAACTTTAAAAACAGAAGTGAACAAATGATTATGCTCTTATATAGGTCATATATCAGACCAATATTAGACAACAGGAGTACAATATGGGGGCCAATCAACAGAGGTATAACAGACAAAGTTGAGAGAGTTCAAAGACAGGCAAGAAAGTTAATGTACAACATAAAACATTTGCTCTACAACGATCGATTACGTAACCAAAACCTAATGTCCTTAGAGACCAGAAGAATAAGAGGAGACTTGCATTTATGCTATGGTATTGTGCAGGATGACTACCTCTTAGATGAGCTAAGTTTACAGTTCAAAAATGACCTAAAAGGAACTAGAGGACACCCGCTGCAGTTGAGACCAAAGACATTGAAAACAAACAAGAGAAAGGCATTTTACACTGAGTTGTCAACCCATGGAATAAGTTACTCATAGAGATCATAACCAGCAAGGACAACCAATAGTTCAAAAATAGACTAACAATCTGTCTTATTATGGATAGCCAACAGGAGTGCAAATGGGCCAACAGCCTTCTCAGCTCTTTCTACCTTAGTATGAACCTTAGTAGTATAAACCTTGAGGGCTGCAGGCCTCAGGTCTAAGATCTGTAGGTGTTCCAAGTAGTGAAGCAGTACTGGAAAGCTTGCCTTAAGAGGACTGACATGCTTAGACTTGCACCAGATGGAAAATCTTTTCCATTTTGAAGCATATGACTTTCTGGCACAAGGTTTCCTGGAAATTTCAGGACCTTGAGGACCTCTTCTGACAGTTTAAATTCAGAAGATTCTAGCTCCTCAAGAACTAGGCCTTCAGGTGAAGGGTCTTGAGGTTTTGGAATACTATCTGCCCCTGAATGGCTGTTAGAAGATTGTATCTTTGGGGAAGCTGGATAGGTTGCTTGGTGGACAGGGTGAGTAGTAGAAGGTACCATGGTTGCTGGTCTAGTCTGGCGTAATCAAATTCATGGTTGCAGACTGACTCCTGAGTTTGAGGACTCTCAACAACAATGGAAATGGTTGAAAAGAATACAGGAATTTCCCTATCCAATCCAGGGCTAACGCCTCCATGGGCAATGTGCTCAATGAGGTGGGCTTGCAGCAATAAAGATGAAGCTGATGGTTTTCTTTTGAGGCAAACAGGTCCATTTTTGGAGTGCCACAAAGTCCGAAAACTGTATCCAACACTTGCTTGTTTTAAAACCCATTCATGATGTTCCTGACTGATTCTGCTAAGTGAGACTGCCAGTGTGTTGTCCTTCCCTGGAAGATGAATAGCCGACAAATGCACCTCCAGGGAATACACTAGGGACTAGAATTTCATGGCTTCCATGCACAGCCTTGAGGATCTTGTTCCTCCCTGCTACCTGATGTACCATATGGTGTTCATGTTATCTCTCCTGACCTGGACTGACTGACTTCTCAATTGAGGAGCAAAAGTCTTTAGGTCAAAAAGAACTGCTCTCAACTCTTAAGAAGCTGATATGCAACTTGGATTCCTGAGGGGATCAAGTCCCACTGATTGTAAGGTTGTCTGTCTGTGCACCCGATCCTAGGAGGGAGGCATCTGTTGTTAGGACCACCCGTGGGGTACTGTTGCTGAAAAGGGATGCCTTGCCTGAGGATGTCCTTTTCTTTCCCTTGAGGGAAGAATGCCTTGCTCTGTATGGTATCCAGCTTTGCTCCAATTAATTGCAGTGACTGAGCTGGTTCCATCTAAGACTTTCGAATGTTGATGAGGAAGCCCAAAGATTTCAGAGTATTTTGGGTGACACTGGAGTCCTTTACCAGTTGGTATGATTCCCCTGCAACTAGCCAGTCATCCAGGTAAGAGAATACCACAGTTCCTTGTCTCCTGCAATAGGCTGCCTCCACAGCTAGACACTTTCTGAATACTATTGGGGTAGAGGAAGCTTGAAGGGGAGTGCCGAGAACTGGTAATGCTGTGAGGGCAGAGTGAACCGCAGGTATTTTCTGTGGCAAGGCTTGACTAGGACATGAAAGTAGGCATCTTTTAGATCCAGAGATGCAAGCCAGTTTCCTTTCCTTAGAGAAGAGGTAACAATGGCAAGGATTACCATTTTGAACTTGAGCTTTGCCAAGTCTTTGTTCAGGAATCTGAGGTCTAGGATTGGCTGCCATCCCCCATTCTTTTTCTTGGTTAGGACATATCTAGAGTACATGCTCTTCCCCCCTTTGGGAGGAAGGGACTGGCTCTATTGCTCTTGTTTGCAGAAGCTTTTTTATCTCCAATTCCGGCAAAATTGTCTCTGCAGGGGTTGAAGGCCAGAAAACTCTGCTGCCCTAAAGTTTTGGAAGATGCTTGGACTGTAGGCAGAGACACTGACTCACTACCTCCAGAATCCACTTGTCCATAGTGATGTTTTTCCAGGCCTGAAAGTAGTGAGCCAGCCTGCCTCCTACTGGAAGAAGGGTGGTGGCCTGTTTTGGGCAGTCAGGGGTTCTATCTGGGCTGAGCTCTGGGTGCTGGGGTCGAATCAGCCCACCCAGAAGGCTTCCTATCCCTGCCCCTGTAGTAACCTCTAGCCTGAGTATAATCTACAGGCATGGAGACTGGGGTATAAGCTCTGGGATAATACACCCCTACCCCTACCTCCTCTTCCCGTGGTTCTAAAAGAAGTTTAGGCTCTTTTGCTTGTGGAATTACTCCTGTAGGTGATTTTGTACTCTTCCACCTTTTTCATGCATGCCTCAGTCTTGTCACCAAAAAGAGAACTGTTTTCACAAGTAAAATCCATGACCTTTATCCGAGTGTCTGGGGTAAGACTAGTTCTGATACAGGCAAACCTCCTCAAAGACACTGATAGGGCCAATAGCCTGGATGCAGTGTTGTTTGCATCCACAGCCATGTGAAACTAATATTTGGTGGCATCCAATGCCATCCTGGGAGCGTCAGCCAGATCATGTGTCGCCTCACCTGGGCCTTCTGATATTGTGCAGCATATGCCATATAAGCCGCCTGTCTGAGGAGAAAGGAGGAAGCTAAATTACCCTTCTTCCCCATGATGTCAATTTTCCTTGAATCTTTATCTGGGGGATGAGATGAGAAAGGAACTCTACTGTAGCTTTATCACAGGCAGCAGCTTGTACCACACCCTCATGGTCTGGATGAGAATACAAATACTCAAATCTATCAACTTGATTTTTTCCTCAACCATCTTGTCCTCCCCAGGGACAAAGGATGGTGTCTGTAGACTTTTTAGGGTTGATTTCATAAGAGAATTGTAGATAGGAAGGAACAATCTCTTAGTGGGAATCAGACCCATCATATCTAGAAATTCTGCCTCTTCCTCATCTTCCATAGACTCTTGAGAGGGGAGGCCTAAAGTGTCAGCCATTTGTTTGACAAAAATGGGATGAAAAATCATCCTGCCCACAAGAAGGGGTACCAAAATGTTGCTCAGGGGATACCTCAGGCTCAACAGGTTCCCCCATATCTGGATCCTCCTCTTCCTCCTCAAAATAAACTTCATGGCCCTGGTTGGTGGGAACCGATGGTAGGACTGGAATTGGTGAGCCCAGTATAGAAACTGCAATTTGGATGGCCTGAATGACCTGCAAGGCTTTAGCAATGTCCTCAGCAGAAGGCATTTTGTTTTTGTCTGCTGGGAGCTCCTTTGCTTCTTCAGCAGGAGGCACAGCAAAGTGTTTTTCTCTGTATCTTTTTAGCAGGCACAGCCTCTGAAGCCTGCTCAGGGTCTTTTGTGTTTACTGTGCTCAGATCCCATATGAGTAGTTTTAGGGTCTGAGGAACCTTTTGAAAGTCTCTCCTTGGTTTTACTCTGTGAAGAAAGAAGAGGCCTCTTTAGGGTACTTAGGTGACACTGAGGTGGGAGCAGAAGCCATTTCCTCTAATCTCTTAGCCCCCCTTTTTTCGTCTTATCTGTTTATGCCCCCATCTCCAGCCCAGCTGCTCACTCCTTCTGGTGGCCAAGCCCCACCACACTGCTTTCTCCAGACTGCTGTCCCTCTTGAAGCTGCAACCTCTGACTGTCCTGGCATATCCCTCAGCCGGGGGCCTGCTCCCATGGATGGGATCAGGAGGGGAGACTTTTCCAGTGCCCACTGGCACCTTCACTTCCATCTTTGTCGGGGAGCGGTGAGGGTACAGCACTGGGTGATCCCAGGGTTCGTGATGTCAGGAGAGTGGGCCACTGTCATCTAGATGGCTGGATGGCCGTTTTTCATGTTCCAGTGATCCTGCCCCCTAGAATGCACACCACAGTGTCCTGGTGTGGTCCCACATGTGGTGTATGGTCACCCATCTCACAAAGCATGATGCTGATACCAGCCATCAGGAGCCGCCAAAGGGTGGTGCATTTGTGGCCCTTCCCCCAGGAGAAGACCATCCAAAGGAGGCTCTGGAGTCCTCCCTGCCAGCCTCTGCTTCCATCATTCCGGGCTCGGAAGTGAATTCGGGTCACCAGCGTGCCAGGCGAATCCCTTTGCCTGGCACCATGGAGCCAGCCAGACATTTTTTTAATGGTTTTGGGATATAATGTACCGCACACCTTACAATTTGAAAAAATATGACAGAGACCCAGGCATTCTAAACACAAATTGTGGTGATCAGCCTTGGCAAAGATTTGGAAACACTTCAAATAATTTTTAAAACCTGTAGGTCCCTTCCTCTTTTTTTGATTTTATCGACATGCCAATTATCAATTGACTAAAAGAAAACCCCAGAAAGGGGAAAAACAAAAATTGCAGTTGGTTCCCTGAGGAGAAGAGGAACCATGATTAAATAATACTTATTTTATATTTATAAAAATGCTGTCAGTTCCTGAAAGAAATGGAATCAAGCGCAAAATGGTGAAACCACTCCTAAAATAATTAAAAATAAGGAGCTTAAAGTTAAATTTGTTGAGTTAAATAGCAGCAGTACCATAGGAAGGGTGGGGCAGATTGTGCACCTGCCCCGGGCGCAAGCCTCCGAGGGGCGCAGTTTTGATAAGTTTAAAAACAATTTCCCCCCTTTTTTTTTACTGTAATTACAGTGACTTCAAAGTTCAGCAGGGGTACATCCATGGAAGGACCAACCAGTGCTTTTTTTTGGGGGGGTCACATGATGATCGCACTTGTCTGAAGGCAGAAAAAATCATGTGGACTGGTGGTAACTGGGTGAGCCAGCTGCCAGCGGTGCCAGTATAAAAGGTAGGGGCAGACAGCTGAAGCGCGTGGTTGGAGTGAGAGGCGGGGAGCAGAGGAGTGAGAGACTAGCCAGACTAGAGAGAGATAAACAAAACTTGATAGCGAGAGAGAGCACAATTCTGTATTAAAAATTTATCTTAATGTAAGCTTTGGCAAGCAGGCACATAAGTGCACTCTTCTGAATCCACCATCTTTCTTGAGTTGCTTTCTTTTTTATTTTATATTATTCGTCTGTCCTAGTAGTGACTGACTGAGAGAGAGACATGCAGCTGAGCCGCCGCTGCGCCGCCGGAGAATGGATAAAATAACATTTCCTGGCTAACTGGCTAAACAATTCCTTAAAGTTCAGTTGGTTCCTGCCTTAGTTCCCTGTGTGCGTGTGAGCCTGGATGTTTTTTTTTGTTTGTTTGTTTTTCGCTATTGTGTTGTGATCATTCATTCTCTCCGCATCCACAACCAGGACTCAGTGTGAACATTCAAAGCTTCAGTGCTGCCACAAAGTGTTGACTGAATAAAAATAATTCTCATGTCTGGTACAACCTCTGAGGTTGTACTAGACGTGAGAATTATTTTTATTCATCATTCAGTTAATTTTCCTGTTTACTCGTCTCGCCAGTTGCCACTTGTATCTCAAATCTTTTTTTTCAGTCTCCCTAACCTCTTACATGTGCTGCTCACTGCTGGAGGAGAGAGAGAGAGAGAGAGAGAGACAGAGAGAAACAGACAGACAGACAGAGAGAGACAGAGAGAGACAGAGAGAGACTTGCTGAGCTGCCACCACGCCACCTGAGAATAAGATAAAGTAACATTTCCTGGCTGCCAAACTGGTAAATTCCTAAAGTTCAGACAGTTGGTTCCTTGTTGTGTGTGTGCCTGGATATTTTTTTTTTTGTGATCGTTCATTCGTAGAACCCATCCCCAAACTGCTCAGTTCCCTTTTAAGTGTCTGCTTCAAAAAAGGACAAAAATGTGAATCGCCATACACTCAGGCTGCACATACAAAACGGGGTGCCTCCTCAAAAGACAGCAAGTACATAAAAAGTAATGGATTCCTATTGAAGATGTATGGCTGGATGGGTCACATAAAGCTTAGCATTTGAATAAATTCTTCAGACCCAAAATGTGTGCTATCAATAATGATTTTTTGAAAAGTTCACAAACCACAAAGCCAGCAACAGCATGATCTGACCACGCGTTTTCCCCGGTACTTCGGGTCTGACTGACCCTTCCTCAGGAGGGCATGGCCTCACATAGCACACATGTTTCTTAAATACCACACCCAATTAAATTTCATTGGTTACAGGTGCCCCAGCATTAAAATATACAAGTGATGTGTTGTTCCATTGGTGTACAAATACAAAACTTCAAACAACATTTACAACAAAATGCTCATGGAGCTCTTTAATTTTACTCTCAAGTAATTATATTATAGTATATGGTTAGGGCTTATTCTAGATGGAAATCAGTGGCTTTTCAAATGTTGTTGTAGGACAGTTCAAAGGTCAAAAAAGTTGTTGTACTATCGATCTGACGTCACATCGATAGTACAACAACATTCCTGTCAATCAAACACAAACACACTCCCATGTCGACGCTCCATCAAGAAAACCGGCCAAAACATGGCGGCAACGCTTAGCGAGAACCTCTGACCCCGAGACAGTTGACGGAAAGAGCCTCATACCGCTCCATGCCCCAAAAGTTAATTTTTTTATTTAGGTTTTAAAACCTCACCACCAAAACCCAAAAAAAGAAATGAAGGACAGAGCGACTCAGCAAACGGGAGCACCGAGAAGTGGGATCAGGGAAAAGTTGACGTTAGCGCGAACAGCGAGCCGGCGAGTGGACGAGTGAGCCGGTAAGGAGAAAAAACAGAAAGCCTCTTGTGTCCTGCACATTAGAACCATATACTATATAAAATAGTATATGGACAATCCTACACAGACAAAGCTGTGTTTCCATCTTGGGGTTGAGATGACATCGGGTCCTCTCGAGCTTCGCTCTCGAGGTCCCTGTGATGTCATCTCAACCCCTCGATGGAAACACAGCCTTGTTGTGTATGATTGTCCATACACTATTCTATATGTAAGCTAACTGGCTGCTATTTCTCTGGTGCCAGCACTTTCATTTTTATAATAAATAAAATATTTATTGTGAGCTTTTAATGCCTCTTTTTCGTCTCAGATTGCATGTTGACAGAGAGAGGATGTAGATTAAAACAACTGACCTCAATATATAGGACTCTCTGCATCTTTTGAACTCCCATAATTAACTTATACAATTTACTGATATTTGTGATAAATTTTAATCTTGTCACGTTGGTGACTGTTATAATTGTTCCACAACCAGGACTGGACATTTAAAGCTTCGGACAGTGCTGCCACAAAGTGCTGACTGAATGAAAATAATTCTAACGTCTGGTACAAACCTCTGAGGTCTTACCAGACGTGAGAATTATTTTTATTCAGTTAATTTTCCTGTTTACTCACCAGTGTATCTCAGATCTTTCAGTCTCCCTTTCCTTTAACCTTTTTTTACATATGCTGCTGGGTCAGGGTGACCCCACTGTCTACCATTCCTACTCGGCACCTTTAACCTCCTTCTCACCTCCTCAGGTAGAACTCCCCTTCTTCCCACAAGCAAGTGAGTACCTTGGAAGCACAAAACAAAAATTCTGTGATCAGGAAGTAAAGTTTGGAAGCAGTCAGGACTTCATGCAAAACATCAGTGCAACTGTTGCTGACACAGCAGGGCCTCCAGTCTGCTCCGTGGGCCGTGGCTCCCTCCCTCCATTCTCCATGGACACTGAGGACAGACTACAGATTCTTTAGAGATTACTAGACTCAGTCGGTAGTTACTATTAATAACTACTGAGTCAGTCTGTGATGATGACGTGCTGTCAACTGGCGTCTTGCAACTATAAGAGCCAGTCAGTCCTCCTTATCACAACGAATGCTATGCATTGTTTCTATTTCAAGAGTAGGAGTTACAAGGACCTAAGATGCCCCTCACTTCTATAAGTCTCAAGCAGCTCCCCCCCACACACACACACTGCTTACACAAGTGACTGGGAGAGCTTTTCCCTAAGCTTGCAAGTGTGATGGGAAACCCCATCCCCAACCTATGCATGAGTGACAGGAAGCCCCCTCCCCTACCATATAGCAGTCTTTCACAGTACATTTCAAAAATGCACATGGGTGAGTGGTTGATGCCATTGTTGGTCAGCCACTTGTCCACAACCAATTGTAATCTATGGCTGCATACTCTGATGCCAGCCAGCCAGAGTCTTCCACATCTCATATTCTATGCATGGGAGCAAAATATTCCCTGAAATCGGGATAGGGAACATGTAACAAAAGTATGTTTTTTCTTCAAGAAATGCCCCAAAACTCACCAAAGAGCATGTAAACCCCTTAGAGCTTCCAGACCCATGGCTATTTACAAGGGGGGGCCAAATTATTCTCTTGCCCAGGGCACCAAAATGCCTTCCTACGTCACCGAATAGCAGTTAGCAATTGCTAAAACAGTGATAACACTGAGAAGGCCTCGGCTCCTGGGAACCACCAAAGAACCGTCGGGAACTGAGAAAAATCCTCAGAATAACGCTAACTATATAAAAACAGTAGCTAGAGGCAGAGAAATGAACAAAATAGTGAAATTACAACTTTTTGAAATAAATAAACAAGCTTGCAGCAAAGTTGCTGAGGAAAGCTCTTTGGGATGTCTAAATGTCTGAGAAGAGAAAATGAATCTGACTGTTAGATGGCACACCTAGAGGCAGCAGTTTGAATAACATTCTAGTTCCATTATTTGCATATATTCCACATTGCATCACTACAGCTCCGGGGCAGTCAGAGATTCTGGGTTACTGCATATGTCTAATCATACTGGGAGATTCCAGGGGTTTGAAATTTTCATTTACTCTTAGAGGGGAAATGAAGTCCTGTAAGGAGAAACTTCGGCTCTGTCAGCCCCCAAAGTCATAATCATCATCTCCCAGTCATTGGTAAGGGTACTGGGAGTGAGGAAGGGAGGCAGCAGCAGACATCCCTATTGCCTATATGGTTTGGAAAGAGCTGCCACATTCTTTTTATGTCATTCAGGGAGAACATTGCTTGCTTCTGCATCAGTTCTCTCTGGTCCCTAAGGGGGGGTGGGGGTCGGAAGGCAGTGCTGTGTTTTCTCCATAGGTTTCATAGGTTTCATAGGTATATCAGAGCAATTTAGTAGAACAAAGATCCATATACTCGCCACAGGATCAATAGTACCCCAGACTTTCATTACAAATCAAGTATCTGTCCAACTTATGCTTAAATTCAGTCATTGTTTTGCTAGTCACTATATCCAATGGTAGCTCATTCCAAATTTTTATAATCCTCACAGTTAGCCAATGCTTTCTTCTAACTGTCTTAACTCTCTCCCTATAAATTTGTAGAGGGTGTGCTCTGGTATTGTATACCTAATCCCTTAGTACTAAATGTAGTTCCCATAGATCTGTATCATTCAATGTCTTAAAAACAAAGCACATGTCGCCTCTTAATCTTCTAAATTCCAGTGAGTATAAGCCCAGGATCTGGAGCCGATCCTCATAGCACCGACCTTGTGCCTCATATGTTCTACGTGTGGCTCGTTTTTGTACTTTTTCCAAGCTTTTTATATCTCCCCTGCCCCCAAGGGCCCATAGTTGGGCACAGTATTCCAGATGTGGATGCACCAGTGAAGTGTACAAAGGAAGCAGCACCTCTTTACTTCTACTACTGATGTATCTATATATGTAAAATTGTATGCTACTAGCCTTTTTTATAATTTGGTTATAATGGGATCTAAAACTAAGATAATTTGTAACTTTTATGCCTATGTCCCTCTCTTCATATACCTCACTGAGGTCTAAATTCCCTTGCTGGTATTGGAATTTAATGTTGTCTCTCCCCATGTGCATTACTGTGCATTTGCTGTTATTAAATTTTGAGCCATGGCCATGAGGTCATTTTTCTAAACTTGCAAGGGCAGACTGCAGTACGTTAGCTTCTTCCCTACTTTTAACTCCATGACCAATGTGGGTGCCATCCGCAAATTTAGAGACTATCCTGTAGTGGGCTCATGGTAGCTATATACAAATTAAACAGTATGGGACCCAAAACCAAGCCCTGTGGGACCCCGCTAGTCACATCACTCCAATCTGAATACTCACTCTTAATACACACTCTCTGCTTTCTATTAGTTAACCATGACTCTATTCAGAGAGTAATATTTCCTGGTAAACCCTGTTTTATTAGAACCTCTATTAGTTTCTCATGGGGAACTTTGTCAAAGGCTTTGGCGAAGTCCAAATAGATGACATCCACAGGTTTCCCCTCATCCAGAGCCTTGTTGGCCTTCCCGTAGAACTCTAAGAAATTGATCTGACAGGACCTCCCCTTTACAAAGCCATGCTGTGTTGGCTCCACATTAACCAAAGTATATTGGAATTTGATAATGTAATCCCTTAAGAAGGATTCCAACACTTTCCCCACATTGAGGTCAAACTAATCGGCCTATAGTTAACAACCTCATGCCTTGAACCTTTTTTGAAAATGGGGATGACATCAGGCAGTTTCCATGCTTTGGGGACCACTCCTCATTTAATGATTCCTGAAAAAGATGTGCTATTGGTTCTGCCAACTCCTCTGCCGGCTCCGTAAGTACTCTCAGATGTATCAAATCAGGGCCTTGTGCCTTGTTTTGATCCAACTGCATTAGTTTTTTCTTAACATCCCCCTTTAATATAATAATGCTTGGATCGTGGTCCTTATGGTTTATATTGATGTTAGTAATATTCTGGTTAAAAACAGATGAGAAGTGATTATTACATTCTGCTGCCATTTCAGTGTTGTTAATGATTAATCTCTTATTTTGATCCACAAGTGGGCCAAATGATCGGTTGGTTCCCTTTTTGTTGTTGATATAAGTATAGAAGAACTTGTAGTTATCTTTAACCTTTACAGCTAATTTGAGTTCGTATTTTCTTTTGGCTTGCTCTATCTTCTTTTTTGTGGCCCTAAGGCAGTTTTTATAATTATCCCAACTTTGTTTATTCCCCATTTAATTTGGCCATTTTAAACAACCTGTTCTTGTTTTTAATGGCCTTATTAACTGCTACAGTTAACCAGGGAGATAGTTTTTTTTTTTTGTTCCTCTGTATTTATTTTTTGTGGGCACATACCTCTGAACCAGATTTAATGTTTTAGAACTTAGTAGTTCCCACATACTAAGTACGGACAAGCCATTTAAATCAGTAACCCAGTCCCACATGGATAGCTTGCTTCTCATAGCATCAAAGTCTTCTAAATCATACCTATATATCTGGGTTTTCCCATTTACTTTATTTATTTCTAAGTCCTGTGTACTTAAACTTAACCATTTGATGGTCGCTTGTTGTGAATGGGAGTAAGGCCCTACAGTTTTGAATAAGAGGTCCCATATTGCTTAGGACCGCATCCAAAATATGACTATTTCTAGTGTTATCCTGAACATATTGGTCCATAGCTGCCAGATTAAATAACTCAAGGCATTCCATTTCAGTGCCTGTGTTGGATTTAAGACTTTCCCAATCTATTACAGGGAAATTTAAATCTCCTAGAATAATAACATTCTTTCTTTGCACCAACTGTTTAGTAAAATCCATCAGCCTGGTATCCTCCATTGGGGTGATAGCTGGAGGTCTATGTATCAGACCTATATTCATTTTGGTATCATGCATTGGGGCCAATGTAACCCACAAAACTTCGCAGTTTTCCCACACTGAGGTATCTATATCTTCGACCATGATATCCTCACTATCATATAAAGCCACCACCCCACTCCTGGTCTGCATTCTATCCTTATTATGGAGAGTATACCCCGGGATATTTTTTTCCCACGAGTCCTCCGGTCTCCACCAAGTTTCTGTTATGGCACAGATATGTATGTCATGAACATGCAGGGCTAAATGAAGTTGATCCATTTTATGAATCAAACTCCTAGCATTTAGGGACAGGAAGTTTAGCTTTTCCAATTTGGGGATGTTTTTATGTATCTCCCTGGAAGTGCTAAGAGCCCCTTTCCCCCATGTACTAGTTTAAATGTGATTCTATTATGTGTTTTAATTTAAGTGCAAAAATGCATTTACCCTGCCTATTGAGATGCAAACCATCATAAGAAATCAAATTATGCCCCCGAAAATCCTGCCAATGATCCACAAATTTGTACCCTTCCCTATTGCACCAATGGTGTAGCCATCCATTACATCTTTCAATTTCACTATTTAATCTAGCACTCGCCCTGGGTACTGGCAAAATCCCACATATAATGAGGTCACATCCCTGGGATTTAAGATCGTGTCCCACATTTTCAAAATCCCTCTGTATGTATGTAAAAAATATTTCCCCAACATCATTTACTCCAATATGTATAAGGCTAACAGGTTTGTTGGTATTCTCTGTCAGGCCTGGTAATAATCTCTTTATGTCCCCTGTACCAGCACCTGCAAGGGCACTAACTGTGGTATGTTCTTTTCTATTTCCACACAGAATGTTATCTGTATATTTGAGCATAGACTGTATTATAACTAAAATGTCCCACGGATCATTGTATTCACTCCTGTTGTTATTACTCATAGATTTTATTTCCATATCTGGGCCAGTGATTACAGATTTCAGGTCTAATTGGGGGTTTGATACTTCAACTTGGTTTGATTGTTCGTCAAGTAAAAGAGCACTGTATCTATTTGAAATTAGCAGATATGAAGATCCACCTATATTCCTTCTACCCCTTTTTTTGGAATTTTTACTTATCAGACACCAGTCTTCTACAATATCACCCTCTCCTAGTAGTCTATTCTGAAGCAGTGGAGAAGCCTGTATTTCTCCCTATGGTGCCTCATTTAAACTATTTACCATGGTATCAATGTAATGCTCCAAGGTGGTGATGTCAGCTTGTACCTTCAGTCGTTGTTTTAGTTGTTCAATCTTTAATTTAAGGCTTCAATACTAGTACATTTACAACATACATAGTCCCCCTATACCTCCCCATCAGCGTACATTTTACAGGAAACACACAATTTCATGTTAAAATCTGTACCTTTTCTATTATTTTGTGGAATTATCCCAGTCTCCCCAGCTGACACAGCCGACACACGCTGATGCCTTTTTACTGGTGTAACCACCCCTTCTACTTGCACACCCACCCGCAAGTGGTGCTGCCTCAGGGAAAATAGGTTGGTGCCTGGGTTCGTGGTTATAATTGGTTGGGTGAGTGGTGCGGTGCCTCCACCTATGGGGATCCTTCTAACAGCTTACTGCCAGGGTGCTTGCCCACAGAAAATGATATTCAGCCCCCTCCCTTGGAAACAGGTAAAACAATATGCAGTCCCCTCTCCACTTATAACTCTAAACATGAAATATCACACTGCACAATAATGCAGTGGCTGCTACTGTTTTCAGAAAATAAACGACAAGGGTTTATTTTGGGGTGGATAAAGAGGCAGGGAGCAATGGAAGCAAAGGGAAATAAAAGCATTCAATAATCAGATTCTAAACTTTATGCAAATCAGCAAAAGGACAAAACATTGGCATTCATAAATAGTACTATGCATTCCAGGATTACCAGCCCCAGTTCTACACCCACCAACTGGTGCACCAGTTAAGCCCACAGTCTCTGTGAGAGCTCTCAGTTTTGGTGTGCATACACTGAGCAGTTGCAGGCCTATGATGTGGAAAAGCTGGGTGCAGCACAGATGAAACACTGAGGTGCTGCAGAACAAAGTACCAACCACGTCAGTGGTGCAGTGAAACAGTTTTATTCCTGGCTATACTAGTTTCTAAGGGCATTGCTAAGGTCGCACAGGAAGCCCAGATGTAATGTTTCTAAGCTAGCTAGCCAAATAGTTAGATAAGTATTTGTTTGGGTAGAACCCAGTACTTACGCCCTTTGATGAACAGGTGCAGGATGTTGGGGGACGTCTTCCCTTTTCAGGCAACTTGGAAGAACAGGCAGGAAAGGATTGGATGCAGGCAGTGATCCTCTTCACCCCACAGAGGGACTTGTCTTCACCCACCCCAACTGTAGGTAGGCAATCTTGACTCCACAGAGGGACTTATCTTCATCCACCTCGACTGTAGGTAGGCAGTAGCAAATCAAGCAAGCAAGCAGGCAGGACCTCAGAGCATAGGTCCTGACAGGAACTCAGTCTCTGAACTGGTAAGGAAATGAGGCAGTTGCTTTGATTACCTCACTCTCAACAGCAGACAAATAATTGTTTAAGCAGGCTTTGGGTATTTGTGGCATCATATATCCCAGTTTGTTTAGCTGAGGAAAATCCCAGACCTAGGAGATTTACCAGAACCTACAGTCACCAGTTCTAGACCTGTGCAGAAGGCACAAACCTCAAGATCTTCTCTCTGTCAGAAGCAGGAGCTGACAAAAATGATACCTTCTCATTTAACTTTCACTGGCAAGTTTCACTCTGGCTCTTTGCTTGTGCAGAAGACACAGAATGTAAGCTTTTCTGTCTGACAGCAGCAGGAGCTGTCAAGAAACACTTCTTCTCACTTCAAACTCTCGCTCAGAGTCACACTGGCAAACTGTAAACTTCAGAATCCTCAGGTTTAAAACTCAGTTTCCGATTGATCCACACAACTGTCCAGCTGTTTGTCCTGATTGGTGGTACTGCAGCTACCAATCGGATCCTATGCTGTTCTCCAGCAACCTCAACAAAGATGGCCACCATCAAACAGTTCTCTTAGCTAAGTCACTTTCCTAATCAGTAAAATAATTATTGTCCATTGTTGGCAGCATTTGGCTGCATGGCTAGCACCCTCTTGGTCCCTTCTGAGGGTCGCTAGGGACAGGGGGTACATTTGAGGGACAGGAGCTGAGTCATTGGCTCCATTTTATGGGCTCCCCAGAAGAAGCTGTGTCTCTAAATGGCCATCCTCGGCCGCTAAGCATTATGAGACATGTAGCCCCTATGGCTGCCATATTTTCTCTTACTACCCGACCCACTGGTGGCATTGGTAGGGTCAGGGAGTTTTTTAAAAGTTAAATTTCCTTTTTTTCTGGTCCCCCATTCCCTTAGGCAGTCCGGTGGGGCTGGGGAGAGGAATTCCCTCCTGCAGTACTTCTGCCGCTTCTTGCAGGCACCTGGAGGCACTAGGCCACCAGCGCGGCCTTGTTCCTGTGCTCTCCACCTCACTGTGTGGTAGTTCAGGAGCAGGGGAGCAGCTGTGCTGTGTGGCTTACTGGCCACTTTTATACTGGTGCTTGAGGAGCTGGAATGGATTTTTTCCACTCCCCGGCCCCTTTGCAGGTCGGGGAGCCGGGGAGCAAGGAACAAGGTGGCTCACCAGCAAAGAGGATTTGAAGCAGGAGGCGCCAGAGCAAGCAGAAGGGCACTCCCGGCCCTGGCAGTCCAGGATTGGGCCGGGGAGCGAGGACTGGCAGCAGCTGCAGGAGCTCAGGTAAGCTCCCGACTTGGGGGGGGGGTTACACTGGAAAACAAATACTTGGTTGATCCTGCAATGTCTCCGAATGGGAGATGCCGACTTCCAACCTCAACCAATTCCTACAGCTGACAGAAAAGGTAAACCAAAAAAGAGCGAAGGAGACTGCAAGTGTGAGTGTGTGTGGAGCATACCTTTGTCCATCAAACCAAAAGTACAGGGAGTCATTGCACCAGCAGTTATAAAAAATAATGCATATGCAAGTGTGTTCATGGATTTTTTTTTCACACCCTTGGTGTATGATCAAATCAAATCAAATCAAATCTTTGTTTATCCAGGTGATCATCATTGAGCAAGCTCATTTACAAGATGGACCTGCTGTTGTCCAAGACAGTTTTACATACTTAGATTGAGAATACAAAGCATACCTCTCAACTGTCCCTGATTTTCAGGGATGTCCCTGGATTTACCTCAGACTTTTACTCTGTCCCTCCTACAAATTGTGTTTCCAGGACCAAACAGTGGGGGTTGTAGGCATAACATAATGTCAGACATTAATGTTACAGATGTGTTCTTCCTTAAACAATGCATTTTACACTACACCACTTATTCTACCAGCATCTTGAGTGGATATCACCAATTTTTAAGGTGTGTCCCTGATTTTAAACCTTTGTCCCTTTTTGTTTTAAGCCTTGTCCCTGATTTATGAGGCAGGAGGTTGAGAGGTGTGATACAAAATACAACATGTGCAAAGAGTTACAAACAAATTTACAGAAAACAGATCACCTAATAAACCTCTCAAGCTTTGCTCTCGAAGTTTATGGGTCATCACACACCTCAGGTATGAAAACAAATCCATAACACAGACTTGCCTATCCATTATTCTCTATGTTATGAAGAATGGCATTTCAGAGGTGTGTCACTGCCTAGTCTAGTCCAGTGCAGCTCAAGTTCAAACTGCTGTGATCTTGGTAGTGACAGGGAAAGGGAAAGGGGAAATTGTTTAACCAGGAAAGGCACACTAAACCGAAGCTTGTTTCCAGGCATGACATGGGAGCACAAGGAAGTTAAGTGACTTGCTCAGGGTCACACAGTATGCACGTGGGGGCTGCGGGATTCAAACCCGGTCTGGTCTGCTGGATGTCACCAGATTTACAGCTCAGAGCCTTAAACCACTGCGCTATACTGCCTCCTAACCAGTGCACTATACTGCCAAGGCCAATGACCAGTCACTCTGGTCATGACACTAGCCACTGTTTGTGGGGTGGAAACCACTCGAGGTTGAAAGGAGCCAGACACTCCTATTGGACAGTAGCTGGCTCTTTTTGTCTGCATAACGCTACCCATGAGCAGCTTCATTATTGCCGCCCCCACCAAAACTTGATTCAGGAGTAAGCAAACCTTGGTATTTTCTGACACCAGGGTGCCCAATTCCTGGTGCTGGCTAGTGCCACCCACCTGGCCAGTTTCCACTGTGCAACACCGGGGATCCCACCCCCCGAACCATCAAGCATAACAATGACTGGGGTGCCCAATCCTTGAAATAAAGAAAACTGTCCCTCAACTTGATCCTGAGTAAACAACTCCCTCTGTAGTTTACTACATCAGGCTGCCAAATCGCCAGTACTGGTTAGTACCCCTCACATGTCCCATTTCCACTGTGTGACACTGGGGAGTCCACCCCGCTGCTGCCAAATGTGACACTGGCACCGGGGTGCCCAATTCCCAATGTCGGTACATTAAATAAAGAAAATCATCCCTTGTAGTCTTTTTTATATTTTAAATCCCTGTAAAAAAAGAAAATGGTCCATCGATGCCTGTTTCCACCGCCATTACCCTCCCACCACCCTCCCCTCCCACTAAGCACCCCCCAACCCTTACTTACCTACTGGGGTTATATGTTGTAATCTTCTCTGGACCAGAGACATGTCTTCACTCTTCGTTGCTGGACTGGGAACTGAGGAAATCAGGTATGCGGTCAAGGTATTTAAATACATTTTGAACTTGTACTCATAACTTGGTCATTTTTGTAATATTTTCCCCAAAATTTTCAACTTGGCCTTTTTGGACCCCACCTCTCAAACAATGTAGGTGAAATTCTTCAAATCTGGGCCAAAAGGTAATTTTCTAGTCGCTCCGCAAAATCATCTTTGGGTGGAATTTGAAAATTTTCACCTACTGGGTTTATGAGGCGAGGACATAAAAAGGCTATGTTGAAAATTTGGGGTTAAAATATTAACAAAAAAAAATGAAAACATTTTGACTGTACATTGAAAATTTGTAATGCTCACTCAATACTTTGGCAGTTTTCAATATTTTAACACCAAATTATCAACATAGCCATTTTTCCACACCACCTGATGAATGTAACAGCTGTTGTTTTTCAAATCCTGGCTAAAACTGTCACAATGGCCTTTGAAACTACACAAACTGTTTCTAAACTCTACCCCACCCCTTTTCATTCCATAGGTGCCTCAAAATTAGAAACAGTGGATTACTTCAAGTATCTAGGAATATGGATTGATCCAAAGCTGGACTTCTCCTGCCACATTAATGCTAATCACGCCAAGCTCTGGCCCAAACTTGGTGCCTTATACAGACACAAGGATAGTCTCTCACTCCCTTGTCACCAAACTAATTCTGCCCTCCACAGATTATGCTGATGACGTGTGCAACTTGGCGCCCCAACAATCTCTCTCCAAACTGGATCTACCGTACAATGCCTTCTGTCGCTTCACCTCAGACCTACCCTATCAAACACACCACTGTTTCCTATACTCGGCTCTCTCCCTCACCTCACTAGCTAGCCATTGCCTTGCCCACTGTGCTACCTTCAACGCAAAGTATTGGTTCAGTGTTGTCCCCTTCTACCTCTCCAATCTCCTGGTCCCTCTACCAACCCAGGTTATGCACTTCGTACCTGTGAGCTTCACTCCTTTGCCCTCCCTCTTCTGCATTCACAATCTGGCAGGCTATCTTTTGCCTTTAGGCTTCCCGCCCTCTGGAACCATCTCCCCCAGTCGGTCTGCCTCTTGCCCATGGCTGCATCCCTCAAAAAGCACCTAAAGCCCCTCCTCATCCCCTTGACATCCTCCTCCATCCCCCCTCCCCCATGATTCCTTACCCTCCCCCAACCCTCTAGTCATTCATATGTGGCTCCTTGCACTTCACTCCTATACTATTGCTAATCTCAAAACATTGTATTTTCTCATTCTATTTATTTGTATATATGGTGTATATGTGCAATGTTCTTGTACCTTATTGTATATAGCTTGAAAAACAACTGTATATTTTTTTTGTTATTTGTATCTACTGCTATGCAGTCACCTCTGTATTTTCTCTCTACTTCCCCTACCCCGGGTTGCACCTGGAAATGAGTTTCTGCTCAGTGTGCCTTTCCCAGTTACCAAATCTTAAATAAATCAATCCCTGTGTTGTGAAATGATGTTTTGGACAGGATTTGAAAATTTTCACCTACTAGGTTCATGAGGTGGGGTCATAAGAAGACTATGTTGAAAAACTGGGGTCAAAATATTTAAAAGCAAAGTGACGCAAGCGCGTTGCTATTTTTTAACGCTTGCTCTTAACTTTGATAATTTTAAGATTGTGACCACAACTTTTCAACAGAGCCATTTTTTTCACACCACCCCATCAACCCAAAAGTTGTCATTTTTTCAAATCCTGGTCAAAATGTGATTTTGCATTTGTAGCATGAAATGACGTTTCGTTCAGAATTTTCTAAATGACACCTGTTATGTTTTTTTCGCGGGGGTCATAAAAAAACTGTTGAAATTTTGGGGTCAAAACTATTACAAAAAAATGATAAATTAGCATTGTTCACAGGGATGGCCATTGGTCCATTGGGGACCACATTGCCTTCCCATGCCAGTGACCTGAGTTCAGGTGTGAGGTCAGTGAGCCGGCTGAATGGACCAAGCCTGGGGAGAAGGTACTTCATGTGTGACACTGGTCCCAGCCTGGGGGAGGACAGAGCATCCACACAACACCTTGTGGTGGGCCAGAGAGCCTTCTCTCATAAGGAGGTGATGTACATGTCAAGGCCTGATGGACCTATGTGCTGAGTCTGGATAAGTAGGTTATCCTGACAGTTTTAAATTATAGTGCAGGCACAGACCTACAGTTAGTAGGAATCATAGGAATGATACTGAGCCAATGGACTTTCATCCTATATGCTCGCCATCTAATTATAAGCTCTAATTTTATTTATATATGCATCCCATCTAAATTTAAAAACTGAAGTTGTTGGGCTAGCCACAATCTCCAATGGTAGTCTATTCCAGTCATGTACAGCTCTCTGGTTGAACCACTGTGTACTACGTACTTTCTTTCTATGTGGTGCTGTTAACTGCATAGGATGAGACCTAGTGTTGTATACACTTGAGTTTATTTCAAGACCGGTAATTTCCCAAAGATCATCGTTATTCCATGCCCTGTGCACTAGGCACATGTCCCCCCTTTTTCTTCTTTCCTCCAAGGAATACATATTCAACTCAGACAAATGGGTCACATAGTTTTTTTTTGCCATATTGTGTATTGTTTTGGTGGCTCTCCTCTGTACTCTCTCCAACAACGCGATATCTCACTTTTTATATAGTGTCCAAACCTGGGCACCAAATTCCATGATTGGTCTAACCAGGAATATGTACAATGGCATTATAACAGCCCTACTTCTAGCTGATATGTGTCTTAATATGCAATTTAGGATTCTATTTCCTTTCTGAGCTATTTTTTGGCAATATGATGAAAAGGACATGTCACTGGAAACTATGATACCCAGATCCCTTTCCTCGTCTATTGTCTTTAAAACAGTATTTCCTAATTTATAAAATATCTTTGGGTTTCTTTTCCCCAAATGCATGATGAAACATTTATCTTGATTTAATGTCAACTTAAATTGATTTGTCCTTACTTCTATGTTATCAATTGTATCTTGTAAGTCAGATGAATTTTGACTAATATGTACTTCTGCACCTATCCTGCAGTCATCTGCAAATTTTTGTAGCCAAACAGAATTATGTTTTATTTGAAGAGATGATACATATAAGTTAAATAGGCAGGGGCCCAGAACCGAACCCTGGGGAACCCCACTAGTCACTTCTGACTGTTTAGAGAGCTCCCCTCTAATACACACTCATTGGTTCCTATCTTCCAACCAATTTTTAACCCAGTTTATTGTAAATGGATTTATAGTTATTTACTCATTTGTTGTATAAGTTCTGGGTTGGAAGCTTATCGAAAGCCTTGGAAAAATCAAGGAACAGCACATCCACTGGAATTCCCACATCAAGTCTATCTATAACGCTGTTATAGAATGCTAGCATATTTGTCTGGCAGAACCTTCCCTTCACAAATCCATGTTGAAAATGGTCTGTGAGATGTTTTAAGTTTAGATTTTCACTGATCTTATCCTTTAATATTCCCTCCAATATTTTTGATGGAATAGCAGTGAGGCTGATGGGACGATAGTTTGCAGGATCAGTCTTGTTACCTTTTTTAAAAATTGGAATAACAATTGCTGATTTCCAGCAATCAGTGACCTCCCCTTTATCCAATGATTTTTGAAATATGTAAGTCAATGGGGCTATTATCTCTGGCAATTCTTACAGTATTTTTGGATGTAAACTACCGGGGCACGTGGATTTATTGGGATCCAATTTAGCTAACCTTGTTTTGACTTCAGTAATTTCTAATACTAGGAAGTCAGGATACACCACAAATTATTCATCTCACTATGCATGCCTGCCAAACAACATACACGCAAACATTCTGCATTGATAAATGCTTGTTTATATTTCTTCCCATTACTGACTTCAAGGCTCCCCTACTTGATGCCTCTGATCTTTACTGGCATCTGTTCATGTCTTTGCAATCTGTTCAGCCTTCCTACAGAGAAAACTTGCTTGCAGCATCTTTTTAAGTCCCTTTGAAGTCAGGAACCATTGCAAGGATAAGAAACCTTCTGACTTGTGCTTTCTGTCATCAGGGATAACCTCTCCATGTTTGTGTTTGTGCTTTTGGCAGGACAATACTGTATGGACACTACAGCTGAAGTGAGAGCTGACAGAGATTCCCTCATGACTGCTTTTCTTTGTTTCTGGGCAGAAAATCTTTACAGAGATCACAATTTTCTTTCAGTCATACTAGTCTGACTGAAAACTGTCTAAAACAGTGATGAGATGCACCTTAGAAGCAAGAACAACTGATAAACAAAATAAGCGCAATTAAACAATGCTTTATTTTAAATTTATAGTTTTATATACAAAATGCTGAACTGGGAACTGGAGAAAACTGCAGTTCTTCAGTTCTAGGGAACTGTGTTGGAACTGAAAAGGATGAAAAAACAACTAAAACTACACTAAACTAAAGCAGAGTATAGTCAAAGTAAACAAAATAACATTGTTTACAACTTCAGAAGAATTTTAATGTCAAACGTAAGTACTGGGACTGGCACAGGACTTTGGGCATCAGTACTCTTTAGCAGAAAAATTCATCTGCTACTAGAATGCTGGGAGTGGGGGTGGGGGTTGGAGTGATTACAGTGTGGAGTTTGAATTCGAATAACATTCCAAATTCCATCTTAGGGGCAATAACGCAGGGCTCAGACAAATGCAGAATTGTATGACATCACTAGTAAACTCTCACTGCTAGAAAGCCCAGTTTGCACCATTTATTGATGCAAGGTGCTGCAAAGCATGACACACTGTCGTAAACCTACTGTAGCATTTGAAAATAGCTGTGGATGGCTCAGGTGTCTGCTCACTGATATTGGCATAGGTGGCTCTTGCTCCAGAATCTGCATTAGGAGTTTGAAAATTCCCCTTGGTATCTACTAAAAGAGGCTTTCAGCTACTATATTTATAGCAGTTAGGTTTAAATCTGTTTTTATTTCTAGTTTATATGCATTCTCCTGTTACTGGTTTGTAACCCCTCCTTTTGGAAGAGGCTTACATGGACGCTTGCCTGTCACCCTCCTGATTGCCACCCCAACTCTGCTGCAGCTCTCTTGCTTACCCACATGTGAGGTGCGGTGACAGAGAGCCACAGTGCAGGTGATCCTCAGCACCTTATGTGCCCAACTCCAGGAGCTGCTGTTCTGTCCCAGTTTCCCATTTCCTGGCAGAGAGGACTGAGACCACAAGGAAAACCACTGCTTTGACACCTCCAGCACCACATGTGGACAAGGCCACCACCAGAGTGGGAATGCGTGCTGCAAAGAGGGTCCTCACCTGTGCTCTCCACACCACCTGATCTTGCAAGCCACCACAAGAGTGAATCCACCACTCAATCCCCACCATGGCATGACTGGACATTAGCCCTGGAGGGCTGTTGCAACACCCTGGCATAGCACACTTTGGCGGACAGGAAAATAGATAAAACAGAGACTTTGGTGCACCAGGCTGCATCATAACATTGGGGCAGCCATTTTTGTGACCGCTAACCTCACCAGTCAGAGGGCAAGGGTGCCAAGTCAGCAGCCAGAGGAATTGTGCGAGGATGATGCAATCAAGGGCTCTCTCACATGGACTGGTGGGTTAGGAGGGCCAATGATAGGGTAGGACAGGGCAGAACAATTCATGGACAGCCCTGACAGTCCACTGGGATACTGCATGTGGAGAAAGAAGTTGCTAGGCTCTCAAGGAGTTCGTGGCAGTCTGAAAGAGGAAGAGAAGTGTTCAGGACTGCTGCTGATGAGACCAAGTGAGAGGCCTAGCCAGGTCAACAATCCTGAAAACCCTCACCAGGGTTCATCGAGAAACTTACAGTGAGCCTTATCATGGGCTCATCCTGTTATGAGAATA
Source organism: Neoceratodus forsteri (assembly GCA_016271365.2). Taxonomy (NCBI): domain Eukaryota; kingdom Metazoa; phylum Chordata; order Ceratodontiformes; family Ceratodontidae; genus Neoceratodus; species Neoceratodus forsteri. Next base: position 772,048,573 of record CM057453.1, on the reverse strand, counting down.
TCTCAGCAAAAGGCATCTGTGTACTGAATGCTGTGAAGTTGTTCCAGATAAGCACCTGTTGGAAGAAACTACTGATAGTTGAAGCCTATGGGGCATTGCTGCATAATAAGCTGCTGAGCTGTACAGAGACCTACATCCTACACAAGTTGCCTTGGAACCAGGTAAGTGGCCTGTCAGCCCTTATCTAGTGGGGTGGATTGGGAACAGGGAGTTATGGGCCATGTGCCTTGAGTACATGATATACTTTCAATCTGGAGGGTAGTCACAACAAGTGGATCGTTCCTGGGGTCTGGGCTCCTTGGGAACTGGGAAGTTGCTGCATAGTGCTCATGTGATTGAGTGCTGAGCCAGACTGGCTGTGTCTTGAGAGGAGTGAGTTAGAAGGGTTGTGTCCTGAAAGCTGTGAGTCAGAAAAGCTGTGCTGCTACAGAACACCTGATGGAATCTGAAGTTCTTAGCTGAGACAGAAGGGCTGTGTCTTGAAAGGTGTGAGCTGGAAGGGTCATATCCTGGAAGGTGTGAGTCAGAAGGGCTGTGCTGCTGCTGAACGTCTGATGGAATCTGAAGTTCTTCATCCCCAGGTCACAGGGTCCTGCTCCTGACTGTTGTTCACCATGTTGCTGTGTGCTGTCCCTCCCTCAACTGAACTGCTACATCTGTGGGTCATGTGAGTGCTGCTATTGCTGGCTGGGATATTTTGTACTTTTCCAATTTTGGATTACAATTATTGCATTTGGATTGCAAGTTTGTTTTCAAGCATTTTTCACTTGGATTTCAAGCTACTAGGCCTGCACTGGGGATCTAGTGTAATTCCTGGGTACCCAGAGTCATTGGTTATTGTGTCATAGTTGAAATTGTAGATTTAATAATGGTAACAGCCGAAGAGTTACTGCACCTCTTTTTGTGCCCCTTGATTGGGTGAGTGCTTCATAGACTGTATGGGATCTGAGAGGATGATAATGACCCACAGTACAGTGGCTCCCAGAGGGCACTGCTGTAGGGTGGGAGTGTTAAAGGTGACTTTCAATTGTCTAACTCCCCCTTTTTCCTCCAGTTTCTAGGCCTGGGTTCTTAAATAAGAACACTGTTAATTTGTTGAATGTTACATCTGTGTGTGTGCCTGGTTTGATTAAACTGATTGAAGTGTTTATTGGTGAAGATAACAACTGTCTTATTGATCCCCAGGGGTGGTTCAGTCCAGTGTAGGAAGGTGGGTAATTAATGCATCCCAGGGGGTGGTACTGCACACATCATTTGGCCCACTTATTCCCTCTGGGTGAAGGCACCACACTATTTATTATTTGTTCTGGGATGAGTCTCCTAATGTAGGAGAAAGAATGAGCCTGACTCCCTCAGCCAAGTGGACACTGTAGGTCACATGGCAGGGGTATGAACCTGGATATGGTGACCCAGGGGTCTCTCATTGGAAGCACTGCTGGGATCTTCTGTTCAGCATCGAGGCACACCGGGGGGCTTTACAGAGACTTTTGCCATTGCCCCTGCCCGAAAATGGCTAGAAAAGTAAACATGGCTTTTCAAGAGGTAGAGGACTTGTATGTGTTCGAGAGTATGGACCCTCAGAGAGTAACCATGGTAAAAAAAAATTAAACAAGGAGTGGGACAACGTGTCCATCTTGGGATTGCTAGAGGATGCCCTGAAAGACCGTGGAAAAATGAAAATACAGAGAGTGATTCAAGAACCAGGTACCCAGTTCAGAAACTTAGTTTTGGAAACTCAAAAGGACTTTGGGGCTTGTGACTGGGAGATCCTGCCACTCTTGAGGACCGACCTTTTCTTGGATCTGTTGCAACAGTTCTTCTATTTCTAAGCCTAATCTATCCTTTACTATTTCTAGTCCATAAGGTTGGCCACCTGTGGGCACGCCCTTCTCCCTCTCTTGACTATGCTAGTGTCCTCTCTGATTTTCCTTTTCCCTTACAGGTCCTTGTACAGGGAGGTTATTGTGGTGACTTCAGAGTATATGTAAAAAAGGTTGTGTTTATTGTTGTTGGATTTAGTATGTAATAGCACTATGTTATAAAATACCTTAATGCATATACTGTACCTTATGTTTATGGAACCTGTAAATGTTTAAAATACCATGGCACTTGGTGTTTTGACAATGGTAAAAAAAATACTAGGTGACTATTATAGAAATTAAGCTAGTTGTGCTATTTAAAATGCATGCAAATTGTTGTAAACTTAAGCGAGAAATGTCATGGTGATTTGCATATATCCCATGATGCATTGCATTATGGAAGTATGTATGATGTTGTATTTCTTTGAAACTTGATTTATTGCCAATGCCTTTTGGTTTGGGGTAGACCTTCTTTCAGTGATTCTGCATTAAGATTCTTTGTCTATAGCTAGTTTTGTTTTTCTTCTTTTTGGGCCCCCACTACGGAAGCAAATGAGGCCTGCATAAGGGTTATGGCTACAGCTCAATTGGTGAATTGGATCAGAGATCAGGGTCAGTAGGTGCTGGCTAAGTGCAGAGAAAGGACATTCATAGGGTGTTGCTGCAAACTGATGTACTGAAGAAGGAATATAGCACTGCAGAAGCTTATCTCTTGTGTTTTGAATAAACGTCACACAGAGATTGTATGTTGGACCTGAAGTTCGGTGTCTGGTCCATCTGTTATCCCACAACCCCTCCACAGGGCTGTGAACATGCCTGCCATGGTGATGCCTAAGGAGTCTCAAGAGAGCCTGGTGGTGATAAGCAAAGGGGGTCCTATCAGCCCAAAACCTCTTTCACCTGCCTGAATTCTACTAGGGATTTTAAGACCAAACTAGAACTGTTGTTGGCTGTTACATAGATACATAGACAGTGTCGGCAGATAAGGGCCTATGGTCCACCTAGTCTGCCCATTTGAGCTTGTAAGTTCAGTTTGTTTTCCTAGAAGTCTATTTCCCCTTACCCCTGACCTCTAGAATTCCTTTATGTCTATCCCATGCATTCTTAAATCCCGTGATTGTTTCAGCCCCCACCACTTCCTCTGGCAGGGTGTTCCACTTGTCCACCACCCGCTCTGTGAAGAAATTCTTTCTCATGTTTCCTCTGAATCGTCCTCCTCCAACTTCATCCCATGCCCTCTAGTCCTGAAACATCTTTTTCGCTAAAAATAGTGTTTTCCTGCACCCTGTTCCTCCCTGTAAGATACTTGTATGTCTCAATCATATCCTCTCTCCCTCCTCTCTCCAGGGAGTACATGTTCAGTTCCTTCAACCTGTCTTCATAGGACTTGTGATGCAACCCATGCACCATCTTGTTGCCCTCCTCTGAACCTCTCTCACCCTGTCTATGTCCTTACGTAGGTATGGTCTCCAGAACTGTACACTGTACCCAGGTGAGGCCTCACTAGTGTCTTGTATAGCGAATTATGACCTCCCTTTCCTGCTGGTGATGCCCCTGCCTATACATCCCAGCATCCTATTTGCTTTACCTGATGCCTTGTCACACTGTTTCCCTACCTTGAGGTCATCAGAGATGACAACCCCAAGATCCCTTTCCTGCTTGGTGCATGCTATATCCTCACCCCAACTGATATATTGTGCCAGGGTTTTTGTGCCCCATATGCATTATCTTACACTTTTGCATTGAATTTCAACTGCTAAACCCTTGACCATTCTTCAAGTTTCTGCAGGTCCCTTCTCATTCTGTCTACACCTCTGGTGTGTCTACTCTGTTACAGAGCTTTGTGTCATCAGCGAACAGTGAAATTCTGCCTTCTAGATCCTGTGCAATGTCACTGATGAAGATGTTGAATAGGACCGGTCCCAGCACTGATCCCTGTGGTACCCCACTGGTCACTCTTCCCTCTGTGGAGTGACAGCCATTTACCACCACCCTCTGTGTCCTGCCACCCAACCACCCTCTGTGTCCTGCCACCCACCCTGTTGAAGGGAGACACTCAAAGATGTGAAGGCCTTGTTTCTTTCCTGGGCCATCTCTGAAGAATTTGGACTAGCACACCCTGGTGGTTCTGACTATTACCACTTTCTAAGAATTTTTTTCAGCCACCATCCCCAACCCCACTGGAGAAGATGCTTATGGAGCCAGGGTTGATTATGCTGTCCTGATGTTACATGAATAGCACTGCACAGAGGTGGAAAAGCACAAGAGACTGGGTGATCATTTGAAAGGTCTGACATTAGCTGCCATCTGGTCCATCCATGCCACAGACCCGGAGACCAATGCAGATGGATACCTTGCTGCCCTAGACAGTGTGCTTAGAAGTGTGGAATCTTGAGATGACTTGTACTGGAAGTTTAAGACAATGAAACAATGCTGAGGGAGTCCCTTGCCACCTATCTAAACTGACTCATTAGGGCCCTACAAAAAGTGTACTGCAAAGGTGGGATAGAGTCCAAGGATCTGAACAAGGTGTGACTAGAACAAGGCCTAAAGGTTGCCTAATTGTAAATGTTATTGCTGTCAAAGTTACGCTTGAGAGACAGAGAGAGACACACACACTGGCTGACCCCCTTCCCATTGATTCCTGCTGTGGAAGGTTAGCGAGACAGAGGAACAAGATGAACCATTGGGACCCCCGCCAACTTCCATCAGCAGTGCCCCAAGTGTTGGACAATAGGGATTCCTATGATGTCGCAGAACTAAAGGAACTGATTCAAGAAATGAAAAATATAGTAGTCAATCCGTGTAAGGCCAGCCCACCCAGTAGGAGGCCTGAACCCTTAGCCTCCAATATGCCTGTTTCAAGTAGTGTGGTGTCAAATGCCTTGAGTTATGGTGGGTGAGCATCGAATGCTATCTCACTGGATTAAGACCATGCCCAACTAATAAAAGCTAAAGAAAATGATGGGAGAATCAATGACCCATCAAGTGCTGCAATTGGCTAGGACCCCTGCCTTGGGGGGGAGGTCATCCATGGAACACTCCCTCTAGAACCTTCCAACAGCAAATGTATAGAGACAATATTTATTGCTATTGCTGTTACAGGGATGGACATAATCAAAAGTCGGTGTCAGTCAGAACATTCAAAGGGTCACTGACTGGCTACTCAGTGAGAAATTAGCCAAGAACCCTTTTTGAGGCCCGAAAATGAAAAGCATCAGTGCATCTCCATGGACTTGTCAGACAAGCATATACTTGCAAAGCCCCTGTACTATCTGAGGATGAATCTGTGGGAATTGTTTGGTGCCAAGACCAATCTGAAGTGGGGTTATGCCCCAAAGCAGAGTGTGCCATCAAGACTTGGCAAGGTTAGAGGAATGGTCAAATGTATGGCAGCTTAGATTCAATGCTAAGAAGTGCAAGGTAATACACCTGGGAAACAAAAACCCAGGGGAAGAGTACACAATGGGGGGTGAGATACTAACAACAACAAAAATGGAAAGGGACCTGGGGGTAGTCATATCAGATGACCTAAAGGTGGGCAAGCAATGTGAGAAGGCAGCAAGGAGGGTTGGGGGATACTGGGATGCATAGGGAGAGGCATCACCAGTAGAAAACAGGAAGTTATTATCCTCTGTACAGACAGCTGGTGAGACCCCATCTGAGTACTGTGTGCAGTTCTGGAGACCCAATCTCCCAGAAAGACATAGACAGGATGGAAGCTGTCCAGAGGAGGGCACTAAAATGGTGCAGGGTCTGCACCGGAGGACATATGAAGAGGACGTAAGGAGCTTAATATGTATAGCCTCGAGGAAAGGAGGGAGAGGGGGGACATGATAGAAACTTTCAAGTACCTCAAGGGAATCAACAAAGTCCAAGAGGGTAGCATCTTTCAAAAAAAGAGGTGTGCAAGAACAAGAGGGCACAATTTGAAGATAGAGGGCGGCTCAGAGGTAATTTAAAGAAGTATTTTTTCACAGAGAGGGTTGTGGATGCATGGAATGGCCTTCTGGAGGAGGTTGTGGAGTCAAAATCAGTGGTGGAATTCAAGCATGCATGGGATAGTCATAAGGCAATTCTGGGGGTGGGGGTAGAAAGAAGTAGGCTGCTGGTTAACTAGGATCTGCAGCTTATCCAGTAGGTAGGGAAATGGGCAGACTGGGTGGGCCAAGCGGTCCTTATCCGCCGTCAAATTCTGTTTCTATGTTTCTAAGAGAGTAGTGTACTTTGAGGGCTCTTACTACAGTCAGATGCTAATGTTGGATGGCTCCAAGGAAGCCGGTTTGCCAGAGGAACTCATAGTCATATCTAGTATACTGATAGCTAAAGCTCATGCATATGTCAGAGAAGCAACAGTTTATGTGATGAAAGTAACAGACTGCCCCGTGACCATCCAAAGGGAATGGACTTTTGCCAGGGTCAGCTGTGCTGATCTGGCCATGCAGCCACAAGTGAGATAATTCAGCTCCAGGACAGCTTGATCCTTCACTGTTTGAGTCTGGACAGATACCAAAGTCAAAGTGTCAAAGAACTGGTATGGCATTATTGGGTAGATGGCTTGTTCCCAGGGCACCAGAGTATCCCTCTCCTGGGGGCCCACTGAAGTTTTTTGCCTACAGAGTAGCAGTAGTAAGTATGGCAGCTTAGATTCAATGCAAAGAAGTGCAAAGTAATGTACCTGGGAAAAACCCAGGGGAAGAGTACACAATGGGGAGGGAGGTACTAACAACAACAAAAATGGAAAGGGACTCGGGGGTAATCATATCAGATAACCTAAATGTAAGCAAGCAATGTGAGAATGCAGTAAGGCAAAGGCAGTAAGGAGGGCTGGGGGATACTGGGATGTACAGGAAGAGGCTTCACCAGTACAAAACAGGAAGCTGATATCCCTCTGTACAGACGGTTGGTGAGACCCCATCTGGAGTACTGCGTGCAGTTCTGGAGACCCCATCTCCACAAGAACATAGACAGGATGGAGGCAGTACAGAAGAGGGCAACTAAAATGGTACAGGGTCTGCACCAGAAGTCATACGAAGAGAGACTAAAGGAGCTAAAAATGTATACCCTTGAGGAAAGGGGGGGCATGATAGAAACTTTCAAGTACCTGAAGGGAATCAACAAAGTCCAGGAGGGGTAGCATCTTTCAGAAAAAGAGATGTGCAAGAACAGGGGGGCACAATTGGAAGATAGAGGGGGAATGGCTCAAGAGCAACATGAGGAAGTAATTTTTCACAGAGAGGTGGTGGACGATGGAATGGCCTTCCTAAGGAGGTTGAGGGGTCAAAAACAGTGAGGGAATTCAAGAATGCATGGGACAGACATAAGGCAATTCTGGTGGGGGGTAGGAAGAAGTAGGTTGTTGGTTAACTAGGATCTGCAGCTTATCCAATAGATAGGGAAATGGGCAGACTGTGTGGACCAAGCGGTCCTTATCTGCCATCAGTCTATGTTTCTATGTAGCAGAACAGAATCTGGAAGAAGTTGGCACAGTGGACTGAAGTTTTCTCCCTGAAGGAATGGGCACTGGGTGTGCCAGGTATGTACTGCACCCTATCTGGATCACTGATAAGAGACCTTTTTATCCAAAGTTGAGACAATTGCCCCCAGCAACATAGATGATGTTTGGAAGCAGTTGCAGGAGATGCTGGTCACAGGCATCATTCATGAATCTAGGCGCCCCTATTCATCACCAATTGTAGATCTTCTTCAAGGATATCTCTTTCATCAGGCCACACCTTTGGAATATACCCGCATCAGCACTTATATCACACAGAAACATCTGCAAGCCAGGGGCCACCCACGAAGATGTCATGCATCAGTGTCTACATAAATGTGAGTGGCCCCATCTCTTCTCAGTTCTTTTCCCACTATTGATCATACTCTTCGGACCTACACATGGGTATGTTGGCTGTTAGCTGACATTGTTTATTTTTCTTATAAGTTAAGAATCACTATTTTAGTAATTGTAGGATCATTTATATGCCACTGAAGGAGCCTGCAAAATGTTTTCAGTTTGTGAGTGCAGAGAAAAGATTTATAAGGATGATACACATGAAGTGTGTGTCTGCTGTTTGGGCCGCTCTCACAATGTTCAAACATGTGAGATATGTTGAGGCTTCAACTCCACTCCAGGCAATGCAGAAAGTTTTTATTAAAGAAAAAGTTGGCCAGTGATAGAAAAATAGATACAGGAGAAATCTGCACTGCCTGCCCCTTTGACTGAATCTTGGTAATCGAAATCTAAGGAAAAATTGTTGTCAGGCAGGCACAAGCATAAACACTGGCACAAGGATAAGGCCTTTGTGACATACTCTGGGTCACTACTGCGGCCAGCAGGTACTTCTTTAACCTCACCATCATCCACTATGGTACTGATGACCACAGCCCACCCGACCACTGACCAGACACCAAGGTCAGGGCTTGGCTTAGGTGCCACCAGGCCTATTTCCAGTGCTATGGCACCGCCATCGCTGGGTCTTCACCCACCATCAATCATTACAGTCACGACCCCTACTATGGTTACTGTTGATGCCCAAACAGTGCTGGTATCATTCTCAGAAATGATACAACTACTGTTGCCAGACTTGCCTGATCAGCCTGTACTCAAGTCAATGGGACCTTCCACTTCCCAGTCCCCATTGACACAGCCATCCAGCAGTATACCTAAGGGACCTACTCAGCCACTGCCCGCCTAGGCAGCACAGCCATCGATTTATCGAGGGGGATGACGATGAGGTGGAATATGACCCAGACCTCATGACTGAGAAAGATTATGAGAAAGAGGAGGGTTATGTTGAAGACCAGTATTTACCTGGTACTTGCTGAACTTTATCCTCTTGCAGTGAGGAATCGGTGGTGAATACCCCAAGGTCACCACCAGAGGATCATTTTTTCAAAGCAATGATGCAGAAAATGCAGGCTGCCTTGGGATTTACCCTAGAAAAGGAAGACTCCATAAAGAAAAATTTGTTGGAGTTTTCGGAGGTGCCAGAATCATCATCTGTAGTAATTCCTCTACTATACCCAGCCCTAAAAGATGCTACCTATGCAGCTTCACATAGGCCTAATGATATACCAACTGTACCCAGAAAGGCTGGGAAGATGTACCCTGTTCCATTTAACAAGCCTTATTATGCCAGCCAGCCTGAAAAATATTCAGTGATGATCACAGCCGTGCATTACAGGTCCAGGAAAGCTAAGCACATGAGCTCCCTCCTTCCTGATAAGGAATCCAGGAGGCTAGATGTCATGGGAAAACTAACATATGCCTCTGCCTCATTGTGCCTGTGTATTGCAAATTACCAGGCCTACATGATCAGTATCAGAATACCCTTTGGAAAAGTGCCAAAGCTGCAGCACAGGCCTTAACAGAGAGTACTGCCAAAACTGAGTTAATGAAAACACTAACTGCAGGGGCTGAGGTGGGTAAGCATTTAATCCACTTTACAATGTCTTGGATGCCTCTGCCAAGGCTGCTGCTTCTTGCATTTGCATGGAGAGATACTCCCGCCTCAGAGTAGCTGGGTTTGCCAATGATGTGCAACAAGCAGTGTTAAAGGCACTGTTTAGAGGCAATAAACTATTTGGCTATGAAGTGGAAGAGACATTAAGAGGCCTTCAGTCATCTCTGATGATCTTAAGGTTGGTCAAATCCCCCTACCACACACTTGGAAGGGATAAGGGTGCAAGTTAGTTTCATCCACCAGCCACCAGAGCTGGTAGGCATACCTATAGGCATCTAGGTTAGAGGTAAGAGTGCTGGAGCCCTGCCAGCCACCCTCCCACCTGGTGCCTATTCTAAAACACTTAGAGGAGGTGGCGCTGATGGTGTTGCCCCACTGATTCAACATGACTCACAGAAATACACTGTCTAACCACTATTGCCCCAGCTTGGCTGTGTGGGGGTAATCTCTCCCTTCATTTGAGCCAGTGGAGGGAGATTACCATAAACAAATGGGTTCTGGACATCACTGCAAATGGTCATGTTCTGGAGCTTTTGGATACTCCTCCAGATCATCTGCCACAGACCGCAATTGTCCCTGTTGAAAGAAGAGATGCAAGCCTTTCTACAAAAATAGGCCATAGAACCAGTCCCTGTTAGGCAGAGGAACAGAGGCTTTGACAGGAGATCTGAGGCCTGTTCTAGATTTGAGAGCCCTAAACTTGTACATAGAGTACAAGAAGTTCCGGATGGTCTCTCTATAGACTCTGAGTTCCCTTTTGCAAACAGGGGACTGCATATGTTCTCTAGACATGAAGGATGTCATACAAAAATCAGAAAGAATTGCAGAAAATATCTGAGATTCATGCTGGATGGGAATACTATTAATTCCAAGTCTTGCCCTTTGTCTTGTCTTCTGCGCCAAGAGTCTTTACCAAATGCTTGGCAGTAGTAGCAGCAGCAGCCCTCCATAGGAAAGGCCTCATTTCCTGAATGATTGACTAGTTATGGCCCACTCCAGGGAACATCTGTTTCACATCCTAGCTTGTACCAGGAAGTTGTTCCATGACCTGGGGGTGACAGTCAGTATGCAAAAGTCAGTACTGACCCCATGTCAAAGATTACAGTACATAGAAGCAGTACTGGACATGGCTCAAGGTCATATATTCTTACCCCATTCAAGGCAGAATGCCTTATAGTTCAGGTACACCTGGTGTACAAAGGTTCCACCCTCGGAATGTGTCAGTGTTAGGGCACCAAATCACTATGGCGCCAAACAGCAATGTCACTGTCCACGCTTTTTGCAGGGGTCTGTGACCCCCGTGCCTCTCTTTGTTGGGGAGCACAGCCCCCCACCCCCTAACTATAGATCCTAACTCAGGGGAGTGGGGGGTGGACTTCGGGGGGGTGAAGTCCGGTTTGGCACCGTAGTGACCCGGCACCCTAATGCCTGCGCCGTAAAGCAGTGCAGTGGTGTACAACAGCCAGTATGTCCCAGCCAAGACTCTGCTGTGCCAGCTAGGCTGGATGGCAACAGCTATAGCAACAGTGCCACTAGCCTGCTTGCATATGTGGATCCTGGAGTGGTTCCTAAGCGTCCAGTGGAACCAAGCAACAGACAAACAAGTACTGGTCACATCTCCTTTGAGAACGGCACTGATGTGATAGATGAATCACACCAAACTACTAAAGGGTACTCCATCTGTGATGCCAAATCCAGTGCAAATTCTCACCTCAGATGCCGTGGACTACAGATGGTTGAGCACACCTGGGCCATTACCAAACACAGGGTGTTTGGACCCAGGTGGAGAAGAAATTACACATAAATGTCCTGGAGATGAGAGCTGTCTTGTGTAGCATCCAGGCCTTTCAACCACATCTGACACCAGGTCCACTGTTAATACAGTCAGACAACATCAGTGTAATGCATTACATCAACAAAAAATGGCAGACTCATTCCTATCCATTATGCAGGTAAGCAATGACAGTGCGGCAGTAGATTCTTGAAAACAGCCAAGAACTTTCAGCCGTACATTTGCCAGGTGCCCAAAATGCCTTGGCAGACAAGTTAAGCAAGTCACAGCCCAGGATACATGCATGGGAGCTGCTGACCACAGTAGTGGAAGACCTGTTTGAAAGGTGGGGTCATCCAGAGCTGGACCTTTTGGCATCCCCACATAATGCAAAACTGCCGCATATTTCCTCACTCATTCCAGGGCATGGAGTTTTCTGGTGAGACATGTCCCTCTGTTAGAAAGGGAGGGTTCTGTATGCATTCCCTCCTTTTCCTCTCCTACCATTTTGATTCTTCTTTTAGAAGCAGTACTTTAGGGAGAAGAAATGTGGAAAGCAGCTAAGGTTCTCCATCCCCCCTTTCACTAAGCAGCTGGCTGAGACAGCTACATGGGAGGGGCTTGTGACCTGTGAAAGCAGAGTCAGGTGTGCCTCAGATCCATTTTAAAACTCTCTCTCTCTCTCTCTCTCTCTCTGTCTCTCTCTCTACTAGAGGCCCTCTGCACTAAGGACCACAGCACAAATGACAATGAAGAAGTGGAGTCTACTTGGAGTCAGCCTGAGGCAGCCAGCAGCCAAGAATCCTGCCTGTCACACCCCAGGTACACCTGTATTGTTTGTGGGAGAAGAGTTTGGGGAACTTCCTTCTACTATATCTACTTAAGTGGGTATTTTTTGTTTATCATACTATATGCTTAATTTGGTTTGCATCTACAGCAGCTAGGCATTTTGGCATGGGGTTAGTTCCAAAGCTGTGGCCTGATGAAACAGATTCTCTAGAAAATCTACTGTTACAGTAAGTATGTAACTGCTCTTTGTCTGGAAGAAGTCTTGGGCTGTAAGAATGTGTGTGGACTACTGAACTCTAAACAAAAGAACTGTCCCCTACCAATACAATATGATATAATTCCAAGATGCTCTAGATTGCCTGAATATAAATCAGTGGTTCACTGTGCTGAATTTGAGATCTGGTTACTGTCACAAACCCACTGAGCTAACAGTGCCCACCCTTAAGTGCATTATGTGATGGGGAAGGGAACAGGGTACCCTCCTTGTCCTTTTTGAATGCTCGCTGAGATCACGACTGCACCTCTGCCATGAGGACCCAGAACATCCCTCAGACTTTGGATAAGGGCACAATACCAGCCTTGAGCCTTGTGGCCAAATATGAACCCTTGCTTGGCTTTTACACAAAGGAGGAAGACCCAGGTATCACACTGTCTTCGGGGTAGCAGTGTAAAACCTGATTTGGCCTTCTCCCTACAGGACATGCAACAACCTGGTTCAAAACCCTTGAAGACTCTGGTATTTTCTCTATCCTTATCCAGATCTCCCTTACAGACCCTTTTCTCAATGTGGTTGCTTATGGTGGCCCCTCTAAACTTAACAGTTGTCACAGATTATTAAAAACCTTCTATAGTCACACGCAAATAGAGAAATCTCATGCAGGCAGAATTTCTTAAGAAAAACAAATGTTTTACTAAAATTCTTAAATAAATACAGCTACAACAAAAAAGAGAATATAGTAATTTGAGTTAGAGTATGCAGAAACAAAAATGGGAAAATTATATACAGAAAAACACACTAAACCTGTTAGCTAAAAAGTCTACCTTCTATTTGCAGTGAACTGAAGTCCAGAAAAGTAGGTAAAGGTTTCCAGTTCCTTTAGTCCGTGCAACCACGCTGAGTTTCAGCAATTTTGTTTCCTGATGTGTCAGCCAGAGTGTCCAGATGAAAATGTGTCCAAATGCCTGAGCTGGGGCTATGTATACCCCTGTTTGTGGATAGAGGCTGGCCTTTCCATTTTAGGCCACCGTGTGTCACTCTTGCACTTCCCAACACAATGTTCTGCCACCTGGTGATGTTACCCAGCCTACATTTATGGCACCTGACATTACAATCTCACACAGGTCTGTTAGAAGGAAGTTACCTTGGATCACAGCATCCTGCTTTTTGAAGTTAGAAAAGGGGTCATCTCCTGAACATTTTATTCACCTCTGTTTCCCTTGGTTTGTTAACTATTGGAAATACCCTTTTGATTAGTTATCCCCAAAGCCTTTGACAATAACTTATCAGATTCCTGCAAGCAAGTTGGCCTTCCAGGTCAAAGGAAGGTCAAAACCTTTTAAAAATAAAAAAACAGTCTCTTCTCTACGTGTCTTTGTATTAACACTGGCATTTTGTGGCATGTACATAGACATAGAATTACATACCCCCCAATATATACAACAGAATTATATCTACAAATAAGGATTAGCAGTTGGGCAGCTCGCCACAGTTACTATCAAATCCCCATGGCCAAGCAAGATCAAGAAAAGACTATTTACTTGCCCCTGGTAGTTCTATGAGTTCTTCCAAATGCCACAAGGGATCTCAGGGGTGGCAGCCACATCGGTTGATGAAGAGAACAGTGGGTGATGCAAACCTGTTGGAATGCTTTGTGTACTTGGATAACATGATCATATTTAGGAGAACCCTGGGAGAGTATGAAGCCCAGCTGTTCAAAGTACTTGATAAACTGGAAGAGTACAACCTCAAGCTGTCTGTCAACAGGTGCCAGTTCTTCAGGGCCTTGGTCAAGTATGTGAGCCACATCATGTTCCAAAATGGCATCTGTACCAATCCTGACTATATCCAGGCCATCACCACCATGCCAAAACCCACCTAGCTGAGAGAACTGCAGAGTTTCTTGGGATTATTTGGCTATTACCCAGGTTCATTAAAGACCATACCAAGATCATCAAGCCTCTGCAGGACCTAACTGAAGAGTATCTTCCTGCCAACCAGAAAAACAAGCAGGTGCCGCAGTATACTCCTGATAAAATGTACGAGAGTACATGAACCATTTTGCTACAGATTGACTCGAGCTTGTAATGGAAGCATCTGAAGAGATAATTACCATTGACCAACACCCCTGTGTTTACGTATGCAGACCCCAGAAAGCCAAATGTGTTGCACACAGATGCCAGTCACAGTGGTTTGGAAGCAGTGTTATATCAGGAACACCCACAAGGACTGCAGTCCATCACTTATGCCAGTCACAGTTTGTCACCATCAGAAAGAAATTATCCTCTTCACAAGCTGGAGTTTTTAGCACTCAAATGGGCAATTGTTGATCAGTTCCACAAGTATCGTTATGCGGCCTACTCCACAGTCTGCACTGATAACAACTTCCTCACCTACGTTCAGAAGATGGTAAAATTGGATGCTACAGTCCATTGTTGATTTTCAACCCTTTCAACATATAATTACTGTGTGCAGTATCATGCCGGAAAAAGCCACATTGATGCATCCAGAACACCACACCGAGGGGTGCCAGGGCCAGAATGGATCTGAATCCCAGAGACTGTCATTCAAGCTTTGCGCAAAGGATATGAGCTGGAAGAATTGACAAACTCCAGTGAACCACCTCAAGTGCTGGACCGCTTGGACACCTCATCAGACTGCATACCTGTGCCTATTGCAAAGTTGTGTCACTTAGTAAACCCACTTTGCCACAAATGAGTCATCAAGACTGGAGAAAGGAGCAAATGGAGGACACTGCAATCTGAGATACTGTTAAAGCCATCAACTGGGGGGACCTCCGGAATTTGTCAAAGTGAATCATCCTGACACCTCCCTGCTACTGAACGAGTGGAGCAAATTGAAAGTGCAGGAAAGCATGATTTACAGAGACCCACAGTACAATGATGCGCCAAGCCTAACACAATTATTACTGCCAGTCAAGTTCCAAAAACTGGCTCTGAAAGTCCTGTTAGGACACTTGGCCATTGACAGAAAGTTGGTCCAAGTTAGAAGAAGGTTCTGTTGGCCCCAATTGGGTATGAAGGTGGAGAACTGTTGTAAACAGTGTATGAGATGCATCCAGTGGATAACATTACTCAACTGAGCAGCCGCTTTGGCCAACATAACCACAAGTGTTCCCATGGACTAGGTTTGTATTGATTGTTTGAACTTGGACTCAGACAAAAATAATATTGGCAACATACTGGTGGTGACTTACCACTACACCAGATATGCCCAAGCGTTTTCTGCAAAAGGCCAAAACCGTAGTCAAGATTCTGGTTGAAAAATATTTTGTTCAATATGGACTGCCCAAGAGAATTCATTCTGACCAGGTTTGGGATTTAGAAAGTCAGCTGATTAAACAATTGTTGTCTGTCTGGGAAATTATACTAGAAGTGTCATAGGAAATACAGAAGGCTAAGTCACCCATAATGTACTCCTCTCATAGAAAAGGTTATTTTTCCCTGTGGTTTGCATATTGATTTAAGAAATAATCATCTAAGTTCTTCTTAAATGATTCAAAAGATTTTTTGTGAACCACCGAACTAGGCAGGCCATTCCAATATGACACAATTCGTTGTGTAAAAAAAAAAAAACTCCTTTGGAGACCCTTAGGATGACTAAGCGTTAATTGATACTGATGACTAGGAAGTCATGGATCACTCCCTACCACCCTCAAGGGGATCCACAACCAGAAATATTCAATCAAATCTTGTTGAATATGTTGGACCCCATAAAAACTTAAACTGGAGTCAACAGGTGAACATGCTTGTCCATGTATACAATTGCACTCACAGTGATACACAGGGGTAATCCTCATATCTGCTCATGTTTGGAAGGGAGACCAGGCTCTCAGTGGACCTTGCATTTAGAGTGTCATCTGATGGAGACAATTTAGACGTCTTACACCAAATATGTTCAAAGACTAAAACAGCAAGTGAAAGATGCCTACTGGTTGGCTGCAGAATTGTCTACCAAGAGAAACTTGGCAAACAAAACCAGATATGACAAATGTGTCAGAGCTCACAAGTTACTCCCTGGAGATAGAGATTTGGTTCAGAACTTGGAGTTACCCAGAAAGCATATAATTGCAGATTGGTGTGACAACATCTACTATGTGGTCACAGAAAAACTTGTAGACTTGCCAGTGCACAGAGTTTGCACAGGGGGGGGGCCCAGTAAAAGTAAAACTTTCCACTGCAACCATTTGCTCCCCACTGGACAGTTGGATGTGTCAGATTTGGACAGCTGGCCCGATACTCCTCTAGAGAATGGAAACCAGAGGTTCTCATAAACTCAGAATCAAAACTAGTCAATCTGCCTCCAACCTAGATAACTGTCCACTCAGGCCTCCAGAAAGGCTTTAGCCTGAACCAGCATCCAATGCAACAGATTTATCTGATGAAGAGGATGACCTTGTTTGTTATCATTCCGCTGTGGACATTCCCCAGCTGTTAAATGCTTCCAGTGATTAGTGAATGCCAACGACTCCACCCACAATTAAATCCAGATGCAGAGCCCTTTGAACCACCAGTGAAACCAGTTACCCCTGAACTACAGCATGTGGAAGATCATATAGAATCTTAGTCAGATATTGTAGCTGAACCAGCTTATTCTGAAGAACCTTATTTACTCACCCTCAGTTGCCCAGAAACCAGAAGAAACCTGACTGTGATGTTCAGAAAGCCTGTAAGGCCCATTCTGAAGCTCAGTTATGACACTTTTGGTACCTCACTCACCTGCCCTTTATGTAGTGTATCGTGGAATTTATATCACCCTGATCCAATCCCCGTATTGTGTTTAGCAGTTCTAGGTAATAATGTGGGTGTGCAGAGTACTGGAAATGTTAATCAGATAGGAGCAAACTGTCTATATAGTCTGTGAACCTTTTGATATTGTAATGTTACTATGGACCCTGTGACTAGCATAAATAGGAAGCATTTGTCTAGGAAGAACTGTTAGTTGTTGTCTTCTGTTTTGTATCTTTCAGATCAGTACTGGATGGAACTTGCGGAATTTCTGGGATGACAATTCATGACCTGGTGGAGCATGCAAACCCCCCCCTTTAGGGGGCTTACCTGGATACTTACCTGCCATCCTCCCGATTGCTGGTGGAACTTTGTTGCAACTCTCTTGCTCACCCACATGTGTAGAGAGCCCAGTGCAGGTGATCTTTGGTGCCCTGACTCCAGCAGCTACACTTCTGTCATGATCCCCATATCCTGGGAGAGGGGACTGGGACCACAAGGGACACAATTGCTTTGGCACCTCCTGCACCATATGCAGATGAGGTCTCCACTAGAGTGGGTATCCTCCCCTGCACTCTCTGATCCACCAGACCTTGCCAGCCACCATGAGCATGGATCTATCACCCAATCCCT
This sequence comes from Neoceratodus forsteri, assembly GCA_016271365.2. NCBI lineage: Eukaryota > Metazoa > Chordata > Ceratodontiformes > Ceratodontidae > Neoceratodus > Neoceratodus forsteri. The sequence continues at coordinate 772,031,093 of CM057453.1, read as the reverse complement.
GGCACGACACAACTAGACATCAGCCCTGGAAGGCTGTTGCAACACCCTGAGGCCAGTAGACTTGTGGGGACAGGAAAATAAATAAAATAGAGATCTTGGAGCACAGGGTTCCATCACATCGGGGGGCAGCCATTTCTATGACCCCTAATCTCACCAGCTAACCAATCAGAGGGCTGAAGTGCCAAGTTGGCAGCCAGGGGAATTGTGGGAAGATGATTTTTATTTATTAAGATCTTGGATTATCATCTATGAGCAGGAGCTCTTTTACATAGGTTCCATATCAGAGGGAGTTACAAAGGAAGTTACACAAAGCAAGAGGAGTACAATAAAACATGGTAAACAAGAGATACAAAAGAGTAACTTTAACGGGATTTGTACAATGTATGCCAAGACATATTTATTTATTTAAGAGTTTTACCAGGAAGGCATACTGAGCAGGGTACCGCTAGATTCCAGAGGTGCCCTGGGGGTGTAGGAGGAGAGGGAGAAATACAGTAGAAATAACATATAGCAATACAATCACATATACAGAGTAGGCAACAGCAGAAAAAATAATACAAACGTATCTACAGATTAGGCAACAGCAGAAAAAATACAGTGGAGTGAGACAAGTACGGAGCAGTGCAGCTCAGTAAGCTGGACAGAAATAGGTAGAAACAGTCATGACTACTTGGCCTATCATATATGCATACAAAGAAGAAGAGAAACAAAATACAAGTTGAAAATGGGTAAATCAGGCAGGAGGCCTTGTCAAGTGGAGACAGGATGATTGGAAGGTGATAAGGTGGGGGGTGGGGAACCAAACCCAATAAGTCAGCCAGGGGCCTTGTCAGAAGGTAGCAGGAAGAGAGGTAAGGGAGTGGGGTGAGGTAGGTGGAGGGAGGATGTACAGATAGTGGAGGGGATAGTACTTGTAGGTTTGCACGGGAAGGGAGTAGGAAGGGAGGTAAAGATTGAGTAAAGGGGAATGGTGCAACAGTGCTAATGATGTGGGGCAGGAAAAATAAGTGCAATGCATGTTGGAGGCTGTGATGATATGAAACACAAAATGTTGAGAGGCACTGCTTAGTGGAAGCAGTCACAGATGTTGTGTGAAGTAAGGTATTGTTGGAGTTTATGTTTGAAGGGGCCTAGCTTGGAGATTGCGGAGATGTTGTAAGGGAGGGAGTTTAACCTGAGGGGAGCTCGGTAGGCAAAAGATCTTTGTCCCTGGGTAGTACGGCAATGGGGTACCTGGAAGAACAGATTTACAGAGACCATAGTATGACAGGGCATACAGGAGTGGTTTAGAATGTTTTGAACCCCTGGTGGTGCGAGTCCCAGACTAATCTTCTTAGCTAGTAGACATGTTTGGTATTTAATTCTTTTTACTGATGCCAGCTTGTCTTAGCATAGAGGTCACAGGCACGTGTGAGTTGTCCTTCACCTGTGAGGAGCCTACAGGCCTTGATCAGAGTTGTGGATATATATCATAGGGATGTTTCAGTGGCAGAGCCGTGGATTGCAAGCCCATAATCAATTATTGATATGACAGCTATGGATTGCAAGCTTTGGTGCATCAGTAGTCAGACTCTGTTTATGCCTGTGCAGTAGCGCAATATGAATGTTGACAGCTTTGACAACATTTTCGATATTATGGGAGAAGGACAGTGTGCTGTCCATGGTGATCCAGAGATATTCAAAGTGTTGAACCTGTTCCAGTGGGGAGCCTGCAGAGCTGCAGATTGTCAGAGGGTGGGATCTAAATTTGTTATACTGTCCATTGTAAAGCATAACCTTGGTCTTGTTATAGTTAAGGATTAGTTTGTGTCTGCTAAACCAGTCTTCCACCTTTGCAAAGCTTTGCTGAAGTTGATTCTCGAGGAGCTTGGGGTCTTGGTTGTTAATGTAGATTACTGCATTGTCTGCACACAACAGTATACGGTCATGGCAGGAACTAGCTAATCTGTTTAAGAAGATACTGAACGGAAGGGGACCCAGAATGGACCCTTGTGGGGCTCCCGAGAGAACTGCTCGCCTGTCAGAGAGGTGGTTGTTGATCTAAACCTGTTGTGAGTGGTCTGAGAGGTAACTTTTGAACCAGGTTCCCTGGATAGTTTTGTGCCTGATAGCTATTCAAGCAGAAGAATGTGGTCCACTGTATCAAAGGCTTTGGAGAGATCAATAAATGCTGCCCCAACTAGACAGCCCTGATCAAGTGAGATGTGTATGAAGCCTGTGAATTCAGTAAGTGCCATCGAAGTGCTGTGACCCTTTCTAAACTCATGCTGTTGGGGGCATTGTAACTGGTATTTTTCTAAGTACTCAATAAGCTGGTCTGCGACAATTTGTTCAAGGGCTTTTGGGGGGGAGTGGAGATTGGTCTGTTGTTCCTGTGGTGCACCCTAGCACCACTTTTATGGATGTAGGTCACTGGGGCCGATTTCTACTTATTGATGAATTGGGATAGCCTTAGTGATAGGTTAATTATTTTGTTTAATGGAGATAAAATTTCCTCCAGGGTTAGAGTGACAAGTTTCAGGTCCAGCATATTCCCACTGAATCTGGACCACCGTTCTTGAACCCCCAAGTAAATGAGATATGCATCTTAATGTGTCTAGTATGGCTGCCCTGCATAAGTTTTCCCGACTCTGTATTGCCCGCGATCTGTTTCCTGCAATACAATTTTCCGACACGATGTTTTCCTGAATATTGTTTGCTCGACTGGCAGATTTTTTAATATGTACCAGAATGAGCTCTTGTATCGTGCAGCAAGATCTCTTTTTTCCCACTAAAAAACAAACCTCATTTCCTGTGGGGTGGTGGTGACTGGTAAGCAAATTTAGTGAGAAAAAGTAAGAAACATTGAAAATGAACACGAGTATAGTCAATTGCTATATTTTCATTGTAAATCCAATTGCTAAACTGAGCACGGAATTTCTTGTCAGTGGTTTAGAATCTGATTGAGTTGTGCGAAGACTCCCTGATTAGCATGAAAAAAGGGAGCTGGGCATTGAGATAAAGTTTATAAGTAGATGGAATTAAAGGAGTAGAGAAGGAATATAACTGATTTTATTTACTTTTTGTAAGAAGAAGAAAAGCTACAGTAATGTCTTCTATTTCAGCCTCGTATTTGTTGAGTTTCACTTTACATGTTTGCCAGTTTCACTTTTCTTAATTGCTGCACAGTAATGTTTGTTATTACAGCCTATTGTTGGAGGAATGTCAAGCAGGATTTTATTTAGCGGTGAAAGTCTATAACAGGAAACTGGTGTCGGTATACTGCTTGTCAGGCAACGTCATGCCAGGCAACCGTACGGATCTCATCTTAATATGTACAGAACTGAAAAAAAAGTGTTTAAAAAAAGGGTTCATGAAAGATTTAATTCCTTTGGGTAAATATTGCAAAGACTGGTGTGAATGATGATGTATTAGGTCTCTTGTACATATATCTCATTCCTACTAGTTATCTTTCCCACGAAAGGGGGCTAGGGATTTTATTCCTATGAGTTTTTATTCAGATTCCTTAGACTGATACTGTATATGTTTGTTATACACTAACACTGTATTGAAATCTGTTCATATCAGGCTCATGGTCTCAATTTCTTGGGGGTCCTTGACAAGTAGTTTTGTTTTTTTGGTTTTCTATTTGGCATGTATTCTCACAATTGATATTATCATGTATTAAATCCTGTTGCAACACTAACGGCCTTGAAGTTTATGGAATATATTAACTGGTTGAGAGTATAGCTGGGAAAAAGTCTCAAGCTAACTTCTACATTACATATTGTGTGAAACATTTGCTGACTTTGAATAAACTTCACTTTAAACCCTCTGTATGCCATATAATTTCTGTTTATTTTAATTTTGGGGCTTGTTTTTAACTTGCAATTCGGCCTCATTTTAGCATGTATTTATTATCCACAGGTTTGCCTTTCATTAACTGTGTTCTTTAAAACACACACGGACACTTGCAATTAAAGTTGTAAGCGCCTCATCTTACATGAATTAGGGAGAATAGTATCCTAAGGTTCTGTTATCAGTAGACTGTTTTCTTGAAACATACTGAAACATTTTAAAATGTATGTGAGGTGAACTCTCTGCTTGTTGCTATTTCTTGATAACCTTTGACCTTCAGGTACTTCTCAACTAAAAGCATACTGGTGTTAATTAGCTTCTCTGACATAATCTTCCATTATGTTTCAAATAAATATGTTAAAACAAATGAGAAGTATTTCTGTTTTTTATGCATTATCTGGGTGTTAATAGTACGGGATTTTCTAAATAACTATCATAAAGCTTCTGAAGAAGGACCTGGTTGGGTTTAAAAGCTAGAGCACTTTGTTCTTTTGTTGTAACATCTGTGTTGGTCCAGTAAAAGGTTATCAAACCATTTACTTCTGGATCTGTCCTTACTAGGACCAATATGGCAACTACACTATTGTATTACAGAAAAAGGCTAAAAATGGACTGGTCAACAGAACAGTGATCTCCCCACACACAAATGGTTTCATGCTGCTCGCCCTTTGTCAAAGCTACTATAGTGAGCAACAATCCTATGAGCACTCACCTGGGTTCATCCTGCAACCTCACTATGAACCTTAGCCTGTGTGCCCCCTGAACAGATGTTTTCCCATTCTGCTTTTTCTCCAGGGGCTAAGTCCAGTCCTCTGTGATTGTACTTAACTCAGGGAGGACAGCGAGACAAGCGAGCAAAAGATCAAAGCTTATAAAAACTCTAATATCTGGTTCAATTTCAGTTGGTTACCATCTGTATCCCCCTCCCCCCGGTCACCCCTGAAAAAGGGACTTCGAGGCTCAGTGGGCCTACTGGGTCAACAAAATTCAATAAATAAATAATATGCACTGCAGGCTATTGAATCTCCTACTGCTGCCTAAGGCTCTGATGTCAGCTGTAGGGGATTCTGGGATTTGTGGTAACAAAAGATGTCAGCTAGAAGTAAACAAAATTAGTCTGATATAATCTACTATACTACAATAAACAGTAAGTAAACCAAAAATGTTTTTGCACACAAAGTGCACACTGAGACCAGATCCACATTTGAGGGTGGGGCCCTTGGTGCTGACTGTTCCCCTTTAAGTTTTTTAACTTCTGTTTCTTGTAAAATCATTTCTCGTAAAAAAAAAAAATCTGTTTTTTTGTTAGCATATCTGAACAATCTTTTGTATTTAATTGCTGAATGTAATCCATTTATGTCCCACGTGGTGATATTTAGTCTTACATTTTGAAATACCATTTAATAAACAAGCATTTGTCAATGCTGAATGTTGATTGCATTGGTCTGTTGAACTTGCTCAGTGCCCCTCTGTCACTCGCTCAGTCTGTTTCTCCCGGTGCTGCAGGCTGCTGTTTTGTACTGGGCTCCTGCCTGCATTGGCAGCTTTTTCTGCCCACTAAGAAATCCACAGCTGTCCCGACAGAGCTCTGTTGAGGTGGCTCACTCCCCCTCTCTCACTCGCTCATTCTGTTTCTCCTGGCACAGCAGGCTGCCCTTTTGTACTGGGCTCCTGCCTCTGTTGGTGGCTTTTTCTGCCCACAAAGAAATCTGCAGCAGTCCCGACACAGGTCTGTTGAGCCTGCTCACTCCCCCTGTCTCAGTCACTCATTCTGTTTCTGCCAGCGCTGCAGGCTAGCCTTTTGTAGTGGGCTCCTGCCTGCATTGCTGCCTTTTTCTGCCAACAAAGAAATCTGCAGCAGTCATGATAGAGCTCTGTTGAACTCGCTCACTTCCCCCATCTCACTCGCTCATTGTGTTTCTCCTGGTGCTACAGGCTGCCCTTTTGTACTGGGCTCCTGCCTGTGTTGGCACCTTTTTCTGCCCACAAAGAAATTCGCAGCTGTCCTGAAAGAGCTCCGTTGAGCTTGCTCACTCCTCTTCTCCCACTCACTCATTCTGTTTCTGCTGGCACTGCAAGATGGCCTTTTGTACTGGGCTCCTGCCTGCATTGCCACCTTTTTCTGCCCACAAAGAAAACCACAGCAGTCACAATAGAGCTCCATTGAGGTCGCTCACTATTGCTCCGTCACTGGCCCGTTCTGTTTATCTTGGTGCTGCAGGCTGCGCTTTTTTACGGGGCTCCTGGCTGCATTGGCACCTTTGTCTGTCCACAAAGAAATCTGCAGATGTCCCAACAGAGCTCCGTTGAGGTCGCTCAGTCTCTCTCTCTCTTGCGCTCATTCTGTTTGTCCTGTCGCTGCAAGCTGCCCTTTTGTACGGGGCTCCTGCCTGCATTGGCGCCTTTTTCTGCCCACAAAGACATCTGCAGCCGTCCTGATAGAGCTCCGTTGAGCTCACTCAGTCCCCCTGTCTCACTCGCTCGTACTGTTTCTCCCACTGCTGCAGGCTGCCCTTTTGTACTAGGCTCCTTCCTGCATTGACGCCTTTTTCTGCCCACAAAGGAATCTGTAGCAGTCCTGACAGCACTCTGGTGAGTTTGCTTACTCCCCCTCCCTCACTCGCTCTGTTTCTCCTAGTGATGCAGGCTGCTCTTTTGTACTGGCCTCTTGCATTGGGGCCTTTTTCTGCCCACAAACAGATTTGCAGCAGTTCCAACAGAGTTCAGTTGAGTTTGGTCACTCCCCCCTCTCACTCGATCTTAATCTGTCCCAAACACTGTTTTCCCACAGCGACTGTGCTTTCTCCAGCAGGAGTGCAAAAACATATTTTAGCCAGGATGTGGAAAATGACAGCTGTACTGTTTGTAAGGAGGTGTGAAAAAATGCCACTGTTGAAAATGTGGCGCGAAAATATTACAAATTTGCGAAGTTACAAGGGTGCGTGGAAACAGTTCAACGTACGCTTGTAACACAGTCATGTTATGGAGTTTCGTCACCAAATTTTCAACATAGGGATTTTAGGACCACTGCTTATGAACACTGCCACTGTCATTATCTTAATGTGTCCCGAACACTGATTTCCCACAGCAACCATGTTATTGTGCGCCGGAATTGTGAAAACACATTTCGGTCAGGATGTGAAAAATGACAGCTGTACTGCTCATAAGGAGGTGTGAAAAAATGCCACTGTTGAAAATCTGTCATAACAATATTACAAATCTGCAGAGTTACAAGGGTGCATGGAAAGTGCGCAATGCACACTTGTAACACAGTCATTTGATGGGCTATCATCACCAAATTTTAAACATAGGCATTTTAGCACCTCTGCTCATGAACAGTATCACTGTCATTTTCTTAATCTGTCCTGAACAGTGATTTCCCATAGCGACCGCTGTATTCTGCACCGGAAGTGCAAAAACACATTTCGGCCAGGATGGGAAAAATGACAGCTGTACTGTTTTTTATTTTTTTTTATTTTTATTTAGTTTTTGTTGACCGGGTAAGTGCACTAGACAAATTATGCCTATTTTCAGGCATGACCCTGTTTATAAGTAGGTGTGGGAAAATGGCAATGTTGAAAATCTGGATTGAAAATATTACAAATTTGCAAAGTTACAAGCTTGCGTGCAAACTGCACAACACACCCTTGTAACACAGTCATTTTATGTAGTATCGTTACCAAATTTTCAACATAGACATTTTAGTACTTCTATTCATGAACAGTGTCACTGTCATTTTCTTAATCTGTTCCGAACACGGATTTCCCACAGCGACTGCACTATTCTGCGCCGGAAGTACAAAACACATTTCGACCAGGATGTGAACAATGACAGCTATACTGTTCACAAGAAGCTGTGAAAAAATGCAAATGTTGAAAATCTGGGCGACGAAACTATTGCAAATTCATGAATTTGCGGTGTGGTAGCAACCTGCGCAATGCGGCTAAATAAAACAATTTTGGATTTTTCCACAAATTTGCAACATAGGCTTTTGAGAGCCCACCTCATGAACATCTGGCACTGTCGTTTGGTTAATCAGCACCGAAGGTGATTTTGTGCAGTGACTGCGAAATCACCTTTTGGGGCCAATTAACGCCATGACAGTGCCATAATTCATGAGGAGGGGTCCCAGAAACCCCATGTTAAAAATTTGGTGCCAAAATTCCAAAAAATGAATGAGCTATGCATTAAAGTTGAAAAAACCCTATTTCTACCATTATACAGCTTACCGGCATTTCCTCAGTTTGCGGTCGGCTTTGAAGAGTGCAGACATGTTCTCGGTCCACCGAAGATTGTCACGCTGGACTCTGGAGGTAAGTATGGGGTGAAGGGAGGTGTGGGGAGGCAGGGTGTGCAGTGGGTGGGCGTGGTGTGCGGGTGGGGGGCAGGGAGACCACTGAGGAACAGTTTCCTTTTTTACAGGAAACAAAAAAAGAAGAAAAAGATGTCACAGGACTGTTTTTTACTTTACAGGGGCATGTGTCACACTGGGGTGGGCTCCCAGTGTGCCACCAGAGGCTTTCTTTTGGGGAGGCATCAGTTGCTGACGGGGGATTGGGCACCTCCGTTGGCACACAACAAAAGGGGGAGGTATCATTATGCTGATGGGGATTGGGCACCCCGTCGGCAAACAATAAAAGTGGGGAGGGGGGTTTACCTAATGCCAACAGGGAGTGGGTTCCCCCATTGGCAACAGAAACATGGGGGCACTGAAGCCGACGTGAGATTGGGGCCCCGTCGGCAAGTAAACACGGTGGGGGGGGTAATATTGTTTGTGAATACGGTGGCAAACCACCGCCATGTTCATAAACAATATCAGTATGTGAATATTACACCCTGCAATGACAGATCGCTCCCTCATTGCAGTGAATGGCTTACGCTGCAATGACGAGGCGGCCCCTGATTGCAGCGGCTGATTTGTCTCAAGTTGGTGGCATGCTGGCTGAACTAGTGTCAGTAGCAGCGTGCCATGGCATTGGGGGATGCTGGACAAGCCTTTAAAGGCACGGGCAGCATTGGCTACAACAGTGCCGCGCCTCCACAACCTGCTTGTGGAGAAAGCTGCTGCAATATGTTTCTTGTGCATGCACGCAATCAACATAAAAAATTATTGTATACATAGCTGTCTACATGCTTCCAAAAGTTTATTAAATACCTCTGTAACATTAACTCTGCAGCAAAAGCACATGCATAATGTTTTTGTACATTATCAAATGAAAACATACTACTAAACTAAACACATCCACATCCACACCAGGATGTGACATTGTGCAGCAGTTTTCCTTTAGGTTGCCTGCAGTGCTCTACCCCACTACTTCTACCCTCATGATGTAGAATGTAGTTCTATGAGGTAAGGTTTACTACTACATACAAACATATGAAGAAGCCAACTGAAGAAGGTCATTTGGTGTATCAAGTGTGCTCATATTGCAGGGTCCACAGCTTGAGCTACTGCTTCTGCCCTCCCTCCCCACTCCTCCCATCCTCCCTACCCTTGATCCTTACCTTCCCCCTAAGACTATCCAAGCCTCTCTTAAAGCTGCCCACTGTCTTCAACGAGATGACCTCTTCTGGCAGTGCATTCCAAGTGTCCACTCACCACCTTCTCTGTGAAGGAGTGCTTCATGATCTCCCTCCTAAACCGCCCACACTCCAGCTTAAGACTGTTCCTCCTCATGTTATGGTTGCCACTCAGCTTAAAAAGACTTTCCTTATCAACCTTGTTTATCCCTTTCAAGTACTTGAAGGTCCCATTCATGTCCCCTCTCCCACTCCCTTTCTTCCTGTCTTCCGGGGAGTACTTGTTCAGTGCCCTTAGTCTCTCCTCGTATGCCGTTCCCTGCTGACACGCTATCATCTCTGTAGCCCTCCTCTGGACCTTCTCCAGCAGGTTAATGTCCTTTTTGAGGTGTGGGCACCAGTACTGAACTCCATACTCTAGATGTGGCCTTACCAGTGACCTGTACAAGGACAGTATAACCTCCTCTTTCCTACTACTGATCCCCCTAGATATGCATCCCAGCATCTTGTTTGCCTTTGCTGCTGCTTTCTTGCACTGCATGGAGTGCTTCAGGTCACTAGTGATCATCACTCTCAGGTCCTTCTCCCCCTCTCATGCAGATACTTGGACTCCACCCAGGTAGTTCTCTGTCTTGGGATTATTGGCTCCAATATGTGCATAATTTGCATTTCTTGGCATTGAAGCCAAGCTGCCAGATCCTGGACTACCTCTCCAGCTTTTCCAGATCTTCCTGTAGGTCCTGTATCCCTTCAGCTGTGTCCTCTCTCCAGCAGAGCTTGGTGTCATCTGCAAATAGGCACATTTTGCCCTTAATGCCATCCCCAATGTCATTGATGAAGACATTGAAAAACACCTTCTCCAGCACTGAGCCCTGTGGGACCCCACTGATTACCTCTCTGGTGCCAGATAACTCTCCCCCCACAACCACCCTCTGGGTTCTGTCCCTCAGCCAGTTTTCCACCCATCTGGCCATCTTTTCTCCAACCCCGAGATCCACCAACTTCCTGATCACCTTTTTGTGGGGCACAAAGTCAAAGGCCTTGCTGAAATCAAGATAGAGGGTGTCTACCACTTGGCCCCTGTTTACTGTCTCAGTGACACAGTCAAAGAAGTCAATCAGATTTGTTTGGCATGATCCCCCCCCCCATGAATCCTAGCTGCCTCGTATACTGGAGACCATGCTTCTCTAGATATTCCATCAACCTTTCCTTTAGTACAGTCCCCTTGAGCTTGCTCACAATGGAGGTCAGACTGACCGGTCTGTAATTCCCTGGGTCTTCCTTGAGATCACTTTTGTGAAGGGGCACTACATGCACTGTTCTCCAGTCCTGCGGTACCACACTTGACTCTAGTGAACTGTTAAATGGGTCTGTCAGTGGCCCTGCCAGCTTCTCAGCCAGTTCCTTTAGTACCCTTGGATGTACTCTGTCCAGGCCAACTGATTTGTTCACTTTCAGTGTCAGCAGCCCCTCCCTCACTCTATTCTCCTCTATCACTACATATGTGTTCCCCCTTGCTCCTCTTTTCCTTCCTGACAGCACTCTGTCCTTCTTCCTGGTGAAGACGGATCAGAAGTATTCATTTAGTATCTCTGCTTTTCCCCCATTATCCTCCACCCACTCCACCCCTTTCTTAAGCCTAACAATCCCTTCCTTCTTGTCCCTTTTCTCACTTACATAGCGAAAGAAAGCCTCTCCCCCTTCTTAATTCCTTCAGCTATCTGCAGCTCCTTCTGTGCCTTTGCTCGCTGGACTTCCTTACTTGCCTCACTAATCAACCTTAGGTAATTTTCCCTAGCCACCTCTCTCTTGGTCTTCCTGAATTTTCTATAGGCCAACCTCTTTTTCCTTATTGCCCGGGCAACCCCAGAACTGAACCAGCTGGGCACTTTGGCCCTTGTGTTCTTCCCTCTGAGCCTAACAAACTCATCTGTGGCAACCAATATTCCTTCCTTAATGACGGACCACCTTTGGTCCACCCCATATCTGCTCTGATGCTCGCCAGATGGCTAATTAGCACTTTGTCCATTTTCTTGAAGTCCGCCCTCCTGAAATCCAAGATTTTGGTCTTACTGTAGATTATAGTTTTACATAAGAAAATTCCTTATCCATCCTTAACCTCACAATTTTTATATAATGAGGTCTCTCTTAAATTAAATGGGTTTCAAGCAGAAAGTAAGGAAAATGTGTTATTTATCTATTTATTTATTCATTTAGTTTTCTTGACTGGGAAAGGATGACTAGGCAGTTCTGCTTGTTTTCAGCTTCGTCCCGGTGGTGGGGTGAGGGGAGAGATACAGATGGAAGCTAACTGAAATTGAACCAGATTAAGCTGCTTGCAGTATTTTTAGTGAATGGGGGAAATTTGGCCAGGACACCAGGGAAATTCCCCTACTTTGCGGTAGGGAGAGCTGCTGCCTGGCTTCCTGGTCATTGGGTGTCATACCGCTCCAGGAGGAGGACGTAGTTGAGGAAGCTCTGACTCCTTCTGGTGGATTGCTCACTGAGATCCCGACTTTGAACATTCAGTTGGGGGCAGCTGATGCTTCCCGGACTGAAGTTCCCGGTACTGCAGTGTAAGCGGTTTCGTCGACAGACGCCCCCATTTTTTGGGAGGCAGGACGACGTTTACAGGATGCTTTAAAACAGAAGTGAGTCTTTTTACTGTAACTGCTTGAGGAGGAAGAACGGGTGACACTTCAGGAGCAGGAGAGACAGTGGAGGCTGCATGCTGCCAGGGTGGAGATCTCCACAGGTACTGTGCTTTCTTTGTCATTGGGGGGGATGGAACGTGGATGTGTGTGGGCCAGTGGCAGCTACTGGTTCCTCACTGCCGACCTGAGATGTACTGATACCAGCTCTTTAGTTAGGGTCAGGAGTATTGACCCAAGACTCGGAAGGGGATAATACACCGGGAGGTAGGCCTGTTCTTTTCCCTGCAGTGCTACCACTCCTTGCACAGAGATTCATGGGGTCAGGACAGACAGCTGCAACTGGGCCAGCCTGGATGGATATTAAGGGTCTGTCGTGGCATTTGGGGGGTAGTCCTGCACTTGGTGGAGGGGGCGGATGTCATCCTGCATCAGATGGCGCAAGAGGTTTGGAGCCCTTGGCAGTGGCAGTGGGTCAACCCTTACCCTCCTGAGTCGTGGTCTCCCACGCGTGCATTACAAGAAGCAGTTGGACCTGGGATGGAGTGGGACAGTGGTACTCTACCCCCCCTTTCTCGGCCTGATGTTCATCCTAGATGTTTTACCAGGGGATGCTTCGTCATGGGAAGTGGCCCCCCTGTCTAGCCCTGTCCTTCCATCGGGCCCACTGTCTTCTGTTCCTGGTATGGCAGAGCCCCCGTAGCTCTACCTGAGGGCAATTCTTTTGTCCTGCACTGTTTGGTTGGACTTGCTGCCCATGGGGCCTCAGTTGGGGCAGAAATCGTGTTTTCTATTGTTCCTGCTGATACAATGGCACCTGCCCAAGGGCTAAATCCCACCTTTACAGTTGGATGTACCTCAGGGGCCCCTCCCCAGGACTAGATGCCCCCTGATTGACTCCGGTACCGCTCATATGGGCAGAATGAGTGGAACTTATGGAAGAGACCCTTGTCATGTGGGCCACAGATGTGACCTCGGCCTCACCGCCCTCTTTGGTGCAGCGGTGGGCGCAGTTTCTGAAGACAGATGCTTTCCCTTTGCCCCCCCCTGGTGCAACATCAAAACATGGTCCAGCTTCTATACAAGGGTGGATTGGTTGGTCTGCCGGGCCAATCATATGTGGGTCGGGTCTTATTAAAAGAGTCACTGTCTGTTACCTCCAATTAATTGTATGCTTTGCTCCATGCCCCTGCTGATGGTTATTTTGATCTTAGCTTCCAGACCTGGTCTTTTTGGATCATTTCTGGGCACAGTACAATCTCTTGAAGGACTCTCCACTTTGGCTGTCCCTCCAGGCTGTCCCCCTGATGAAACCAGTTATCCGGTTTCTTACTGTGATGTAGAAGAATGAAGGGGTGCAAGTGCATGACATCTGTTATTGGCTATCTCAATGGTGCAAGGTGTTGGGGGACCCTGTCCCCATTCTGCACTCGGAGGAATTCTGGACTGGACATTGGCAGTTCAAGGTGAAGCTCTGGCATGTAGCATCCAGGATTCTACATATCCCAAGTGTCTTTTACATTGACTGAGACCAGGCACAGTGTTTTTATCCTGGACAACCGAAGACCTGTTTCCATTGTGGATCGGACCCCTATTTGGCTTCAGCCTGTGATACCCTTTTATGTTATTTTTGCCTGACATTAAGCGATGCCAGTGCTCAGTGTTTGAATGATCTTTGGTGCAACTTGTGTGAGGACACTGGCCATACCTACCACCAGTGTCAGTGGGTGACTCATAATCAGGAGGAGGATTTTACGATGGACACCCTTTTGGATCAGGCATGGCAGCAGGCATAACAACGCCTGTGAAAATCCTTGGCTGCACAATTGGCTCACCAAGTTTCAATGAACGAGGAACCTGTGGGGGGTGATGTTCCTTCTTCAATGTGATTCTTCCTGAACCCTCTTTGGTTGACTCAGGTCCGCTCCTCCTTTCTATTAGATTACTGGTGGATGTTACTCAAGTTTTATCCATTGAGGATGTGCAGTCTGCACTGACCCCCACTGACTTCGACTCTTTGTTCTGGGCCCCCTCCAAAACCACCGATTCACAATCATAAATGATTCTTACGATCCCATAAATTGCTGAAAGAGATGCCTGCTACTTCTGATGGGGGTTCACCTATACCCTTGCACAACAGATTTGACACCCTCTCCCAAGATGGAGAAACTGGAGTGTAATCAGACTATTCCGCTTGCCCATCCTCTAGACCCATGGCTTCCATGGATATGGAGGGAGAAATGGACACTGTAATAACTGCTCCACCTATGAAAACCCATAAGAAGCAAAGGTCAACTGTGAAGAAGCTGTCTGCTGCTTGGACTGTAGCAATGGACGTGCTCTGACTATGTCATTGGCCCTCTATTTGCATTTTATTAATTTCCACTTTGCAACTGTTAATGTTAACAGTATGAAGGCACCCTCTAGGTGCACATATTTGTATTCACTGCTTGCTGATCTTAACTTGGATATTATTTTTTTGCAGGAGACCAGCTTGCCCTCCTACGGGGAACTGCAACTGGCCATGAAGCATTGGTGCTAGGGACACTCGTACTGTTCCATAGGCACAGATACTTGTGATGGCATGGGAATTTTGTTTCGAAATTGTGATTTTTACCTCTGTTCCTTGTTGATATTATCCTGTGATGGGCCTTGTTGGTGGATGTGCTGTTCCAGGGGACTCCCCTGTGCTTGCTAAGTATATATATATATATATATATGCCCCTTTGTCCAAGAAGACCCGGGTGGAGTTATTTCAGGAGCTTCAGCCCTACCTCCATGTATCGCCCGATAATTTTCAGCGGGTTATTTTAATGTGGAATTGGACCCTATTAAGCCTGGGTTAAAGATTATTGTGATGTCTGTCTCTACAGAAACTGATTTTGGATGTGCAACTTACAGACGCCTTCTGATCTTATTCCCTGATTGGAGGCATGACATACCGTAGGGCACATCTTGCCACATGCACTGATTATCTTTTTTAGTCAGAGCAGTATTTTGTCAGGACAATAGGTCTCCTGCCCTTTCTTTTGTTGCATGGTACCTTTTCTACAGCCCGGGTACCATGTACGGCCTGGGGTTTTGGCAGTTTAATAATACGATGCTTTCGGAGGACCAGACCTGTGATAGTATTGTGGACTTCCTATGGGCTCTTCAGTCTGTGACTTGCATGGAGGAGTCCTTTGGTGCCTGGTGGGAGGCTACTAAGCTTTCCCTGGTGGTCTTTCTCCATACGATTTCATGTCATTCTAAATCAACAGCTTTTAAGGAATACCTATCCCTGAGGTCTCACTTGTTTTGGGCCATTTCCTTGCAGAATGAGACCGGCGGGCATTATGGTTTGATTATTTCCAACTTAAAATCTAGGATAAAGCTTTTGCAGTTTGACTGCAGTGCTTCTTTGCGTATGGAGCACTAGGTGGGTATCCAAGGTGAAATCAAAGATCCAAAAAGTTCTGTCTGCACTCTGGAATGAGGGTAGTGCACTGAGCAAGGGTGACTAGCCCCAAAAATTGAAACATAAATCCAAAGATCACAGTGGTCTAATTCTTGCCAAATAAGCAGTCAAAAACAAATGTTGATTTCAGTTAAATTAACTGATTTATTGCTCCACCACTGTGTAAAGCCCCTAGCATCTCGGCTTAGTGCCTTCTAGGGGGCATTAGTAATGTCCCCTAAAAGGCACCCAAGCCAAGGGGTATCCAGGGTGCTCAGTGCCTTGGGGACCCTTTTGAGAGCTGCAGAACAATGGTCAAGGGTCGGCTTCTTACTGCCCTTAACTCGGAGAGGGGGGATGTTGTGATGGAAAACCTGGGTATTTTGGCAGGGGCCCAGTCCTATCTAATAGATATGTTCAGCATCGAGGGTCCGGTCACATCTGTTGATACTTTTCTCACTTTGGTAGATGTGCCTTGCCCAGAGGTGGATTGATCCTTGGATATGGTACACCCTATCACTTCTGATGAGGTGTTGGCTGCTATCCATAAGTTACATTGCAACACTGCACCAGGTCCTGATGGACTGACTTCCGAATTTTATAAGTCTTTTCAGACTCCCTTGATGGACATTTTGACAGGAGTTTTTAATGATCTTTTGGAAGCGGGTGATCCCTCTACTTCTTTTTTGGAGGCCTCCCAGATCCTTCTTTATAAGAAGGATCTGGGAACTGATTTGACCAACTGGCGCCCTGCTCCCTCTGTCTTTTGAATTCAGACTTGAAAAGTTTAATAACTATTTTGACACAATGACTGGCCCCACTGACTTCTGAAGTAATTTCCCTCATACAGACTTGTGTAGTCCCTGGTAGACATATCACAGATAACCTAATCCTCCTTGGTGAGGTACTTTGTGCTGCAGGGGAGGGATCAACCTCAGGATATCTGGTTATTCTGGACCAGGAAAAGGTCTCTGACAGGGTGTCATATGACTTTCTGTTTCAAGTCTTGGTTCATTATCATGCTCCAGTGGGTTTTTTGACATGGCTCTGGACCTTGTATGGGAGGGCGACTGTGATACCTCTGATTAACGGCCATGTGGGCCAGACCATTCCACTTCACTGGAGAGTTCCACATGGGTGCCCACTGAACCCGTTACTTTACTCTTTTTGTATAGACCCCATCCTGCAGAAACTCCAGCAGCACCCACAGATCCAGGGCATTGTCGCTTCGGAGGGTTCGGCCACTGTTACTGTCTCGGCATATGCTGATGACATCACCCTTTTTGTTCAGGATGACATTTCAGGTAGGTTGGTTTTGGAAGTGTTTGCCTCCTTCACCTCCACTTCAGGGGGCTTCTCTCAACCTCTGTAAATGTACAAGTTTGAATGTGGGGAACCTGGTTCCCTTGGCGACACAGATTGGGGGATTGATGTTACACTTCTCCAGGCTAAAATCCTGGGAATTGCTTATGAGGCTGGGGATATGGCCTTGTTTAATTGGGATGTGTATATTACAGCCTGTTTCAGAAGATTCATCATTGGCAGACTTGGGTGCAAACCAAGAAAAAGAAAGTGACCATTTTGAAGTGTTTTGTATTGCCCCAGTTTACTTATTTGAGTATGGTATTTCCATTGCCAAGAGTATTAGAGTCTAGACTTTATGGGTTATTTTCTCACCTTGTGTGGGTAGTAGTTTGAATCCCCTCAGATGTAGCCTTCTTTATTTACCAGTTGCTCATGGGGGCCTGGGCATGATCAATCCCCTGTTGTTTTCCTTTTGCTAGTTTTTGCGGTGGAATTTTGGGGTATTTTTTTCAGCATTGTTAAAAGCCGTGATCTCCATGGGTATCCCCATGGATGATTCTGATAGTCTTTTTTGGGACCCTGACCTATGCCAAGGTGCCTTTCTAGACATGCTGTGCCTTATGTTCGTGTTATTGCCGATAGGATGACTCGTTGGTCCCTCACTCCTCATAGTGTAAGTGAGTCTACCTCCAAACAACTGTATGCTGTTGTGATGCATACTTTTTATCTGGACTCTCCCGAGTTTCCTGACATCCCCGTGACCACACATCCCCATGTTCAGAGAGCTCTGGTAGACCCTTGGACCCCTGCCAAAATGTGGGATGTCCTTTGGCTCAGTTTTCATGGCCAACTCTGTGTTAAGGGGAATGCCAAGCACAAGAGTTTACTGGAATGGAATTGTCTGAGGCCGGGTTGTGAATTGCTCCTGAAATCCACGTGCCACTTTTTAGTTCATTGCCTGTATATGTGGGGGTTTTGGTCCCATGTAACCACAGCCTGGGGAGATGAGGCCTGGTCCTCCCTGACTTATTCTGAAGTCTGAAGTTTCCTTGACCTTTCTGTCCTTCCACAATTGCTTAAAGGGAGAATGCCTGTTCCTGGAGCTGCCTTCCGCCCTGATGTGGGATGGGCTGGCTTATGATTTTCCCCTTCCTTTTCCTTTTGTCCTGAGTATTTTGTTTTATTTTGGGGGGTTTCTGGGAAGTTCCCCAGCCAACTGAGGTCACACTAGAGCCCCCTTTTTTGTGGGGTCTGAACCTGGTTTACATGCCCATCCCCTTGGTAGTCCCCATCTCTTTTCCTTTTTGTTTCCAGTATGACAGGTCCTGGCTTACACTCTTAGTTATAACTTTGTATGGGACTGTGGGGTTTTTGTATAAGATTTGTCTTAGGTATTTTTTTTTCCCCCGAAGGTCATGAAGATTGAATGTACCATTGTTTGTTGTTTTTTGTTTGTTTTCATTATTAAAAAATTCCCCTACTCTTTTAGAGAAATGCCATGTGATCTTTAATGTACACCTGAACAGCCACCAGAACAGGCAGATGGGACCTCAGTTTTAATACCTCATCTGAAAGACAGATACATTCAAGACATTTAATGTTAGGTCCCCATATTATCTTATTTTACAACTGTTTAGCTCTGATACTTGCCCCCTCTGTCATACATCTTGCAAGGGTTTGCTATAAGTGCATTTAAACCTTGTTTACTCATTACCCCAGATGTTAGCCATTATACCAAACTGCTGCATAGGCTAAAACAAAAACTGATTATGCTATGTGAAAAATATCTGTGGATTATGAGAATGAGAAACATGAAAATGAGTATATCACACACCAAAATGGTAATGAGACCTTCTGAAATGGGGATGACCTATACCAAAATGTGTATGACACATACCAAACGGGATATGACATACACCAAAATGGATATGACATACAACATAAAAATAACACTTATTAAAATAAGTATGACATATACTAAAATGGCTAGGATACATACTGAAACAAGTAAGACACATACCAAAACAGATATAACACATGCCAAAATGGGTATGATATGCTCAAAATGGGTATGGCAAAAAATGAAAAGGATATGCTGTACCAAAGTGGGTATGATTCATAAAGAAATAATTATGACACATATTGAAATGGATATGGCCTATACTGAAATGAATGTGATACATAGTAAAATGGGTAAGACATATTGAAATAGGTATGAGACAAACCAAAATGGGGTTGACAGTAACTGAACTTCATATGACACTCACTGAAAATGGTATGACACATGCTGAAATAATAATGACACATATCAAGATGGATATAACCTATACTGGAATGGTTATAATACATAGCAAAATGGGTATTATATACCAAAATGGATGTGAGACAAACTGAACTGGATATGGCACACACTGAAATAGTTATGACACACAGCTAAATGGATATGACCCATGCCGAAATGGATATGACACATACCAATATGGGTAAGACACACACCAAAATGGGTATGACAAAAAACAAAATGTATGCGACATGCACCAATATCGGTATGACACATAATGAAATAATTATGACATACACTAAAATGGGTATGACACAAACTGAAATGGTTATGACACATACTGAAATAATTATGACATACACCAAAATGGATATTACATGAACTGAAATGGTTATGACACATACTGAAATAATTATGACATACACCGAAATGGATATTACACGAACTGAAATGGTTATGACACATACTGAAATAATTATGACATACAACAAAATGAATATGACACAAACTGAAATGGCTATGACACATATTGAAATAATTACGACATACACCAAAATGGATATGCCACAAACAGAAATGGTTATGACACACACTGAAATAATTATGACATGCACCAAAATGGATATGACACAAACTGAAATGGTTATGAGACATACTGAAATAATTATGACACACACTGAAATGAATATGACATATACTGAAATGGTTATGACACATACTGAAATAATTATGACACATGTCAAAATATGACATATGCCAAAATATAATGCAAGAATTCTTGCAGCAGCTGGTCAGGGAACCCAGTAGTAGGGTAACATACTTGATGTGGTCCTCACAAATGGGGATATTGTTGCGGGAGGGGGGTGAGGGTCAGCTTAGGAGAAAGAGACAATAACACAGTGGACTTCAGGGTTAGAACAGGGTGTGACTCATGTCAAACTACCATGAAGGTAATGGACTTCAGGCGAGCAGATTTTCCCAAGATGAGGGAGGTATTCCATATTGAAATGAAGGGGATGGGGGGGTGAGGAACTATGGAATTAGATCAAATAGGGACTACCTAAAGCCACAGACAGCTGTATGAGAAAGGTGAGAAAGCAAAAGAAGGAGGAGGCCACTGTGGTTCAATAGGGAAGTGAGAGAGGCAATAGGGAGAAGAAAAGGACTTTTAGAGAATGTAAGAGGACACAGGGAAAGGAGGATAGGGAAACTTACAAGGAGAAACTGAGGGTGGCAAGGCAGAGGATTAGGAAGGAAAAAGCAGAAACAGGGGAGAACATTGCTAGGTAGGCTGGGGGGCAAGACTTTCATTCGATACATAGGGTAACAGAGGAATGCAAGGCAGGGGATAGTAAGGGTAAATGGTAAGGGGGGCATTACAAGTGGAAGGGGTCTTAGAGAAGTCTGAGGTGCCGAATAGATACTTCGGCTCAGTCTTCATGATAGATGGTGAAGTAAGGGGACCAGTGCTAGAGGGAAAGGAAAGGGAAGAGGGACATAGGAGTGGATCCTAGTCCAATCAGTCAGTGCAGGGTAAGGGAGGAATTGAGTACATTGAGGGTAGACAAGGCTGTTGGCTCAGATGCTCTGTACTCTAGGGTGCTCCTGGAGCTAAGGGAGGAACTGGCATCACCACTAGCCAGATTATTTAACTTATCCTTAGATACAGTGCAGGGTGGGTGCTAGAGGATTGGATAAGAGCTGACGTGGTGCCACTTCATAAAAGTGGCAGCCGGGAGGAGGCTGGCAATTATTGCCCAGTCAGCCTCACATCAGTAGTGGGTAAAGTGATGGAGGCGATACTGAAAGAAAAGGTAGTTAGTTTCTTGAAAGATGTGGGGCTGCAGGACATCCATCAGCATGGCTTCACTCAGGGGTGGTCATGTCAGACGAACCTGATCAACTTCTTTGATGGGGTGACGATGGTGTCTGAACAGTAGGGGGCAGTGGACGTGGCCTACTTGGACTTTGGTGAGGCCTTCGACACGGTGCCCCACAGAAGATTGGTTAATAAACTGGAGACTTTGGGGGTGGGATATAAAATAACAAGGTAGGTGGAGAGCTGGCTGATGGGTAGAAGTCAGAGGGGGGTAGTCAATGGGGTGCACTCTGGGGAAGTAGGGGAGATGAGCAGGGTCCCCCAGGGTTCAGTGTTGGGGCCTATTCTGTTTATCATCTACATCAGTGACATAGCAGAGGGGCTACAGGGGATGGTCTGCCTTTTTGCAGATAACATGAAATTCTGCAATGGAGTAGACACCCCAGAGGGAGTGAAAGCTGTGAAGAAAGATCTAAGGTTGCTGAAGCAGTGGTTGAAAAAATGGCAGCTGAAATTCCATGCCAAAAAATGCACAGTGATGCACTTGGGGCAGAAGAAGCCACAAACCACATACACATGAGCAGAAAAAGGATTAGGAATCATAATCACTGACAACATTAAGGTAGGGATCCAGTGCAGCAAGGTGGTGGGCAAAGTGAACAGAATGCTGGTGTGAATAGGAAGAGGGATAATAATAATAATAAATTTTATTTCTAAAGCGCCTTTCAAATTTTCAAGGTGCTGTACAAACATAATAAAACACAGATAAAACTTCGGTCACATCAATAGTACAACACAGTCAATAATCCAAGAAGGCAGACTGACACAAATGAGTTTTTAAACCCCTCTTAAATTCCTCCATGGAGGTGCACTGCCACAACTGACTGGGTAGAGAATTCCAAAGAGTGGGAGCAGCATAGAAAAAAGCTCTGCAACCAGATGAATTTAGGCTCACTCTTGGAATCTCTAGCAACCCCTCGTCGGCTGATCAGAGCGATCAGCCCGGGCAGTAAGGAGCCAGAAGATCTTTCAGATAGGCTGGACCCTGATCATGTAGGGCTTTAAAAGTCAGTAAACAGACTTTAAAGGTGATCTGCCACCGAACGGGAAGCCAGTGCAGATCGCACAGCACCGGGGAGATGTGGCAAGACCTGCTTGTCCCAGTCAAAACCCGGGCTGCAGCATTCTGCACTAGCTGAAGGCGGTGGATTTCAACCCCAGAAAGCCCAAAATACAGGGAGTTGCAGTAGTCCAAACGTGAGGACAAGAAGGCGTGGACCAACGTTGGTAACGAGTCAGACGGAACAAGGTGCTTCACTCTAGCGATATTCCTAAGATGGTAAAAGGAAGTCTTGATGACTGCTGACACCTGTGACTGTAGTGTCAGCCTGTCATCCAAGATAACCCCTAGGTTACGCACCAGTTCGGAGGTCGGAAGTGACACACCCCCAAGAAAAATTCCTGAGGGTGCACCGACAACCCGGGTCCACTACCAAAACCTCTATCTTTTCTGAGTTCAACTTCAGCCAACTAGAATCCATCCAATCCTGGATTTCTTTCAGACAGTTGTTAAACACCGAGAGAGCTCCATCCTGTTCAGGAGCAAAAGACAGGTATAGCTGGGTATCATCTGCATAGCAGTGAAACCTCAGCTTATACTGTCTTATAATGTCTCTGAGAGGCAGCCTATATACCGCGAATAACATGAGAGATAGCACAGAACCCTGAGGCACCCCACACAACAAAGGAGTTGGGCCAGAGGAAAAAAGCCCCGACACAACTCTTTGTGATCTCCCAGTGAGGAATGAGGTGAGCCATCTAAGGAAGATTCCCGATATTCCGCAGATCTGCCTCAGGCGTGCTCACAACACCACGTGATCCACGGTGTCAAAAGCTGAAGAGAGATCGAGAAGAACTAGAATAGAACATCTCTTCTGGTCTCTCACCCTCAGGAGATCATTAAGCACCCGAACCAGTGCAGTCTCGGTGCTATGTCTTTTACGAAAACTGGATTGGAAGGGTTCGTAGATGTCATGGATGGTTAAATGGTTCTCCAATTGGACCGCTACTACTTTCTCAATCACCTTCCCAATAAAGGGTAGGTTTGAGATGGGTCTGCAGTTTGTGAAACAGTCTGGGTCCAAGGTAGCTTTCTTCAAGAGCGGTGTTACCACCGCCTCTTTCAGGGAGCTAGGAAACTCGCCTGACTCCAGGGAACACCAGACTATTTGCACAAGGATTGGACCGATGTTGTCACAACAACCCAATATTAGGGAAGTCGGTCCAGGATCCAAACTACAGCTCGTAGGGTGCACACCATGGATAATCCTCATGACATCCACGAAATCAGGTCTGCTGAAGGAACACCAAGAAAACTGAGGCACTGTGAACGCACGCTGTTCAACCGCATCCCCCTTAGAAGCCGCTGGATGCAGATTCGCCCTGATGTCGGCCACCTTATTAGCGAAGAAATGAGCGAGCTCCTCACACTCTAATTGCAAAAAAGCTCTCCGAACTTGTAGACAAGCTGGGTTGCACAGCCTGTCCACAGTTTGAAAAAACTGAGCTGGTCGATTCCTAGCAGCTGCAATCTCCCTGGACAGGAATTTTGCCTTCTTATGGGAGATTGCAGATTGATAGACAGAGTAATGGTCTATCAATTTAAGGCGGTCGGCATCAAGGGCGGATCTGCACCAGCAGCGTTCTAATCTTCGCCCCTGTCTCCGCATTTCCCTCAATGTCTCATCAAACCAGGGTGCCTTGGGACGAAGGGAGAGGGGGCGTACACGAACAGGAGCAATAGTATCCAGAGCTGACGCAACAACCCTATTATAGGCCATCACCAAGGTCTCTAGACTACTGCTCACCAACGCGGGGGATGAGAGATCAAGAACCACCGCAAGGCCTTGGGGAGTAATATCCCGTAAAGGGCAGTATCTCGCCATCTCCACAAGGGTAGGCCTTCTCAGGGGGGTGCTAAAATTGAACCTCACGGTGTAGTGGTCTGACTACACGACTGATTCCACCCCCAGATCAGTAATATCAACCCTAGGAGAAAGACTAAGTCCAAGGAGTGTCCAGATTTATGGGTAGCAGTGGAAACCACCTGTGTAAAGCCCAAAGAAGTCATTAATTGGAGGAAGTGATTACCAAATTGCGAGAGTTCATCGTTGACCCAGGCATTAATGTCACCCAGAACCATCAATCAGGGCGACTCCAACGACATGTCAACGATGAAGTCTGACACTTCCTGTAAGAACCGTTTCCCATCTCCTAGTGGATGGTAGATGAGTACGATTTGAACGCCAACACCCTCTACCACTGTACACTCAAAGGACTCAGCCTACCCCACTAAAACACTCGTGAGGTCCAATTCCGCCTTAAAACAGACTGCAACCCCCCCAACCCTGTGGTCCAATCTTGGGCCGTGTATCACTGAGTACCTGGCCGGAGTCATAGCTTCCAACGTGGGGCCTGGATTTTCATCCAGCCAGGTCTCAGTGATGCAAGTTAAGTCCACTGAACCAACAAGATCAGCAATAACGCCAGTCTTGTTTCTGACAGACCTAGCATTGCATAACACCGCCCGAGTTGAACGAACCTCGGAGGCTGTCAAGCCCATCTGCCTACCAAATTCCGTAGTGCCCTTGGGTATGGGCGCCAGTCAGGGTGACCCATGGTCTGGGTTCCATTTCACCCCAAGGCGCCTTCTAGATCTAACTACCCAGATACGAAGGTCCCCCTCGTCCATCCTCCCTGGTTCACAGCCCCCAATCCTCCTCCCTCTCCTTCGAGCAATTCCCAATGCTCTACAACACTGGTATGTATCATACTGGAGAGGGGGAGGATAAAAAGGACAGAAGGCATGAAGAGAGGAGGATGAATAGTGAACCACCATGGGGATTGTAGGCCGACACATGCCACTACAATACAACTAAACCAAAACAATGATATAAAATATATAAACTTAAATTAAATAAACCCCCAAAATAAGTCTAACTAAACATATAATCCCAAACCAAACCAGAATAAAATTATTATCCCCACCTCAAAGAAAAGTTAAGTCAGACCCAGCAAAAAGACTTCTTAAAAATAATATAAATATATTCAAAATCAGCTCGGCTAATTCAAACTTAGAAATACAAAACACATCACCCCCAGTTCTCTCACGACCAGGGAGTAGAGGAAAACAATAAAATAAAAACTAATAAAAAGTTCACACTTAGCCAAAAGATGTCACATGGTATCTGATCTGCACAGTCTCTCACAAAGGCAGAAAAGAACTCACGGCTAGCTGAGAAGGATAATAGTCCAGGTTACTCACGAGGAACAGTACAGCAAAATGTCCCCCGGCACAGCCTCTCACGAAGGCAGGTTTAAACTAAAAATAATAAAAGACAAATTAACCAGGCACTCTCACTACCCAGTAAATTTGAAGCAAAAGGCTCTGACCAAACTATCTTTCACATAGAAGACAGAGCCATAAATATTGTTAACAAAATAAAGTGCATTTTCACTGTTTCCAGATATAACTCATTAAAATCTGACCGCAAACAAAATCCAGGACTTTATCCAGATGAGTCTTCTTATGGGTCTTCAAGTGGGGTATCAAGCTCTCAAAATAAGCAGAGACCAAGTTCGTCAGCCACCAGAAATGCTAGCAGGGGCCCAAATAATCTGCACCAGGAAAACCACCGCCAGGAATATTCTCTCGCTTGTAACTCCGGGTTCACGAGAATGGCCCATCGCCAATTCCCCGAAGACCTCGAAGCCCCAGGCCAAGCCAGTCGGCTCCCCACTGGCACAACCCCGACTTCTGCACAGCAAGAAATCCGTCAATGGAACACCCAGGAACAGAATAGACCCCCACTTTCACGTCAACAGATAGTCAGCAGGTAGCCCCACAGTATCAATACTATAGTCTCCACAGCCCAGGGATGATCAGCTGGGACCCCCGGTTCTTCACCAAACAGACAACAGGCAGGCAACAGCAGGAGCAGTTCACAGTAGCCAGGAGATGACAGAAACAGCTTCTTTAGAAAAACTCCCTCTACGAAGACCACCAAGCCCAAGATTCCCTTCGATAAAGGGCTCCTCCTCTAAAATCCGTCCCACAGACCAAGTCCAAATGTCAGGTGAACAAGGAAAACAATCCCGGTAACGTCCCCGAGGAAAAACGGCACTCAAAACCATAGAACCTGAAAAACGTCACTCAGGCCGTGGAACCCGTAAAACGAACGCTCAATTAACAGCGTCCAACAAGCTGTTCAAACTGTCCGAACTTCTTTCGAATATTAGACTGGGAACAGAAATAGTAAACTGGGAACTGGGAACAGAAATAAATAAAAAACAATAAAACGCTCACAGTAAAACGCTCTAAAATAAAACTCATAGCTCACAGCATAACGCTCATACGATCGGCTCGCCCAGCCTGGTGGCCATCTTCTAACTAGTAGAACAAGGGAGGTGCTGATACTAATATACTAACATACC
The DNA here is from genome assembly GCA_016271365.2 of Neoceratodus forsteri. Taxonomy (NCBI): domain Eukaryota; kingdom Metazoa; phylum Chordata; order Ceratodontiformes; family Ceratodontidae; genus Neoceratodus; species Neoceratodus forsteri. The sequence goes on along the minus strand of CM057453.1, from coordinate 772,004,751 downwards.
AAAATGCCAGCAGAATAGGCCTAATGGTATTTCACGTCTGCTTGTTTGGTCAGCCCCCACCCTGGGTGCTGACCTTGCTGCCCCCTCGCCTTCTCTGGCTTCTCCCTTCCCAGTTCCGGATATTCTTGCTGCATTGGATTTTGCTTCCAGAACCCTTCCCCTCTACCTGTCCCGGCCCCTCTTGAACCCCTCCACCGTCTCTGCCTCCACCAGCCCCCTAGGCAGCACATTCCATGGCTCCACCACCCTCTCAGTGAAGTAGCACCTCCTCCTTTCTCCCCTGAATCTTCCCCCATCCAGCTTCCACCCATGCCCTCTAGTGGCCCCCTCCTTCCTTCGAAGAACCCTAACTGTTCCTCCCCTATTTACCCCCTTCATGTACCTGAAGACCTCTATCATGTCCCCCCGGTCCCTCCTCTCTTCCAATGTGTACATATTTAGCTCTTCGAGCCTCTCCTCATAGGTCCTGTCCCCCAAGCCCCAAATCATTTTGGTTGCCCTCCTCTGGACCCTCTCCAGGAGTTTAATGTCCCTCTTTAAGTGTGGCCTCCAAAACTGCATGCAGTACTCGAGATGCAGCCTCACCAAGCAGTTATACAGAGGGAGTATAACTTCCCTCCTTCTGGAGGTGATCCCCCTAGCGATAGATCCCAGCATCCTGTTGGCCTTGGCTGCTGCCCTACTACAAGTCTCCGAGTTGTTCATCTTGACAACCACCACCACCCCCAGGTCCCTCTCAGCCATCGAGACTTTTAGCATTTGCCCCCCCAGGGTGTACACTTGGCCCGGGTTTCTGGCCCCCAGGTGACTCTACAGTTCCATGGCGAGGCCACGCCTGAAGCACAGAGATCAATTCTGGAGACCCCAGTTATGCAAGGACATAGATGGCATGGAAAGGGTATGAAGAAGGGCAACTACAATGGGGCATGGGCTAAGTGGGAAGTCATACGAAGAGAGGTTGAGGGTGTTGAACTGTACCTGCTGGGAACCAGAAGGGAGAGGGGGGACATAATAGAAACATTCAACTATATGTAGGGGATCAATAAAGTGGTGGAAATTTTATTCTCGGAGAAGGTAGATACAAAGACTAGAGGGCATGGACTGAGGGTGGATGGGGTAGGTTTAGGGGAAACATTACAGGGAATTACTTCACTGAGAGGGTGGTGACACCCTGGAATGGTCTGCAGGAGGAGGTGGTGCAGGCCAAAACAGTGGAAGGATTCGAGATGGCATGGGACAAACACAAGGGGGTGACAAGGCGGAGGAGTGTGGAATCTGTGGGAGGGGTAAGTAAAGAGGAAGGGAATGGGCAGACTCGATGGGCCAAGAAGGTCCTTTTCTGCTTACACACATCTATGAATCTATGTATGACCTATATTAAAATGATAGAATGCATAATAAATAGGGTATGACACATTCTAATGTGAATATGGAACTTTCTGAAATAGATACGCCCCATACAGAAATGTATATGACACATCCCAAAAATCGATAAGAAAATGCTATATAACACATACCAGAATAAATACAAGACACATTGAAATGGATATCACTCACACTGAAATGGATAAGACTCATGCCCAAATGGTTATCACATGTACCTAAATCATTAAGATACTTACTTAAATTATTATAATGTATACCAAAATAAATAGGACACATACTGAACTGTAGATTATATTTATTTACTATACTGATACTCTTGCTGAATGTGTATTGTAGTAAGTAAAATGGTTATGAAGAACTGAAAACAAAATTATTTATTAAAATGTGAATGTTGCACACTGAAATGAGCATACAGCAAACTCAATTGTTGGCAAACTTGCAAGGTATAGACTGAATAGAGTGTAACATTTGCCAAGGTGTTGATACAGCAAACTGAAGTGTTGTGATACACCAAGATGAGTATAACACATACTGAACTAAGTAGATTGCACAGTTGTGCAACCAATCAGAGTGCAGTATCACCCCCTGAGATTTTGTAGGACCCCAGCAGTTCCTGTTCAGCTTCTCTGCAGGTAAGAGCTCCTAAAATTGTGTGACTCAGGAAGGAATATGCACAATGTGTATTATTAAATTGTTAGTTTGCTACTGTACCTGTTTTAGTTTTTTTAAGATGGCCTTTGTTTTCAAAAGAATTATTTGGCTTTCAACAAAAAATACTGATATATGTGTTCTTTGTGTAAGGTTATACTTAAAGGGGCACTGTCAGCTTTTCCCCTTGTTTTTGTATTACAGTCTATCCGGGCACCTCTGTGCACCTATCACATATGCCCCACAAAATGTCCCTAAATGTACCACATGTGAAATACCATTTTCCTTCTTTTTGTAATATTTTACTTTCCAGCGACCCGACCAAAAACACCCAGTCATCAGGAAGCCGAGGTACAGTATTCTGAGAGCACACATCTGACATGGAGTGCCAGCACGAACTTTGATTTTTTTACATGCCCACAATGAAAAGCTAATTGTGGCATGTATTTTACAATGCTGGACTAGATTTGCCATTTTTTTGTACAAAACTGAGCACTGGTCAGCTGCACACTTCCTGCAAAGAATACAACATAATACATTGGGGAAGTGCATGAAAACTCCTTGGTGATGTGAAAAACACCTGTAGGACCCCAAATTTTAGTCAAATTAGAAACAAACATGCAGGTGTAGCAGCATGTTCTGTTTTGTAGCAAACAGCCCCATTATTAATGTTCTAGGTTTTTCCAAAAAACAAAATTACAGTTTGTGAATCTAGTTATCCATCAAATGATTCATTCCCCTGTCTTTTGTCCCTAGGTTCCCTGACTTTTTGTAAGAGGAGTGTTGCATGTTACAGGCTTCAGTACATGTGCTGAACTACTGAGTCATTAAAGACTTGAGCAGCAACCACACCCAGCTTAGTGAGCTTGGGTGACATTTTCAAAGCAGATGCATTCAGTGTATCTCAGAGATGTGCCCACGCATAATATTCAAAAAGCAGAGATGGGCCGGTGCATCTCCGGATGTGCCGAAGATAAAGTATAATATATTTGGCACATCTGGAGGGGGCGTGCCCTTGAACATTCTGTGCAACTCTTTTTGCAGCCCAAATGGGTGGTGTATCTTGGGCACATCTCTCAAGATGCACTCAAAAAGATAGGACTAAAAGAAGTAGTCCTAAGTGCAATCCCCCAACTGGCAGCTAGCAGGATAGCAGGCTGTGTGAGCACCAGTGTGGTATCTAGTGTCAGTGGCTCAGTAGGTAGCACACTCGCCTCTGAGGCCGGGAGATCAGAGGGCTGTGGGTTCAGTTCCCACATCTGGCACTTGGGTTAATATCCCAGTACTGACACTGTAGTGCAGCAAGAGAGGGATGCTGCACTTCTGAGGTGCCGTCTTTCGGAGGAGACGTTAAACTGAGGTCCCATCTGCCTGGATTGGTGGTAGTTCAGGTGGATGTTAAAGATCCCATGGCACTTATTGAAAAGAGCAAGGGAATTTCCCCGGTGTCCTGGCCAAATTTCCCTCATTCACTAAAAATACCACCAACAGCTTAATCTGGTTCAAGGTCAGTTGGCATTAATCTGTATCCCCCTCCCCCGGGTCGTGCCTGAAAATAGGCAGGATTTGTCTAGTGCACTTACCTGGTCAACAAAAAATTAAAAAAAATAAATCTGAATGCACTTGTTTTCAGTAAAGACAGTACACTGAGCAGTGTGTGCTATTGTGCAGTGCATTTTGCGAGCACATTCTGATATGTACATAAAAAATACCTTTCCATAGAAGTTGTCTGGACTGCTGGTTGTGTTATCATATAGCAGGAATAGAAAGACAGCACTGGGAATAAGGACAGAGCGCCATTCCTGATGGGGGAGATAATGAGGTGTGTGAGGAGAGTGGGGACATCCCTCGCAGCCATCTAGTGGGTCGGTGTGCAGGACACCATGCCCACACAATGCACTCTGTAGCACAACACAAGGCAGGAGGCAGTGCCGGGGGGGGGTAATGACTGGGAAAGTGCACCCATTTGGAACATAGCACTGGGTGGCCTGCTGGAATAGGGCCTACAAACACAGTGACAGTGGTGTGACAGAGCACAGGGTGGGCAGGGCAGGTGCTTGGCATAGCAGGCAAAGGTGGCAAGGCAGCAGGCAACACACCCCCCCAGGTACAAATAATGGGGCATGGCAGAGAACCATGACTGGATAGGATTTTGGAAGGTGGGCCCACTAGCAGGGTTGGGGCGGTGCAGGACAGGAGAGTGGCATGCATGCGCATAGTTCCAGCATATCTGGATGTGGGCCAGGTCCCACTGGTTGCAGTGCAACACAGGCTGTAACATGAGGAATGTAAACAAACGTACCTCCAGGACTGAAGTACCTGTTGGTCAGCTATGGTGTAGGGTGGCACAGGGCAGCCCAAGTTTGGCTCAGCACATTCAAATGAGGTTTGGAGCAACTATAATGAGATGCTAAGCAGTTCAGTTGAGTCTGAATTTGGCAGTGTGGCCATGTGCATACTCTGGCTGAAAACTGCAGATTTGCTCCCTGATCATCTTAATCTGCAGGGCGCATCTGATTAGTTTGGTGCATCTCTGGACAATGCATTTCCTTGCATGCGTGATATGTTGGGCACATTTGATGGATTTGGGTCATTTCCTTAGTGCGCATTTGTACACATGCATGATATGGCGTACCACACTTGACATGTGCAGCGGAGCATGTCTGGTGGTAACGGCCGTGTATTGTGCATCTCTCAGCACTGTGAGGTGATGTACCATTGCCCATACATTGCGCATCCCTATGGCGCATCTGTGACATGAGCAGAGCAGAGCATGTGTGCGACCCAGCCACTGTCACTGCAACAGACACACAGTATCACAGTTGTGCGGAAATGCAACTTACGGAGATGCACCAAATCCATCAAAAGCATCCAACAAATCACGCATATGCGGAAATGAGCTGTACAGAGATGCACCAAACTAATCAGATGCGCCCTGCAGATTGAGATGGTCTGGGAGCAAATCTGCAGTTTTCAGCCAGAGTATGCAAATAGCCTCATTGCCAAATTCAGGCCCAACTGAACTGCTTAGTATCTCATTATAGTTGCTCCAAACCTCATTTGAATGTGCTGCGCTAAACTTGGGCTGCCCTGTGCCACCCCACACCACAGGCGACCAACAGGTACTGGAAGCACGGTGTCAGAGTGATACCACAATCCTGACACCCGCACAGTGATGGCCAGAATCTCAACCACTGCAACAGCAACCCACCACAGCAGCTGACATGGCCCCATAGTGTCAGCAGGTGCACCAGCGGAGACAAGAAAGCCGACCTTTGTACCTGCAGACCTGTTTCTGCATTCAGAGGGGACATGTCGGGTGAGTATGTGGAAAGCGCTAAGGGACACAAACTGCTGGTGGTATCCGGATACACTTACCAGTGGGATAGGAGCAGAGGTGAGTACACGTATTGGAAATGCTGCAAGTATGCAGCTGCTGGGTGCAGGGCATGTCCGTTCACCATGGCTGGGGGCACACTGGCACTATCGGGTAATCACAAGTATGTGCCCAACACTGCTGCCGTTGGTGTGCACAAGGTGTGATCCACAGTGAAGGGAAGGTCAAGGGAGACAAGTGAGAGTAACCAGCAGATCAGGGTGGCGTGCTGCTCAGGCATCAGTGAGGCTGTGGGGGTCACCTACCCCCAGTACCACTACTGAAACAGGCAGCACAACGTGTCTGGAGGGGCATCAGGTGGGCACCAGTGGACCCACAACACCTGTTGGAGCTCACCATCTCCGAGTCATACCACAAGACCTATGGAGGTGAGCCTCTCCTGTTATATGATTCTGGGCAGGAAGCAGGGGCCAGCGTGGAGCACAAGGTCCTCATCTTTAGTACTGCCAGGAACCTGGAATTCCTGGGTTGCAGCCTATCATGGATGGTCAGTGGCACATTCCGCTGCTGCCCAAGGCTGTTCCAACAGCTGTATACGCTGCATGGAGTAGACAGGGCAATAGTTCTTCCTGCCATATACGTACATGGTAAGGAGGACAGTGGCCACCTACACAGCAGTATTCAACAAGATTGCTGAGCTGTGCCCTGTAGGCGGTACTCACCACATGTTGATAAATTTCAAGATGGCCACATATAGGGCTGTCTGGACAGTTCTGCCACAGATGGACAGACATGGCTGCTTCTTCCGTCTTTGCCAGTGTGTATGGCGGCAGATCCAACAGAATGTGGAGCCTGCACATCTGTGCTGTATGGACGATGTCTGTGCCATGAATCTCCATATGCTGCCTGCCCTGGCATTAGTGCCCCCTGAAGATGTGTGCTCCACATATGAGGATCTCCATGGCTGGGAGTACTTCCGGGAGCATGAGGAGGCCTTTGTCCCTGTCCTTGACTATTTAGAGGATACCATGCTGGGCAGGCCTGTCTGCAGTGGGCACTGGCGCAAGCATCTCTTTCCCACCCCATCTGGAACTGCCATGCCTCTGTCAGGGATGTGATGCCATGCATGAACAATGCCACAGAGGGGTGGCATCAGGCATTCAATGCCCTGCTCTGTGCAGCACACCCCACCCTGTGGCGGTTGCTGGATGTCCTGGGGGGGGGAACAGTGGCTGACAGAGGTCAAGCTGCAGCAGGTCATGTCCAGCCAGGTTGTGGGGTACTCCCGTTGGTGCTGGAGGGAGAGTGCATGGTGGATCATGGACCTTGAGGGCCATTACAGCACCGGGGCTGCAGGGCCTACCTGATGGTGCTGGCACTGAACATCAGCCTTCAGGTGTAGGTCCCTGGCCCCAGGGGGTGTCACGAGCATACCATTGTGGCCACTGTGCACCATGTACCTGGCCCCTGTCCATCTGTGCTGCTCTGTATGGCCCGTGTGAACTGTATGGGCACCCAGTCCCCCTGTGTCTGCTTCCCTCGGGCATTCCCGGTCCTGTTATTGCTGTCATGCTGCATACCCACTACTCCTCTTGTGCCTACCGGTGGCCCCCGCCCACATCCTGCATCACAGCTCCACTGTCTGTCAGGTCTGTTGTGGCTCGGGGGGGTGGGGGCAGTGACTGGTCCATTGCTGTAGCATCAGTGTCGTAGGCAGTACATGCCGGTGCATTGTGTCTGTGCTGTGTGCCTCACAGTCCATCAGTGTATCAGTTGTGGCTGCTGTGTCGGGTTCGTGGCATTAGGTTTGGGGTGCATTGGTTTCATCTGTGGTGGTTCCCAGGTGTCGCTCTGGGGGATATCGTCATATTCGCCATCGCCATACTGTGGTGCTTCCCAGGTACTTCAGCCCTGGGGGTACGTTTGTTTGCAGTATATGCCATATCCATTTCAGTATGTGTCATAATTATTTCAGTTTGTGTCATATCCATGTTGGTGTATGTCATAATTATTTCAGTATGTGTCATACCTATATTGGTGCATGTCACATACATTTTTTTGTTACACCAATTTGGTTGTGTGTCTTATCCATTTTGGTATATGTCATACCCATTTCAAGATGTGACATATCCATTTTGGTATTTGTCATAATTAATTCAGTATTTGTCATACCCATGTCGGTGTGTGTCATATCCATGTCAGTTTGTACTATAACCATTGTGGTGTATGTCATAACCATTTTGGTATGTGTCCTATCCATTTCAGTATGGGTCATATCCATTTAGCTGTGTGTCATACCTATCTCAGTGTGCATTGCACAAATTTCAGTGCATGCTATATCCAGTCAAGTTGGTCTTGTACCCATTTCGGTATATAATACCCATTTTGCTATGTGCTATAGCCATTCCAGTACAGGTCATATCCATTTCCATATGTGTCATTATTATATCAGCATGTGTCATATCATTTCAGTTGTGTCATATCCATTTTGGTTCGTGTCAGACCCATTTTGGTGTGTGTCATACCCATTTCAGTATATAATACCTATTTTGCTCTGTACTATAACCATTACAATATAGGTCATATCCATTTCCATATGTGTCATTATTATTTCAGCATGTGTCATAACAGTTTTCGATTCGTGTCATATCCATTTCAGTTAGTGTCAAACCCATTTTGGGGTGTGTCATACCCATTTCACTATGTGTCATAACCAGTTCAGCATAGGCCATATCCATTTCAATATGTGTAATAAGTATTTCAGTGTGTGTCACACCAATTTCAGTGCGTACTGTATCCAGTCCAGTTTGTCTCATACCCACTTCGTTATGTCATACCCATTTTACTATGTGTCATATTCATTTCAGTATAGCCATATCCATTTCAAAATGTGTCATAATTATTTCTTTATGCATCATACCCATTTTGCTAGAGCATACCCTTTTCATTTTGTTCCATACTCATTTTGGTGTGTATCATACCCATTTTGGTATGTGTCATATCTGTTTTGGTATGCGTCTTACCTGTTTCAGTATGTGTCCTAGCCATTTTGGTATATGTCATACTTATTTAAATAAGTGTTATTTCTATCTTGGTTTATGTCATATCCATTTTGGTGTATGTTGTATCCAAATTGGTATGTACCATATACATTTTGGTATAGGTCATACCCATTTCAGAAGGTCTCATAGCCATTTCAGTGTGTTATATACTGATTCGCATGTTTCACATTCTCATAATATTATGCTGTAAACATTTTGTTAGTTGTAGACATTTCTCTATTAATTGTATTCTGAAAACTGTTATTTTGAATTGAATGGCTTCCTATACAATAAAGTACAGGATGGAGTTATCTGGTGTTAAGTATAACCTTACACAAAGAACACATGTAACTATTTTTTTGTTGAAAGCCAAATACAACTTTTGAAAACAAAGGCCATCTTAAACAAGCATTGCATGTTTGCTTGCTGGTATTAGCATTGTGAATGCAGGAGTTAGACAGATGCGGAATAGAAATGGCAGTGAAGTACTGAATTTCACGCCAACCCCACCTCCACCCTGCAGAAATGGACAGGCATTGGGGTATGTGTTTGGATCATCTCTCATAACGTTCATGCCATTTCACCTCACCCTATCCTGCAGACACTGACAAGTGTTGAGGTGTGCCTTGGGAAGTTTGGCTTTACAGTCACCCCATTCCATAAGGACATACACTGAAATGGGTGTAGTATAGGAGAATTGGGTGAACTCTGGGGCCGAAGAGTCCAAGGCAAACTTCAACTTCTGTCACTGGATGTAGGGTGGGTGGGTGGGGTGGAATGGCACGAGCATTACAGTCAGCAATCCAAAGGCAGACCCCTGATGCCTGTCAGTCTGTACAGGGTGGGACGTTACAGTTAGAAACCCTAATGCCCCGGACGTTTGTTGATATTTGCACTACAAATTTTCAACATGGCCTTTTTGTGACCCACACCTCATGAAAGCATTTGGGACCTCTTCTCATGTACAGTGACACTGTGATTTTGTTAATTTGTCCTGAACTTTGAGTTCCCCACAGCGACCGTGCCATTCTGCTCCAGATGTACGAAAACACAGATTGGGCAGGATGTGAAGAATGACAGCTGTACCATTCATAGGGAGATGTGAAGAGATGGCTATGTTGAAAATCTGTAGTGAAAATATTAAAAATGCTCGAACTTCTGAGTGTACGTGAAAACTGCGCAATGCATGTGTGTAACTCAGTCATTTAGTAGAATTATTTCATCAAATTTTCAACGTAGGCATTTTGTGACCTCTGCTCATGAATACCGTCACTATGATTTTCTTAATCTGTCCCGAACATTGATTTCCCATAGCAACCGCGCGCGATTCTGTGCCAGATGTGTGAATGCATATTCCGGGCAGGATGTGAAAAATGACAGTTATACTGTTCATAAGGAAGTCTGAAAAATTCCAATGTTGAAAATCTGGAGTGAAAATACTATAAATTTGCAAAGTTATGAAGGTGCATGGAAACTGCACAACGCACGCTCGTAACGCAGTCATTTTATGGACGTTTATTACCAACTTTTCAACATAAGCATTTTAGGACCTCTGCTCATGAACAGAGTCACTGTGATTTTCTTAATCTCTCCCAAACACTGACTTCCCACAACGACCATGCTATTGTGTGCCACAAGTGCAAAAACACATTTTGGCCAGGATGTGAAAAGTAACAGCTGTACTGTTCATAAGGAGTTGTGGAAAAATGCCAATGTTGAAAATCTGGAGTGAAAATATTACAAATTCGTGAAGTTACAAGTGTGCGTGGAAACTGTGCAATGCAGGCTCAGAAAACAGTCATTTTTTTTTTTTTCCCACCAGATTTCAACTTAGGCTTTTTGAGAGCCCACCTCATGAACAGTGGCACTGTCGTTTTAGTAATCGGTCCCGAAAGATGATTCCACGCAGTGACCGTGAAATCACCTTCGGGACGAATATGCCATGACAGTGACTGAATTCATGAGGAGGGTCCCAGTAACCCCATGTTGAAAATTTGGTGCTAAAGTTTAAAAATGGCGAGATATCCACATCGTTGAAAAACCCTATTTATGCCACTATACAGCTTACGGCATTTCTTCAGTTTGCGGTCGGCTTTGAAGAGTGCAGGCGTGTTCCCGGTCCACTGAAGATCATCGGCGGGGCTCTGGTGATAAGTGGGGTGGCGGGGTGTGGGGAGGTATAGTGCGAGAGTGGGTTGGGGAAGAGACTGTTTTCTTTGTTTCAGGGACACAAATTAAACTAAGGACATCGCGGAAGGTTTTCTTTTCAGGTTTATTTTTGCACACTGGGGTGGGCTCCCAGTGTGCCACCTGCATTTTGGGGGAGGGGGGACTGAAGCCAACAGGGATCGAGCCCCTGGTCAGCAAAGAAAGGCTGTTTGGGGGGCATGATGCTGAGGGGGATTGGGCACCTCCTTGGCACACAACAAATGAGGGGACATTATGCCGATGGGAAATCAGCAAATGAACTGGGTTGGGGGCATGCTGACAGGGGGATTGGGCATCCCCTTAGGCTTTCATGGGGCTCTGAGGTGGTGGCTATGGTGCTGCCATGTTGACGGGAATGTTACACCAGGCAAGGTACCGCCCTGCAATGATGGGTTGCTCCCTCATTGCAGCGGAATGGTTTGATGCTGCGATGACAAGGCATCCCATGATTGGGGTGGTGAAATCGTTTCAACTTGGTGGCACTTCTGCAGAACCAGTGTCCTCAGGACCCTGGGCCTGCATTGGGTGAACACTGACAAACCCACAAATTTAGTGCTGCATTGGCCACCACAGTGCCACACCTCCACAACCCGCTTCTCTCCTAAGTTGCCACATAATGTTTCTTGCGCATACGTGCCAGCAAACATAAAAAACTAAAAAAGTAAAACTAAATCAGGTACAGTAGCAAACGAACAATTTAATAATATACATTGTGCGTATTCCTGAGTCACACAATTTAAGGAGCTCTTACCTGCAGTGAAACTGAACAGGACCTGCTGGAGCCCTACAGAATCTTTGAGGGTTGATGTTGCCTCTGATTGGTTACACAAGTCATATGCTTTTCACTGTGTGTTCTACTCAGTTCAGTATGTGTTATACTCATCTTGGTGTATCACAACATTTCAGTTTGCTGTATCAACATCTTGGCAAATGTTACACTCTATTCAGTTTATACCTTGCAAGTTTGCCAACAATTCATTTTGCTGTATGTTCATTTCAGTGTGCAACATGCACATTTTAATGTATCATTTTGTTTTCAGTACTTCATAACCATTTTATTTACTACAGTACACATTCAGCAAGATTATCAATATAGTAAATAAATATAGTCTACAATTCAGTATGTGTCACATTCATTTTGGTATACATTATAATAATTTAAGTAAGTATCTTAATGGTTTAGATACATGTGATAACCATTTTGGTATGAGTCTTATCCATTTCAGTGTGGGCCATATCCATTTCAGTGTGTGCTGTATTCATTCTGGTATGTGTTATATACATTGTAGTATTTTCTTATCAGTTTTTGGTATGTGTCATATGCATTTCTGTATGGGGCATATCTATTTCAGAAAGTTCCATATTCATATTAGAATGCGTCATACCCTCCCTATTTACTTGCCCCACCACAGATTCCACACTCCTCCCTCTTGTCACCCCCTTGTGTTTGTCTCATGCCATCTTGAATCCCTCCATTGTTTTGGCCTGCACCACCTCCTCCAGCAGATCATTCCAGGGTGCCACCACCTTCTCAGTGAAGTAATGCCCCCTAATGTTTCCCCTAAACATCCCTCCCTCCACTGTCAGTCCATGTCCTCTAGTCTTTGCATCTACCTTCCCTGAGAATAAGCTCTCCCGCACTTTATTGACCCCCTTCATATATTTGAATGTTTCTATCATATCCCCCCTCTCCTTTCTGGTCCTCAGTGGGTACAAATTCAACACCTTGAACCTCTACTCATATGACTTCCCTCTTAGCCCATGCCCCATTTTCGTGGCCCGTTTCTGTACCCTTTCCATGCCATCTATATCCTTGTGTAGGTGGGGTCTCCAGAACTGAACCCCATACTCCAGGTGTTGCCTCACCATGGAACTGTAGAGTGGCATCAGCACCTCCCTTCTTTTACTAGTTATCCCCCTTCCTATGCATGCCAGCATTCTGTTCAGTTTACCCACCACCTTGCTGTATTGGGTCCCTACCTTAATGTTACGATTCCTAAATCCTTTCCCAGCTCAGATGCAACCATTTCCGTACCCCCCAGTATGTATGTGGTTCATGGATTCTTCTGCCCCAAGTGCATCATTGTGCATTTTTTGGCATGGCATTTCAGCTGCCATGTTATCGACCACCCCTTCAGCAATCTTATATCTTTCTGCATAGCTTCCACTCCCTCTGGGGTGTCTAGCCTGTTGCAGATTTTCATGTCATCTGCAAAAAGGCAGACCATCCCCTGCAACCCCTGTGCTATGTCACTGATATAGATGTTAAACAGAATAGGTCCCAGCACTGAACCCTGGGAGACCCTGATCATCTCCCCTACTGCCCCAGAATGCACCCCATTGACCATCACCTTCTGGCTTCTACCCATCAGCCAGCTCTCCACCCACCTTTGTATTTTATGTCCCACCCCCCAAAATCTCCAGCTTATTAACCAATCTTCTGTGGGGCACAGTGTTGGAAGCCTCACCAGTAAGGCCATGTCCTCTGCCCCCCATTGATCAATCACCCTCGTCACCCCATCGAAGAACTCAATCAGGTTCGTCTGACATGACCACCTCCATGTGAAGCCATGCTAATGGATACCCTGCAGCCCCTCATCTTCCAAGTAACTAACCACCCTTTTTTTCAATATCGCCTCCATCACCTTACTCACTACCGATGTGAGTCTGACTGGGCAATAATTGCCAGCCTCCTCCCTGCTGCCAGTTTTATGAAGTGGCATCATGTCAGCCCTCTTCCAGTCCTCTGGCACCCATCCTGTACTGTATCTAAGGATAAGTTAAATAATTTTACTAGTGGTGACACCAGTTGCCTCCTTAGCTCCCGGAGCACCCTAAGGTGCAAGGCATCTGGGCCCATAGCCTTGTCTACCCTCAACGTACCTAATTCCTCCTTTTCTCTGACCTCATTGACTGGACTAGGATCCACCCCTACATCCCCCCCTCCCCCTGGCACTGGTCCCCTTTCTTCACCCTCTATCATGAAGACTGAAATGAAGTATGTATTCTGCACTTCAGCCTTTTTGAAATCCCCTTCCACTTGTAATCCACCCCTCACCATTTACCCTCACTATCCCCTGTCTTGCTTTCCTCTTTTACCCTATGTATAGAAATAAATTCTTGTCCCCCCCTTTTGGCCTGCCTAACAATTTTCTCCTCTGTTTCTGCTTTTGCCTTCCTAATCCTCTGCCCTGCCACCTTCAGTTTCTCCTTGTAAGTTTCCCTATCCTCCTCCCCCCCATGTCCCCTTATGTTCTCTGAAAGCCCCTTTCTTCTCCCCTATTGCCCCTCTCACTTCCCTATTGAACCACAGTGGCCTCCTCCTTCTTTTGCTCTTTCTCATCTTTCATATACAGCTCTCTCTGGCTTTAAGTAGCCCCCTTTATCTTTTTCCATAGTTCTTCACCCCCCATCTCCTCCATCCCCTTAATTTCAATCTGGAATAACTTCCTCATCTTGGGAAAATCTGCTCACCTGAAGTCCATGACCTTCGTGATGGTTTGACTCACTTCATACCCTACTCTAACCCTGAAGCCCACTGTGTTATGGTCACTTTCTCCTAAACTGACCATCACTCCCACTCCTTCAACAATAACCCCATTTGTGAGGACCATGTCAAGTATGTTGCCCCACTACTGTGTTCCCTGACCAGCTGCTGCAGGAATTTTGGTATTGTATTTGGGCATATGTCATAGCTTCGCATATTTTGGCAAGTGCCATAATTATTTCAATATATGTTATACACATTTTATTATGTGTCGTATCCATGTGTCATAATTATCTCAGTATGGGTCATAACTATTTCAGTTTGTGTCACATCCATTTTAGTGTATGTCATAATTATTTCAATCAAGCAATCAGCCAAAGTCTTTATTTATACAGGCGGTCACCATTGAGCAGAGCTTATTTACAAGGAGGACCTGTTGTTTTTCAAGTACGTACATACATAGATTCCATACGCAAAGTAAGGATAATACATTGTACAGATTGGGTGCTGCCCACATAGAGGACTATACAGGGACAGTAAATCAAATAACAAGCACAATTGACCCCAGACAAGAGTTGACATAAAAAATATGGTATACAGACCCTGAGGGTAAGTAGGGTCATAACTGTATAATAGGAGAAAGATGTGGTAGCACATGGTAGAAGGAGCGATGGGATGGGTATGGAGTAATAAGTGCAATGCTAACACATCAGATGGTCAGTCTGGTTCACACTAGTTATTAGGTGAAACTGCACTTGTGTCTTGGAGGTGGCCGCGAGCAGGATTCAGGCTTGGGGGTAGGCTGGGAACAAGTTCGGGGCTGGAAGGGGACGGATGAAGCAAGTGCATACTTTGGTCACTGCTCGCACGTATACCACCTTAAAATTAGGAAAAGAGGTAAGGACGCTCAGTTTAAGTGTCCTTTGCAGATTGTTCCACAGGGTGGGCAACGTGAAGCTAATTGCTGCCTTACCAAATCAGGAGTTAATTCTGGGTAATATGAGGGAGATATAGGAGTAGCCTCGAAGCGCGTACTTTCCTGTAACGCTAAGAGGTAGGCAGCCAGTGATATATGGGGGTAGTTTGCATATAAGGGCACGGTAGGTCCAGAAAGCAGCATTTTTGTGGCTTCTAAGTGTAAGGGAGGTCCACCCCACTGCCACGTACAGGGCACAATGGTGGGCAGAATTAGGGAGATTCACAATAAACCTGATTGCACAGTGGTACAGCGTGTCCAATTTGGCCAGTTGGGAGGTGGGACCATGGCTATACAAAAAATCTGCATAATCCACCAGGGATAGGAAGGTGGTTTGGACCAGTCTTTCTTTGGTGTCTGTAGTCAGTAATTGTTTTAGCCTATAGAAAAGGCCAAGCCTTTGCTGTAATTTTTTCAATATGTCTTTGATGTGTTCAGAGAAGGCGAGTTTGTTATCGATCCATACTCCCAGGTATTTAAATTTGGTTACGAATTCCAGCTCTTCTCCTAGTAATGTACTAATTTTAGGGCAAGACACACAGGCTGTTGGATTGGGTGCATGGGCGAGTGGAGAGGAGAGCATAGCTTTTGTTTTTTTGGCATTCAGAAATAATTTTTTGTGGACTAGCTGGCTCTGCAGGAGGTCGAATTCAGTTTGTAGGTCTTTGCAGGCTGCCTCTTGCATGGGCTGACTGATGTAAAGGACCGTGTCATCTGCAAATAGTTGGATATTGGTGTTTTTGTCCTTTTTAATGTCTTTATAAGTGACATTGCAGAGGGACTGGAAGGAAAAGTATGCCTCTTTGCAGATGACACAAAGATCTGCAACAGGGTTGATACACAAGGAGGCGTGGAAAGGATGAGAAGGGACTTGGCAAGATCGGAGGAATGGTCAGAAGTATGGCAACTAGGATTCAATGCAAAGAAGTGCAAAATAATGCACCTGGGAAACAAGAACCCAGGGGAAGATTACACAATGGGGGGAGGTAGTAACAACAACAAAAAAGGAAAGGGACCTGGGGGTAATCATATCAGATGACCTTAAGGTTAGCAAGCAATGTGAGAAGGCAGTAGGGAAGGCTGGGGGTATACTGGGATGCATAGGAGAGGCATCACCAGCAGAAAACAGGAAGTTGTTATTCCTCTGTACAGACAGTTGGTGAGACCCCATCCGAGTACTGTGTCCAGTTCTGGGGACCCCATCTCTGCAAGGACATAGACAGGATAGAGGCAGTCCAGAGGAGGGCAACTAAAATGGTGCAGGGTCTGCAAGAGAAGCCGTGACGAGGAGAGACTAAAGGAGCTTAATATGTATACCCTTGAGGAAAGAAGGAGAGGGACATGATAGAAACTTTAAGTACCTCAGTGGAATCAACAAAGTCCAAGAGGGTAGCATCTTTCAGAAAAAGAGACGTGCAAGAACAAGGGGACACAATTTAAAGATGGGGGCGGTTCTGGGGCAATGTGGGAAGTATTATTTCACAGAGAGGGTAGTGGATGCATGGAACAGCCTTCCTGAGGAGGTTGTGGGGTCCAAAACTGTGGGAGAATTCAAGAATGCATGGGACAGACATAAGGCAATTCTTGTGGGGGGTAGGAAGAAATAGGCTGTTGGTTAACTAGGATCTGCGGCCTATCCTGTAGGTAGGAAAATGGGCCGACTAGGTGGGCCAAACAGTCTTTATCTGCCGTCAAAGTCTATGTTTCTATGTTTTATATTATGGTCGATGTCGTTTATGTAGATTGCAAATAGAAGCGGGCCAAGGATAGATCCCTGGAGTATTCCACGTAAGAGATGTTTGAGGGGGGCACAGCTCGCCTTCAGCTTTGACTTGTTGGAATCATCCTGTCAGGTAGTCAGAGAACCATGGCAGGGAGGTGGAATCCACTCCAATGGTGTGCAGCGAGGAGAGAAGTAGGGTATGGTCGACGGTGTCAAAGGCTTTGCTTAGGTCTAAAAAGACCGCACAGGTGAAGTTCTTTGCATCGAGGGCTCTCAGTCAGTCATCTGTGACTTTAGCCAGAGTTGACATAGTGCTGTGTTGCACTCTGAATCCAGATTGCATAGGGTTCAGTAAATTTGTTGACTCCAGGAAGGACCTTAGCTGTCCATTCACAATTTTCTCCAAAAGTTTGGAGAGCACAGGTAGAAGAGATATGGGCCTGTAATTGTTGAGATTGCTTGGATCGTCTGATTTGAGGAGCGGGATGACATGAGTGGTTTTCCAGAGGTGCGGCAGGATGCCCTGTGAGGGGGATAGATTGAAAAGGTGGGTGATGGGGATGGCAAGGATGTGGTAGGCGATTTTGAGGAAGTAGGGGTCCAGTAAGTCTGTGCCTGCACTTTTTCTGGTATCCAAGTGTAATAGGAAGACTTCAACTTCTTTTAGTGAGGCGGGTTGGAGCTTAAATAGGACAGTTCTAGCAGCGGCTAATTGGGGTCAGTAATCTGATGTGGGGTGTATCTTGCAGGCAGGGGAGTTATCGAATGCTAGACCTGCTGTGGAGAAATGGTTGTTGAAGAAATCTAGGATCTCACTCCTTTCGTTAAGCATGGTATTGTCGTGGGTTATCTTGTTCAGGAGGGAATTGCCTGTAGAGTGTCCCATCAGGTCCTTTATAGTGCTCCAGAACTTATAGGGATTCAATGAGGCATCATCGAGTTCAGAACGGTAAAAGGAAGCCTTTGCTTCTTTGATCGCTTTAGTGCATTGGTTGCGTGCCTTTCTGAAAAGGTTCCAATCATTAGGTGTTTTTAGTTTATGAGCCCTTTTCCAAAGCTTATCTCTCTCGAAAAGCAGAGATCTGACCTCAGGGGAGAACCATTTGTTGTTTTTGTTTTTTGTGCGGACTTTGGTCGGGGAGCATATTTGTTTAAGGCCCCTGATAGAATGTCATGAAAGAGGCGGCAGAGATTGATTTAGCTAAATAAAATTCCTGCCAACACAGGGAGAATTTTAGGTCAGTAATATATGTAGCTATGTTGAAGTTACGCCTTGATCTCTTCAGAGAAAATTTAGATGCAGCATGAGGTTTGTTAGACCTTATTCCTCCAATAAAACAATGGTCACTGATGTCAGAAAAGAAGGTGCCAGCGTGAGAGATGAAGTGCGGTTTGCTTACAAGTAGTACATCCAGAATGGTGCTTTTTTCTGGGTTTTTATTATTGAGGCGGGTTGGCTCATTGATAAGCTGGGTCAAGCCATGGGCATCACAAAAGGTGACGAGTGGAGCAGCTGCTTTGGATAGCCAGTCAAGGTTAATGTCACCAAGGATGGTGGTTTCGAATGATCCTTGTTCCAAAGTATCGCTAAGATGAGATAGAAGTTTTAGGTCGGCAGAGGGGGCCTATATCATCCTATTAGCTGGACGACACATGTCTGGTTAATTTCCACTTTGAGGGTAAGACATTCGTATTCATTAGCAACAGAAGATGCACTAGTGCAATAGGCTGAGAGTTTATCTTTTATATATATGGCCACACCACCTCCTCTGGTGTGCCTATCTGCCCTGAATAAGGCATAGCTGGGGATGTTTACTTCGCGTTAGTAGTTGACGGTTTGAGCCACGTTTCAGAGATCACTAATATATCAGGAGAAATGTGAGATACCCAAGCTTGGATGAGGGTGAATTTTTTTAGTAGGCTACATGCATTAATATGCACAAAGCTTAGGCCCTTTAACAAGGGCAGGTCTGAGGGTGAAGAGATTGGTGCTGAGGGGCCAGGATTTAGCTCTACATTACCTGAGCACAGAAGGAGGAGAAAAAGGATTTTTCTGAGTGCAGCAGAGGACATTTTGGGAGACCTGGTCTTGACCCTTTGTTCATGCTTATTGATGTTGTGCAATACAATGTTCCCATTGAGAAAAGCACTTCCTACAGATGCAGCTAGCAGAACTCGGAGTGAGTGATACCTGGGAGTACAGGTATACTGTGAGATAGGGATCGTACTCTGTGAATGTAGTATCGAGTATGTGCCACTTGGGATGGGTACCCAATTATAGGGGTGCATGCTAGTATCTTTGGACTCACAGGGGCAAGCGGGTGAGAAGAAGCCATTAGCCATAAGGCACAGAGGAGGAGTATAGCCCAAGCAAGGTGCCGGGCCATTAGGCATATAGAGACCAGCCAGAATTCCTAGTAGGAGAGGCCATATACAAAGCCATAGGAGACCCCACATTTTGGGTCTTGGAGGTAGTGTATTATGCTCTGGCTGCCTGAGACCACACGGAGATGGGCTGCTAGTGCAATGTAAGTATCAGAAAGACAGGGCTAAGGGGACGGGCAGTGAGCCTGGCAGAGATTTTTCTTGGCTATAGACACAGTACCCTTATAGTATTGAAACTGGGATGTGGTATGCTGAGATTGGGCACAGAGTGGTGTGATTGGTGAGTGCAGATAGGGAGGGGCATTTCTAGGAAAATGGGCGGGAAGCGAGCGTATTTAATAAATGGTGGGGAGGGAGGGGGTGGGTGTAAAAGTTGCGGCAGTTGCCATACCTTTTCTGGCCGAGGAGTCTGGGGCTGTGGATCCGAGCGGCGGCTGAGGTGGCGTCGGTCACCCGCTGGCCTGGAGTACCCGTGGCTATGCTGGAGGGAGCCTGGGAGGGTGTTCCACAACTGGAAGGAGAGAGGAGAGCAGAATTAAGTAGGGCTGTGGACAAAGGGGCAGACAGGCAGCAGAGGGATCGATTAAGCTACAAAAAGGAATGTGTATTCTTTTGGCGCCCAAAGTCTGGAGCCAGTACAAGGGGACAACAAAAGAGCTGTAAACACTTAATCCTGAAGTCTTGACTTTAAAAAAGAGGCAGAATAGGCCGTAGACAGTCTTAACAATAAAATCCTAAGCAATTACAGTCTAATCTTGAGGCAATTTTCAGAGTAAAAAAACGGCTTTTCCAGGGACCAATACGGACACCGCCTGCAAAGGTGCTCGTGTTCCCATTGATTGCGGCAGTTACTGTACCTTTTCTGGCCGAGGAGTCCAGGGCTGTGGATCCGAGCAGCGGCTGAGGTGGCACCGGCTGCCTGCTGGCCAGGAGTACCAGTGGCTATGCTGGAGGGAGCCTGAGAGGGCGTTCCACGGCTTTTCTGGCTGAGGAGTCTGGGTCTGTGGATCCGAGCAGCTGCTGAGGTGGCACCAGCCACTTGCTGGCTGGGAGTACCCGCGGCTACTCTGGAGGGAGCCTTGGAGGGCGTTCTATGGCTTTTCTGGCAGAGCAGTCTGGGGCTGTG
Organism: Neoceratodus forsteri; assembly: GCA_016271365.2. NCBI lineage: Eukaryota > Metazoa > Chordata > Ceratodontiformes > Ceratodontidae > Neoceratodus > Neoceratodus forsteri. Next base: position 771,984,434 of record CM057453.1, on the reverse strand, counting down.
GATCCGAGCAGCGGCTGAGGTGGCACCGGCTGTATCCACGGCTACACTGGAGGGAGCCTGGGAGGATGTTCCATGGCTTTTCTGGCCGAGGAGTCTGGGGCTGTGGATCGGAGTGGCGGCTGAGGTGGCACCGGCCATCCACTAGCTGGGAGTACCCGTGGCTATGCTGGAGGGAGCCTGGGAGGGCATTCCGTGGCTATGTATGTGTCATAACTATTTCAGTTTGTGTCATATCCATTTTAGTGTATGTCATAATTATTTCAGTATGTGTCATAATCATTTCAGCTTGTGTCATATCCATTTTGGTGTATGTTATAATTATTTCACTATTTGTCATACCTATATTGGTGCATGTCACATACATCTTTTTTTCTTATACTCATTTTATTGTGTGTTTGACCCATTTTGGTATATGTCATACCCATTTCAAGATGTGACATGTCCATTTTAGTATTTGTCATAATTAAGTCAGTATTTGTTATACCCATGTCGGTGTATGTCGTATCCATGTCAGTTTGTGCTATAACCATTGTAGTGTATGTCATACCCATTTTGCTATGTGTCATATCCATTTCAGTATGGGTCATATCCATTTAACTGTGTGTCATAACTATTTCAGTGTGTGTCGCACCAATTTCAGTGTGTAGCTTATCCAGTCAAGTTGGTCTCATATCCATTTCGGTATATAATACTCATTTTTCTATGTGCTCTAGCCATTCCAGTATAAGTCATGTCCATTTCAAAATGTGTCATTATTATTTCAGCATGTGTCATGCCATTTTCAGTGTGTGTCATATCCATTTCAATTAGTGTCAAACCCATTTTGTTATGTCATACCCATTTTACTATGTGTCATAACCATTTCAGTATAGGTCACATCCATTTTAATATGTGTCATAAGTATTTCAGTGTGTGCCCTATCCAACCCAGTTTGTCTCATACCCATTTCTGTATGTCATATCCATTTACTGTGTGTCATATCCATTTCAGTAGAGGCCATATCCATTTCAAAATGTGTCATAATTATTTCTTTATGCATCATACTCATTTTGGTACAGCATCCTTTTAATTATGTGCCATACCCATTTTGGTACGTGTCTTACCTGTTGCAGTAAGTGTCCTAGCCATTTTAATATATATCATGCTACTTTTAATAAGTATTATTTCTATATTGGTGTATGTCATATCCCGTTTGGTATGTGTTATACACATTGTGATATAGGTCATCCCCATTTCAGAAGGTCTCATAACCATTTCGGTGTGTGATATACTCATTTTCATGTTTGTCATTCTCATGATATTATGCTGTAAACATTTTGTTGTTGGTCATAGACATTTCACTATTAATTATATTCTGAAAACTGTAATTTTGAATTGAACGGCTTCTCATAAAACACACAGCCTGGTTTGGTATAGCATAATAGAAGTGATCTAATTTTACCAGAGGAGTGTTCTAATGTTAAAGATCAGTAGCTTTCTCCAAAGTACTTCCAGTGTCCACGGTGGGCACTGCAAGGAAACTGAGGATAGAGGAATTTAACAAATGGACCTGGTGCCAATCTAAAGGTTATGGGCTGGTGGGTGAGTGGGGAGGGACCTAGGAGGACGGTGATCTCTGCGGTAAGGATAGACATCACCTAAGTGAAGAGGGCAAGAAGGTATTGAAGCAGAGGATGGGGGATTACACTGCAAAAAAAAAGGCATTTAAACTAAGAGTGGGGGGTGACTAGTGGGCAGGAGGCATGCAGAATCCTCAGGAAGGGAAGCCGAATGAGCTTACCCAATGTGCTAGAAGCAATGGAACAAATGGAGTACTAGAGGGGATGCCAGGAAGAGAAAGCAGGAGGAGGGAGGGAAAGGAAAAAGGGTGGAGGGTGGTCACCTTGAACACTAGGAGCCTAGGGAACAAAACAGCAAAGCTACAGGCTCTCATGGCAGAAGGGGAGGTGGACATGGCAGCCATCACCGAAACATGGGCTACCCAGTAGAAGGACTGGGACCTGGCGGTACCAAGGATATAAGATATTCTGCAGAGATCGGGTAAATGGGAAGGGTGGGGGTGGTGGCACTGTATGTGAAAGAAGGACTGAAGTGTGTTTGTGAGGAGGGTAGTACAGAGTCATTATGGATGCAAATCTAGGATTCCAAGAATAGGATTCTCAGGATAGGAGTGGTGTACAGGCCACCACTGCAGACAGAGGAGTTAGACAGGGAACTAGTGGAACAGATCAGAAGGGCCTGCCGAAAGGGTAGCACAGTGATTGTGGGGGACTTCATCCTGTCGGGAGTGGATTGAAGTACCCCAGCCACCATGAATAGAAGGGAGCAGATACTTCTGGATGCATTACAGGATAGCTTCCTAATGCAAATGATCCACGAGCCAATGAGGTTAGGGAACACCCAAGACCTTGTGCTGGCAAATGGGGGAAGTTGGGAGGGAGCTAGAGTGGAAGAACCTCTGGCAGGGAGCAACCACCACTCAGTGTGATTCACGTTAAAAATGGTAAGGAAGGAGTAGAAACAGGTACAAGAGTGTTGAACTTCAGGAGAGCCAACTATGGGTGGATGGGGGAGGTAGTTAAAGGGTATCTAGCCAGAATCCAAACTAATATGGGCACTAACCAGAGGTGGGAGGTCATAAAACTGGGGATTGAGGAAGCAACCAAAACCTTCATCAGGATCCAGAGTAAGAGAGCTAGGGCTAAGAAACCCAGCTGGTTGAGCAAGGGGGTCATGGAGAAAGTAAGAAATAAAATAGCCTCCTTTAGGAGGTTAAAAAAAACAGGGAGAGAGGAGGACAGACAGGATTACCTGAAGGAATTGAAGGAGGTGATGAAGGCAGTAAGGGCAGCCATGGCATCTAAGGAGCTCAGTCTGGTGCAAGGCATCAAGAAGGTGGAGAAGGAATTCTTCAGGTACATCAGGAAAAAAAGGAGTTGTAGGGACAAAATAGTAAGGATTAAGAGGGATGGGGTGGGTGGAAATAGGGGAAGAGCAGGCAGAAGCTCTTAATGAATACTTCTGCTCTGTGTTTACTAAGAAGAAAGGAGGGGTGCTACCAAGAGGGGGTGGGAGGTCAGGCTTGGGGGGGAGGTGACAGATGGGGGAATCACAGAGGGCATGGTACTGGAGGGCCTGAGGGAACTGAGGGTGGACAAGGCACCAGGGCTGGATGGCATTCACCCCAGGGTACTGAGAGAGCTGGCAGAAATTCTAGTGGGGCCTCTTGGCAGACCTGTTTAATGCTTCTCTGGTCTCAGGAAGTGTACCTCAGGACTGGAGGATGGCTCATGTGGTACCCTTCCATAAGAGCGGTCCCAAAAATGAACCAGGAAACTACAGACCAGTAAGTCTCACATCCATTGTGGGAAAACTGATAGAGACAATCCTGAAGGAGAGGCTGGTGTCCCTTCTGGAGGCCAATAGGCTGCAGGACGTTAGGCAGCATGGGTTTGTCATAGGCAGATCCTGTCAGACCAACCTGATAGATTACTATGACTGGGTAACTAGACAGTTAGACAAGGGCCATGCAGTGGACGTCCTGTTTCTGGACTTCAGTAAGGCATTTGACTTGGTGCCGCATGTGAGGCTAGGTAGTAATTTGGCAGGTGCAGGGGCAAAAATGGTGGTATGGGTAGTAAACTGTTTACAGGGAAGGCAGCAGAGGGTGGTGGTGGGAGGGGAGCTCTCATCTCTGAAGGCAGTGACAAGCGGAGTACCACAGGTCTCAGTGCTGGGACCCATGTTATTTGGGTTGTTCATATGAGACACCTCAATGGGCATCAAGAACAAGATCAGTTTGTTTGCAGATGGCACCAAGATGGGAGCAGTAGTGGATGACCTAGGAGGGTGGCATGGGTTGCAGGATGATCTGTCAAAATTAGAGACCTGGTTTTTATTTTTTATTTATTTTTATTTTAGTTGTTTAACTAGGTGAGACACACTAAGCTGAAAACTTTTTTTACAGGTGCAACCTGGGAGCACAAGGAAGTTAAGTGACTTGCTTAGAGTCACACAGTATGCAAGTGGAAGCTGTGGGATTCAAACCCAGGTCTCGTCTGTTGGATGTCACCAGATTTGCAGCTCTGAGCCTTAAACCACTGCACTATACTGCCTCTGGTTGGATACCTGGCAGTTAGGGTTCAATGCCAAAAAGTGCAAGGTGCTACATTTCATGGCAAAAACCCCCAAGAATGAGCTACCAGCTGGGGTGGGGGTTCAGCTAGCCATGACAGAGGAGGAGAAGGAGGTTCTGTGGGTGATTATAATGCGCTCAATGAACAACTCAGCAAAATGCAGGAAGGCAGCAGCAAAAGCCAACAAAATGCTGGGTTGTATTGCCAAGGGTATATTTTCAAGGAGAGGGGAGGTGATCCTGCCATTGTATAGGTCACTGGTTAGGCCACAACTGGAGTACTGTGTGCAGTACCGGTGCCCACACCTGAAGAGGGGCATTACGTTACTGGAGATGGTGCAGCACAAGGCAACAAAGATGATCTAGGGACTAGGGGACATGCTCTATGTGAGCAGGCTGAGGGAGTTGAATGTGTACTCACTGGAGGAGGAGAAGAGAGATGGGGGGGATAGGATTGAAACCTTCAAGTACATGAAGGGAATAAACAAGACAGGCATGGAGGGACTAGTCAAGTTAAGGGGGTAGGGACACTTGAGGTCATGATCTCAGATTGGAGGGGGGAAGTTCAGGAGGGAAATGAGAATACACTTTTTTTTAGAGAGAGTGATGTCTAGGTGGAAAGGGTTGCATGCAGAAGTGAAACATAGAAACATAGACTTTGACAGCAGATAAGGACCACTTGGCCCCCCCAGTCTGCCCATTTCCCTACCTACTGGATAGGCTGCAGATTCTAGTTAACCAACAGCCTACTTCCTGCAACCCCCCAGTATAATTGCCTTGTGTCTGTCCCATGCATGTTTGAATTCCCCCACTGTTTTAGACCCAACAACCTCCTCAGGAAGGCTGTTCCATGTATCCACCACTCTCTCCGTGAAAAAAATTTCCTCACATTACCCCTGAGCCACCCCCCTGCTATCTTTAAATTGTGCCCCCTTGTTCTTACACATCTCTTTTTCTGAAAGATGCTACCCTCCTGGACTTTGTTGATTCCCTTGAGGTATTTGGTAGGCTTCAAAAGAGAATGGGATAGGGTAAGAGGGAGAGTCAGGGATGGGAAGGGCAGCTGCAGTATAGGGGGTTGCTAACTGCACACTCGAGCAGACTCAATAGACCATAAGGCCTTTATCTGCTGGCAAATTTGTATGTATGTATGTTCCGAAATTTCTTTCTGAGCAGCACAATTTCACCTGGTAGGTTGTGGAATATGAACTCCTTCTATTGTCCAATTCGATGTTTTTCTTTTTATACACAACATTCATCAAAGCATCTTATTCTGATGACTTTAGAAACTTCACAGTTATAGCTGTCAGCAGTTATCAATCATTGGTTATGCTCTTAATGACCTATGGACACAGTCCAATTCAAATGTACCTGGAATAATCAGTGTGTCCATAAAAAACAAAAAATTCTGGTCATCAGTGTAGGAAGAGATGCTGAACTGTCATAGCTTTCTGGGATGCCAATTACTCTAATATTTTTATGTTCGGAGGGGTCTCCAACTTCTCTTGCAGCATTTTGTTGTCCTTGTCCTAGCTTGATGTGGCTCACAGCTATCCTCTCTTCTATTTTTTATTTTGAAATGATCTCTGTAATATTGTTTGTAACTGTCAACATTTGACCACTTCATAACTGCACTTGTTTCTTTATTTCATTTATGGGTACGATTGCTTGCTTTAATGGCTATTAATTAATTATTACTTCTTGGAGTAGTCTTTGTCCATTCTGGTACAGTATATGTTCTTCGTCTTGTTACTGTTGTTGTTGTTACCCAGTTCCTGTTTGTTTTCATACTGATTCCCATTATTATTTCTTGTTCATCTCTTTGCTATGTATTGCCAACAGCTTTTTGAGTCAGCTGTGAGATGGTATTTATTGCCTCAGCAATATTCTGATGACTTTTTTGATGTAATAGCTGTATGAGTAGAGTCTATCAGAGCCATTTTTTGAGAATCACCAATTATCAAAGATATTGAAATATTACTATTAATGGAATCAAATGTAATATTTGTAAAGGCATCACTGGCAGGAGGGGGGAGGGCTAAGCAGGGAGAAGAGGTACCGGAAGTGGAAATCACAGCAGAGAGAGTGAGGGAAGCCCTCAGCTCCCTTAAGACAGAGAAAGCACCGGGGCTGGATAAATTACATCCCAGAGTGCTGAAGGAACTTGCAGATGTCCTGGCGAAACCCCTGGCAGAGCTTTTCACCATCTCTCTGAGGACAGGGTGGGTACCCCAGGACTGGAAGGTGGCGAATATAGTGCCTATCCACAAGGGGGGATCAAGGGAGGTGGCAGGGAACTACAGGCCTGTCAGCCTGACATCGGTGGTGGGCAAGGTGATGGAGGGCATTGTCAAGGAGAGGCTAGGGGGGACCTGGAAAAGTCAGGGTGCCTGGACGATAGACAGCATGGATTCGTCGTGGAAATCGTGTCAGACAAACCTTGTTGAGTTCTATGATTGGGTGGCGAGTGCCTTGGACCTGGGTAGACCAGTGGGCGTCCTCTTTCTAGACTTCAGCAAGGCATTTGACTCTGTTCCTCCGTGGGCCTGTTGGATAAGCTGGGAGAAATGGGGGGTGGGAACCAGATAATCAGATGGATAGGCAACTTCTCCAGGACCGGACCCAGAGGGTCGAGTTGGCGGGATAGTCTCATCCCCAAGGAGGGTGGCTAGTGGGTCCCACAGGGATCAGTCCTTGGGCCCTCCTCTTCAACACCTACGTCTCTGACATAAGGACAGGAATCAGGAGTGAGATGAGTCTCTTTGCGGACGACTCAAAACTGGGAGGCGGTGGTGGATGGGGAGGAGGGAGGTGGTCTGAGGGGACCTGGAGGCTCTGGAAGATGGTCTAGAAAGTGGAAGCTGAGGTTCAATGCAGGAAATGCAAGGTACTCCACCTGGGGGCCAGAACCAGGCCAAGTGTACACCTGGGGATGCTACAAGTCTCGATGGCTGAGAAGGACCTGGGGTGGTGGTGGATGTCAAGATGAACAACTCGGAGACTTGTGGGAGGGCAGCAGCCAAGGCCAACAGGATGCTGGGATGCATCACTAGGGGATCACCTCCAGAAGGAGGAGTGATACTCCCTCTGTATAACTGCTTGGTGAGGCCGCACCTTGAGTACTGCATGCAGTTTGGAGGCCACATAAAGGGACATTACCCTCCTGGAGAGGGCCAGAGGAGCAACCAAAAATGATTTGGGGCTTGGGGACAGGACCTATGAGGAGAAGGCTCGAAGAGCTAAATATGTACACATTGGAAGAGAGAGGGACCGGGGGACATGATAGAGGTCTTCAGGTACATGAAGAGGGTAAATAGGGAGGAACAGTCAGGGTGCTTGAAGGAAGGAGGAGGGGCCACTAGAGGCATGGGTGGAAGCTGGAGGGAAGATTCAGGGAGAAAGGAGGAGGTGCTACTTCACTGAGAGGTGGTGGAGCCATGGAATGCGCTGCCTAGGGGCTGGTGGAGGCAGAGACAGTGGAGGGGTTCAAGAGGGGGTGGGACAGGTACAGGGGAAGGGTTCTGAAAGCAAAATCCAATGCAGCAAGAATATCCGGAACTGGGAAGGGAGAAGCCAGAGGAGGCGAGGGGGGCAGCAAGGTCAGCACCCAGGGTGGAGGCTGACCAAACGAGCAGACACAAAAGACCGTTAGGCCTATTCTGCTGGCATTTTAGTATGTTAGTAAAGACAAGGGCAAGTTGCTTCAAGTCCAGTCTGTGGCAGCACGTGGGAAACTTTTAACTGTCCGATCTCCTGATTTGGGGCTCTTGATTTTTTTTTCATCCCAGAGGTTGCTTTGAATTTATTCTTTAAGGTAACTGATGATTGCTTTGTTACCTTTTGTACTGTAAGTTTCTGACCTTTTTCCATTATCTTTTCCATTGTTTTTGAGGGCAAGAAAATGTCATATATTGGAATTCCTGGTAAATTTGAAGGTGTAGGATGTGAAATCAAACTTGCTTTTTTACACTGAACAGAGGTGTTATGTGAAGTGTTATCTGAGACTGCCAGGTCCTTAGACAGTAAAGCGGGTGGCTCAGATGTAAATTGAGTGCACTTTGCAGACGTCTATAATTGCAACTGATGTGGCAGATTTTCCCTTATAATATCCATAGCAGTTCCCTGCTCAGATATAAAGTTCTCCTCTAATGTCTTTGGAGCAACACAGTGGACTACATATAATTTTTTATAAGGTTTTTCTCCCTGCCGTGTTTTGGCTCTTCTCATCCTGGCTCAGGTGTTCTATTCAACATTTCTGTCGATTCAGATATGGTGCTTTCTGTGGCACTGCAGTTGTGAGATTTCGTGAAGCTTCTTTTGACTGACACTTTTTTGTAGAGTGACGGCAGACTGCAGCACTGATAGTGGTGGGGCTAAAGGAGATGTAGAATTGTAGAGCTGACATTCTGCCCCTGTTGCGGTTGTTTCACTTGGTGGTAATGTTTAAGATGTTATAATAGGGCTCATTACCTTTGGCAAAGCTATAAAACTCTGGTGATATTACAGTTGTCTGGGAGCTTGAGATTGCAGTATCTCCTGAAAAAATGTTTTTTCACCACAGCTTGTTTATGCTTTGAGACCAGTGTTATGAGGATTTTTCTGTTTGCAAATACGGTTTTAACCTTTGGTGGCATGTATTAAGGAGATTTGTTTTTAGTGGCTGTAAGGACTGTGCCCTGCAACCAGTGGAGGAGTAGATGACAACATGTAACAGTGCCTTCAGATTTGAATTTACTGTTCTGCTTTCTTCAAATAAGTAAAAGCTCCATTAATAATCAGCTCCTTTACGGAACAACATGACTGGGCAGTAAGGTCAGCAAAATGCAAAACACGGGCTCAATGCACTGTAAGGATATATTTCTGTTTTTTGTTTTTCTTATACAAGGCAAACAGGAATCCAAGCTGAAGGAATGTAAGTAGATATTTAAACTGCATGTGGAAAGTGAAATAGTGCAAAAATGCTGGTGTAATATAACAAACACAGCAGAAACCAATATCAGTGTATATAATTTGATCTCTTATCTGAAATTGTTCCTTGAAAGTTGAAACTGTTTGTAAATTTTTTTTATTTATACTTTATACTCCTGCTCATCCCCGGCAGCCTCTTCTCGGACTGATCCCCCATCACCCTGGCTCCCCTAGCACTTACCTTCACCAGTGCCCTCTGCCACAGTGCAGTGACTGTGCCCAGCCACCATGTGCATGGCCTGTGAGGGGTCAGTCTTCATATTGCTGCCACAGGGAATTTTCCCACTATTTTTTTCTTCACAGGCCCACAGATATGAAATGGGCGGAGTGGAAGAGCTCTGATTCTGCAAAGATGGCCTGATGCCTCTGAACGTAGGGTCTCTCCTAACATGGTGGCATGCATGTGCTGGCACCAAGCTACTGTTGGGTGTCAGGCAAGCAGGAAGCAACACAATCCTCCCTCCCCAAGGAAGGGGAGCTGTCTGTGGATGCTTGATCTTTCCTCTTCCCGCTGACTTCTGAACAACCGAGTCCATTTCTGACCTCGGGTTGCCTGGTATGGCTGTGGGGAGGCATGGATGCCTCAACCCGCCATGCCACTGGGCCGGCATGTAAGTTGAAACTGTTTAACTCCTTCAAAGAAGCACTGTGCAGCAACTTTTACGTGCTAACTGTTGCAACCACCATCTTGTTTTCCACCTGGTGTATGACCTCACATGGAGTGTCCCATGCTACCTGAAGCTTGTTATGCCTCACTGGGGTAAGTACCATTATCTTCTGCCCTATGGTGTATGATTGAGCTATGTCCCCTTTATCATACCAGGTCTTTTGCTTCAATTGTGCTATGGCTATGTGATCCAGAGCAAGACCCATGAACTCCTTAAACCTGTCCCACAAATGCAGGACATAGTCCACAACAGATCCTCTCTGGGTGGCAGTAGAATGTTGCCACTCACCTCTAACTAAATCTAGAGGTTTGCAGATCCATTTATTATATAGGAACTAAAAAGGTGAAAATCTCAAAAACTCCTGTAGGATTTCCTGGTATGCAAAAAGCAAGTGGGGTTATAATTTGTCCCATTCCCTTTTATGTTGTTCTGTAAATGTGTGAAGCATATGCTTTTAAACTCATGTTAAATCTCTCAAGTAAGCCATTCATTTGTGGGTGGTATGGGGTTTTATGCAATGGCTCTAAACCACACCACTTCCACAACTCGGTCACCAGGTCAGACATTAAGTTAATTCCCTTGTCTGACAAAAATCTTCCTGGGAAATCCAACTCTACTGAAAATCCTTAGCAGCTGCTCTGCTACCTTTTCTGCCTCTATTGAGGACATGGCTATGGCTTCTGGGTATCAAGTGGTCCACTATGACCAGTATGTACTTCTTTCCCTTTGAGCTCAGTATATCCAGTGGGCCCTGAATGCCAAAATTGCCAATGGTGACCTGGTAAAGTGGTTCCTCGTTAATAGGGAGTGGAACCAAGTGAACTGTTTCTCAATCCCCTGTCTTCCTCACACACTAACACTATGGACATGAGTGACAGTGCTCAGCCACATTCTTGTACAGCATCAGCCAATAAGAGTTTTGGAGCAAACACTGCTTTGTCTGTTTAACTCCATGGTGTTTGGTCAGAGGTATTTGTTGAGCTAAAGCAAGGAGGGCTGCTCAAGAGTCCCAATGAAACAATCTGCTTGCTCACAATCTACTCCTCAAGTGCATTCTTAGGAATCCAGTCTGTATACAAAATATGTCTTCTTAAAGTATGCTGTGATGCTCCTCCTCCCTTGCTGCCTGCCAGCAACTTCAGTGCAGCTATGGATGAATCTTTGAGCCAGATTTGGGAGCTAGAGGGGTGGCATTCAGTTAATCATGGACTCCACAATGGGCACTAAACAATGAATAAAGATGGTGGAGGGGCAATACTATCACACTGGGGCAGCCAGGAGGGGCGACTGCCCCCCCAGCACCCCCTTTAGACACGCCACTGCTTTGAGCTGAACCTTGAGCAATTCCTCTCATGAAATCCTTCCCAACTTTGTCTTCCTTGTAGCTGCCTGCAGCTGCTTCTTGTCAGTGAGGTCTTCCTCTACTGACTCCTGAGTTATTGAACTGCTGCCCGCTGCAGAGCTCTCTCACACAGCCTCTCTATTTGTTTCAGCAGTGAGAGATGTTTTCTTTGGTTGCTGTGACCAATTGAGGTTAGCGGCCTACTGTCTGCTACATGCCTAAGGTAATGGGCAAGGTCAGAGCTTATCTTCCTCCCAGCCTTCCCATTTTCCTCTACTTGTCCCAGTCATCAAGCTTGACAACAAGTCACAGTACACACTGTGTCTTGCTTCCCTTCTTCATCCCAGTTATTTTCTAGAAAAACATTTGAGGGTAACCCAGAAGAAACCACAGCTTCCCTGTCACATTCATCCCCCTCCTACTTCAAGAGTACTCTGGCCTTTGGAACTGTAACTCAGGGGTAAGGACCAAATTAAATTGAGGAACCCTTCCTAGGCTGGATCTGATCCGGCTGTTATCAGCTCTTGCTGGATGACTATGACAATGGCCCTGGTGTCCCTCAGTCCTTGTGTCAGGGTGTTATTTACGCAGACTGGCATCAGGTGCTTCTGAGCATTCCTGAGAATAGCATCTGAGATACAGTTCACTGCATGCTGCTGTCTGAGGAGGTATGGCTCACACCCTTCTCAGCAAGTGTGAGGCTGCCCATATTGGATCCCATAGTGGGACAGTGGTGTCCTCCATGTTGTGCTTTAGTCCGTGTTGTCTGAGTTCACTCATAAGACAAATGCCACAAATTGTGGCCCACGTAACATTACCTACTTTCTACTCTATTACTTTTAGACTGTTTTGGGGTATTCCTTCTAGGTTCAAAGGGCAGCTGGTTTTAATGCCCTCTTGTGTCCTAGCCATCACCCATCCCTTTGAGAAAGGATTTTGCTGATAAATACAATGTAAAGGTGAGAACACCACTATATTTAACAGATCCCTATACACATACCATGATCGCTCCTGAGCACTGGCGCTCTAATGATGTCACTGTACTAGGAAATTGAGACCTTTTTGGTAATGCCTGTAGGCTAAAACTTCACTTATGGCCTGCTGTGTTCTGGTTTTTGACAAAACTGAGCACAGCATAACATAGGTGAGGTTTTAACCACCAGTAGTATGTTTTCGGAATTTGCAGTTTCCTTTACAGATTAGGACAGAGTATTACATTAAAGGGGTTCAGGTAATTGCTTCTGAAGAGGAAAAAGATCTAGGGGTAATGATTACAAGTGATCTGAAACACACCTCTCAGTGTAAAAAGGCAGTGGCGAAGGCTAACAGGATGCTGCGGTGTATTGCAAGGGGATTCAGTAGTAGGTACAGTGGGGTTATTTTACCATTGTACAGATCATTGGCGAGACCACATTTAGAAAATGGGGTGAGATACTGCCATCCTTACCTTAAGAAGGACTTCAGCGTGCTGGAGGGGGTTCATAGGAAAGTAACCAAGATGATCGAGGGGCTACAGGATGGGCCCTATGAGGAGAGATTGGGACCCCTGGGGATGTACTCCCTGGAAGAGAGGAGGCAGAGGAAGTGATATGATAGATAGAGGCCTTCAAGTACATGAAGGGCATTAACAGAGTGAAAAGGGAGGGTCTCATTAAAATGAGTGACAGCACCACTAGGGGGCACAGCCTTAAAACTGATGGGGAGGGGAAGGGAGGTTCAGAAGGGATGTAAGGAAGCATTTCTGTATGGAGAGGGTGGTGTCTGCCCGGAATGAGCTGCCAGAGGAGGTGGTGTCAGCAAGGATGGTGGGAGCATTCAAGAGAGCCTGGGACAAGCACGAAGGGAACCCTTGGGACCAAGGAAGGGAAGAAGGGGTGAGCGGGAGGGACGGTTGGGGGCAGGGTCATCGGCATACATTGTAAGGCCAGACCCTGCATCACTTACAGAACAGATGCAATAGACTGGGTGGTCTTCTGTTGGCTTTTTTTGTATGTTCGTATGTTTGTATTAGCCTGCTTAGTTGCCCTTTAAGATTTGAACTAATCATTAACAAGTGCTATATGTGTTCTATTCTTGTGGCTACCTGAACATGTGCTGTCTTTGAAGGTGGTATGCATCTTGTGGATTCTGCAAAGCTGAGGAATCCATGTAATTGGCAAAACTTATTCCCACTCTTTTTTGCTGTATATTTGGTGTTGTGACATGTTGGTGTAACCCCAAACCATATGTGGGGGCTTACCTTAATTTACCCCTCAGGGGCCCCCCAGGGCATCCTGTTCCCCCTGGAACCCCTGGTCCTGCCCCTCTGCCTGGCCCAAGATCCATTGGTCACCCGAATCCTCCGTCCTCCCCTACATAGTTTTGCGGCTGATAAGGCCTCCTCTGGCTGCTATTGTTTCCTATGCCATGTACTCTGTTCTCCCAGGAATGTTGTGGCCTTTCTTAAACATGGTACCGCACCCTTGGAGTGCTGATCTTATCCTCACCTGCACTTCTGTAACTGAAATACTAATGTAACATTGTCTGTATTTACTGTTTTGTATACCTGTAACTATCTGTAACAAATGTACTGTCTTGTATCTCCTGACTTGGAACCTTTGTGAAGGAGTCCCTCGGCTCAAAAGGTATTCATTCAAAACTGAAATAAATAAATAACAAAATAAATGGGTCCAGAGGAGCAAGTCACGGAGCCCCCGTGCTGTTCCTGCATTTTGGAGCAGGTCTGGTGGTCTGCGCATGCGCTGTAGCGCATTGTTGTTTTTCGGCCATTGCTGTGGCCGGATGATTGCCTCTTCGGTGGTCCTGGTCCTCCAGTTTAGCAGTACGGGGGCCAGAGACATGTAGGAGGCATCATAGGAGCCTCTACATGTTTAAAATAAACAGCGCCTATCAGTGCTAGTGATCTGCCACATGAATATTAATGATGCAATAATTAATATTAATAAGGAGCCTGCCTGCTGCCTGGGGACAGTGTATTTTGGCAGCAGCAACCGGCAGGGGGCTAAACTAAATTGTTAAACTCTGCAAGGGTGTCAAAGGGCAGGGGGGCTGCTACATGTCGGTGAGGAAAATAAATAAAAATATTAGGCATGGCTGCAGGAGGACTGTAAATGGTGGGACCCTAGGAAGACTGCATATAAATTGTTCATGATTACAGCCATGTTTGTAACCTCTGACCTTGTTTCAGCCAATAGGATGTTTGCCAAGGATTTTGGGACTGCTCAAAGGACTTATGGGGGAAAAGCTGGGGAAATTATTGGCGCCCTTTCACAGGACCAATCAGGTGTTGAGGGACACTGTTGCATATTAATTTTTTAGTAACTAGAATTCTGCTGATCCATCCACCCTTGATCTACAGTCCAAATGTCACCCGACACTGTCTGCAGAACCGTGAGTAAAAGCAGGGACTGTCTTTCATCTGTGGAACCGTAAATAGTTGCTAACAAGTTTCTGCCAAGTTCAGTGGTTAAGTGCTCATTGGGCTAAAGTTTTAAGTTCACCAGCTTACCTACAGTATCAAGTCCAGCAAGAATGTATGGGTAACACAAAGAGAGGTAAAAGTTAAATTAGATTTGTTTCAAGTGTGCCAATGCTGGCCGACCAGCTGCAACAGTATCAGGCCTGCAACGAGTTAGTACTGGGTACCCAACCAAGGACAGACTTTCGGGGGCTTTATCTGGATTGGGGACTGGTACCTGTTGGGGTTTGTGTAATGGTTAAAATCTAAGCGGCTAGTTAGTTAGAGAGCTACATCTGTAGCCATTAGAGGGTTGGTGGTCGAAAGCATTGAAATAAGCTTAAATTCAAAATGTAAAATGATTGTTTATTATGCTAATTTCTATATGTCAATGCAAAATAAAAATGTTGCTAACCTCTGCATTCAATTTCCCATTCCTGACCCTCCCCATGTAAATAAATGATGGTTTAACCATTTTGGAAAATTTTAATTCGTGAGCATCTTATTTGTACCCCATGTCAGCATAATAGTAGTGCAAGTCAATAATTAAGCAATAAAGCATGACAGGGTGTGTGTTATTGTGTAATAACGTCACTCCTGGGGTGGGTTGAAGCACAAAGCGAAGCCGAGTGCTTCCACCACCCCAGGAGTGACGTTATTACACAATAACACACACCCTGGAGTGCCTTATTGCTATTATACAATGGTTCATTGTGTATTTTATTTGATGGTGTTTAATTAATAAACAGAGAAAAGCTCTTTTTGTTTTAAATGAATTTTATTTGTTGGAAACTGATAATGTTAGAATTTGACAAAAAACTAGTCTCTTCAAAGTATGTGAAAATACTGTTTACTATCCTGTCTTGGCCTGACCCCCCCATGTTAGTTTTGATTGTGGAGCTACAGTTTTGAAGATCTTATTTTCTGTTGATACTTTTTTATGTTGTTATCTGTGGTTTGAAATAGGAGAGGACACTGGATCCTAGACCACGTCAGAAACGGGATCCTACTTCCGGTTTTCAGAAGTGATCGTAACTTCAAAAGTGGCAGTGGGAAAAACAAATATTTGTATGTAGTGTTCAATCTTTTTTATCTGGATTAATCACCTGGATTTTATTTCTTTAAATGTGTCCAAAAGTAGCGTGGCTGTTTGCTTTGGGAGGGAGCTGAGTAGCGTGTGGAGCAAGCCGCTCGTACAGTGAAGGAGGTGATAAGGAGATGCCAAAATGATTTATTTGTTTCTGTGAAACATTTTTATTTTTAGGACTATGTTACTTGCTGATGGAGTTACTTAGACAGTGAATGTTTAGGATAAATGCCGCTGCATGCGGTTCTCTGGGAAATGGCCGGGCGGCAACCACGAAGGAGTAAGCACATGCTGCATTATGTTTTGGAGCCAGCAGCACCTAAGCCAGTGGTGCTAAAGGGCTAAACATCAAATTAAATGTGTTATTTCTTATTAAATTAATTTGAAAACTACAGATTTGCTTGGAGGTGCGATGGACAAATTGTGTGTGTGTGTGTGTGGGGAGGAGGGGGCACTTGCGGGTCAGTGAAGGTGCTCGGTTCATGGGGAAAGCTGTGGTGATAACATAAGTACATTATGATTTGTGAGTGTGTTGAGGTCATTTGAGTGCCTGGTCTTTATGCAGTGATGTTATTGTTCAATAACATCACTGTGACAGGCACACACTGACCAATCAGGATAGGGGAAATTTTCTTGCCATTGTATAATTTAAAGTATTGCAAGTCTGATTTCTGTGTTAATGTAATCCATGTGTGGGGTGACTGTATGGGGTAGTCGGTAGGTGCAACATCCCAGGGGGTTATACTGCTACATATCAGACCCACTTGTTATTTTATTCTGGTTGGAGGCACCACACTATTTTATTTCTATCTTGGGAAAGAACCCCATTAAATATCAGGAATAGAACCCAGGTCTCTCTACCTGGTGTGTGGCCACCCAGACAGTAGTAGCCGCCTGTGGGGTACGGCATCAACCGGGTTACATTGGCATTTGGCTTTGGCAAGCCACCAGCTATTTTCAAGCACATGAAAGTGCCTGCTGCACACTGAAGTTTTTTTGTTGTAGTGAAGTGTGCTTGTTTCTTCTTCCTTTTCTTTGGAGAAATGAGCACAACTCACTGGGCCTAAACTACACACCATGGAACCACTAGCCAAATGTGTGTGAACTACAGTATATACAGGGGCATCTATCCTAATGTTACAAAACTGTTTCCACATTAAGGTACTATACTGCATAACAAAACTTCCCCTTAACAACATTAGCTGAAGCGTTACCTTATTATGCTTAGTCAGCACATAATGAATAGTGACTGAGGAAACATGCACAACAAAGCTACAGTGTATGGTAGAACATTGTTCTAAATGAAATTCGAGTGAATGCTATTCTTGTTGTGCCATCGATGTGAGGTAATATTGCTGTTGTACCATCGTTAACACGTCACATCGATGGTGCAACAGCATTTACTGTAATAGCGTATGTGTGACTCTCTAATCCCTGCTCTTTGAGAAACCACTTCAGTAAGATCGGCCCAATCAAAACTGCCAATATGAGGATAGTTGCAGTGATTTTTTTCTGTTCGCTTCTTTTTTTGCTAGAAAGCCATCCTGTCTCTCCGTCACTGCAATTGCTCCTCAGATTGTATGCGGGAAGCGGTGTGAACTGACACATGCTGAGTCTCTACAGTGACCACTTCCGAGTTGCTTCACACAGACTGTGCTTCTAACTTTTTTTTAGCCTCATACTTTTGTTTTACACTTTGAAGTTGTGTATTTGTGCTTAAAAAAAAAATAAACAATTTTAATGGCTGTTCAAGCAATCAGACGTCCCCGGTTTAAATATATGGTAAGTGTTCATGTTGCTGCAGTGTTCATACTGTCGTAAGGTGTGGAACATGTTTGTAGAATACCAAGTAAAGACTGATGTTAGCTGGTGCCCATACACTATACAAAATAATGGACGGGCATCAGGTAACAACGGAGCTAAATTCACTTCGCAAGTTTGCCATTACAACGGAAATCCTCTCGAGCTGCACTCTCGAGGTTTACACCGTTGTCATGGCAACCTCTCAAAGTGAATACAGCCTTGTTGTTACCTGATGCCCATCCATTATCCTCTATATGATCCCATCAAAGGCTTCTGATGACATCACAACCACAATAGCAAAGCTTGAGTGGTCTGATGTGATTGAAATCTGAAGATGGAATCGCATTTCTGTTGAGCTCCCCCAATATTCTTTGTTTTTGTCATGTATGATGGGACATATTTTTAACCAAAATAAATGTTAGACATTATTCACAGAAATACAGAAACAGAATTTGTTGGCAGAAAAGGACCGGTAGGCCCATTTAGTTTGCCCCATTTTCCCTACCTAACACTACATCCTGTACCCTATTTAGTCACAGGTGTCTCTTCCTCCTCCGTTTTCCCTACCTATTATGCCCATGTGCCTATTCCATGCATGCTTGAAACTCCTCACTCTCTTCACTCCCCCACCACCTCTTCTAGTAGGCTGTTCCAGGCATTCACCACCCTTTCTGTGAAGAAGTATTACATAACATCCTTCTTAAACTCCCCCCCCAAAAGATTCCACTGCACGCTCCTGTCTTCTGGTGCTCTTCCTTCTCTGAAAGAGACCACCACCTGCACCTTGTTCACCTCAGTGAGGTACTTCTAGGTTTCTATCATGTCATCTCTCACTCTCCTCTCCTCCAGGGAGTGTATGTTGAGCTCCCAGAGCCCACCCTTTTATGTTGTTTTTTTTTGTGTACAACCGTTGCACAATTTTGGTAGCCCTCCTCTGGACTGCTTCCACCCTGTCAATGTCCTTGCAGAAGCGAAGCCTCCAGAACCGGACAACAGTACTCAAGGTGGGGTCTTACTAGTGAGCAATATAATGGCAACACCACCTCCCTTCTCCTGCTAGGAATCCCCCGGCCTATGCATCCCCAGCATCTGGATAGCCTTGCTTGCTGCCTTGTCACACTGGCCTGACACCTTGATTACCCCAAGGTCCCTCTCTTACTTGGTGACTGTAAGTACCTCCCCCCAATCTTATACACAGCTGCCAGGTTTCCCCACCCCAGGGGCATGACTTTGCACTTTCTGACACTGAAACCCAGCTGCCACATCCTACACCACTCCTGTAGTTTCCCCAGATCCCTTTGTCTTCTCATTCGCTCTCTCTCTCTCTCTCTCTCACAACCCTTCCTGGATGACCACCATGTTGCATATTTTTGTGTCATTCGAAGAGATACACCTTCCTCTCTAGTTCCTCAGCAATGTCACTAATTAAGGCACGGAAGAGGACTGGACCCAGTACCAATCCCTGTGGTACTCCATTGTCTCTCTCCCATCTCCAAAGTGACTGCCATTTACCCCCATCCTTTGCCCGCTATCCTTTAACTAATTTGATACCTCGCTTACCACCTTCTCCCCAGCCTCCAGGTTGCTAAGTTTCTTAAATAGCCTCCTGTGTGGCACAGTGACAAAGGCCTTACTGAAGTCCAGATGGCTTATATTCACTGGCTTCTTCTGATCCACTTCCGTAATCACCCAGTGAAAGAAATCTAGGAGATTTGTCTGACATGACCTTCCTTATGTGAAATTGTGCTGCCAGCAGTCAAATAACATATGTTTTGGGTAATCAAACAATGAGGGAAAAAGAAAAAAACATTCACCGTAATAATGTTGTTTCTTCTTAGGGATCCCTCACTGTGATTTACAACAAGCATATCTTCCCAGCTAAGAGTGATGCCCTGGGGATAGAACTTTATACTAATTATAGAATTTGGAAGGTAGGCCTGCTGGCACAGCAGTTGGATTTCCACTTGTGATAC
Organism: Neoceratodus forsteri; assembly: GCA_016271365.2. Lineage (NCBI taxonomy): Eukaryota > Metazoa > Chordata > Ceratodontiformes > Ceratodontidae > Neoceratodus > Neoceratodus forsteri. The sequence goes on along the minus strand of CM057453.1, from coordinate 771,965,001 downwards.
TGATGACCCGGATTCAGGAACGGACCCGGGAGTTGGAGGGCTCACTGGGGGAAGAAGGATCTAGCATCCTGGGACTGCACTCCTTCTCCAGGGGGAAAGAGTGTCTGCTGCTTCCTGGACCCTGCAGAGGCAGGGGGTACCGCCACGGCTGGAGGCAACATCTGGGGGGGTTGGATGTTGGTCACTCTTGCAGGTCCCTGCCCCCAGGGCACCAGCATGCATGTAAATGCTGGCCCTGGGCATGATTCCTGTCTCCGCCGCCATCCCCACTGCCACCATTGTCTGCTGAGGGGGTCCATCTCCCATGGCCCTGACCCGGGGGATAAACCAGGGCTTGCCAATAGTGACCGCTGGGGCAGAGCCCTCCTGGTGGCCCTGCCCAGGGGGGCAAGCCTGGGCATAGGGGTGGCAGGTGGGGCACTGGGCTGACCTCCGACTGGAGGATTGGAGGTCCGTACAAAAAAAAAATGATAGAATTTTTGAAAGGTAAGGCTCAAACTCTGCATGTAGTCATGCTCCCACTGTAGCCCTGATATCAGAGTTGTTTCTATAGCTGAGGGAGCTGTGAATACTAAAGTAGATACACTGGCTACCAATTTTGTTTTAAATTTTACTTTAACATTTTTGAAAAACACGAACCAAATGTAAGACAGACAATATGTAGAAAAAAATATTTAACTGACTACATTTTACAGTTGTCAAGGAACTGTAATAGTAATGCTCAAACAACCTCAGTGAAAGAATTGATTCTTGTGTGACCCTATTTTCTTGTTCTGGAAGGCTGAGGTAGGGTCAGGGATTGTAAATCACAGTAAAGGATCCCTGAGAAGAAACAACATTACTATTGTCAGTAATCTTTTCTTCTAACACCAGGAATCCCTCACTGATGCTTTACAACAAGCAGACCCTTTAGCAGTACTATGGGAGGCTGGGTCCAGAACCTACTTAGAAGAAAGGTTGTACAAGACAGCAGTTCCATAGCTGGCATCCCTCATGGACCGTACTTCCTGGCAATAGTGCTCTGTGAAGGTGTGCACTGTTTTCCAAGTTGCTGCTTTACACATATCCAGTAGTCATACCTCTCAACCTCTTGCCTCATAAATTAGGGATGAGTCTTAAAAAATCAGGGACAAAGACCCCAAATCAGGGACAAGTCTTAAAAATTGGTAATATTCATCCAGAAAGCTGACAGAATAAGGGGATAAGTGTAAGATGCATTTTCTGAAGAACAAGTTTGTAACTTTAATGTTTGATATTATTTTGTGTTACAAAAAACACAAATTATACATGGGACAGAGGAAATTTTTGAGGCAAAATCAGGGATGTCCCTGAAAATCTGGTACAGTTGAGAAGTATGCCAGTAGTGGGTGCCCCTTGTGAATGCAACAGAGGCAGAGGTACCCCTTGTGGAATGTGCCTGTAGGCTTCTGGGAGGTATTTTCCAGTTTTTTCATTGCAGAAGTGTATGCAGGAGACTATCCAGTGAGAGATATAGTCCTTCAGGTTGCTAGTTTACATTTGCCTACCTCACCATAGGTAATAAAAAGCTTTGTATCTTGGGACCTGATAGCCTTTGTCTGGTCCAGGTATTGGCCAAGTGCTTGTTTTATATCCAGACAGTGCAGTTTCTGCTCATGTGGACTGGAATGCTCAGGGTGGAGGACTGGAAGGGCAACTGACTAGTTCAGGTGAAGCTATGATACAGTACCACTTTAGGTAGGAACTTTCTGTTAGTCATATAGACTACCATGTGGAAGATTATATAGTTTGGTTCTGTACAGAGGGCTTGCAGCTTGCATACTCTCCTTGCAGAACTCATGGCAATCAGGAAACAAGTTTTCCATGTGAAATATTTTAAATCAGCAGTAGCCATAGACTCAAAGGGGGCCTCCATCAGCTGGGCAAGACAGATGTTCAGGTCCCATGGAGGGAGTGCGTCCCTCACAGGAAGGTACAGGTGGTTGAAGCCTTTGAAAAACCTTTTGAAAACAGGTTGTGAAGCCAATGACCAGTTTTTTTTTTGTTGTTGACTGGGAAAGAAGGACTAGACAATTCTGCCTATTTTCAGCCTTGTTCTAGGGGAGGAGGGATATAGATGGATGTCAACTGACATTGAACTAGAATAAGCTGTTGGTGATATTTTAGTAAAAGGGGGAAATTTGTCCAGGACACCAGGGAAATTCCCCTACTCTGCTGGTGCTCTGTGGCCAGTAGAGGGCCGAGGCACCACTTACACTATGGCAGAAGCTCTGCAAACGTACGAGGAGATGGATGCTAGTGTGGACGCTCCCGCTAGCAGTACTTTTGAATATGAGGTAGGAAAAATGAATACATGGTCACATCAGTTTACAACAGACCTGGAGAAAACATCGGATGTACCAGAGATGATTGGTTTGCGACCGATTCGGGAGTCCACTTTAGAGGCATCCAAATTCACAACTTTTGCTACGATGGAGTCTCATCAGATGAATTCTGATATCCTTGTGCACAAGACGGATGATTTTCGGCACAGCACACTTCCGGATTTACCGGGGGAAGGTCCGACAGAGCAGGAGCCCCACGCTCTACCACAAACAGTCTCTACCACGTCGCAAATCCTAAAACAAAGATTTGAACTAAAAACGCAGGACTCTACAGAAATCAAAGATTGGTCTAAAGAAGATTCTCTTCGGAATGCTGGTTGGACACAAACTTCTTTAGGAACTTGGTCGCCTGACCCTGCTTGGAAACCGGTTTCTTTCTTTTCACCTAAGCATGCCACCGCCCTGAGCTCAGGTATTGACAATTTATCCACTACTAATTCTGGCATTGTAAGTGCACATCCAGTAGTTAAAGATACTGAGGATACTTGTAGCCCCAGTACATCTTTTGAGGGGGGAGAGAAACATAAAAGTTTGACTGCAGATAGTAATTCTTTTAAATCTTGCAAGGATTCTGAAAATCACCCTCGTGTCCCTATGGCAGACCTGTTCAAAAACAAATTGGAACAGGCTCCCAGGAGGAACGCTGTTCATTTAAAATATAAAGGAGGTTTAAAAACTCATCCAGATAGATATTATATTTCTAACATCTTACTTAGGGGATCTATGTCTTTTTTACCATCAGATTTGTTTGCACTTATCCATGTTTCAGGGGAGGATTCGTTTGATATAAGTTTCAGAATTAACCAGAACTTGGAAATATTTTGGGAAAAATATTCTACGCTGAAATCCACTCCTTTATGGCTTCCCTTTATAGCTATTCCTATAACTAGACCACAGATATGATATATTACTATTATGCTTAGAAACGAGGGAGTTAATGTCAGTGATATTTACCACTGGCTGCAGAAACGCTGTGACATTCTTGGGCCTCCTGAGGCTTTATTAGATCTAGAGGGCATTTGGACAGGGGGTTGGAAGTTTAAAGTTAAGCTTTTTCAAGTAAATTCTGATATAATCCACATCCCAAACAGTTTTTTTTAGGAAAAGACAGGGGGTATGTTTTTACAGCGGTCAGCCCCGAGCCTGTTATAAATGTGGATCTAATGCATATTAGTAGTTCCTGTGAAGTAATGAAGTGTTCTCTTTGTGGGGGTATGGACATTCGATGGACTTATGTCAGAATATCTTTCAATGCAATTTATGGATGAAAAAGGACATGCTTTTCATCAATGTCCATGGGCAAAAGAAATAGGACGAAGGATGGGATCATGATGATTTAGTCTTACAAGCTCAAGATAAAATACAGGCTCCTGATCCTACACCAAAAACTGTATCTTTAGTGAATATTCCACATCCTACATCCAACATTTCCCAGACCTCTGAGTTGGAGTGTGCATCTGATAGGCCCATAATGTCCCCCCCCCACTTTTGAGACTGTTAAAAATCGAAGAATTACAAGATCTTCTTTAAAACCACCAACCTCATGCCCTGTTCCAGTTTCTAATATTTTTCTGCCCTTACAAGACGACATAGGGGATTCAGACTTAGAGTCTGATACATCCCATAGGTCAGAACAGATTATGGAAGATGAAGAGAGCAAATCAACAGAATTGATGAAAGACAAGAAAGGTAAAAAAGGTTAAAAAAGAAAAGCAAGTAATAGTCTAAAAGGGGGACTTAGCTGAAAAAATATTTCCCTATGGCTTCTTTGGGACTGCTATCCTTTAATGTTTGCAGCCTGAAAACGTATAAAAAGCAAATTTCTGTGTTTGCTTTTTTTGCAACCCTTCCTGTGGATATTATTTTTATTCAGGAAAGCCGCCTTTCTTCATTAACTGAGGTAAATAATATTAAAAAGCAGTGGCATTGGGGTCCTTCATTTTGGTCCTTTGGACTGGAACCCGCAGATGGAATTGGCATCCTTTTTAAATCTACCAGTATTCACATTTCTCGATTAATAGATGTATGCCCTGGTAGAGCCTTAATTTTGGACGGTTGTATAGGAGATTTTTTTTTCCGTCTCATTAACCTTTATGCCCCACAAACAAAATCTACCAGAATTACATTATTTGAGGATATTAAACCATTTATTTTTACTAGAAAGCATGTGATCTGGGGAGGAGACTTTAATTGTACCTTAGATGTTCCTTTAAGTGGGACAACCCCAAAGAAAATATATTGTGATACTAATGCCCTAAAACAAATTCTTGTAGATTCTAGTATGCAGGATGCCTTCCGTGTATTGCACCCTAAGGGACCTGGTGCTACATATCATCGGTTTATTTATGCTACAAGGATTGATATGTTTTTTTTTTCCAAACATTTACATCCTTTTTTTTGTAAATCTGAGCCTTCAGAATTTTCCGACCATAATATACTTTTTTGTTCATTTAGTTTACATTCCCTTCCACCTAAATTTTTTCTAAATACAATAGATGGAGACTGAATATGTCTTTTTTTGATACTCCCTCTTTATACTCTCAGACAGACTTGATTTTTGCATACTGTGAATATGTGTCTGTTCATTGCGCTTACCCAGATCTTGTAGATTGGTGGATGGAGACAAAATGAGAATTAAAACAATTTTTTCTTTCTTTTGGTAAAACTAAAGCCAATTCTAAATATACACAATATTTGCTTACTCGTAATCAGTTATATAAATTGATGTCTTCTTTTTCTGAAAATGCCCGTGATTTGTTTCCCCAAATTAAGGCTTTAAAAGAGAAGATGAAAAATTATCAATATGATAGAGCTAAATCTTTAGAATTAGAATTCAAATATGGTACTAAAAATACACCAGCTTCTGACCCCTTTATGGCATGTAAACAAAGGCTAGAGAGCACCATTATGTCACAACTAGTTTCACCTACTGGCCTTTTGCTCACTAAAGAGATGGACAAATTGATTTTGGTTCAGGAATATACTGCAGCCTCCTTTCAAGATAGACATCCACATACTCTGTTTGATTTATCTAGTTTCACTGCTCCGTTGCCACAATTATCTATTACTCAAAAGATTTCATTAATTCAACCTATTTCTCCCCAGGAAGTAGAACAAGGTATAACCCAATTAAGTAAGGGTACTTCACCAGGATGGGATGGTATCCCTAATGAATTTTATAAACTTTTTTTGCCACACATAATTCATTTTTTACCGCAGGTATTTAATTTCTTATTATTCTCATCAAAGGCATCATCTGATGTTAGTACTTCATTACTTTTCTTTTTATATAAATCAGGGGATAAAACCATATTATCTAATTGGAGGCCTTTGAGTTTGCTAAACAGTGACTATAAAATCCTGACCAAAATTCTTAATAATAGATTATTAACAGTAGCTGAATATCTTATTCACCCTGCTCAAACATGTGCCATTCCTCATCGGCGCATTCAGCATAATTTATATCTTTTAAGAGAGATTTTTGAACTTAGTAATAAAGGACAAATATCTGGATATGTTGTTGCTTTAGACCAGGCTAAAGCATTTGACAGGGTTAGACATGATTATTTAATTTCGGTACTTTTGAGATATGGTATTCCGAAACCGTTTATTAACTGGATAGCCAATTTATATAAGAATGCTTGTTGTATTCCTATGGTTAATGGATATTTTGGTACAGAGATACCTATATCAATCAGGGTGCGACAGGGATGTCCTTTGAGCCCACTTTTATATGCTTTCGTTTTAGACCCTGTCATTAGGCAGATTATCTGGGATACAAATATTATTGGAATATCTCCTTCCTCTACTCTACCAAATGAAAAAATAATGGCTTATGCAGATGATATCACCTTATTACTAAGAGATGTCCCATCCTTATTTAATGCATTACACATTTTTTCTATTTTTGAGGAATTATCTGGAGCTCAGCTTAATATGCATAAGAGTTTTATTTTTATATTACAATCTGAGCCTCTACACCCCCTGAAATTGCAGGTATTCCAGTAGCTGACTCTCTTCATAAGATTCTGGGTATCTGGTTTGGAGCAGGGAATTTGGCCACCTATAATTGGGAAAAACAATTATACATTGGAGAATTTAAAATTCACCGATGGAAAGGGTGGAAATTTGGGGAAAAAAGGGTCGCAATTATAAAAACATTTTGTTGCCGATTTTTTATATCTAAGTTATGTATTTCCGCCTCCCCTTCATTTGGAAACAAGATTATTAAGTATTTTTTTCAAATGTTATGGGGCAATAGACTAAACCCAGTAAGCAGAAATATAACTTATCTCCCCATTAACAAAGGTGGACTAAATATGATCAATCCAATTGTGTTTTATCACTCTTTGTTTTGTTTAACTCTTTTCTTATTTTTGGTCTGCTACTACCATGTCTTGGCAGTTTTGGTCTACATCTTTATGGTCCACATATTTGAATAAATGGACACTATTACCCCCTAAATTATTATTATCAGATTCATTGCCATCTTATGGTATAGTTACTTTTAAAAAATTACAGCAGTGGAAAATATCGTTCCCACATTTGCTTACCCTTTCCAGGAAAACCTTTTATAGATTTATCGTATTTGATGCACAGAAATGTGTTCCTCAATTTCCAGAATGTATGCCCTCGAAACAGGTTTTTTTCTCTTAGGAAATTGACAGATTTTAGGATTCCCCCACATATATGGGATATTATATGGCTCTCAATACAAGGTAGGTTAGGGGTTCGAGGTAATTTAAAATATAAACCTACTATGGAAAGATTTTGTTTAAGGCCGACCTGTATCAATTGCGAAGAAACTATGGTCCATTTTTTTGTCACATGTCCTTTTAGTCAAAATTTTTGGCAGGATGCTGCCATACATTGGAACCTTCCTTTTTTAGTTAATGTTACTTATCAGACCATAGTTTTGGGTAATTATACTGGGATATGGCGAAAATACCATAGAAGCACTCTCAATGTTTTTTTTGCCTTCATTCAATATTATCTTTGGCAAGCTCGCTGCCAATTTATTTTTCAGCAACAAACAATTTTGTCTAGCACTATGTTTGTACAAATTGAAAATGGTTTAGCTTCTGTTAAAGCCAGAGATTTGGATAAATTCTCCATTTCTAAAGTTAATTTTTTTTGGCAAAATTTTATAATGGTATAAAAAGAAAAATTAATTTGTTCTAATGTTACTTTTATATGTCTTTTAAGGAGGAAAAAAAAAAACCTAAATGTGATTGATCTTATTGTTTGATATCATGCCTGTATTTGATTTTTTTTGTGATGTTATGCTTTTCTTCAATAAAACTACCCCTACTCTTTTTGAGAAGTGCCATGGGATCTTTAACATCCACCTGAACAACCACCAGAACAGGCTGAGGGGACATTGATTTAGCGTCTCACCCAAAAGACAGCTTTTGCTTGCTGATGTGTAGGCTGACACTGCAACTAGATGTACTTTTAAGATTGATGGCTGAGGCCTAAGGACTGCAAGTGTACTAAGTAGTTTAGGACTGTAGGCAAGTCTGCCTACATTGGGATTATCTTCCTGGGGGCAAACCAGTATGAGAATCTCTTCCACTTACAGGAGCATATGTTCCTGATTTCCTGGAAATGTTAAGCACTCTTAATACATCCTATAACAGATTCAAATCAGACAACTCTAGCTCTTCAAGAGCCATGCACTCAGATGTAATGTTCTGAGATCTGGGAATATTATCCTGCCCTGAGACAGGGCCAGTAGGTTGTCTCCTAGTGGCAGGCTGATTGGATTCTTGCTGGACAGGGCCAGGAGCATTAAGTACTAGGCCTGCCTGGCCTAGTTTGGGACTATCAGGATCATTGCTGCTGGCTCTCTCTTGAGCTTTATGAACACTCTCTGTATGATTAGGATTAGTGGGAAGGTGTACAGAAACCTCCCTGTCTAATCCAGAGCTAGCGCATCCTCTGGGACTGTACCCCTTGCTAGTGGCCTGCAACAGAAGTGTGAGGGTTTCTTGTTCTCCCAAGAGGCAGACAGATCTATTTCTGGAGTACCCCATCTTCTAAAAACTGTGGCCAGCACATTCTTGTTCAGGGTCCATTTGTGGTTTACCTGACTTATTCTGATTAAAGAGTCTGACAGGACATTGTCCTTGCCTGGCCAGTGTACTGCAGAGATGTTTGCATCTAAGGAGTCAGACTGATCCCAGATCCTCATTGCCTCAGTGCACAGCCTTGGGGATCTTGTTCCTTCCTGCTTGTTTATTTTTCATTTATTTCAGGTTGGGATTAATACCTTTGAGTCAATGACTCATTTTCAAAGGTTTCAAGTCAGTAACAGAAACAAATAGGATACAAATACAGACAACGTTGCACATTACTATGGTACAAAAGAAGTTACATTGAGGTTGCACATACTTAGAGGCTTAAATACTACAGAGAGGTCTAACATTACAACTATCATCATAACATGCAGGCAGCTTAACTACTTAAGAGTGCTTGGGAGGTTAACAGACAGAGAAGGTACACGGCTGGGGCAGCCAGGGGGATTGTGGGGAGGGGGGAATGAGTGGCCATAAGTAGGCATTGTCAGTAGAGTGCATCAGAGGTAGCCAGAAGTGGGAGAGGAGGTGAGGAGGGGGGCTAAATCCAATACATAGTGGTGGTGGGGGGGGGAGGGTAGTCTGTGGCAGGGGGATTGAGGGAGAAATGTTCGTAGAAGTAAATCGGGAGGGATGGGGAAGGAAGAGGGCAGGTTAGCATGTGGGTGGAGGGGTAGGGGTTGAGAGTGCCCTCACTGAGGGTTATGTGTGGCAGCCACAGAACTTTTTGAGATCTAGATGGGTACGAAGCCTGAATTTGAAGTGTCAGAGTTTGGTGCTTTCAATGAGTACTATAGGCAGGCAGCTCATTGATCCACTTCAGGCCCAGGAAGGAGAGAGAAATCTCTGTGCCATTTTAGTATGCTTAAAGAGCACCAGGAGTCCCTCTTTAGCAGCACTCCCGGTCTGTTTAGTGGGTAGTGCCTTTGCGAAGGGTCTTTTTGTGGACTCTGGCATAAGCCCTGAACAGGTTTTTTTTAGCAAGCATACAGATCTGGAATTGAGCTCTTAGGTGAAGTGGGAGCCAGCCAATCTCTTTGTAGATGGTACAGGTCTGGGTGGAGAGATATGAAAATTACGTACCTACCGTAATTCTTGATCTTTTCTTGTATCTTCACCATTCATTACTTCCTGGGTGTAAGCCGGAGGCACGCACCTGCCATGGGAGCTTTTTTTTTTTTAAAAGTTTGCCTAACGGCACCGCCCTCGAGAGTGACGTCAATGCGCGAGGGGCGGCCGTTAGTAGCGACCGACTCCTCCTCCAACTCAGTTCTGTGAGCTGGAGAGGCAAAAGTGAAAGCAGAGGATATAGATAGCGAGGCAAGATAGCCGAGGGATAGCAAAGCAAGGAAGAATGAACTGAAAAAGGAATAAGCCGATGGAGGAAGGACAGAGGAGATAAGAGTATCCCTAGCCTAGGGACTGCAGGGCCTCCTTACCTGGGCAACTCTAGGAGGAGAGATAAGGAAGGAAATGAGAAATTAGAAGAAGAAGAGGAAAGAGAAGAGAGAGATGGGATGTTGAAGGGACCAGAATGCCCAACGAGCATAGTTAGCTTACAGCTGAAGGCTCGACTAAAGGGGAAGCAAGAATCCCCGGAGATAGAGCTGAAAAGAAGGTTCACCAAACCCGCAAGACAGACTCAGGAGGCATAGTCCTCATCTTCAACATGCCATTGTTCTTGATACCCACTTCGGGCTCCTGGCCGTGGAAGGCCTTTAACTGGAGGACACCCGAGGAGGGAAGAATAAACCCCAGGCAGCATGAGAGCGCTGCTCAGGGGTTTAGAAACGGAAAATGTAAGCCTTTCAGGTGTTTTAAGATAGAAAAGGGACTCAGACTGACTGGCCAAGGCAGGCCAAGGCTTAGGCTGGCTAGGATTGGATATGGTCAGCACTGCTCTTCTGTAAAAATTGTCCAGGAGGACACTTAAAGGGAGAAACCAATGTGCAAACTAGCGAGAAGGATAGCCTACCTTCTCATTTCCATTCTAGTTTGTTTTTCCCTTTTTTACAGATAAATTTTTTAGACTAGATGCATGACCCTAATACCAAGATGCCTATAGCAGTCGAAGAAAGTTCCCTCAGCATTTTCCCTTTCTCTTTTTTTTTTTTTTACAAAAGAAAAAAAAGGATAGGCGATCCCGTTCCTCTGTTCTGCAAGGCAAGAATAGGGGAGGGATTTTGATTTCAGGGCAACTATCTGGAACACGGGATTGCAGGATCAAAACTGAATAGCCTGAGCCAGGCCAAAACCCCAGAGGTATCTCGCCAGAAGAATGGCAAGAGATAGTTGTGCAGTCGGATCACCAATGCAATCCACGAGATGGCCCATGAATCTTAGAGTAAGTAATTTTTCTGGAAAATTAGAGCCCCCCCCCAGAAGATTTTTTTTTTTTTTGGAAAAAATTAAGCAATTTTTCCCTATATTTTAAGAAAAACATTTTTTTTTTTTTGCAGAGAGAGGAAGGAGATGGGAGGTGGAGAAGCCACAGGAAGAGGCCACTGAGGGGATGGTGGGTGGGTGTAAGTAATGAATGGTGAAGATACAAGAGAAGATCAAGAATTACGGTAGGTACGTAATTTTCATATCTTTCCTTGTCAATCTTCACCATTCATTACTTCCTGGGTGAGTACCAAGCTCCTCTTCCCCTGGAGGGGGAAGAGGCCATACCCTGAGGAACAAGACCCCCAGCCGTCTGTTGGTGAGAAACAGAAGGAAAGACCTGGCTTATTCAGAAAGCCTAAGTGGGAGAAGAGCTAGGAGGTGCCTCCCGAGGACGAGGAGGCGGATGGAGCCCCTGTAAAAGTCTCTAGCTCTGGATGAGAAGATGGGTCCCCAGGCGGGCGAATCACCTCACGCTGGGCCAGGGGTGACAACCTGGAAAGAACGAAGCCATGCCGTCCGCCTGATGCAGATCGCTGTCCCGCAAAGCCTGGAAGCCACCTCACTGGCATCATAAGATGCCCTTGCTGGTGTCTTGCCAGCTCCAGGCCTACCGGAAAGGGCAATGGCTTGTCTGGTTTGCTCCGTGTCAGGCATAGATGCCAGCAGCTGGGACATCATCGACCACAGATGCGGTTGTAGGCAGCGTGGTGAGCCTGATGTGATGCAATACATGCACTCGCCACGAAGAAAGAACACTCTTCGCCCCCATCGGTCGAACCGAGAGTCCGAATCAGGGGCGGTCAGGCGCTAGGCAACGGCACTCAGAAGGAGTATCCAGGTACACCAAACCTGAGGACGGGTTGGGAAGGGAACCTAGAGACTCAGAGGGGTACAATACCCTCGCTGGCAGTCCGCCGGGCTGGGAAGAGCGGCAGGGAACTGCCAGGACGGATAGACGCCTCCTGGAAGGGGGATAGGCCAGGAAGGTACCACCAGATGCTGGGCACTGAATTCACCAAGGAATTCACGCATCTGCTGTTGGTATTGTCTCTCGAACATAGAAATCTGGAGATCCCTCACCATCCTTGAAGGCAGCTGATATTCTGTGAAATCAGCATCGGAGGACAGATGAGCAGGAGTTCTCTCCCTCAGAGGAGGGAGCGAGGATGATGGGAACTGGAATGTCCAGAGGATTCCTGCGGCGGTGGGAGAGGTGAAGACCCGCTCATGCATGTATCTAACATATGAGGGAAGGCACTGCAGAACCTCTGAACTGCTCCCAGGATAACGGACCCGTGGGACCGACATGGCCAGGAGGGGGGTGGTGAGAGCAGAGAGATGGGAGAGGGCACCTCCGAGGAGGCAACTGCTCTCTTGAGGGGCTCTGGAATCCGGGAAAGGGCCTAGTAGGAGGGATCCCGGATATCAAACCAGGCCAAGCGGAACTCTGGGGAAGCGGAGCCTGGAAGAGCCCTGGGGAGAAACTCCCCTGTGATGGCCGGGACTGCATGGATCCAGAAGGGCAGTCCTCCGACAGCGCCAGAGGACACCCTAGAACCCTGGGGAGGGGCGGGCTCTGCCTCACGGCTCCTGGCCACTCCCTGAGGTGGCCAGAGAAGACCAGGCAGCAGGCCGCCTGCCCTCAACCCCTCAGATTCTGAGAGGGCCCTCCTCCTCGACTGCAATGTCCCCTGTCCCTAGAGGAGGCAACAGCACCCGGGGTAGCTGTCACTGGGCCTCAGAGAGAGCCTCCCCTCAAGTCACCCCTCATTCTGCCCCCGGGACTCTCGGCCACCCCAGCCGAGGAACCCTCAGGAGGAACGGCAAGGGGACAGAGGAGGGCCTGCTGCGCCGCCTGGTACCCCTAGCCACTGAGGACCCAGATTCCAAAGAATGGGGGTGCCAGGATGGGTCCACATCTGAGTCATCATCCTCCGAGGAGGACAAGACCAACAGGACCTCAATGCTGGCCACCCAGGGGTCCCGAGGCCACAGGGCATGACGGCCCCGGTACCAGAGTCTGCGCCGCTCGCCCCCATGCGGCAGCAGGAGGCCTAACCCCACACCCCAGCCGGCTCCGGCAGGCCGGCACTGCCGGGGAGGGAAAGCTGGCGCGCCCGGCGCGTTGGGAGGTGAAGCGGCACCGTCGGCGGTGCCGCCATGTCCATCAACACCGTGAAGCGGTGCCGAGGCCGAAACGGCACGCCAGCGGCGCGCTCCAATCACTGGCGCTTCGCGACGGCGCCGGGATCTAAGCGGCGCCCGGGAGCGGTGCTGCCCGATCACTGGCGCGCGAGCCTTGCGGGGTCCGAAAGCGGTGCGGGGAGCGGTGCCGCCGATCCTCAGCACCGTGAATGGTGCCGGGATCTGAAAGCGGCGCTGAAGCGGCGTCGGTCCACCAGCCGGGCCCAGCCAAGGGCCTCGACACGGGGAGCCTGCACCTCGAAAAGAGGTGACTGCGGCGGTGTCAGCGCTGCGGCCCGGAGGGCTACGGTGCTCCCCAACACCGCGGAAGGGGCCTCCTCCTCGGCAAGATAGGATGAGAGACCCTCCTCCTCGGACCCGTATAGGCCTGGGAGGGACCGGGAAGGCCTAGATCTCGCCGAGATTCGCTGACGCCGTCCCAGTGAAGCGCGGGCCTTGCTGAGCTTGAATGTGCGGACTTGAGGATGCGACGGTCCATCGAGAAACAGGCGTCCGCATGAATCCATATCATGGTTTGGGTCCCAGGCAAGCGAGACAAGCGTCATGCGGTCCGAGGCGAGATACCCGCCACAGGAGCACCACTGGCGCATGGGCGCGCCCGTCTTCGATGCGCGTTAGCTCAGAACCAGACATAACGCGAAAATAATGAGATCAAAAACACAGTAGGAAATACACCGGCGCGAAGAAGAAAGAACAGTCTTACGTATCGGTCGTGTCAGGAAAAAGCAGGGAGTCGGTACCTACTACACAGATACTGCTTGAGCACTTTGCGGACAGGTGCTGCCTCGCGCGGGAGAAACAGAACTGAGTTGGAGGAGGTGGTTTGCCATTAACGGCCGTCACAAGATGACGTCACTCCGAGGGCGGTGCCGTTAGGCAAACTTTTAAAAAAGCTCCCGTGGTGGGTGCGCGCCTCTGGCTTACACCCAGGAAGTAATGAATGGTGAAGATTGACAAGGGAAGATCTGCCCCAAGGGTTAGGTGTCAGGCCTTGTTGAGGAGTGTATTTATTCTTTTGATGGCTGTTTCAGAACCTGCTCCATATATTGGTAGCCCGTAGTCTATTGAGGCCAAGACCGAGCTGCTTATGGCAAGTTTCAGAGCCGCAGGTGTTAGAGAGTGCTTCTGGTGGTAAAGGACACCCAGTTTCATGTTAGTAGTCCTGACAATGTGATCAATATGACTCTAGTAATTGAGGGTGTCATCAAAGTGTACTTCTAGGTATTTAAATATGAAAACTTGTTCAAGGAAGTCTCCCTTGAGGCTCTGAATTTGCAGAGGGTGAAACTTCTTTTTATTTTGGGGGAACTGTGAACAGCATGCTTTTGTTTTTTTTGTGATTGAGCAGGAGTTTGTTTTGTCAGAACCAGGATTCAAGTTTGTGGAAGTTATCCTGCAGCTCAGTAGATATAGTGTGCTGGTCCCTGCCAGGGGCAGATATGACAGCATCGTCAGCATAAAGTACAATGTGTGCTGGCCAGGCAGATGGGAGGGTATTGATGAAAAGACTGAAAAGGAGTGGGTTGAAGATGGATCCTTGTGGGACTCCAGGGCTCACCTCCCTCAGCTCAGAGAACATGTTGCCTATTCTGATGCATTGTGTACTGTGGGAGAGGTAGCTCTCAAATCATACCACCGTATTGGGGAGAGGCCAGCCAACAGCAGCTTGCAGAGGAGAAGGTGGTGGTTCACTGAATTGAAAGCCTTTGTGAGGTCTATAAGTATGGACCCCACTGCCATCCCATTATCCAGTGAGTCATATAGGTGGGATGTGTATTCAACTAGAGCAGTAAGTGTTGAGTGTTTTTTACGGAAACCATGTTGTTGCAAACAGAGCAGGTTGTGCTTCTCCAGATACTCTTTCGAGCACTTTGGGGGGGAGGTGTATTGGAATTAGCCTGTAGTTACATGTGTTAGTTCTATCTCCAGCTTTGAGAACAGGGGTGACAAGTGCTGATTTCTAGCTGTTAGGGAACACACTCGATCTTAGGGAGGAATTAATTATCTTTGTGAGTGGGTCAGCTAACACATCCAGGGTTAAGGCGACCAGCTTCATGTCTACTTGGTTACTCCCTACCCTGGCCTTGCCTAGGACCCGCTTGACATATCTGATTGTCTCAGATCATGATATCTGAAATAGAAGGGTGGCAGTCCATTTCTAGTTGGTGAGAGAGAGAGAGCCCAGGCCAGTGGGCTGGTCTGTAGGTAGTGTAAGATATTCTCCCGGGAGCACACCAGTAAGATCTGCAAATGCTAAGTTGAAAGCATTTGCAATACCAATGGGTTCCTGGAGTGCCCCGGAGGTAATCAGGTCAGGCAGTGCTCTAGGAGCCCATCCAGTTAATGACTTCATGGAATACCAGAAATCCCTACCCGATCCCCAACTTTTGTTGAGGAGGTCCTTATAATAGGTGACTTTGGCCTGGTGAATGAGCTTTGTGCAGTTGTTTCTGGTAGCCCTACAGGCGGATAAGTCAGCCTGTTTGCCAGTTGCCTTGGCCTTATGCCACAGATTGTCTCTGTGATGCATGAGCTTGAGTAAAGTACCAGAGAGCCATGGGTTAACAGCTCCTTTAACCTTCTTGGTTCTAAACGGAGCAAAGATGTCACAAGCTTGTGTAAAGGCCCTGAGGAAGTAGTCTAGGGCCTGATTACCATCCTTGGCCCTGTCAGTCAGAGACCAGTCGATCTGTTGCAGGTGTAGCTTGAAAGCACCCAGACGTCCGACTCTTAGTGCCCGGTTTCAGGATACCTTTGGCAGGCGCTGTAATACATTGTTGCTGTGTTGTCTGTTTGGATCTGAACAGATTGAATTTGCAACTGGGAGGAGAAGAATTACATTGGCAGCAATACTGCCCTGAGTTCCAGGTGACTGATATGATCCAGGGTCTCCTGTGGACTCCAGATGCCACTTACCGTGAGGTTCCCCTGGTGGGCACCCCAACCTAGCAGTGAGGCATCTGTTGTGAGGATACTTTTTGGGGATTGCTGAAGGAAGGGAATGCCCTCTCCGAGGTTGCTTTCATCCTTCCCTTGCAGGCCTTGGCTGGCCCAATGTGAAGGATTTTGCAGTAGTAATCAAATTTAGTACCCTTTTCTGAAAGAGCAATGCTTTTCCTTGCAGGGTATCCAGGTTTGCACCTATGAAGTCCGGTACTTGAACAGGTTCTGTTTGGGAATTCTGGAGGTTTATCAGGAACTCCAGGCTTTCCAATGTGCTTTTTACCTGCTGGAGTGAGCACATTGCTTCTTGTTCTGTTTTCCCTGCATCTAGCCAGTTGTCCAGGTCGGGGGAAATTACCACACCTTTCCTTCTTAGATGTGCTTCCACCCCGGCCAAGTACTTCATGATGATCCTTGGTGCTGAGGTGAGGCCATAGTTGAGGACTACAAAATGATACTTTCAGTTTCCTAGTCTGAACCTGAGGTATAAGTGGAGGTATGAGTAGGTCTGACTGGGATGTGAAAATAGGCATCTTTCAGCTCCAGTGACCCCAGGGAATTCCCTACCTGTAAGGATGGTATTACTATGCCCAGTGTGACCATATTGAATCTTTCCTTTTTGATATGCTGTTCAAATACCTTAGGTCCAAAATGGATCACCACTCCCCATTTTTCTTGCAGTTCAGAAAGTATCTTGAAAATTGGATCTTGCTCACTATGCGTCAGGGACATTTTCCTCTGATTTTGCTTGTAGTAATTTGTTTACTTCCAGTTCCAACAAAATTATTTCTGTGGATGAATGGGCTTGAAACATTTTTGTCTTTCTATAGTTTTGGGAATTTTTTGAACTGCAGAGACAATCCTTGGCCCACTACCTCCAGGACACGCTTGTCTGAGGTAATGTTTACACATTCATGAAAGTAGTGAGCCAGTCTCCCCCCATGTCAAAGATTAGGCAATCTGGGCAGAATTGTAAGGGGTTTTGTTTGGGCTGAGGCTTGGGGGCTGGTTCTGCCACAGCACACCTGGAACTCCATCTGCCCCTGTCCATGTAGTAAAGTGTTTGGGATTAGTACTCCAGGGGAGTGTAGGGTCTAGGATAGTAGCCGCTACCCCTGCCTCCCATGCTATAAGTCCTGTAGAAAGTGGAGGCCTTTTCTTTATTAGTGTTATTTTTGTTAAGTGGTTTTGTACTAAACCACTTTCTTCATGTATGCTTGTGTTTTGTCACCATAAAGTGAATTTCCTTCGACCGGAAATCCATAGCTTCGGTCAGAGTGTCCTGGGAAAGGATGATTGCACTTAGCGAGGAGAATCTCCTCGATTACATAGTATGGGCTAAGACCCTTGAAACAGAATCATTAGTGTCTACAGTCATGTGGAACTGGTATTTGGTGGCATCCAGGCCGACTTTGCTGTGACAGCCAGATCCTGTGGCACCTCATCTTCCACCCAAACAGCTAGTGCCAGCACTATATTATGCAATGCTTTCTGGTACTGGGCTGTGTGTGCTGGGTAAACTGCCTGTCTAATTAGCAGGGAAGCTGTTGTGTAAACCTTTTTGGCCATAGTGTACAATTTTCTGGAGTTGTTATCATGGGACTGTACAGAGAAGAGAACATTAGCCCTCTCACAAGCAGCCCATACATCTTTATGATCGAGGTGGGCATACAGTAATTCTATCCCCTGTCTGTTCACCTGATGCTTTTTCTAATTCTTTTTATCTATGCCTGCAGTTGAACAGGTGCAGACACGATTTCAGAAGTGGCTTTTTGGTGTGATTTGTGTATGGGAACCAGCATCCTTCTTGTAGGAGCTAGCCCCATTATATCCATAAATGCTGCTTCCTCCACATCTTCCTCTGTTTCTTGGGGGGGGGATGTTGAGGGTGCTCCCCATTTGCCTAATGAAATCAGAATACGATAAGTAATCCTTTGTAGGCCATGGAGGGAGCCAACGTCCTGCTCCTGTGAACCATCTGTTTCAATGGGTACATCTTCCTCCTCCTCTTCACAGGCAGGTAGGCTGGAGCCTGAGCCCGGTGAAGGGGGGAAAAGGCATGTTCATAAAATTTCTCATGACCTAGAAGACCTTGAAAAAATGCTACATTTTTGCCATGCCCTCTGTTGAGGGCATTTCTCTTGGGTCCAGTGGCTGCTCCTTTTGTTTTTCAGGAGTAGTAGCAAGGACACTCTTTTCTTTTTGTTCTTTCTTGATATATAATCGGGAGGCAGTACAGCACAGTGGTTTAAGGCTCTGAACTACAAATCTGGTAACATCCAGCAGACCAGACCTGGGTTTGAATCCCACAGCTTCCACTTGCATACTGTGTGACTCTGAGCAAGTCACTTAACTTCCCTGTGCTCCCAGGTCGCTCCTATAAAAAAGCTTTCAGCTTAGTGTGCTATTCCTTGTTAAACAACTAAATAAACAAAAAAATATATTGTTTCCAGTGCCTACTCTGAGGCTCTTTTTTATTTATTTATTTATTTATTGAAGCATCAGATTTACAACCTTTGAGTCAGCGACTCGTTTACAAAGGTACCTCGTCAAAAAGGGGGGGAGACAACAAATAGTGAGGTTTTAGGACAGGGATTACATACAGGTGAGATACAAAAACACCTGGAGTTACAGGCAGCTTTTTTATGCCATCATTGGAATCAGGGTTCCCCCTTTTTGGACACCCTGGTATCTTTACCATCCTTACCATGCTTATCTGATAACTGAGCAGCTTTATCTACTGTATTTGCTCTGTCCCTTTTGGCAGGGACTACTGACAGACTCTCTGATGCATGCTTTCTGCCATCATTAGAAACTCTCTCTGAGCCTTTATTGTGTTTTAGTGAAATAGAAGCAGACTGAGAAGCCATAAATACTTCTAGTTTTTAGCCCTTTTCTTTTGGGTTTTAGGACAGCATTTTGAAACATAGAACATAGAATTTGATGGCAGATTAGGACTGCTTGGCTCACCCAGTCTGCCCACTTCCCTACCTAACAGATAAGCTGCAGATCCTAGTTAACCAATAGCCTACTTCCTTCTACCCCCCCCACTAGAATTGCCTTATGTCTGCCCCATGCATTCTTGAATTCCCTCACTGGTTTTGGCTCTCCGACCTCCTCAGGAAGGCCATTCCATGTATCTACAACCCTTTCTGTAAAGAAAAACTTCCTTACATTACCTCTGAGCCGTCCCCCCTCTATCTTCAAATTGTGCCCCTTGTTCTTGCACATCTCTTTTTCTGAAAGATGCTACCCTGTTGGACTTTGTTGAGTCCCTTGAGGTATTTGAAAGTTTCTATCATGTCCCCACTCTCCTTCCTTTCCTTAAGGCTATACATATTAAGCTCCTTTAGTCTTTCTTCATATGTCTTCTGGTGCAGACCCTGCACCATTTTGGTTGCCCTCCTCTGGACAGCCTCCACCCTGTCTATGTCTTTGCAGAGATGGGGTCTCCAGAACTGTACACAGTACTCCAGATGTGGTCTTACCAACTGTCTGTACAGAGGGCCAACAACTTCCTCTTACTGACCTCACAATTGGTAAAAGTGTGATCTGGACCCAGGCACCTTAATCAGAGCTCATGAAAGTCTGCCCTTGCCAGGAGCTGAAAACAGTTAGTACAATTTATAAAGCCTGTTGGTTCTGTTTTATTTCTCCTAGGTCTATCTGTCATGCCAAATGCTGCATACCTGTTGAAAATAGTGTGGTTTTCCAAAAACACTGTAAAAAATGCAATCCCAGAACCTAAGGGAAACAATAGATGTTCTGAAGAGAAATTTGTCAGCAATGCCATTCCCTTTATCAAAAGCTGTCAGTACTGTGAGTAAAAACACTTAAATATTCAGAAATAACATGGTTTATACAGAAAATCAAATAGCTTTTTTAAAATGTTGGTCTGGTTCCCTAAGAGAGTGGGTGGGAACCTGTTGAATATTGTCACCACCATTTCCCAACAAGCGAAAACATACAGAGGATTCTGGTTAATAATTGGAACATTTTGCAGTCAGACCCTAATCTCGCAGAATTTGTTCAGGCTGCACCTAGGATCAGGGGTGTAGCCAGACATTTCCATTTTGTACACAGTCTGCAACAGTTGCACCCCCCAATTAAAAAATTTACACATCCTCTCCAAATGGTACCCCCTTCCAAACAAGTCAGATTGTTGTCAGATGATTCTTTTAATCTCTAAAGAGGTTATACATGTATGTCACCTAAACAACAGAAGTTTGAACAGAGACACTCCTCAGTGGCCTGAACTAACCCAAATACTACAGATTAGAATGAAAATGTTAACAGAAAGGCATATGGTTTGTGACAGGCACTCAACAAAACTGTACTCAAATGTGTACAGTGAGTATGCCTGCCTACATCCTTGCCTAGGATGATATTTAAGAGGGACACTAACCTGAGGGACAGGATTTCACACAGTTCTCAACCAAAATTGGATATGGAAAAAGTACCCACAGACCAGAGTAAATTACTCCCTACAGGAATGTTCCACTGTGGAAACTATACATTTTGCTGCCACATCATTAGATGTAAGAACTTTGGTACATGTAACAGCAATAAGATTTATGAACTCAGGAATTTCATTAATGGCATCACTGAGAATATCTTGCCACCTGTCAGTGTGGAGCATTTTATGTTGGCAGATCAACTAGATCACTTAAAGTCAGGTTAGGGGAACACATTTGTTCAATACAGAATTTGGATGACAGAAGTGCCCTTTCTAAACATTCCAAAAACTGTGGACAAGATGGGACACATGTTTTTAATTTCTGTGGGATAGAAAAGGTTAGACTGGGAATAAGAGGTGGTGACATAGAGATAAAACTGTCAGAAACGGAATCATTCTGGAGTTTTACTCTGGGAGCCCTTCATCAACCAGGTCTGAATGACAAAATTGATTTAATGAACTGTATTAAGAGAAGATATTGTGCTATCAGTTACAGTAGCAGTTGTTCTGCTTATGATCCAGGCTGCTTAGATGTATGCACTTTATAATTGTTTGCACATTGTGAGATATGCCTGTCTATATGTTTCATATTATAATAATTGCTCTCTCTTACTATTATTACGATAGGTCTTTTGGTAATTTTTCCTCACATTTGAAATTAATTTCATTATTATTGTTCCTTTCAGGCAATAGAGAAATGGCTTATGGCCACCTCATCATGAACTGATGGAACTACAGGAATTAAGTACCATTTTTGAGAATTTATATTTTTTCTTTCCCAGTTCTTGGGTAATAGTATAAATTAATTGTGTACAAACAAGGTTTTTAGATATAAGGTGTTATGGATGTTTCTGTATATAAACAATATTTAGGTATTGATCAATTATGTGTGTGTTGACGCATGGCATTATTGAGTACTTTTTATGTTTGCTTGCATGCATGTGCAAGAAACGCAGTGCCACCATACAAGTTTTCCTAGGTGTGCCTCCCCCACTTCCAATGCCCTGCTCCCTTTTGCAGGTGCAGCCGCAATGCGCCAATGAATGTCCGAGCTGTCTATGACAACTATTCAGAATGCAGTGGCGTACAGTTGAAAGTGAAAAACTACCGCAATCGGCAGTTGTAACATGTAGGCAATTTGCATACTGCTGTCGGCAGGTAATTTACATACTGCTGTCGGCAGTATGCAAAGTGCTTACACACAGCACTGCATCCTGAACAGCTGTCATAGACAGCTTCCTTTGTGTCTACTCTGCCCCCTTCCCAAACACTCAAGTAGCATGCTGGGAGCCCACCTCAGCATGCTGATGCACTCCCCCACTCCCCCACTGCACACAGTATGGCTGACAGGGGTGCCAAATCCCCTGTCGGCTCTGTGCCCCCACTCTCTAGGTGCCATGCTGGGAGCTCACCCCAGTATGGCAAACGTCGGTGGCTGATGGGGTGCCCAATCCCCCATTGGCTCCACTGACCCCCCCAAAAAAATATCATCCAGCTGCCATGCGGAAGCCCACCTCAGCATGGCACAAGTCCTGCGCTGCCTTCCTAAAAGCACACAAACACTTGAAAAGAAAAACGTCCTCGTTGATTGTCTTGCCCCCAACCCACGCCCACCCTCCGCGCATCCACCTTCCCACCCCCACCCCATACTTACCTCCAGAGTCTGGCATCACGATCTTCGTGGACCGGGAACACGCCTGCACTCTTCAAAGCCGACCCCAAACTGAGGAGTTGCGGTAAGCTGTATAATGGAATAAATAGGGTTTTTCAACTTTGTTGCATATCTCAGTCATTTTTGAAATTTTGGCACCAAGTTTTCAACACGGGTTTTTGGGACCCTCCTCGCTGAAGTCTGCCACTGTCAAGGAAGAGGCCTGCTGCCCCAAAGGTCATTTTGCGGTCACCGCGCAGGAATCACCTTTTGGGACTGAGTAATGAAACAACAGTGCCAGTGTTCATGAGGTGGGCCCTCAAAAAGCCTATATTGCAAATTTGGTGGAAAAAATTAAAAATGACTGTTTAACGAGCGTGCGTTGCATAGTTGCTACGCACGCTTGTAACTTTGCGAATCTGCAATATTTTCATGCCAGATTTTCAACATTGGCATTTTTCCACACCTTCTTGTGAACAGTACAGCTATCATTTTTTATATCTTGCTCAAAATGTGTTATTGTGCATGTAGCACCCAGTGGCAAGGTTGGTGTGTGAAATCATTGTTAGGGACACATTAAGAAAATCACAGTGACACTGTTCATGAGCAGAGGTCTTAAAATGGCTATGTTGAAAATTTGGTGACAGAAGTCCATAAAATGACTGTTTTACGAGCATGCATTGTGCAGTTCCCAGGCACCCTCGTAAGTTCATGAATTTGTACTATTTTCAGTCCAGATTTTCAACACTGGCATTGTTCCACACCTCCTTATGAACAGTACAGCTGTCATTTTTCACACCCTGGCCGAAATGTGTTTTCTCACTTCCAGCGCAGAAATGCATGGTCACTGTGGGAAATCAGTGTTCGGGACAGATTAAGAAAATCACAGTGGCACTGTTCATGAGCGGAGGTCCCAAAATACCTGCATTGACAATCTGCTGTAAAATATCCACAAAGTAATTACATTATGAGTGTGCATTGCGCAGTTTCTACGCATGCTCGTGTCTTCAGTTTTTTTATATTTTCACTCCAGATTTTCAACATTGCCATTTTTTACACCTCCTTATGAACAGTACAGCTGTCATTTTTCACAGTCTGTTCGAAATGTGTTTTTGCACCATTGTGCAAAATCAGCTTTCGGCTAACAAATTGATCTTGCCACTGTTCATGAGGTGGGGGTTACAAAAAACACATGTTGAAAATGTGGAGTGAAAATACCAATGAACGCCTGGGGCATTAGGGTTTCCGACCATAATGCCCCACCCTGTAGAGACTGACAGGCATCTGGGGTGTGACTTGGGATTGCCACCTGTAATGCTCATGCCATTCCACCCCCCCACACCCTGCAGCCAGTGACAGGCATTGAGGTGTGCCTTGGACTCTTCAGCCCCAAAGTTCACCCCATTCTCCTATACTGCACCCTTCAAACAACATGAAGTCTTGCTGTATTCTGACAATTGCAATTGGGAATCAACCTTTGAACTCTCCCGGAGAACAAAGAGTTAACTTTCTATGCAGGGCATAGAATGCTGAGATCAAGCTTGGTTGAAGTCTCTGTCTGGAGTCAGATTCTTTACTCCGCCTCACTGAACGGTCGCTCCGGAGATTTCTCCTTCAGCTCGGTTCGAAAGTCGGTTAAAGTTTCAGTTTTCGTCGGTTTTTAAACTGAAAAAGTTTCCGCATAGTCGGTTCAGTCTCTGTCTGTGGTGCCGTGAGTACTAGATAGGAATTGTTCGTTTTTTTCTATGTGGAACTTGTAAAAGTGCGTCTCGGTTTGGCTGAACCGGCCATTTAATAGTGAAATTTGTGTGTTTACTTAGTATGTGGTTACCGGTTCTTATCGGTTCTAAAACAAATGTGTTTTAAACGTTTTTTCCAACACCCGTGACACAGTTAGGAACCAATAAGGGAGTCTTGCCTGGTAGTTGCCGGAAAAAAGGGTAAGTTTGGTTAGGTTGGCCATGTCTGAGAAACCCAAGAAAAAAAACGGGCCCACTGGGTTTCAACACTGCAGTGATTGTGGGGAGGTCTTTGCTAAGGCCGATCCCCACACCACCTGTGTTTATTGTCTGGGGTTTGATCACCTCGATTCAGACTGCCAAACATGTAAAAACTTTCCAAAATCTACCCTTGAGAAGAGATTTGGTAGACTGAGGGAAAAGGAGGCTGAGAAGTTCGCTGACCAGGATGGCCAGCCAGGTTCGGTTTCGACTGAACCAGAAGGAGTGCCCTCTGACCACGGCGATACTTCTTCGGGCCAAAGGAGAGTCGATTCCCAGGGATTGGTTCCGACAAAAAGAAAATGCAAAGATAAATCGACTGGTTCGGTTCCAGAGGTTCATGTTCCGACCGCCGAAGAGATAGCCAGAGCGATTCAGATTGTGGAATCACTCTGTCTGGTTCCGACCGATCCAGCTCCTTCTGTCAGGGGTTCAGTTCGGTTGGTTCCCCCGGTTCAAGGTTATGCCCTTGAAGATTTTTATGAACTGGAATTTGAAGAGGAAGGGGAATTTGAGGATGATGATGTAAGTGAGGGTCTGGATGTGCCTGTAGATCCGGACATCTCCCCAGACAGACCTTCAGGTGTTTCCCCTTCTAGGCTTTCTGAGTCCCCTTCTCACCTTATGTTTTACAGAAAGGTGGCTGGAACCCTCCAGCTTCCTATGGAGGAGGCGGTGGAAGATCAAGAGGAGCCTGATTATGTAGAGATGATGGAAATCCCAGAATCCAGGAGGCTGTCTATTTCCCTCCATAAATCTTTTGGGAAATAGACACAAAAAATCTTAAAGTCTCTCAACACTAAACCTCCTGTGGATAGAAGAATGGACAAGAGGTATGCACTTTCAGGCTCAGACATGGAATTCTTATATCAGCAAGACAGCCATGTAGGGGTAGTGCAGGCTGCTGCCTGTGACAAGGCAAATATTCCCTTGGCTTCACACCCCCCTGACAAGGACTCCAGGAAGATTGATGCCATGGCAAAGAAGCAGTACATGACATCTTCTTTGGGACTCAGGCAGGTGAATTACATGGCCTATACAGCCAGGCACCAGAAGTCCAGGTGGGATACTGTACTGGCACTGGCTAAACAGGCCTCCCCCCAGCTAACCAAGGAGCTGGAGGTGGTGGCTGCAGATGGGATTGAGGCATCTAAGGTTCAGTTTCATGCTGCTGCGGACTCTAATGATGTGTCATCAAGAGTCATGGCTACATCTGTGGCTCTTCAGAGGATGGCTTGGCTCAGATGTACTAGCCTCTCACAGGACACCCAGGCTAAGGCCATGGTTTTTCCTGCAGTGGGCATTTCTTTGTTTGGGGAGCAGACAGAGAATTACATGAAGAAAATGGATGAGTACAGGACCACTTACAGGAGTGCTCAGGCCAAGGAAAGGCAGGCAACTCCTCAAAGGCAGCAGTCTAGGGGCAGGGGCAGGCCTTTTCAAAAGCCTTTTTACCAAGCACAGGCCTCTTCTTTCTTTTCTCAGAGGTGGTTCTTCAGAGAGAGAGGCAGAAGGAGAATGAGCAGGGCTGCATCCACTCCTCAGCCTAAAGCCCCTGTGAAGCAGACACCCTGATGGGCCTGCCCGGGTCGACTCTCCTGTTCCAGTAGGGGGCAGGCTGGCTTACTTTGTCTGGGACTGGATGTCTATTACATCAGACAAGTGGGTCCTGGAAGTAGTAAGCCAGGGACTGGTTCTCAGCTTCAAAAAATTTCCAAAGATGAGAGCCAGATCTTTTCCACCTGTAAATCTCTCGGAAACCCTTGTCCTAGAGGCAGAGGTTTCTTCTTTCCTAGCTTTAAGAGCCACAGAGAGAGTACCTACTCTACACTGGGGCAAAGGACTGTACTCTAGGTACTTCCTGGACCCCAAAAAGACAGGGAGTAGTGACCCATCCTAGACCTAAGATATCTAAACAAACATCTTTTAAAACCAAAGTTCAAGATGATAACTCTGGGAATAATCCTTCCTTTCTAAGGCCAGAGGACTGGCTAGCCTCCCTGGACCGTAAAGATGCCTACTTTCGCATTCACATCAGGTGCTCCCAAAGAAAGTACCTCAGGTTCGAGTTGCCCTCAGGCCATTATCAGTTCAGAGCAATGCCCTTTGGCCTAACCTCAGCCCCAAGGGTTTTCACAAAGTGCCTGGCAGTAGTAGTTGCCTTTCTAAGAAGGCAAAAGATTTCCATTTTTCCATATCTGGACAATTGGCTAATAGTGGGTCAGTCTTCAGACCAAGTCAAGTTTCACCTGCAAGTGACCCAGCAAGCGCTCACTTCTCTAGGATTTCTTCTGAACCTTCCCAAGTCAGTTCTCGAACCAGTCCAGCTTCTTACCTTTATAGGGGCAGAACTGGACACACTCAGAGCAAGAGCCTTTCTTCCTCTAGAAAGGGCAAGGGTTCTTATGGAACTAGCTTTTTCCTTCAGCCTTCAGGTATCTCAACCAGCAAGGCATTTCCTCCAGCTCTTGGGCCACATGGCAGCTTCAACAGCAGTGGTCCAAGGGGCAAGATTCCAGATGAGGGATATTCAGTTCCACCTGAGAGCTTTCTGGTCTCAGAGGAAGGATTCCCTTACCAAACTGATCCCAGTGACTCTGACCTTGATCCAAGCCCTCCAATGGTGGCAGGATCAGGACAATTTAAGACAAGGTGTTCCTTTTGTTACTCAGCCTTGTTCAGTGGACCTCACCACGGATGCTTCTCTCCTGGGCTGGGGAGCCCGTCTGGGGTCCCTTATTGCCCAGGGACTGTGGTCTCCCCAAGAATCCCTTCTCCACATCAATCTTCTAGAGCTCAGAGCAGTTTTTCTGGCTCTAAAAGCTTTCTCACAGTCAGTACAGAACAAGGTGGTTCAAGTCAGAACAGACAACACCACCACCATGTGGTACATCAACAAGCAGGGAAGCATTCAGTCCACGGCCTTGTGCACAGAAGCCATGAAGTTGTGGTCCTGGGCTTATTCCCTGCAAACCTCTCTTGTAGCAGTTCATCTTTCAAGCAAGGACAATGTGCTAGCAGATGCACTGAGCAGGATTTCTCAGGGCCATCATGAATGGTCCATGGACCCTCAGGTGTTGAAAGTGATTTTTTCAAGGTGGGGCATTCCAGAGATAGATCTCTTTGCAGCCCCAGACAATCACCAACTCCCTCTCTTTTGTTGCAGACCTCCAGTCTTGGGCTCAGTCCCTCTGGGCGCCCTGATCTTGAATTGGGAAGGGAAGTTTCTGTATGCCTTTCCCCCCCTCCCATTCCTGTTCAAAGTTTTGGTAAAAATAAGGTCTCAACCTTGCAAGGTGATTCTGATTGCTCCAGATTGGGCTAGAAAGCCCTGGTACCCCCTGTTGCTGTCCATAGCAGTCCATCTTCCCCTGTCTCTTCCCAGGAATTACAACCTGTTAACATCCTCTAAGGGAAGGATTTGGTACCCCAGTCTTCAGTCTCTCAATCTCAAAGCATGGCTCTTGAAGAGTTAGAGTTTGCAGATCTGCATCTTTCCCAAGCGGTTCTGGATATCTTCAAGGCTTCTCGAAAGCCCTCCACCAGAAAGACTTACAACTCCAAATGGAAAAGATTCAGCATTTGGTGTTCTAAAGAAGCATATTTCTCCAGACACTGCTGGATTGCCTACGGTTCTGGATTATATGGTCAATCTTAATGGCCTAGGTCTCAGACCAGCTACTCTCAAGATACACTTGTCAGCTGTTTCTGCGTTTTTGTCTGTGGGGATGTCTTCCTCACTATCTTCCTATCCTGTGTTCTGTAAATTTTTTAAAGGATTGCTTCACACCAATCCTCCTTTTAGAGACCCTGCTCCTGCCTGGGATTTGAATGTTTGCATTGCTCAACTTATGCAACCCCCCCCCTTTGAGCCTATGTCTTCAGCAGAGCTTAAGTACTTGACTTGGAAAACTGTGTTCCTGGTAGCCATTACCTCTGCCAGGCGTATCAGTAAATTGCAAGCCCTGTCAGTGGAACCTGATTTTATCTCCTTTCACAGGGATAATGTGGTCCTTAGAACCAATAGAAGGTTCTTGCCCAAAGAGGTTTCAGACTTCCATTTAAACCAGTCTATGTCTCTCCCTGTTTTCTTCACTGATCATTCTTCCTCAGGAGAGAGGAGGCTACACAGTTTAGATTTCAAAAGAGCCCTTATTTACTACATAGAGCATACCAAGGGTCACAGGTTTGACTCCCTCCAGTTGTCCCTCACTTATGGAGAAGTGGGAAAGGGCAAACCTGCCACCAAAAGAACTATTGCCAGGTGGAGTGTGTCTTGTATACAATTCTGCTATGAAAAACTGGGAAAAACTCCACCCTCAGGCCTGAGGGCTCATTCCACAAGAGGTACAGCTGCTTCCCTGGCTGCTGCCAGGGATATCCCTCTTTTAAAAATTTGTCAAGCAGCCACCTGGAAAACAGTCCATACTTTACCAAGCATTACTCTCTGGATATCCAGGCTAGGAGTGATGCTCGTTTGGCACAGCAGTATTAGAGCCTATTCCCAAAGTAGGTTCTGTCCCTCCTTGGAGGTACTGCTTGGTAGTTCAGTAATTGTCAGAATACAGCAAGACTTCATGTTGTTTGAAGAAAAAATTACCTTAGTAATTATGTTTCTTCTAATGGAGCCTTGCTGTATTCTGACCTCCCTCCCTGCCTCCCCTCTCAGAACCTGTTTTTGGCAAGTGGGTAGAAAGGTGCAGCGTTGCACCCCGGGGGTGTTTTTTGTTTGCACCCTCCTCCTTTTTTGTTTGGGTGCTGATTTATTATTGTTATTTATAGTAGATTGGGTTTTGGTTTTTGGGTTGCCTGACTTGAGTCTTCCTTGGGAATCCAAAACTTTTTCAGCCAGTTGGCTAGTAAGAATTTTTACAATTTCCACATAGAATTTTTAGTTTAGTTGGACTCGTAAGAATCTGACAGTTTAGATTTGAATCACTCCAGACAGAGACTTCAACTGAGCTTGATGTCAGCATTCTATGCCCTGCATAGAAAGTAAACTCTTTGTTCTCCAGGGCAATTCAAAGGTTGGGAATCACTGCAATTGTCAGAATACAGCAAGACTCCATTAGAAGAAACATAATTACCAAGGTGAGTAATTTTTTCATCTCACCGTATTTCCATATGGAATGGGGGGGAGCATAAGGTCCAAAGACCCCAAGGCACACCGTGACACTTGTCGGAGTCTGCAGGGTAGGGTGTGGTGAAATGGCAAGGCCGTTATGCCTGATGACCCAAAGGCACACCCCAGTGCCTTTCAGTCTCTACAGGGTGGTGGGGTTGGCTTCAGTTCAATACTTCACTGCCATTCCTATTATGCTTCTCTCTAACTCCTACACTACCAATGCCAATGCCAGCAAGCAAACATTCGTTATTGACAAATGCTTGTTTTATTCACTGCACATAATGACACTGTTATGCATTTTTGCACTGTGACTTTAAGAGAATGCTCCATATAAGGAATCAACAGATTATAGTTTGTACCTCCTCTGACTCCTTGCTAGCAGGCATAAAACTGGTTGGGGTAATTTTTGGCAGCATTGGTGCTTAGAGCTGGGTGTCACTTTGTATTTTAAATTTGTAATAAAGTGGAGACCTTTGCAGCGGTGAGTGTGGTTTATTGCTTTTTGGAGATGCATGTATATGTAGGTTTGGAAATAGGGAGCCCACCATACTTTGGATTTGGAGGTAAACATAGAAACACATAAATATAGAATTTGACGGCAGATAAGAACTGATTGTCCCGCCCATTCTGCCCATTTTTCCCTACCTACAGTGTCATCACACACTCTACTCGATCTCTGACTCTCTCTCCCCTTCTTTCTACTCTGCCTCTCTTATGCCTATCCCACGGATGCTTGAAACCCACCACTGTTTTTGCCCCCACCACCTCTGCTGGAAGATTGTTTCAGGCATCCTCCACTCTTTCTGTGAAGAAGTACTTACTTCTCTCATGAATCTACCTCCCTCTGGCTTCACTGCATGTTCCCTTGTTCCTGACCATCTCTGTTTCTGAAAAATACTTCCCTTCTTTACATTATTTACTCCCATGAAGTATTTAAAGATATCTGTCATGCCCCTTCCAGGGTGTACATATTGAGGTCCTTTAGTCTCTTCACATAGGGTTTCTGATGCAGACCTTGCACCATTTTAGTTGCCTTCCTTTGGACAACCTCCACTCTGCCTATGTCCTTCCAGAGATGTGATTTCCAGTACTGGACACAATCCTCTAAGTGGGGTCTCACCAGTGATCTGTACACTGGCATCTCCAAAAGTCTTGCTTGGGAAATCACACTTTTGCTGGAAGGTGGAGAAGAGGTTTACATGTTGCTCATCAGAGGTTAGTATGTTGCAATGGCCAAATTTCCTCCATTCACGAAAAATACCACCAACAGCTTAATCTGGTTCAAGGTCAGTTGACATTCATCTGTATCCCCCTCCCCCGGGTCGTGCCTGAAAAATAGGCAGAATTTGTCTAGTGAACTTACCTGGTCAACAAAAACGAAATAAAATAAATAAATGTTCTCTACTTGGTTTATTCCCCTTTGTGTCCAGGCTCCTCAGTGGGGAGGTTGACCTCCTATGTGGAAGTTGTCATGGTCTCATAAGGAGGAGTGGGATCTACAGCCATATACTTATGTGATCTATTCCAGGCTATCCTTTGAATCCCTGGTGGTGGGGTAGTCCCTGGTAGAAGAGGCAGTTTTTTTGTAGAGCAGTGTTGCAGTCTGGGATGACTGAGCAATGTTCTGTTCAATACTGAGCCATTGTAAAGAGGATGAGGTCACTGGAGCAAACCATTGTACTGTCTGAGCATTAAGGTATACCATGTGGTAGCCTTGGAACTATGGTATCCCCCATCCACTCCTACTTGGGTGGCATCATAATTTTGCCCTACTGTATCGGGGGGGAGGGCTTGCCATTCTAGAGGAAGTCTCCCACTAGTTTATCCATTTTTAGCTAACGGGGGGAGCTGGGGGAGTGGTTATAAGGTGAAGAGCAAGCAGGCAGGTAAATTTGGGGACCATCATCATTTGAAAGGCATCCGGCTTGCCTGTTAATGAGAGACTGAGGAGTTTCCACTTGTCTAGTTATTCCTGTGCACATTGCAGTTGTGGGGCCAGGCTGAGTGTCACCATTTTGCTCAGTGAGTGGCGGACTTTGATACCCAGATATGTGATGCCTGTGTCTGCCCAGTTTTAGACCCTTGTCCTGAATAGGCTGCTCACTGTGTGAAAAGTGCAAGGGTAGACTCTCCATTTTGGATTGATTGACTTTGATGCCTGACACTTTAATGAATCTGTCCAATAGTTCTAGGAGGGGCATAAGGGAGGCAGCCCCATCAGCCTGTAGGGTTGGCAGGTCATCTGCATACAGGAGAGTCCTTCAGTATATTCCTCATTCCCTGCATGGATCCCCTTCAGATTGGGGTGGTTCCTCATGGTGATGGGCAAAGACTTGATGGTCATTAGAAATAGGAGGAAGGAGAGGGGGCACCCTGCCTTGTGCCTTTTTCTAATGGGAAGGGGGTACAGCACAGGCCATTGGTCCATACTGAAGCAGTGGGAGAATTACAGAGTACTTTCACCCAGTTTAGGAACCATGGACCCATCTCTATATGTGCCTTTGGTACCCACGAGGAAACCGCACTCCACTGAATCAAATACTTTCTCGAAGTCCACTGCCAGTGCTGTCAGGGGGATGGGGTTCCACAGGGCAGCACAAATGTCATTAATACAGTGTGCAGGTATGCTGTGTCAGCCTTTAACAAACCTGGCCTGTGATGTATGGATCAGCCCTGGAGCACTGGTGCCAGTCTGGTTGCTAGAATCTTAGCGAGGACCTTGGCATCAATGTTGATAAAGGATATAGGTCTATTATTCCTTGGGGCATTCTTTCCCTTTTTGAGGAGAAATGTAATGATTGCCTCCTGAAGGGTGGGGGGCATGCTGCCTGAGTTGAAGGCCTCCTGAAACATGTCCAATAGAGCAGGGGCAAGTTCATTGTATAGCATTTGGAACTAGTCAACTGGAAACACATCTCTTCCTGAAGCCTGGCCCTTATTAAAGGAGTACTACAGTCAAGGCCTCTGAAATTCTGTGATTCTGCAGTTGTGGAATTTTCTTCAGAATTTGCATCATGCCACAGAATGTATATAGTGCCACAGAATTCACTGTTTTTGGTGAATTTTTTATTCAAATATACTGTTTTTCACAGTGTCAGGCTTTCTTTCCCATCTTGTTTATGCTGAAGCCCCTCCTCTATGATCAGCATATAATGTCATAGATGACATCACATCATATTTAACCAATGGCAGGACTGCGTTCTGCCAGAGAAATGAATAAATCATGCCGCAGAAATCAGAAAATTCTGCCGCAGAGCACTAGGGGCCCTGACTACAGTCAACATTTTCAAAAACATATGCTGAGTAGAGTGTTTTGATTTCTGTGAGTAGTTACTAACATACTAACATACTATTTGCCAGCAGATTAGGCCTCATGGTCTATCGAGTCTGCTCGAACCTAGATTCTTAGTTGGGTGCCGAGACCCTCCCATCCCTTGTGCTCCAGAAACCCCTATCATCCATCCCCACCCCCCTGGGACAGGCCGTCATCTGATACATCCACTTTCTGTGTCTGTCCCACCCTCTCTTAAAGCCCTCCACTGTGGATCGGTGTGTCCTTCCCTTTGCCTGCTATTAGGAGTTTTTTTTTTCCAAATGTACCCACTAGTTTTATTGTCTCTGAAGATCTCCATGTTAGCATGGTTTTATTGCTCTTCTTTGTCCTACAATGCCTCCTGTCTAATGTGACAGTGATGCATCCGGCACCACTGATTCAGTGATGGAAAGTACTATAGCAGTAATGTGAAGATAGAAGCCTGCTGTCCTGACCTCAACTAAAGAATTCTAATTCAGTATTGTTTTCTATAGGTCTGTCTAGAGCTATCCAACTGGAGTAAATGTCTTGCTTTTCTCTTAATTTTCACAAACCACACCCAGTCATAAAAAGCACACAAATTACCCTAGGTCATCATTGCTATAATTAGTAAAGTCTCTAGATGTTTTTTACAGAATACCTACTCAACTAGATCCCAAGTGATTGCTAAGCTGTAAATGTAGCCTTCAGTGCCTACTGGATAAGGAAAGTGACTTACAATCACAGCTGTACTGCTTTGTAACTGACTGTAAATCAATACTTGCTGAGTCTATGGTCCCGGACACATCACTATCACGTGGGAGAGGAGGAATTGTAGGAAAAAGAAGAGTAATTAACCATTGTAATATGGAGATCCCCAGAGGCCATAAAACTAGTAGGAGAAATCATAAAAGTAATAGGCAAATTGAGAAAAAAATCCTAATAGCAAACAAAGGGAAGTACATACTGGGACTAAACACACAAAATCAAAACCCTCTGCATAACATATGCTTTTGCAAATTTTGACTGTAGTACTCATTTAAGGTCTTGAATTGCTCCTGTGACCTCCTGTTGTGTAACAGGCGCATTCTACACGGACTTCTATTGCAGGGGGACCCTGGGGACTGGTATTGTATCCAGAATCCTTGATGTCCTCAGGTTTAGGTGCTGATGATGAGGCATACAATGATTGGTAGAAGGCTTGCACGATGGCATGAGAGGGGGTTGGGGTCACAGCGGACTGATCTCCATCCATCTTTCAGGCCTGGGATATACCTTTCTGCTTGTTGTTTTTTATGTGGCAAGCTAGGAGCTTGCTCACCTTAACTCCCCCTCCCAGTATGCATGTTTCATCCTGAATAATGACAGTTCAGCCTTCCTATGAGGAGTTTGTTTGATTTAATTCTTGTCTGACCAAGTGGGTTACAAGGTCTTGGTGATGGTGTGTGTATGTGGGGGGTATATGCTCATTTGTAGCTCTTTCATAGGTTGTGGAGTTCCTTTTCCAGCTTAAGGGCCTCTGCCACTCCTTCTTTCTTTCTTTGGGTGGCAAAGCTTATAATCTATCCCTTTAGAGCGGCCTTATAAGCATCCCCTACCATACCCTTGGAGACATCTCCTGACTTATTGACTTTGAAGTATGTAACTATCTGTGACTTAGCCCACTTCTTGAAGGCTGGATCCCACAGTAGCAGAGGGTGCAGCCTCCAAGATTTTGTACAGGGTGGGGCTCTGAACTCTTCACACAATGGTGATTGCCAGAGGGGCATGATCAGAGATTATGACAGGATATATCTGCACTTCTAGGGTGTTATGGGTATGGGTGTTCAGGGGAGGAGAACCACATATCTATGTGGCTGATGGTGGAATGGACAGCCTAGAAACATGTGTAGTCCCTGGTGCTGAGGTGATAAAGCTGCCAGGTATCTGATAGATTATGGTTGTTGAGAATTTGACCCAGTACCATTCTAATCTTCACATGTGGCTTTCACCAGAGCTGCAATCTAAGCAAACTTCCACAGTGACATTGAAGCTCCCCCCCCCACTACTAAGGAAGTAGAGGGTGACCTAAATTTACTAAGTTAATTACTGAAATGGTGACAATCATAGGATCATGGGCATTTGGGCACTGTGCATTGGCTATTGTCAGGGGTCCTTCTGGTGTTACTGGTTCCACAATGATTCACTTGCTTCTTTGTCTTTTGCTGACTGTGTTATTGACCAGTGGTGCATTTTATGAATAAGTATAAATACACTCCCTTACTTCCTGGGACCTGCACCATGCGCCTCCGTTCCCATCCACTCCTGTTTGAGCTTAGCTGCCTCGCCTTTTGTGAGATGGGTCTCGTGTAGGAGAGCGACTTAGTTTATTGAGCTGAGAGAGAGCATTTTTTGAGCTTAACAAATTAATCAACTCTGCGTACATTCCATCTTCTGGCATGGATATCAGCCATATTGCAGTGCCATATAAGGCAATGATGTCGGGTGTTGCGCTTTGGTCAAACTGCAGGAGACTGTGCTCTTATATTGTTACACTTGGTCTCCTCACCCATTTTTTAAACCCATTCTACACTGCTGACAGCATCTACAATATTATCTAAATGCAGCTTCAATGAGCTATAATCATTACTAAACTATAGGGCACAAGTACCTACCATATAAGTGTAAGGTATCAGAGACATTATTAGTGATGATTACTGTGATTATTGGAAACAAGTAACGTAACATACCAAGAATGCATTTCTGTGTTCTTTGCCTAACTCATTTATTTATTTATTTCACTGACCTACGCAGCCAGTATAGTGTTATACTTGTGCAACTGTGTTAGTTTGGTTTTGCCCATTTGTACTCACTCTCTATTCCAGAGGAATTACCACTGTGTAGGGGTACGAAAGGCAAGGAACCCTCAGAGAGGGTTTGACCCCTAGAGGTGCCACGGGATGATTCCCATGACTAAAGGTACCTTAGGAATCCCCAAAAGAAATGTAGTATAATCATCTCCAGAGAAGGAGGCAACATGAAGCATATGAGCGAGCAGTAACTGTAACATAGTAGTAGAAGCATAGGCAGTTTGATAATGTAATGAGATGCTTAGCTGGATAACGTAATGAATGCCCAGGCTTGCACAGCATGATACTGATGGTTTGCTTGAGATTAGGGGATCCCCTAAGGAGAGAGGGAATGGCAGGACATCCTCCACCTCATTGAACAGCAGAACCTACCTAAAGAAATGAGGGGAAACAACTATGCTAACTAAGTGTTAAGACCTGAGGCAACGGAGGAGAGGAAAAAAATGCTATGAGGAGGAAATCTCTGGGGATCCAAGGCCTAGGTCACCTTCCCTCCAGGCTTGAGATAGTTTATTTAGTGACGGCTCTGCAGCTGCAATTTGGAAAACCCAATTAAAGGGAGGTGGAAAATATTCCAATTTGGAGGAAGGCTCTCACTTAAACCGTCTAGCAGGAACACCGTGGAAGGTTGCAAGATAACTCTGCAACAATATGGGCATTCAAGGTGCAGAAGGAGAGCAACAACTGTTGAGGAACTCACCTGGCCTACCCACCCTAAATCAAACCAGGTGAACCAGAGGCAGTCGTAGCGAGAATGCAGTGAAGGTGCCTTGCTAGGGAAACCACTAAAATCAATGGCTAACTGTTATAGTGGAACACTAGAGCCAAAGGAGATAACTTTTTTCACCCTTCATCACTAGTCTTAAATTCTACACCAGGAGCTGCTGTCATGTAGGAGGCAGCTAAAGCCAAGCTCAGGGTGAGGACATTCCCAGCTGTGGGCCAGGTGAGAAGGATCCCACCCCAAGTTGGACATGCTCAAGATGCAGACTAAATGCAGAGCAAGACCGCCAGCTGCAGGAATCCTGCACCAGAATAGAATGGCTGGCATGCTCCAAACTGATTGAGAGCTGAAAAGCTGGTGAGCTAAATGAGTACGGCGTGCTGAGATTGAAATGAGCATTGATTGCTGAAACCTTGCAAGGTTGAATGCAGAATTGAATGCAGCAGAATCCCAGAGGCCGACAGCCGAGGAGATGGCAATATGCATGAAGCAATGATTGCATAAGCAATGAGCAGTGATAGTGTAAGCAAGCATGGACCTGGACGTAGGTCAATAAGCAGTAGTAGTGATAGGTGGACCTGCATGGATGTCTGCAGAAAATACTGTATAGCAATGAAACAGCACTGAATTGGGGCAAGCCAGCCAGACATGAATAGCCAAATCAAGGTGAAAAATTCTCTGAGGATTTCAGCGGTGAGACAAGATTTAATAATAAAACTATATTAACAGCCTCAGCAGGAACTTAGTTGGCTGATCTCAGAGTTGTAACTGCAATAAAACATGGAGACAATGCTCTGAAAGCAGGCATAGCCAAGCAGTGCAATGAAGCTGCAAGTAGAATCAGAGCAGGAATGAGCAGCACAGCTAGGGTCAGAGTAAACTGTGTCAGGTGAAAATAATTGAGTATGCAGCATGGAGCAGCTATGGTTGAGCTGAAACACACAGATAATGATTGCAGTTGCATCGCAGTAGTTTGAGTGTGGTGAGCACAGTGTAAAAACACAAGCACTGGGTACAATAGTAATTGGAGTAAACAGTAGCAGTGACTGTAGTTGTAGGTAACTGAAAGCAGTAGCATGAGCTCTGAGTAGCAGTATGCTAGGAGTTTAGAAACAAAGCTACCCAAAAAAGACAAAACCAAAAATAATAAAACAGGGAACAAGGCCCAAAAACAAGAGACACAAAACACAAGGAAGCACACAGCCGGAGGAAAGATATAAACCAGAAGCAGAAAAACAAACACCAAAGTCCAGCAGAGACACACAGAAACAGCAGGTGGGGGAGGGTAGGCCCCTGCCAGTTCAGAGTACAAACCAACACAGCCTCCGGTTGCAAAGAAAAAATGCTTCACAATGAGGCTGACAGGAATTGCTTATATAGCTCAGAAAGTGGGAGTGGCTGGCTGCTTGGCCACTGAACTCCAGGCAAAGCCTTTCCAATTATTAGAAAAGTCAGATTTATAACCTTTGAGTCATGGACTCATTTACAAAGGCACCTCATCGTCATGTTCTAATCTTCTGAGAAGTCACACACTATATTGTATAGTCTGCACTGCCATGATATGGATTTATGTAACACTGCCCTCATTTTCTGTATTTTGCATGAATCCTTTGTATTCACTTTTAGCTGACTTTACACATTTTGTCTATCTTTAGATACACTGTGGAACCACCTAACTTTTGGTCAATAGGGCCTGCTTGTGTATCTAATTTATGCATGAAGAACTAGTTTCCATAGTTATTATCTTACTATATGAGCTAATGCATGACCTCTTCTCCCTGAGACCATCTTCATATCCTGGGTGGTATAGGGGAAACTCTGGCACCCAGTGTCTACTTTGATAAGGCTGTGATTAAGGCACATGTCTGATTTTGTGTAATAAACAAGTTCATTACCGCTTATGCCACTTGTCCGTTGTTTCTTCTGTTGGTTTATTACCACCAAGAACCTGAGAGGTGATTCACCTTTACATTTTGGCAACCGTGTGCAGGTGGTCTAAACTAACGGGTATTTACTCTTCAACTGGCTTTATTTTATGGGTAGTAAACAGGTGTTCACCCCCCCATATCACCTTGCTGGTTCTTTTACTCTGTAGCACCCTGCAAAGTCTGGCTGCACTCCAGGCAAGAACGATGCCATCTCGCCTTGTTCCACAGCAGTTTTGAGTTGTAGGATTGTGTGCGTACAGAGGCTCAACTGTCTTTTGATTTAACTACTGTGGATCGATACACAGCTAGGGTACCACTGACAGATCAAATTGTGTTTCCCTAACATATCCAACATCTGCACAGAAATGAGACTTGATGTCTCTAACTCTCTCAATTCCAATGGAGGCTGGAGCGATTTCGCACTGGAAGCGAAATCCTCTGATAACCCCGTACTTGGGATTCCAACCTAGTACTTGGAGACGAGGCAAACATCCAAAAAGCAAATGCTAAAAGGGCTGTTGGTTGAGGCTCTCCACGCTGCTCTTGAAGTCTCAGAATCGAGGTTTCATTCCCTTGAATTGCAAAACTCAGCTTTAAAAAAGGAGTTGGGCTTGCAGACAACTGAAATGCTTAAGAAAGAGCAAAGACTGGACAAAGAACTTCAGTCCCTGCGCAGTAATAATGAGACACTTTTGCACTGTGCTGTACACAATAATGAATGAGAGTTATATATGTTGAGAGAGGATTTTTTTTTGTTTGTTTTTACCAGGATAGACACACCAAGCTGAAAGCTTGCTTACAGGTATGATCTGGGAGCACAAGCAAGTTAAGTGACTTGCTCAGGGTCACACAGTATGCAAGTGGGGGCTGTGGGATTCAAACCCAGGTCTCCAGGTTTGCAGCTCAGAGCCTAAAACCACCGTGCTATACTCCCTCCTGTGACAGGAGGTGGTTGTGACAGGTTGAAGCAGGATAAGAGGCAGATATTGCAAATGAATGATATGTTGAGTGAAACAAATGAGACGTTATGATATGAGAATGAGGAGTTGTGTGAGGATCTGAAAAGGGTAAGTGGTGAATTGGACCAGGAGCTTGGGGACAATTGTGAACTCAGCGCCATGTGTAGATTGTTACAGAAAGAGGTTACAAGAGGTCTTGGGCAGAATAATGCAAATGTTAGTCACATGCAGTGTAGAGCAAAGATGGTAAAAGTGCATCATCAGTGGGAGGTTTGGCTGGTCCCATCAAAGTGATGGGAGGAGTTCACTACACCCCCATCGACACTGTGTCATCAGGCAATGATGACTCAGATGATGAAACCACCCAAAATGACAGTGCCCAGCCGCATCCTCACAATGGCGCTTCCCATGCACACCACCCGCAAGATGGCGTTCCCCTAAGCTATGAAAGTGCTACCCTACATTATGAGAATATGGCAACTTTCATGTGTGAAGCGAAGGTATCCACCTCCGATTGCTTTCTGGAAAAAGGAAGACAAGGTGAAGATCGATAAAATGACTGATGCAGCCCTTGCTAGGACTGAGATGACTGAGGAGCAAAAACAAATCTTTCAAGAAAACATGGAACAAATGTTGGAAGAAACTGCTACTCATGAATCAATGTTCCACACTGTGGACGATGCTGCAGCGGAGGCTGCCCTTCGCAGCACATGCTCAAATCCTTTCCATGATCTGCATTCAGCAATTCCCAATAATCCCCCTCCAGGCAGCCCACTCTATTCAGCAGATCGCTGACAGTACAGGCTGCATGGGCCCTAGTGACAACCTCAGCTGTCATTGGAAAAAGGTCCATTCTAAGTGTGAAATGCTTGGTCTCCCAGCAGACTACCAAGTGCAGGTACTTTGACAGACTGTCGACCCAGGCCTCTGGGCAAAACTCCCAGAGGAAATTCTCCATGCTGCAGATGCGACTTTTGATGATGTCATCATGGAACTCATTGACACTCACTCCCCAGGCTTGTACCTGTACCTGGTTTAGCACCCTTGATATCTCCAGTAGGTTCTGACCACTTCCTCTTGACCATGAAAGCCAATACAATTTCGCTTTCACCTTTGAGGGTCGTCAGTACATGTGGACCTGCCTCCCACAGGGCTTTCACAACAGCCTCTCCCTCTTTCATCTACTCATGATGGATGCCTTGCAGGGCTTCTATACCCCTCAGTGCCTTGTGCAATATATGGCTGACTTACTCTTAGCCACCATCACTAAGGAGGAGCACTTTGCCTTCCTTGATGAACTACTGACTCTCTTGCAGAGAGCAGTCCTCAAGTGCAACCCTGCAAAGGTACAACTTCACAAGAAAGAGGTGATCTTCTTTGGTCTGCACATCACAGATCAAGGCAGAAGCCCTGCCTGAAATAAGATCCAAGACCAACAAGATTTGCCACTACCTACTAGTGTGATCACACTCTGGCATTTCCTGGGAATGGTCAGCTATTCCAGGGATTTCATCTGTGACTGCACAAAAGGCTGCTCCTCTGTATGAGCTTCTCAAGAAAGATGTCCCATGGACATGAGGTTCTACTCACATGAATGCTGTGGCCCACCTGAAACAATCTTTGGCCTCTGCTCCAGCTTTGGTCAATCCCAATCCAGACTGCCCTTCCATCTGGAAACTGCTACCTCTGACATTGCCCTGTCAGCAGCTCTGGCCCGAAAGGTTAATGGCACTCTTAGGCCCATTGTCTACACTTCCTAGATGTTCTCAACAGTAGAACTGAAGTATAATCTTTGTGAAAGAAGCCCTCTGGTTACCTACTAGGCTGTGGAACATTTTCTGTACATTATAGGGTACTCACCCAGTGTGTTACACACAAATCACACAGCCACAGCTTTTTGCTATCAGACAAAGTGAAGGATGGTTCCATGTTGAATACCAGACTAACTCATTGGTCTCTCCTCCTACAGGATCATGTCATACAGGTCCACACTGCCAAAATGCCTTCAATCCTGGCCCATGGTCTCCTGTATACAAGTACCCCACATGATTGTGAACTCCAGCCTCCTGACCTGCCTGATCCAGGCCCCTTTCTTCCCACCACACAGAAATTCCTGGCTGACACTTCCCTGTGTCACATTTTTACTGATGGCTCTGCCTCATATCACCAAGGGCAGCAGGTAGCTGGATTTGGAGTGCTGATCCTCTATCTTAATGGTGACACTGTCCATGCGTCCAAATGTTGCAATGTTACATCCTCCCAGTACACAGAATTGGCAGCTGTGGCCTGTGCTCTTGAGCTTGTACACCATGGTACAACAGATACCATCATTTTTCAGACTCTAATTGGGTCTGTTGCTCTTTGACAGAATTTTACCCTTCTGGCAGAAGAACTCATTTGCCTCTTCTGATGGTACCCCTGTCAAATACAAAAATCTCTTGGTATACATTAACACAATGGCTCAACAGTTTAAATATAAACAATTCCTGCACAAGGTGAAGGCCCACTCAAAGTCAGACCTATACAACATTTTCAATAATTGAGCCAACAACCTTGCCAAGGAGGGTGCTCGGGGGGGGGGAGAGGGACACATGGGACATGGCTCATCCAGTTGTTCTTCCAGAAATGCACATAACAGCTGCAAAGAAGAAGACTGAAATCTTTGTGCCATTAGATTTATCCACAACACAAAAAACTGAACCACAGCTAAAGGAAGTGTTCAGATTCCTAGACAAAGGGACTGAACAAGAACTACTGACCAACAAGCCCTATAAAAGGCATGTATACAAACTACATCGATCACATGACAACAAACTGGTATGGTACCAGCCCAACAACCTAAACTACAGGTTATGGATGGTTCCTACATTGCTGCTATCTGAGTTTATTCATGAAGTTCATGACACCCCGACTGGTGGACATCAGGGGGTGGACAACACAGTCAAGAGACTGAAAACTGTGGGTTGGTGGCCTGGTGTCACCAAGAATGTCAAACACTACATTAACAACTGTCTGATCTGTGCACAAAATAATACATCTCTAACTAAAAGAAATGCCAAACTACTTCCGCAGAGACAATCTGGCCCTTGACATATGATTCAAATTGATTTTATTGGACCATTGACTACCACCAGCAAAAATATCAAATATGGCATTGTAGTTACTGATCTATTCTCAAAATGGGTTAAGGCTTTTCCCACCAGCTAAAGCACAGTTAAGGCCATTGCAAATATCCTGGAAGAACAATTGTTTTTTTGTTTTCGGAGGCAGTATAGTGCAGTGGTCTAAGACTCTGAGTTACAAATCTGGTGACATCCAGCAGACCAGACCTGGGTTTGAAACCCCCAGCTTCCACTTGCATACTGTGTGACCCTGAGAAAGTCACTTAACCTCCTTGTGCTCCCAGGTCACTCCTGTAAAAAAGCTTTCAGCTTAGTGTGCTATACCTGGTTAAACAACTAAATAAATAAAAAAAAGGTGGGTCCTACCCCTCAAGGTAGACTCTGATCAAGAAACCAGCTTTACCAGGTGAGTTGATGCAAGAAACACTCAAACTTCTTGGTGTACACCAGAAGTTTCATATTACCTACCACCCTCAATCTTCAAATCAGGTAGAAAGAGCCAACAGATGGATAAAACTTATGTTATCCAAGTTCATTGAGGACAATCCCAAGGACTGATATTCCCTTTTGCTTTACTCCTTATGGCAATTAGGGGTAATCCTGCAGCCACTACCTAGTGTACACCCATCGAGGTTATGACACTACATGACTACAGCAGCTATGTTTTTATCAGTAGTTCCCCCTACTGAAGCAGAAATCACAGACTGCCCTATACAGGAACCAGGACCACCTTGTGGCCTGGCTGCCACATCACTGCCAGGCACACTTGTGAACAATGTGCAGATCATGCACATCCATGTTATCTTTAACCTTACACATTGGAACATGGCCGAATTTGGTATGTGCTCAAAAACAGACTTGTCTAAGTTTCATAGTACCAAGTTACTAGA
The DNA here is from genome assembly GCA_016271365.2 of Neoceratodus forsteri. Classification (NCBI taxonomy): domain Eukaryota; kingdom Metazoa; phylum Chordata; order Ceratodontiformes; family Ceratodontidae; genus Neoceratodus; species Neoceratodus forsteri. The sequence continues at coordinate 771,922,029 of CM057453.1, read as the reverse complement.
CATTCTTGCAGCATACCAGACATGTACACAAGACCCAGTAGCTGGGCCACATACTACTGAACACTTAGGTGAATTTAGACCAGGACCAGACCCCAACACTAAGCATCCAAAATGCACTAGGTGTGCCACTGCTGATGTCACTAGAGCAACTGGCACCATTTATGGTCTATTTGGAACCAGCATGTCCATCTAGAACAGGGCAGGTATTGCTGCCATTAAAAGCCAAACCATAAATTCCAGACTGGCATGAAGAATGATGTTTTACTCCCTTTATTGCAGGATGTAGATGGGCTTAGTCAGGAAGAGAGATATACCATCTATAACATGCATGACATTCCCAAAAGTTTCAATGACAATGGAAATAAAATCAACAAACTTGTGTTCCAGAATAATAAGGAAGCAGACAAGCAATATATTGCCAGGGAACATTTATGTTCTGCCTATGGCTCTTACGTAATAACTACCATAAATAATCTCTTCTGGGATTTGGAATCGGGACGTATTCCAGACATCATCATAATAATAATAATAATAATAAATTTTATTTATAAGTCGCCTTATCCATAACCAAGGCACCTAACAATTTTAAAAACAGATCAAACATCAATACAATTAACATTAAAATAACAGTATACTATTCTTCAAAAAGGAAGATCATTCACTGAATGCCTGGTGCCACAAAAAAGTTTTTAAAGCTTGCTTGAATTCCTCCACAGTTATGCACTCCCATAACCGACGGGTAGAGAATTCCAGAGGTTAGGGTCTGCATACATAAATGCTGTCACCCCAGATGATTTCAAGCACACCCTTGGAATCTCTAGCAACCCCTCATCAGCCAAGCGGAGTGATTGTCCAGGGCAGTAAGGAACCAGGAGCTCTTTCAGGTAATCTGGGCCCAGTCTGTGTAGGGCTTTAAAAGTCAGCAAACTGACTTTGAAGGTGATCCACCACTGTACTGGCAGTCAATGCAGTTTGCACAGCACCGGTGAAATATGACAGAACTGAGCAGATCCTGTCAAAAGCTGGGCTGCCACATTCTGCACCAGCTGCAAGCGATGGATTTCCAACCCAAGAAGCCCTAGGTAGAGGGAGTTGCAATAATCTAAGCATGAGGACACTAAGGCATGGACCAAAGTAGGAACATCACCAGACGGAACCAGATGCTTAATCCTGGCAATATTCCTGAGATGATAAAAGGAAGATTTGATGACAGTTGACACCTGCAAATGCAGGGTCAGCCCTTCATCAAAAATTACCCTGGGTAATGCAACCGTTCATAGGTAGGGAGTGAAACACCAACGAGAAAAAGTCCAGAGGGCAACCCAACCCCCAACTCCCCTATCCGGTGACCTGGGTCCACAACCAGCACCTCAGTTTTTTCCGAGTTCAACTTCAGCCAGTTGGAATCCATCCACTCCTGGATTTCTTTCAGACAGTTATTAAAGACTGAGAGAGCTCCATCCTGGTCAGGTGCAAAAGAAAGGTAGAGCTAGGTGTCATCAGCATAGCAGTAAAACCTCAGTCAATATCTCCTTGCAATGCCTCCGAGGGGTAGCATGTACACTCCGAACAACATGGGTGACAGCACTGAACCCTAAGAAACCTCACACAAGAGAGAAATAGGGCCTGAGGAAAAGACCCCAAACACCACTCTCCATGTTCTACCCATGAGGAGTGATGTAAGCCACCTGAGGACTGTTTCTGACAGTCCACAGATGTACCTTAGGTGACCAAGTAACACCCCATGGTCCATGGTATCAAATGTTGATGTGAGATCCAGAAGAACCAAGATGGAATGGCTCTTCCGATCTCTAGCCATCAGGAGATCATTGAGTACCCGAAACAGCACTGTCTTGGTACTATGTCTCTTTTGAAAACCAGACTGGTGTGGGTCATAGATGTCATGGATGGCCAAATGATCCTCCAGTTGTGCTGCCACTACTTTCTCAATCACCTTCCCTAAAAAGGGGAGGTCAGAGATAGGTCTGTAGTTTGCATGGCAGTCTGGGTCCAAGATAGCTTTCTTCAAGAGTGGTGTCACCACTGCCTCTTTCAGGGAGCTAGGAAACTCTCCAGATTCCAAGGAGCACCAGACTATCTGTGCAAGGACCAGACTGATGACATCAATACAACCCAAAATTAGGGAAGTTGGTCCAGGGTCCAAACTACAGCATGTAGGGTGCACACCCTGGATGATCCACATGACATCCATGAACTCCGGTCGGCTGAAGGTACTCCAAGAAGGCCAAGGTGCAGTGACCTTGTGCTGATCAAAAGCAATACCCACAGAGTGTGCTGGTTGGAGTACCACCCAGATATCAGCCACCTTATTAGCAAAGAATCAAGCAAGTTCTAATTGAGAAAAGGCTTTCCGAACTTGTAGACAAGCTGGGTTGCACAGTCTGTCCACAGTTCAGAAAAGCTGAGCTGGTTGATTCTGAGCAGCTGCAATCTCCCCGGACAGGAATTCTGCCTTCTTACAGGTGATTGCAGATTGATAGGCTTGATAATGGTCCATCAATCTAAGGCGGTCAGTATCCAGGGCAGACTACCGCCAGCAACGCTCTGACCTTCATCTGAGTCTCCGCATCTCCCTCAAAGTGCCATCAAGCCAAGGGGATTGAGGGTGAAGGGAGAGAGGACGAACATGGACTGGAGCAATGGAATCCAGAGCCACAGACACAGATGAATTATAGGCCGTCACGAGGGTCTCTGGGTCACTGCTTGCCGATGAGAGGGACGAGAGGTCAAGCACCGCTGCTAGGCTATGAGAACTTATATTTTGTAAAGGACAGTACCTAACCATCTCCACAGGGGTAGGCCTATGAAGGGGGGTGCTAAAACTAAACCCCATGGTGAAGTGATATGACCACCAACTGGTTCCACCCCCATGTCAGATGTTTCGATCCCTAGGAGGAAGATTAAGTCAAGGGAGTGTCCGTTTTTATGAGTAGCAGTGGTAACCACCTGTGTAAGGCCCAGAGATGTCATCAACATGAGGAAGTGCTGACCAAATTGTGAGAGTTCGTCATCAACTCAGGCGTTGAAATCACCCAGAACCATCAGTCTGGGCAACTCAAATGCCATGTCGATGATGGAGTCTGCCACTTCCTGAAGGAATCGCTTCTCATCACCGGGTGGACGATAAATAAGGGCGATCCAATAACCTACACCTGCTACTATGGCACACTCGAATGACTCAGCCTCCTCAACTAGTACACTCATGAGGTTATGTTTGGTCTTGAAACAGACTGCACCCCCCCCGTGGTCCAATCTTGGGCAGTGTATCACCGAGTACCCAGCTGGAGTTAAAGCCTCCAAAATGGGGCCAGAGTTCTCATCCAGCCAGGTCTTGATGATGCATGCCAGATCTACCCTTTCAACAAGATCAGCAATAATTGCAGTCTTGTTCTTGATGGACCTGGCAGTGCACAACACCACCCAAGTTGGACGAATCTCCCGGGCTGCCCGAGCCACCTGCCCACCACAATCGGTAGTGCCCTTGGGTATGGAAACCAGACATGGAAAACCACTTTCTGGGTTCCATTTCACCCCAGGGCATCTTCTGGATCTTACCACCCCGATATGATGACCCCCCTCATTCACCCTCCACTGTTCATAGCCCCCCAACCCCTCCATCTCCTACACACAATACCCAGTGCTCTACAGCATTGGTAAGTAGTAAACTGAAAGGGAGGAGTGAAGAAAGGGCGGAGGGCATGGAGAGCAGAGGGTGAATAGCGCACAACTGCGGAGGCAGGCATCCAACACATTCCACATGACTCAATAAGTAAACAAAGTCTTTCTCAAACCAAATAAATACCCTCTGAACCCAACCCCCAACCAAAGCAGTATTATCCCAAAAATAAAAAAACTAAACTATAAAATCAAAATAACAAACCAAACAAACAAATTAATAAATAAAATAAAATTAAAACAAACCCCCAAATTACTCAATTAACCCACCCTAACACATAATAAAACACAAATAAAACCCCACCCTATCCCACATTAATTGGATAAGTCGCTCCCACACTTAGCTCGGGAACTACTGCAGTCCCCTCTCACAGGCCATGCAGAGCATAAAGTTATGAATTCCAAATTTACCCCCCCCAAGCCCTCTCACGGCTGGGGAAGCATGGAAGTTCAGGCACACTCACTGCCCAAATTGAAAGTCACAGTTTACTCAGATGATGTCCATGGTAAAATAAAACTACAAAACATTCATTAAAGAAAAATAAACTCAAAATATGTGGATACCCAGGTCCTCTCACCATCAGGGAGACCACACAGAAAAGTATAAGCCTTAAGTCCCTAGCAGAATGAAAGTAATCCAAGGTATCAGTCATCCATAAAGTGTAGGAGCCGCAGAAAAAATCTAAAAATAGGTGATAATCCAGGGAGTTACTCAATCATAGAGTAGAAAAGCGACAAGAAAGTCCAAGCCGATCAAAGTCAGATGAAAATTCAGATCAGCAGCCCGCAACAGAGCAGGGCCCCTCCAGCTCCATGTAAAAGCCCAGCCAGAAATAATTGCATCCCCACCATGACACCTGGGAAATGGCCACATTGCAGCCAATCCTGGGAATCTAGGGGAACCATGGTATATCAGCCAGCTCCCTGGCTGAACAAATACCCTGACCCCCTGACAAGCAGCAAATCCAGCCGGTGATCACCTAGGAGACACCAGTAAACCACCATCCACCCTCCGGTGGATCTTAGACCAGAGTCTCCCACAGTGGAACCCTCCTATAGCGGTCATCTCCCCTCACTAGTATCAGGAAGACCTTACAGGGTCCCCCCACCTCCCACAATTCCAACAGTCCACCAATAATCGAGCTGAGATCTTCACCCAAGGGCAGTGTAATCAAAATGATCCCCTTCTCAGTCACAAGATCAAAATGTCCAGCTCCAGGAAAAAACACCCATTGAAATCCCAGTAAACCATCTGATCCACGGAAAGCACTCAGTGAGTTAGCAGAGTAGTTAAACGCCCCCAGCGCCAACTTCTAAATGCTGACCCAAAAAACACTGTAACTAGCAACACAGGAGACTGGTAGAGCCTTAACCAGCCCTACACAGTATAAAGCAGCAAACAATGCCGCCGCTCAGTCTCTTCTTTTGCAAAAAATAAAATAGGCACAAGTACTGATTAAATGGACCATCCCAACAAGTGAGGGCAGCTTCACTCACGATCCGCTCCACTATACTCGGCAGTTTCAGCAGTTCCAAGTTCCAACGGTACAGGTTCAATAGTTCCAACGGTACAGCAAGGAACGAAAACACTCAACTCCGACACGCAGTTACAAGGACTCTCAAATAGGTCAAACCCCAAACTTCCAACTTGTTTAAACAAGAGAATAAAAAGAATAAAAGAATAAAAGGATAAAATAAAATGGGACTTTGTAACAGATATGCTCGTTCTACTACTAGATACTAGCCCAGCGTGGCCGCCATTTTCCAGGTGTTCAACATGATAGGAGACATTATACATGATAGGAGACTAGCAAAATCGCATTGTCCACATTGTAGATCTGTTTCGTGTATTACAATGTGCATGTCTAGGTCTGTTTCTATATTTTTATCAACTGCTAGAAAATTAGGTTATGTCATACGTCATCCCAACCAGGGCCCCTGCTATACAGCTAAACAATGCAGCATTCATGATACCATGTTTGTGACTGTCACTGTCTCACTGCCATGTTTGGAGCCATAAACTGCCATCTTCGACAAGCTGGCCTCCATCCACTCTATAGGACATCTTGATGATGACATCTTCAGGGAGAGAACCAACCTCCTGCTGCTACTGGTCTTTCATAGGTTCATAGGTGTGGGTTTCAAGTCCATTAGCTGCAAGAGCCATATGTGGACTTGCCACTTATCAGTGGACAAACTCCTATTTTTTGTCTCCCATATACTGGTCAAGCCAGTGCTTAAAGGTAAACATACTATTAGCACTAACCACTGTAGTGGGAAACATGTTCCTCACTTCCACAATTCTCTGGTTAAACCACCTTCCCCTTTTTGTAGTTATATACTTTTCCCCTAGTAACTGAAATTGATGTGCCCTTATTGCCCTACCTAAATGTTCCTTCTTACATAGGCCTGTGGATTCCCAAAGCATTCCATTTGCTAATGCTTTGTATACATAGCAAAGTTCTCCTCTAGATTTATGATAAGCCATGCAAAACATCCCCAATTTCTGCAATCTAGTTTGGTATGCTTCGTCCTTGACTTTATACACTTTTTTTGTTAACCTTCTCTGTACCCTTTCAATCTTTCTGATGTTACTGATACTTTGGGGAGCACAGAAAGGGGCACCATACTCCAGTATGGGTCTAACCAGAGATTTGTACATTGGCACCAGGACCTCTTCACTCCTACTCTTAATATTCCTAAGAATGTTTCTTATAATTTTGTTTGTACATTTTGCAGCCTCAGTAATACATTTATAAAAAGTTAGAGTGTTAGAAATTAAATTATTACTCCAAGGTCTTTTTCATCTTCAGTATGCACTATAATTTTATTATTTATTTTATATTGTGCTTTTGTATTGTTATACCCGAAGTGCATGACTTTGCACTTGTCTTCATTAAACTTTAATTTGTGATTTATTGCCCAGATCTCTAGATTGTGTAGTTGCTTCTGAAAATTGATTATAAATGCCACATCATTCATGGTGGACCCCACTTTTGTGTCATCTGCATACTTGCAGAGCCACACCCCTCCTGACACCTGCATCGTAGAGATGAAGATATTAAATAGTAGGGGTCCCAATATTGAACCCTGGGGTGCCCCACTTGTTACACCTCTCCATTCAATAGCCTCTTATTTGGATCCTCTGTGTTCTATCCTCCAGCCACAATCTAATCCAGGCCCTAAGACCTCAGTGCACCCCAAGTTCTTCAAGGGATTTCAACAGCATCCCGTGCAACACAGAATCAAATTCCTTGGTATAGTCTAAGTAGACTACATCCACAGGCAGACCCTGATCCAGTGCCTGACTCACTGGCTCAAAGAAATGAAGCAGATTACTGACACATGATCTGCCCGAGGTGAAACCATGTTGTGAAACATCTACTACCTGTAGTTGACTCAAATCCTCTTCCAAAAAAGTGTCTAATGAATTTCTCCATTACTTTTCCTATCATTGATGAAACACTAATATGACGGTAGTTATTCACTTTTGTCTTGTCACTTGATTTATGAATTGGAGTAATATGTGTTAACCTCTACTCTTACAACACTCTCTCTTCCCTCAAAGACATATTAAAAAGTATTGCCAGTGGTCCTGCTATCTCTTCAGCAATATTATTTAGAGACACTGGGTGCAGTCCATCCAGACCCCCAGATTTGTGTTTATCAAGATCATTTAATTTATCACATATCTGAGAGGCTATGATTTCTGTATGCCATACTTGGTTCTCTGACTCTTCCTGTATTATTTTATTAGTGTTATTTGAATCCTGAAAAACACTCAAAAAGTCTTTATTAAATATGGTGGCCATATCAACTTCATTTTCAATTACCATGTCCCCCTCTTTGGAAGCTTAGGTGGCACCTCATACTGACTGTTGCGCCAAAAAGGGTTGTCGCGACCTCTGTTGCTGTGACATTTTTTATGTCATCAAGCCTGTCTATGGTTCTCACTAGACAGCATTGATTGGTCCTTCACTTTAGGCTCTGACCTTTCTTCAAATGGCACTGTTAGCCCTAGGGCAACATCATCTATCTCTTCACCAGTTGGCCACACTGGGCATCACAACCAGGAAGCTGCTGATTCTCTTTGGGACTGCGCCAGATGCTCCTGCTGAATTGGTAAAAAATATTGTTGTTTTTACTGCTTTTGCACAGATTCACATAGATTTGCACATATTTATGCTGCTAGCAGTTTGACTCGAGGTTCAGGATTGCCCTGTGACAACATCAAAGTTTGCACATTGAGGCTTTGTTTCAGCAGTGGAAGTGAGACAGTGTTAGTGCCTTCAGGCATATTGAGAAACAAACTAGCACTGCATGCAGTAATCCTTTTGCTTTTTTGGCAGACTGAATGGACTTCCATGGTGTTAAAATGTATTTATGTACTTGATAAATCTATTTCTAATAAGTCTGAGTGCACTCTGTTTTCAGTTTCTACTGAACTTTGTGCAATTATTCAATGTTCCTCCCTGGATGTGAGCACCTTATAAGTATTTGAGGCTTCTCCCCCCCCCGGGTCTGTGCTGCTCTGTTTAACACTGGGCATCTCTACAAGGACTACATGGAGGAAGTTCATCACTACACTACAAGGCTGACAAATCAGTCTTCCACCTGTCCTATTCAACTGCACAAATGGCAGATCCCAACAGTGAGAGTGTCACACAATTCTGTCATAAATCTTTTGCTTGCGGTTCCAAAACCTGTGACATTCAAGAACCCAATTTTTGTTTTATTCCTCATCAAAGTACTGTTATTGGCCATACTGTTATTACTCTTGTTCCCATCTGGGAATCAGACATTATCAATACTGACTCTGAATGTTTGCTTGCACTGTCCATCTTTAACATCCACATTGACCCCTTGACCTTGGCACTTAAGACACTTTTAAATAGGAAGGACACTGATCTCATCTACATCAGCAAAAACATCTCCAAAGCTGGAGATGCTCTCAGTACACTTATCTATGATGGTGATTTAAGCACCGCACTCTCCAAATACCTGGTTACAATTAACTTGGTTTTGTGATTCTACAGCTATTCTTGATATTCTTTATAATGCTAACCCTCTGCTGTTGATGGCATACTCTAAAACAACACCGTGAACAATTACAATTCCTTTACAAGGCTCATGCCTTGGGTCTGTAAATGATGCTACACCCACAACTTACCTATTAAATATTGCCTTTTCTGTAAGGCAACAAGGAAGGGAATGTTACATGTCCCCTTGCCCATATGGGAAACCCATTGCACATCACTGACAGCATCTACAGTATTACATACATGCAGCTCCAATGAGCTATAATCCTTACTAAACTATAGGGCACAGGTACCTCCCATATAAGAGTAAGGTATCAGGGACATTATTAGTGAGCATTACTGTGATTATTTTTTTATTTTATTTATTTATTTATTTATTAGAATTTTGGATAAATACCTTTGAACCAATGGCTCTTTTACAAAGGTTCCATGTTAGCATGCAAAGAATAAAAGTACAATTTGAGTGAGATTAGCAGCAAGCAGTTCGAACAAAAAATTCAATACAGGGTATACATGGTCTAAGAGCTACAGGTAATAAAATTAACAGCTAGGACAACACAACCAAGCATACATTTAAGAATGATGAGTCACAGCAAACACTATTTACATGAATTAAAGTTGCCAGAAGGGCATTATCAAAGGGAAAGGTGGAGTGGAAAAATTGAGTTGCTGCCAGTTGTGCCAGGTAGTGTAGGAAAGTGGGAAGAGAGAGTGGGCATAAAGTATCAGGGAGGGAGGTAGCAAGAGAGGTGGGTGGGAGGCAAGGATCAGGGAACTTGTGTAACAGTGGGTGGGGCAAGCAGATTAGAAAAGGGAGAGGGGGAAGGGAGAGAACAGGAGCGACTGTCAGAGAGGTTAGGAAAAACAGTCGCAGGTGGCCCTGGACACAAACATTTGGTGTAGCTTGTGTTTGAAAGAGCAGAGGGTGTCTAAGTTGGTGAGTTCACTGCCCAGGGAGTTAAACATCTTAGGGGCTCTACCTGAAAAAGACCACTGGCCTTGGGAGGTGTGACAGCGGGGAACAGATAGAGAATAGTTGTCAGAGCTTCTTGTGTTACGGGAGTGGTTGACTGGGATTGGGAGAGACTGAACCCCAGGGGGCATGAGTCCCATCAATGACTTTTTTGTTAGTAGGCAGGTTTAGAAAGCGATCCTTCCCTGTAGTTACAGCCAGTTTGACTGTTCGTAGAGGTCTCAGGTATGCTTGCGGAGGGCAGCACCAGTAAGGAGCCTGCAGGCCCTATTCAGTGCTGCAATGATTTGTTGTAGTGCTGTAGTTGTGGCTGCTCCATAGATAACAAGCCCATAATCAATGATGGTGACAATAGAGCTGTGTATTGCTAGTTTAAGGGCATTAGGTGTCAGGCAGTGTCTATGTTTATAGAGAAGGCCTATATGGATATTTACAGATTTCACAACTGAATCAATATGGCTGAGAAGGACAACATAGGGTCCAGGGTTACACCAAGGTATTTGAAAGTCTGCTTCTGGTCCAGGGTCACACCTGAGCTGTTTTTGATAACCAACTGTTGGTATTTACATTTGTTATGTGTGATGTGGAATAGCATAGTCTTTTTTTTTGTAATTTAGCACTAGTTTCTGTGAGATGAACCAGGCCTCAACTTGTGTGAAACTTTCCTGCACTTGTTTCTCCAATAGGGAGGGGTCAGAATTCTTAGAGAAAATCACTGCGTCATTGGCATACAAGATAATGTTTTCATCACAGGCAGAAGGAAGATTGTTCAGAAAGATGCTGAAAAGAAGAGGTCCCAAGACTGACCCTTTGGGAACACCAGCCCGGATAGGTAGCTTGGAGGAGAGGAAGTCACCAATCTTAACTTGTTGTGGCCGGTTGGAGCGATAGCTATTGAACCATTGTAGAGTATCATGTGAGAGCCCTAGGTTGCCAAGTTGTTCAAGTAGTAATGGATGGTTGATTGTATTGAAGACCTTTGAGAGATCTATAAAGGAGGCACAGGCAAGTTGTCCTTGGTCTAGTGCTAGATGAATGAGGCCTATAAACTCAAGCAGGGCAGAGGTGGTGCCATGTCCTTTGCAAAAGCCATGTTGCTGTGGGAATTGCAAGTTATATTTCTCCAAGTACTCCACCAATTGGTCTGTGATGATTTTTTCAAGAGCTTTGGATAAAGGGGATAGGATGAAGATGGGCCTGTAGTTACAGTGTAATGCCCTATCACCAGACTTGTGTATAGGGGTCCCCAGGGTGGACTTACACTTGAGGGGACACTGGGAGAGTGTGGGGGACCAGTTAATAATCTTGGTAAGAGGGTGCAGGACAGAGGTCTCTTTTGGCATACCTTTCAGTAACTGCCTTGAAATAGAAATGTGGATGATTTGTATCCTGAGTCTGTTGATATTGGGAAGCCGTGGTTTGGTTGTTGTCAAAGAAGTTAGATGGAAGCACATGACTGAGGTCAGTGAATGCCAGATTGAAAGTATTGGCAATTGTGGTGGGGTCCAGGGTGTTGATGCCATCAATGTTTAGCATGTTAGAAGTTGCTTTGGACTCTTTCCCTATAACTTCAGAGAGGTTTTGCCAGAATTTCCTTCCATCCAACCAGGAGTTTGATAGGGTGCTTCTGTAGTAGATGGCTTTTTCAGTGCGAATAGCTCCGGTACAGACATTCCTGGTGGCCCTGTATGCCTGAAAGTCTGCCTGGTTGCCAGAGGTTATAGCACAAGCCCATAGAAGGTCCAGAGCTTTCAGTTGGTCTAAAAGTTTGCCTGAGATCCAAGGGTTGTCAAGGCCTTTAATTTTGCATTTCTTAAAGGGGGCATGGTTATCACATGCTGCATTGAACTTTGAGATAAAGTATTGTAGTGCAGCATCTACATCCGGAGCTGTGTCAATTGGGGACCAGTTTTGTTGTTACAGGAGTGCCTTAAGTGATGCAAGGTGTCCCCTAAGTAGTGCCCGACTGTTGATAGCTTTTGCAGGGGAGGAGGGGGGTTGAATTTATTTGACCATATGCACTGGACTGGGGAATGGTCACTAATGGCATCAGGGAGAACTGTAGTGAGGCTAATATGGTCAGGGTGATTTGAGAGTACCCAGTCTAGTAAGGTACTGGTCTCTGTTCTATAACTAATCATAGTGAGTGAGGTAACTAACTGTATAAAGTTTGCAGCTGCCAAGGCATCCTTGTAGTTGCTTGTACTGGGGGCACGCCAGTTGACATTAAAGTCTCCTAGCAATATAACTTCTGATTTAAGCTTTAGACTCCCTGATATGGGTAAGGAATGGGTTCAGGCTTGTTGTTGTCAGTTTGGGTGGGATATATATATATAGAGGCTATCATCAGAGCTTTGTTATGGGCTCCAAGAATGACTTTAATAACAAGGACCTGAAGCTTGTCACCATTAATGGATAGGGTCAGGGCATGCCCTGTCTGAGAATCTTTTGAATAAAGGGCACAGCCACCCCCTTTTCTGGATAGATGGTCCTGCTGAAAAATAGCATACCCAGGTACTGCCACAGCAGAGTCAGGTATAATTAGAGACAACCAAGTTTCAACTACAGATAATACATCTGTACTGTGCTGTCCAGGCAGTGAGGGTATCTATTTTTTTTGGTAAAGCTGCAGATGTTGATGCTAGCTAGCGAGAGGGACCCTGTTCTATGTTTCTCCTAGAGCTAGCTAGAGGTGGTCCAGGGTTGGGGTGAACATTGCCTTATATTAGCAGGAGCAGCAGTATTAGTCTTTTTAGGAATTCCTTAAGATATCTGCAGTGACTGCTATGTACACTTTTTCCCTTATACTTATTCTTAGTTGTTGTCTGTAGTGACATGACTCCTGATAGAAGAAACAGGGAGAAATAGTTTGTTGGTAGGGTCGTCCGTGGGCACAGTAGCATGCTCATGTGTCCTAGTGTTTGGGAGAAGAGATGAGTGCTGTTACAGCTGTGACTACTGGTAACCATTCCGTTTCTATGCAAGAGGCTGTCAACCAGGCAATCCAAGGTTTGTTGCAGTGGACATTTAAATATATTGGTAGCATGGGATGCCAGCAAGGTCAGAAGGAGCAGGTGCAGCAGGAACATGTTAGGTTGCATTCTTGAATGCAGTAATATTAGACCAATGCAGATAGCTATGTTCAGGGGGAGGCCAGGATCCAATGGGATCAGGTGAGGTTTTAGTGGCATCTGGGGGAGATATCTACTTTAGTTCTACTCAGACGCAGTGTTTGATAGATTAGATGGAACTATAGCCTGAGAGACAAGGGGTGGGTAACAGAAAAGTAACTGTGTCTCGAGAGGAGATGGTTAGGCAGAATTGCAGCCAATAGCAAAAGCACTGGGTGGAGCCAAAGTGTATTTAATAGGGGACAGGGTGGGTGGGCAGGACAAATTCAGTTAATGAAGTTAGAGCAGGGAGCCACAGTTTGGGCTTGAAAACTGCTGTTGTAACAGCCGAGACACTGCACCAATCAGCGGTGTCCAGAGGGGGCGGCCAGCAAATCAGGGCCTTAGAAAAATCACAGCACCAGTTTTCAGACAACATTGGTGGAGCAGGAGTACCTGAGAGAGTAATCCGGGGTGGAGAGTGAGAGCGGCGGCAAAAACAGGCCCTTCACACCGCTGGGATGGAGGGGAGTCCAGTGGTCTTCAACGCTCAAGGTGGGCAACCTGCTGGGAGGAACAAAGGGGGGGATTAAATTAGCTTCTGGAAAGGTGGTCAGGAGCAGACAGACCAGGGGACAGAGTCATGGCAGGGAGTAGAACAGAGGGGCAGGAAAATAGTTCGGAGGAAGGAGGAATGCAATTAGAGAGAATAGTGTGAAATGGTGGTAGGGAGAAAATTAGCAGGATAAAGGAGGGTGGAGTGCTATAGAAGGTGAGAAATAGACAGAGAGACTGAGACAGATTGTAGGCGAAGAGAGGAAATTAAATTGCAGTTGATAAAAATTCAAAAATAATTTACAAATGAAGAGGGGGAGGTACCTAAAACAAACAGTAGAAACACTCTGGATACAGAAGTTGATAGCAGCCCATTTACAGAAGAAAGGGTTCTGAAAGAACTCTTAAAACTGAAGGTGGACAAAGCAATGGGGCCTGATGGGATTCATCCCAGAATTCTAAAAGAACTAAGGGTAGAACTAGTGACACCACTGACTACCCTTTTTAACAAATCATGGGAGGATGGGGTGGTACCCGAGGACTAGAGGAGGGCAGATGTGATTCTCCTTCACAAAAGTGGGAGCAAGGTAGAAGCAAGAAACTACAGACCTGTTAGTTTAACCTCAGTGATAGGGAAAATGATGGAATCACTTCTGAAGGAAAGAATTGTCGAGTATCTAGAGGCCAGAGGGGCACAGGACCCTAGGCAGCATGGATTCACAGTGGGAAGGTCATGCCAGACGAATCTGATAGATTTCTTTGACTGGGTGACCAAAGTAGTAGATCAGGGAGGGCTGTGGACATGGCCTACCTAAACTTTAGCAAGGCATTTGACACAGTCCCACACAAAAGATTAATATACAAGTTAGCCAGCCTGGGAGTGGGTCCCAAGATGACATCCTGGGTAAAGAATTGGCTGGAGAATAGGACACAGAGAGTAATAATAAAAGGAGTCCACTCAGAAGAAAGGAGGGTTACTAGTGGGGTACCACAGGGTTCAGTATTAGGACCAGTCCTCTTCAATGTCTTTATAAGCGACATTGCAGAGGGACTGGAAGGAAAACTATGTCTCTTTGCAGATGACACAAAGATCTGCAACAGAGTTGATGCACAGGGTGGGGTGAAAAGGATGAGAAGGGACTTGGCAAGGTTAGAGGAATGGTCAAATGTATGGCAGCTTAGATTCAATGCTAAGAAGTGCAAGGTAATGCACCTGGGAAACAAAAACCCAGGGGAAGAGTACACAATGGGGGGTGAGATACTAACAACAACAAAAATGGAAAGGGACCTGGGGTAGTCATATCAGATGACCTAAAGGTGGGCAAGCAATGTGAGAGGGCAGCAAGGAGGGCTGGGGGGGATACTGGGATGCATAGGGAGAGGCATCACCAGTAGAAAACAGGAAGTTATTATCCCTCTGTACAGACAGCTGGTGAGACCCCATCTGGAGTACTGTGTGCAGTTCTGGAGACCCAGTCTCTGCAAAGACATAGACAGGATGGAAGCTGTCCAGAGGAGGGCAACTAAAATGGTGCAGGGTCTGCACCGGAAGACATATGAAGAGAGACGAAAGGAGCTTAATATGTATAGCCTCGAGGAAAGGAGGGAGAGGGGGGACATGATAGAAACGTTCAAGTACCTCAAGGGAATCAACAAAGTCCAAGAGGGTAGCATCTTTCAAAAAAAGAGGTGTGCAAGAACAAGAGGGCACAATTTGAAGATGGGGGTGGCTCAGAGGAATTTAAGGAAGTATTTTTCACAGAGAGGGTTGTGGATGCATGGAGCGGGCTTCCGAGGAGGTTGTGGAGTCAAAATCAGTGGTGGAATTCAAGCATGCATGGGACAGTCATAAGGCCATTCTAGGGGGTTGGGGTAGGAAGAAGTAGGCTGCTGGTTAACTAGGATCTGCAGCTTATCCAGTAGGTAGGGAAATGGGCAGACTGGGTGGGCCAAGCGGTCCTTATCTGCCATCAAATTCTATGTTTCTAAACAATTACAGCTGTAATCAGGTGATTATTGGAAACATGTAAGTAATATACCAAGAATGCATTTCTGTGTTCTTTGCCTAACTCATGTTCTAATCTTCTGAGAAGCCACACACTGTATTGTACAGTCTGCACTGCCATCATGCAAATTTATGTAACACCACACTTATTTTCTGTGTTTTGTAAGAATCCTTTGTATTCACTTTTAGCTAACTTTATACATTTTGTATATCTTTAGATACACTGTAGAGCCACCTAACTTTTGGCCAATAGGGCCTGTTTTGTACATCTAACTTACGCACGAATAACTAGTTTCCACAGTAATTATCTTACTATATAAGCTAATGCATGACATCTTCTCCCCCAGACCATCTTCATATCCTAGGGTACAGGGAAACTCTGGCTCCCAGTGTCTACTTTGGTAAGGCTCTGATTAGGGCATATGTCTGCTTTTGTGTAATAAACAAGTTTATCACCACTTATGCCATTTGTCTGTTGGTTTATTACCACCAAGAACCTGAGAGGTGATTCACCTTTACAACATGCTAGTGCCAGTAACAGATGGGCAAAACAGTAGCTAAGCCAAAAATCACCCTGTAACAGATCCCCCTCACCTGATATTCCCCAATATCCCTGGTTGTTATTTCCAAAAACTCCCACTCTCTCTCCTACCCTATCTTTCCTTCATCCCCTCCCCTTCCTTACCCATCTCCCATGAGCTTTTTGCTATCAAAGAGTACACAAGGCTGGTGGGCTCAAATGCGACTAGCAAAAAGAAAACATTTCTTACCATAGTAATGTTGTTTCTTCCAAAGGATCTCCCAGTAGGATTAGACATATGCAGTCAGCTCAGAATCTCTGACTGCCCCAGAGCTGCGATGTAATGCGGAATGTATGCAAATCATGGAACTTAGAATGCTGCATTTAAACTGCTGCCTTTAGGTGGATTGTGTTCCATCTAGCTGCCAGATTCATGTTTGCAGATGAAAAAACACTAGCCCATCCGAATTAAGTAATTGCAACCTAAAAACAATAACAATAATACCATCCCCTTGGTAAAGAGGACAGGTTCCAAATAGGGTAAAGCAGAACACAAAAGAGAGCTAGATGCTATAGTCATACTTGTGTGCATCAAAACATTAAGTTAAGCCAATGATTAATGGCAACATTAAGAACCCCCAAGAAAGTATTGCTGAACCTGAAGTAGGGATGGGAGGTCTAATCCTACTGGGAGATTCCTTGGAAGAAACAATATTACTATGGTAAGTAATTTTTTTTCAAACACCAGGAATCTTTTAATAGTATTAGATATATCCAGACTACCTAGCAGTGCCTTGGGAGGAGGGTATAGAACCTTCTTAGGAAAAAGGTTCTGCAGTACTGCAGTGCCAAACCTAGCATCAGTCCTGGACTGGACATTCAGGCAATAGTGCTTTGTGAAGGTGTGGACTGTACTCCAGGTAGTCACTTTGTAGATTTCCAGCAAAGGAATGTCCCTTGCAGCTGCCACAGAGGCAGCAGTTCCACGAGTGGAATGTGCCCTGAGGTCCTGTGGTGTCTGTTCCTCAGCCTTACTGTAGCAAAATTGGATGCAGGATACTATCCAGTGTGCAACTGACCTCTTTGAGGCAGGTCTTTTTCCACTTCACCATAGGTAATGAACAGTTGTGAGTGGGAATCCCTGAGGTCCTTAGTGCGAGTGATATATTAGCTGTGAGACCTTTTTACATCCAGTCTATAAAGCTTCAATTCTCCTGAGCTGGACTTGGCTGTGAAAATACAGGAAGGGTGATGGACTAGTTCAAGTGTAACTCAGATACCACTTTTTGAAGGAATTTTCTGTTAGTCCTAAGGACCACCTTGACCTTATGTAAGATAATGTAATTAGGATCAGTGCAAAGAGCTTGGAGCTCACCCACTCTTCTTGCTGAAGTAATTGCCACTAGGAAAACAGTTTTCTGTGACATATTTCAGATTAGCTATAGCCACTGGCTCAAAGGGAGGTTCTAAGAGTTTGGCTATGCACAAATTCAGATCCCAAGGAGGAACTGATTCCCTAATAGGAGGAAACACATGTGCCAAGCCTTTGAAAAATTTCCTAAAAATAGGGCGTGACACTATTGTTCTCTGAGCACCTGCAGATAAATAGCCAGATACTACCGCCAAGTGAACCTTAAGGGTTGCAGGCCTGAGGCCTAAAGTCTACAAGTGCACCAGATAATCAAGCAATGTAGATAAGCTTGCCTTAAGGAGATTAATTTGCTTAGGCATGCACCAGATGGAAAATCTTTTCCACTTTGAAGCATATGTCTTTCAGGTAAAGTTTCCCTGGAAACTTTCAGGACCTTAAGGACCTCCTCCGACAAGTTAAATTCAGAAAATTCTAACTCCTCAAGAACCAAACCTTCCAGTGAAGGCTCTTGAGTTTTGGAAAAACTATTTGACCTTGAACAGCTGTTAGGAGATAATATCTCTTGGGGAGACAAATTAGTTGCTTGCTGGACAGGGTGAGCAACAGAGGGTACCGTGGCTGCCTGGTCCAGTCTGGAGCAACTAGTATCAGGGTTGCAGTCTGACTCCTCAGTTCATGAAGGACTCTCAATACCATTGGAAATGGAGGAAAAGCATACAGGAATTTCCCTGTCCAATCCAGGGCTAATGCGTCCATGGGCACTGTGCCCAAGGAGGGGGGCCTGCAGCAATAAAAAGAAAGCTGGTGGTTTTCTTTCTAGGCAAACAAATCTATGTTTGGGATGCCCCGATGTCAGAAAACTGTGTCCAACACTTGCTTGTTTAAAGCCCATTCGTGATTTCCTGACTGATTCTGCTGAGCGAATCTGCCAGTGTATTATCATTCCCCGAGAGATGAATGGCAGACAGATGCACTTCCAGGGACTATGCAATGGACCAAATCTTCATGGTTTCTGTGCACATGTAACCCCTAGGTGGCACTATCCCAAGGGCTACTACCCTTGCCTGCGTGGTTAGTTGCAGGTTAAGGGGCCTGAGTTCTAAAACGGGTGCCTCCACTCGGAGGACAGGGTTGTTAGTGGCCAAGCTAACCTGGGCACAGCCCTCTGGGACATTGTAACCCTCCTCTTTCCCTGCTAGTAGCATGAACAATATACAGTAATCACTTTCACAGTACCCCTTGTCCATCCTACATGTATCCACACTGTTTGCACTTACCACCAGGGCTGGCTCCTCTGACTTGACCCTGGGGACTCCCTGTGAAACAAGGTTATGCACAGCAAATAGCAACAGTACAGTACTTTGAGCACAAACTGGAACCACAGTCAGATTAAATGCAGAAAAAGTTAGATCTGATTTATTCAGGGGACTTGAACAAGGGAGAGGCGAAATCAGGTTAATTGGCTTAAAGACTATATCAATCAAACAGTTAGGGATGCGCTTTAAGTCCCCACACAGTCACACCTCTGGATACCCAGGTAGGAAGACGATGGCCTAACCATAACTGTTGCCTGGGGTAGGCCTACGTCGCAGCTGGTTGGGGCCCTGTGATAGGAGAAAACAACATGCACAACACACACTATTTGTAATCCGGA
Source organism: Neoceratodus forsteri (assembly GCA_016271365.2). NCBI lineage: Eukaryota > Metazoa > Chordata > Ceratodontiformes > Ceratodontidae > Neoceratodus > Neoceratodus forsteri. The sequence goes on along the minus strand of CM057453.1, from coordinate 771,903,105 downwards.
GCCAGAGGGCTCAGTTCATGAAAGAAAGACAAGAAGACAATCAGATGACAACACTTTTAGATTGAGCTGTTGTTGCAGGGAGCTACCCTGATAGTTACTCATGATACCCAGTACAGGACACAGGCAGGATGAAGTGGTGACTGCAGGATGTTGAGATGGAGTGCCAGGAGAAGCAGGGCCCACACGAATCACCGAGGCATCGTTCCTGTTCAAGCATTGAGCAGGGGGCTGATCCCCAGGCAGGTCTCTCGTTGATGGCTTTCTCTGTGCAGCAGGTAGTCTGACTGGGCCCGTGTGGCAACTCCCAGGCTGAAAGGAGATGCAACCAGATTTAGTCCATTGGTGCTGGATGCCGCCTCCAGCAAGCAAAACAAAGTTCAAGGCACAGTGGGGAACCAAATCAAAACCCACTATTATCACACAGCACATTTACATGTAAGGGATTCTACTGTACCAGGCAAACCACTCTCCAGTCAGAATCACAAAGTCTCTGCACAAACCGGGATTTCAGAGGTAGCTGGAAATCCTGATAGGCCGATCGCATTCAACAAATCTTTGGTCTTCTTCAGGTATGAGCCTGGTCACAGTTCAGTGGCTTACTTCGCTCTCACAACTCGGATCCAGTTCAAAATAATTCTCTTCTCTTCTCCCACTCAGGGGCAGCAGGCAGGCATGCAGGCCAAAACTCAGGCCTTTCCACAGTTCTCCCATGCGAAACTACGCAGACGGCTGCTCGACTGTCTTGAGCTCTTACCCTTCACTTCCCCACTTAGATCGGACTTCTTTCTGCTCATTGTGCCCTTAACTCAGGCCACCAAGGAATAGTTCGGAGGCACAGTCCGAATTTAGGCTTCTCTTACCTCTCCATGCGGGAGGGATAAAGGCAGACAGGCCAGACTAAGCCTTCCCGTCAAGTCCCCCACGCTACCCTGTGGGCAGCAGCTCCTCGAGCTGCTCACTCTTTCAGCTCCAAATCACTTCTGCCTCACTGCTGCTGGCAGCTTGGGCATTTCTCTCAGATCCAAAAGGTCCAATTGGTTGATCTGTCTGTCAGTCACAACAAGGGCTCCCTCTCCAGGGCAGTTTAGGCACCAAAAGCCCAAAACTACAATTCCTAAAAGTTTTGCCCCTTCCAAGCCCCTGTAGGCAGGCTCCATTTTAGAATCCCCAAAGTACTGATTGGTCCAATTTGGCAGTCCAGGACCAAAATGGTGGTGATGAACAGACCAGTCCATGCTGCAAAGAAGGCAGGTTAGACAAACTACAATTTCCTTACCACTCTAATAAATAGCCAGCAAACAGTTACATCTTCTAACAGGGCTCCCTCTGAGCAATTAGCGATGGCAGAAACAGAGCAATTGTCAGGCAGCCCGGGCAGGACTTGAGCATGGAAACATTCACCCCCCCCCAGATCCATTATTACTGCAATCTAGGTAGCCCTTAAAGAGACAGTACACAAAGGCTTTACAGGCACTCTCTGGAAATAATGTTTAACTGCTAAAACGCAGGACACCAGCCTGGCAGTGAGCATTTAGACAAGCTCAAGGAAGACTTTTTGGGAACCCCCATTTGCATTGGGGTTACATCCAGCCTTGAGGATCTGCTTGTTAATGTATGACATTGTAGTTGTATTGCCTGTCCTGGACTGACTAACCCCTCAACTGCGGAGCAAAGGCCTTTAGGGTAAGGATTACTCTCAACTCTAACAGGTTGGCATGCAGCTTGGACTCCTGAGGTGACCAAATTCCAATGATTTTGAGGTTGCCTAGGAGGCAGTATAGCACAGTGGGTTAAGGCTCTGAGCTGCAGATCTGAAGACCTGTGTTTGAGTCACACAGCCACCTAGGTGCATACTGTGTGATCCTGAGCAAGTCACTTCACTTCCTTGTACTCCCAGGTCACATCTGGAAACAAGCTTCGGCTTAGTGTGCTGCTCCTAGTTAAACAATGTTCCCTGCCTGTGTGTGCCCCGCCACCCTAGGACGGAGGCATCTGTTGTTAGAACCACAGTGTGGTGTTGTTGCTGAAAAGGGATGTCCTGCCTGTGGTGGTTCCTTTCTTTCCACCACTGCAGAGTCAGTAACAAAGTTCTTGTAACTGGCACAAACTTTGAAATGGGATCCCTTCTTTGGGACCAATGGGATCTGAGGTGATATTGAATATCCCCCATCTGAAACCTGGAGCCTGATACTACTACTGCAGTAGTTGAGGCCATTTGCCCTAGTAATGCTAGAAACTGTTTCACAGTCCTGGGCTGACCCAAGGCAAAAGAGTTTGCTAGGGTCAGTAAACTGTCACTCTCTCCTGTGGGAGAAAGGCCTTGCCCTGAATGGTATCCAGTTCTGCTCCAGTGAATTCCAGTGTCTAAATTGGCTCCATCTGAGACTTTTGAGCACTGATAAGGAAACCCAGGGACTCCAGGGTACTTTGTGTCACCCTGATGGAGTCCTTTACCTGCTGATAAGACTCCCCTATGACTAGCCAGTTGTCCAGGTAAGGGAATACAATGATTTCCTGCCTTTTGAGATAAGCTGCCACCACAGACAAACACTTTGTGAATACCCATGGGGCAGAAGTGAACCCAAGAGGGAGTGCTGAGAACTGGTAGTGACCTGAAGACGGAGAAAACCTTAGGTACTTTCTGTGGCAAGGTCTGATTGTAATGTGAAAATAGGCATCTTTCAGATTCAGAGATGCCAGCCAATTTTCTTTCTTTGGAGAAAGAATAACTATGGCCAGTGTTACCATTTTGAACCTGGGCTTTGCCAAGTGTTTAAGAACCTGAGATCCAGAATTGGCTACCAATCTCCATTTTTCTTTTTGGTTAAAAGGTATCTTGAGTACATGTCCTTCCCCTTTGGTTAAGAGGGGTTGGCTCTGTTTCCCTGGCTTGCAGGAGCTTTTTTGCTTCCAATTCCAGCAGAATTGTTTCTGCAGGAGTTGAAGGCTGGAAAACTCTGTGGCCCTGGAGTTTTGGAAACTGTTTGAACTGTAGACAGAGACCCTGACTCAGTACCTCCAGAACCCACCTGCCTGTGGTAATGGTTTCCCAGTATTGCAAGTAGTGAGCCAGCCTGCCCCCTACTGGAAGAGGTGTGGCAGCCTGTTCTGTGCAGTCAGGGATTCTGTTCAGACTGAGGTCTTGGAGCTGGAGCTGGACTAGCTCACCTAGAAAACCTCCTGCCCCTGCCCCTGTAGTAACTGCTAGCCTGACTTGTGTATACTCCACATGCATGGAAAATGGGTCATAAGTCTTTAACTGAGTGTTGGGGGTACGATTGGTTGCTTTGAGCCAAGCAAATCTAATTAGTTAGGGACACTGACAGGGCCAGCAAACTGGATACAGTATCATTTGCATCCACAGCCATGTGAAACTGGTATTTTGTTTCATCCAAAGCCATCCTGGCAATGTCTGCAATATCATTTGCCACATCCTCTGGAATTCTATCAGTTAAAGCTCGCAGAGTTCCAGAGGGCCTTCTGGTATTGTGCAGCATATGCCAAATAAGCTGCCTGTCCAAGGAGAAGGGAGGAGGCTAAATAGCCCTTCTTCCCCATAGTGACAATTTTTCTGGAGTCTTTATCTGGAGGATGAGATGCCAGGGGGAACTTTATCCCTATCACAGGCAGCAGCCCATATCACACCCACATGATCTGGAAGGGTAGACAAATAATCAGCAGCAGACCTATTCAGCTGATACTTTTTCTTCACCTTCTTGTCCATTTCAGGGACACAGGAAGGTGTCTTCAGAATTTTCAAAGTGGCCTTTTTAAGAGAATTATGGCTAGAAAGGACCACCTTTTTGTGGGAACCAACCCCATCATAGTCACAAGTTGTGCCTCCTCCTCATCTTCTATAGATTCATGTGAGGGGAGGCCCAAGGTGTCAGCCATTTACCTGATGAATGAAAAGTGGGATGAAAAAGTATTATGTCCAAGAGAAGGGGTACCAAACTCCTGATTTGGGGATACCTCTGGCTCAATGGGTTCTCCTAGATCCGGATCCTCCTCTTCCTCCTCAATGTTAAAATTTTGGTCCTGGTCCATGGGAACTGGTGGTGGGACTTGAACAGGTGAACTCAGGATAGAACTTGCAGTCTGTAAGGCCTCAGTGACCTGCAGGGCTTTGGTAATGTCTTCCGCGGAGGGCATTTTATCTTTGTCTGCTGGGAACTCCCTTGCTTTTTTAGTGGGAGGTGCAGCAGCATGCTTTTCTTTACATTTCTGTTTGGCAGGCACGACTCAGGAACCTGCTCAGTGATTCTTTTGTGTTTAGTATGCTCAGACCCTTTTTCAGTAATTTTGGGGCCTGAAGAATCTTTAGAGGGTCTCTCCTTTGTTTTAGTGTGGGAAGAAGAAGAAGAGCCCTCTTCAGGTTGCTTTGGTGACACTGAGGTGGGAGCAGAAACCATTTCCTCATCTTTTCACCCTTTTCTTAATGGTTTTAGAATAAAAAGTACTGCACATTTCACATTTAGAAAAAATATGACTGGAACGCAGGCACTCCAGACACAAATCACGGCGATCAGCCTTAGCAAATATTTGAAAACACTTAATACAGTATTTTTAAATCTGTCGGTCACGTCCTCTTTTTAGGTTATTTTGACATGCAAAATGTAAGTATACCACAAGAAACTCCCCCAAAAAGGGAAAAAAACCCCTACAATTCTTGGTCAGTTCCCTGAAGGAAAAGGGAACCACAATATATAAAAAATCTCTTTACTTTCTGCTGGCTCAGTGACGCTGAGGCACTGGACGTCTTGCCTTGCCTTGCACTATGCCGGCGACCCATGTTCAGGAATGAGCACGGGCCGCTGGGAGTTGGCAGGGAATGAGAAGGATCGAGCATCTGATGGACTGCTCTCCTTCTCCAGGGAGGGGGGGTCATCAGCGATCAGTGTCCTACTGTCTCCTAGCGGTAGTTGGGGGCAGTGTGATGATGCTACAGTAAGGGAAGGAGATGGGGCTTGGAGGAGCATGTGTGAGTGCATGTGCACTCTCTCTGTCAGCGTCATTGCATGCCTCACCTCAGGAAGAAAACGGAAAAGGTCCTGGCCATGCAGCATGACACTGTCCCCTGCAGATGCCATTCCTGAGAAGGCACCTCCCTGGCTGGATCTGTTTTGGGTGGTTTGAGATGCTCCCCACCACCCCCTCATAAAGGGTAAGTCATGGGAGCATAAGGGAGGGGGCCTGGTCCTTGGGGATGGCACCAGGTGGGACAAACAATGGTACTAGGAGTGCCGGCCAGGATGGGGAAGAAATACCATAGAAAAAAATGTCTTTACTTTCAAAGAAAAATGGGACCCAATCATGAATAATGTAAGTGCTTTTTAAAATAAACTCTAAACACCAGGATTTAGTAAAATAAAGTAGCGTTAGGAACCGTGACAAACAGTTATTAAATGCTGAAAAATTAATTCCTGGGAACCGTGAGAATCAAGAAAAATAACCCAGAATTATTAAACTTTAATAAAAAACTACTAGAGGCAGAGTAATGAACAAAATAGTGTAAAATACCACTGTTTTGACAGAAATAAACAATCTTGCAGCAAAGTTGCTGTGAGAAGTTCTTTGGGGCATCTTGTTGTCTGAAAGGAGAAAATGAATCTGGCATTTAGATGGAACTCAGTCCAGCTAGAGGCAGCAGTTTAAATGTAGCATTCTAAGTTCCATGATTTGCATACATTCTACATTACATCGCTGGTTCGGGGCAGTCAGAGATTCTGCGCTGACTGCATATGTCTAATACTACTGGGAGATTCCTGGGGTTTGACGCTCTGCACTTCATCAGCCCTATACACCACTGTTTGCTCTGGTACTGCTAAGACACAATATGGACTGTGGGTAGAGCCTTACCCTAACTAGGTCACAAAAAAATAATTCTCAGTCTCACATATAGCAAAACAGACATAAAGGTAGGCAGTCTGTACTCCCTCAGTTGCAGATATGAGCTTGACTGCTGGTTCTCCCTGTGACCCATTGTTGAAGGTAGGACAAATGCCTATTGAGTTAGGGGGTGCAAGACTCTACGCTACACCTGCTTCTTGTTATCCAGTAGTCAGATTCTCCATCTCTTCATTTGAAGTTTATGCCTATATCAATTACTAAGAAGCTGCTTGTGACTCAGGGATGCATGGGAGGGTAATATCCAGAATCATTGTATATTGACTGCATGGCTAGCATCCATACATGCTGCCCCAGGGGGTATATGATGAACTAAATGTATTTATTTATTTAAAAGTTTCACCGGGAAAAACATACAGAGCTGTTAACAGCTCAATTCCAGATGCATCCGGGGGAAGAAGACAGTAATGTAAACAAACAAGCAATAATTACATGGAGAGTCAGGTATACAACAAGAATAATTATGTGGAGAGTCAGGTATACAACAACAATAATTACATGGAGAGTCAGGTATACAACAAGAATAATTACATGGAGGGTCAGATATACAACAAGAATAATTACATGGAGAGTCAGGTATACAATAAGAATAATTACATGGAGAGTCAGGTATACAACAAGAATAATTACGTGGAGAGTCAGGTATACAACAAGAATAATTATGTGGAGAGTCAGGTATACAAAAAGAATAATTACATGGCCATAATAATTACAAGCCAGGTAGAAGGATTAATTAAACACTAAGCTACAATCACATATGCAGTTCATACAATATTTGTGCAATTATGCATCTGGGGAGGAGATATGCAACCTAGAGGGTAACAAGGAGGCAGTTATAAAGTGCATAGTGCTGTAAGAAGGAGCAGACAGAAAGCCATGCAGTGGGTTTCAAGGAAGAAAAAATTGAAGGTGCCAGGGGAAGCAGTGAATAACAAATGGGTGGCTAAGGGAAGGCCAGGAGGAGGTGGGGTAGCAGGTAGAAAGAGAAGGGACAGGGACAGCTAACAGGAGTAATTGCAGGTGTCGGTAGAGAAGTCATGGGGTATGGAGGAGAGTGCCCCGTCTTTCTACCACTGCCACCAGGAGGGTAGGATCGGTGGGAGAACTAGAGAACATGCCTGTTGGTTTTTGCAGCATAAAAGTAGATACCTTCGTTATACCAAGAACCCTCAGTGGTCTGGGAAGTATAACACTACAGTGTGTGCATGACATCTGCTTAGATGCTCATCTCCATGAAATTGGGCCTTATCATATGATGAGGGCCCACACTAACTGAAGAAATAAATTTCAAGAGAGACTTACCTGTTTTGAGTGGCTAGTGTCTTTTCCATTTGTCTATTTTGATTGCTATTCCCTGGCTAGCCTCAGAATTAATTTTTGAACAGAACTATACTAGGTGGAGTACACATCTAGACACAGTTTTGGTTTAGAGGAGGTTTTCAAAAATGAGTCGCTGGTGGTGCTCTGAGAGGAACGCCATCGTTTCTGTACAGCCTTTAGAGGAGCCAACAAAACTGAGACTGTTTCATTGGCCCCTATTTTCAATGTCATCTATTGTGCCCCAGAGTATACGGATGGTCCAGTCTTGCTCTCTGATGGGGGCCATTAGTCAATCAGTGTGATCCTCTGTATCCACTACCCTCTGCTCAGCTACACTAATCTGTTTGGGAGTCTGGAGGATGTCCACGGTGGTGCACTGGGATGAGACTTCAGCCTTGCTTATTTGTGCTGTCAGCTGCTGAAACATAGTTTTCATTTCTTCTAGGGCTACTGGAGTTGTGCTGTTGGTCTGAAGTGCCATCTTGGAGGATTGCACCTGCCTCCCAAGGATGCACTGAGGTGAGTTTTTCCCTTGATGATAACTCTGGCAGTTCTTGTGGTATTTGGCTCAAATTTACACTGGAATGTTCAGAGATATGAGCCAATTTTGGTGTTTGTTGAAGCAGTTCTGAAGGACTCCTTAAGATGATGCAAGGGGTACTCAGTGCTTGGGAATCAAGAGGTCATTTTTGCTGGCTGCCAGGTCATGCCCCCAAGAGTTTGAACCTTATACTCTTATTTCTATAATTAGCATAAAGTAATATCTCCCAGGCATCACTCTCTGCCTGTAAGAGATGCTTGTTGTAAAGCATCAGAGAGGGATTCCTGGTGTTAGAAATAAAGGTATGCAAGTTATCAAGTTGTAAGACATTCAAACTGTCTGCAATAAAACACAAAGGCAAAAACCCAATGTTTAAATGTAACTTTCAGAATTTGTGAATTGCTGGAATTATGTTGGTTTATAGAATGCTGTAAAATTTTGTTGTCCTGTAAATTGTCTACTGTTTGATTCAGATTGGCTAAGATGCCCATGCACAACAGCAGACCACTTCTATAAACAAAAGATGACTGGCAGCAGTAAACTATGCATACACAGAGGATTGTGTATGTACTATTATACACAACAAGGCTATGCTTCACTCAATAGGTTTCCATGGTAACAAGAGACCCTGAGGGCACAGCTCAAGAGGTCTCGGTGCCATGGAAACCTTAAGAGTGAAACAGAGACGTGTATGTGTATGATAGCTCATACATAGCCTTTTTTATAAAATGGCAGGGCAAAATCATGGAATCTGATTGGCTGTTATTTATGTGTAAAATATGGTTTACATATGGCTGAAAAAAAAGGAATGTGAAGAGTCTGGAAACCAGATCAATGGGCATTTGGAACATAGGCATTTCAGTTAGCCCCCTACAGCCAGAACTGATCTTCCACCACAAACATGGCTGTTACCTTTACATTGTAAAAAAAACTTCATCTGGGCCCTAAAAATAAAGCTACCTTAAATGAAAAATAAAACAAATTAATTAACTGTTGTTTCCTTGATTATCACACTTTCCTTATGTACATTAACAAATTAGAAACAGTAAGTATTGTTTACAGTTTTCACTATAACTGTTTCTTTGCTGACAGTGAAAAATTCCCCTTCTATCTTTACCTGCTCATCAGGGAACTGTCTTCTTCTTGCCCTGACAGTGAGATAACTGAGTCTCTGACTGTAACAAAGGCCTTTGTTGTCTGTGTGTACAGAGTGTTAGGAGAGAAACATTCTGCCAGTGGAACTGAACAGAATTTTGTATCCATGTGTTCCATGGTAAACATTCTATATCTTGAATGTGGAAAAAAAAACAGGAAGAAGAAAGTAGGCAATAATACAATGGCATCATCATCAACAATGACATCATTTTTAGTGGGTGGAAGGACTATTTTATCACAAATGTACACAAGTAAATCTATTGTTTCTACATATAAATATGCTTTTCCCAACTGTAAAAAGTTTTGAAAAAAGGAGCCCATTTTATAAGCGCAATAAGGCACTCTGGGATGTGCGTGGAACACATTTTACCATATGGTTAGTGGCTAAAGCCACTCAGACTTTGGCCTCATGCCTTATTATGCCCCTGGCCATGTTGTAAAATGTGCTCCACGCACACCCCATCATGCCTTATTGCTTACATAGCACATGGGCACCCATTACACCAAACCTGTGTCCTTACTGTACCTGATCATAGGAGACTCCATGATTCAGGGAGTTGATACCCATCTCCAGCCAGGGGTAATGTTCAGATGTCTCCCAGGGACATCAGCATGGAGAGACACTGACCGCATTGCTAAAATTGTTCACAAAGCAGGAGAAAACATTGATGTCCTAGTACACATAGGGACTAATGATCTCGCCATCCGGTCAGTTGTGGAAACCAAGGAACACCTGACCAGGCTGGGTGACAACTATCATCTGTTTCGTCTAGCATCTCCTTCTCTGAGATCCTGCCAGTCTGGGAGAGGGAGCAGATGGACGAAGGTCAGAGAAGGGAGATAGGGAGCTAAACACATGGCTCAAGGGCTGGTGCCAGGAAAAAGGACACAGATTTGTAGGGAACTGGCAACAGTTCTGAGAGCGAAAGTTCTTTAAATTTGATGGACTGCATCTGACTAAGGAGGAGTCAGTGCATTGGGGCAGAAGTTTGACGCTTCACAGAATATTTAAACTAGCAATGGGGAGAGGGGTGCAGCACCCATACACGCTTAATGGGAAGAACACCCTCCCCTCAGCTAGTGGTCAAACAGGGATTCAGACATGCTTTGCAGTTCATTTGCATCACCAGGTAAGAAAAAGGTATGTTTCCATACGACGACAGGGCATGTCAAACCTCACCCAACAACTAACACACCAAAATCTGGCCAATGGAAAATCATGTACACAATGCTCACAGCCTGGGAAATAAGATCCCAGACCAGCAGGCAATAATGTCAGAGGCTAAACTGGACATAGTAGCAACTAGTGAGATGTGTTTACTAGAAACTACACTTGGAGACTTCAGTACCTGGCTATGTATTGTCTAGAAGAGACCTGAGGTGCAAAAAGGGGGAGGAGTGGCCTGTATGTCAAATGAAAATATCAAAGCTACAGAAACTCAGAATACACATAAGGAGCCAGAAGAACTGTGGGTCACCCTGAAACAGGAAATGGGACAGCCATAAGAACTGGGGTTGTCTACAGGCCCCCAGACCAGGGGGAGGACATAGACACATTACTATTAGAAGATATACAAAACATGACAGCTAAAGGGGAGGTTCTGATAATGGGAGACTTCAACATGCCTAATACAGATTGGTCAATACCAGCAGGAACATCTGCCAGAACTAGACACATAGTGGATTCCCTGCAAGGGGAGGGCCTCAAACAACTGGTACAGCAACCCACAAGAGACAGGGCTATCCTAGATCTAGTACTGACTAACAAGGAAGGGATCACAGATCTCCAGGTAGAAGGTCACCTGAGGGCCAGTGACCATCACATGGTATGGTTCAATTTGGCTACTACATCTAAATCATCCCATTCCAAGGCAAAAATATGGGACTTCAGAGGAGCTGACTTTGATAAGATGGCCAACAGAGTTAAGCTAGCCCTGGCAAAGAGAAACACAGTTGAGGGGGTACAGGCAAAGTGGGCAAGCATTAAGGATGCAATACTTGAAGCAACATCCCATTGTGTTAGACAGAAAAGGAAGGGCAAAAGAAGAAGGAAACCACTTTGGTTCTCAAATACAGTAGCAGAAAAGGTCAGAGCCAAAAGGCTGGCCTTCTGGAAATATAAGGGAACACAGCGGGATGAAGATAGGGAGGTATACCAAACTGCCCTAAGGGAAGCAGGGAAGGCAGTAAGGCAAAGTCCCAAACTGAGGAAAACTAGCACAAACAGTAAAGAAGGTGACAAGACTTTCTATAGATACATTAGTAAAGGAGAAAGTCCAGAGGGGTATTGCTAAGCTTCTAATGGAGAAAAGGAGCATGTGAGGAGGAGGACCCTGTAAAGGCATCTATCCTAAATATATACTTTTGCTCAGTCTTTACTGAAGAGGATGTAGGGCAGGGCCCACAGCTCAGCATCATGGACACAGGGGAGGGAGGTGAGCACTGCTCCTCACAAAAAGAAAGGGTCCCAAGAGCTTGCTAAGCTCAGGGTGGATAAGGCAATGGGACCTGATGGCATACATCCCAGGGTACTTAAGGAGCTAAAGGTGGAACTAGCAGAGCCATTAGCAGAACTGTTTAGTGAGTCTCTGAGCACAGGAGAGGTTCCAGAAGACTGGAGAAGGGCTCATGTGATCCGCTCCCACCAGAGTGGTAGCAGGGAGGAGGCGGAACTACAGACCAGTCAGTCTTACCTCAGTAGTGGGCAAGATTATGGAGGCACCCTTAAGGAAAGGATAGTGCAACACCTGGAATCCATAGGGGCACAGGATCCAAGACAGCATGGGTTTACAAAAGGAAGGTCCTGTCAAACTAATCTCATAGATTTCTTTGACTGGGTAACCAGAGTGGTGGACCAAGGGGGAGCAGTTGATGTCACCTACCTTGACTTCAGCAAAGCTTTTGACACTGTGCCACATAGAAGATTGATAAATAAGCTGGGTAGGCTAAGGGTGGGTCAGAAGTTGGTCAACTGGGTGGCAAACTGGTCGATGGGGAGAAAACAGAGAGTGGTGGTAAATGGTATACAGTCAGAAGAGATGCAAGTCACAAGTGGGGTACCTCAGGGATCAGTCCTGGGGCCAGTCCTCTTCAACATCTTCATTAGTGACCTTGCAGATGGACTAGAGGGTAAGGCTTGTCTGTTTGCAGATGACACCAAGATCTGCAACAGAGTAGATGATCCAGATGGGTGGGCAGAATGAGAAGAGATCTGGATAAACTAGCAAAATGGTCAGAAGAGTGGCAACTGAGATTTAATGCAAAGACGTGCAAAATCATGCACATAGGGAAGAGAAACCCTGAAGCCACCTATAGGCTGGGAGGGGAGTTGCTAGCAGTCACAAAGGAAGAAAGAGACTTAGGCATCATCATCACTGGTGCCCTGAAATCATCCAAGCAGATCTCTAAAGCAGTAGGTAAGGCTAGGGGGGTGTTAGGGTGTATTAGTAGGGGTATCACAAGTCGTGAGAGGGAGGTAATAATCCCTCTTTACAAGACACCGTTAGGCCCCATCTGGAGTACTCGTGTAGTATTGGAGGCCACACCTTCACAAGGACATTAACTAAATTGAGGCAGTCCAGAGAAGGGCAACCAAAATGGTGCAGGGACTGCATCAGAAGACATATGAGGACAGATTAACAGAGCTCAATATGTATACCCTTGAGCAAAGGAGGGAGAGAGGTGATATGATCGAGGCATTCAAACACCTTAAGGGCATTAACAAGGTGAAAGAGTCTAACATGTTTAAATATAAGAAAAATAGCAGGACAAGAGGACACAGCATGAGATTAGAGGGGGGCTGATTAAGGGGAAATGTGAGGAAATTCTTTTTCACAGAAAGGGTGGTGGATGCATGGAATAGCTTACCACAAGAAGTGGTGGCTCTGAATACAGTGCAGGGCTTCAAACAGGCATGGGATAGGCATAAGGGAGCAATACAAATGACTATGAATAGATAGGTCACTGACAGAGCAAAGGCCGATGGCGCATTTATAAGGTAGAAAAAGAAATGGGCAGACTGGATGGGCCTTGCGGTCCTTATCTGCCGTCAACTTCTATGTTTCTATGTTTCTATGTTTTTCTTGTCTGCACTCATTTCCTGGGCTAGCTGTCACTACCTTGGCTGCTTTCTGAAGTATGGAGGATAAATTAATGCGTATGCGTGAAGATGCTTGATCTTGTTGTGCTGCAACTGTGATGTCGCTAGTGCCCGCACAACAACATCCTGACACTGCTACTGCAGCACAATGCTGTTCCATAGATTTCCATGCAGAACAGCATTCCACCATACAATATAGCACTGTAGTGTATAGAGGAAGCTTGTTCTGCATGGATTTTCATCTTAAGCAGAATGCTATTGTACCACAGTGCAAAGGTCATGGAGCACAGTTGTACCCTTCTGTGGTACAACGCCGTTCCACACAGGTGAAAACAATGTCCGCACAACCATCTCTAATGAAAGAAACACTGAAAAAAATACCACTTTCCCAACAGATACCAGAATGCCAAACACAAGAATGTGGACTTTTGCTAGTTTGCTCTGTATTTCCTCAAAACTTTGAAAAATTAAACTTTTCTATGGAAGTTATCTGAATTTAAAAAAAAAGAAAAAAGCAGTTGTTTCTCCATATTAGCTGTCACTTGTAATTCACAATGGGAGGACAGTTGTAAATGGGACAAAATAAAGGCACAAAGGACATGAGTGGGATACAACAGTTTAAGCAGTTAAAAAAAAAAAAAACTTTTATCTGTATATACTATAAAAATACTAGCTGGGCAAAACCATGCCCAACCAGCCTGTACTGCCACCTTGAGATTCAGGTTACAGTGGATCTCTTGAGGTTCACTCTGGAGGTCTGCTGAAATCTGAACCTCTCAGTGGTAGGGCAGGCTGGTTATGCATGGTTGCCCAACCAGTATTCTCCATATAGTGTATGGTGGAATGCTGCTGTGCATGGAAATCCATGCCTAGAATATAGAGGATAATGTGTGGCCTTTGGTTAATAACCACGCTATAATAACTGGCTCCTCATTTTTCCCATAGGGAAACTGTGGCGTAATTTGCCATTATAAAGGAGTGTTTATAATGGCAAACACGTGCATGATTTCTTTCACTCTGCACATGTGTCTTCCAGAGTTCACCGCTTCCCAAACACGCCACTTGCCTGCTCGCCGAAAGGTGAACTACCATCCACCACAGTAAAGTGGCAGTAAGTTAAATAATTTTTTTAAATTTACAGGGACAAATTAACACCACAGACCCCTTTTTATGTTGATTGTGTGCATGCGCAAGAAACATATTGCGGAAGCTTTCTCCACAAGCAGGTTGTGGAGGAGCGGCACTGTTGTGGCCAATGCCCCCACAGCCTTTAAAGGCTTGTCCAGCATCCCCCAATGCCATGGCATGCTTCTGCTGACATTAGTTCAGCCAGCGTGCCACCAACTTGTAAAAAAAACAGCTGCTGCAATCAGGGGCCGCCTCATGATTGCAGTGTAGGCCATTTGCTGCAATGAGGGAGTGATCCATCATTGCAGGGCATGATATTCACATGCTGATATTGTTTGTGAACATGGCGGCGATTTGCTACCGTGTTCACAAACAATATTAACCCCCCACACTGTGTTTGCTTGCCGACGGGGGCCCCAATCCCGTCGACTTCAGTGCCCCAGTGTTTGTGTTATTGATGGGGAGCCCACTCCCGTCAGCATTACGTAAACACCCCAACTTTTATTGTCTGCTGATGGGGTGCCCAATCCCCGACGGCATAATGATACCTCCCCCTTTTGTTGTGTGCCGACGGGGGTGCCCAATCCCCCATCGGCTTCTGCTGCCCCTCCCCAAAAGAAAGCCCAGTGGCATGCTGGGAGCCCACCCCAGCATGCCACATGCCCCTGTAAAGTAAAAAATGGTCCCATGATGTTTTTTTTTTTTTTTTACCTGTAAAAAGGAAACTGTCCTCAGCGTCTCCCTGCCCCCACTGGCAACCTGCCAACACCCAGTGCACACACCCTGCCTCCCACACCCCCCTCACCCCATACTTACCTCAGGAGTCTGGCAAGACGATCTTTGGTGGACCGGGAGCATGTCTGCACTCTTCAAAGCTGACCGCAAACTGAGGAAATGCCGGAAAGCTGTATAATGGAATAAATAGGGTTTTCAACTTTAATGTAATCTCAGTCATTTTTGATTTGCATCAAACTTTCAATATGGGGTTTTGAGACCCTCCTCATGAATCCTCAACTGTCATGGTGTTAATCGGCCCTGAAAGGTGATTTCGCGGTCACTGCGCGGAATCACCTTTTGGTGCCAATTAACGAAATGACAGTGCCAGTGTTCATGAGGCTGGCTCTCAAAAAGCCTATGTTGCAAATTTGGTGGAAAAATCCAATAAAATGACTGTTTTATGAATGTGCATTGTGCAGTTGCTATGCACGCTTGTAAATTCACGAATTTGCAATATTTTCATGCCAGATTTTCAACATTGGCAGTTTTTCCACACCTCCTTGTGAGCAGTAGAGCTGTCATTGTTCGCATCCTGGCCGAAATGTGTTTTCACACTTCTGGCGCAGAATAGCGCAGTCGCTGTGGGAAATCGGTGTTCAGGACAGATTAAGAAAATGACAGTGACACTATTCATGAGTAGAGGTCCTAAAATGCCCATGTTGAAAATTTGGTAATGATACTCCATAAAATGACTGTGTTATGAGCGTGTGTTATGCAGTTTGCACACACACTCGTAAGTTCGCAAATTTGTAATATTTTCACTCCAGATTTTCAACATTGCCATTTTCCCACATCTACTTCTGAACAGTATAGCTGTCATTTTTCCCATTCTGGCTGAAATGTGTTTTCACACTTCCAGTGCAGAATACGGCGGTTGCTGTAGGAAATCACTGTTTGGGACAGATTAAGAAAATGACAGAGATTCTGTTCATGAGCAGAGGTCCTAAAATGCCTATGTTAAAAATTTGGTGATGACAGCCCATCAAATGACTGTGTTACAAGTGTGCGTTGAGCACTTTCCACGATGCTCTTGTAACTTTGCAGATTTATAATATTGTCACGCCAGATTTTCAACAGTGTCATTTTTTCACAACTCCTTATGAGCAGTACAGCTGTCATTTTTCACATCCTGACCGAAATGTGTTTTCACAGTTCCTTCGCAGAATAACGTGGTCGCTGTGGGAAATCAGTGTTCGGGACACATTAAGACAATGACAGGGGCAGTGTTCATGAGCAGAGGTCCTAAAATCCCTATGTTGAAAATCTGGTGATGAAACTCCATAACATGACTGTTACAAGCGTGCATTGAACTGTTTCCACGCACCCTTGTAACTCCGCAAATTTGTAATATTTTCACGCCACATTTTCAACAGTGGCATTTTTTCACACCTCCTTATGAACAGTACAGCTGCCATTTTCCACATCCTGGCTAAAATATCTTTTTGTACTCCTGCTGGAGAACAGCATGGTCACTGTGGGAAATCAGTGTTTGGGACAGATTAAGATCGAGCGAGTGAGAGGGGGGAGTGACCGAGCTCAACTGAGCTCTGTCGGGACTGCTGCGGATTTGTTTGTGGGCAGAAAAAGGCCCCAATGCAAGAGCCCAGTACAAAAGGGCAGCCTGCAGCACTAGGAGAAACAGAAACGAGAGAGCGAGTGAGGGAGGGGGAGTGAGCGAACTCACTGGACCGCTGTCAGGACTACTGCGGATTTCTTTGTGGGCAGAAAAAGGCATCAGTGCAGGCAGGGGCCTAGTACAAAAGGACAGCCTGCAGCGGTGGGAGAAACAGTATAAGTGAGTGAGACAGGGGGACTGAGTGAGCTCAATGGATCTCTATCAGGACTGCTACGTGTAACCCCCAGGTGGTGCTATCATAAGGGCTACTACCCCTGCCTGCTTGACTACTGACAGGTTGAGGGGCCTAGGTTCTATGGCGGGTGCCTCCACCCAGAGGTCAGGGTTTGTAGTGGTTAGACTAGCTTGATCACAGCCCTCTGGGACACTGTGACCCCCTTTGGTTCCCTCTAGTGGCTCACACAGTACACAGGAGTTACAGACCCAATACCCCATGATACACACTGTTCTCTCATAGCACCACTTACCTCGAGACTGATTCTGCAGCACGTCTCCGAGGACCCCCTGTAAATAAAGTTAAACAACATATACAGCGAAATACAATACTGTTTCCATAAGTACCAACACCACAGACAGTATATAGTATAACAACAACAAATCTGATTCATTTAGGGACAGTAACACGGGGGGAAATCAGGTTAATTGGTGGCATTAAATCACAGTACTGTGCACACATACAGGGTCTGAAAAGTCACACTCTGAGTACCCAGGTTGGGGGGCTAGCCAGGTCCGTTGCTCGGGTTGGCCGGAAGGTGCAGATGGATAGGGCCCTGTAGAAGAAAATATATGCACAACACCCAATTGTAATCTGGAACCGGATGGCTCAGTCCATGAAGCAGTGAAACAACAAGAATTAGATGACACACTTGTGATTGAAAACAGGCTGCAGGGGAATACCCTGATTTGTACCCACAATACCCAAGCTGAGAACCGGATGGTGGATGTTCTCTGGATTGTCAGAAACAACAGGGCATGAAGACAAGGTCCTTGTGACTGGACCCCACTACAGTTTATAGCAAACGGATTTAGTCCGAGACAAGCTGGGGTATGTTTCCAGCTTCAACACACAGCACACAGCACAGGGGATTGGAAATAGCGATTCCCCACAAGCACTACGCACATTCATATGTAAAAGGAAAGTACTATACCAGGTAGGCTGCTCCTCGATCCTGATCGCACTTACTGCAAAATACCCGGGAGCACACACAGCAGCTTCAGTTCCTGACAGACCTAGTGCGACTCAGAAATTTCTCCAGTCTTCTACAGGGTGAGCCTGGTTTCCACACTTCTGATGCTTCTTTCTCCTCACAACTTGGATTCAGTCCAAACTGGCACTCACAAAGGTGCTGCAGGCTGAAACTCTGGGCCTTGCATGCACTTCCCATGTGAAACAATACACCGCAGAAGCACAGAGCTCCTTCTCTCTTCACAGTCACAACTGATCTAATCTTTCCAGTCACAGGGCAGGGCATTTCCTTTAGCTCCACACCATTCTATTGGCTGGTTCGGCTGTCATTCGCAATAAGACTCCCTCTGTTGGTGGAAAAAGGTGCCAAGGTTAAAACTACATTTCCCAGAGTCACTGCCCATACAATCCCCTTGTGGCTAGCTCAAAATTGAGAGTCCAAGTTCCGATTCGTCCACAGGCTCCATTTTAGGGTCTCCCTATCCTCCTGGTTGGTCCAAGTCAGCTATTCAGGACCAAAATGAAAGAGTTACACTGAAACAGTTCATGCTAAAATGAAAACAGGTTAGACAAACTACATTTTCTCAGTCACTCTTAATGATTTCTGGCAAACAGTTACATCTTTCAACAAGACTCCCTCTGCACATGTAGCAACGACAGAAATGGAGTGAATTGACAGCAGCCCGGGTGGGATTCAGGCATTAGAACACACAGTCCCCCCCATACAAACTAATTAAGTCTGCAAGCAGACAGCTCTTAAAGAGACAGTATGTGGAGGCTCAAATAGCACTCACATGGAACCACATTTAAACAGCTCAGACTCCGAAGACCGCCCAGACTTGGAGCATTCAGGCAAGCTACTGGAAGACTTTTGGGAACCCTATTTGCAGGGGGATTACATGCAGTTTTCTTTGTGGCAGAAAAAGGTGCCAATGCTGGCAGGAGCCACGTACAAAAGGGCAACTTGCAGCGCCAGGGCAAACAGAATGAGCACGTGTGAGAGAGAGAGAGAGACTGAGCGACCTCAATGAAGCGCTGTCAGGACAGCTGCAGATTTTTTTGTGGACAGACAAAGGTGCCAATGCAGCCAGGAGCCCCATACAAAAGTGCAGCCTGCAGCGCCAAGAGAAACAGAACGAGCCAGTGACAGAGCCGTAGTGAGCGACCTCAATGGAGCTCTATTGTGACTGCTGCAGATTTCTTTGTGGGCAGATAAAGGCAGCAATGCAGGCAGGAGCCCAGTACAAAAGGCCAGCTTTCAGTGCCGGCAGAAACGGAATGAGTGAGTGAGAGAGGGGGGAGTGAGTGAACTCAATGGAGCTGTGTCAGGACCGTTTCAGATTTCTTTGTGGCCAGAAAAAGCCATCAATGCAGGCAGAAGCCCAGTACAAAAGGGTAACCTGCAGCGGCGGGAGACACAGAACGAGCGAGTGAGAGAAGGGGAGTGAAGGGGAGGGGGGGAGCGAGCTCAACGGAACTTTGTTGGGACTGCTGCAGATTTCTTTGTGGGCAGAAAAAGGCGCCAACAGAGGCAGGAGCCTAGTACAAAAAGGCAGCCTGCAGCACCGGGAGAAACACAATGAGCGAGTGAGATTGGGGAATGAGCGAGCTCAATGGAGATCCATCATGACTGCTGCAGATTTCTTTGTGGGCAGAAAAAGGTGTCAACGCAGGCAAGAGCCCAGTACAAAACAGCAGCCTGCAGCACCGGGAGAAACAGACTGAGCGAGTGACAGAGGGGCAGTGAGCAAGCTCAACAGACCAACGCAATCAACATTCAGCACTGACAAATGCTTGCTAAATCTGACACCATCACCTGACGAAAAAATTAAAACAGAGCGCGGTCCCCAGCCAGAACCTCTGCTATTTTATATAATTGCTCTGGTGAAAAATGGGTAGCCAGCAATTATATAAAATACAATATGGGATGTTGTGTATAAACTCAAAGTTTAAACACACCCTTGGGGTTAGATGCTTGCACAAATCCCTCGAGCTTCGCACTCGGGGTTTATGTAGCAACTAACCCCTTGGGTGTGTGTAAACTTCTCACACACACCACCCCATACTTTATTCTCTATATAAACACTTTGAGAGGTTGCCGTGACATCATTGTAAACCTCGAGAGCATAGCTTGAGAGGTTTTCAGATGTCATGGCAATCTCAAGAAGTGTTTTCAGCATGGTTATTAATCAAAGACCATACATTATATTGTATAGTGTATGGTCTACCAAAATTTTGTTATCATGGATTGAATTATTTTTCTCAATAATTCTTACCTTTAGCAGTCGTAAAACATGCAGCAAGATTCCTCAACAATGTTTATTGTGTGTCCTTCCCAACACTATTCATCAGTACAGCCTGGCACAAATCAGTTAATTTAATACCAACATTTTAAACATTTTTCTCAAAGCGGAACATTGAATGTTGTGAGTATTCTGTTTTGTTAACCCTTCTTAAGTATGTCATATTAATGATTTAACAACAGAGTGATGTCATAACAAGGTTGTAATCTGCTTGATTTCAGTTAGTAGTAAGGGTCCCCCTTACATTATAGAATTGTACTGCAGTAGTGACGTCAGAATGTTGTGTTGAACTATGGACATCACTACTGCAGCACAACAAGTTGGAATGCTGCCATGCGGCCACCTATCTCTAACTGCGCTGGTGATCACAGGAATGTGTTTTTTCCCCCCGATGTTAGTACTGTCAAGCAGTTTTTCTTTTCAGTTTCTGACAGCACTAACAAGAAAGGGAGCAATGGCAACCAATGACGTGCAACAAGATGAAAGCAAGACTGTTTTTTTTCTTGCTTTGCACAGAAAACATGCTGTCAGTTGGGAGTGACTGACACTGAGTCACAGAAAATTAACATAACGGACTGTAAATTTGTAAACAAAATGTGTGCTAGGTTATATCCTTGCTTATTTAACTGGTATGCTTGCTCAATCACTATGAAAGATTGTGTATGAGCAGTCTTACACAGACAAGGCTGTATTGCAGTCTTGTAGCTTCCTTGGTAACAGAAGACATCTTGAGTTGTGCTCTCAAGGGCTCCTGTTACCAAAGAAACCTCTCAATTCAAACACAGCCTTATTGTGTATGGTTGCTCATATACAATCCTCTGTGTTCTGTCATTGAGTTCTGTTACATGATCAGTATGTTTCTGTGGTGTTTTCAAAAACCCGTAAACTGCTGCTTTGATAAGTAACCATAAACTGCATGCTCTGAGGAAGCTTGTTTTGAAATTTCAGTATGTGGGTGCCAGTGTGGTTTGAGTTGGTGTCTGAGTCCTCAGAGAAGCAGAACCCTGTTGGGTCTATCTGGTTTTCTAGTACCAGCAGGGAAAGAATGGCACCATCCACCAAAATGCAATACAAAACAGGATTTTCAAGGAAAGGCCCGATCGGTTTCATGCATGCGCACTTCATCAGCAACTGGTTGGGCCTTTTCTTGAGTGTGTGTGTGTGTGTGTGTGTACCCAGTGTGGCACCTGGATTTTTACCTTGGAATTGTGAGTAATAAAATCCTGTTTTGTATTACATTTTGGTGGATAGTACTATTCTTTCCCTGTTGCTACTAAACTTATGTTGTGTTAGGAACGTCAATCCCTGAGCTACTTTCAGTGTTGTGCATCTGTCTGGTTTTCAACAGCTGAAAAATCTGGAGACTGAAGATTCAGTATACTCTGAAAAAAAGCTGTAATTTTCAGGACCACACAATGAAAATGCAGTTTTTCCAATAATGAGCCCCAGACATGCTCTCACCATTCTCAACATAAGAAGTGCAACATATGAACATATGAAATTTGCCAGCAGATAAAGGGCTAGAGGTCTATCAAGTCTGCTCGAATGTGCAGCTAGCACCCCTTATTCTGCAGCTGCCCCTCCCTTCCACCCTTCCCCTTCATTAACCCTCCCCCTTGTCCTGTCCCATCCTCGTTTGAAGCAGTCCACTGTTCTACTGCATACCACTTCTGCAGGTAATGCATTCCACCCAGCCACCACCCTCTCTGTAAAAAAGTGTCTCCTCATCTCCCTCCTGAACCTTCCTCTCTCCAATCTCATATCATGGCCCCTGGTGTCCCTCCCCTCCCTTACTTTGAACAGCCCCTCTGTACCTGTCTTGTTTATTCCTTTCATGTACTTAAAGGTTTCTATCATGTCCCCCCGTCCCTTCTGTCCTCCAGCGAGTACATGTTCAACTCTCTCAGCCTCCTCATGTATGATAAGTCCTCCAGCCCCTTGATCATCTTTGTCACCCTGTGCTGCATCCCCTCCAGTAACGTAATGTCCCTCTTCAGATATGGGTGCCAGTACTGCACGCAGTACTCCAGGTGCAGTCCAACTAATGACCTATACAGTGGCAGAATCACCTCCTCCCTCTTCTAGGATATACCCCTTGCAATGCAACCCAGCATTTTGTTGTCCTTTGCAGCTGCCTTCCAACATTGTGCCAAGTTGCTCATTGACCCTGTAATGAGCACCCCCAGATCCTTCTCCTCCTCTGTCTGGGCTAGCTGCACTCCCCTCAGCTGAGGGAGTAAGGGAAATAACTAAGTTGCTTTTTCTTCTGCATGTTAAAATTATATTTATTAAAGCATCTGAACATAGTACATCTTGTTCTGCAGCTCTTTTTTGTGGCCCGTCCAATCACTCTGTATAGCAGAATAGCATATGTAAATGTATGGTAGGACATTGACTGCTTGGAATGTTCAGAGAAATGATTCTTGGTTTTGATTATGAATTATTTCTCTAACCAGTGGTCCGAATCAGAATTGCACTCAGGTCAGCCAGATACGTGGCATGAAGCACAAGCTGATTAGGAGAGCTGAACTAAAGAACACCTTCATGAGTGCTCTGTGTAAACAGCAAGCAATACTGAAAAAAACAAGCATTGGTCAATGCCGAATGTTGTCGCTCTGGCATTGGCTTTGGTAGTGCAGTGCGGGAAGACATTTTGGGCAGGATATGAAAAATGGCAGCTATACAGTTCATAAGGAGGTATAAAAAAATGCCAATGGTGAAAATCCAGAGTGAAAATATTACACATGCACGGCGTTACGAGCGTGCATGCAATTTGCCAACGCACGCTCGTAACACAGTCATTTTATGGAGTATTGTCACCAAATTTTCAACATGGACATTTTAGGACATCTACTCATGAACTGTGTCACTGTCATGTTCATAATCTGATCCAAACACTGACTTCCCACAGCGACCACACTATTGTGCGTCGGAAGTGCAGAAACACATTTTGGGCAGGATGTGGAAAATGACAGCTGTACTGTTCACAGGGAGGTGTACAAAAATGACAATGTTGAAACTCTGGCATGAACATATTGCAAATTCACAAAGTTACAAGCCTATGTAGCAACTGCACAATGTAAGCTCGTAAAACTTTCAGTTTTTGGATTTTTTTCCACCAAATTTGCAACATAAGCTTTTTGAGAGCCCACCTCATGAACACTGGCACTACTGTTTCATTAATTGGTCCCGAAAGGTGGTTCCACGCAGTGACTGTGAAATCACCTTTCAAGACCGATTAATGCCATAACAGTGACAGAATTCATGAGGAGGGGTCCCAAAAACCCCATGTTGAAAATTTGGTGCTGAAAGTCCCCAAAATGCCCGAGATATGCAGCAAATTGGAAACAACCCTATTCATTCCATTATACAGCTTACCGGTATGTCCTCAGTTCATGGTCGGCTTTGAAGAGTGCAGACGTGTTCCCGGTCTACCGAAGATCGTTGCGCCGGACTCCTGAGGTAAGTATGGGGTGAGGGGGGTGTGGGGAGGCAGGGTGCATAGCTGGTGGGTATGGGTTGTGGGAAGGGGGCCAGGGAGACTACTGAGGAACTGTTTCCTTCTTTACAGGAAAAAAATAAGTAAAAGACATCGGGGGACCGTTTTCATTTTTAATAGGTGCTTTGGCACACTGGGGTGGGCTCCCAGTATGCCACCTGTGTGTAGGTGGGTGGGTGCTTTAGCTGATGGGGGATTGGGCACCCCCATTGGCAAACAAGGAAAGGGGTGGAGCTGCAGGAGCTGAGGGGGATTGGGCACCCCCTCAGCAATCAAAAAAATGGAAGGGGGACCACATTATGCCGACGGGGAGTGGGCTCCCCCATCTGCAAAATTCAAGGTGAGGGATGGAGGGATACATGCCGACGGGGATTGGGCACCCCATCAGCAAAGAGAAACTGTTGGGAGGGCACATGATGCCGAGGGGGATTGGGCACCCCCTCGGCAATCAAAAAAGGGAGGGTTACATGATGCTGATGGGGATTGGGCACCCCCGTCGACACACAATAAAGGAAGGGGGATTGACAGGCAACAGTGGCAGTCACTGCCGCCATGTTGTCTGAACATAGGGAGAGGTGTGTTGTAGTCACGTTGCATGAGCGCTTCACTCTCATTGCAGCAGAACTTTTGTCAGATCTCTTCACCTCATTATCTAGGCAGGGTGTCGGCTCCTGCTGCTGGCTGATTGGGGAATGCGGGACGCACCTACTGGTGCATGCCCTGCATTTCCCCATCAGCGACCACACCTCCAAATCTCCACTGCCGCAAGATGTTGGCTGTGCAAGCGTGACAACATAAAAATGACACTGAACCTTGCACCACATACAAAACAGGCAAATAAGACACGATGAACCTTTCAGTGATTTCAGAAACAGGTTGTTCAAATATTATATTTAATAAAAAAAACTTCCCAAAGCTCTCACTGTTAAGTTTGCAGCTCATGAATGTGATGACATCATGAGGGTATTCGAGCTTCACTCTTGTTTTCATGATGTCACCGCACTCATTCAGTGTGATCTCACCAACTTTTTCTTTATGGAGGGAGGTTAGTTATTCTCCATGTTTAAAACATTCCATCATACACTACAATAAGGTAACACTTCAGATAATGTGCTAAATTGAGGATACTGTGGTAAGGAGAAGTACTGTTTTACAGTATCTTAATGTGATAAACTATATCATGATGGCAGCCACTGTGTTTAATTTATAATAAGAAATTACCAGAGGCAGGATAGCGTAGTGATTAAGGGCACTGAGCTGCAAACCTGGAGACCTGGATTTGAATCCCATCAGTCCCCACTTGCATACTGTGTAACCCTGAGCAAGTCACTTAACTTTCTTGTGCTCCCAGGTCACACCTGGAAACAAACCGTGGCTTAGTGTGCCTTTCTTGGTTAAACAATTTCCCCTAACCAGAGTATGTACAACAGTAGAACCTGTCCCACGGGTCCATGAGTAGCAGAATTATTATAAAATATAGGATTTAGGTATACATTATTTGCTAGTCTGATGAATTTAATTTTAAATAGGACCTTGAAATATCACTTGAAAGGGAGGTCAAGAACAGTGAACTATGCAGTAGAAAGGCTTCCAAAATGAACATTATTCAGCTATGAGTAGGCTCAGTTGTCATCCATATATTGTCATGTCTATGCACTCAAACTACAACATTCCAAAGATATGTCCTGAGAACCAATACTCATCCACTGGTGTAAAGCAACAGGTATAGTATTGTATACGTACATGAATATGTCCTCCTTTAGCAGTATGAATACTGAAGAGCACTAAAATGACAAAAGAGAAATGAACACTTGTTAGGAAAAAACTGAGAATGTAAATTTAATAACACTACCAGGTTCTGTACTCCAGCTGTATATATGACTAAATGCCATCCTTTTAAACAAATGGAAAATGAGAAATGTATTGATCCTATCCTGTAGTTCAATCCCTTTAGGTAGCTACCAAATCACACTTGTTTATGTATTATCCTATTTCCCTCTATTGTGGGTCATATATTCTTATGATGTTCAGGACCTGGTATAACAACATTGCCAGCACATTACAGCAAGCATGTTATTTTAGTTTATTTAGGTTGTACAGACTGGTAGTTGGGCTACATGGCAAACTGGTTACAAATCCAACTCAAAAGCTTGGATAGGTTACAAAGTATGTATTACTTAGACATGCAAGTTAAAACATGGTAGCAACACTCTCCCATCAAACAACTGCCAACATTTTGTGTGATGACATGCACTTTTTCAAGATCTTGTGACTAGTTATGGTATCTTCACTTAAATAGTTTGCTCTTAAAAGAGATGCAACCTGTTATTGTATGTTAAAAAATAATTCTGGCAATACATCTATCGAGGGGAAGTATATCTAGGAGAAGTATTGTGACCAAGCAAGAAATAAAATGGATTCCACTACATGCAAGCAAGCATATATGATATTAAGTACTCCATATAAATGGCTTTGTGGTAAATAAGTTAAAAAAAACACAGTTCAGTTTCCTGCTATTGGGAGCTATGGAAAAGTGGGACATGCAAAACTACAAAAAACACCACATGTAGTGCAACAATTGCAGTTTTTGCACAAAATAGAGGTCCCCTAAAAAGGGAACTGCAGAGAACTTGCTTTATTTTCTTCACTTCTGGGGAACTGATAGGGAATTGGAGAACCTTGGAAAAAATGTACGAGTTGCAGTAAAAAATACCTAAATAATGCAGAGTATTACCATTAAACTTAAAAACTACTAATTATCAAATAAATTAAAGTAACAAACCATTCTGGAGGCCAGAAGTGAGATGTTTGGGGTGACTACTTTCTAAAGC
Organism: Neoceratodus forsteri; assembly: GCA_016271365.2. Lineage (NCBI taxonomy): Eukaryota > Metazoa > Chordata > Ceratodontiformes > Ceratodontidae > Neoceratodus > Neoceratodus forsteri. Next base: position 771,876,723 of record CM057453.1, on the reverse strand, counting down.
AGAGAAACAAATCTGCTAGAGAAGCTGTAACCACCCAGCAGAGTTTGAACTTCATTCTATTTACAATAAACATTCCTTGATTAGCATGAAGTTCTAATTCTCTGCTCAGTAGACCTGATGTTATTTATGATACATTAGTGAGGGATTCCTGGGCTTTTAAGTATACATGATTTAACTATCTATCCTCATACACTATATTATATGAAATCATGGTTGTATATAATCCGGATGCTGGATACTTATAATAATAATCATGAAAGGTAAAAACCAATATACTAACAAATTCTAATTCTAGTATGTATACTAATGTCAGTTTAAGACAAAGATGTTAGAACATCTTAGAAATATTGGGGAAAAAACACACAATACTAATGCCCTGGAAGTACAGGTTTTAAAGGAAGGACCAGCTCATTGTATTACTTTCCAGGGCATTGAAAAGATATCTAAATAAGATTACATTTAGATTTAAAGCTATCCCTTGCAAAGAGGTTAAGGATGAACTTAGGAAACTTCAATCAAATAAAGCTCCAGGATTAGATTAGATAGAAAATAGATTTTTAAAAGATTCCCTTGAGGTAATAGCCCCAATACTAGCCAGACTCCTAAATTGGAGTTTGACTGAAAATAAGCTCCCGACAGTGTGGAAACAGGCAAAAATTATTCCAATCCATAAAGGAGGTTCTCCTGTAGAATCAACCAACTACAGGCTGATATCATTATTGTCTGGGGTGTCAAAGGTCTTGGAGAGGCTGGTTCAGAGGCAGTTGAATAGATACTTGGAAGATAATTTTCTCCTGTCCTGTCACCAGTCTGGCTTTTGAAAGGGCCATTCCATGGACACCATGCTCTCCAATCTGGTAGATAACATTGCCACTCATTTAAATGGGGGCAGGTCAGTGGGTGCGGTGTTCGTGGATCTCTCCAAGGCCTTCGACACCATAGATCATGGTATACTGTTTGACAGAATGTTGGGGCTGGGGATATATAATGAAACCCTTCCTTGGTTCCAGTCATAATTTTTATTTATTTATTTAGTTTTTGTTGACCGGGTAAGTGCACTAGACATATCCTGCTTATTTTCAGGCACGACCCAGGGGAAGGGGATACAGATGAATACCAACTGACCTTGAACCAGATTATGCTGTTGGTGGTATTTTTAGTGAATGAGGGAAATTTGGCCAAGACACCAGGGAAATTCCCCTACTCTTTTTCGATAAGTGCCATAGGATCTTTAACATCCACCTGAACTACCACCAGTCCAGGCAGATTAACTGAAAGAGTCCAGCAAGTGCAGGTTGGGGAAGTCTTATCAAAACCAGTTGTCATCAAAAGAGGAGTCCCCCAAGGCTTGATATTGGGCCCTTTATTATTTATAATGTATGTGAATGAGTTGCCAAAGGTAGTTGAACATTCCACTTTGAGAATGTATGCAGATGATAGTTATATTGGCTTATGGAAATTCAATTCAGGAGATGGAGAAATGTCTCCAAAAAGATTTTAGTAGGATGGAGACATGGTTGTGTCAGTCAAAACTTGTTTTAAATAGTAAAAAACAAATTCTATGATTGTATCGAGTAAACAGAAAGTTACAAGCATTCATCATAAAATGTCCATAAAAATGGTAAATAATGAAACATTAAATCAGGTAGAGTTCTACAGATATTTGGGGTTAACTATGGATCAAAATTTAAAATTTGACATTCATATAAAAGACTTAGTAAGTAAAACCAATAATAAATGAGGAACTTCTCGGAGGTCAAAATACTGTTTAAATCAAAAAATGAGAGGGGGTATTATAAACCAATTGATTATACCTTCCATTGATTATGGAAGCCATGTTTACGGCATGGCTAGTAAGACAAATTTAATAGCTATTCAAGTGCTATATAATAATTTGTTCAGATTTGTATTAAACTGTGAGTTTTGTACTTATCACTGTGATATGTTTATGTTACTACAGTGGCCTCACTTACAGCAAAAAAGAGAACAAAAATGGTTAAAACAGATTCATGGGGTGGTGCATAACCAGAACCCTAGATACCTTGTAGAAAAAATGTCACACGTGACATACAGACATAACCATGACCTTAGAGGTAATGGGGGAAATACATTTGTTACATCTAAATTACATAATAGATTTGGGGACATGACTTTTGGAACACAAGTCGTTAAGTTGTGGGCCCCAATATATGAAGAGACAAAACAAATTCAACAATTAAAACATTTTATGAAAGCTATTGGTTATGATTTAAGAATGAAGTGCATGTGAAAAGGTTGAAGTGTTTACTCAATGGAAGGACTGACTAAGTATACATGATGAGTGTAGAGAAGCCTTCTTAATCTTAAGGAATTCGGCTGAACCCTTAAAGTTTTTAGCTAAGTTATGTATTTTGTTTATTAGTTTGGTCGTAGACCTTGAGTGAGTGTAAGAATGTAGTGAAGGATGAATTGAAATTAATAATGTATTAATTGTTGTTGTTATGATATACATTGTATAAGTCTGTAATTTGTGCAGTATGTATATAATAGAAACATAGAAGTTGATGGCAGATAAGGACCACAAGGCCCATCCAGTCTGCCCATTTCTTTTTCTACCTTATGAATGTGCCATCGACCTTTGCTCTGTCAATGGCCTATCTGTTCATATTCATCTGTATTGCTCCCTTATGCCTATCCCATGCCTGTTTGAAGCCCTGCACTGTATTCATATCCACCACTTCCCGAGGTAGGCCATTCCATGCATCCACCACCCTTTCTGTGAAAAAGAACTTCCTCACATTACCCCTTAATCGGCCTCCCTCTAATCTCAATAATAATTTTAAATGTAAATTGTTACAGACCCATCTAGAAAAAGGGTCATAGGTTTCATAGGTTGGTTCGGAGCATAGGAGACATTAGTCCATATAGCATGCCTCTTTTATTATTGTCAATGTTTTAACATTGCTACCTGTATGAAAATAAACTTTTACTACTATCTTTTACTACAGCTGTAGGACCATGGTGCGGGTGGGGGGGGATCTTGATAATAGGCTTCTTAGGTATGAGAATGGCTGGCAGTATAAACTATGGGTACATCAGTATCTGGGACTTACTGATATGTTTGGTTTAGTGCCATTGTTTTTTTTTTTTTTTTGTTAATCCTTCTCACCCTCCCAACCACTCCCCCAGCCGCTTCACCCCAGTGTCCACTGGACTCACCTTTGGCTCTTTCATGAGGTGCCAGCTGGCCAGGTGCAGCATCTGCAAGGGTTTGGCATCATCTCACTGGTCAGGATTTTTCCACTTTTTCTTCCCATTCCCCAAGTGCGGTGCAGTGATGTGCAATGACACCAATGGCTGAGCTGCGCATGCTTCCGCGTGCAGTAAACCAGGCATCTGCCCCTCATCTGCCCCCTTCATCAATGGGTCTGTTGCGCCAGCTCCAAGCCACTGCTAGGAGCCAGGCAAGCAGTGGACTCCATCCCCACCCCTCCCCGTGAGAAGAGAGCTGTTCTCCAGATGCTTGATCCTCTCCCTTCCCGGCCGACCCCCGTGGCTCGCTCGCACCATGAACATGGAACGCTGGCATGGCAGGAGGTAAGGCATGGATGCCTCAGCCCTCCATGCCACTGGGTCAGCCCAAGGTTTAGTGCCATTTGTAAAATGAATGCAGTATATACATAGTCTGATCTCTGTTCTAAGAATATTTATATTACTGTCATGTGCCTTATATTGTTTATTTTATTTATTTATTTTTGAAAGTCGGATTTATAACCTTTGAATCAGGGACTCATTTACAAAGGCACCTCATTGCAGGGAGGGTAGACATGTACAACAGTGGTAACATACGGGTACAATACAGATAAAAGAACACATTATAACAGCGGTTTATGGAATAAAGTTACATGCAGTAAATAGCAATCGTATAAAGTATAACAATAGTAGAAGTCACAGCCCTGGTCATACCGGGGAAATACCTATGTGGAAGGGTGGGGGGAAACAGGGGTGAGTAAAAGAAAAAAAAGGGGTGGGGAGAAGCAGTCCAATGGACATTGTCAAGGCTATGGGCCAGAAACAGGGAGGGACACCAACATTAGGTTGATTAAGGGCAACTACAGCTTCATGCACCAAAGAGGTAGTTACAGAGAGCAACTTTCAAGGGACCAATTTTGGTACACTTAGTGAAAGAGGGCAGGAGGGAGCTGAACCATGTGGGGGCACGGTAGTGGAAGGGCCTTCAGGCTAGGGAGGTCTTGGTATGGGGCACCAGAAAGGTGGCCTTACCTGAGCTATGGATGGCAACAGATGGGGATGCAAGCCGCAGGGACACGGTGACCCCTGGGGGGAGAGTCCTAGCAGGGAGTTTTTGGCAAATAAGCAGGTTTGGTAGCACAGGCGCTCCTCCAAGGTGAGCAGGTTGGCGATGGAATAAAGCAGGCAAACATGGGTGCAGATGGATGCGCCAGACAGGAGCCTATAGGGCTTGTTTATCGAGGTCTGGATTCTGGTGTTCACATTGTCTATGTGTTATATATGCAGTTACTTTATTACAATACGTTTTATGACTTATTGCGATGCATTATGACCTGTATTACTCTGTACTATTTCTTTTTACCTTTCACTATTATTATCTTAAGTATCCAGCATCTGGATTGTATATAACTATGCTTTGATATTCTTAAAGTGTATGAGGCTAGATAATTTAACCTTGTGTATTTAGAGACTGTGCTTTTTTATCCATATATGTTTGACTGTCTGTAGTGGGATCCAATTTATATAGGTACATTAAGGAGCAAAGAAAGACTAAGGCAGGGATACTGAGGCTGAATAAAGAGGAAGGTGGCTGGGCAGAGAGCGACAGTGAAAAAGCAGGGATACTGAATGAATACTTCTGCTCAATATTCACAATGGAAAAGCAGGGGGACATATCTAATCCTGTCTAGTGCACTTACCTGGTCAACAAAAACTAAATAAAATAAATAAATAAAATAAAATAAATTGAAGCACTCTGGATAGGGGAGTTGATATTAGTCCTTTAACAGAACAAAGGGTTCTAAAAGAACTCTTAAAACTGAAGGTGGATAAAGCTATGGGGCCTGATGAAATTCACCCCAGAATTCTAAAAGAACTAAGGGAAGAACTAGTAACACCACTGACTACCCTTTTTAGCAAATCATGGGAGGATGGGTATGGTACCCAAGGAGGGCAGATGTGATTCCCCTTCACAAAAGTGGGAGCAAGACAGAGGCATTAAACTACAGACCTGTCAGTTTGACCTCAGTGGTAGGGAGAATGATGGAATCACTTCTGAAGGAAATAATTATTGAGTACCTAGAGGCCAGTGGGGCATAGGACCCAAGGCAGCATGGATTCACAGTGGGAAGGTCATGTCAGACAAATCTAATTGATTTCTTTGACTGGGTGACCAAAGTAGTAGACCAGAGAGGGGCTGTGGACATGGCCTACCTCGACTTTAGCAAGGCATTTGACACAGCCCTGCACAAAAGATTAATAAACAAATTAGCCAGCCTGGGAGTGGGTCCCAGGGTGGTGGCCTGGGTAAAACACTGGCTGGACAACAGGACATAGTAGGTAATAGTAAATGGAGTCCACGGTAAAGAAAGGGGGGTTACAAGTGGGGTACTGCAGGTTTCAATACTGGGGCTGGTCCTTTTTAATGTCTTTGCAAGTGACATTGCAGAGGGACTGGAAGGGAAAATATGTCTCTTTGCAGATGACACAAAGATCTGCAACAGGGTTGATACGCAAGGTGGGGTGGAAAGGATGAAAAGAGAATTGGCAAGACTGGAGGAATGGTCAAATGTATGACAGCTTACATTCAATGCAAAGAAGTGCAAAGTAATGCACCTGGGAAACAAAAACCCAGGGGAAGAGTACACAATGGGGGGTGAGATACTGACAATGACAAAAACAGAAAGGGACCTGGGGGTAGTCATATCAGATGACCTAAAGGTGGGCCAGCAATGTGAGTAGGCAGTAAGGAGGGCCTGGGGGGATACTGGGATGCATAGGGAGAGGCATCACCAGTAGAAAACAGGAAGATGTTGGCCCTCTGTACAGACAGTTGGTAAGACCACATCTGGAGTACTGTGTACAGTTCTGGATACCCCATCTCCGCAAAGACATAGACAGGGTGGAGGCTGTCCAGAGGAAGGCAACCAAAATGGTGCAGAGTCTTCACCAGAAGACATATGAAGAAAGACGTATATCCTCAAGGAAAGGAGGGAGAGGGGGGACATGATAGAAACTTTCAAGTACCTCAAGGGAATCAACAAAGTACAAGAGGGTAGCATCTTTCAGAAAAAGAGATGTGCAAGAACAAGGGGGCACAATTTGAAGATAGAGGGGGTCGGCTCAGAGGTAATGTGAGGAAGTATTTCTTCACAGAGAGGGTTGTAGATCCTGAGAAGGTCATAGAGTCAGAAACAGTGGGGGAATTCAAGAATGCATGGGACAAACATAAGGCAATTCTAGTGGGGGTAGGAAGAAGTAGGCTGTTGGTTAACTAGGATCTGCAGTTTATCCATTAGGTAGAGAAATGGGCAGACTAGGTGGACCAAGCAGTCCTTATCTGCCATCAAATTCTATATTTCTATGTTTCTATTGTATTTTGGTCACAGTACTTCCCTAGATATATAGTATGTATTGCCAGATTGGTTCTTAAAATAGAATAACAGGCTGCAGCCTCTTTAAGAGCGAACTACTTAAGTGAAGATACCATAACTAGTGACAATGCCTGTGTGTCACCAGCTGTGGTCCCGGTGGCATGGTGTGTGCATTCCTGTGGGGGGTTCTCAGTGGCTGTTCACCAGTGGCTATTGGTGCCACCCTTCCTCCGTGCACCACTGTGGTATGCGTAGGTGGGGGCTTGCTGCCTCCCCATGCACACTGGGCAGTGTTCCACCGTGTGCTTGCTGTGCCTCATTCGTGGCACCCTTGGCACCCTGGTGGTGTGATGTCCCACCCTAGTAGCATGCTCCTTGCTGTGCCTGTTGCTGGTACATATGTGCCCTGGCGCAGGCACTTCTTCCCCTTGTGCATCCCTATTGCACTGTTTCGCATGTTGAGTTGTTCCCTGGTGCAGCCCTGGTTGCACTGTTGTGCATGTTGTGTTGCTCCCCAGTGCAGCACTGGTTGCGCTATGGTGCATCTGTGTGATATTCAGCCGGATTGTGCTGGTGCATGCCGTCGTGCGCAACCTTTGAATAGCACACTTGGTGTGCCATGGCGCACTGGATTTGCACTGCGCAAGTCTTGCGCCTGGCTTTGGTGCATTTCTGAATATCCCGCCCCTAGTCTTAAAACTGTTTTTAAGAATGTTTCAGAGCTAGCATGGTTTTACTCACATGTTTGGACAAGAGTAAAAACACTTTAACCTGTAACAGTTTATTTAACTAAAACAGTTCTAGCTGCAGTGTGTGCAGACAAGCACAGTTCAGTGTGTTGTCCATCTTCTTCCAAGTTGTGTAACTGGGTGTGCTCTGAAACAACTGAGAAGATGCATGGGATATACTATATTGGACTAGATATCTGCACCGAATCTCTCTCTCTTGCTTACATCTGAGGGAAGTTTTCCTTACTTTTACATTGGTATTGCTTTGTGTTTAATTATTTTAGTTTTTAATTCAGGAAGGGGGTTTTCAAAACTGCTTATCTTGTCAACATCTTCAGAAGGGCTGAAATAACTGCATATTTGATTTTCCTTTGTGGCTAACTGGACTGATTACTAGAATTCTGTGACAATCTGCATCAATATATTTTGCAATATTTGCTGGTGGTGGTTGTGTGATTTAAAATAGCAAAGGCTGCAGTTTGTAATTGGATGCCAGACATAGCCTGAGTTGGGGGAAATTGTCTTTACAAGTCAGGGAGACCTGCATCACAGCCAATTGTTCTAGCTAGAACATCTCAGCATTGATCAATTACTATAAACTACTGGTGTGATCCTGTTTCAGACAGAAGTCCATCTTCTTCCAAGTTGTGTAACTGGGTGTGCTTTGAAACAACTGAGAAGCTGCATGGGATATATTATATTGGACTAGATATCTGCAATGAATCTCTCTCTCTCTTGCTTACATCTGAGGGAAGTTTTCCTTACTTTTACATTGGTACTGCTTTGTGTTTAATTATTTTAGTTTTTAATTCAGGAAGGGGGTTTTCAAAACTGCTTATCTTGTCAGCATCTTCAGAAGGGCTGAAATAACTGCATATTTGATTTTCCTTTTTGGCTAACCAACCACCAGGCTGTTTTGGGGCTGGGGGGGTTTACCTGTGTCTGACTTGGATGTCTGGATTTTTCTCTGTTTGATTAGCGGGGTATTTTCTCTGTCAAATTGTTGTGTAGGGCATCTTGCTGACAGGAAGGCACTCATCGCAGTGGTGGGTGAGAGCTTTTAGCTGATTGTTTTGTGAGGGCACAGTTTAGGCCCAACCCCTTCCCACCCCTCACCCCACCCACCCTGGAAATAGTTCATTTATACCTGAGGTTCTGACATCATTTCCTCAAGAGTGCAAGGTGCATATCACTGTCATATCTTCTCTAGCACACTGCACTGACAATATAAGCATACATATTGTATAATATATATATTTCTATATAACAAACCAATCACACACACACACACACACACACACACACACAAAACAAACAAACAAACAAAAAAGTAGATAAACATGTGGGGAGTAGTGCAATGTAATGGCTGTGGGGCAGCAGTCTTCCGGGAGTCTTTCTGGAGGCTGAGATGCTGCCCTATTTGTAGACAACTCTCTGCCCTGAGGGAGGAAGTTGCCCGTCTTCAGGCTGCACTGGATAGTAGTAAGGGAACCTTCCCCCAGGCCACACTGGACAGTAGGAAGGGAACCTCCCCCAATATAGGGAGCACCAGAGCCACCACCACTACCTCAGAGGTTGCAAAGAAAGCACAGCAGTTGGACCACAGTGGGCTCAGGGAGGGTGAGGATGGTGGAACAGAGGCACACCCAGTCAGTTGTTCCACTCCACAATCCATACACCATTCTGGGGGAGCATAGCTCCCCTATGGATGTACCCACAGAGAAGACTGATGACAACTGTCACAAGGGAGGCCCACAGGAAGGAGGCAGAGGACACCACAGGGAAAGGAAGCAGCTCCTGGTGGGGGACTCAATTATTAGGGGGATAGAACTGGGGGAGCAGGAAAACTGAAGTAAGGTGCCTGCCTGGTGCCATGGCTTGGAGGGACAGGAAGCGCATCCTCAGGATCACGAGAACAGCTGCAAGGAGTCTGAGCTGGACATCATTGTCCACCTAGGGACAAATGACTTGGCTCATTATGAGATTAGAGCAGTGCAGGAGGACATTGTAGAGTTGGGGAGGGGCCTAAGACAAGTAGCACACACAGTATCCTTCTCAGAGGTGCTGCCTGTCAATGGCATGGGCGAGGCGAAGGTAATTAGCACCATGCAGTTTAATGAATGGTTGAAAAAATTGTGTGGAGCACAGGGGTTTGGCTTCATTGGGGACTGGAGTTCCACCTGAAGGGACACCAGCCTATACTGGCAGGATGGTCTGCATCTGTCCAGGAAGGGAACAAGTCTTTTGAGCAATCGGTTTAAATGCTTCATTGGCAAGCTTTTAAACTAGTCAAAGAGGGAGGCACTGATAAGCAGCAGGAAAATCCCAGCCTCTCTCCCTACAAAACAGGGTACTAAATGAGAAAAAGACCGAGGTAGAAAGGTCAGTGGGGGATGCTGCAACAGAAGGTAAAGCCATCAAAAAATGGAGAGCAATGAGAACCAATGCCTGTAGTCTGGGTAACAAGCTTCCTGAATTAGTGGCCTTGATGGAGGAGGAACATCTGGATATTGTGGCAGTCACAGAAACATGGTACACACAAAACCATGACTGGGACGTAAACATACCAGGATACACTATCTACAGGAGGGACAGCGAGGGTAAAAGAGGAGGAGGAGTAGCTCTTTTACATAAGGGAAGGAATAAAAGCAACAGAACAAAAGGGTAAACAGGGAGGAGAAGAAGCACTGTGGGTAAATTTGGAGACAGGCAATGGCACCACAATCCGCACAGGGGTTGTATACAGACCCACTTCTCAGGGGGAGGAAATGGACAAGGAAATGATAGAAAGTATACTTAGAATGGCAGAAAAAGGGGAGATATTGCTGATGGGTGATCTGAATATGCTAGATGTTAACTGGAGTGCAGTTGCAGCAGCCACTTTGAAGAGTGGGGTTATTCTAGATGCCCTACAGGGGCATGCCTTAGACAACTAGTATTGGAGCCCACTCGAGAGGGAGCAATCTTAGACCTGGTTCTCTCAGATGGAGATGGAGAGAGGATCACAGATGTAGAAGTGGGTAGCCATCTGGGAACTAGCGACCATCGAACAGTATGGTTCACAATAAACACAGCAATAGAGTCAAGCCATACAAAAGCAAAAGTACTGGACTTTAGGAGGGCTGACTTTGCCAAAATGGGTGAGTGCCTAAGGAATGCACTAAACAAAACGATGTAAGAAACCACTATGGTTCTCAAAGGAAGTGGCAGTGAAGGTTCAAGAGAAAAAGAAAGCATTCAGGAAGTACAAGGAATCGCAGAAGAAGCAGGACAGAGAACTGTATCAGTTAAAGCAAAAGGAGGCTGGGAAGGCAGTCAGAACAGCAAAGGCCAAACCGAGGAAAGATAGCCAACTCAGTTAAGAAGGGGATAAAACCTTTATAGGTACATCAGGGCAGAGGAAGACCAAGGGAGGATAGTGAGGCTTAATAAAGGGAGGAAGGAGGTGGGCAGAGGAGACTGTGAAAAGGCAGAGATACTAAACAAATATTTTGCTCAGTATTTACAAATGAAGACGGGGAGGTACCTAAACAAACAGTAGAAACACTCTGGATACAGAAGTTGATACCAGCCCATTTACAGAAGAAAGGGTTCTGAAAGAACTCTTAAAACTGAAGGTGGACAAAGCAATGGGGTCTGATGGGATTCATCCCAGAATTCTAAAGAACTAAGGGTAGAACTAGTGAAACCACTGACTACCCTTTTAACAAATCATGGGAGGATGAGGTGGTACCCGAGGACTGGAGGAGGGCAGATGTGATTCCCCTTCACAAAAGTGGGAGCAAGGCAGAAGCAGGAAACTACAGACCGGTTAGTTTAACCTCAGTGATAGGGAAAATGATGGAATCACTTCTGAAGGAAAGAATTGTCGAGTATCTAGAGGCCAGAGGGGCACAGGACCCAAGGCAGCATGGATTCACAGTGGGAAGGTCATGCCAGACGAATCTGATAGATTTCTTTGACTGGGTGACCAAAGTAGTAGATCAGGGAGGAGCTGTGGACATGGCCTACCTAGACTTTAGCAAGGCATTTGACACAGTCCCACACAAAAGATTAATATACAAGTTAGCCAGCCTGGGAGTGGGCCCCAAGATGACATCCTGGGTAAAGAATTGGCTGGAGAATAGGACACAGACAGTAATAGTAAATGGAGTCCACTCAGAAGAAAGGAGGGTTACTAGTGGGGCACCGCAGGGTTTAGTATTAGGACTGGTCCTCTTCAATGTCTTTATAAGCGACATTGCAGAGGAACTGGAAGGAAAAGTATGTCTCTTTGCAGATGACACAAAGATCTGCAACAGAGTTGATGCAAAGGGTGGGGTGGAAAGGATGAGAAGGGACTTGGCAAGGTTAGAGGAATGGTCAAATGTATGGCAGCTTAGATTCAATGCTAAGAAGTGCAAGGTAATGCACCTGGGAAACAAAACCCAGGGAAGAGTACACAATGGGGGGTGAGATACTAACAACAACAAAATGGAAAGGGACCTGGGGTAGTCATGTCAGATGACCTAAAGGTGGGCAAGCAATGTGGAGAGCAGCAAGGAGGGTTGGGGGATACTGGGATGCATAGGGAGAGGCATCACCAGTAGAAAAGGAAGTTATTATCCTCTGTACAGACAGCTGGTGAGACCCCATCTGGAGTACTGCGTGCAGTTCTGGAGACCCAATCTCGCAAGAACATAGACAGGATGGAAGCTGTCCAGGAGGAGGGAACTAAATGGTGCAGGGTCTGCACCAGAAGACATATGAAGAGAGACAAAGGATCTTATTATGTATAGCCTCCAGGAAAGGAGGAAGAGGGGGACATGATAGAAACGTTCAAGTATCTCAAGGAAATCAACAAAGTCCAAGAGGGTAGCATCTTTCAAAAAAAGAGTTGTGCAAGAACAAGAGGGCACAATTTGAAGATGGGGGGCGGCTCAGAGGTAATTTAAGGAAGTATTTTTTCACAGAGAGGGTTGTGGATTCATGGAACGGCCTTCCGGAGGAGGTTGTGGAGTCAAAAACAGTGGTGGAATTCAAGCATGCATGGGACAGTCATAATGCCATTCTGGGGGGTAGGAAGAAGTAGGCTGCTGGTTAACTAGGATCTGCAGCTTATCCAGTAAGTAGGGAAATGGGCAGACTGGGTGGGCCAAGTGGTCCTTATCTGCCGTCAAATTCTATGTTTCTATGTTGGAATTAACATGAAATGGTTACAGTGAGAACAGGTTTAACACCAGCAGTGTGGACACACTAAACCATTATCAAAATGGTTACTGAATAGTGTAGATGCACTGAAATGGTTTAGCTAAACTAGTTTTCAAAACTGTTTTCAAAAACAGTTCTGTAGTATATACAGGGCCTAACATGTTACAGGGCCGCTTGGTTGGCTTAGCAGTTAAGGGTGCTCACCTCCTGTTTTGGGAACTGTTGGATCATGTCCTTGACCTGCTATCCCAGTTGGTCATGAAAGGAGGAAGAGAGGCAGTCCCTACAATGTGTTCTCTTCTCTGGTGTGGGAGTCCTGTACTCTTCATAGAATGGCTGCCCCCGGTGGTTCAACAAGGAACCCCTAAATGCTGCTGGTATGTTTCCGTGACAGCAGGCAAATGGGACCATTAGTGGGAGGATGCACAGGGCCTCACACCAGGCTTGGAGCTTCCTGTTCGCCCAGACTGAGTGACCTACAACTTGGTCATGGCAAGATCTATGGGTCCAGTCAACACATAAACCCTCTGGTAGATGATATGTAATCAGTTTCAAGCTCTACTGTGTCAGCAATGACCACCAGTTTGATTCTGACAACAATGCACAAAAATGAGTTCACAAATCACATTTCAGTATAACTGTAGCTGTTCTCTTGTGAATAGCATCAATCATACCTTACACAGTTTTCCTAGTAGACTGTCTCTTGTCCAGGGTCAATAACAGGATCTACTTCACTGTGTTCAACCAGTCAGTAAAAACATAACCATAGCCAAATTTTTTGTACATAAACTAATTTAGATAACACACTTCTGATGGCATGTTTAATATGCAGAAAGTGCTGAAGAGAAACATGAAAAATCACCCCAAGATGTATACATTTTTCTACCTGCTCCAGATTAGAACCATTAGGCTCCTAGATAAGCAAACTCGTTAGGCTGAGATCCCTTAGGTTATGCTGTGAACCAAATAGGATAAACTTGTGTTTTTTACATTTAAAATGCCATATACTGCATTGCTAAATCATTTCAAAATGATAGTGAAACACATCTACAACTGTCGAGACCACTTTGTTAGATAAAAAAAAAATAATCGTAACCATACATTTAAACTATTACATAGCTGGGGATGTATAGAATTTGAATGATAATAACAGGAGTAAACCTAGAACTGAGGATTGTGGGACTGTATGACAGAATAAGAGTCGGGATGATGAATTATAAGTCTAATTAATTATTCATGAGGTAAAAGCTTACTCTGATTGGCTACTCTACCAGGCATTACCTCAGTAGGAGGGACTGGAAGCCATGCATTTCTTCCTTGAGCAGAGGGGGGAGGAGGATAAAGTAGCAGTCCCTATTGTATTCCTTGTGGAACTGGCAAGGGAAATGCTTACTAAAAATGCTTTTTTGTTCAGGAATAACACTTACTTGCAAGTTTGGGGTACAGCTATTGGGTCACCATGGCCCCCAGTTTTGCCAATTTGAATTTGGGTAAATGGGAAGTGGAACAGCTCTACAGTGCCATCACAAATTCTTTTCTAAGGTGGATTTATGGCGGTACTTTATTGATGATATATTGATGGTTTGGAAGGGGTTCATCAGTGAATTCAAAGATTTTGTGATGTGGATGGAAAGCACCGGTAGTTCCCTCATGTATAAACATACACTCCACTGGGACACAGCTACATTCCTGGATCTTAAAATGTACAGGAACATACAGGGTGGGTTGTGTACAACATTATTCCAGAAGCCGACAGATCGAAACAGTCTGCTTAGGTATGAGAGTTGCACCCCCCAACTAAATTCAACATACCAAAGGGGCAACTGGTTCAAACTTTGCAGAATTGTTCTGAACAGGGAGAATTTGAGCATAAAAGGAATGTACAAGTTAGGAGATTTGCAGACGGGTTACAGCAACTGCAGTATAGCCACAGTTCTGCGAAAAGTAGAAAACGTGAATAAGGAAACAGTCTTGGAACAGAATAGAGCCAAACCTGACAAACAGATGATTTGCCCTTTTATTATGACCTACTCTGAGTGTGCCAACCAAGTGAAAGAGGTCATCACCAGTAACTGGTCTATACTCCAATTGGAATCTGAGTTACAAAATATAGAGGAGGAAGGACCAAAAGTTGTTTTCAGAAGGTGTAGAAACATTAGGGATACTGTATAGTAGTGACAAATATTACCTTATGACCAGAACCTGCTAGGCCTTCTATCATACACCCCCCGCAATGGGTACACATAAATGCAGTAGGTGTAAGTATTGTATCTACATCTGTAGTGGAAAGTCCTTTACACATGCAAATAGTAGGACACAGGTTGAAATTCACCATTTTTATGTTGGCTTGCACTTGCGCGCTATCCAACATCTTGCAGTAATAGCAGATTTGGAGGCACGGTCACTGTTGGGAGAATGCAGGACATGCATCAGTAGGAGCGTCCCTCATTCCCCAATCAGGCAGCATGCAGGTGCCACATCAGCAATTTGGAATGTGGCCGCCAGATCTAACCACAACACACCTCCCAACATGCATGCAACACTGCCACGGCCTCCTGTCAGAATGCCGACGATGGAGCCCACTCCCCGTTAGTATAATGACCCCCTATCATTTAAAATGTATGCCTAGGGGGTGCCCAATCCCCCTCAGCATCATGCACCCTCCCAAAAGTTTTTCTTTGCCGATGGGAGGGCCCTATCCCTATCGGCATAATGTCCCCCCCCGCTTTTGTTGTGTGCGAGGGGATGCCAATCTCCCTCGAGATTGTGTCCCTCCCTTCAGAATGTGCCGAAGGGGTGCCCAATCCCCATCTGCTACAGCATCCCCCCCAAAAAAAACACTTAGGTGGCACGCTGGGAGCCCACCCCAGCGTGCCAAATACCCTATAAAAAAAGTCAGCAATTTTGTTTTAAACCTGTAACAAAGAAAATGGTCCCTCGCAGTCTCCCTGCCCCCTCCTGAAACCTGTGCCCACCCTCTGCGCACCCTGTCTCCCCACACCCCCTCACCCCATACTTACCTCTGGAGTGTGGTGCAATGATCTTCTGTGGACCGGGAACACGTCTGCACTCTACAAAGCCGACCGCGAACTGAAGAAATGCAGGTAAAATGTATAATGGCATAAATAGGATTTTTTCAGCTTTGGTGCATATCTCAGGCATTTTTGAGAATTTTGATACCAAATTTTCAACATGGGGTTATTGGGACCCCTCCTCATGAATTGTGTCACTGTCATGGTGTTATTCAGTCCAGAAAGGTGATTTCACGGTCACTGCATGGAATCATCTTTTGGGACTGATTAACGAAACGACAGTGCCACTGTTCATGAGGGGAGCTCTCAAAAAGCCTATGTTGCAAATTTGGTGGGAAAAATCCAAAAAATGGCTGGTTTATGAGTGTGTGTTGCGCAGTTTCTACGCAAGCTCGTAACTTCGTGAATTTGTAATATTTTCACTCCAGATTTTCAAAATTGGCATTTTTACACACCTCTTTATGAACAGTATAGCTGTCATTTTACATATCCTGGCCAAAATGTGTTTTTACATGTCCAGCGCAGAATAGCTCAGTTGCTGCGCGAAATCAGTTTTCAGGACAGTTTCAGGAAATGACGGTGATAATGTTCATGAGCAGAAGTCCTAAAATACCTATGTTGAAAATTTGGTGACAAAATTTCATAAAATGACTGTGTTACTAGCGTGCGTTGCGCAGTTTCCACGCACGCTTGTAACTTCGCAAATTTCAATATTTTCATGCCAGATTTTCAACACTGGCATTTTTTCACACCTCCTTAAGAACAGTACAGCTGCCATTTTTCACATCCTGCCCTAAATGTGTTTTCACACGTGCTGCGCACAATGGCGTGGTCAATGTGCAAAATCAATGTTTCAGTCACATTAACAGAATTACAGTGCCACTGTTCAGGAGGGGAGGTCCCAAAATGCCTCTGTTAAAGATGTGGTTAAAAATATCCCAAAAAGAATTGGGTTACAGATGTGTGTTGCACAGTTTCTATGCATGCTCATAACTTCACCAATTTTTCGTGTTTTCACTCCAGATTTTCAACGTTGCCATTTTTTTACATCTCCTCATGAACAATACAGTCGTCATTTTCCACATACTTCCCAACATGTGTTTTCATCCCTGTGTCGCCAAATGGCATAGCCACTGTGCAAAACCACCTTTCAGATAACAAACTGATAGTGCTGCTTTTCGTGAGGTGGGCTCACAAAAAGCCCATGTTGAAAATTTGGAGTGAAAATACCAACACACTCCTACAGTGTTAGGGTTTTCAACTATAGCACCCCGCCCTGTAGAGACTGACCGGCATCAGGGGGGTGACTTGGGATCAACGGCTGTAATGCTCACGCGATTCCACCCCCACCCTGCAGCCAGAGACAGGCATTGTGGTGTGCCTTGCACTGTTCAGCCACAAAGTTCACTTCATTCTCATAAACTGCGCCCACCTCAGCTTATTTCCTTATGGAATGGGGTAAGTGTAACGCCCAAAGACCCCAAAGCACACCACAACACTTGTCAGTGTCTACAGGGTAGGGGGAGGCAAAATGGCATTAGTGTTATAGCTGATGACCCAAAGGCACACCCCAATGCCTGTTGGTCTCTACAGGGTGGGGGTGGGGTTGGTGTCATTTTAATACTTTCGTGCCATTCCTGTTATCATCTCTAACTCCAGCACTACCAATGCCAATGCCAGCGAAACAACATTTGGCATTGACAAATGCTTGTATTACTTGTGACACTCAAAATGTAGTGTATTTACTTAGCTACAACTGTGCTTCATTTTATGCTGGCCAGACTACTCACCCTTAAAAGTAAGAGCGGGTGAACATGTATGAGCTTTGCAAAAGGGAGCTACAATATATGCCATTGTCAAACTTGTACAAAACAACCCACAGACTACACATCAGATTGAATTTATGGGTATTGAACATGTTCATCTTAGCACCAGGGGTGGAAACATAAAAAGGTTGATAGGCCAGCATAAGAGTTTCTGGATCTACGAACTGGGAGCCCGAAAAGCTAAAGGTTTAAATGACAACACAGATTTGGCTGCTTTCCTTAAAAAAATGTAGATGTTAATATGGTGTGTTGAAAGATTTCTTGGATTTGCATAAAGTGTATGTGTCTGGACTAGTTAGGAGGTTCGAGTCCCACCAGGACCGTGGTAAAAAAAAAAAAAGAGTAAAACATTTAAAGTGAAAACCTTGTGCAATTATTACTGTATACTCTTTGATATTCATTAGAATACCCCTAGCTATAGTCCATGTTTTTTAGTATTAGTGTGATGAGCTAAATTGTCTGTATGGTAATGAATTGTATAATGAACATTGTACCTTTAAGATATAATCTCTGATGCAGACCTCTGATTGGCTGCACTGAATTTTAAACACACTGTTTACACTATAAATAATGAGCAATTTGCACTTTATGGTAGATCACTCTGAAGAAACCTGGCAGGGGCCAGGAGAAACATTAGTGCTAGGTCTGATCTCTAACTGTTGCTGCTGCTGTCTACTGTATCTTTGCACCTCAATGGAATAAAATACCAGTTTGTTTGTATGTATTGTGTCTTGACTGTTGGTCTCTGCAATGGGTTCTGCCTTTTTTGCTCTTTGATACTTTATCTGTTCCCAGACTCCAGGAAGTTCAAAGCCTGAACATTCAAGGTTACCATAACAGTCTCTTTTCTTGCTGCATCTCAGGAGCAGACAGCAGGTACCTGATCCCTAAAAGCACCTGTCCATCCTTCTGCTTTCACAGTTTTTCAACTTTAACAGAGTTGCATTCTCACTCTGGCTTACACACACAATTCCAGAACTCATTCTTTCAGCTTTAAATTAAAGACAGTCCCCTTTTTCCTCTCACCGTGCAGGTACAGGCAATTTTAGAGGAGACTCTCCCTCTAACTTTTCAAAAAGTATAAGTCCATTTTCCGCAATCTGGCCGCTCCCAGCCAAAAACCAGTCCCTTGACCTTGTCTTCCCTTTTTCCTACAGATGTTTTGTCTTTTCTAGGGTTACACAGTCCCTTTTACTTTCTCACAATTCCTATTTCACCTTTTCTCTTTTCCCAGTTACTCACTGCTGAGGTGCAGACAAAAGTACTTGTCTTTTTCCAGGCATAAACACAACCTTTGTCCTTTTTCCAGGCTCAGGACACAAACTTTGTTTCAGATTCTCTCACCACTGTGGTGCAACTTCTCTCCTGAACATCAGAACTCCTGCTGCTCTCCTTCTCTGCAGAGCTGCCTGCACATTCTCCTTCAGTTCTTCTCAGATGAGGAAGGCAAACACCTAGCCCCTGGGGACAGATTGCTGGCAGTCTCCAGGCAGGCCCGCTCCCAACCTTGCATCCCCATTCTCTCACAGGGGCAAGAGCCCCCCTTCCTGTGGTGGGGCTCTCCCCAGACTGACCCAGAATCTCAAAGTCCTAGTCTTTTGGGAGCTTTTTGGCAGCTCTCCTTTGGCTGGAGTCACTGTCTGTGCAGAAAATTAATATGTATGAGGCTCCCTTAACATCTCACTGGCTGTTCAAAATGGCACCAGAATAATCCCTGATATTTTTCCCTAAGAGTCTGTTCACAAGTCCCACGAAACAGCCAACAATCCTCTTGTTTAATCCTGGCCCTGTAGTTGTTGACTGGTGTCACATGCTGCAAGATATGGCTGCTAGATAAACAATCCCAGCACAGTTTATTTAGTGTCCCAAGTTTAAGACACTGCTGCAGCTAAACAGTAAGCTTTTATTTAATTATTTCCAGACACCAGTAGAGCCACCCCCTGTGCTCTGTGAAGCAACTGCTCATTTTAACAATTTTACTTTGCTCCTTTTCAGTTCCTGCTGCTGTTTTGGACTGCCCTGGGCAGCCATTCACTTTCCTATTACTGTCCACCTGTGAACCAACTTCCCAGACTCAGTGCACCCAAAATACACACTTCTGTTTGATAGATTCCCCTCTAGGTAGGTAGCCATCCCTTTGCCCTCTTAAGCCTTGCCACCAGTTACCATTTTATATTTTAACCATGTCTGTCACTAGTGCTGATACAACAGTCCCCTAGCACTAGACAGGCTCTCATGTTTATTCATGAGCTGTCTCATTAATATTCATGAGACAGCTCCTATTCCCGAGCGCGACTGGCGCTCACCAAAATCTCTCTTTCTCCTTCCCGGTCATCTCTCTGGTCCAGCTCAGGTCTCCAATCCCTCTTTTTCTGCCCACTGGGACTGGGACCACCAGGGAGACAACCACAATGGCCACCAAATGGCCAATATAGAAATGCACTACTGCACATGCATGGAGCTCACTTGGCACCCAAAGGGTGCAGAACAAACTGGCAGCTCCGTATTTCATATACACCCAGTCCTGCTGTCTGCAGAAAGCTATGTGGGCAGCTCTGGGGAGGTCCAGGAACTACCAGGGGACAGGAGGAACCAGAGCAAGATTGGGGAAAAAATTGAGGGTGTGGAACAAAACCCATGGGGAAATGGGAGTCCCAAAGGGGCAGTCAGGTAAGCCCCTGGGACAGGGGGCTTACATGCACAATTTTTGAAGCCTGTAGATACTATCTTCTTTTCTGGGTCTGTTAGTCATGCCAAACTCTGATGACCATGGGAGATGTTAGCGGTTCCCAAAGAAAAAAGCTTTAAAGTGTAAAAAACCCTATACAAATTGAAAAGGGTTTTAAATATCAGAAATGTGGTTTGGTTCCCTTAAAATACAAACCACGAGTGAAATTTACCTAAACAATGCTAGACAGGCCAAATATCATCTCAGTTCCCTGAAAATGAGGAACCAAGCATAACACAGAAAAAAAAAACACAAAGCTGTTTAAACATTAAAAATATAAAATTAACGAGTTTCCCTAAGAGTGGGAACCATGTCAAAAAGCAGCCTTCTCTGGTTCCTGGGAACCAGAGAAAAGTTTTAGATATTAATAAAATATACTGATAAATAACTTAACATAATAAGAATTATAAACCTTAAAATAAACTGTAAACCAGTCAGAAGCTGAAGAGAAGACTTCGGGGCCACTGGTTTCTTCAGGTGGAGAAATAAATCTGATGTTCAAATGCAGAGGTGAATGAAGCTCATAGCAGAGTTTGAATTCATTCTAAGTTTCATAATTAGCATAAAATTCTAAAGCTCCAGAGGGGCCCATTCAAGGGGAATGATACAGTTGTTAAGTGAGGGAGTCCTGGGGTTTGAAAAAGTGCAAAGTGCAAAACTGTATGCCCCCGTGTTCACTGCCCTATGTACATTTGGAGCAACTGTTTCTTTGTCAGGGGGTAGAGCCCCAAGTACAAAGCCTTAAATGTTATAGGTCACCTTGCTAAATGCATTGGAGAAGATTTATATATTTAAATAGTAATTAATGTTTGTTTTGGAAATTCACATGCCTGCATGCTCACGTACTAAGAACTATGCTGATTCAGAACAAAGCCAATGCAGCTGAAGCAGTATCTAATATAGAATACACATTGCATTTTTTAAGTGTCTTATTTAAACAAAGTGCAATTAAAGTACAACACTCCCTAGAAAACTATGCACATATCCAAGGGGAAAGAGCTTATTTATTTATTTCAAATGTTTCACCAGGAAAGACATACTGAGTTGCTAACAGCTCGTTTTCAGATGCATTTTGGGGTAAAGGGTAAAAAAGAGAAGATGTTCATTACAAAAATAGGAGTCAAATACAGTATATCAAAAGAGTAATATCATAAATCTAAAATCACCAAGTCAAAGCACGATTACTTTAAATCCTTACAAATCAACAGGCTAAGCAACCGTAAAAACTTCTGGGCACAAGTCAATGCCATGCTCAAAGGCAAGGAATGAACCCCCCCAGACCATGATCAACAATGGCATGGTACTAGCCACTCCCTGGATATTGCAACTGGCATAAATAATTTCTTCACTGACCAAGACAGATACAAACAAGGCCTATCAAGTATGTCACTCCACCAGGACGACATCAGGCCAGACCCCCCCCCCAACTCCCTTCCACTTGAGACTCATCTCACGTACAGAAGTCCTCAAGCTCCTAAACAAGCTAAATCCTGATAGCTCACCAGGATTCAATTCCCTCCCTCTCAGATTCCTCAAGATTGGTGCCTCTGCTATCACTTACCCTGTCGTGCTGTTAATCAATAGGTCCTTCCTCTCACATACCATACCTGATAAATGGAAAACAGTAATAGTTGTTCCAATCCTAAAGAGCGGCCCACCCAACCTTACTGATCGCTATAGACCAATATCCATACTGTGTCCTCTGGCAAAAATTCAAGAAATAATACTCTGTAATCAATTGTACTCCTTAGAATTGACGAATACCCTTACCATCTCACAACATGGTTTCTGGAAATTGCATGGGATGTAATCTGCTCTCATTAGGGTTACCACGGATATCTATCAAGCCATGGATCTGAGGTGTGTGAAGGGGGCTGTCTTTGTCAATCTCACAAAAGCATTTATTCTTGTAAATCACCAACTACTCCTATCAAAACTCAACAGACTTGGTCTTGACTCCGACACCATGTCTTGGTTTTCTAATTATCTGTCTAATCAGCTACAATGCATCAAGTGGGCTGGCATTACCTCTCCCCTGGCTCACATTGTGAATGGGGTCCCCAGGGATTAATTCTAGGTCCTCTGTTTTTCTCCATCTTCATTATTGAGCTACCTAGCAACTGCGATGGTACAACTATATGCAGATGATGCTATACTATACAAATCAGATAAATGTATCTCCTTCATCAAGTTGAACCTTGAAAAATATTTCTGGCTATTTGAAGCCTGGTTCAAACAAAACCTACTGGTTCTCAATACCAAAAAAAACAAAAACCATGTTGTTCTGTCACACTTCCTATGACCTGTCTGTGAAGGGGAGCTCCCGCCACTCTTGAGGACCAACCTTTTCTTAAATCTGTTGCAACAGTTCTTCTATTTCTTAGCCTAATCTATCCTTTACAATTTCTAGTCCATAAGATTGGCCACCTATGGGCACCCCCTTCCCTTTCTTCACTATTCTATAGTGTCCTCTTTAATTTTCCTTTTCCCTCTCAGGTCCTCGTACAGGGAGGTTATTGTTGTGACCACCGAGCT
Organism: Neoceratodus forsteri; assembly: GCA_016271365.2. Lineage (NCBI taxonomy): Eukaryota > Metazoa > Chordata > Ceratodontiformes > Ceratodontidae > Neoceratodus > Neoceratodus forsteri. The sequence continues at coordinate 771,854,079 of CM057453.1, read as the reverse complement.
GATATAAAACAGGATGTGTCCCTTGTTGTTGGATTTAGCATGCAATGGCACTGTGTCATAAAATACTTTAATGTATATACCTTATGTGTATAAAACCTGTAAATGTTGAAAATACCATGGCACTAGGTGTTTTTGACAAAGGTAAAAAGTACTAGGTGACTGTATATTATGGAAATTAACTTAATTGTGCTATATAAAATGCATGTAAATTGCAGTAAGTTAAAAATGCCATGGTTATTTACATATATATATTTATTTATTCTTTTGTTGACCGGGTAGGTGCACTAGACAAATCCTGCCTATTTTCAGGCACGACCCGGGGGAGGGGGATACAGATGAATGGCAACTGACCTTGAACCAGATTAAGCTGTTGGTGGTATTTTTAGTGAATGAGGGAAAATTGGCCAGGACACCAGGGAAATTCCACTACTCTTTTCGATAAGTGCCATGGGATCTTTCACATCCACCTGAACTACCACCAATCCAGGTAGATGGGACCTCAGTTTAACGTCTCATCTGAAAGACAGCACCTCAGAAGTGCAGCACCCCTCTCGTGCTGCTATCACAGTGTCAGTACTGGGATATTAACCCAAGTGCCAGATGTGGGAACTGAACCCACAGCCCTCTGATCTCCCGGCCTCAGAGGCGAGTGTGCTACCTACTGAGCCACTGACACTGCATATATCCCATGATGCTTTGTATTATGTAAGCATGTGTGATATTGTGTTTCTTTGAAACTTGGCTTATTGTCAATGCCCTTTGGGGTAACCTATGTTTCAGTGCTTCTGCAATGAGGTTCTTTGTCTTTAGCTGTTTTTTTGTGTTTTTTCATTTGAGCCCCCACCGCCCAAGCAAACAAGGCTGCATAGGGTTGGAGGCTGAATCTCAACTGCTAAGTTAGATCAGAGATCAGTGTCAGTAGGTGCTGGCTAAGTGCAGAGAAAGGACATACATAGTCTGTTGTTTCAAACTGATGTACTGAAAAAGGGATATGCCATTGCTTAAGGTTATCACCTATATTCTGAATAAACATCATACAGAGATTGTGTGTTGAACCTGAAGTTCAGTGTCTGGTTCATCTGTTATCCCACAACCCCTCCATACAGTCCACCCAACCTTCCTTTGTAATCCACACCTCCACAGGCACAGCACTAGAAGGACTGGACTCGTTTAAATATTTAAGATTAGCCCTAGATGAAATCCTGCCCCTCGAAGCACATGCACATAGAATTATCAAGTCCACACATCAAAAACTGGGCCTTCTATATCAAATTGCCCCTTACCTGACCCCTCAGCCTTGGAGAACCCTGGCATCTGCAACACTACTCCCATGTCTTTTCTACCGAGCCCTCCTACTTCACTCGACCATACAAACAACCCTGTCCAAATTGAAGAAAACCTACATAGAAACATAGAAGTTGACAGCAGATAAGGACCGCAAGGCCCCTCCAGTCTGCCCATTTATTTTTCTACCTTATAAATGTGCCATCGGCCTTTGCTCTGTCAGTGGCCTATCTATTCATACTCATCTGTATTGCTCCCTTATGCCTATCCCACGCCTGTTTGAAGCCCTGCACTGTATTCATAGCCACTACTTCCTGAGGTAGGCCATTCCATGCATCCACCACCCTTTCTGTGAAAAATAATTTCCTCACATTCCCCCTTAATTGGCCTCACTCTAGTCTCATGCTGTGTTCTCTTGTCCTGCTATTTTTCTTATATTTAAACATGTTAGACTCTTTCACCTTGTTAATGTCCTTAAGGTGTTTGAATGTTTCGATCATATCACCTCTCTCCCTCCTTTGCTCAAGGGTATACATATTGAGCTTCGTTAATCTGTCCTCACATGTCTTCTGATGCAGTCCCAACACCATTTTGGTTGCCCTTCTCTGGACTGCCTCAATTTGGTTAATGTTCTTGTGAAGGTGTGGCCTCCAGTACTGCACTTAGGTACTCCAGATGGGGCCTAACCAGTGTCTTGTAAAGAGGGATTATTACCTCCCTCTTATGACTTGTGATACCTTTACTAATACACCCTAACATCCCCCTAGCCTTACCTACTGCTTTAGAGGTCTGTTTGGATGATTTCAGGTCATCGGTGATGATGATGCCCAAGTCTCTTTCTTCCTTTGTGACTGCCAGCAACTCCCCTCCCAGTCTATAGGTGGCTTCAGGGTTTCTCTTCCATATGTCCATGATCTTGCACTTCTTTGCATTAAATCCCAGTTGCCACTCTTCTGACCATTTTTCTGCTTTATCCAGATCTCTTCTCATTCTGCCCACCCCATCTGGATCATCTACTCTGTTGCAGATCTTGGTGTCATCTGCAAACAGACAAGCCATACCCTCTAGTCCATCTGCAATGTCACTAATGAAGATATTGAAGAGGACTTGCCCCAGGACTGATCCCTGAGGTACCCCACTTGTGACTTGCATCTCTTCTGACTGTATATCATTTACCACCACTCTCTGTTTTCTGCCCGTCAACCAGTTTGTCACCCAGTTGACCAACTCCTGACCCACCCCGAGCCTACCCAGCTTATTTATCAATCTTCTATGTGGAATAGTGTCGAAAGCTTTGCTGAAGTCAAGGTAGACGACATCAACTGCTCCCCCTTGGTCCACCACTCTGGTTACCCAGTCAAGGAAATCTATGAGATTAGTTTGGCAGGACCTTCCTTTAGTAAACCCATGCTGTCTTGGATCCTGTGCCCCTATGGATTCCAGGTGTTGCACTATCCTTTCCTTAAGGAGTGCCTCCATAATTTCTCACTACTGAGGTAAGACTGATTGGTCTGTAGTTCCTGCCTCCTCCCTGCTACCACTCTTGTGGAGCGGGATCACATGAGCCCTTCTCCAGTCTTCTGGGACCTCTCCTGTGCTCAGAGACTCACTAAACAGTTCTGCTAACGGCTCTACTAGTTCCACCCTTAGCTCCTTAAGTACCCTGGGATGTATGCCATCAGGTCCCATTGCCTTGTCCACCCTGAGCTTAGCGAGCTCTTGTAGGACCCTTTCTTTTGTGAAGGGAGTAGTGCTCACCTCCCTCCCCCTGTGTCCATGGTGCTGAGTTGTGGGCCCTGCCCTACCTTCTCTTCAGTAAATACTGAGCAGAAGTATCTATTTAGGATAGATGCTTTTGCAGGGTCCCCCTCCTCACATTCCCCCTTTTCTCCTTTGAGCTTAGCAATACCCTCTCTGGACTTTCTCCTTTCACAAATATATCTATAGAAAGTCTTTTCACCTTTTTTCACTGTTCATGCTAGTGTTTCCTCAGTTTGGGACTTTGCCTGCCTTACTGCCTTCCCTGCTTCCCTTAGGAAAGTTTGGTATGCCTCCCTATCTTCATCCCGCTGTGCTCCCTTATATTTCCTGAAGGCCAGCCTTTTGGCTCTGACCTTTTCTGCTACTGTATTTGAGAACCAAAGTGGTTTCCTTCTTCTTTTGCATTTCCTTTTCTTTCTAACACAATGGGATGTTGCTTCAAGTATTGCATCCTTATGCTTGCCCACTTTGCCTGTAGCCCCTCCCCTGTGTTTGTCTTTGCCAGGGCTAACTTAACTCTGTTGGCCATCTTATCAAAGTCAGCTCCTCTGAAGTCCCATATTTTTGCCTTGGAATGGGATGATTTAGATATAGTGGCCAAACTGAACCATACCATGTGATGGTCACTAGCCCCCAGGTGACCTTCCACCTGGAGATCTGTGATCCCTTCCCTGTTAGTCAGTACTAGATCTAGGATAGCCCTGTCTCTTGTGGGTTTTTGTACCAGTTGTTTGAGGCCCTCCCCCTGCAGGGAATCCACCATGTGTTTAGTTCTGGCAGATGTTCCTGCTGGTATTGACCAATCTGTATCCGGCATGTTGAAGTCTCCCATTATCAGAACCTCCCCTTTAGCTGTCATGTTTTGTATATCTTCTAACAGTAATGTGTCTGTGTCCTCCCCCTGGTCTGGGGGCCTGCAGACAACCCCAGTTATTATGGCTGTCCCATTTCCTGTTTCCAGGGTGACCCACAGTTCTTCTGGCTCCTTATATGTATTTTGAATTTCTGTAGCTTTGATATTTTCATTGACATACAGGTCCACTCCACCTCCCCTTTTTGCACCTCGGTCTCTTCTGAACAGTACATAGCCAGATACTGAAGTCACCCAAGTGTGGTTACTGGTAAACCACGTCTCACTAATTGCTATTATGTCCAGTTTAGCCTCTGACATTATTGTCTGCAGGTCTGGGATCTTATTTCCCAGGCTGTGAGCATTTGTGTACATGATTTTCCATTGGCCAGATTTCAGTGTGTTAGTTGTTGGGTGAGGTTTGGCATTTCTCCTGTGCTTTGTATGGGGAGATGAACCTTTTTTCTTACCTGGTGATGCAAATGAACTGCAAACATGCTAAATCCCTGTTTGACCACTAGCTGAGGGGGGAAGGGTGTTCTTCCCATTCGACGTATGGTGTGCTGCACCCCTCTCCCCATTTGCTAATTTAAATATTCTGCAGAGATGTCAAACTTCTGCCCCAATGCACTGACTCCCTCCTTAGTCAGATGCAGTCCATCAAATTTAAACAACTTTCACTCCCAGAACTGTTGCCAGTTCCCTACAAATCTGTGTCCCTTTTCCTGGCACCAGCCCTTGAGCCACATGTTTAGACCCCCTATCTCCCCTTCTCTGACCTTCCGTCCATCTGCCACCCTCTCCCAGACTGGCAGGATCTCAGAGAAGGAGATGTCAGACGAAGCGGATGGTAGTTTGTCACCCAGCCTGGTCAGGTGTTCCTTGGTCTCCACAACTGACCAGCTGGCAAGATCATTAGTCCTTATGTGTACCAGGACATCAATGTTTTCTCCTGCTTTGTGAACAATTTTAACAATGCGGTCAGTGTCTCTCCACACTGATGTACCTGGGAGACATCTGACCATTTCCCCTGGCTGGAGATGGGTATCAACTCCTCGAATCATGGAGTCTCCCATGATTAGAAGTTTTTTGGATTTCCTTTTTGCTTTTTTTGTTTTGGTTCCTGATTTGGGCGAGTTTTGCTGTGCTAGCTCCTGTGCTGCAGTGTCCTGCTCTGCAGTGTCCTCTGCCCCTTTGTTTGATTTCAGAGATAGAGGCAGATACCTGTTTGTAGTGTTTATATGATTTTTGGAGGTAATATGTTGGAGAACACAGAGTGATGGGGCACCCGATTTGCCCCTTCTAACCACCTGCCAACCTCCTGAACCAACTACCCTCTGCGGTCGAGGTTCTTCTGTTGGATGTTGGGGAAATAGCAGGTGGTTCTTAAAATGTATTTCCTCTTGAATATGAAATTTGAGGCGCACAATCTCTGCCCATGCTGCCCGGAGCTGAGCCCTAAGATCTCCAATAGCCCAGCATGAAGGGCAGTGTCCTAAATCCTGTAACACTGTCCTTCTGAAAAGTGTTCCACAGTACCTGCAGTTAATGATATCCATTCCAGATAAGTTGCTGGGTTTATAACCTGGTCAGAGTAATTAGAAGGAAAAAAAATGCAAGTAATGGTTTGATTTTGTGTTTTGTTTTCGTATAACTTGTTAGAACAAGTTAAATTACTAGTGCCCCTGTAAATGAGCTCACCTTCTGGATGCCCCACTGATCCGCTCCTTCCTGCTTTGCCACAGGAAATGTCACAACTGTGGTACCCTATAAAAGGAGTGTAGTGTGGAGTGGATGGGGGTGGAAGGGTGGGCCGAACCCCTGCTAAAAAAGAAGAACCTCGGATGAAAGAACAAGGAGGTAAGAAAAGGAACAATCAGTCAGCAACAAATGTAGTAACCCTGAAAGCTTATCCTAATGTTAGATAAAACTGTAAAACCTGTAAAGCACCGCCTGTAATAATTTCAGAGAAGATATACCCTGTAAGAAACACTTTGCTACAGAGTAAAATAAAGCAGTAGCAGAAGATATATGTTGCAAAAGACAATTTGAATCAGAAGATTACAGCAGTAATCTGTTAGCACATACCTGCAGGCACACTTTGTAATAATGCAGAAGAAGGTATACCAACAACAACAATCTGAATCAGAGAAAAATAAAGCAATGAAATGTTAGCAACAAACAGTAGCAGTCCCTGTGAGTACAAAATAAAAATAACAACATACAGTAAATCTGCTTTAGCCAAAAGAAGTCTTAATCATTTTCCCTTGCTCTGGTAAGGTTCTCTGCTCTCTCTGTCCTTTCAAACAATCTTAGAAGGAAAGAGCTCAGGTGAAGGTAGGTGCCTTGGCCAGCAAACCAAGTCTTCTACCTCCAAGGTATCAACTAATCTGACCTTTTAACCCTAGACAGAAAAGGAAGTGCAAAAGTAGAAGGAAACCACTTTGGTTCTCAAATACAGTAGCAGAAAAAGGTCAGAGCCAAAAGGCTGGCCTTCAGGAAATATAAGGGAACACAGTGGGATGAAGATAGGGAGGCATACCAAACTGCCCTAAGGGAAGCAGGGAAGGCAGTAAGGCAGGCAAAGTCCCAAACTGAGGAAACACTAGCATGAGCAGTAAAAGAAGGTGACAAGACTTTCTATAGATACATTAGTAAAAGGAGAAAATCCAGAGGGGGTATTGCTAAGCTTAATGGAGAAAAGGGAGCATGTGAGAAGGAGGGCCCTGTAAAGGCATCTATCCTAAATAGATACTTTTGCTCAGTATTTACTGAAGAGAATGTAGGGCAGGGCCCACAGCTCAGCATCATGGACACAGGGGGGAAGGAGGTGAGCACTACTCCCTTCACAAAAGAAAGGGTCCTACAAGAGCTTGCTAAGCTCAGGGTGGATAAGGCAAAGGGACCTGATGGCATACATCCCAAGGTACTCAAGGAGCTAAAGGTGGAACTAGCAGAGCCATTAGCAGAACTGTTTAGTGAGTCTCTGAGCACAGGAGAGGTCCCAGAAGACTGGAGAAGGGCTCATGTGATCCCGCTCCATAAGAGTGGTAGCAGGAAGGAAGCGGGGAACTACAGACCAGTCAGTCTTACCTCAGTAGTGGGCAAGATTATGGAGGCACTCCTTAAGGAAAGGATAGTGCAACACCTGGAATCCATAAGGCACAGGATCCAAGACAGCATGGGTTTACAAAGGCAGGTCTGTCAAACTAATCTCATAGATTTCTTTGACTGGGTAACCAGAGTGGACCAAGGGGAGCAGTTGATGTCACCTACCTTGACTTCAGCCAAGCTTTTGACACTGTTCCACATAGAAGATTGATAAATAAGCTGGGTAGGCTCGGGGTGGGTCAGAAGTTGGTCAACTGGGTGGCAAACTGGTTGACAGGCAGAAAACAGAGAGTGGTGGTAAATGGTACACAGTCAGAAGAGATGCAAGTCACAAGTGGGGTTCCTTAGGGATCAGTCCTGGGGCCAGTTTTCTTCAACATCTTCATTAGTGACCTTGCAGATGGACTAGAGGGTAAGGCTTGTCTGTTTGCAGATGACACCAAGATCTGCAACAGAGTAGATGATCCAGATGGGGTGGGCAGAATGAGAAGAGATCTGGATAAACTAGCAAAATGGTCAGAAGAGTGGCTACTGGGATTTAATGCAAAGAAGTGCAAAATCATGCACATAGGGAAGAGAAATCCTGAAGCCACCTATAAGGCTGGGAGGAGTTGCTAGCAGTCACAAGGAAGAAAGAGACTTGGGCATCATCATCACTGATGACCTGAAATCATCAAGCAGACCTCTAAAGCAGTAGGTAAGGCTACGGGGGTGTTAGGAGTGTATTAGTAAGTTATCACAAGTCAAAGAGGAGGTAATAATCCCTCTTTACAAGACACTGGTTAGGCCCCATCTGGAGTACTGCGTGCAGTATTGGAGGCCACACCTTCACAAGGACATTAACCAAATTGAGGCAGTCCAGAGAAGGGCAACCAAAATGGTGCAGGGACTGCATCAGAAGACGTATGAGGACAGATTAACAGAGCTCAATATGTATACCCTTTATCAAAGGAGGGAGAGAGGTGATATGATTGGGGCATTCAAACACCTTAAGGGCATTAACAAGGTGAAAGAGTCTAACATGTTTAAATATAAGAAAATAGCAGGACAAGAGGACACAGCATGAGATTAGAGGGGGCGATTAAGGGGAATGTGAGGAAATTCTTTTTCACAGAAAGGGTGGTGGATGCATGGAATGGCTTACCACAAGAAGTGGTGGCTATGAATACAGTGTAGGGCTTCAAACAGGCATGGGATAGGCATAAGGGAGCAATATAAATGACTATGAATAGATAGGCCACTGACAGAGCAAAGGCCGATGGCACATTTATAAGGTAGATAAAGAAACGGGCAGACTGGATGGGCCTTGTGGTCCTTATCTGCCATCAACTTCTATGTTTCTATGTTCTTTCTGCTGGAAATTACTGACAGTTCACCAGCTCCACCCCCAGATACACACCTAATCCTCAGGAAGAGCTGTGTGAGGAAAGCAGTTAGCTCCTTCAATGTGAGAAGAGACTGAAACACCTCTGAGACAACAAACCTTTAAAAAAAAAGAGTAAAATAAAACTGTGTGAAACAGTAATATTGCTTAGCCCAATGATAAAAAAAGCCACAAAAATGTAAGCACCACCTGTAATAATTTCAGAGAAGATATACCCTGTAAGAAACACTTTGCTATAAAGAAAAATAAAGCAGTAACAGAAGATATACCTTGCAAAAGACAATTTGAATCAGAAGATTACAGCAGTAATCTGTTAGCACACACCTGTAGGCACACCTTGTAATAATGCCGAAGAAGGTATACCAGCAACAACAATTTGAATGAGAGAAAAATAAAGCAATGAAATGTTAGCAACAAACAGTAGCAGTCCCTGTGAGTACAACATAAAAATAACAACATACAGTAAATCTGCTTAGTCAAAAGAAGTCTTAATCCTTTTCCCTTGCTCTAGTAAGGTTCTCTGCTCTGTCCTTTCTAGCAATCTTAGAAGGAAAGAGCTCAGGAGAAGCTAGGTGCCTTGGCCAGCAAACCTACCACAGAATCACACATTGTGCCACTATAACACCTGCTTGAGCACACCACTGTGATGTCCCTAAAGCTCTAGGATGGCCTTCCTTCGAGGCCGAGCTTGACCTCCCTCTACTTTGTACAACCTTCAAACTCATCCAACTTCCCTCCCCCACCTATCCTTACTAGCCTGCTCACCCTGAAACCTATCCCTAGGACCCTTGCTCCTCCCACCTCCCTTTGTTAAGCCCACTCAAGTCTCGACTAAATGTAGGCAGGAGATGCTTCTCCTTTCTAGAGCCCCAAAAATGGAACAACCTTCCACATGGTCTAATTTCCTACGCATCCCTTCCTCAGTTCAAAAAATGCTTTAAAAAACTCTTTTTTCCCCTGCCAGTCTACACTTGCTACTATGCTCTCATCCCCGCTCGTTCCATGGTATTCCTAACACCCTACTCTGCCTCCCTTATGTCATCCTCCCTCTAGTTTCCACTCCTCTTTCTCCCTACATATTTCTTTGCCTGCTACTCTTGCTATGTCTGCAAATGATCAAGACCATGGCACTTAATTATGGACAGAAGGAATAGAGAGGGAATGAGAAATATTACTGCAGAGAGGGTACAAGGAAGGCGAGGGAGTGGATAATAGGGATTTATGGTGGGAGGAAAGGGAACCAAACCAGAATTTTGAAATAAAGAAGGCACAATGGGAAAGACAAATGGTATCAAGAGAGGGGAGAGAAGAAAAAATTACTCACCTTAGTAATGTTGTTTCTTCTAATGTAGTCTTGCTGTATTCTGACAAATTGCAGTGAGGTCCAATCTTCGAACTGACCTGGAAATGAAAGAGTTAACTTTCCATGCCAGGCATGGAACGCTGCACTCGAGCTCGGTTGAGACTCTGCCTGTTGCTGTTTGAACTCAAACCGTCAGATCTTTACTAGCTAAACTCACTGAGTGTCCTGTGTGGAAGCTGTAAACCTACACTAGCCAACTGGCTACTAAACATAATAAACAGATTTTTTGGTTCCAAAACAAAGACTCAAGTCAGGAAACCAAAAAAAATGAAATAAACACAACACTCACTCACTCACCCAAAGAAAAAGGGGTGATAATAAAAAGGTGGGGCACCTCCTGAGTGCCAACACTGCTACTGCCCACCCACATCCCAAAAACAAAGGTTCTGAGAGGGGAAGGCAGGGGGGAGGTCAAAATACAGCAAGACTCCATTAGAAGAAACAACATTACTAAGGTGAGTAATTTTTTCTTCAAACAACATGAAGTCTTGCTGTATTCTGATAATTGCAGACTACCAAGCAGTACCTCCATGGAGGAGGGACAGAACCTACTTAGGAAATAGGCTCTGAAGCACTGCTGTAAAGCAACTGAGCATCACTCCTAGCCTGGATATCCAGAGAGTAATGCTTGGTAAAAGTGTGAACTGTTTTCCATGTAGCTGCTTGACATATCTCTAAGATAGAATATCCTGGCAGCAGCCAGGAAGCAGCTGTATACCTCTGGTGAGTGAGCCCTCAGGCCTGAGGGTGGAATCCTACCTAGTTTTTCATAGCAAATTGAATGCAAGAGACAATCCACCTGGCAATGGATCTTTTAGTGGCAGGTTTTCCCTTACCAACCTCACCATAAGTGAGGAACAGTTGGAGGGAGTCAAACCTGTGACCCTTGGTACACTCTATGTAGTAGCTAAGGGCTCTTTTCACATCCAAACTGTGCAGCCTCCTCTCACCAGAGGAGGAATGGTCAGTGAAGAACACAGGAAGAGACATAGATTGGTTAAGGTGGAAGTCTGAAACCACCTTAGGTAAAAACTTCCTGTTAGTCCTGAGGACCACCTTATCTCTATGGAAAGTGATAAAATCAGGCTCCACTGACAGGGCTTGTAACTTGCTTATGTGCCTGGCAGAAGTGATGGCCACCTAGAAAACAGTTTTCCAAGTCAAGTACTTAAGCTCTGCTGAGGACAAAGGCTCAAAAGGGGGTTGTATAAGCTGAGCAATGCAAACATTAAGGTCCCAAGCAGGGGCAGGGTCCCTGAATGGAGGATTGGTATGAAGCAATCCCTTGAAAAACTTGGAGAATACAGGATGAGCTGAAAGGGACAAAGGCTTACCTGCTGAAAGAAAAGCAGAGACAGCTGCCAGATGCACTCTTAGTGTAGCTGGTCTGAGTCCCAAGCTATTCAGATGAACCATATAGTCAAGGACTGTGGGCAGGCCAGCAGACTCTGGAGAAATATGCTTCCCAGAGCACCATATGGAGAATCTTTTCCATTTGGAATTATAAGTGGTTCTGGTGGAAGGCTTCCAAGAAGCCTTTAGGATATCCATAATACCTTGAGAGAGGTGTAAATCAGCAAACTCTAACTCTTCAAGAGCCAGGCCTTGAGATTGAGAGATTTGAGATTCGGTAGCAAACCCTCCCTGAGCACAGGTTAACAGGTTGTAATTCCTGGAAGAGACAAGGAAGGTGGACTGCTAAGGACAACAGGAGAGGTACCTGGGCTGTCTGACCAGTCTGGAGCAATCAGAATCACCTTGCAGGGTTGAGACCTGATTTTGACTAGCACCTTGAACAGGAGGGAAGGGGAAGCATACAGGAACTTCCCTTCCCAATTGAGAACCAGGGCATCCAAGGGGACTGAGCCCAACACTGGGGGCCTGCAGCAAAAGAGGGGAAGTTGGTGATTGTCTGGGGCTGCAAAAAGATCTATCTGTGGGGAGCCCCATTTGGAGGAGATCACCTCCAAAACCAGGGGATCCAGTGACCATTCGTGATGGCCCTGATATATCCTGCTGAGGGCATCTGCCAGGACATTATCCTTGCCTGGGAAGTGTACTGCTATAAGAGAGGTGTTCAGGGAATAGGCCAGAGACTCTTCATTGCTTCTGTGCACAAGGCCGTAGACTGAGTGCCCCCTTACTTGTTGATATACCACATTGTGGTGGTATTGTCTGTCCTGATCTGAACTACTTTGTTCTGAACAGACTTGGAAAAAGCTTGAAGTGCTAGAAACACTGCTCTGAGTTCTAATAGATTGATGTGAAGCAGAGATTCATGAGGAGACCACAACCCTTGGGTGGTCAGGTCTCCCAAGTGGGCCCCCCACCCCAAGAGGGAGACATCTGTAGTAAGGATTAGAGAGTGAGACTGAGTGACAAAAGGAACTCCCTGTCTTAGATTGCCCTGATCCTGCCACCACTGCAAAGCCTGGATCAGGGTTCAAGTCACTGGGATCAGTTTGGTCAGAGGATCCTTTTTCTGAGACCAAAAGGCTCTCAAGTGGAACTGAATGTCCCTCATCTGAAATCTTGCTCCCTGCACCACTGCTGTAGAAGCAGCCATGTGCCCCAGGAGCTGCAGAAAATGCCTTGCTGGTCGAGACACCTGTAGGGTGAATGAAAGGCCAGTGTGATAAGGGTCCTTGCCCTGTCCAGGGGAAGGAAGGCTCTTGCCTTTTCTGTATCTAGCTCTGTGCATATGAAGGTGAGGAGCTATACAGGCTCTAGAACTGACTTTGAAAGATTCAGAAGGAAACCTAGAGAAGTGAACAGTTGCTGAGTTATCTGAAGGTGTGACTTGACTTGGTCTGGGGACTGGCCTACTATGAGCCAGTCGTCCAGGAATGGGAAGATGGAAATCCTTTTCCTTCTTAGGAAAGCAACTACTACTGCCAGGCATTTTGTGAACACCCTTGGAGCAGAGGTTAGGCCGAAGGGCATTGCTCTGAATTGGTAATGGCCTGAGGGCAGCTCGAACCTGAGGTATTTTCAATGGGAGCTTCTGATGAGAATATCGAAATAGGCATCCTTGAGGTCCAGGGAGACTAGCCAGTCCCCTGGCCTTAGAGAGGGTAGAATTATTCCCAGTGTAATAGGGGATAAAGAAATGTGTCCCAATATTTCAGCCTAAACCTCATTTTGGTCTAAAACATAATGTATTTGTGTAACAAATATTGACCTATAAAGCTGAATCATATTAAAACTTGTAAAGCTACAAGTTTAATTAACTGAGCCACAACTTGTAATATTAAAGTGTCTTTTGATATTTGTACTGATCATGTGAGTAATAGAAAACAGGTGTTTTAAGTGTCTGCAAAATTAGAAATACAGGGATAGAGTTCAAGTTACCCTTTTGACTATTATTATTAGGACAGGCCAGAATGCCTGAGTGCACATTCCTAAGTGCAAACCTATTTCTTCCTCCTAAGACCTGAGTAACTGGTAATGACAATTATTATTATCTTTATATAGTAATATAATTTACACTATCAATACATTTGTGCTGAGCTCATACATGTACTAAAAAGAGAATTGACTTTTAAGTTAATGTTTGTATTTGTCTTGTACCAATCATAGACAACCATAATACTGTCTTCCACTATATAAGCAAGCCAGAATACACTGTTAGTTTGAAGAATTAAGAATTAAGAATTATTAATTAAGAATGAAGAATAAAGAATAAAGAATTAAGAATTAAGAATGAAGAATTAAGAATGAAAAATGCACCACCTGTAATCTCTTGCTGTGATTATTATTATAATCATTAAATTCTTCTGCCATCAGTACCATCTCCGTTCATCTCCTTTCTAAGTATCAGTAATGGATAATTTACCAAGGGTAATTTTTTTACCCACCTCTACATTTGGTGCCTTAAAGACTCAGATCACTGGTGCTGCATGCTGTGGAGACTGCCTAACTATTGGTTGGTTAGTCTGCGAGCCCTAATATGAAGGTGACGATGCTCGGAGACGTGGTGCTAATGGCTTAAAGCGAGAGAAAAAGGTGCACACAGACAGGTTTAGCCACTTGCTGATCAGGCGAGGTATGCTTTCCAATTTTTTTAAATAAAAGTAGTCTTAACTCTGTAGGAACTCATGGGGCAGAGTAGGTAAGCGAAGGTGCTGGGACTTGCAAGCCGGATCTCACAGGGGAGCTGTAAGACATAACTAGACAGACCAGGGCACCAGTGCACGGGTGCACCCGGCTGTAAAGGCTAAGCAGGCAAGAAAAAGATAAGAAGAATGAGTATGGAAACAATAATAGGTAATTTTCTAGGAAAACACCTAAAGGGGAAAGCATACAAACCAGTGCCTGATGATCAATAGGCACAATTGTATTTTATGAGTATGGAAACAATGATAGGTTGTTTCTGTGGGAAACACCTAAAGGGGGGAGCATACAAACCATGATCAATAGGCACAGCAGTATTTTAATTAAGAAATAAAAAAAGAGTAACTAGCAAATACTGTACAAAGTCTGTGATAATATAGCCAGGTGGTAATTCGTTAACAGATGAGACTTTAGAAAAAAAGGAAAGCTGCATGAACAGTAAGATGTAATAATCCAGCTACAGTCAAAAATAGATAGTTTGGAAATGCAAAATAAGTCAAGAGCCAAAATCCCTGCAAGAGAAAAACTAATAACTAAAGTTAGTTAGTAAAGGTACAGGGAGACCTTTGTTTTTTAGATAGGGATAATTCTCTTTTATTGATTGCAATATAAACTATGACACAGCTTCTGTAGCACGTTTGTAAGATGTAAATGTCTTAAAATCTAAAAACAGGCACTTTAAGGTGTGCTAACTCCTGTATAGGAGCAGTTAAAATGTAAAAATTAAAAGTCAGGTATTGGCAAGTCATACTAACTTAATGCCTAAAGACCTTGCCTCTTCTAATGTTAAAGAGTTTAATTCTAACTAGTCCTAGTAGGCTGTGGGGTGGACTAGAGCAAATGCTAGCCACCTGTTCTTCTGTAATTGATACCATGACCAAACAAATCACCAGGAGTTGTTTGGCATAATTAATAATGTTATCAGTAACACTAGCATTTCTGAAGGACAAAAGATTCTCATTAAAATGATGTTGGCATATTTTTAAATATGGTATTCAAGTGTCCTTGGATAAAAAATGTTTAAGTTAATTACATAAAAAGTTGTTTTTATTTCCTGTGCAATGTAACATTAAGATATTTTTAATATCAGTAGTGTTCAAGGATCCTACAAAAATAACTGGATTTGAGCGACCCTTGCATGCACACTATGTGACCTTTTGACCTTCTTGTGTTGCAGCCAACATAGTCAATCAACATTTAACTGTAAGCAAAACTTCTTTGTTTAAACTCAGTTGACATTTTGTCATGCTTAAGATAAGAAAACCCAGGGACGCTTGGCTTCTTTTATCCTATGGAAATAATCTTGTATTACAGTAGTTGAGCTGTATCTTCTGCCAGTAGAAGCTCGCTGGGAGGGGGTAGCTACCTACCCTTCCTTCCTTCCTTCCAGTGTAATGTCCACAAAGGTTACAAGGTACATTGCTGTCTCCCCATAGGGGTAAATACCAAAAAATGTGTATTTGCTAATAATTGTTCTAATTGGTTCCACATAAGTTCTATTGCATAAATCAAGTCATTATTACCTCTGCAAGTGTAATGTTTTAGCAAAATTACAT
Organism: Neoceratodus forsteri; assembly: GCA_016271365.2. Taxonomy (NCBI): domain Eukaryota; kingdom Metazoa; phylum Chordata; order Ceratodontiformes; family Ceratodontidae; genus Neoceratodus; species Neoceratodus forsteri. Next base: position 771,838,657 of record CM057453.1, on the reverse strand, counting down.
TTATTTGTGAAACTTTAAATCAACTGAAAAAGGTCTAGTCAGTTTAAACTCTACTATCAAGCTTATTGTTTCTACTTACTATGAAGTAAAGTCTGGGGTAGGGGCAATCCCCTAACTTCAGCAAGAAGATTCTTCTTCAATTGACCTTCAAGCAAGACACCCATTTTCTTCACTGCTGTTTATTCCAAACATGGCTAATACTTTATGCAAACCTATTGCTTTACTATGGACTGTTTATGGACTGTTAATCTGTGTGCCAGGGTGTAATCAACTACCACAACACAAATGCCATGCCAGTGTGTGTGTGGCTACTCAATGCACAATCTAATGCACCCCTGACCAGTGCAGTGTGTCTGCTAAATCAGCCAGCCAGCAATATGAACACTGACTTTTCTAAATTGGTATGTGGACATACTTAACAGCTGATTTAGCAGCTGTGCCTCAAAGCTCAAGACTGGATCACAGCAAAGTTACATGGACTAAAAATAGACAAATGTGTTTCTTGTTATAAACAGAGCCACACCAAAGGACAATAATGTTTATGTGTTAACTCTGTCCTACTGTTTTTAGGGTAATAATAGTGCTTGTAACTATGCTAGTGTAAGCAACTCATTATGTTTTGTAGTCTCAAATGCCATATACTTAACTGTAACACCAACTGAATGCCCAAATGTGACAAAAGGGTCAGAGAGTGGATTTAATCAACACTTATTGATCAAGTGATTGTGAATAATGTAAAGTACAGTAGAGTACATATAAATCTAGATTTACTCTGGTTGGAATATAAATGTTAACAATAGTTGTGCAGATACTGGTGGGTCAAAGTTTTATACCACTATGTTAATTGACATGTTAAGTGTCATCATTTGGAGCTGTGATACCTCTCCTGTTTCTTAAGGTACAGTCATTTTTAAATCAAAAAGATACTCATTTGATACAAATTCATAAGGCACAAGTAGTTGTAAATGAATTGCTCAGTGAGAGTGATAATGAGCACTTAATTTATAGCTATGCAGGGGGACCCTTAGGAGTCCTGTCTTTTAAAGCTTTACTTGTGTTGCAAGTTGTCTTAGTGTTCTTGGTAATTATAAGCCTGTGTCGCTTAGGACTTACTATTTATAATGTACATAGTGAGATGTACATGCTCCGAGGAGTTGTATTGTTGCATAAATAATAATTAGGCAATTATTGGGCCAAAGGGGGGCTTGTAATAGGGGATAAAGAAATGTGTCCCAATATTTCAGTCTAAGCCTCATTTTGGTCTAAAACATAATGTATTTGTGTAACAAATATTGACCTATAAAGCTGAATCATATTAAAACTTGTAAAGCTACAAGTTTAATTAACTGAGCCACAACTTGTAATATTAAAGTGTCTTTTGATATTTGTACTGGTCATGTGAGTAATAGAAAACAGGTGTTTTAAGTGTCTGCAAAAATAGAAATACAGGGATAGAGTTCAAGTTACCCTTTTGACTATTATTATTAGGACAGGCCAGAATGCCTGAGTGCACATTCCTAAGTGCAAACCTATTTCTTCCTCCTAAGACCTGAGTAACTGGTAATGACAATTATTATTATCCTCATATAGTAATATAATTTACACTATCAATACATTTGTGCTGAGCTCATACATGTACTAAAAAGAGAATTGCCTTTTAAGTTAACGTTTGTATTTGTCTTGTACCAATCATAGACAACCATAATACTGTCTTCCACTATATAAGCAAGCCAGAATACACTGTTAGTTTGAAGAATTAAGAATTAAGAATTATTAATTAAGAATGAAGAATAAAGAATTAAGAATTAAGAATTAAAAATTAAGAATGAAGGATGTACCACTTGTAATCTCTTGCTATGATTATTATTATAATCATTAAATTCTTCCGCCATCAGTACCGTCTCCGTTCATCTCCTTTCTAAGTATCAGTAATAGATAATTTATTAATGGGAATTTTTTTCCCACCTCTACACCCAGAGTCACCATTTTGAACTTTGGCTTTAAAAGGTGCTTGTTTAAATATCTGAGATCTAGGATGGGCCGCCATTCTCCTGTCTTTTTGGGGGTGAGGAAGTACCTGGAGTACAATCCTTTCCCTTTGTGTAGGGGTAGAACCCTTTCTACAGCTCTGAGAGCCAAGAGGGAAGAGACCTCTGCCTCTAGGGCAAGTGCCTCTGAAGGATTTGCAGGTGGAAAGGATCTGGTTCTCATCTTTGGAAATTTTTTGAAGCTGAGAACCAGTCCCTGGCTTACTACTTCCAGGACCCATTTGTCTGATGTTAAAGACATCCAGTCCTGGACAAAGTAAGCCAGCCTGCCCCCTACATGTGGTGGAGAATTGGACCTGGCAAACCCATCAGGGTGCCTGTTTGGCAGGGGGTTTAGGCTGAGGGGTGGAAGCAGGCCTGCTTGTACCCCATCTGCCTCTCCCTCTAAAGAACCCCCTCTGAGCATAAGCAGAAGAGGAGGCCTGGGCTTGGTAGAAAGGCATATGAAAAGGCCTGCTCCTGCCCCTGGGATGCTGCCTCTGAGGAGTGGCTTGCCTTTCCTTGGCCTGAGCACTCCTATAGGTGGTCCTGTATTCATCCATTTTCTTCATGTAATTCTCTGTTTGCTCCCCAAACAGAGAATTACCCACAACAGGAAAATCCATGGCCTTAGTCTGGGTATCCTGAGACAGGCTAGTACATCTGAGCCAAGCCAGTACATCTGAGCCAAGCCATCCTGCAAAGGGCCACAGATGTAGCCATGACTCTAGATGAAACATCATTGGAGTCCACTGCAGCATGGAATTGCACCTTGGATGCCTCAATACCATCCGCAGCTACCTGCTCCAGCTCCTTGGCAAGCAGGCCAGGGACCTGTTTAGCTAAAGCCATGACAGTGTCCCATCTAGATTTCTGAAATCTAGCAGCATAGGCCATATAATTGGCCTGTCTGAGTCTCAAGGATGCTGCCATGTACTGTTTCTTTGCCATGGCATCAATCTTCCTAGAGTCCTTATCTGTGGGGTGTGAAGCCAAGGGTATATTTGCCTTATCACAGGCAGCAGCCTGCACTACCCCAACATGGCTGCATTGCTGGGTAAGGAACTCTGTATCCGAGCCTGAAAGAGTATACCTCTTGTCCATTCTCTTATCCACAGGAGGTATAGAATTAGGAGTCTTTAAAATCTTTATTGTCTGTTTCCCAAAAGACTTGTGAAGGGGAATAGACAGCCTCCTGGACTCTGGGATATCCATCATTTCAACATAGTCAGGCTCCTCCTGGTCATCCACAGCTTCTTCCATAGGAAGCTGAAGGGTTTCAGCCACTTTCTTGTAAAACATGAAATGGGAGGGGGACTCAGAAAGCCTAGCAGGAGACAGTCCTGAAGGTCTGTCTGGGGAGATGTCCGGGTCAATGGGCACATCCAGACTTTCATAATCACATTCACTTTCCTCATACTCTCCTTCCTCCTCCTCCTCTGGTTCATAAAATTCCTCCAAATCATAATCCAGAACCAGTGGAGCTGGCTGAACCAAGCGCCTTCTTGATGGTGCCGGTTCGGTTGGAATCGGGGATAGCGAATGAACAATTTTTATCGCTTTGGCTATTTCATCAGCAGTTGGAGAAGAAACTTTTGGATCCACACTGGCTGATTTATCCCTTCTTTGTTCTCTTAACCTGAACCAACTCCTCAGAATTGGTTCTCCTTTTGCCCAAAGAAGTTTCGCTCTGGTCAGAGGGCACTCCTTCTGGTTCGGTTTGAACCAAACCGGGCTGGCCATCCGGGTCAGCGGACTTTTTAGCCTCCCTTTCCCTGAGCCTACCAACTCTCTTTTCTAGGGTAGCTGCAGGAAAATTTTTACAAATCTGGCAGTCAGAATCGAGGTGGTGAAACCCGAGACAATAAACACAGGTGGTGTGGGGGTCAGCCTTAGCAAAGACTTCCCCCACACACACAGTGTTGAAAACCAGTAGGCCGGGTTTTCTTTTGGGTTTCTCAACATGGCCAGTCCTAAACAAAACTTACCCTTTTAGTAGCAATCCATAGGCAAGACACTCTTATCGGTTCCTGACGTGTTACGGGTCGATGAAAAAACGTAATAAAATCCGTTTTTTAGAACCGATAAGAACCGTAACCACACCTCAAAAGTAGAAGTAAAGATTTTAAACAACCTGATCGGTTCAAACCGAACCGATGAACGCTTACAAGTTCCACACAGAATAGAAAACAATATAAACCTATCTAGTACTCACGAATACCACAGACAGAGACTGAACCAATAGGTTGCAGTTTAAATTCGGTTGAAAACTGAGAAAAACGGTACTTTAACCGACAAATTGAACCAAGCAAAGGAGAAATCTCTGGAGCGACTGTTCAGTGAGGTGGAGTAAAGAATCTGATGGTTTGAGTTCAAACAGCAACAGACAGAGTCTCAACCGAGCTCGAGCTCAGCGTTCCATGCCTGACATGGAAAATTAACTCTTTCATCTCCGGGGCAGTTCGAAGGTTGGACCTCACTGCAATTTGTCAGAATACAACAAGACTTCATGTTGTTTGAAAGGGCAGAGTACAGTGAGCAGTGGTGGGTGCAAGAGGATCAGTCTAAAGCCAAATAACAAAAAGAGTGAAAGAGAGGGTCCAGTCTGGCAAAGGAGGATTTGGGAGCTCTACCACAGACTAAATCACCATAGTTAAAAATAGGGAGAATCATCTTTAAAACCGTCTCTCTCAGCCGGCAGTTGGCACAGCAGTAGTACTATTGCTTGCAATGCCTGTGACCTGTGTTTGGGAATGAGCTTGGGTCATTAGGGGGCTGACTAGGGGGGAGGAAGCCTGAGCATCCCAGAGGATGCTATTCTCCTCTGGAGTGGGAGGGAGCCATCTTCTGCCACAGTATTGCCACTTTGGTGACCACAGGTGGCAGTGCAGATGGAAGGGCACTGGGAGGGGAGAGACTTTGCTGATGCCAGTGACTGGACACACACACAGCATGGACAGGGTTGCCTTGGAGTCCATATATGCAATGTCTCCTTCGGTAGTGTGAAAAACCAAAGAAAAATGGCCCTGGCTCCTCCATGATGTCAGCCTGTGGTATAGCTCTATGAGCCTCCTCCTCTAAGGATTGCAGCATGTGCCTGATGAAATACACTATTATGGGGATCCCCCACCCTGACCCCACCTGGGCGGCAAAGCCAGAGCTCCATGGAGGTGGATGACTGTGACCAGGGAGGCTTGGGGGATGCTTGTAGGGCCTGAGGGACTTGGAGGGTCTGGAGAGAAGGGGGCCAAAACATAAAAATAAACAATCTCTCATCAATCAAGAAGCAAGATACTCACTTTGTTCATTCACATATTAGGGACTGTCTAGTACAGTATGCCCTGCAAGCCCATTGGTCCACATTGGGGACCAATGGGTTTATAACCATCTGTATGTGTCATTCGTGCTAGGCGGTATGCGGGCAGGTCGCTGCCACCCGCTGATGACTGGGGGAGGGGGAATGGGTCCAATGTGGGTGGGGGTGGGAGGTGCCACTGGATCACCATGGATTTCATGGGGAGCTGTACCATGATCATGGCAATGGGTGAGGGGTTCCACTAGACCACCAGGGATGGTCTTACCTACATTCCTCAGGGATCGGGTGGAGGGGGACTACTGGACCACCAGGGAGGGTAATTTATCCATATCTCGGGGATCGGGTGGGAAGGGGATCAGTAGACCACCAGGGGTTGCGGGTGCTTGCTGGCGGTGTTCTGGGTGGGCAGGTGACCTACCCACATCTAGTGGCTGCTGTGTTGTGCCATGCAATACAGCAGCCCATCTGTGGGTGGCCAGGATTTGTTCCCTCTTTTCTGGGGCTCAACTTTGAGCCCCCCATGCGGCGCACTGCAGGGCTGCACCAGCATATGAGCCGCATATCCCGGGCTGAATATCTGGATGTGCTGCATATGCATGGGCACGCCCTTTGCATCTGTGCCGCATTCAATTACATTGCGCCCCAGCGCATCGGGATTTGAGCTGCACTTGACAGCCCTTTCAATATCCCACCAGGCTGCAATGCGGGGTTGAGCCAGTGCAGCTCTGTTGCGCCAGGCGCAACCCCTTTGAATATCCCTGCCATGAATGGATGCAGATGAACAGACAGAGAGGACATGATTCAAGAATAAGGAAAAGAGAACAGGGCTCAGGACAGACCCCTGAGGGACTCCTGAGCAGATGGCGAGTGGCAATGAAATGGAGCTTCCTAGCCAGACAGCTTGAGACCTTCCCTGAAGGTAAAAACAAACCAACTGACTGAAGACTCAGAGAGGCCCACTACTTTAAGCTTTCCCTAAAGGAGGGGATGTGCCACAGTGTCAAAAGCTTTAACAAGATCAACAAATATGACTAAGGTGATCAATCCCTGATCCATACACTACCTGAGAGGATGGAGTCAGTGAGCTGGAGGAGAGAAGTGGAGTGGGTTTCCTAAAACCAGATTAAAAAGGGGTGAACAAGTAGGAGCAATTAAGAAAGGAAGAGCGCTGAGATAGTACAAGGTGTTCCTGTAACTTAGCCAAGGTGGGAAGGAGAGAGACAGGACAGAAGTTACCAGGAGAAGAGGGATCACCACCTTTATGGAGAGGTATAACAGTAGCCTGTTTCCAGGCTTTAGGAACTGTTGCAGAGGGAAAAGAAAGGTTAAGGAGTAGAGTAATAGGCAGTGCAATGGCAGATGCTGAGAGAAGCAGAAGCTTAGGGTCAAGGCCATCAAAGCTACCTCCCTTCTGAGGATTAAGGGCAGGTAGAGCCATTTAGGGAAGCAGAAGATTGGTAGGAGAAAATAAAACATAGAAACATAGAAGCTGACGGCAGATAAGGACCGCAAGGCCCATCCAGTCTGCCCATTTCTTTTTCTACCTTATGAATGTGCCATTGGCCTTTGCTCTGTCAGTGGCCTATTCATTCAGGAAAAAGAGAGAGAACGGGGAAGGCAGAGTGAAAGAAGAAAGGGGATGGGGGTAGGGACGATAGAGAGGGCATAGGTAGTGAAGAAGGAGTTAAAAGAAGAGGCAACAGCAGAAGGGTCAGAGATGAGGGAGTCACCAACCTTAAGAACAGTGGAGGGAGATTGGGTTGGAGGGAAGAAAAGGGAACAGGTTACCTTCCAGAACTTGGAGAGGTGAATAATGTTGTTTTGGAGTGTGGATACAAAATACTCAGATTTCATAAGGCTGATGGCTTTGACACAGGCATCACGAAGGTGCCGATAGTTGGCCAAGGCAGCCAGGGTGCCAGTGATCTTAAATGAACACCAGTTAAGATCTCTGGTGTGGAGACAAGTTATCACCTCAGCTGTTATCCAGGGAAAATGAGAGCCTCATACTCTGCTTTTTCTCAGGGGTACATGATGATCCAATACAGCCATAAATTTAGAATGAAAGTATTACAGAGCAAAAGTTATATTATTGACTTCATATACTGCAAGGGGGCAAATCAGATATCCAGAGGTTAGCTAGGAGAAACGAAAAGTCCAGTGACCTAAAGGATCTGAGATGGAGGAATTTAGGGGGGCTTTAGGGTGCTGTATCTTGCACACACAGTAAACCATGTGATAGTCACTGAGGGCATCAGGAAGGATTCCTGCATCTACAGTACGGTGTTTTTTTGTATTGGAGGAGAGACAATTTATATTAAAGTCATAGATACACAGATACATAGATAGTGATGGCAGATAAAGGCCTTCGGTCCACCTAGTCTGCTCATTTGCATACTCAACTTTACTTCTACAAGCTTATCTAGTACTAGGTTGTCCCCCAACCCACCGACTACTAGGATCCCCGATGCTTATCCCACACATTCTTAAATCCTGTAATCATTCCAGCCCCTACTTCCTCCTCCAGGAGGGCATTCCATTTGTCCACCACCCTCTCCATGAAGAAATACTTCCTATGTTTCCTCTGAACCTCCCTCCCCCTAATTTCATCCTGTGTCCCCTAGTCCTTGAACCTCTTTTTCACTGAAAAATTGCATTTTCCTCCACCTGGTTCCTCCCCATGAGATACTTACATGTCTAAATAATATCCCCCCTCCATCCTCTCCTAAAGGGAGTACATATTTAAGTCCCTCAGCCTGTCTTCGTAGGTTTTGTGATGTAAACCTTGCACCATCTTGGTTGCCCTCCTCTGAACTGCCTCCACCCTGTCTATGTCCTTGCATAAGTAAGGCCTCCAGAACTGGACACTGTACTCGAGGTGAAGCCTCACTATGACTTCCCTTTTCCTGCTGGTGATACCCCTGCCTATGCACCCAAGCATCCCGTTTCTTTACCTGCCACCTTGTCGCGCCGAGTCCCTACCTTGAGGTCAGCAGAGATGATAGCCCCTATGTCCCTTTCCTGCTTGAAGCATTCTATATCCTACCCCCCCCAGCTGATATGTTGTTCCAGGGTTTTTGTTCCCCTTGTGCATTACTTTGCATTTCTTTGTGTTAAGTCTCAACTGCCACTCCCTTGACCAGTCCTCAAGCTTCTGCAGATCTCTCCTCATTTCATCTACATCCTCTGTCCACTCTGCTGCAGAGCTTTGTGTCATCAGCGAACAAATTCTCCTAGCTAGATCTTCCATAATGTCACTTCTAAAGATGTTGAAGAGGACTGAACACAGCACTGATCCCTGTGGCACCTCACTTGTCACCCCTCCCTCTGTGGAGTGGCAGCCATTTACCACCTCCCTCCATGTCCTGCAATCCAGGCAGTTCCCCACCCACTGCACAACTGCCCTAGTCACCAAGGATAGGTAGCTCACCTCTGGAAGAGTTAGAACAGATAGAGGAAAAAAGCTTAGTTACTAAAGCAGAGGAAATACCAGGGCAACAGTAGAGACCAGCAATAAAGATGGGTACAGAGAAGGGAAGTGAGAGTATAAGAAAGAGCAGATCATAGGAAGAGGGAAAGAAACAGCAAGAACAGTCACAAATTGGATCCTAGTGGATATGTAAACTGCAACACCACTGCCCTTTTTTGTGCAATCTTGCCCGGCTAAGGTATAGCCAGGGATAGTCACAGCAGAGTCCTGGGCCTTAGAGGAGAGCCAGGATTCATATATAACTAGAATGTCTGGTTGTAGGTCAAGCATGATAGGTTGCAGTTGGTCTATTTTTGGGAGGAGGTTTCAGATGTTTAAATGAGCAACCCTCAGTTGTTTGGGAAGTTGTGGGGTGAAGTTGTGATGGGGCCAGGATTAAGTTCCATGTCAACTGCTACCAAAAGTAACAAGCTGGCATGGAGCTTCAAAGAATCCGTATGCTGCCTGGAAGAGGGGGGTGAGGGGGAAGGTGAAGAAGGATAATACGGGGAGAACAGGGACAGAACCCACCAGAGAACTTCAAAGTGAAGCCAAGTAGCAGGAAGAATTTGACACATAGGGCACAATTAATGCAAATAATGTATTTCATATAAGGCATCCAATATCACAGTTAGGTAACACCAGTTAAATAAATAAGCAATTTTAAAGATCTATTTTGAGCACAATTTTTCTGCTTAAATTCTAAATTGTGCAATCAGCTTTCAAATGAAATAGTCACCAGGACTTCCTTTTCAACAATTTCTGGAGTCTGTCTCCCCCTAGCACCACCTGGGCACAGTTGTATTAAGCTCTTTGCCCTGGAGAGCTCTGTCGGTTGCCCACTCAGGGTTGGGGTGTGGAGGACACCGTTTTTTAGTAGTGTTGTATTTTAATTGCACTTCTGGTGTTTGTCATTCTTTTTTTAAATAAGATACTTCATAAATTGTAATGTGCATTCTATATGGGCAGGGAAGTGAGTATCGTCAGGAGGCAGGACGGTAGGGGCAGCGGAGAACAGGGAGTATTAATGGGGAGGTCCACTATAGGTCTGGTGAGGACCAGAAGGCACCCAGAGGTTAAATGGGTTCAAGAGAGAGGTGAGACATGGTTGGTATCTATACCCAAGGTTCCCACCAAACTGAGTGGGCAGGTAGCTATTAGGCCAGCAGCCTCCTCTTGTCCCCTGAGGGCAGTGCTGCACAAGCCAGATTGATGAGAAACAAGACAGCCATTATGGCAGATTTAATATCTAGTTCTTCACTTGATCTGGCCTGCACCACAGAGACCTGGTTGGGTGATGATGCCAGTCTTGTCACGGGAGGCGGCTGTCCCAGAGAGGTTCTCTATAGCACACTGCCTTCAGAAGGATTGGGGGTGGGGGGCACTGTTTGTTTTAGATCTGAGACAAACTTCCCCACACTCCCAGTTGGGGAAAACATGTTGTTTGAATGCCTGACTGTGTGTGGGGGTCCAGGTGCAGATGTAGGAAATCATGGATTTCATTGCCAAGAAGGTGTTGGAGTCACCCAGATGTTTTTTTCTGGGTGACTTCAATACATGTGTCAGTGATGAACTCTTGCAGTTTGGTCAGGATTTCTTCCAGTTGATGGAATTGCTGGGCCCCTCACACAGGTAGTTTACCTTTGTGACCCATCAGCACAGTCATGCCTTGGAGTTGGTTTTCTCACTGGGACTGGAGCTTAAACAACCTTGAGATTGATCGGTCAGTTGGTCAGATCATTGTATGATGATGCTATCATTCAGGGCTCCCCCTCGTAGTCCACACACAGTGGAGATGGTCAACTACCACCCTTTAAGGGGTTGTTCCCAGAAGGATTCCGGGTGGCGGTTGCTGTATCAGGATTGATGGCGCGGGCAACACTCCGGAAGTAAAGTTACTTGGAAATGGGTTCATATTTTTGAACATATTGTAACTGCTGTAAACCATTGAGTATTTTAATGCTTTTTTAGATCCAATCCTCTATCATCTCAGTCGTTGACTATGGCTTAGTTATATACGGATCTGCCACTACTACAGCACTTAGTCGCATTACAACATCCCTAAATAAGGCCTGTCGGCTGCTCACTGGTGCACATCGACGTACCCACACATGTGAACTCTATGCTGACTCAGGTTGGTTGCAACTCTCAAACTGGATAAAGTACCTTACCTGCCTGATGGCGAAAAAATCCACTCTGGGCCTCACTCCACCTTGTATCCAAGACCTGTTATGCCCGAGCGCTAGCACCCGTTTTACCAGAAGATCAGAACACCAGCCTCTCCAAGTCCCCCGATGCCGGACTTCTCAGGGACAAAGATCATTTGCCTATCGTGCCCCCAGCTGGCTAAATGCCCTTAGCACTCATATTACTGCCTCCACCTCTCTAGGTATTTTCAAATCAAGGCTGTTCTCTCACCTTGCCACCTCCAGCTCCTGTGACTGCCCTGATTAAACCTCCTATTTTCTCACTACCCACCCTGTTCCGTTATTTGACAAAGACATGTTTGGGAAACCTTTTCTCCTGCTATTGTCTGCACCCCACAACTTTCACTTACCCTCTCTGTTCTGGACTTTTTCCCTATTTGTTTCTCCTAATCTGGCATGACCTCTTTCTTGTAATAATAATGTGATTATTGATATCTCATGTTCTTTTCCACAAATGATTTGATATGTATTTGTATATGTTTTCTCGCTCTTGACACAGCACAAATTGTTGTGTTATCTATGTAACCTTTTTTGTACTGTACCTAATTGACATGGAACCTTTGTAAAAGAGCCTCTGGCTCAAAGGTAGTAATTCCTAGAGCAATAAACTAAACTAAACTAAACTAAACTAAACTAAACTAAACTAAACACACCCAATTAGGTTTGGTCTCAGGGAGTACCTCTCTCTCCAGGCTGAATCTGCTCAGAATATTGTTTGGAATACCTTACTGAGTCGGATGTACCATGAAAAGGAACTGGTGAACATTTGGATTCTTTGGAGTGAGGCCTACCCCTGGACAAACAATAGTAGTTGCACAATTTATATATACCACCTTTTACACTTTGGTACTGGTACTGAACAGTCTATTACTAAAAGAGAAATAAATTACTACAGCAGGATTATGTTAAGAAGGTTATTAGGACTATTATTGCTGATTTCAGGGTCTGTCCACTTCAGTCCACCCTTTCCTGGTGGTGGAGATTCTGATCCAGCTTTAGCTCTGAATTTCTGCACTACTTAGAAGGTTTCCACACTAAGGGTTGTACATTTAAATATACAAAGCGTACATGCCAAATGGAACCAATTAGTTGTGTGGGTAGAACAGCACAAATTTGATATCATTTGGTTGCAAAGGTTAAAGAGAAACTACTCTTGAATAGAGAATGGATAATGCTTGGAGATTTTAACTGTGACTGGGGTTCAGAACAAAAAAAATTATATTAGGGAATCTTTTCAAGACCTGGGTGTTCAACTGATAATTAAAGGTGTAAAACGATACAGTTATAAAACTGGCAAGGGGACCACACTAGACTGGATAGTGGTCACACACATGAATAAGATTACCAATTTGGCTGTTGTATCAGATGCTATTAGTGTCCACTGTCCAGTCTACTGTGAATGGTCATCTAAAACAGTGAAAAATCCCCCTAGGTACATTGAATACAGGAATCTGAAACAACTAAACTCTGAAATTGTAAATGAGATCTGTAGGGAGATGGACTGCGCGTAGCTTGAATCCATCAAAGATATAGATATATTGCTTGAAACATTTACTAATTTATATTCATCTGCTATTGATAAGACTGCACCAAAAAAAGAAGCTGAGGATAAGAGCTAATAAAAACAAAACTCAGGATCTACTAAAATGAATGAAAACGAGAGAAAAGATATGGAGATTGTATAGGACAAATTGGGATTTAAGTTCCATGCAGAAATATAAAATGCTGAGAAACAAGTGTAAAGTCGAAATGAGAAAAGCAAAAATGCGTTTCTGTCTGGCTGAACAGAAAAATTCCCTTGTCAATCCTAAAAAAAATGGTAGGCTCTTAATAATCTGCTAGGTAGAGGTCAAAAGGAAACAGTAGTTTCTTTACAGGATGGGAAAAAGTTAGTAAGTAATCCAGGACTTCTATCTGATTTATTTAATAATTTCTTTGGAGACCTTGACAGGTTCAGAATGAATTACTTAACCCCTCCCTCATTAAATATACAGCAACCAGTTAGCACTGACTCACATTCAGAATTCCATTTTAGAAAAGTCTTGCCTGAACAAATTAAAGAATATGTTTTAAAACAGGATCCCAGGCCCTATATTGCTTATGATGACATTGATGTTAAAGTTATTAGGTTAGGTGCTACTTCACTGAGAGGGTGGTGGAGCCATGGAATGAGCTGCCCAGGGGGCTGGTGGAGGCAGAGACGGTGGAGGGGTTCAAGAGAGGGAGGGACAGGTACAGGGGAAGGGTTCTGAAAGCAAAAACCAGTGCAGCGAGAATATCCGGGACTGGGAAGGGAGAAGCCAGAGAGGGAGAGTGGGGCAGCAAGGTTAGCTCCCAGGGTGGGGGCTGACCAAACGAGCAGACACGAAAGACCGTCAGGCCTATTCTGCTGGCATTTTAGTATGTTAGTATATTAGGAATAAATTCATTCTCCCAGCCTTCAGCAACCATTTTCAGCTTTTCTTTATGTTTTGGAGTTTTCCCCAATAAATGAAAGCCTACTACCATCAAACCTATCTTACGTGGCAGTATTGTGCTTGTTTCAAATTATCATCCTATTTCTGTATTAGCTCCCCTCTCAAACATTTCGGAAAAAATAATCTTTTTAAAAGACTGTTGAATATCTTGAAAAATATAGTCTACTCACAGAGTGTCAACATGGTTTTAAATCTAAGCATAATGCGGAGACAGACTTGGTGGGGTTCATTGGCTGCATACAGGGTGCTCTAGGTAAAGAGCACTCTGTTGCAGTCATAGTTGTGGATCTCACCAAGGTCTTCGATTTGATAGAACATAATCTTTTGCAAAATTTTCTTTATGATTTATACTTTTTCTCTGATGTTATTAAATGGTATTCAGATTATCTGAACAATAGATTGAATAGAACTAGAACCGAGAGAAGCTTATTGTCAATCAATCAATCAAAATCTTTATTTAACCAGGCGGACACCATTAAGCAAGCTCATTTTCAAGGTGGACCTGGGACAAACAATAGATAATACAATTTAGGTGAGATTAACATACGATTTCAATTATGTGTACAACAATTAGGCATAGGCAGTATAAATGGAAATAAATGGTACAAAAGATTGCAAAACATTAATTACAAATAGACAATTCGTGCATCGCATACAAGGTGCAGAACATGAGGGGAACAGTAGGTACAGAGTATGCTCAGGCAATAAAAAACAGATAAACAGACAAAAATAGGGGTTAATAGTCATGGGTAAGTGGATATAAGGTGTAGATGTGGGCAGGGGAGTGAAGGAGGTAGGCATGAGGACGGCAGTGAGTGGAGTCAACAACAGAGAGTGACCTAAAGTCATGACGGGGGAAGGGCAAGGTCAGAGAATAGAGCAGGAAGCTCTGAAGGGAAAGGAGGACCTAGGTCTGGAGGAGCAGACACAAGATTCTTTAGAATGGAATGTATATAAAGATTTGAAGGCTGCCAGACTAATGGGGTAATTGATTTTTAGTTTTTTTTGTATCTTGTTCCACAAAAGGGGCCATACGTGACTAATAGTTGCCCCATCAAACTGAGATTTGGCCTTGGAAACTTTCAGCGAAATATAAGAGGCACTTCTCAGGGCATACTTACTTAATGAGCAGAGAGGTAAGCAGTCCGAGATGTAATCAGGCAGTTTATTTAGGATGCCTTTGTAGATCCAGATCGCAGCATTCCTCTGGCATCTAAAGCTAAGGGATGACCAACCTACCGCCGAGTACAGGAAGCAATGATGGGTAGACTAGGGAAGGCCCGTTATAAACCTTAGAGCTCTATGGTAGAGCATATCAAGTTTGGAAAGAACACCTGCAGAACCCTGGCTGTAGAGGAAATCAGCGTAGTCTAATAAAGAGAGAAAGGTAGTTTGGACTAGCCTCAATTTTGCATCCCTGGTGAAGAGATTTTTTATCCTACAGAATAGACCAAGTCTCATTCTAAGTTTCTTAATCGGCTCTCTTATGTGAACAATGAAGGAGAGTCCAGCCAAACCCCCAAATATTTAAATTTTGATACATACTCTAACTGTTCACCCAGGATAGTAGTAATTGGGGGAGTAGCCCCGTCGTGTCCGGGTTTGCTAAGTTAGGAAAGGGTGACAAGAACATTGCTTTTGTCTTCTTGGCATTTAGAAGCAACTTCTGCTTTAGGAGCTGAGTCTATAGCCGATTGAAATCGTCCTGGAGCTCTGAGCATGCATCTGAGGGGAAGATCCACTAGAGTAAAGTACTGTATCATCTGCAAATAGGTGAATGTGGGCCTTTTTGATGGTAGCATCGATTCTGTTGCTATAAAGTGCAAAAAGCAGGGAACTCAAAATGGAACCTTGGGGAACGCCTCTCTGAAGGGGTTTCAAAGGTGAAACTTCACCATCCACTTTTACATGCTGTGAATTGTCAGAGAGGTAGTTGCCAAACCATCTGAGAGAAAGAGCGTCCAGTCTGATGGTTTGAAGGGGTGTGAGGAGCAGAATATGATCAACAGTATCGAAAGCCTTACTTAGGTCCTGGAAGACTGCACAGATGAAGTTCTTATTATCCAACTCACTCTGCCAATCATTAGTGACCTTGGCCAAAGCGGAAGTAGTACTGTGTTATGTTCTGAACCCTGATCATAATGGGTTGAGAAGTTTTGACGATTCCAGATGGTTCTAACTTTTTCCAACAACTTAGACAGAAAAGGGAGAAGGGAAATTGGTCTATAGTTATTGAGGTCACAGGGGTCACCTGACTTAAACAAAGGGATGACATGTGCCATTTTCCAGATGGGAGGAAGGTCACCTTGCGACAGGGATCAGTTAAACAGATGTGTAATAGGCGCAGCTAGGACCCTATAGCCCATCTTCAAAAAAAAATGGGTTGATGTGATTGGCACCTGCACTTTTTCTGATGTCCAATTTTAACAGGAGATCTTCCACCTCTTTCAGAGATGTGGTTTGAAGCGAGAAGGTCGGGCTGGAAGAGGAGGTGCCTTGCTTATCAACCCCAAGCTGCGCTCTAAGGTTACTGGCGGGGGAAGAATCGAAGGCAAGACCTGCTGCAGCAAAATGATTGTTGAAGGCATCAAAGATTGACGGTTTATCAGTAAGTGTGGTAGCTCCCATTGAGATTTTGGTAGGCAAGGAAGTCCAGGCAGAATGGCCTTCTATACCCTTAATTACCCTCCAGAATTTGGAGGGGCAGTTGGCCGAGAGATCGAGTTGTGAGTGAAAGAAATTAGCCTTTGCTTCCCTAATCATCTTAGTGCAAAGGTTTCTCACTCTCCTGAAGTAAATCCAGTCGTTCGTAAGTTTAGATTTTTGGGCAGTTTTCCAAAGCATGTCCCTATTCCGCATGGCATCCTTCAATTCCTCAGTAAACCATTGACAAGATTTATTCCTGACTCGGACCTTCACTAGTGGTGCTTGCCTATTAAGTGCTCCTAACACAATTTCTTGAAGAATGTCATATGCTGAGGTGACAGGTTTAGCTAGGTAAAAGTCCTGCCAGTGCATGGAGCGGCTCAGCTCCAAAATATACTCCTCGGGGTCAAAGTTGCGTTGGCATCTTTTGGTAGAAAATTTAGAAGCAGGTGGCGGAGCATGATTGGACCTGACACAAGCAATGAAGCAGTGATCACTGATGTCAGAGAAGAATACTCCAGCATGGGTAAACAAATACGGTTTGTTAACTAAGATAATATCCAGCAGGGTGCTGCTGGTAGGATTTAACTTGTTTGGGTGGGTAGTTTCATTGATAAGCTGGGTCCATCCAAGTGAGTCACAAAGTGTTTTTAGAGAAGTTGAGGCACTAGACAACCAGTCTAGGTTGATACCACCTAGTAGTACAGACTCTGAGGATTTATTTATTTATTTATTGAAAATGTTTCACCAGGAAAGGCACACTGAGCAAAAAGATGCTCATCTCCTGGTGCGACCTGGGAGGAGGGGTTACAGAGGAGGCAGTTATACATATAATAGTCGAGATTAGCAGCACAGCAATACAGATAACATACAGTTGAGAGGGATTACTTTTGAACTTGTTACATAAGGAGAACAGTAAGAACATAATCATCGAGGACATTGTATACATGACATGGGTACATATCAAAGCGAGAACTGTACAGAGCTTGATCATCAGGGACAGGGTAAACATTTCATGGGTACACAACAAGGCAATACATAAAATTATATAAGTGTGAGTAACAGAACTAGGGTGCAGTATCGGAACATGTGTGCCAGTAGCAGGACTAGGGCTGCAGTGGGATGCACCAATAGGCAGTGGGAATTGGAGAGTGAAGTTGTGGGGTACGGGAGGGGTGGACTAGTAAACATTTGGTGTGTAGGGGGGAGGATTAGGTAAGGTGGATGGGGAGGACAGTGGAGTTAATAACTGTGAGTAGGGCTAAAGGGCGTAGGTTAGTTAGGAAGAAGAAGGGAGAGAAGGGGGATGTTTGGAGACAGAAGAGTGAGTAAGAGTGAGAGTGTAAGTGCGTAGGGCAGTATATAAGCCAGACAATTAGGCGTGGCCAAGCCACTGGTCAGGTGCTAAAGTGCAACGGGGGAAGAGAAACTATCAAGGGGGAGGTCGGGGCAGTTGCAGTTTGGAGCTAGGAAGTTAGTGAGGGCAGAGGCTAGGAAGCGTTTGGATGAAGAGTGGCAGATCTGGGCTGGCAGGCTATTCCAGAGTTTAGGGAAGAGGTAAGAGAAGGTCGATTGGCCAGCAGTGGTCCTTCGGTGGGGGATGACTAAGAGCCTAGTGTCAGTGGACCTGAGGGCGAGGGTGGGGGTATGTGGGGAAGAAAGGGAGGATACGAGGTAGGGCGGGAGGAGCTGAGCCAGAAATTGGAAATGAATTTGACACTATAAATTAGGCGCCGGTTGCTCAGGGATGGCAGCACCAGTGAACGGTAGAACTTGCAGTGATGTGAGCGGGGGGGCATAGAGGGCAAAGTGGCAGAACGTGTTAAAGAGGGGTCTAGTTTGGCTAGGGTGGTCTTTGAGGCAGAGCTCTAGATGACATCACAGTAGTCGAAGGTGGGTAGAATCGTTTTCAGGAGTAGTTCACGTCTGACAGGTAGCGGGAGACTAGTGCGGTTCCTGTAGAGGGTGCCAAGTTTCGGGCGCAGTTTAGAGATGATGGCATCCACGTGTGTGGAAAAGGAGAGGTGAAGATTGAGCCAAACCCCTAGATACCTGAAGGAGGGCACTTCATCAAGGATGGTGTTGTTTAGGGTATGGAAGATCGGGGGGGGGTGAGCTTGCATAAACGCTGTCTAGTGCCGAAAGACATAGAGACAGTTTTCTTGGCATTTAGAGAGAGTTGGTTGGTATTGAACCAGTGCTGGATTTTGTTGAAGTCCGTTTGAAGTTTCGAAGTGAGTTCTTTGTGAGTCCGGCCGGAGGTAAAGAGGACCGTGCCATCTGCATACATGTGTATCGCGGTAGAGGAGCAAGAATTCGGTAGATCATTTAGAAGGATGAAGAAGAGGATGGGACCAAGAACTGAGCCTTGGGGAGCACCGGTGGTGATGGGGAGGGGGGGAGGTGTGGTCTGCTATTTTAGTGGATTGGGTTCTATTTAGTAGGTAGGCACTGAACCAGTTTGTGGCGGTTGCTGCTAACCCTGCCCCTGATAGGCAGGATAGTAGGAGAGAATGGGATACTGTGTCAAAAGCTTTAGCTAGGTCAATGAAAATAGCAGCAGTGATTAGCCCTTTATCCATCCCAGTGAGGATGGAGTCTGTGAGTCTTAGTAGTGAGGAGGTGGTGGAGTGGTGTTTTCAGAACCCGGACTGAAATGGGGTGAAGAAGTTAGTTTCAGAGAGGAAATGGGAGAGCTGGGATAGCACTAGCTGTTTCTGGAGTTTAGCAAGGGCTGGGAGGAGGGAGATGGGATGGTAGTTAGTAGTGGAAGAAGGGTCGCCACCTTTAGGAAGGGGTAGGACAGTGGCATGTTTCCATTCAGAGGGGAGAGACTCGTTAGTGAAAGATAGATTTAGTAGGGTGGCGAGGGGAGTAGCGATGGTGGGGGCAGCTAGGAAGAGGAGTTTGTTATCGAGACCATCTGGGGATTTGCCTTTGGAGGGGTTCAAGGAGCGAAGGGCATCTAGGGTTTCGGAGGGTGAGATGGGTCTGAAGGAAAATGGGTTCCTACCAGCTGGTAGGGGCTAGATGACTGGGGGGTCAGTGTGGTGATAGATGTAAGGGGTGGTGGGTGTGGTAGCAGGAGGTAGGGAATTGAGGAGGGCCAGGGTGCAGGTAGTGAAATAGGAATTAAACTCAGAGGCTACCTTCAGGGGGTCGTAGAGGAGAGTCCCTTGGTTGAGGAGGAGGGGTGGGGGGCTTGCTGTTTGAGGGGAGAAAAGGGAGTTAATGACCTTCCAGAATTTCAAAGGTCTCCCAAGATTAGCATTTAGGGTTTTGTTGAAATATTCAGCCTTAGCTAAGTGGATGGCCTTTGTGCACTTGTTGCGGAGCATGCGGTAGGTGATGAAGTTGCTTCGGAGGAGTGAGGCTTTGTAGTTACACCAGGCCTTGTCCCGGGCTTGTTGGCAAGCTATCAGCTCAAGAGATATCCAGGGTAGGTGAGACCCACGGACTCTTGCCCGGAGCAGGAGGGCGTGTTTGTCTCAGGCAGAGAGGAAGGTGTTCTGAAAGTGTGTAAGGGCCGAATCCATGTTAGAGCAGCTTGAGCTCGGGATCCAGTTTGAGTGAAATAGATCTTCCAGGAGGGGGGAGAGGTTGAGGGATTTGTATGACCGTTGGAATATAAATTTGGGAGGGGATTTAACTCTGTGTATTTTGCGGACCAAGTAGATTAGGTGGTGGTCACTAATGGAGTCAGGGAGGAGGCCAGAACTGATGACGTGGTATGGGTGGGATGTAAGCACCCAGTCTAGTAGGGAGTGATTACTGGACTTATGGTTTGAGCGTGTGGGTTCCATAATGGTTTGACTAAGGTTAAGAGCAGTAAATCTCAGTTAGTGTTTTGTTAAACGTGGGTGCTAGCCAGTTGTGGTTAAAATCACCCATGACATATAGTTCACCTGACTGGGAAAGAGATGAGAGTTGGCACAGTAGGTCAGTGACTATTGTGGTAGGTGTGCCTGGGCAGCAATAAGTACTGACCACAAAGATAGGTAATGAGGAGGGTGGGGACAATTGTACCGTGAGAAGCTCATAAGCTTTGGGTTCAGCTTTTGTAAGAAAGACTGAGAAGTGGAGGGCTGATCTGATGTAGATAGCCACCCCTCCACCTCTGGAGGGCTGGTCTTGCCTTGGGAGAGTGAAACCTGGGATAGCAATGGTATTATCTGGTAGACTGGAGTTTAGCCAGGTCTTAGATAGGATGATTATGTCAGGGGTGTGGTGGGCAGCTAGGACCTGAAGCTGATCGAGCTTGGGGGCTAGGTTATGAATATTTAGATGGAGAAGGCATAAGCCTCGGGGGAGGTAGCCTGGATGAGTGTCGGTGGTGACCTTGGCTGAGGGATTAGGTAAGAGGTGGTCTGGGCCTGTGGTTAGGGTTGGGCTGGGGTTAGGGTGTATATCATCTGCAGCCAGAAGGAGTAGGGCAATGGTTAGGTGGCAGCGTAGAACGCAAAGAGGCTGGGATTTTGCCATGCGCTGGCTGGGGGTGCCAGTAGGGTGTGCGGAGTGGAGGGAGAGGGTACAAGATTGGGAGAGAGTGGCCAGAAGGCAGCCGAAGGAATAGACTGAGGAGGAGAGTGGTGTGGGGAAATGGAACCAGGAGATGGCTGGGAGGGATGACGTGGACTTAAAGGCGGCATATGTAGGATGGGTCAGGATAGGCTGTGGGGGTGTGTGCTGGGAAGCTGCTTGGAGGGGGAGTTAAAATGGGAAGGGACAGTGAAATGGGGGAGATCAGAAGTGCAGGGGTTGTTGATGGGACCATTTTGCCAGATTTGGGGAAGAGGTGCCCTGGCATGGTGCCTTGGTTGTAGAAGGGTGGTGAGTTACAAGTATCCTGGTTGCCCCTCAGAAAGTGTAGATACCACTTTGGAGTAGTGGTACTGTCACAGACTCTGGTGGACAGAGTACAAGGTTCAAGACCCTGTCAGGGCAGTTGGAATAGGACTTGGCTGGGAGCAGGGACCCAGGTTGTAGGTGACTTAAAGCAGGCTGGATTTGGGCCAGAAAACAGGGTTGCAATAGTGACTCCTAGTGGTCAAATGGGGTTAGTGACCTGTTGGGTGTGAGACAGGCGATAGGGCAGGGGTTGTGAGTAGTGCTAGCCAGAGGCAGGGCAAGGGTACAGCGTGGGAAGAGGTAGGGGTGGGAGTAGGGAGAGAAGTAGCTTGAACAGGTAGAGAGAGAAGTAGCCTAGACAGATAGAGAGGTTACAGGAAATAGGAAGGGATTCTGATAGGGAGTCTGGGGTGAGGAGGTCAGAGGATCCCTCTAGTGGCTAGCAGGTATAACCTGCAAATGGAAAAGTTGGGTGTTGGTAAAATAAGAGAGAGGAAGTGAGGCCATAGGGCAGTGCCTATATAGGTAGTGCTGATGGGCTAACCCCCCACCAAGGTGCAGCCTAGAGGTACTCTAATTACCTCTTGTTGTACCTGTGGTGAATCTGCTCCTGGAGGGAACTCCGGTAGTCTGTAGGATCTATGACCCAAGACCTTACTTAAGTGATCCAGAAGCTGTAACCCTGCAGAAGGGGGTCTATAGCAGCCTGACACAGAAAGTGAGATGCCAGGTGAGATCCCAACCTGAAGAGTAAGGCTTTCAAACTCATTTTGGACAGATGTAGAGTCAATAACGGAGACAGAGAATTTTTCTTTAATATAGATAGCAACCCCATCACCCCTGGAGTGCCTATTGGCTCGTAACAGTGAGTAAGCAGGGAGGTTTACTTCAAAGTTGGTTGTAGCCGGGCAGAGCCACATTTCAGTGATAACCAAAATGTCAGGGTTGGTGTGGCATATCCAGGCCTGGATGGAGCCGATTTTTTTCAACAGGCTGCACACGTTAACATGCATAAAGCTTAGGCCTTTAAGGCTAGTTAGGTCATCGGGTGATCTGATGGGAGATAGGGGTCCAGGATTAAGTTCAACATTCCATGAGCATAACAATAGTGGAGCAGTAGCTTCCTGGTTAACCCTAAGAGGAGCTTCATGACTCTGATGCGTTCGTGTCTGTGGGGGTCATGATACTGACATGAAGGAAGCTTAAGGCTGATGCCTAGCAGGTTTAGAGTTATATATGCAATAAGACCTTACCAGTGATGAGTAATGGAGAGTATGCGGGGTGAAGGGACAGTTGTAGGTCCGCAAAGGTGGATCCTGATAGGGTACCAGTATGCCAAGTAGGATGTGTGTCCAGAAACAGAAGGGGGGAGTGGATGGCACAGCTAAGGTATTCAATAGGACATAGAATGTCTGCACATTGTATATCCCTGGGTGTGTTCTTCAAGAGTGGATTTAAATAAATGGTGCAAGATGTAAGCAGAGACATTCTCAGAAGCAACCTAGGCCTGCTATCCCTCTGGTCCCCCACTACCAAATACAACATTCCGGTAACATGTTGGGATACTGTTATAAGACCTACCGACAAAATATACTGCATAAGTTTGCTAATGCATTGCAATATTATACACATAATAATTTCTTTTTCTAGATTCTGTAACAGTGCCACAATATAATCATGGTGTGAGGGCAACATCTTGTGTTCTTTGTGAGTATAACACCTTTTATAATAATCATTATTAGTGTAACACAGTGCTCATTGTTTACGGGACTGCTTAGCCTTGCAGAAAAGTGTATGTCTATGATAACATTCACCATGCTGGAGATGCCCATTGAAACTGACCAATGAGACAATTATTAGCAATGTACAAAGGTTCTGTAACTACAGCAACCAGTGCAGAATCATATCTGTCATATTTAATGTGATGTAATTGCATTTTTTCTCTGAGTTCTTATTTCTACCTGGATTAGACTTGTGATCTCTTTGGGCTTCCGGCATGGTAAGCTGTAATTTACTGTTGTCTTATAAAAAACAGTATTAAATGTTATTACTAGTTACTCTATCATTTGTTCCTGGTCGTAATCCACCATTTGGTAGAACTCTGCAGAGACAGAGGGTCTCATCATTGTGGTGACGATGGCAGGACCAAATTGGACAGAACCGAAGCAGTAAAACCACAAGTGATTAGAGGAACAGCTCTGGAGCAATGCAGGGACTTGAACCTATGCCCATCCATTCAACAAATGATCTGAATCATCTCCCAGGCCCTTCCACAACATTGGGAGGTCCAGGTTACCGTGTCCCCATCCCTTGGTGGTATTGTCCTGAGGGGAGTTCAGATTCCCTGAGACAACTTGCTGAATTAGTTGGATACTATGTGGACCAATACACTGATTGCCCACAGTCAGTGCAGAACAAAGAACTTAGAGATCACTAAAAATGGCCACTAATCTCTGTACAGAATTGAGACTTGACATCTCTAGTTTCCTAGCCTCTCACAGAGGCTGGGGTGATTTTGCGCAGGACGTAATCTCACAAGATGACCTCATACAGAAAGTGTACACAGCGTATGTGGAGTCCAAAATGGCAGCCAAGAGGAATGACCAGAAAGGATGTTGGGCTTTTTGCCACCTTATAGGCAGCCGAAAATAAAATAAAATCAGTAGAGGCAGAGGCTGCAGTTCTAAAAAAGGAATTAGGCATCTGGTCTGCTGAAATGACTGAGCAACAGCAACATTTGAAACATAAAATCCACTTGCTCTGTGAAAAAACTCATGGTGATCTACACCGTGCTATTGAGAATACAAAGAGAGAACTTGGTATGTTGAAAGATGAGTGTGGTAAGTTGGAGCAGGATAAGAGGCAGTTGTTGTAGATGAATGATTTGTTGTTTGGAGTGAACGATATGTTGAGAGAGGAGAATGTAATGTTGCATCAGGAGGTGAGAAAGATGCAGGGTGAGTTGGACAGGGAACTTAGAGAAAATGGTGCAAGAGCATGTACCAAAGGACAGCACAGCTGCAGGGAAAATCACATAAAATGCAGAGCTAAGATGACAAATCTGTGCCATTAAAGAGGGGTGTTGGCTGGTCTTGTGAAGGTGATGGATGGACCTTATCCCCTGCCCACTGACCTGACATCATCCAGTGATGACGAGGAGGATGATGATGTTGCCATCCAAGATGGCAGTGTCCATTGTGATAGGTAGGATGCCCACTACCGATTGCTGTTCTCAAGAAGGAGGACAAGCAGGAGATTGATCAGGTGGTTGACAATGCTATTAAAGCAGCTGGCATTGTTCTGACTCTCTCTGATGAGCAGGTGGAAGCACTGAGAGGTGAAATGAGAAGGATGATTCATGAGGAGGGGGATAAGCAACCAGTCCTTTCCAGTGTAGACAACACTACAGCTGAGGAGGTAGTCAGAGGTATATAGAGAGGTAGTAGCAGTGGCCCTAACATGATTCCAGTTGTTAGTCCACTGCAAGCTGCTTAGACAATCTAAACCATTGCAGATAAAACAGGTCAGATGACTACTAGTGATAATTTGAGTTGTCACATGGAAAAGGTTAGAAGTCCATGTGAAATGCTCAGTCTCCTCGAGGAGTACAGAGTACAAGTCCTGAGACAGACTGTTGAGCTCATCCTCTGGGCGAAACTACCCGAAGCAGCTCGTACTGACTCAGGGGTGTTATCTGATGAAATAGCCACCAAGCTATTAGCTGCCAACAACCCAAAACTTATTGGTGTAATAATGGCTCAGCCTGTCAAACAAATGGCTAAGGAAAGCCCTGCCCAGTACGATAGCCAGCTGTGGCTCATTGAGGGCCACCATCAAATCACTGCTTAAACAGGGGGTTATCAGACCATGTGTTTCAACAGCCAGTTCACCCATATGTCCTGTGAAAAAGTCAAACCAAACTTGGAGACTCACCATTGATTACAGGAGACTTAACCAAGTCACTCCCAGTTGTGCACCTACTGTGGCATCTGCCCTAGATCTGCTCAAACTACTCAAATTGAACCACAAGTAGTTCAGCACTCTAGATATCTCCAGTGGCTTTTGGTCATTCCCATTGGCCCCTGAGAGCCAATACAAATTTGCCTTCATCTTTGAAGGACACCAGTAGATGTGGAACTGCTTGCCCCAGGGTTTTCATAACAGCTCCTCCCTCTCCCACAGTCAAATAAGGGATGCCTTCAAAGACTTCTCAACACCTGACTGCCTCTTGTAGTACGTGGATGACCTGCTTCTAGCAACTGTCACTCTAGAAACACACCTAGAGCTCCTTGATGAACTTCTGACTCTTACAGAGAGTAGGCCTCAAGTGTAGTCCTGCCAAGGTACAACTATGCCAAAAAGAGATCTCCTCCCTGGGCCTGTGCATCACAGCAGAAGGAAGGAAGGAACCCTACCCTCAGCAGAGTTTAGGACCTACATTGTCTCATTCAAAAATGATTATGTGTGGGGTGCTCTAGGGGTCAATATTGGGGTCCACTTATTTTTTCTTTATTTATGAATTATACGCCCAATATTTGTACCCAAACATCTATGACTTTGTATGCCGATTACGTTATTTACGGTGTCGATGTTAGATCTAGTGCCGCTATGGAGAATATACAAATTGATTTTTACCTCTTTCAAAATTGGATTTTGTCAAAATATATGGCACTAAATTAAAAAAAAAAAAAACTGAAGTTAGGATATCTTCAGGGCCCTGAAAAAAGTAGAAAACATCAATCCCATTGTAGATGTTAATGGTGAAGTTATTGAGCTTGTCAAAAGTTTTAAATATTTGTGTATTATCCCGGATCCCAACCTCACTTTTGAATTGCATATTAATAACCTAAAGAAAACACTACATCAAAGACTTGGATTACTGTACAGAATTAAACCTTTTTTGACTACAGCAGCCAGGAAATTGCTCTCTCATAGCTTCCTTCTAAGTATGTTCGATTATGGACTTATCATTTACACAGCCACTACTGATAAGCTTTTGGATAAACTCAGGGTTACTTATAATTCTATTCTTAGATTTATGACATGTTCGCCATTTCAAACATATTATTGTGAACTGTTAAAGTCATCTAACTGTCTATCCCTCAAAAATAGGGTCAGATTAAGAATGGCGACTCTTTTGCTCAAGTGTATATTAGGTCTCCTCCCTTCTTCTGTTAATGCTTTATTCTCCAGACTTCTCAATCACTGTGGAACCAGATCCCAAAGTAAAATTGTTTTTAAATTACCGTTCTTTAAAAAGATTATTGGATAAAGGTCCTTATTGTATAGAGCCCCCCTTTTTTTTAATTCCCTCCCGATGGAAATAATTAATTGTTCTATGGTACAAACTTTTAATTCAAGACTTAAATGATAGTTTGAAGTTCAAAATGAATGTACCTGTTTTACAACATAGTAGTTGTAATGTTAGCCTTCCTATATCTTATATTGTATTTGAAAATGTCTGCTCTTTTAACTTGTTATATGTTTGCATTTATATGTTTGATGATTTCTGCAACACTTGTCACATGTGAAAATGGGCAGAACTGCTCATCATGTTTACAAGTATAATAAATAAAAAATGATGACTGTATGTGTGACTGAATTGAATGTGGCAGTGGTGGCCTGTACCTTTGCTGTTTTATTTTAACTAAACTTGACTTTGCACATTTCTGGTGTGTGAAGCGTATTTCATTGAACAGAAGTAGATGGACATCTGTTAGTGCACGTGGTTTCTTTTTTTCTTAGTATTTTATTTGTTACATGCCCCCATTACTGCTGCATTTGATGCAGTAGCATCAATCCGTATATGAGCCAGGACTGTGCTCTTGAGATCCCTGTGGCTTGGTGGGGAGTTTAAGGAGTTGAAATCTAGGGGTCAGAGATTGGAGAATTGTTGGAGGAAGCGGTGGACCAATGAGTACAGACTGGCATTGAGGACTCATCACAATGAGTATCAAAGGACAATTTCCAATAAGACGGTGGCATTTCTGTCCAGTGAAATTGTGGCAGGGAGAAACTGACCAGCTCAGCTCTTCTCGATGGTAAACAGTTTCTTCATCCAGTCTGTCTGCATCCGGTGAGAGCTGATTAATCTGCACATTGTAAAATGTTTGCTCAGTTTTTCTCTGACAGGGTGTGATCAGTTTAGATCGGGATTTCACCAACCAGGTTATCATGACCTGGCATGATCAAGGTAGCAGTGGACAAGGGTTGTTGCCTGTTTGGGAAGAGTTTAGGCTGACTTGGGAGGAAGTCTGCGCAGTGATCTTGGAGCTGCAGGCCCAACTTTTGTGAAGGGGATCTGGGCCAGATGCATCTTGTTGTAAGCTGCAGAGGGTTTCTGGGCTCAGTGTTCACCAAACTAGCCCAGTGTTTTCTTTCTGAGAGGGGTCTTTCTGAGCATATTTAAAAATGCCCTGGTTAGGCCACTTCTTAAGCAACTATCATTGCACTCAGACTGTTTGGCGAATTATAGACCAGTCTCTAATCTCCCCTTTTTTGGGAAGGTTATTGAGAAGATGGTGGTGCTATAGCTTGAGGAAAGCCTCATGGCCTTTGACAGCCATGAACCTCTCCAATCTGGGTTTAGGTAAAGGCACAACACGGAGACTACATTGGTCAGGTGCACAATCACCTTCTTATGGCGAGGGATAGAGAGAAGTGGTTAGTTCTCATTCTTCCTGATTTCTCCTCAGTGTTTGACACCTTGGACCATGTGTTGTTGTTGGATAAACTCAGGAAGTACTGTGGACTTGCTGGCAGCATCATCAGCTTGTTTGAGTCCTTCCTCATGGATAGGACACAGAGGGTGGTGATGGGGAATTTCTCCTCTCGCCTGATGCCCTTGCTCTGTGGTGTGCCTCAGGGATCAATCCTCTCCCACATGTTGTTTGTGGTGTATATGTTGCCCTGAATTGTGTACTGCCCCTCTCAAAATATAGGTGGCAGAGTCACTCATAGTTTGCAGCCTGTGTTAAAAAACATTACTTGGTTACCAAGCTTGCCACCAGGATGTCATAAGCATCAGAGGTGCAAATATTGTGACATTATTAATCAGGCACTGGCTTTTGTGAATCCTTCAAACAGTGACATTTTGCAGATTAATTAATTGTGATTCTACATTTCTTGTCTATTGTGTTTTTTGAGTCTACTATATGGGTTGAATCCACCATAAGCTTAAGGGTCAGGTAGGTGAACATATGCAGGCTATCGCAAATCAGAATTTATGCTATGTGATAACTGAACACACTTTGAATCCTAGCAATATTGGGCCACATAGCTGGAGTTTTTTAGGCATTGAAAACATTAGAGTGGGACCAAGGAGCAGTGATATTTGTTATTAGCATGTTGGAATCCTATTGGATCCATAGATTACGTACCTTGGTCCCAACAGGACTCAGCGACAGAATTGAAATAGTTCCTTTCCTGTGATTCTCCTGTAGTCCTGTCAGAGATTGTCAGGTGGATTGAAAAAACGGTATGGGATGGAGATTATAAATTGGATTGAAATAACGGTGTGGGATTTGTTTTACATCATGCTTGTTTTCAGATCCCTATAATTATCATTTTTTAATTAAGTGTGTGTGTTTTTTAAATCACTGATCATATAGTATATTGTCATACATTTTCTTGTTTGTACATTTAATATATACCTTATTCAGTGCTCTTAATTGGTTTGCGCATTTCTCCATGGCTGTTATTTTATGAATGGGCTAAATAAGGACACTGATAGACCATCATGGGAGCCTTTTGAAAAAGCGTGTTTTCCTGAAACATTAAGGTTTTCTCTGCACCTAGATGATTCACCTGTACCTTTGCTGTTTTATTTTAACTAAATTTGACTTTGCACATATCTGGTGTGTGAAGTGTATTTCTTTGAACAGAAGTAGATGGACATCTGTTAGTGCACGTGGTTTCTTTTTTTCTTAGTATTTTATTTGATAATGCAGATTTGTAGATATTTACACGGACTTGTTTTATTGACTGTTAAATGTGTTAGCTATTTCTGTTTATGGTACTCTGAGCCCCACAGAATGGGCCCTTGATAAATGAATCCTTACTTATTATGCTGCTGCAGATGCTTTGGCTTTGCTTGGAATCAGCATAGTTCCCAATAGGTGAACATGCAGGCACATAGATTTCCAAAACCAAAGTCCATCCTCTGATGAAGAAGCAGTAGCTCCAAATGTGTATGGGGCAGTAAACACAGAGGGCATTTAACAGTAAATAACAGTTATAAATAATAAGTTAATAAACGTATTTTTCTAACACTTGTGTACAGGTTCTTTTTTACTTGTTGTTCTTGACTATTTTAGGAACCTGCACCGTAGGACTGGCTGTGCTTGGGCTTTTTAGTCCTGGGACTTCAGTTTTCTATATTTTGTATTAGAGATTGACCATGGTGTCTCTGTAGTTCCATAATACATTGGACTGTAAGCCATCAGTGTCAGGACCTTGGGGAACGCTTTCGTAAGATGGACCTATTGAGGGTAAGCAAGGCATGGAGCTTTGCCCGGGTCAAATATTTAAAAAGATTGGATATGTACAGCTATAAGGTCATCAAGAGGCAACATGTACCTCCTCAGTTGTTACATGTTTGTTTACAAAGTGGGTTGAATGTATAACAGCTCCAAATGATACAGCTGAAACAACAGCTGTATTGTTACTAAACCATGGGCTTAGTCACTGGGATTCATCTTTAAGAGTAGAATCTTACAGAAGTTCCCATTTTACAGCAAAGGTAATAGAAAACATGTGGACAATCTCAGATGTACAAAAGCAACTGCACATGGCCTACCATCCAGAATCCTCTGGACAAGTAGAATGTTGAAATCAAACTATTGTAAGCATCCTGAAAGAGTGTGTTATACTTTTGGAAAGGATTGGGATCTAAAACTTCCATTTGTTTTAATGACAACAAGGGCAACTCTCCAGTAAATCTACAAGAATATTACCTTTTGAAACGATGAGTGGTAGACAGATGATGCTGCCATTTCACTTCTTACATACAACAAGGAATGAAACATTAACTGGTGGTACTACAGCACATGAATATGTAACCCATCTAAGACAGAATCTTCAAGATCTATTTGCATTTGCACCAAGAAACACAAAGAAAAGCATCCAAGGTTCCAAGACCTAGTAAGAAAAAAAAGTAACACCTAAGGAAACCAGATTAGAGATACTCTATTCTATTTTATTTATAGCAGAAATAAGGCCACATGCAAGAAATTTATGCAGACTTGGAATGTACCATATGTCATTAAAGACAAAGGGGCCAATTTTCAAAGCTCCCTTTAGATTGGCACACAGTGTGCCAAACTGCCACCAGTGGCAAACTCGAGTGGGTCAGGGACTCTGCTGCAGATTTCGGAAAAAGAGGGGTCCTGGTGCCAAAGTCCCTGAGTTTGCTGCAAGCCAACCTGTGCACCACAAAAACAGCACACATGGGAGGTGAATGCCACAAGCTGCAGGGTGGGCTTGTGGCAGCAATGGCCAGTGATGGCAACCTGCCGGCTGGTCATCTAGGTGGCTGGTGGGTCACAGTGGATGGAATATGGTACACGGAGAGTAGACAGGGTTGGAATGGGGGGGTGGCAACAGCCCCTGATGGGGCCAGTGCAAGGCTGCCACTGCACAGTACAGGTCCATGTGTGTGGGGGGGGGCAGATGCATGAGTGTTACCATTGGGACCCCTGAGGGCATGTAACTACTATGGACCATGAACTACTCCAGCAGTGGTCTGGCAGGTGTTGCAGGCTGTGAAGGGTGCCATCACCAGTGGGGCACAAGGTCACCCCCACCCAGCGATGGCTCCAGAGGTGGCACATGGGATGTTAGACTGGCTTGGGACTGATTTGACAGCAGAGGACCATGCACCCTTTGAGAGGGGTCTTCCCAAATCCCGCTGTAAGGGATACTGCAGAGCTGCCCTGGCACAAGCCCCCTTCTTCCATGGTGCATTGGTGCAACTGTTGCAAGGACGGTATAAGCCTCATTGGCACAAGCGGTCCCCCAAGTAGCAAAGGCAGCATTACAAAATCAGGAATGGTACAAAGTGTGGTGCAAGGAGTCCCTTTCCCCATTTCTCCACGATGCAAGCATCTTGTGTTATTCCACATATTTTGAAAAACTGGGCCCAAAGTGTCACCGGTAGCCTATCAAATTTAGATTAAAAAGAAGTGTATTAGTGAAATTGTACATAAGTGAGGTCATATCAGTCAATCAAAATCTTGTTATGCACAGCAAACATCAATGGCTCACTATAACAGATGAAGATACAGAGGGAGCTCATGAGATAGCTACCTCAGTATCACCATAAGGATCTGAAGATTGATGCCTCAATTAAGAACTAATGTTCTAAAGGACTTTCAGGAGCTCTCTGAAAATGTTTGAGTATGAAAAGAACTAAAATGTATGCTCAAACAAGACAGTTTATGTGAAAAGCATACAAGGTTTACTCTTTATGTGATACTAAATTTGAATGTATACATGATGCTATATTCTACCTTGAAGTGTTAAAATGAATGTTAAAGGAATACTTCATTTCTTATAATATATACCCATTGTATATATATATACCCATTGGTAGTAAATTTAGTTAAATTTTAAACTGGACATGTGTAGTGAAATACACTTTTACTTCTAAAGGGGGTAATGTAGGAAAATTAGGCTAAGATACAAAAATAATTATTATAGATACATAGATACATAGACAGTGTCAGCAGATAAGGGCCTATGGCCCACCCAGTCTGCCCATTTAAGTTTGTAAGTTCAGTTTATGTTTTCCAGGAAGTCTGTTGCCCCTTACCCCTGATTAATTAATTAATCAATCAGATCTAACACTCTAAAGCTTGTTTTATTATAATTTATCATGCTTTAGAAAAAGAATCATTGTGAAAGGAATTCCTGATATAAAATAAGGTGGAAAGGCCTTGCTCTCTGATTGGCTAAACAGGTTCTGAGTCCCATAGTTTAATGCTCCACACCAACAGGTTGGAAAACATTTGGCGGTGTGATTTGGAATTTGTGCAACTCACATACAGAGTTCATGCACCATTTCACTATTTCCTGATTGCCGTCACAAATATGACTGCCAGTTTTACTCATCTATAAAAAGCTTCAGCTAGGTCCTATAAATAAAACTCCCTTAAATTAAACAAAACAAATAAATAATTGAATGTTCTTTGTACTCATGATCCCCTCATTATGCATGTAAAGAAATTAAAAAAATCAAGCACTAGTCAGAATTCCATTTTGGGTGAAGGTTTAAGGCCACACAATTTGTGAACTATTTCTATCAGCACTCAGACCTAAGGCACAATCATAGCCCTTTTTTGCAAACCAGTGGACACATTTTATTGATTGCAAACCATCAAACAAAACACAGGCAACTTATCTTTATAGTGCAAAGCTCATGTAGTTTCTTTTTCCACACTGTTCTTCCTGGCTCAATTGCCTAATCTGATTTAAAAAAAGAAGTCTTGTATGCAGGTGTTCTCTTACTACATGTCACTCGGTTAGTTTTCACAGAGTCCCACTAACTCCATATTCACTCCTCTTGCTGCTCCTTGGCTAGGGGCAACTCCTATTTGTTTTGGCTATATGGAGTTAGAATGATCTTAAAGCAGGTACACACAATGCTCATATCCTCAGATCCGTCTGAGAAAGGAGTCACCTGAATCTGAAACATCAGCACATTTTCATGTTGTGCTAGCCATCTGTTCGAGACCAGGTGCTGTCTGTAGGAAGCTGCCCTAAGCCATGGGAGCCAGAGAGAGCACCTTATGGGGTCTGAGGATGTGAGCACTGTGTCTAAATAATCTAAAGAATGTATTTATTTAAAATATGGTGACCAGGACAGGCACACTGAGCCTGGACTTGTTTCCAGGTTTGACCCGAGGAGGATACAACAGCTGAGTAGGCAAAAATGAGTAAAACTGGTAAAATACTGGGGGGAAGGGTGTGTGGATAGGACATGGGCTGTTGTAATATTGTGATAAGAAGAAAAACTCTTTCTGTAAGTGCATTCTTTAGTGAAGTGTGCCAGTAATAGGGATTTGAGAGAGTGGTAGCAGGAAGAAAGATGGCTAGGGAGAGAAGGAAGCTGTTCCAATGTACAGGAAGTGTGATAGAGATAGCAGACTGAATTGCTACAAATTTACTGTGAAGAATATGAAAGTAACAAGCAGCAAATGAGCAAAGGGAGGAGGATGAGGAGGGGATGGCTGGTTTAAGGAGACAGGAGAAGTAAGTTGGGATAGTGGCAAACCAGTATTTGGCCATGAAGGAGGAGGAAGAGTGTGAGAGACGCTGGGCCTCAAGGGAGGGGGAAAGAGAGATTAGAGTATAGAGAGCAGTAATGGGTGAGGGATGGAGTACTAAGTGCAAAGTGGCAAAAGGAATGACAAAGGGGAGCCAGGCTGGAAAGTGTAGACTTTGGGGCAGCACTGTAGACTATGTCTGCATAGTCAAATACTGGCAAGATCATCTTAAGGATGATATCATAGTGAACCATGAAAGAAAGGCATAATTTGCACTAGTACAGCACACCAAGCTTAGTGTGACATTTCTTGTGCATGCTGTCAGGGTGTGTGGAAAAACTGAGATTCTGATCCCGATACATCCTTAAAAACTGTACTTCAAATGGTGTACCTGTTTAAGTAGATTGCCTTCTAGAGTTGAGAAGACAGGTGTACGTTGGAACCTTGTTAATCTCTGTCTAGTGTAAAATGATAGTTTTTTTGGCATTTGATGAGAGTTGGTATGAGTTAAACTATTGCTGGGCATTGTAAAAGTCATTCTGGAGTGAGGCCTCCGGCTTAGTGACTGAGACACCTGAAGCAAATAGGACTGTGTCATCTGCATATATGTGTACATGGGAAGAAACATGGGTGGAGGGAAGAGGGAAGGTCATTTAAGAAAATGGAGAAAAAAACTGGGCCAGAGATGCAGTCCTGAGGACACTGGACATGAATGGCGGGGGTGATACAGCCTCACCAATTTGAACCAACTGGAGTCACTCTGAGGGGTAGGAACAGAACATTCTACTGCACCTAACTTATGCAAATGAAAGGGTGGGTCAATGTATCAAAGGTCTTTGTGAGGTCTATAAAAATTGTCACTGTGACTAGGCTTTAGTCCATGCCTTTCAGCACAATGTCTGGGAACTATAGGAGGGAGGAAATAGTGGAGTGTTCTTGTGGATGCCAGACTGAAAAGGAACAAGGAAAGAAGAGAAGTCAAGGTAGATAGATAGCTGGGAGACAACACATTTTTCCTGGGTGCGTTGAGCACACCTTCCGACTAGACGTGCTAAGGAAGGACTCTGCAAAGACTAAAGACTTTTGGCTATAAAAACTTATTTTCTACTTCTACTGCTTTAATTTGAAAGATACCAGTGAATTCTTTAAAGCATAGTGAACATCTACATACCAAACTCTTTGTGATGGGTTGCACAAATAAAGCTGCGGGTGGTGGTAAAAAATCAGCAGCCGACCGAGACACAGCCAGTGGCTGAACCACAACCTCCACTGGGGACAGAACCCACCTGGAAGGCCTTGCAAAATCAATGCAGGCAATTGACTTCAAGGTAGAGTATATTTTGACCCAGCTTACTGAACAGGATGGCATTTCTAACTGGCTGGCTACCCCGGAATCTCTATCTAGAGGGAGCACTGACATCAGAGAATTTTCTAAAGGCTTACCATGGGTAGCAGCTAGTCAGAGAGATGCACCTTGCAGGATTTTGTTGGTTACCATCAGGGCCTCCACTAGAGATATAATCCTGTAAGTGGCAAGAGGATTGGGACTATTACACTATGGGGGGAGAACCATACACCTATACCCTTATCTCTCATTTGCTACAAGGGCCAAGAGGAAGACATTTGATGGTGTGAGGGCAACACCGCATGGCTTAGACATCATGCATTCCTTGCTGATGCTTGTGAGGCTATGCATACAATATGGAGGGCACACCTTCCAGTTTACTGATCTGGACAAGACGGGAAGGAAGGTGGAGGCCATTGGACGGGAGTTCAAGCATTCACAGGCTAGTGATTCTTCTGATTCTGATGTAGCCACCTGAGGAAACAACGTTGTAAAGTTGGGACTTTCAGTTGCCTGAACTTCAGGTTTTCCCTGTTTAAACTGTCTTTAGCTCTTAAATTGCGGTGACTGTGCTCCATGTTTGGTGGTACTGCGCTGTATCTGTTTTAATTTGGTCACGGATGCAGTCAATTGACACTGTTTAGGATGCATGTTCTAATATCAAATGCAAATGTATACAGGGGTCCTGAAAATTATGTTTTAGCAGTAGAATTGACCAGTATGGTTTACAAAGCTGTGGAATTATTTAAGTTTTACACAGACAACTATTAATTTGTAACTCTCACTTAGCTGATTTTAAGATTTAACTATTATTGCTTGAGATAGGAGAGTTTCTTGTTCCTTAGTGCTACCCATGTTTTAGTCTGAACATTTTCAGAGGGGGTCATATCAACACAGGTTGTTGATTCAATGCAGTTTGATTTGAACATTTTCTATTTGGACTTGACCACCCATAGTCCTGTAGGGTGTGGCATATCGTGAACAATTTACATGGACTGGTTTATCTTGAAATCCACTCAAATCCTTTCACAAGAATGCATAGACTGGTGATTACTATTACACTGAATGTCTCATCCGTATTACCTTGCGATCTCTTGCATGAGATGGTTATATGCTATTGTCTTTTATTCAAAAGCAATAAACTATAATTAAAAAAACAAATATGTTTTTCCTGCACTTTAGCCATGCAGAGCAGCAAGATGGGTTGTTAAAGGGAAATGTCCCCCTTTTATCGGGCCCCACCTCTGTGTGAAGCAGGGCCCAATTAGCAATTTAATAAATAAAAGTAGTTTTTTAACTTATTGTGGTAGATTTAATTTTAAATTCTATCTGGTTGATCCTGTGCCCTCCCTGCTGGCATTTTATGAGTAAAAGCCCTCACCGGCATGCCCACAACCACCCACGGCTGTCCCCAATATGACACGCTGTGCGGGGAGCAGCCAGGGCTCATCCATTGGCTTATTGCATGGCTCTATTTTAAAATAGCTCCAGTTTGGAGCCTGGGTGTTCCACTGCTATACCGGGTGGTTGTGGGCATGCCAGGGAAGGCTCTTACTCATAAAATGCCTGCGGAGAGGGTGCAGGATCAACCAGACAGAAGGAGATAGGGCCCGATACAAGGTGGACATTTCCCTTTAATTACCTGAAGAATAAGGGTCACACCTTTTTTTTTTAAACTTCTTTTAATAAAAGCTTCACAAAATTGTACAAACCCAAACTTAATTTCTAGCATCAAAAAACAGGGTAGTACACATTCGAATATGTAACATTGTTAACAAAATTAGGTAGCTAAGTCCCTTAAAACACACTGACATTATTCAGTGAGTTCTGTGTTGTACTATATGGCAAACATCACAACATTCTACCATAGTATTTTTCAACTACTAAATTAAAACAGAGAACACCACAATTCCAAAATTATAATTTAAAAGTTAATGATTAAAAGTTACAAATAAAAAGGGAAAAGGGAAAGCTGTTGCCCCAACCCCACCTCCAAACCCACCTACACCCAATTCATGTCACAGACAGGGGTGCATAAACAGAAACAGTAACCCTCCCCAATGCTAACATTCTGTACCCCTCAAATTAATATCTATTATACAAAACCGTGTATCAGAGAGGGTATTACAGAGCTCATATTCAAAAGTCAAAAAGTCATTAATCAAGAAGTGGTCCCACCAATAAAAAAAAAAAAATCCAAAGATACCACAGCATAAAACTAATTGAATTTGTCAGCAGCATATGGTTCCCAACATGACCACCTGTTTATAAATATTTCCTGTCTGTGTTGTATTGAATATGTTATTCATTCCATTTCTTGGATTTGCAAGACTACGTTAATCCATTCTCTTTCCATATGTGGTGTGAGTTGCAGCCACCGTTTGGTAAGTGCATTCAGCGCAGCCGCCATCAGAATTTTCCATAAGTAGTTAGCCTCCCTTCCTTGTAGGGTAGCCGGTAGAATTCCTAAAACTATATTCTTCAGGCCTGGCTCCCCCTCTAGCACAAATATTGCCATGAGATGTTTAAGGATCTCGGCGCAATAATTGGTAAGTAATTGGCATCACCAGAAAACATGCGTATGAGTGGCTAAAATTTCCCCACACTGTCTCCAGCAGTTCATAGGCTTGGATCCAATTTGGATTACAATGTCAGGACAAGAAAGTATCGCACCCAATTCCTCCATAAAAACTCTCGCCAGTCTTGGGAGAAGGAAGATGTCCATACATTCATATTTTTCCCAGTCATGCTGTACCAATTGAATGCCCAATTCACCCTCCCATTTCAGCCGAAGATAAGCCATTGTAAATCTCTGGTCAGCAATATAATTTGTGTATGGTAGTGTTATAACACCCTTTATTGAAGGACTGGTCCATATAATCTTGAAGGGAGGGGGTGGAGTGCTTAGGGTTTGCTTAATGGCCGGATTAGTAAGGTATGCCCAAAACCCCCGTGACATAATTATTGCACTCAGCCCTTATGGATAACAGTGGCCCTATGTTGTATATAGTTAAGTACCTGCTGATTCTCAACCGTGCCTTTTGTACTGCTCCTAATTGGCACATACCTTACTCTGTTGTGTTTATGCTTAACAAAAATATGCCTCACAAGACCTGTAATTTGTGTATTCTGTATTATGTAGTTCTCACGTGACATGTAAGCTTTTCCTAAATATGTACCATGTTGTCCCATGTATTTAAATATGTAATTTCCTGTACTCTCCCAGTTCGTACCTGAAAATAGGCAATTGTCTTGTCTAGTGTACTTACCTGGTTAACAAAAGCTAAATAAATAATAAATATATAAATAAATGTGCCAACATAGTTCCTAATTTGGTAAAAATTATATCTATCTGATGGTGTAAGTTTATATCTCTGTGCCATTACATCGAATGATAGAAGTGAAGAGCCCTGTATAATTAATCTGTCAGGAAGAGTGAAGGCCCAACCTGGCCTGACGGTGAAACCATGAGTCTAATCGAGCGGGCGTGAAATGGTCATCCCAAACCCACAATCTATATCTTCATAAGGAATGGAATGTACGTCCCATTTTTTTTTTATTAACATTAAATTCTTAGTAGACTTGCTTATATCATTACCTGAAGTTATATTATAGCTATTTGCACACAAAGGATATTGTAGGATTTAATGGAGGGGTACTGTAATTTAATTTATTGTTTTGTAAATTGACATTGCGTTGTTTGGAGTGTCTGAAATATGTGTTGTGGTATTAGGCATACAGTCAGGCAGTACTCCCCCTCAAGACTAAAGGATCTTCGCCCTTTGAATATCCATCACTTCCTCTGGACATCTATAATAGATGCCGAGTTTTTGGCATCTTAAGATGGAGGAGTGTAAGGAGTCGGGGATCCAGGAACTCTTGGGGGGGATGGGAAAGGAGTGGTTGGATAGGGATAGTGAGAACCAGGAGATGCCCTGGGGTGAAACTGATACAGGAGTGAGGTTATTCTTGCCTTGTGCCCATACCCAAGGGCTCTGACTTTGTCAGGCAGGAAGTGGAGTCATCATTGGACTCTCGTCCCTTTCGAACAGTGTTAAGCAATGCCAGGTCTATTAGGAATGAGACCTCAGTAGTTGCGGATCTTGTTGTTTCTGTTGACCTGGCTTGCATCACCGAGACGTGGCTGGATAAGAATGCAGGCCCAATTTTGGAGTCTGTGGTTCTGGATGGGTTCTCGGTGATTCAGCGCCCCTCTACAGTGGACCGTAGGGGCGGGGGATTACAGTCTGTTTTAGACAGGAACTGGATCTCAGGGAGGTGCCAGCTGGATGTACCAACTCCTTTGAGTGTATAGAGAGTGCAGGCTACAGGATCCTTCTCATTTACCGTCTACCAGGTGATTGGAGGGAATTCCTGAGGGAAGTTGTGGACTTCATCGCCGGGATGGTATTGGAGTCCTCCAGATGATTAATTTTGGGGGACTTCAATGCCTGGGTTGACGATGAACTCTCACCTTTTGGACAAAACCTCCTCCAATTGATGGATTCATTGGGCCTGACATGGGTTGTTAAGTCTGCAACTCATGAGGGGGTGCACTCATTGGACTTGATATTCCATCTGGGGATGGAGTTCTCTGATGCGGAGGTGGAGCCAATTGGTTGGTCTGACCATCACGCCCTGAGATTCAGTTTTGCAGCCCCCTGAAAGAGGTCTGCCCCTATGGAGTTAGTACAGTTCTGTCCTTTGAGAGGAGTTACCTCAGAAGGCGTAATGATGGAGCTGGACTTCTCCGGATTGCCAATGGATAGCACTGACCCAGGGCCACTGGTGTTGGTCTATAATAGGGCTATTGTGGGGCCTTCAATGTCATTGCTCCAACTCGTGTTTGCCCCCTTACTCTTCACCCAGGGGCTTCCTGGTTTACCAGTGAGGTCCGTGAGTTAAAGAAATAGGGGCGAAGACTGGAAAGACGCTGGCGGAAAACTCGCCTGGGTTGGACAAGCTTAGATTGGTGGATCATTATAAGATCTACCAATCAGCAATTTCCCATAAGAAGACAGAGTTCCTGTCCAGGGAAATTGATACAGCAAAGAATGGACCAGCCCAGCTCTTCCAGACTATAGACAGATTGTGCAATCCAGCCTGTTTCCATGCTGGTTGAGCCTTGTCACAGTTACAGTGTGAGGAGTTTGCGCAAATTTTCGTTGATAAGCTGTCCACCATCAGGGATGAGATCAGCCAATGCCTTCTCTTTGGGCCTTGCATGGATCACTCGGGTAGTACTAATGCACAGTTGACTTGGTTCACCTTTGACCAACCGGCAGTCAAGGATATAGGTAGGATTATCCAGACTCTGCGACCTACCTACTGTAGTTTGGACCCAGGCCCTACTTGCCTACTAGTGGGGGGTGTAGAGATTTTCGGCCCAATCCTTACTAGGATAGTGGTGGTTTAATTGAAGAAAGGGATCTTTCCAGATCCCTTAAAGGAGGCAGTAGTTTGCCCCCTTCTGAAAAAGCCCTCCCTTGATCGTGACTGCCCAGTAAATTACAGGTCAGTCTCGAACCTACCCTTTGTAGGGAAAGTTATTGAGAAGGTGGTCGCTCTGCAACTGGAGGATAATTTAATCAGCCACAGTATCTATGACCCTCTCTAGTCTGGCTTCAGGAAACGGCATAGCACTGAGACAGCCCTGGTGCGGGTACTAAATGATGTCCTGATGGCGAGAGATCGGAGAACTCAGTCCATCTTGGTTCTCTTTGATCTCTCAGTGGCATTTGACACCATGGATCATGGAGTGGCGCACAAACACCTGTGGTTTTTCAGTGGTCTGAGGGGGGCGGTCCACAGTTTGTTTCGATCTTTCCTTGAGGGCAGGTGTCAGAGAGTAGTGTGGGGGATTTATTCCTTGGCATCTCACTGCCTGCCCTGTGGGGTTTCATAGGGTTCGGTGTTGTCCCCCATGTTATTTGTGGTGTATATACTTCCACTAGGGGACATTATAAGATGGTATGGGCTGAGTTTTCATTGATTCTCAGCTCTACATGTCTTTTGTGCCCGAACAGGAGTCTGATTTAATCACAGTGTTTAACAACTGCCTGCTGGAGATACAGAACTAGATGAGTACCAGTTGGCTTAGGTTGAACTCAAGTAGAACAGAGGTATTGGTGGTGGACCCTGGGGTTAGGATGTCAGGGCTATAGGTGGGGAAACCCTCAGGTTTATATTTGGGGGGAACCCGCACATGGTCTCTGGCCAGGTGCTTAACCTAGGTGTTATATTTGATGAAGGCCTGACCCTGAGGGTACAGGTGTCAGCTGTAGTCAAAACTTCCTTTTTTCAGCTAAGGAATATAGCCCGGGTGAAGCACCTGGTCCCGCCCGAAGACCTTCCCACCTTGGTCCATGCCTTAATGACTAGTCGTTTTTGACTATTGCAATGCTCTCTATCTAGGGCTACCGGGTATGGATATCCACTGCTTGCAGCTAGTGCAGAATGCGACGGCCAAGTTGTTTACCGGAATCACTAGATTCAGCCATATAACACCTGTGCTGTGTGAACTGCACTGACTGCCTGTACAGTGGCGGATCACCTTCAAGGTTGCGTTGCTGACCTATAAGGCCCTACATGAGTTGGGACCTCACTACCTGAAAGAACTCCTGTCTCCTTACTGTCCTTCCTGCTCTCTGCGATCATCTGACAAGGGATAGCTAGAAATTCCCAGGGTAATTCTGAAAACATCTGGTGGAAGATCTTTTGCCTTTATGGGACCTACTCTGTGGAATACTCTACCTCATCAGATACGAGATAGCCTGACTGTAGAAGTATTTAAAAAATCCCTGAAAACCTGTTTGTTCAAGCAAGCTTTTTTGGAAACTTAATGTATGCTAAATATGTATCTGTTATTAACAGTATGTATTTTAGATTGATTTGATTTTGTATGGATTATAGTAAGGGCGCCCTGAGCTTAGAAAGGGTGCCTTGTATAGATAAACTTTACCTTACCTTTACCTTACCATCCTAGTTCCATGTCTCCAGCCCACTAGGGCCGTATCCACCCCAGTCAGCAGCTTTCATCTCTCCTGAGGCAACAAATCTTGATGAAAGGGTAGAGCCTGCAATGGTGGGTTGTCAGTCACTGTTAGTTCTATATTTTTACAATGGGAGACATAATGAGGATTTTGCCATAAAAGCACTATTCTCATTTGGGTGGCAATCCAATAACCTGAGAAACAAGGAATAGCAAAGCCTCCCTGTTTCTTGGGTAGGTATAAAAGTTGTCCCTTTACCCAAGGCCTTTTAGAACCCCACAAAAAAGAAGACATTTGTCTCTGCCAATTTAAAAATCCTATTGTGCAAGGACACAAGGGGCATTTTTAAAAAGATATAAAAATATTGGCAGGACATTCATTTTTGCCATTTGTGCTCTTGCAAGCAGGGGAAGTGGAAGGAGGGCTCACTGCCTACAGTCTGTTCTAAGGGTATTCGCCAAAGCGGAATAACTGTCCTGAAATAATGTGGAAGGGGTGTGTCCCATATAAATTTTTAGGCATTTCGTTCTCGTGAGGTTCCACCACATAGGATATTCTGCTTTTAGTTGTGACAGAACTGAAAAGGAAAATGTTAGGACCTCAGTTTTAGTTGTGTTAAGGAGATAACCAGACATTCAAGCGAAACTCTGAATCTGATCAAAAATAGCTGGAAAGGACGATAGTGGATCGTTGAGAAAAAGCAAGACATCATCTGCATATAACCCAGTTTATGCTCCAATCCCCCCACCCAAATTCCCTGTATCTTAGGTTTCATACAGATGGCCTGAGCAAGAGGTTCAGTATAAAGGGTGAAAGGCAGGGGAGAGAGGAGACAGCCTTTCCTGGTTTCCCTCTCTAATTTAAAAGAAATGTCAACATACCCATTAACCTGCACATAACCCACAGGGGAATCATATAACTGGGCTATAAATTTACAGAAACCACTAGGGAATCCAAAGCCAGTCAGGGTCACCTGTAGACAGGGCCATTAGACCCTATCAAAGGCCTTTTCTGCATCAAGGCTCATTAACAGGGCTGGATATTTTGATGTGGAGAAGTGATCTATGATATGTACAGCTCAACAGATGTCATCCTAGTCCTGATGGCCAGGGACAAAACCCATCTGATCAATGCATATAAGTTGTGGTATGATTTTCTCCAGGCGTCTAGTTATTATGTCCCTTAATATTTTATAATCCATATTTAAAATTGAGATAGGACAGTGAGATGTACAGATGGTAGGATCCCTGGCTGGCTTGGGTAACACCACAACAATTGCTTAAATCCAGGAGGGGGCCAACTTTCTCTGGAGGTACAGAACCGAATTGTATGCCCTACCCAGCAGTGGAACCACTGAGTCCCGAAAGAACTTACAATACTCACTCAGAAACCCATCTGTCCCTGGGCATCTTCCAGATGTCAATCTAGCTATCTCTGCAGCTATTTTGGAAGGGAGGATGGGAGAAATTAATTTATGTACTTCCTCTCTGGGG
This sequence comes from Neoceratodus forsteri, assembly GCA_016271365.2. Lineage (NCBI taxonomy): Eukaryota > Metazoa > Chordata > Ceratodontiformes > Ceratodontidae > Neoceratodus > Neoceratodus forsteri. Next base: position 771,795,574 of record CM057453.1, on the reverse strand, counting down.
ACCTGGGGGAGGCCAAGGATATGCAAGAACTCGAATATGGTGTTGATATTTGGGGAAGGATCTGCTGTGTACAGAGATTGATAATATTCAGTAAATGCAGATGCTATATCCAGTGTGACAACCTGAGGGAATTTTGTATGAGGATGTAAAATTTTGGTGACGGTAACCTTGGCCTTCCTCTGGCGAAGTCTGTTTACCAGTAACCATAGTGCCCATGGCTCCCCCCTTGTAATAACACTGTCTTAGGTTCATAGGTTATATCTGAGCATAGAAGACACATGTCCATGTAGCTTGCCATTATTCTAGAAATAACCCTGTACACCGTTACATATTAAGTATGCATCTAACCTATTTTTAAAAGTATCCATAGTAGGACTTGTCATTACTTTATTAGGAAGTGCATTCCATATGCCTGTAATTCTCACATTAAACCATTGTTCCCTTCTTTTAGTATTATATTTATCTTTATATATCTGAAGGCAATTAGCTCTAGTAGTAGTAGTAGTAGTCTGCTTCTTTAGTACCAGGCTTAGTTGTTCCTTTAGATGGTCATCTTTAAGTGCCCTAAATGTCTGGCACATATCGCCACGTAATCTACGGAACTCTAAGGAGTAAAGTCCAAGATATTGTAATCTTGGCTCATAATTTAGTCCATGGACTTCTCTTATGCCTTTGGTAGCTCTTCTCTTGACCTTCTCCAAGGCTCTAATGTCCTTCTTATAGCTTGGTGCCCAAAACTGGGCACAATACTCCACATGTGGACGCACCAATGAGGTATACATGGGCATTAGTACTGCTCTATCTCTACTTTTAATGTGCTTAAATATGCAGTGCTGTATTCCACTAGCCTTCTTTACCACCTGACTACAGTGTATTCCGAATGTTAGTTCATTATCAACTTGTATTCCCAGGTCTTTCTCATTCTGTACCTTCCTCAGCTCTCTACCTCCCAATTTGTATTTATACTGCATGTTTTTCTTCCCCATATGCATAACAACACATTTCTCAATGTTAAATGTGGATCTCTTTGCTTTTGCCCATGCATCCAAGTCTGTTAGGGCTGCCTGTAGGATATTAATATCTTGGTGACACATATGAACATCAGGTTATAAAATATACCCCATTTTTGACACACATTGCTAAAATGTATAGAGTAAAAGCAAGGGCCCAAGACGGATCCCTGGGGTATCCCACTGGTCACATCCACCCAGTTAGAACATTCTCCTCTAATACACACTCTCTGACTCCTGTCTTTTAACCAAGAATCTATCCAGTAAGTTAGATTATCATGGACCCCTAGTTCTCTGAGAGCTTTACAGCATTTTCTGTACTACCTGCTAATCTAACAATGAATTAAGTTATTTTTTGAGAGTAATTAGTTATTTTTCTCTCTGTGGGTCTTGTTTATTTTCTGTAAATTTTTCAGGAGCAGAATTTAAGGAAAGCCTTTGTGCCTGCATCTCTTTTTTGTGCTGAGATGTTATAGCTATAAAATTGTCCCGTAAAATAGCTTTAATTGTATCCCATAGAATTGTGGGAGAGACCCCAGGAGAGTCATTAAATTCCAAAGCAGTTTGAATAGAATCTTTTATAATAGTTTGGGTCTCTTCAGCTTGTGTAAGTGATAGATTCAATCTCCAGAAGGTAGATTTTTTTTACCTGTCCTAAAGACATTCTGAGGGTGATAGAGGCATAATCTGAAAGCACCATGTCTCCAATCTTAGACTCAGTTAACTGGGCAGTGGACTCCTTGGGGATAAAAAAATAATCTAGTCTGGAGTATGTTTTATGTACTGTAGAATAGTAGGTGAAATATTCGTGTAACCCATGCATATATTGCCAGGAGTCCACATAGCCCAGCTCAGTCATCAATTTACTTACCCTCTGAGCCACCTTACAGTCAGAGCACCTAGTTAAATATGAAGTATCTAAATGTTCATTAAATGCCAAATTAAAATCTCCCCCAAATATCAAAGTACCCTCTGCTCACTCTGTTACTTTCATTAAAAGGCTCCTATAAAATAAATAGTTGGAACCCGGGGGGCATATATAGACATTAGTGTCAGCTTCTGTCCATTACAAATCCCCTTAACAGCAGCATAACACCCCTCTGTGTCAACCAAAATATCACACAGCTCAAAGGGGACCTTCTTTGGTATCAATATCACCGTTCCTCGATGGCAGCCTTTCTTATATGAAGAGGCTATAACATGGGCATAACCAAATTTAAACAATTTATCATGTTCCTCCCGGTAAAAATGGGTCTCCTGAAGACAAATAAAATCAGACCCCATTCTTTTAAGAGTTGAGAGAATCTTATTTCTTTTAACCAGGTTGATGAGATCATGGACAATAACTTGTGCCATTTTGAATTATGAAGACATCATAACTTCCATTACGTACACCCCCCTCCCATATTAGTCTTTCATCAGGTGTCTCATAGAGCTTACAACAATGGGTGAGGGCAACAGCAAACCTCTCAACAGTAACCCAAAAATGTTTTATGTAAATTGTACAGAACCAGAACCATACTATATTACAAAGTGAAACAATTTATTTATTTATTTTTTTTTAAATTTGCCCTTTTCCTGGCAGGATCACCGGGGCCATCCGCCCTGGTCACAGCCCCTGGAGACCTCTACCTCTGTCAATTGCTGCTGGGGACCCACAGTCACCCCCGGCTTGCCCCCCGGAGGGTGGGACCGAGGGCCACCTTCGTGACCCCGGAACTGTAACTGGTCGGGGTCCCGCAGCGACGGAGGCAATGTGAGGCTCTCCAGGGAGGGCTTCATAGATCAGTGGTCCTGCCCCACCTTCTTTTTCCACCAGATTTTCTCCCCGGAGGAGGTGGGGACGTGCAATGACGCCAGCGTCCGCGCAGCCTACTCCTCCCCCCCTTCGTTGAGCGTCGGTTGCGTGGAACCGGTCTCCACGGGGTCCCTATCACACCGAGTGCTGTCTGCACCCTCCCCAGAGTAGGAGGCTGCCCACCGGATGTGATCCTACTCCCCAGCCGGCCCTCTGGCGACCGGATCCGTTCGAACCCGGTCGCGGCGCCCAAGCGGAAATCCCACCGCTGCTCCGACGGGCCAGCTACAAAGTGAAACAATGTTTCCAAGGTGGGAGGGGGGCCTGTCTATTTAGGCCCCTAATCTCAACCCCTACAGCAGGTGTAAACATTGCTGTTATCGGGAGAGACGCAAGAGAGATTTGTATGCCCCTAATTAGGAGGTCCTCTTGCTGAGCCCCTAGGTAATAAAATAGGGCTTGTATTGAAAATATGATGTCTGGACCAATAGTCCTCTCCGATAAAGAAAGTGCAATCCCGAGTACAGGGATAACAAGAAAAAAAAAGTTAGTTATAACACTCACACAACACTCAGTACTGTTAAATATGCTTATTTTGACCATAGTACCAGTATAATTGTATATTATGGACAGTGGAACATTAAAGAAAAAACAAGTCCCCAGAAGACGTCCCCTAGAGGGGAATGCAACAAATTGTACCTTACAAAGCTGGGGATTAGACAGTCAAGTAAGGAAAGGGAGGTGGGCAAGAGACCTGATAAACTAACAGAGTCTACTGTAAGTGAGGTATTCTGAATGGAGAAAAAAAATATGGACCCCCTGCCCACACCCAAACGATGGTCACCTAACACTAACGGGGACCCTTTATCATACAAGCAATAATATTTGATTATTTAACGTATGGCCTGCTGAATAATACAGTACAGGGACTACCAAATTAAAATGGGCTTCTGGAAAAAATATAAACTCCATAATATACTAAGTTAAACACCTCAACTGCTCAGAAATAAAATTACACTAGTCCCTCATTTATTTATTCATATGGACAGGTCTACTTAAGTAAAGGCAAACAAACTGGAGCCTTGAATCAACCCCTGTACTAATCCATAAAGAGTCCAATACCAGTTGGTATTATAGCATTGTGTTTCTGTGACTATGGTATGCAGCTAAGGAAACGAGAATCTCCTGTATACAAGAAGACACATTAAGAGAGAGAGAGAAAACAGAAAACTCCCCTCACTCTTGAGGTCACTTAGTCAATCAAAACAGGAGTCCCACCAGACAGTCAACATCGCCTCAAACAGAGGAAACATGGCAGCAGACTTACATGACAATTGGGGGAACTGTTCTTGCCTGGTTCAACGTTCACTATCTTAGGATCTGGGCAGCTACCACATTAAATATTGAATACAGGCAAGGGAAACAGATGTTGATTGAGGTCCCACAGAATTCTTCTTCTTCCCTTTAGATACCACTTGCCAATCATTTGCAGGTTCCTTCCGCTTCTGTGCTGCCTGCTTATTATTTACTGGGAGTTCCATTCCCCTTCTGGCCAAGGCATACCGCACTTCGTCTGAGAAGAAATATACTTCAGCTCCTTCCTTCCAGAAAACTCTCAGCTTAGCCAGAAAAGGAGTTTGTATATGGATCTACTGAGCCCCGAGTGCCTTGACGATATCACCGAATGCAAGGCGCTGCCGCTGAAGATCGGGAGGGTAGTCTTGGTCAAAAAATAATCTACTGTCCAGGTATTTAACCTCTTTTTCAACCAAGCATGCCAAAGGATATCCTCCTTGATTTTGTAGCTATTAAATTTAATAACTATGGGTCTGGGGCATGCTTGTGGATCCTTAGGTCTTGGTTGTAGAGCTCTGTGGGTGCGTTCTATGCGCAGTTCATATCTGGGCAGTAGTTCCAGAAAATCCCTGAAATCCACATATTAGCAGTTTCAGAGCTCTTCTTTAAGCCATAGATGAGGAGGTTTTCCCTTCGTGCTCTACACTCTAGGTCCAGGCATTTCTTTTCTAAATCAGCAGCATGGTGACAAAGAGCCTGGACCACTTCACTCAGGTCCAAAAATTACCTCTGCGCACACAGAACGCCTGGGGTTACAACGAAAGGATAGCCAATCCCAAGAACTCAATGAAATTCAAAAAATGGTTGCACTCCTGAAGAACAAAAAACCAAGCAGTCTTAGATAAACTTCAAAATATTTATTGGACTAGTAGCAGACGGCAACTAACCAGTCACCTCAAGTGAATAAATCCTCTCCCAGCACTTCGCCTCCAAAACAGAGGCTTCGTTAGCTACTAGTCCAATAAATATTTTGACATTTATCCAAGACTGCTTGGTTTTTTGTTCTTCAGGAGTGCAATCATTTTTTGAATTTCACTTCACCCAGGTGTAGAGTATTATCGTCTGTTGTGGACAGCTGATCCTCAGCCTCTTGCACCCGTCTCTGCAGCTGAGATAATTGTGGATTTGATTTGTTTAAATTCCATCTTATTTTCAGCTTGCATTTCTCTGGTCTCCTTTAAAAGTAATTCAAAATGCTGTCAGGGCAATTGTTCGGCTTCATCCTCCATATCGTAGTGCTGCCCGACTTCATGTGGTTGTGAAGGGCTGTGGCTGCAGGCAGATGAGTCCGATACAAATCCTGTGCCATCCTTGTCCATTTTTTGAGAAGTAGATTTAGATCTAATACTGTGGTCTTTTTGAGAACCACCTCCCGACATCTGGTAGTGTTTGGCTTGCGTTTAAAAGATTTTGATGGAGATTTTTCAGCTGAGTGTGAGCGGAGCTTAACATCTAGCTTCCCAACTGATTCGTGACATCTCCAGAAGTCAAGGGTCACCCCTTTTGAGGTAAGGGAGTGCTTTGGTCTGTTTCCAGGACTGCGGGATGGATCCAAGTTGGAAAGAAAGTTCAAAAATGGAGGCAAGAGGGGCAGCGATGGCTGGTGCACAGAGACAGAGAACGTTAGTTTACAATCCATCAATGCTGTGCCCCTTAGCAGAATTAAGCGAGAGTAAGGCAGCGGAGGTGGTCTCTGAGGAAACCCTGTAACAGATAAAATTGAGGCTCTTGCTCTACTTGAGGCCTATGTGTGGATACGAGTAGAATTCTGCAGAATTTATTTATTTATTTGCTGTATTTATTTATGCTCCATCCCCGCTGCTTGGCCATCCACTCCTTTGGGCTGCCTAGGGCCCCTCACGGGCTGTGATGTCCCTCCCCCTCGCCATCTGCTGCCATCCCAATTCCATGCCCCCTTGGTGTGCTCAGCATATCCCTTCACTAGAGGGACTCTCCTCACTGGGCCCGAGAGGGGGGGAGACTGGGGTTCAACCTTGACCTGATGCACAGGGCCATGGGGCCACATGCATAAGGTGTTCCACTGAGGCTTTGTGGCAGGGGGAGACCCGGTGACTACCATCTGGTCAACTGAGCAGCAAGTTTCCCATGTTCTCTCATGACCCACCCCCTCGCCCACAAGATGGCTGCACTCATGTGGCGTTCTGGCAGGATGTACTGTGGTATGTGGTCACCCACACTGAAAGTGCACCACTGTAATGGGCCACCCGGAGCCACTACAGAATGATGCAGGCTTGTATCCATCCCTCCAGGGAAGGAGATGGATGCTCCAAACCCTCTCCACTGGCTTCCACTCCTGCTGTTCCAGGCACAGGTGTGAACTTGGGTCACCAGCATGCAGAGTGATCCCCTATTGCTTGGTGCCACAGAGTAGGCTCTGAAATTCTGCAGAGTTTTCAATTCATGTATTCCATGTTACCATTCCATATGTGTATGTATAAGGTGGGGGCGGAATAAGCATTCTACTAGTGGAATGCTGCCGAATTTCCATTTTTTTGCATTCCATGATGTATAGAATAAAGGATTGGGAAGTGTGTGATATGAGAATTTTATGCACATCCAAGGTGTGGGATGCTACATAAATCCTGAGGTGGAAGCCGGAGGGGTTCATCAAAGCATCCCACACTGGGGGTGCACATTAAATTCTCATATGCACACTTCCCATTCTTTTATTTTATATAATTGCTGGTGAGCAATTTTTTATAGCCTGGCTCCCGTATGAGACACACAGAAACATGCACACCACAAGCGCACGTGCGTGCGTGCGCACACACACACACACACACTTTGTCTCTCCCTGTCACTGCCTCTGTCTCTCTCTCTCTCTCTCTCTGGTTCAGCCTTTTTTTTTGAACTTACAGTTGGAATCCTGATCATGTTTTAGTAGCCTTACAGTCAAACACTGTCCCATTCCTGCTCGGCTGCTCGCCATATTTCTCCCAGCCAACGAACAGGAGGATCAACCAGATATAACGTTTTTTAGTTGAAAAAAAAAAATAAGATGGAGCATTTAAATTAAAAAAAAAGTGTCAGACCGAGGAGTGTTAGTGTGGCGGCTCCATTCAGTGGGGCTCCTTGATAAACGACAAACAGAGCAGCCATGTTTCAGGATCTGTTCAGCTCATCCCCACACAGAACGAGAGCCAGTGATGGAGTGCTCCTTTTTGAGTGATGGAGTTACAGGTTATTATGGCGAATATCAACTCTGTGAGGCCAAAGAAAAATTTGCTTACCAGTAATTATAATCAAACACACCATGTACTGAATATATAGAAGGACATATGACTGACAGATGGAAACCACTGTAGAGGGACTATTTCACATTTTTAGCAATATTTTATTACATTTTGTGTGTCGTCTTAAACCTTTAGGAGTGTTAATTTTTTTTTTTATAAAGTTGCCTTTTGACCCGTTTCATAAGCACAATAACACACTTTGAGGTATTGGCTGTACTGGTTTTACCACACTTCCCAGGACTGAAGACACTCAAGGTACCATTGTGTCTTACTCTGCTCAATAGCACTTGGCAAAACCAGCACAACCAATGCCCCGTCATATCTTATTGCTTACTGCAAGCATGCAGAAGGGCTTGGACTAATCCGTTCTGCAGAGTGGCTATTAGAGAAAAAGGCCTTAGGAAAAAGAAGAGTTCAAAAACATGGACATGTATGCCTATGTGAGGAGGGAAAGAGTTCAGAAAACAAGACTGAACCAGATAGCTTGAATTTGTGGCATGAGGTACCTCTCAGCTTATCGGATAAACAGCTCTATATTTCAAGATGGCAGTGAATTGCATTCTTCAGCTCACTGTGCATTCAATGACAAGAACAAACCACTTTTAAGACTCAGATAGGGCCGAAGGAAACCAATAAAATATTATTGATTCTCACCCCAGGAATTCTTTAGCATCTATTGACAGGTGCAGATTGCCAGCTGGGTTCAGCTGCCCCAGAGAGGAGGAGGAATCAATGCAAATGAGGAAGGCATTGGCCAATCAGGATACAGTTAGAGTAGAGTGCTGCCTGCAGTCAGCCTGAAGGACCTCAGAACTTTTTCTCTGCTGAACTGGCAACACTGCCCTGGAGCTCTTCTCTTCAGAGATCTTCCTGTGCCATTTTCTTTCTTTTTGAGTGCTGCTTTAAGGTATTTTGTATATTTTCTTCATTTTATCTATTTTTACCGCATCAGTGCTGGGTTCCACTCAGTTGCTGGATTTTTTTTGTATTTTCCTGCTTGGGCGATTTTTTATGAAGAAAAAATCCATTGCGCACCAGCACAAATTCTTTGAACCCTTTTCTCTCTATTTAAATTCAAAATGATTAATATTTGAAGGGTAATCCCCTCTCTTTTGGGGTGAGAGTCTCTTGTTTGCTGTGCAGTGGGCTTTGTTAACAAGAGGTGTGGAGGTGGTTCTGTTTTTTCCTCTTTGTGAAAAAAAAATCTCTTTAAGTTGATTTTCATTTGTTTAAGCCTTGGCCTAACTATTATTACCTGGGCTTTTTGTCTACCTCACCCTCCTCTAAAAGCGCTGAGGAGGGTACCTCAACTTAACACTAAAGAAATGACAAGTCCCCTTGGGACTTCTATTATTACAAGTCTGGTTCTGTAGTAGTTGTTTCTCTGTCCAAGCCTTTCATTTCAAAATAGACAGGGTGTCCTCTTCCCTGCACAAAGATAGAGATGAATCTCCTCTGACCCTCCCTCCTGAAGGACTTAGGGAGACATCAGGGTTTGATAAAATGCTGCCCTCTGCAACTGAATTTCTGAGAGCTTGGCAATTATTCCAGACTTTATTTTTCTGGGCGTGTTCTTGGCTCCTTCAGGTCCGAGTATTTCCCTCCTTGTTAATCCTTACACCCAAGGATATTATTGTTGTGATTATTATTAGTAATTTAGGAGAGGATTTTACTTTATGAACTCCTCTCGGGCCCACTAATTTCAGTTGGTCACCCTGAGGTTGATTCAGTTATAGTAACCAGCATATATATATATATGCCTCGTTGTACCATAACCTGAATCAACCTCAGGGTGACCAACTGAAATTAGTGGGCCCGAGAGGAGTTCATAAAGTAAAATCATAAAGTAAAAATATATATATATATACACACACACACATATTCATCCAGTGGACTCCCTGGACTTTCCTCCCCAGGATGACATGGATAAAGAGGTGGAGGATGACGACTTCATAGATCTGGTGGTTGCTCTCCTCCAAAGAAGTTGACAACTCTCTGAAGACTCCTACAGGTAGGTTCTAGAAACCCCTCCTTCTCTTTCGGGGTTGACAGAAGCATTCAGATGAATTACCAGTTCGGTAAGTGTTCTGCTGTTTTTATCTGTACACTTGCAGATTAAAGAGAGTTAGTGCAAACAGCGGCCTGCTTCTCAGCCATGTGCCACTGTCTGCTTTCCCTCCAGAAATAGACTCTAGATAATCGTATACCATGTCCAAGAAATTTTACATAATGCCTTTAACCTTTGTAGCATATGTGATCATATTTTGAGAGTGTTTTGATGTATACTATCCTTGCCATAGTGCAGCATCTCTGGAGCACTATTCACAAGGAGGTTTGCTGGAATACCCACGTGGTAGTAAGTCATAATGTTACAGCTTCTAGAGTCTTGGCATAGGTCATTTCCCTTAGGCTTGCCTGTCTGAAAAGTTCCAGCCTTTTGGGTTATGCTTTGGTGCAAATTTAGGTTTGTCTTTATGGCAAACTGAAGCTGACAAGCACTTATGGATGAGTTGAACTCTCTTAGTACTCAGTTAAATATAAGCATTCCTCCCCCAGAGGTCTCTATGGGGGCTTCGGGTAGGAATTATTCTCCCTTTAACCTTTTTTCCCCTACGCCAACACATTAGGAAATTTCCAAATGTGAAGTTTTCCAGGGGTCTAGGCAGGAATGCTCTTTTCAATCCTGATAATCCCTTTTTTCTTCAGTTATTTTTCTTCTTGGTTCAAGTTTTTAACCCTTCTTTGGTTGGTGAAAAAAAATATATCTATGTATATAATTAAATAAAGGGAGATAGATATATGCAGTTATTAACATTTAAATATATATACAGTATATCTATGTGCATGATAAGTAAATAAATATCTAAAGTTTACCTCCAAATGCTGCATTCTCTGTTATTCTTCAGTAGCATGTCAGCAGTGGTAACTAGAGCACCAAAACCTCATGAGCGTCAAAGTCGTGAAAGGGTTCCCTCCTGCTTGGGAGCTGAACCTTTTTTCTCAGGCTATTACCTGAATCCTAAAGGAAAATAGGGAACAGCAAATTATTGTCAATTTTCACAACCTGGGGTCAGGATGCTTCCTTGACTCAGGTCTTTCTTTTGCAAACATAGGAGATTTTTCTTGTCTCCCTCGATACATTCTATGTTCTCAGTTCCTTAGTATGGGTTTTTTTCTCACAGTTTTATTCCATGTTGTATAGACTGCCTCCAAAGTGTTCTCAGATACGGAGTAAAAATCAGGCTGTTCACCAAGTATCTGGGTAGGTTGGCGGTTCTCTTTTGAAGACAGGGAATCTCTGGTTTCCCTTATCAGAGGCTTGACCGACCTTAGCCAATTCTCCTCGACTTTCGTTTTCAAGCCCTAAGTCTGACATGTTGTTTCCTACAGTCTCGAGGGTTCTTTGTACCTACTAGAAAAAAGTTCCCTAACTATTTAAATCTCGGCAACTCTTAGAGCAATGCTCATCTCTTGTCAGTGGAAGCTCTTTCCCTGAATGGGGTGCATAATTTTCTCATTAGAGTCCCAGGGGCTAGGTCTCTAGGTTAGATTCCAAATAAGAGAATTTTACATGAAGCCTGAACCCTGTTACAAGCTGGACTGGTATAAGGAAACAATGAACTTCACACCTCTCCCCTTCAAATCTTCGGTACAGAGGCTTCCTTCTGGTTGGCGCTTCCCTTCGGGGGGTTCCATCATTGGGTCTTGCTTTCTGAGAGAGTCCTTCTTTCATCAGTCCTTGGAATCTCAGAACGTCTCTATCAGGCCTGCATTTTTTCAGTCCAGAGGTCATTTAGTTCGATATCACTGCCCTGTATCACGCTAATGAGCATTTGGGACACAGGGCTTCCAATCTCTCCGAAACAGCTATGAGTGGTGATCTGGAGCTGGTTTCTTTGGAGGTGTCTTAGTCACTCATCCATCTGTCGGGCAAGGACAAAACTTTGGCATAGTTAGGGCCACCACAAGTGGGCCCTTTGGCAGATCCTGTAAGCCGCAATAGTCAGGGCCACCGCAAGTGAGCCCTCAGCACACAAGTCCTAGCCACATCATTCAGGGGGAAAGGTCAGGCCCAGATCTGAATTTTTGCCTCCAGCCAGACCTCCAGTTTTTTCCTTTTTTCATGTTGCAGGCCCCAGCTCGGGGTTCCATCCAATGGATTTTCTCATCTCAAGACCGGCCTGAGAAGTTTTCTCTCTCCTTATATCCCTTGTCTCCTAAGTACCTCTCTAGTAAAGGTATCAGCCACCACAATCCTGGTGGCTCTGGACAACCTTGGTACTTTCTGAAAAAATAAAAATGTTTCAGTTAAACAGCCTTCTGGCTGCTTTCGTTTCTTTTAGCTACTTCCTTTCTTGCACAGGAGTAGTGTTTTTCTCAGCTCCCAGTCTTTTATTCTCAAGGCCTGGTTCCTGACAGGCTAGATCTCCTGTATCCATACAAGGCCTGGAACTTCTATAGAAAAAAAAAAAAGAGGTTTTAGTATCACGAAAACCTCAGTTTTCCTAGGGGAAGTGTTTTTTCCCCTTGGTACAAGGACAAGAGCCTAGAGTTTTTCAATCCTCTTTCCTCTCATGACTGGATTATTTAGTTCATATCCAGGCATTACTTCTGGTACTTTGAACTAGTTTGGTCTTGTGTCTTGTTTCCTGTGAAAATATAAAGGTTTTTAATTTACTTCCAACAGTGGGACAGTAGGCCTCTTTTTTGGGAGTACACCTAGTGGTTACTCGGATTCTTTTTCCATCAGGCAGGAGAAATCTGTCTTTTCTCAGACCATTTCAGAGAATTCTGCAAGGGGCCATTTCACTTCCAGACCCTTCTAGGGACCGGAGTTTTTTCCCCAAGGAACACAAACCTCTGTGCATTCAAGTTCATGGGGTGTCCCTTTGAACCTGTGGAAATTCTGTCCTGAAGTGAGTAACATCGAAGACAACTTGTCTGCTTGTTTTCCTCTGTCAGACGTGTTTCAGAGTTTCAGGTTTTTCTCTTAGGCCTTATCTTCTCAGTGCCTTTAAGAATAATTTAGTTCTCTGGATGGATAGGAAATCCTTTTCCTAAGTATTCTACCAATTCCACCTTCATCAACCCTTTTTCTCTGCCTGTACTGCTCTCAGGCAAATCCTGTCTAGGCTATCTCAAGCTGCTTGGATGGGGCATGAATTAGCCCTGCCGGTCTGCGTCAGCAGTCCTAGCAGTTCAGGTACTGTCATTATCATACCTTCCTTCCATGAGATTTTGCAGAAAAGGAGAAAAGAGTGACCAAGAGTATTTTCCCACAGGACTGTTTTCCCGTATTTAGGTTCTGCTACAGTAAGGCTGACATCAGCCCTTCTCGTGCTTTGGGCCTAATTCCTGGAGACCAGCTGCCTCCTGGGTAGCGTTTAAGGTTATATCCCCACCAGAAGTGTGCAGACCACTTATTTGAAATTTGCTTTTCATATTCAATAAGATCTTTCTTGGATGTGTAGTCTGATAGGATGCCAATTTTGGCAGGATGGTACTTCAGAGACTCTTCTTAAAATAGGTTTCTGTGCCCTCCTCCCAACTACACTGCTTCAAAGTCTGCACCTGTCAATAGATGCTAAAGAATTCCTGGGGTGAGACGAAACAATTACTCACTGAAGAAATATTAGTTCTTCCAGGGTATTCTTTAGCATTATTGACACTCCCAGCCTTCCTCTCCTGGAAACCTTGTCTAAAGGCTCTGCTAGGGCATTTAGCCAAATTTCTCGACTGTCATTCATTCGTGTGATTTAAAAAAAAAAAAATTTCATAATAGTGGGTTAGAATATATTGTGGGTTATTGCTAACAGTTTTTTTGCCCCTAGCAGGCACAGTTTTTGCTCTTTTTCAGCTCCAAAATGCATTATGAGGTCCCTCAGGCTGACTGCAGGCAGCACTCTAACTGTATCCTGATTGGCCAATGCCGTCCTCATTTGCACTGACTCCTTCTCCTCTCCGGGGAAGCTGAACCCAGCTGGCAATCTGCACCTGTCAATAGTTCTAAAGAATACCCTGGAAGAAGTACTATTACTTCGGTGAGTAATTGTTTCTTGTGGCTGATCAATAATATATAAAAAAAACTTCCCCCATATTAACCATCTCCAGGGCACCTGCAGGTGAGACACTATTTACAGAATAGGAGTGTCTCACGAGTAGGGAAAGGAGCACTCCAGTGGACTGAAAGTGCTTCCTTGTTATAACAACACATATAATCCATGCTGTAGCACCTTTCCCCAAGAAATTACTCCCTCCCTACACACACACACACACACACACACTCATGGGAGTGATGGCCGACTTTTGACTCCTTATCAGTGTTCATATGGTTCCTAGACAACCTAACTAAATAGGTCAGATTCTACTTACTAAATTAATACAGTTTAACGTTTGCAATCAACATTTTTATTAACTGGCCCCTTACTGCAAAGCCTGCCTATGATTCTTCTTCTATCCACTGGGAAAAGATGTTTGGGTGGGTGAGAGTAGGGGTTATGTTGCAATGAAAAAGGAGAAGGAGAAGGAAGAGGAGGAGAAGAAGAAGAAGTGGCAGTAGCACTGAGGAGTGGTACAAAACAACAAAAAAAGGGCAGGGTAGGGGTGAAGTGTGGGGGTGTGATCAAGAGAGAGCATGGGGTAACGGCAATGGGCATGGAACAACAGGAAAAGGAAGGGTACTGCGGAAAAGTGCAATGGGAAAAGGCAGTGGGAAGGGCAGCAGAGCCTGGGAACAACAGGTGGAAGAGAAAAGCATGTAGGGCAGGTGCCAACAGTGTAGGATTTGTGCAGGGGGCAACAGAAAAAAGAAGAGGTAACACTGAAGTATGCAGCTGGGAAATGCAAAGGGCAAAAGCACGTAAGATAGGGGAACAGCAGAAGCAACAGGGAATGGAATAGGGCAGGCGACAACAGAAAAGGGTCCATCAGATCAAAACAGGGAAGGTCAGGGGCAACAGAGAACAGCAGGTAGAAATACAGAAACATAGGCAATGGTGGCAGAAAAAGACCAAATGTCCAGCTAGTCTGCCTGGAGTTCTTATCTGCCCTGGGACCTATTTGTCCATACAAGGTTTTATCCCCTTCCCCATTCCACACTCCTGGTCCCCTTCCTACTGCTACTGACCTGAACAACCACCAAACCTTTCACTCTGTCCCAGCCATGATGGAAACCATTTATGGCCTTGGTGCCTACCACCTCAACTGGCAGACTATGCCATGGCTCCATCACCCTTTCCATAAAATAGAACTTTTCCACATCCCTCCTAAACCTTTTCTGCACCAGTTCCCACTTGTGACTTCAGCTGGTTCTTTTCTTTATATTTCTGCTAAATAGTTCCCCACAGTTTACCTTGTTTATTTTCTGCAGGAACTTGGAGGTTTGTGTTATGTGCCTCTCTCACCTGGTCTCCAGTGAGTACATGTTCAGTGCCTTGATACAATCTACATAAGATCTGCCCTGTTGGCCCTGAATGTACTGTAAATGGTGGAACAGGAAATGGCAGTGGGCAAGGGGCAGTAGAGAAGTGGAACAGCAGGGCCAACAGAGAAGTGGTTATGGTAGGGGTGACAGGGAAGGGAAGGGGCAATATAGCAGGGTAGGGGTAATAAGGAAGGATGCAGCTGAGAAAGACAGTATGAAAGAGTAGTGGGGATTGAGAACAGCAGAGAAAGACTATGGCAACAGGTACAGGGTAGAGCAGGGGCAACAGGGAAAGTACTGATGATTGGGGGGAGCTAATATTTGTTTAATGATTTGCCAGTTTTTGAGGGGGACCTGTTTATGTTTGGGAGATATATGGCTGTTTCCAATAGCGGTCTCTCCACCAATCACCTGTACGTTGGCTGGTGACTGCACCTTATAGTGTGTCAATAAGGAAGTGCACCATGTTTTGAAAGGATTTTTTTTATTTACTATGCAAGCCCACTCTGGTAGTTGTATTTCAGAATAGGGCCTCAGCCAATGGGAGGTTCACCTTGGTGAATGGTGGCTTAGCTTACATTCCCACCAGAGCTCTGATATGGAAACTAAGAGACCCCCACACCCCTTTGGGATGAGTAAGCAAGTCACCATTTGAGGTAGAAAGTGTATTGTATTTGATTTCCAATTTTTTCATGGGTTAGGGGGTTGAGAGGTTCTGCACTGGGTCTCTTGTTTTAGCATTGAGTACCAGGTCTGCTTGGCCCAGTTTGGAGCTATTAGGATCATTACCTCTCCTGAGCTTTAGGAGCATTTTCTGTATAAATGGGAATGGTGTGAAGGCATACAGGAACCTCACTGTCAAATGCAGAGCCACACATCCTCTGGGACTGTTCCATTTGCTGGTGGTCTGTAACAAAAGTGTGGGAGCTGATTGTTCTCCCTGGAGGCAAATAGATCTATTTTTGGAGTGCCCAGCCTCTTGAACACTGTGGCCAGAACCTGTCGGTTCAGGGCCCATTCATGGTTTCTCTGGCTGATTCTGCTCGGAGTCTGCCAGTACATTGTCCTTGCCTAGCACATGTACCACAGAAGTTTGAGCTTCTAAGGTGTATGCCAGGTATCAAATTCTCATTGCATCTGTGCTCAGTTTTGATATCTTGTTCTTTTCTGTCTGTTTATGTAGTAGATCATAGTGGTATTTATTGTCTGTTCTGTTCTGATCTGGACAGACTAAACTTGTAGCTGGGAAGAGAATGCTTGCATTGTTAGCATTTCTGCTCTAAGCTCCAGGAGATTGATGTGCTCCAGGGTCTTCCATGGGCTCAAAATGACACCATGAGATCCTGTAGGTGGGCACCCCAATCCAGGAGTGAAGCATCTGATATAAGCATCCTTCTTGGAGATTACTGAAGGAAGGGAATGTCCTGTCTGAGTTTGCTTTCTTTCTTCCACCACTCTAGTGACCTTACTAAAGTTTTTGTAACTGGCACTAGTTTTGAGAGTGGGTCCCATCTTTGAGACCAGTGGTGTCTTAAATGGAACTGGTTATTTTTTACCTGAATCCTGACCCATGGATCCACAGTTGTGGAGATAGCCATGTCTCCCAGCAGTTGCAAGAAATCCCTTGCAGTTCTATGATGGCTCACTTGGAAGGATTCTGCAATAGACATCAGTTATCACTGCCCTATGAAGTCTAACACCTGAACAGGTTATGTCTGGAACTTCTGCAAATCTATCAGGAACCCCAGATTCTCTAAGGTGCTTTTTACATCATGGCTGGAGCACCTTGTCTCTGGTTTTGTTTTTCCTGAGGTCAGCCAGTCAGCCAGGTAGGGAAAAACTACAACACCTTGCCTTCTCAGATGTGCTAGCAACACAGCTAAGCAATTTGTGAATACTCTTGGTGGTGAGGTGAGGCCAAAGGGAGTGTTGTAAACTGGTATTGGCAGTTTCCATGCCTGAGCCTGAAATATTTCCTGTGGGGTGATCTGACTAGAATGTGAAAGCAGGCATCTCAGATCCAGTCATCCCAGCCAGTGTCCCGACTGCAGAGATGTTATCACTGTTCTTAGTGTAACCATCTTGAATTTGTATTTTTTATGTTTGTTCAGATACCTGAGATCTAAAATGGGACCCCACCCTCCATTTTTCTTGTGGGTTAGGAAGTACCTTGAGAACAGGCCATTGCCCAACTGGGAGGCAGAGACCTTTTCCACTGCTTTTGCTTGCCATACCTTTTTTATTCCAGTTCCAAGCAGGTGTCTTTGTGTTGGACAGTGTGCTGGAAATTTTTTTTTCAGCAGTTTTGCATATTTTTTGAACTGCAGGGATAATCCCTGGCTCACTACCTCCAGGGCAAACATATGTGTGGTAGTGTTTAGCCATTCCTTTTTTTTTATCACATCTCTATTTCTTCTCCTCCCATGGAGTGGATCCCCACGATCCCCCGGCCGCCAACACCTGCACCCCCCCTGGGCCCGGTCTGGCACCCCCTCAGAGCCTGCCATTAATCGCTCACATCGCTCTGAATGCAGGATCCTCTCAGGTACCGGGGGCACCAGGCATAGCCATCAGCCACTGAGATCATGCCCCGCTATTTTCTGCTTGTTTTTTCTTTGCCCCAGAGAGCCGGACATGAAATGCAAGCACATACATGCTGATGCCTGCCGTGCTCTCCCTCCACTCTGCTGCTCACTGCTTGTAGTGCTACTGGCTTCCACCAGTAGCCACTACAGTGCCCCAACCCTTCCCAGAGGAAGGAGAGCAGTCGTGGGATGTTCAATCCTTCCTCTCCCCTGCCAACCCACGGCGGCCGAGTCCATTCCCAAACACGGGTCGCCGGTGTGGCATCCAGTGCCTCAATCCTCAGCACCACCAGGCCGGCTCATGTTTAACCATTCCTAAAGGTAGTATGCCAGCCTTCCCCTACTTGCAGTGGTTGGGTGACCCAAGCAGAATTGTCAGGGGTTTTGTTTTGCTAGTGGCTTTGGGGCTAGAGTTGCAGCAACTCATCTAGTGTCCCTCCTGCCTCTGCCACTATAGTAACCTCTGAGGCTTGTACTCATAAGGAGCAATAGGCCTTGGGTAGTACCCACCACCCATGCCTCAACTTTTACAAGGCCTGTAGGAAGTGGAGGTGTTTTCTTTTTTGGAATTATTCTTGTATGGGGTTTTGTATTTGTCTGCTTTCTTCACGTGTGCCTCTGTTTTGTCTGTGCAGCGGAGGGGACCTTTGCCCTTTCACAAACAGCAGCTTAGACTATCCCATGGTGATCAGAGTGAGCATACAGGCATTCTACCTCCTGTTTGGACTGGCCCATTGGTGCTGAGGGCTGAGGTGCTGGACATCACACCTCGCGACACACTGGCGACCTGGGTTTGGGAATGAGCCATGGTCATCAGGGGTCGGCGGGGGAGGGAAGAGATTGAGCATCCGGAGGACTGCTCTTTCTTCCTGGGGAGGGTCTTGGAGGAGCAATCACTCAAGGGCAGCCTCTGGTGGAGACTGGGGGCACTCGATGCAGCAACACTAACGTAAGCAAAGGTGGAGTTGCAGCGCTACACTGTCATGCTTAGCCACAGTCCATGGGGCAGATAACAAAAAAGTAGGAAAAAACCCTTCTCACTGGTAGGCGAAGGCAGGCTATGCAGCAGCTCAGCACCACGTCCAACACTGGACCAGAGCTGCTTTCCCTGGAAGATCTTCTACATCCATCCAGGGCCAGACACTATAGATAGAGTGCCAGGGAGTAAAGCGATCCTTGCCTCTGGGGGACTCAGATCCGGAAGGGCTCTGGTGGTGACATGTGGTGGATCAAGTGTGGGTCCCAGAAGAAGGTAGACAGAGCTTCAGGTGGATGGGAACAGCTGGGGCCAGTCCAGTAGCTTAGCTGGACAGAGTCCAGTGAAGTAAGGGAGATAAAGAAAGTAAAAAAAAAAAAAGAAAAACTACCTCACATTTGTCCCATTAATGCTTCATCTCAATTTTCCTATCTATGGCTTCAGCTGAGGCTCAGCAAGATACTATTTAAGAAATGTGTTCGGTAACGTGTGCCAGGTTATGCTATTATTTTACCCAGTCAAGCTTAAAAAAATGCACAGCCCCCTGAAAAGGACATTTTTTTCTTTATGATTCTTTTTTGCAGGCCCTGTTTCTAGCACCTACTCTGAGGCTCTTTTATTTTTAGTTTTGCATCACTGTACTGAGGTTTTCCCTTTTTGGACACGATGGTATCTGATCCATCGTTACCATGCTTATCAGATAACTTTACAGTTTTACCTTTTTCCTGCTCCCTTTTACAGGGACTGCTGCTGTAAATGAGGAGATGGAACCTTCTCATGCATGCTTACCACCATCATTGGGAACTCCCTCAGAGCCTTGTTATGGCTGCATAGCAGAGCTATGCTTGACATAGTGCAATTACATTGAAAAGGGGAGTTTGGTACCACATGACTGTGAATACACCACAGCTGTGTTCTTCCACTGGAGTGGACTTGAATCACATCTCACCATGGCCTCTCCATTCAGTACAGTGCAGTTGCTCGCACCCCCCCCCCACTGGATTGTTTTCTTGTGTGCCAAACTTCAGCTGCCTGTATGGCTGTTTTAACATTTTTTTCAGGGTAATAGATACATAGATACATAGACAGTGTCGGCAGATAAGGGCCTATGGCCCACCCAGTCTGCCCATTTGAGCTTGTAAGTTCAGTTTGTTTTCCTAGAAGTCTGTTTCCCCTTACCCCTGACCTCTAGAATTCCTTTATGTCTATCCCATGCATTCTTAAATCCCGTGATTGTTTCAGCCCCCACCACTTCCTCTGGCAGGGTGTTCCACTTGTACACCACCCGTTCTGTGAAGAAATTCTTTCTCATGTTTCCTCTGAATCTTCCTCCCTCCAACTTCATCAAATGCCCTCTTGTCCTGGAACATCTTTTTCGCTTAAGAATAGTGTTTTCCTGCACCCTGTTCCTCCCTGTAAGATACTTGTATGTCTCTATCATATCCCCTCTCTCCCTCCTCTCCTCCAGGGAGTACATGTTCAGTTCCTTCAACCTGTCTTCATAGGACTTGTGATGCAATCCATGCAACATCTTTGTTGCCCTCCTCTACCCTGACTATGTCCTTACATAGGTATGGTCTCCAGAACTGTACACTGTACTCCAGGTGGGGCCTCACTAGTGTCTTGTATAGCGGAATTATGACCTCCCTTTTCCTGCTGGTGATGCCCCTGCCTATACATCCCAGCATCCTATTTGCTTTACCTGCTGCCTTGTCACACTGTTTCCCTACCTTGGGGTCATCAGAGATGACAACCCCAAGATCCCTTTCCTGCTTGGTGCATGCTATATCCTCACCCCCCAACTGATATATTGTGCCAGGGTTTTTGTGCCCTATATGCATTATCTTGCACTTCTTTGCATTGAATTTCAACTGCCAAACCCCTGACCATTCTTCAAGTTTCTGCAGGTCACTTCTCATTCTGTCTACACCCTCTGGTGTGTCTACTCTGTTACAGAGCTTTGCGTCATCAGCGAACAGTGAAATTCTGCCTTCTAGATCCTGTGCAATGTCACTGATGAAGATGTTGAATAGGACCGGTCCCAGCACTGATCCCTGTGGCACCTCACTGGTCACTCTTCCCTCTGTGGAGTGACAGCCATTTACCACCACCCTCTGTGTCCTGCCACCCAGCCAGTTACCTACCCACCACAATACTGAGTAAGGCAATAGTCCAAAAGAGTGAGTGATCCTGAACATGTAGATGTCTTTCTGAATTGAAAATGAGCACGGTAACTGCATATAAAATCTGTTTGAAAAATGGAGCCGAGATCCCGATTATGTGCAGAATGTTTAGGATCTGGCTCCATTTTTCAAATACATTTTAAACTAAATGTATGATGGATGTACAGTTAAACATAGATCCAAGATGCAATGTGTAGAATAACCCAGCCCTTCGCCCTCTGTAAATGCATGCCCAGTGGTGTTGCAAAATAACTTTTCTTACCAAAGAAAAATTAAAACAAAACACAGATACAGTATGCAAAAAAATTCAAAGTTCAACAAGTGCCGTGCAGAGTTACTGTCAGTCAGGGGTTTAAAGATCAACGGCAAATGCTGCAATAATTTTTCATTAATTTAAACTCCCTTCTTTGTGTTTGATCATCATCAATTGATACAGAAAAGAGCTATGCATCTGTGTTTTATTTTATTAATTTATTTTTTATCTGTGGAGATGTGCTGAAAAGCTGTCCTTCTCATGCTACATCTGTTCAAGCTGCAGAATCACTGTTTAGGCTGCACATCTTATGAGGTGCTCATTACCACAGAAACATAGACTTTGACGGCAGATAAGGACCGCTTAGCCCACCCAGTCTGCCCATTTCCCTACCTATTGGATAAGCTACAGATTCTAGTTAACCAACAGCCTACTTCCTGCAACCCCCACTATAATTGCCTTATGTCTGTCCCATGCATGTTTGAATTCCCCCACTGTTTTAGACCCCACAACCTCTCCATGTGTCCTCCACTCTCTCCATGAAAAAACAATTTCCTCACATTACCCCTGAGCTGTCCCACCTCTATCTTTAAATTGTGCCCCCTTGTTCTTACACATCTCTTTTTCAGAAAGATGCTACCCTTCTGGACTTTGTTGATTCCCTTGAGGTACTTAAACATTTCTATCATGTCCCCCCGTCCCTCCTTTCATCAAGGGCATACATATTAAGCTCTCTCAGTCTCTCTGCATATGGTTTCTGATGTAGACCCTGCACCATTTTAGTTGTCCTCCTCTGGACTGCTTCCATTCTGTCTATGTCCTTGCATAGATGAGGTCTCCAAAACTGCACACAGTACTCCAGATGGGGTCTCACCAACTGTCTGTACAGAGGGATAACCACTTCCGTTTGTCTACTTGTGATGCCCCTCCCTATGCATCCCAGTATCCTGCTGGCTCTCTACATATTCCATTGCTATAGCAACCTCTGGTGCTGTGGTGTGAATCTTGTAAATCTTTTCAATTCAAATCGTCACTACAGGAGTCAATGAAGTTTGTCTGTGCTTGAGTTAGGACTTTTTTTTTGCACAGAGCCTTTGCAATTGAATTGTAACATATCTGATGAGAGAGAGGGTTCCCAGCATATATTTGCCCAACATAAAATTGTCCCCTAACTCATACAAACTATTGGTTTGATCAAGTTAGAGTCAGAGCCTGGTACACATGGTGAGGAAGATAGCATGGAAGAAGATGGGTCTGACAGTCTCACTGCACTGTCTGAAGACTGATATTTATTTAAATTCAATAATGTTCTATGTTGAAAAAAAAAGGATAACAAACAGTCAATCTACACCTGTGTTTACTGGCTGTAAGTATATAATTTGCCAGCAGATATGTGTGTGTGTGTGGGGATGGGGAGGTTGGGGGGTTATTTAATATACCGTTGTTGTTTTTTCATTTTCTATTTGGTCTGTTTCCTTGAAATGCTAACATGATGAACAGTGGTATGCATTATGTCTTTTTAGTTATTGGACTATGAGTGAAATAAATATGATTTCTCCAGATTTATTTGACAGCTACACAATATGTATCTGTCAGATACATGTTTGACACCAGAAATGACAGGGTTTCAAATGCTCTAGATCTGAACAGTAATTATTGTAATAAATTGAGCATATCCCAGATACTGTGCATTAGTCAAAAATAATAACATGGCTGCAATCAGATTTTGAAGTATCCATGTCTTATGTTATTGTATTGGTTATGACCATGGAGAGTTGCAAGCACTTTAATTAAATATATTGGGATGATTGATGCACTCTATGCTTATACTGTGTTTAGTTGCAAAGTAATTACATCAACATCATCTCAGTAAAGTTTTGATGGCTTGGGTGTCTGGTTGCTAATTTCCCCAGTTATTGGTGGCCAAACTTGAACTGCTGTAACATGCTTTGAATTTTAAAGTACTGCAATTCACTGCACACTATATTATCCCACATCCAGACTACAAAGTGTTACACGATCTGATATCCTTGTCTATTTACTACTCAGCAAGATACTATTTGAGAGATGTGTTCAGTAATGTGTGCCAGGACATGATAACATTTTAGGCTGTCAAGGTTAAAAAAATGATATTATTTATAGATCTTAAGTGAAGACATGTTTGTTTACTACATATAACTGATAAATAGTGGCTCCACAATCTCTCTGAGACAGCAAGCAAATAACTGCCATGGATAACTAGCAGTTCATTTTACTAGTATTATATGTTGCATTTGGACTTTAGTAGGTATTCATTTTATGGTATAAAAGATGGTATAACACAGGAAAAGAACATGGCAAGACAAGACACATTCACAAAACCAAAATAAAACACCATCAAAAGACTGAGAGCAATAGAAAGACTAATTGTGAGGTGCATAGCAGAGACAGCCACGCAGAAACTGTACACACACAGCACTGTAAAGTAAACAATATAGAATGGGCAAGGAAATCCCTGTGTTCTGAATGACTGAGACGTGGTTCAACCCATTGGAGCAGGAAGGGAGTGATTACAGAGGCACAAAAGACTCACCATCCTATAAGGAAAAGAGTAGCTCTCCACCCTCCCCCCCAGCTGCTGGAGGTCTGACTCTGAGTAAGTAAGAAGGAGACTACTGAGGAATATAGGAACTTCCTCTCCCCGAACAGGAAGATCGGGAGCTTTAAGGGCATGGAGGCAGTAAGAAAGCAGGGAGATAAAAAATGATATATATATAAAACAAGCATTTGTCAATGCCGAATATTAGCTTGCTGGCATTGACATTGATAGTGCAGGAGTTAAAGAGATGCATAATAGGAATGGCAGTAAAGTATTGAAGTGACACTAACCCCACCCCCACCACTACACAGATTGACAGGAATTGGGGTATGCATTTACGTCATTGATTTGTTAAATGCTAAATTGCTCATGTGTCTACCTGCATAGTCCCATGCTCTACCACTGTGTAACTCACTGCCCTACGAAACACTTTGAGACATGGAGTATATGGAAGACACCATATAAAGATTCTGACTAGATTCTACTTGATGTAAGCCAGAGCAGAATACCGTGTCCCTTTCGTCTTTGACATATTTGCACAATTGGAAAGAAGTCTCACCCTCTGAAATTCTCGGGTGCAAGGATCCCATGGTAGAGGTCTGTAAAAGGTGCAAGCAGTTTACATACATGTGTGACAGGAACAGCAGCTGACTGAGAAGACAAGCAAAAATGCCACACAATGAACTCTTTAAAAAAGTGTCCGTGGTCAAAACCCACAGACATAACTGAACAAGAACTTCAAATATAGAACCAGCACCCTACAATTTGCAAAATAACCACAAACTGAGCTCTCGCTGGCTACAACAGCACTTCCTTCCCTGCTCACACACACAGAGCCATTGAATATACCGGGTCCCTTCATTTACTGGAGGCAACTGGTTTCACCCTTTGTACAAGACCATTGGGCTTACCATTTCTACTAGGCCTTTGCTGATTGACTTCTGACAGGAGGGAAAAGAATTCCCAAAGTGACTTCTAACAGTTAGGAGGGAAAATAATTCCCAAAGTGACTTCTAACAGTTAGGAAGGAAAAGAATTCCCAAAGTGACAAAAGTCAGTCAGAGACCACCCCTCAAGGTTTTGAGCCTGTAACACTCAAGTCCATATAGTGGAATTGACAGCCTACAGTAGCGGGGGGGGGGCAGGAGTTAGACCCCTTGACAGTTACTAGTAAATTGAAAACTAATTCTCTCAAAAGACCAGGACTGGTTCTGAATTTTTTTGTTGTTGTTGCTGAAAGAAAAGCAGTGCTATACACTTTAAGAATGCTGTGCTGTCTTGCACACTGATGATGACAATAGGTGATTATGATGATATACAGAACATTATTTAGTTTTCATACAAGACCGTAAAAACTGTTAAAAGGTATTTCAGAGACCTTGGGGTAGTTAAGCAAACAGCAGAAGTCAGCCACAACACAGTCAGAACTAATGTGCAGTAAACAGCCCACAGCTGGTCCTAAGCAACAGTCAGATAGATAGCTTTATTACTGTATTCATGATCACTCACTGACAGTGAGACAGTGACCGGCCGAGGAGGTGAGCAAAGGGCTGTGCAAGTTGCCACCACAGTCTGTGTCTGTGGACTGGTTTCTGCGGTGGGGATGGGGGTTGGTATGGAGTGAGCAGGTTGGTGGGGGGGATTAGTTACTGTTTGTGGGGAGGGGGACCACTAGTCACCAGGGTATATATGGGTTATGCACAGTGTGGGTAATTAAAGATATTCATGCATGGGTGCTTTGGGGGGGTACCACAAGATGCTAAGGAGACTGGAGAAACTACAACAGAGATGACTGGGTTGCTGGGGGAACCTGTAGACACCAGGGATATTACAAATAATTACAGCATAGGCTTGGGGGATGTAGCCACTGTGCACTGTTAAGGGCAGGGTTTTCGTAGCATTAAATCTTGCTGAAATGGGGCTTTTTATTTCTTTATTAACTGAAATATTTCACCAGAAAGGATGCTTAGCAACAAGTTGCTCATCTCCTGGTGCGACAGGGGGTAGGGAACATGAGGATAGTATACAAAGATTTGGTACACAATATATACAATTTGATTACATTCAATAAAGTGAGCAGACTATAAGCACACTACCAAAACTGTTTACTACATCACTGCACCCCGTACACATGCAAGAGCCCTCATTTCTCATTTGCATAGGCGCAATGGTATTGTCTGCATTGTCATACTTCCAGGGCAGTGCAGCACACCTAACGCCTCCTAATATGGCACCTCCCAAATGCTGGTGCTATACACGGTTAGTGTGGTGCTAACTTGGTAAGTGCCATGCTAATCATTTGAATATGTTGGCCTCACACACACACACACACACACACACACACAAATTGTTCCACAAAGATTTCATGATTTTGTTATAATGTTAGCTCTTTTGCTGCACATGCAAACCATTAAAAATGTAAACTAACATTATTGAAACAGTTTTTACAACAGTACGACACCAACTATGTGATGTTTGTTGTTTGTACTTTTGGTTTTACCACCTTGCCTGTACATATTGCTATTCTACCCCTCGTTCCTATTTCACTATGTATATTGCTCCTTGTAACCATTATTTAATGGCTTAATGTGCTCCCTGTTCTACCTGTTTACTCTGATTTGTACACTTGTAATCCTCCCAGGTCGCACCTGAAAAGAGGCACGTG
The DNA here is from genome assembly GCA_016271365.2 of Neoceratodus forsteri. Taxonomy (NCBI): domain Eukaryota; kingdom Metazoa; phylum Chordata; order Ceratodontiformes; family Ceratodontidae; genus Neoceratodus; species Neoceratodus forsteri. The sequence continues at coordinate 771,769,493 of CM057453.1, read as the reverse complement.
CTGTCTAGTGTGTTTACCTGGTTAACAAAAGCAAATAAATAAATAAATAAACTATTCTTATAATTCTTATTATGCATGCTGGCCATTTGCTGTGACTTTTAAAAGTCAGTGCTACACATTTTAATGTTGATAGACTGACAGCATCTTTCCAAGTCACCTTCAGCACTGAAGGGTTCCAAAAAATAAATTCCTCTCTGGCGGATGCAGCACAATCCCTTTTGGTACCATGTAGGAGTACCAGATTTTTGGATGCCAAAAAGAGGACACTTAGTACCACCCCCGATGAGCCCTTGTGCCAGACCCCGAGCAAATGGGTTTGAAGTCTCCACCACCTTCACAGGTCATTTACAAGGGGTTCCTGGGTAGGAGAGTGTAAAAAAAAGACATAATAAAAAAATAATATAATAATAATAATAAAAACAGGATGGTGAAGTCACATGAAGAATATTTGGTAGCTGGAGAAGAGGACACATCCTCTAAAAGAGGACATCTGGTAACCCTAGCATGGATGACATTGCATGTCACAGCCTGATGTAGAAAGTCAGCAACACAGAGAAGAAACTTGCTAAACAGGACAGTCACCTCTTTTTCCATCAAAAATACAAGAATAATTAACATGAGTGCTCTGTATAAAATGTCCCTGTAGCTGTGTTGTCACAATGCCTGACATAGGTGTCTATGTGGCTTCAAACGTTCGTATTTTAAGTTATGTTGGTCAAATAAAAGGTATAACAACCTTTTCAATCAATTCTACTCATACAGGGCAGCACAATTCCTCTTTGCGCCCTTTTACAGAAAGAGATTTAAGATATATTTGTTCACAGCTCCGCGACTACCACATCTACAGCAATTGTTGCATCTTCAGCCAACCACAGTAGTATGCGGCTGACTAAAAGTTACCAGAGCACTTGTCAGTAAAGGATAATGAAGTTTCTAGGGGGTCTACAGGAAATGAAGTACTTTGAGGGGAAACAGGAGGAGGAAAATTACCCTGAAGAGCTGCACAAGAAACCTCTCCCAGCTGATCTGAAGAACAGGAGGACACGTCACCTACTCCTCACTCTGCCAGACTGCAAGGCTTTATTAACAGCACAGTGCCCATAGTAACCTTTTTCTTTCATTAGTTTATGGTGCTTGGGGCATGACACATGATGGAGATGTTTTTGGCAATATTAAAAAAAAACAAGATACAGATCATTACAAAGGCTAAATTAATAAAGAGTTTGCAAACTTAGAAAATGCAACATAGCTCCTCTGTAGCTGTCTATGCCACCACATCAAAATCTACACCAACCTAACATTTGATTTTGCAACAAGATTATTCTTGAGTAACACAACTTTTTATATTATACTTTAATGCACTTATTTTCCCCTGCTCCTACACTGGTATTTTATGTAACAAGGGATACTGGTATTTCATGCAACAAGGGATACAGTCACAAAATAAACCGTCACGTCTTTACCATTCCTGACATTCCTCCCCCACAGAATGCAAGAGACTACTACCACTTTCATCTGTCATCATCAGCAGCAGCCCTCCAAGTCGCAGCAAACTTTTTTTTTTGCTTTGCTACAGCAAGTTTTTACAATCCAACAAACCATTTCTGCGCGGGGCGGGGGGATTACATTTTAATGTAGAATATACCAAACTAAACAAATGTATCACTTTCTTACATTCTGGTGTGCTAATCCAAGCTCCCCAAAACTTCAAAACGTTTAACAACCCCGTTTTTCTCATAAAAATAGAAAAAAAATTATAAAAGTTGTATGCAGTTCAACTTAGCCCACCAGTTCCCAAGTGCCTTCTCCAGCTTTCAGCTGCGGGAGGACTGCTCCCTCCCCACAGCCGCCCGCCCACTAGCTTGGAATCTCAGAGCCATGGCATCCATTTCCTATTGTTCCTTTTTCTCCTCTGCCACTCCGACCAAGATGCCCTCCAAACTGGCAACAGCCAGCACAATCATGTGTGCTCCACAGCTGTACTTCAAGTTAGTATAACTTCAAAGATGTCCTTTTTTTGCCTTCGTTCTGATCAGAAGAATAACTCGGGTGATAATCCTTTCCTGGCCCCTTGCGATCAGAATACGGTGGGTGGCTTGCAGGTGGGCAGGCAACAAGTCTTGGAGGGGGTGGAAGAATGGGTAATTAGCAAAGGGGTTAAGTGAGTGACTGGGGAGGTCTGTTTCACAGACTGACAGAAATGGAGAGAGTGAGGGGAGAAAACAGTTTAGAAAAGAATCAAAACAGAATGCACTTTGATAAACAGGTAAAAAGTAGTGTTTCCATGCACGTTCAAAGAGCTGTGTAGCTGAACGGAGACAAGAGGCAGGAGAATGTGGGACAGCTAGAATGAGCGAGCTGAGTTGCAGACTTTGGTACCGAGTTGAAAAGTTGTTACACTGCAGCCAGTCATTGAGTAGCAAGTTGAGGCTGGCTGATACGTGATTTCTTCTTCTCTATTCTCTCTCAGCAGTTAACAAGAGCCCCCTTCTGCTGGTAAAACTGACTGCATCACCCACAGGACTTGCTCCTGCCCACCCATTTTACATTTTTAGCACTTCTTTATTTATCTTAGAATTCTGAATGCCAAAGTAAACAAACAAACAATAAAGCAAAACTGTGTAGCATCTAGTTGAACGTGCGAACTAGGCATTTAAGGACAACACTTTCTTTATTTGATGCATTTTCTGGTAAATACAATTAAAGAGAAAACAGCGGTGTCCAGTCTCATTCCTTTACAGTGGTATTCTCTTTGAGACCTAACTCTCATTGTAAACGTTAACCAAGAAATGCTCATTGGGAGGCGTGTCATCAGTGCCGCTGCATGAGGAGCTTGTCTCTGATTGCAGCAGCACTTTCCTTAGAAGTTTTGTCCACTTTACATAATGTTGGTGTCAGCACAAGCATGCTGCCTTATTGAGGAATGCTGGATGCACCTACTAATGTGAGCCTTGCATTTGCCCACGCTGACGCACCTCCAAAATCTGCCACTATGGCAAGATGTTGACTTGCACACAAGCACGGCAAGCCAACATAAAAATAATAAACAGAAAAAAAAGAGTAAGTATACAAAACAACAGTTAAGGGGCCACAAATAAGACATGATGGGAGTGGTGCAGTGCAGTGGCTATGGAGCAGCAGTCTTCTGAGAGACGTTCTGGAGAATGCGGTGTTGTCCCATCTGCAGGCACCTTTCTGGGCTGAAGGAAGAGGTTGCTCATCTCTAGGCTGAGTTGTCCAGGATTCAGGGGAGCTCCTGTTCTACCCAGAGACCACCAGAGCCACTGCTGCTGCTGCCTCAGAGGTTGCCAAGAAAGAGGAGTGGTTGGACCACAGTGGGCTCAGAGAGGGTGAGGGTGGTGGAACAGAGGTGCATCCCTCCAGGTGTACCTCTCCACAATTCATATGACATTCTGGCAGAGTGTGGTTCCTCTATAGAGGCACCCGCAGTGGAGAACAAGGAGGATGCTTGGAACCTCCACAAAGGAGACCCACAGGGGAAGGAAGCAACTCCTGGTGGAGGATTCCATTATTAGGAGGGTAGAACTGGGGGGAGAGGGAGGTAAGGTGCCTGCCTGCCTGGAACCATGGTTTGGAGGGACAGGGAGCAAATCCTTAGGATCGCAGGAGCAGTTGCAAGGGGGAAGGAGCTGGATGTCATTGTCCACTTAAGAACAAATGACCTGGCTGGAAAAAGAATCAGAACAGTGGAGGAGAAGTTTGTGGAGTTGGGGAGGGGTCTTAGACAAGTAGCACCTACGGTAACCTTCTCGGAGGTTCTGCCTGTCTATGGCATGGGTGAGGCTAGGGTGATCCATGCCATGGGATTCAATCAGTGGTTGAAAAACTGGTGCAGAGCTCAGGGTTTTGGCTTCATTGGGGACTGGGGGTCCACCTGGAGGGATGCAGGCCTATACTGGCGCGATGGTCATCATCTGTCCAGGAGAGGAACCAGGATCCTAGGTGATAATTTTAAATGCTTCATTTGCAAGCATTTAAACTAGCCAAGGGGGGAGGCACTGAAAAGGAGCAGTGAGATCCTAGCCCAACCCAACAAATTGGGGTAGTTATTGAGGTAAACACCAAGGTAGAGATGTCGATAGGGAGAAGGGCAGGTGTAAATGGAGAAAACGGCAAAGGCAGTAAGGACAGGGATGGGGCAAAAAGGGGTAAGACCATCAAAAATGGAGGGTAATGAGTACCATTGCCTGCAGTCAAGGTAACAAGCTCCTTGAACTGGTGGACTTGATGGAAGAGGGATGCCTGGATATCGTGGCAGTCACAGAAACATGGTACACAGAGAACCATGACTGGGATGTCAACATACCAGGGTACACAATCTACAGGAGAGACAGGGAGGGTAGAAGAGGAGGAATAGCTCTCTACATAAGGGAAGGAATCAAAGCAACAGAACAAAAGGGTAAACAATGAGGAGAGGAGGCACTGTGAGTCACCCTGGAGACTGGAAATGGCACCACAATCCACACAGGGGTTGTATACAGACCCCACCTCAGGGGGAGGAAATGGACAGGGAAATGATAGAAGGCATCCTTAGGATGGCAGAGAAAGGGGAGATATTGTTCATGGGGGACCTGAATATGCCAGATGTTAACTGGAACACCTTTGCTGCAGTCACATCCAAGAGCAGGACCATTCTTGATGCCCTATGGGCATGCCTCAGACAGCTAGTGTTGGAACCCACTCGGGAAGGAGCAATCTTAGACCTGTATTCTCAAATGGGGCGGAGAGAGGATCTCAGATCTAGATGTGAGTAGTCATCTGGGAACAAGTTTATGCAGTATCTTTTTGGGCACCATATCTAGAAAAAGATAAAAAAATGGTGGAGAGTCTTCAGAGGAGAATGACTAAATTAATACCAGAAATGAAATATTTACCATACCTAGATAGGATAAAAGCATTGGGGTTATATGATTTACAGACTAGACGGGACAGAGGAGATTTGTTGTTACTATTTAATATTCTGAATGATGAATGTTTAATGAATTTATGTGGATTATCATACCAAGATAAAATTTATGGATTGAGATGTAACAATAGGCAAATAAAAATAACTAAGGCATTCACCAATAAGAGGAAATATTATTTTACCATGAGAGCTGCTGTTCTTTGGAATTTTTTGCCTCAGTATATAGTGACTCAAACTTCCTGCAACCAGTTTAAATCAAAATTGGACATGTATCTTCTGAGTGGTTAAATTAAAAATATCTCCCACTTGTGTGGGAAAGTGGTCTCTATGGGCCTAGTGCCTGCTTCCACTTTATAAATACCGAGTAATACTGAGTAAGTGAGCACCAAACAGTGTAGTTCATGATAAAGTCAGCTGCAGAGCCAAGCCATGTAAAAGTGAAGGTACTGGACTTCAGGAGGGCTGACTTTGTCAAAATGGGAGAATGCCTCAGAAAAGCACTAGTAAACAGGCAAGAAGGAGGGGTTGAGCAACAATGGGGAAACATCAGAACTGCCATCACAGAGGCAACAAGCCTTTGTGTGAAGTAAATAAACAAATCAAAATGAAAGAAAAAACACTATGGTTCTCAAAAGAGGTGACAGAGAAGGTTAGGGAGAAAAAGATAGCATTTCAGAAGTATAAGGAAACACAGAAGAAGCAGGACAGAGAACTGTACTAGTTAAAGCAGAAGGAAGCGGGGAAGGCAGTCACAAAAGCAAAACCCAAACTGGGGAAAAGATAGCCAACTCGGTTAAGAAGGGGGATAAAACCTTTGATAGGTACCTTAGGGAGCATAGAAAGACAAAGGAAGGAATAGTGAGGCTAAATGAAGCAGACAGGGACAGTGAAAAAGCAGGGATACTGAATGAATACTTCTGCTCAGTATTCACAAAAGAAGAGGAAGGGGTGGTACCTAATCCAATCAATAGAAGCACTGTGGATAGGAGGGTTGATCCCAGTCCTTTCACAGAAGAAAGGGTTCTGGAAGAATTCCTAAAACTGAAGGTAGACAAAGCAGTGGGGCCTGATGGGATTCACCCCAGAATTCTAAAAGAATTAAGGGGAGAACTAGTGACACTACTGACTAGCCTCTTTAACAAATCATGGGAGGATGGTGTGGTACCTGAGGACCGGAGGAAGGCGGATGTGATTCCCCTTCACAAAAGTGGGAGCAAGAAAGAGGCAGGAAACTACAGACCTGTCAGTTTGACCTCAGTGGTTGGGAAAATTATGGAATCACTTCTGAAGGAAAGAATTGTTGAATACCTGGAGGCCAGCAGGGCACAGGACCCAAGGCAGCATAGATTCACAGTGGAAAGGTCATGTCAGACAAATCTAATCAATTTCTTTGACTGCATGACCAAAGTAGTAGACCAGGGAGAGGCTGTGGACATGGCCTACCTTGACTTTAGCAAGGCATTTGACACAGTCCCACACAAAAGATTAATAAGCAAATTAGCCAGCCTAGGAGTGGGTCCCAGGGTGGTAGCCTGGGTAAAACATTGGCTGGACAACAGGACACAGAAGGTTATAGTAAACGGAGTCCACTCTGAAGCAAGGGGAGTTACTAGGGGGGTACCACAGGATTCAATACTGGGTCCGGTCCCTTTTAGTTCAAGTTCAAGGTTATTTCAGGAAAACTCCATTGAGCAAGCTCATTCACAAGGAGGTCCTGTGACATGTAGACTTACACAACATACATACATAAATAGTTAATAAACAATATATACATAAATACAAGCGTCACACAATTCAGACATGATATACATACAAGGTCACCACATAGGATGACCGCAGGTGGTAATCAGCTAATTTAACACAGGGAAGCGACTTGTAGATAGCATACTGATAATTGAAACATGGTAACTGGTGTTTGCAATATATACACTTTGGCAGATGGGACAGACAATTGAATAAGACAGATAAGGAAGGTAGGAATGGTTTGATAGTGTGAGCAGTGAAGTGTATACATAGACAAGGCAAGGAGTAGGAGGGAAAGGGGTAGCAGTAATTAGGTTGCTACAGCAAGGTAGCAGATGTAAGTCAGGTGCCAGAAGGTGGAATAGTATCTTGTTATAAATGAAAGTGCAGGCAATAAGTAGTTAATATGAACAAAGCAATTATGTCTTACCAATGGATGCACATGGCACACACGGGGAAAGAAGAGGCTTAATGACAGTTACAGGTATCTTTTATTTTAGCTGAGCTTAGCAATTTGTAGTGGTTAATTGAAACTGTGCTAGTTAGTTTCAGTATGGTTTGTAATTGGTTCCAAATAGAGGGAAGGGCATGTGCAATAGCACGTTTACCAAAGGAGGTATTAATGTCTTTATAGGTGACATTGCAAAGGGACTGGAAGGAAAAGTATTCCTCTTTGCAGACAACACAAAGATCTGCAACAGGGTTGATACACATGGGGGGGTGGAAAGGATAAGAAGAGACTTGGCAAGGTTGGAGGAATGGTCAGAAGTATGGCAGCTTGGATTCAATGCAAAGAAGTGCAAAGTAATGCACCTGGGAAAGAAAAACCCAGGGGAAAAGTACACAACTGGGGGGAGAAGGTAGTAACAACAACAAAAATTGAAAGGGTCCTGGGGGTAATCATATCAGATGACCTAAAGATTAGCAAGCAATGTGAGAAGGCAGTAGGGATGGCTGTGGGGAATACTGGGATGTATAGGGAGAGGCATCACCAGTAGAAAACAGGAAGTTGTTAGCCCTCTGTACAGACAGTTGGTGAGACCTTATCTGGAGTACTGCATCCAGTTCTGGAGACCCCATCTCTGCAAGGACATAGACAAGATGGAGACAGTCCAGAAGAGGGCAACTAAAATGGTGCCAGGTCTGCAACAGAAGCCATACGATAAGAGACTAAAGGAGCTTAATATGTATACCCTTGAGGGAAGAAGGGAGAGGGGGGACATGATAGAAACTTTTAAGTACCTCAAGGGAATCAACAAAGTCCAAGAGGGTAGCATCTTTCAGAAAAAGAGATGTGCAAGAATAAGGAGACACAATTTGAAGATAGAGGAGGGACGGCTCAGGGGTAATGTGAGGAAGTATTTTTTCACAGAGAGGGTGGTGGACACATGGAACAGTCTTCCTGGGGAGGTTGTGGGGTCAAAAACAGTGGGGGAAATTCAAGAATGCATGGGACAGACTTAAGGCAATTCTTGGGGGGATATAGGAAGAAATAGGCTGTTGGATAACTAGGGATCTGCAGCTTATCCAGTAGGTAGGAAAATGGGCAGACTAGGTGGGCCAAGCAGTCCTTATCTGCCATCAAAGTCTATGTTTCTATTTATTTATTATTTATTAAAGTTTGGTGACCGGGTGAGCCCAATGTGCCCCGGAGTTCCCTTTTTCAGGGGCGACCCGGGATTACATGACATTGGTTAATATCATGATATGATAATGAAATTATACAGTATGATACAAATTATACAGTATTATACAGTCAGCTGGTTACATGTGCTGAGAACAGCATGAATTCATGGTGGGTACAGGAGTTTAGCGGAGTATGTGAATAGACATGAAGAATGAGAGAAGAGGGTGTGAGACACATTGCATAATATGACTTACTCACTGAGGGTAGTATTGAGCTGTGGGATTCAGTTGACCGTGAGGTGGTCCCAGGAGCCTAGTAGCAGCATTTGGAAGTTACAATCATGTGAGCCTTAAGCCTAGTGCAGAAACTTTTGAAAGATGGTGCTTCCTGCACCCCGGGAGGGAGGGAGTTCCACAGGGTGGGTGCAGTGTGAGCAAAAGACTTGCCTCCCGCCTTGGTGCTTACTCTAGGGACAGTTAAGAGAGTGCGATCTGTTGTGCGGAGGAGCCGAGGATTAGTCTTTAGTGCAATGAGTCCAGATAGGCTGGGAGGGGGAGTTGGGCTAATTAATTTGAAGGTTTGGCATAACAGAGGGTACTGGAGATGAGCATACAAAGAGGGCCAATTTAGCTGTGATTGCGTGTCACAGTGGTGATTCCTGGGGTTTGACTGGGCAGCGAACCGGGCCACCTTATTGTACAGGGCTTGGAGTCTGTTCATCTCAGTCCTTGCTACTCCATGGACTACTGGGGCCGCATAGGTGATTGTAGGAAGGAGGACGCTGGTGGCGATGGAGACCCTTGCTTCCGGTATCAACTGGTTTTTCAGTCGGTAGAGGGTACCCAGTTTCCCATGTAAGGTTTTAATAACTTGGTCCACATAGTTCTTGAGGATGAAACCCTGGTCCAGGGTGAGGCCAAGGTATTTTAGTGACGCCACTACCTCTAGGCTAATGCCCAACGTGGAGGTGAGGTGTAGGTGTTGTTTTCTATCATGTCCCAGGGATCTTGGACCAAACAGCATGGCCTTGGTCTTCTCCGTGTTAAGGACCATTCTATTGTTAACAAACTAGTTCTCAAGGGAACACAGGTCACCTTGGAGTAAGGGGCTGAGGTCTCCTAGATTAGTGGAGGGTCGATAGAGAATGGCATCATCCGCATACTGGACCACCGAGCTCCCCCCACAGTGGTGGCTCAGTTCATTGGTGAAAAGGGAAAAGAGGAGGGGGCCGAGTATTGACCCCCGCGGCACTCCCTCTTTTAGTGGGAGTGACTCTGAAATGGAGTCTTTCCATTTTACCCTCTGTGTGCGACCAGTTAAGAAGCTTTCTAACCACCTTAGAGAATGGCTGTCAAGACCTACATTGCCCAACTTAGTCAATATGGCAGTAAGAGAGCACCACCAATGGCTAAAAACAAGTCCCTGCCAACCAGGGCAAGTCACAGAATTCATAAGCCACTTACTTCCTAATTTCCATCATAAACATGGCTTCAGCCTTTATTCATATATGAAAAACTTCAACTAGGCCCCAAAAATAAAATTCCATTAAATTAGATAAAGTAAGTAAATAATTTAATGTTATTTTCACTCAAGAGCCCCTTCCCACACACATAAAAAAAAAAAAAAAATCAAGTACTATTCAGAGTTTCCATTGCTATTGTTTCTTTGATGGCCATGACAAATCCCCCTCCTATTCCTACCAGTTTGCAAGAGAACTCCCTGCTCCTTAACTGGCAACAGATAAAATTCAGATTCTGGCTCCACTTGAGTCGTGTGTGTGTGTGTGTGTGTGTGTGTGTATGCCAGTGGAACTCTGAAAAATTTAGAATTTATATAGTCTGTGTTACTGTTCTGTGTGTGTGTGTGTGTGTGTGTGTGTGTGTGTGTGTGTGTGTATGTGGGGGGGGTGTAGCATTCTACTACTGGAATAATGCACAGCTTTGAATTCTTCTATTCCATGGTAAACAATCACACAATGTATTGAATGTGAAGAAAGACATATGACTGACAGGTGAAAACATCTGTGGAGGGACTATTTTACATTATTTAGCAACATTTTGTTACATTTTTTTTGTGGCTTTGAAAACGTTTAGAGTGTTCATTTTTTAAAAGTTGCCTCTGGGCCCATTTTATATAAGCAATAAGGCACTCCAGGGACGTTGGTGATACTAGGTTTACCTCACGGTCAGGGGGCTAAAGGCACTTAGCTTCACCTTGTGCCTCACTATGTCCCTGACCATGGGGTAAACCTAGTACCACCAGTGCCCCATTATACCTTATTGCTTAAATATGCCTCAGTTAGTAATGGGCTATTCTCATGATAGAGTCTGCTCAGTTGTAATGTCCTCTGACATCTTTTTGAGAACTGTGACAATGGAAAAGACTATAACTGAAACTGTCATGCAAAGAAATAGTATTCAACTTGTAATTAAAGACAGCAGAAATACTGTAGAACCGATTATATTCGCGGGTGCCAGTAATCGCGATCAGCTGTTATGCCATTTAATCGCGGGTGATTGAATTTGCGCATTCCAACGAGAAAGCATGCAGCATTTAGTAAATAGTCAGGTAGCATGTATTTAATCAGTCATTGAATCAGTGAATCACTCTTAGGACACCGTGTCACTGTTCAAATGGTTGAAGCCCTCCCAGCAGAAACGCAAGTACCCGCTTGAAACTTCAGATCTTGATTCTGAAGCACTAGCTGTAATCTCCGGTGTTGAACCTAATGTAGCAGCCTCTGTTGTGAGAGAGATTGCAGCAGCTTCCCCTCCCTCCAAACGCAGCAGACCTGCAAGATTATTGGTGCTAAAAGAACATCACGCGAGGTGGCTGCAGGCAAGCATTGAATACCTCGAAGTAAAACCAGATGTCGTTATTCGTGGATTCAGACAAGCCGGGATACAGGACGCACATAACAACTGCCTAAACACGGTAATTTTGATTTTGCTAACACCTGTTTAAGATTAAGATCATGATTTAAAATATTAAAGTTGCATTCTAAGGTCTGCATTCTTATGTTTTTGCAGACACAGCTAAGGGAGCAGGAACGAACAGCTAACTGAGGAACAGAAAAATGCTGCTGGGGTGAAGATACAGTTTGCTTTTCTAATAGTGCCTTGATTTTATTAATAAATGGATGAACAGTATTTACTAAATAAAAATAAAATAAAAATATTTTTTAGAATCATGTAGTAACTCTGCTTCCTCATGTTTGCTACTGCACTGCAACACTGTTTAAAAATGAATACTGTAGCTTTCGTTTTATCTTTTGACATCATGCAGTCACTCCACTTCCTCATCATTTAAGTTTACTTTCTAAATTAAATCGCGTTCCGTTTATTTTCGCTTCCCAATTGCGATAGTGAATATAGCGAAATTAAACGGAGCGCTAAAATAATCAGTTTTACAGTATTCATCATGGACTGGCAGCAATGAAATAAGAAATGAGGCTAGATGTATCATAACTGGGAGCGAGCAAGCGGCAGCGGCTACTTCTAGATACACTGAATTATTCTAACTGTGCTGCTTACAAACAGAAGGTGCAAGAAACAGTCTCCCTTTCTCTCATGCTCCCATTAAAAAACCCACCAGTGGTGCAACATATTCTTGGCAAGTACTGACACTGACTGTTGTATACCTTGGCTTTACTGAACCACAACAAATCATTACAGGAGATCGGAATAACTTGAAAGAGAGTGTTATTTCATGTTAAACAGCACACTATGGAAGTCCATTACACTGTTTGATCAACTGACAATCCAGTTGTAACGTACAGGACATTTGCCAGTGATCTTTATTGGAATCATAAAGCAAGGATAAACTGCAAGCAGGCCAGCGATGATACTCAGTTTCCCTACCAGTGTCTCCTCTGCCTGATACTTCTACATTTGTTAGGAGTATTAGTAACTTCTCGAGTTCAAATTCAAAAATTCTGTTTTGGCTTTTTAAATACAGAAAGCAAAACCTAAGATTGTCACTCAGTTTCACTTCTGTATCTCCAGCGACTGTGTGACCACACCTCTTTATGGTAATGAGGGCATGGGGCAGGCACTGTAAGCTCAACCCAAACCCGGACCCACCCTTTGTGGCTACAAGTTGTACCAGAGGCACAGTAAGGTGAACTGGTTGCAGCAGAGAGTTGTGGCATATCTGCAATACTGATCTGGGGAAGGAAGGCCAGGCAGCCATCTGTGCAGGCAGGGACTTGTCTCACTCTTTGCAGAAAGTGTTTGGGGGAAGGGCTGCAATTGCGGACATGGGGTCAGGCCAGCTGAGCCTGGGAGTGGAGCGGCTGTATCAGCAGAAGGTCAGAGGGACGTGCCATTAATCAGTTTCCAACGTAGATATAGAGTATTGGAATAAGTAAGCTACAGGGGCTGCCAATACATCGGCCAACTCCTTTAAAACCCTGGGGTGAAGACCATCAGGTCCCTGGGCTTTGTTCTGATCCAAGGCTTTTAGTCTGTCTCTCATATCTTTGACCTCAATTTTAAGTGCTGGACCTACATCCTTAGCCTGATGTTTCAAGGTATTATGAGTTTTTGGGTTATACACTGAAGCAAAATATGTATTATAATGGCAGGCCATATCCTTATCATCTAATATTAATTTGCCATTTGGTTGCTTTAGAGGCCCTATTGATTTGTTTACACCCTTTTTATTGTTTACATAGGAAAAGAAAGATTTATAATTATTTTGAACTTTAGTTGCTAATTTATATTTGTAATCTTCTTTTGCTTTACGTATATTTAAGCTACATTTTTTAAGTTCACGTCTATATTCTGCCCAGCTTTCCAGCTGCCCACTTTTCTTGGCATTATTATATGCCTTATTTTTGCATTTAATGTTTTAGCTATAGTTAAAGTAAACCAGGGTGGGTTTTTTTGGGATTTTGTAGCCTTCTTAAAACTAGGGATAAACTCCTGTACAAGAGATTTAATTGTATTGCTTAATATATCCCACATATGTTGTAACTTCTATCCACTCAGATCTGTCTACCAATCCCAAGATACTAAATGTGCACTTATATTGTTAAAATCAGCCCTATTGCCATACCACTGTCATACTAGCCGGCTTAGTTGTAACCTTACTGATACAAAATTCCACCATATTATGATCACTGGAGCCTAGGGGGTGTAAGGCCTTACAATCCTGGACATCATATTCCAAATTGCTAAGGACTAAATTCAAAGTATGAGAACCCCGAGTATGGTCTTTAACGTACTGTTCTAAACCATTTAATATAAAAAAGACTAGAGGAATCTTTGCTTGTTTGGTAACTCAGCTAGTGGGAGGTCCCAGCTTAACCCTGGGAAATTAAAATCACCTACTAACAGGGAATTTCCTGCCTGAGTAAGATTTTGTATAAATTCAAGTAATTGAAGGTCATCCGACTGTGAGCTAGACAGTGGCCTGTATACAACACCCACATTCATTTTTGACATATGTGGGGGGATAACTTAACCCAAATCAGTTCAGCTGTATCATATTTAAAGGTGTCTACACTTTCTGATATGATGTAGTCGGCTATATATAGGGCAACACCACCGCCCTTTTGAAGTAACCTATCTCTATGATAGAGAACAAAACCAGGGATTTGTTTATCCCAGGAGTCATCATGTTTCCACCATGTTTCTGTAATGGCACACAAACTAATATGGTAATTATTTAATGTAAACACCAATTCATCCAGTTTGTTGTTAAGACTTCTTGCATTTATTAAGAGACATCTCCATTGTTCTAAAAGTACTGGCCCCAGTTTTGTTGATGTCTGAGATATGCATCTCCCATCCCTCCATTCTGAGGGTTTAACAATTTGTTGATTTTCTGTTTTTATATTTGTGAGAAAAGGCATTTTCCTTGCCTATTCAAATGCATCCCGTCTAATACTCTCTGATAGTCCAGCGGTACCCTCCACCTGTTGCCGTGATTGTGGTAAACTTCCATTGAATCATTCCCTGGTGATCCAGTGGCACCCCATCCACACACAGAACCCCTTGCCCACCCTACTCCCCCATCATCAGCGGGTGGCTAACCTGTCTGTACTACTTGACTGCCCGCCCGCCCGATGACAGGTACAGTATGGGCTTGCAGGGCATACTGTACTAGACAGTCACAAATATGTGAATGAAGTCATTCTACATATTTAGAACTATCTAATGCAGTATACCCTACAAACTCCCTCCCTAATCCCACACACAAGACCAATGGGCTTACAAGCCCATACTGCACCTGTCATTAGGCAGGCAGCTGGGTGGTAAGTGGTGGGTTGCAGCCATCCGCCAATGATGGGGGGAGTGGATGGGCAAGGGTTCTGTGCGGGGGCTGGGTGGTGCCACTGGATCACCAGGAAATGATTCAAAGGAAGTTTACCGTGATTGTGGCAATGGGCGGGGGTGGGTACCACTTGACTGCCAGAGAGTTTGTACAGTGTTAGCCAGCGATTGCAGCAATGGGAGGAGGGGGGTACTGCTAGACTGCCAGGGATTAACGTACACTATAGCTACCCGCAATCAGGGAATTGGTAGGGAGGGGGGTCCACTAGACTACCAGGGATTGTTCATGAGACATACACTGCGATCGGGGAATTGGGAGGGAGGGGGGACTGCTAGACTACCAGGGAATTGTGTAGGGCATGATGTCGCGATCGCGGCTATGGGGCAGGGGTTGCCCTGGGATCCCCACTGCACACGTCATGCTGTGCAGGGCGCCAGGCACAAGTCGCCAGGCTGCCCTGCGCAAGGCATGCAAATGGGGCCATAATGACATGCAAATGGCCCCATTTGCACCTTTCATATATTATGGCCTCATTTGCATGCCCTCCGCTAAATATAGCAGGTGATGCACTCAGCGCAACTGCACTTGCGCTAGAGCATCTCCGTGCTACGTATCTGTGGCTTGCGCTGCCGCAGTGCCACTGTACTGTGCACAGTCTGTGCCATATTCAATGGTGCTGTGCCATGGCACATCACCATTGAATCTCTTCTGGCTCCAGCGCATCCCAGTTGCGCTGTGCCCAGGCTTGTGCCACTGCCCGGCGCAGTCTGAATATCTGGGCCATTGTGTTTTTTTGTAAATTCCTCACCTCTTTCATTTAATTTTTCTGTCCAACGTCCACCTCCACATTTACATTTTATTATTTCTGTTTGATCAAGTTTCACGCGTGTAAGGCTAGCAACAATGGCAGCTCCAGCCTCTGTTGGTTACCAGTGCACTGCCTGGGCACTACAGTTGGCAGCCAGCGCACCTATTGAAACCAGAATGGAAAGCATATGTGCATGTTCATGATTGCTTCTTGGAGTATTTGAACTAATGATGAATGTTATGTTTCTAAAAATAAAAATGCAAATTCCATTTTATTTTATTTTTTTTACAGGGGATGGCCCTGCTTCTCCTGTCTTGGGTGTGGGGTACGGATGGCCTGGCTTCTGTTGTTTTGGATGGCACTGCTTCTCCTGACTTGGGGAGGGGGGAAATGACTCTGATCCCTATTTTCTCTAGCAGGAGAAGCAGGGCCACATGACTCGGATGATAGGGCCATCCCCCAAGCCAGGAAAAGTAGGACTACCCCCAAGCCAGGAGAAGCAGGGAGATACCCTTACCCCAAGCCAAAAGAAGCAGGGCCATCCTCACCTCCCTAAGCCAGGAGAAGCAGGGCCTTCCCCTCACCAGGAAAAGCAAAGCTATTCCCCCTGAGGCAGGAGAAGTAAAGCCATCCTCATCACCTGAAAAAGAAGAAATGGCCATCTCAACCCTTTACAGCAGGTATCCACCTACTAAAATGGTCCTCAATGGATTGTCTACCCACAGTGGCAGGCCAGGAGATTGAGGGCCATGCATTCTCTCTTTTGAGTCTCTCCCCTCCCCACAGTTCTGAGACATTTTCAAATAAACCCAGCTACTTACCTTAATGAAAAGGCACAAGCAATCAGAACACTGTCTCTGGTTCTGCAGGCAGTTTCTTTCTTGGCTGTTATTGCTGCCGGCAGGACTTTTACTTGAGGGTCTGACTCTGTGCTGCAGATGCTGGCTGGGCAGGGTGGCTAGCTGGTGCTGCACTCTCTCATTACTGACCAGACTGCTCTAGTATTATATGAAACAAGCACAGCATAGTACAGCTCTTTTAAGGTTAGCTATACTGCTGGGTTTGGGGGGTGCATCTGTGCTGCAGCTTGTAAACAATGGCAATACGGTTCTGGTTTGGTGGGCACAGTTGGCTGGGTGACTCCTGATTCAGGCAGCTAGGCAAATCACCAGGAGCCAAACCACAGTGCCACTCACTGCCTCCAACACTGGGTGCCCAATTATGGGGTAGGGTGGTAAACTAAAATGAAAGCAAGTAGCCACTTGCTGCTCAACCCTGTTGCCACCAAATTTCTCCAGTTCTGACACCAAGTGCCTAAACCTAGAGTCAGACAGTAAATGAAAAAAATAACCAAATGATGATGGCCAAACCCCAATGCTGCCAACCGTCCACTCTAACACTAGGTGCCCAGCTCCCTGGTCCAACAGTCAATGAAAAAAGTAGCAGACAATGGGTGCCCATCTCCAGTGGTGTTTTAGAAAGAAACATTGGTTGTTTCTGCAGAAATCTATTGTAGCATAGCTCCCTACTATTCATTGTGCTATTGCACATTTGTGTACTTGCCACCTGTACATCAAATAAAAAGCAGTGTTGTTCCATAGTCAGCAGTAAAACTTTAACCTGCTTAATAGAAAAACATATGTGAATTCATAGGATGAATACTGAAAACAACCAATGTTTCGCTCCTGAAGCAGAGTTTTATCAGCGTTAGTAACTTAATGCAAAAATGCCCTTATATTATTTGCCACTAGGTCTGAATAGCACATGCCTGAACAGCGCTGTCAATAACAACACCTTCCATACAGCACTATGCAGAACAGTGGCAGAAACAAATGCCACAAGTAAAGGCAATGCCACTGGTAGTGGTCACAAAGCACACTGACAACTGCTACCAGTCCAAACACTTATTTTAATGGGGTCTCTGCCCCCCAACCCCTTAACTAAAATGATGAACTCTTAGTTTGAGTTGGATTATGGGAGAAAAACAAAACTTTGAATGCCAGGATTAGAACCCTGATCACCACCACCATTGTGACCAAGCAGCTCCATGTCTCAATCCTCTCTGCTATGGGAGCAGCTCAGCCACTATATTTGATTTCCCAGCCCTTGTCTTCTTCCTAGTACAATGGACAGCGACCTGAGTCGCGCTTACTACACAGTACTGTTTAATCCCTGTCGCTGTCTGTGGTACGCCATTCGGGCATCACTGTTTTTTCCTTATGCTATATTTATAGCACTATTGTAACTGGTTATTATATTATCCACCACCAGTAATCTGTACAAATAAAAAATTTAAAACAACGAATATGATGCATCCTCAGGATACGAGAAAGCACTAATAAAATTACAACCGGCAATTAAGGTAATGAAAAGTATAATATCAAACTTGGTATAAACTACTTTAAAGGTATATTTTCACAGTTGGTTAGTGCATGTAATTATAAAAAAGCTTTACATATAAACTACAATATCAGGAAATATAAACCGTATAGAAATCCATTTTGTGAATGTTGGAGTGAAGCAATGAGGATATAAAATTGACAGGTATTCATTTATATATCACTTCTCTTGAGATACATTTTCTTTAGAACTGTGGAACCAATGAACTCTGCAGTACAATGATTCCAAATATCAGGAATCTATTCTAAACCATTAGATAAAAAGTAGAGTATTATTATATCAGATGCTCAGCCATAATGGATCTGTACCTTGGGGGCTCGCTATAGCCCAGGTGTGAATGATTGCTTTGAACTTGCGCACATTCTATAATATTTCTATAGACACTCTTTATTTTCTGTATATAAAGACAACAGACATACTTTGCAATAGCAGTGTTTTTTTATTGTATTACAGTGGTAGTTATCTAAAAGTTGTCTGCTTTGAGGTACCACTGAGGTTCTCAAGTTACTATTTGCATTGACTATAATGTGATTCTGCCTCATTCTATCTCAGTATACCTAGGTATACCTCAGTACTGAGAAACTTCTAGATATAACCCAGTACTGAGAAACCTCTAGGTATACCTCAGTACTGAGAAATTTTTCTATGGCTACCACTGTATGATTACAACTAAATGAGCCTCTGATATAATAATGTCCTGCTTTTTATTGTTTTTTAGAATATGTGCCCAACATTTGTATTTTGTATTGCAGAGTTCATGGGATCCACAGTGCTAGATAAAATTTCTCTCAAGAGAAGGAATATATATGGATGAACACCTAAACGTTTTATATCCTCAGTGCTTCACCCTAACATGTGCAAAATGGACTTTGATATACATTTGTATTTACTGATTTTGTGGCTTATGTGTAAAGCTTTTTAATATTTTCATCTACTAACCAAATGTTGAAAATATGCCTTGTGGGTAGTTAATACCAGGTCTGATGTTATACTTTTCATTACCTTTGTCAGTTGAAACTTTGTGAGCCGCCTCATATCCTAAAGATGTGTCACATTAGTATCAGACTGCTAATATCTCTTTCATATATGATACTGTATGCCATTTTACATGTAATATGACACCTTTTAAAAATAACCTTTAACAACAAAACAATATACTAATTCCTGATATCATGAACATTTACTCAAATCAATTTGCTGCCATATTGGCTCTGATTATATTTTTATTTATTTAGTTAGTTTTTATTGACCGGGTAAGGTGCGCTAGCCATAGCAACGACTATTTTCAGGCACAACCTGGGAGTTTACAGAGACAAAACATTTGATTAACAGAGACAGAAACAATACTATACAGTAACAGCATAGACAGTAACAATACAATGTGGGCTGAAAAAAACCAAGAGTACAAATTGAATCAACACTAATTTATAACACAGAATGAAATAAGAGAGCAAGTGCAATAAATAAAAACCATTTGGCGGTAGTTCAGGAAGAGAAAATGGGGTAAAATGTTATGAGAACAGATATCAAATATTATAATTGTATTAAGAGGATCAAGATTAGATCTTGTTAATTTCACTGTTGCTTGCTGCTGTTTGAACCAGTGTTCATGCCTTATGCACACGAACAACATTCCTCAGGTGGATCATGTGCTGCACTTGAAACAGCTTTTAACCAGCGGGCTAGACACTTCTTTATTGATTGAATGTGATGTGACTGGGGGGGAGGGCATAGAAATGATCTCCCTGGCATGTGGGTAGTGATGATGTGAGGGGGCACTGAATCATATCCAGCAGTAAGGGGGAGGAGGGCATTTCATGTGTTTGATAACAAGGAGTACTGTGACTAATTTATTTAAAGTTTTGCTCACCAGGCAGGCACTTGTGCTGCACCTGGTTTGCAAAACAGTCCCAGGAATGGGCAAGCCAGGCATATTTTTAAAATTATTTTACAATTTATATTGCTTTCCCTTTCCTACTGAGTTACTACTAACACTACAACACTGCTCCCTGATTGTTTTGGCAATTTCCTATGTTTTCCTGTAGATTACATTTTTTTTCCTGTGGGAGCCTAATAGCTATATTTTCCTGTAGGATTAATTCAAGTCTATGGGTAGAATTCCCTGTAGATGGCTCCTATTGCCTGTAAAATATCATTTTGCAACCATATTGTCTCTGACCAGAGGTTATTTATTTTGTTTTTTGGTGACAGAGAGGCAGACTGTGAAAAGCCACAAGGCATCTTTTTTGGCTATTTTTAAAGGTTTTAGGGCAAAACTTGAAACAAATTTTCCAACAGTAAAGTTACTGTGGGCCAAGGAAATTTACAGGGCTCATGTCAGTCTGCATTTGCCATGAGCTTAAACAATTTAACAATTTTAAAGCCTGTTGGTCTTATATTTATTTTCTCAGGTCCCTCAATCATCAATTTAAGAGGACCTGACTTAAAATAAGTTGGTTTCCAAAGAAAAATGGTTCTTCTGGTAAAAACAAAACTGGAGCAAAGTTCAAATCATGGTTCCTGTAGAGGGACCAATCAGTTTAGGCCAAAGGGTGCAGACAGGACTGGTAAGTGAAAGTGGTGCGGTTATGATTTAAATTAATTGTAAAAGATTTAACCTCTTAGTTTTAAAAAGTAAAAGTAGTAATTTCTAGTTGGAAAAGCCCCAAAATAAAAGTAAAAATAGTCAGGGTATTCTTCAGTTCCTAGAAATTGATCAGGAACCAGAGAAACCTAAAAATATTAAAATAACACACTAACTAACTAATGCACAGTATAGAAGATATAACTTGTAATTTAAAATGCCCCTTTTTTTTGAACACTTAAAGTAAGAAAATGTCTGGGGACCAGAGATACTGGAGCTAAACTTGGGGCAATTGTTCCCCTCAGGAGGAAAAACAAATAACTGTCAGAGCTGGCTGTGGATGCAGAGTTTGAACCACATTCTAAATTCCATTATTTGAATGGAGTTAGAGCCATATAGTGTTAATTATAAGTGAAAGATTCCTGGTATTGGAACAAGGAGGTGATCTTGTCACCATCAGGTGAATAGCTTAATCTGGTTTAAGGTCAGTTGGCATTCATCTGTATCCCCTCCCCCGGGTTGTGCCTGAAAATAAAGAGGATTTGTCTAATGCACTTACCCGGTCAACAAAAACTAAATAAATAAAATAAATAGCAGGTTATACAATACTTGTCATATCATGTACAATTTTGAAACTGTCTTCCTAATAAGCATTTGTCAATGTTGAATTATCACCACTGGTATTGCTGTGGTACCGGATCTTGCTTGCACACATTTCTGATATTTATACAACATGTGAATCTCTTTTCAAGAAGATAAGAGATATTTCACTGACCACATGTGAAATATCATTTATATCTTCACAGTTGGGTATGTCACAATGGTTATCTTGGCCAGCTGGGTATGTCACAAAAGGTTTGGAACTCATTTAGAATGTTCAGCCTCAGTAGCAGTACTACCGTATTCAAATGCAAATAATTTAAAAACAAAAAAAATGATAGCATTGTACTGCGAGCAAGAAAGTTGTTCAGCACAAAAAGATCTACAAAATGTGTGGTGTTTCATTTATAACTACTACCTTTTTTATAATTAACAAAAAACAGCAGAAAATTTATTTTCTTTTCACCTTTTTGACAAACAAATGTGAATAACTTTAAAGTGAAAAATGAAAGCATGGTACTGTGAGCACGAAATGTGTTCAGCACAAAAAGATTACAAAATGAGTGGTGTTTTATTTATAGCTATCTTTTAGTTTTTTTATAATTAGCCAAAACTTTTACTTTTTGCAACAAATAAATGCAAAAATTTTAAAACTGAAAAAAGAGAGGCCCACAATTGCTGTATAAATTGAATATGACATGGGTGGCAGTGAGATAGTAGAAATATTTCCACTCGCTGTCATTGAGCTCTAGATATTCCACAAGTGACTTTGCTCAATGACTGAGTGGCTCAATGGCAGCTCATGGAGATATTTCTACTGTCTCTCTCCGACCCATGTCATACCCCATATATATTTACCTTGGATAGAGCAGAAGAGATGCAACATCTCATTTTTAGTGGTGTCCTGCTTTTACACATTGCCAGATTGCAATTACTCAGGATAGGGCAGTTGAGAAGCACTATCTACTTGTAAGTCGGCTCCGACATTTTGACCCCAAATGTCCAACAGTCTTTTTATGACCTAACATTATGATCAAGACAAGTGAAATATTTAAAATCCCATCCGAAAGGTGATTCCACTGTGTGATTGTGGAAATAAGTTTCAAAGGGGACTTGAGAAATGACACCTGCCATGTTCAGGAGGTGGTGTTAAACACAAGGGATATGTTGAATGTTAGGGCCAAAATCTGCAAAAAATGAAGTTAGTAAATGTTAAAAAAAAAAAATTCCTCATAACTTAGTTGTTTTTTCACATTTTTACCCCAAGTTTTCAACATAAGCATTTTTGACCACTCCTTCTGAGTATGACAGGTGACATTTAAAAAAACAATGGCTGAAATGTCACTTTGCACATGTGTTAAAACACATTTTGGGTAGGGTTTGAGAAATGACAGCTTTCACATTCATGAGGTGGTATGAAAAAATGGCTGTGCTGAAAAATTGGAGTAAAAATATAGAAAGCTACCAATTGCTAACGTGTATTGAAAAAGTGCAACATACACTTATAACTTTGTTGTTTTCTCATATTTTTACCCCTAATGCTCAACATAGCCTTTTTATGACCCCACATATCCTTCTTATGAGCCCACCTCATGAACGAGGTAGGAGAAAATGTTCAAATCCTGCCCAAAAGGTGATTTCCCTCTACATGTGTGAAAACACATTTTGGCCAGAGTTTGAAAAATGACAGCTGTCACATTCATGAAGTGCTGTAAAGAAATGGCAATGTTGAAATTTTGGGGTCAAAATATTGAAAATTATCAAAGTTTTGAGTCTGCATTTGTAAATTTCAACATGGGCTCATAGGCCCGGATATTCAAACTGCGCCAGGCTGTGGCACAAGCCTGGGTGCAGCTCAACTTTGTTGCGCAGAGGTGTGGCCTCGGTGATATTCAACGGAGCTGCGCTATGGTGTAGCAGCTTTGAATATCGCACCCTGGCCACCTCCAACTGTGCATGGCACAGTGGCACTGCGCCAGCGCAAGTGGCCAGAGTTGAGCATGGAGATACGCTAGCGCAAGTGCCACTGCACCATGCACAGCACCTGCGATATTCAAAAGGGGACATGCAAATGGGCCATAATTTATGCAAGGTGCACAGGGGCCATTTGCATCTCATTATGGCCCCATTTGCATGCCATATAGCATGCAGGTGCGCCCGATCCCGACGATTTGCGCTTGGCGCCCTGCCAGGCTGCAGCTGCTAGAATCGACGCTTCTGCAGCCCGGACGCGGGCACTTGTGTAAAAAAAACAAACCCCGTCCTATATCTCTGGTGGTCCAGTGGACCTCTATGTACCCGATCGTGGGCATTTGTCCTGAAGAGTAAGCCCCCATCCTATATCCTTGGTGGTACAGTGGACCACACTCAGCCCGATCATGGGCATCAGTAATAGAACCCCCCAAGTCCAATATCCCTGGTGGTCCAGTGGACCAATCACTGCCTGATCGTGGGCATCTGTAAGTCATCAAATACCCCTACTACCCTGGTGGTCTAGTGTACCCCAACCCCACCCGCCCACTGGAGCCTCACTGACCCATCTCGCCAGCCGGCAGCGGCAGCACCTCACCTGCCTGCCGCCCACCACCACCGACTGAAAGTTGTAGCTGCACAACTACTGGTTCATGCTGTGAACTAATGGGTGTGCAGCCCTACTGAGCTGTCAGTCGGTGGGCGTGGGGGGCAGGCTGGTAGGGTGCTGCCGCCCGTAGGCTGACGGGGGAGCGGGCAGTAGGGCCCAGGGCGGTGGGGTGGGGGTGCACACTAGACTGCCAGGGATATTGGACTTGAGGGGTTCTATTACTGATGTCTGCGATCGGGCTGAGTGCAGTCCACTGGATCACCAGGGATACAGGATGGGGGGCTTACTCTTCAGGACAAATGCCCACGATCGGGCACATAGA
The DNA here is from genome assembly GCA_016271365.2 of Neoceratodus forsteri. NCBI lineage: Eukaryota > Metazoa > Chordata > Ceratodontiformes > Ceratodontidae > Neoceratodus > Neoceratodus forsteri. The sequence goes on along the minus strand of CM057453.1, from coordinate 771,745,622 downwards.
GGTCCACTGGACCACCAGAGATATTGGACAGGGGAGATTTTGCTACACAGATGCCCACGATGGGGCATGGGGGGGCTCCGCCAGGTGTGGCAGGAACTCGGGTGGCCACCCACAGGTGGCAGCTGCTGTGTTGTGCCCTGCAATGTGGCAGCTCACCTGTGGGTGGCCATCACTTGTTTCTTTTTTTTGGCTTAACTTTGTGCAGGCGCAGGTAGGGATTGCGCATGCATGACTCTGCACATCCCGGGCTGAATATCAGGCTGTGCAGGTTGTGGCGGTATGCCCCCCACTCGTGCTTGCATACATTACTGATGTGCTTCGACGATCGGGATTTGTGCATGCACTTTTCCCTTTGAATATAGTGCTGCAAGCATCAGTGGGTTGTGCATGGTGCAACGCTGTTGCACCATGTGCAACCCTTTTAAATATATGGGCCATAATGTTTTTTTTTTTTAATATTTGTACCCCAAATGTTCAACATAGCCTTCTTATGACCCCACCTCATGAACAAGAGTGGGGAAAATGTTCACCTCCTTCCTGAAAGGTGATTTCATGCAGTGACCACAAAAATCACCTTTCGGGACATATTTGCCTAATTACACTGCCATTGTTCATGAGGTGGGGCCTCAAAAAAGGCATTTTGAAAATCTGGGACAAAATATTCAAAAATGACCAAATTATGATGACAAGTTCAAAATCCCATTGAAATACAGTACATTGAATGGCATTCCTGAATTCCTCAGTTCGCTGTCTGGTGTAGAAGAGTGAAGATGTGTCTGTGTCCAGAGAGTATTTTGGCATTGGACCCCTGGTAGGTAAGTGAGGGTGTGGGGTGGTGGTTGCTGAGTGGGAGGGTCATGTGGGGGACAGTAACAGCCATAGCAGCAACAGACATTGATGGATGGTTTCCTTTTTTTACAGTGTGTATGTAAATAAAAAACTATGAGAGATGTTTTTTTTTATTTCAGGTGGTGACACTGGGGGATTGGGTATCCCCAGTGTAAGTGTTATGTTTTGCAGCACTGGGAGTGGGCTCCCCGGTGTTGCAGAAGCAAATCAGGCATGGTGGGGGTAGCAGCCGGCATGGGAGATTGGGCACCCCCCAATATTAACATGTATGGGTTGCGATTATGTGGGGGGAACAGTTATAGTGGTGGCAGCAACAAACATCAATGGATCATTTTCATTTTTTCAGGGTGTATCAAAAAAAAAAAGAGAGATGGTTTTCTTTATTTCAGGTGAAGACACTGGGGATTGGGCACCCTCAGGGTCAGTGTTATGTTTGGCAGCACCAGGGATGGGCTTTCAGGTGTTGCAGAATCAAAACATGCAGGGTGGGGGTAGCAGCTGGCATGGGGGACTGGGCACTCCTTTGCCAGAATATTAACATGGGTTGGGTTTTGGGGGGCAGTTACAGTGGAGGCAGCAACAGACATCAATGGACATTTTTCTCTTTTACAGGGTGTAATTAAGAAAAACTATGAGGGCCAGTTTTCAGCAGGCTGATCATGACAGATTAGCTGTGCTTGCTGGGCGGTGCTTTGTTGATCAAAGGAAGGAGCCACCTTATGATTGGGTCAGCTTTCTCCTTTGAACTACACAAAGTTTCCATCCAGCAAACCAGCATAGTGTAATGATCAGCCTGGCTGATGACGGTGTGACACTGACGTGCCTCTTGCAGACCACTCTGTATTGGACTGACAGTGTCACACCGCTCAATACCCACTCTCCGGACAAAATGTTCACTGCATGTGTGCACGTGGCAAACATAAAAAGGAAAAGGACAGGCTGGAAAATATCCACTGGAGAGCAACAAATCAGTTCCTAGTCGATGGGGGTGGGGTGGGGGCATACTTTACTGTATTTTTAGAGGCTGGTGAGGCTAAACAAACAACTCCTGGGTTGTAATTGAAAATAGGCATTCATTTGCCTAGGGTACCATCTAGTGGTTAGAGCACTGACTTGGAAACAAGGAGACCACAGGTTCAAACCTCACTAGAGCCAAATTCTAACTATATGACCTTGAGCAAGTCATTTAACCTCTCAGTGCTCCTATCTACCCAGATGTAGAAATGAGTAAAAGTAGGACCTCACTTGAAACGAGGTGTTACCTCTCAGCTGGGCAATTAATCCTCAGTAGATAAACTGTAAAAAAAAAATTGTAAAAAATAAGGTTTGGGTTGGGGTGGTCTAAAACTGTTACATATCAATGGAGATAGTGTAGCTGTACAAAGGGTAAGAATTGAGCAACAAAACATTTGCTACGGGTAAATTATTGTTTATATTTATCCTCCAGTACTACTGCAAAACCCAAAGTATTCCAAATACAACTAATTAAACAAACATCATATTTTTTGTGACATTCTTCAACAAATACTGTGAAATAAAAAGGTGCTCAAATGATAATGTGAACCAACCGTCTTTGCTTCTGTTGTGAAAGTCATAGCCTATTCATAGTCACTTGATTTTTGTTCAACCCTCACCCTGAAGTTGGAGGTCAAACAAGCAGGCTTCTTTGCTTAGATGTCAATGTTATTTGTTGTTAAACATTCTAATCAAATTCTCCTTTTAACAGGAATCCAGATTCCTGGGTCTAGCCCTAGCAAACAGTGGTGGGATCCCATCACACTCACCTGTCATTGTCAGGAACAGTAGTACTGCACTACTAGCCACCTTCATCTTGACTGGGTTTGTCTTGAGAGCTTGCTCTGACTGCTTTTATGATGCATCTGACATCATTCACTTCCCCTCTGTGACATCATCCTACAGTCATGGCAGTCAGAGAAGAAGGAACCAGATGTGGTTATAAGTAAATGTACCATTTTTCTCAGTAAGAAGAAAACAAATGAATCATTGTCCCAGAATACTCAGGTGTAATTGGTCAACATAAATATATTGGCTACCGTTCATCAGAGGTTGTGGAATGTTGCAGATATTACCAAGACAGAATAGCAACATGGGGGATACAAAAAAAAGCAGTAGGCTCTCTTGCAACATTTTGGGGAAATATAGTAATGCAAACTGGTGGAGTTGTTGGCATCGCCTTAGTAAAAAGTCTGTTCTATTTAGGACATGTAGTTCATAGGTTAATTAAGCAACAATGAATGACATGACAAGCCATGGGTCTCTGTGGGAATTACAAGAAGGGGTTCCAGGTAGACTCATGCCAAAGAAAAGCAAGCATTTGTCAATGACGAATGTTGATTGCGTTGGTCTGTTGAGCTCACTCACTGGCCCTATCTCACTCGCTCATTCTGTTTGTCCTGGTGCTGCAGCCTTCCCTTTTGTACTGGGCTCCTGCCTCTGTTGGTGGCTTTTTCTGCCCACAAAGAAATATGCAGCAGTGCCGACACAGGTCTGTTGAGCCTGCTAACTCCCCGTCTCTTACTCACTCATTCTGTTTCCTCCGGCGCTGCAGGCTGGCCTTTTGTACTGGGCCTCTGCCTGCGTTGTCGCCTTTTTCTGCCAACAAAGAAATCTGCAGCAGTCACGATAAAGCTCCATTGAGCTTGCTCATTCCCCCTCTCTCACTCATTCATTGTGTTTCTCCCAGCACTGTAGGTTGCCCTTTTGTACTGGACTCCTGCCTGTGTTGGCACCTTTTTCTGCTCACAAAGAAATCTGCAGCTGTCCTGACAGAGCTCCGTTGAGGTTGCTCACTTCCCCTGTCTCACTCACTCATTCCGTTTCTGCAGACGCTGCAGGCTGCCCTTTTCTACTGGGCTCCTGCCTGCATTGCTGCCTTCTTCTGCCCACAAAGAAATTTGCAGCAGTTACAATAGAGATCCGTTGAGCTCTCTCACTCCCCCTCTCTCACTCGCTCATTCTGATTTTCCCACCACTGCAGGCTGCCTTTTTGTACTGGGCCCCTGCATGCATTGCTGCCTTTTTCTGCCCACAAACAAATCTGCAGCAGTCCCAACAGAGCTTTGTTGAGCTCACTCACTCCCCCTCCCTCACTTGCTCGTTCTGTTTCTATTGGTGCTGTAGACTGTGCTTTTGTACGGGGCTCCTGGCTGGGTTGCCATCTTTGCCTGTCCACAAAGAAATCCACAGCTGTCCTGACAGAGCTCCATGAGGTCGCTCAGTCTCCCTCTCTCATGCACTCATTCTGTTTGTCCTGGTGCTGCAAGCTGCCCTTTTGTATGGGGCTCCTCCCTGCATTGGTGCCTTTTTCTGCTCACAAAGAAATCTGCTGCAGTCCTGATAGAGCTCTGTTGAGCTCACTCAGTCCCCCTGTCTCACTCGCTCGTACTGTTTCTCCCACTCCTGCAGGCTGGCCTTTTGTACTAGGCCCATGCCTGCATTGACGCCTTTTTCTGCCCACAAAGAAATCTGCAGCAGTCCCGACAGAGCTCAGTTGAGCTCAGTCACTCCCCCCTCTCACTCGCTCGATCTTAATCTGTCCCAAACACTGATTTCCCACAATGACTGTGCTATTCTCCGGCAGGAGCAAATACTTTTGTTCAATATTCACAAAAGAAGAGGAGGGGGAGGTACCTAAACCAAACAATAGAAGCACTCTGGAAGGGGGGTTGATACCAGTCCATTCATGGAAGAAAGGGTCCTGAAAGAACTCTTAAAACTCAAGGTGCACAAGGCAATGGGGTCTGATGGGATTCACCCCAGAATTCTAAAAGAACTAAGGGTAGAACTAGTGACACCACTGACTATCTTTTTTAACAAATCATGGGAGGATGGAGTGGTACCTGAGGACTGGATGAGGGTGGATGTGATTCCCCTTCACAAAAGTGGGGGCAAGGCAGAGGCAGGAAACTACAGGCCTGTTAGTATGACCTCAATGGTAGGGAAAATGATGGAATCACTTCTAAAAGAAAGAATTGTTGAGTAGCTAGAGGCCATCAGGGCATAGGACCCAAGGCAGCATAGATTCACAGTGGGAAGGTCACGTCAGATGAATTTAATAGATTTCTTTGACTGAGTGACCAAAGTAGTAGACCAGGGAGGGGCTGTGGACGTGGCCTACCTAAAATTTATCAAAGCATTTGATACAGTCCCACACAAAAGATTAATAAACAAGCTAGCCAGCCTAACAGTGAGTCCCAGGGTAGTGGCCTGGGTAAAAAATTGTCTGGACAACAGGACGCAGAGGGCAATAGTAAATGGAGTCCACTCCAAAGAAAGGGGGGGTTACTAGTAGGGTACTGCAGGATTCAGTACTGGGTCTGGTCCTCTTCAGTGTCTTTATAAGTGACATTGTGGAGGGACTGGAAGGAAAAGTATGCCTCTTTGCAGATGTCACAAAGATCTACAACAGGGTTGATACACAAGAGAGGGGTTGAAAGGATGAGAAGGGACTTGGCATGTTTGGAAGAATGGTCAAAAGTATGGTAGCTTAGATTCAATGCAAATAAGTGCAAAGTAATGCACCTGGGGAACAAAAACACAGGGGAAGAGTACACATGGTGGGGGGGGGTACTAACAACAACAAAAATGGAAAGGGACCTGGGGGTAGTCATATCAGACTACCTAAAGGTAGGCATGCAATGTGAAAAGGCAGTAAGGAGGGCTGGGGGGGGGATACTGGGATGCGTAGGGAGAGGCATCATCAGTAGAGAGCAAGAAGTTGTCATCCCTCTGTACAGACAGTTGGTGAGACCCCATATGGAGTACTTCGTGCAGTTCTGGAGACCCCATCTCTGCAAAGACCAAGACAGGATGGAGGCCGTCCAGAGGAGGGCAACTAAAATGGTGCAGGGTCTGCACTAGAAACAATAAGAAGAGAGACTAAGGGAGCTTAATATGTATACCCTCGAGGAAAAGGAGGGGGGGACATGATAGAAACTTTCAAGTACCTCAAGGGAATCAACAAAGTACAAGAGGGTAGCATCTTTCAGAAAAAGAGATGTGTAAGAACAAGGGAGCACAATTTGAAGATAGAGGGGGGGATGGCTTAGGGGCAACGTGAGGAAGTATTTCTTTCATGGAGAGGATGGTGGATGCATGGAACGGCCTTCCTGATGTCGTGGGGTCAAAAACAGTGGGGGAATTCAAGAATGCATGGGACAGACATAAGGCAATTATAGTGGGGGGTAGGAGGAAGTAGGCTGTTGGTTAATTAGGATCTGCAGCTTATCCAATAGGTAGGGAAATGGGCAGTCTGGGTGGGCTAAGCGATCCTTATCTGCCATCAAAGTCTATGTTTCCATGTTTCTACACACTTCAGGGCTTGTGGTTATTGGATAATCACTGCTCCCCTCATGGTTGAAAGGCACTCAGCAAATGTCTCGTGCTTCCAACCCACATGGTTGGACGGGTGGGGGAGTCACTGTCTATTGAACACACACCTGATATGTGCTATTGCTTACATAATGCTTAGCAACAGTCAATAGTTTAAAACCCATTAACCACATATGGCATGGCGCATATGTAAGAGCCAGGCTCCCTGAACTTCTGTGGTATGTAGTGGCACTTCTACTCTACCTTTTACCTTGCCACCTTGCCACCTTGTGTCAGAGTGAATGGAGACCACAGCAACCAATGCACATTTTAGGGGTCTACCTCTCAACCTGTCAGCAATAAAAGTCATAGCACTAGGCTTTGAAAATTAGAGCAAATTGCCAGAATGTTTAACATTTTCTTATTTTAAAGAATAATATGTCTATAAATAGTGGGTCCCATTGATTTGGTGCTAAGGAATGTTTCTATCAAGATAATTCAAGGATTTAATAGTTTTGCATTCAGAAATAGCCATAACATTATTAAGAACATCAGTAAACCTTTGCAGAGCAAGGGTAAATTTGAGTGTAAAAATCATAGCGCTATAAGAAATTCATAGAAGTTGAGAGGTATGTTTAGGGGTACCACTAACATGATACCACTCTCAAATGAATGTCCACTCTGGGAGTTGGGATCAAGCAGGATGTGTACTCATTACTTCACTGGTCTTACACAGTTTATAAGGATACTACCCTCACCTCATTCAGTTAATCTCTTTCCATTGTCACTATTAAGGATGTTCCATCACAGCCTACACCTGCTATGCTACACTGTACACTATTACATTCCAGGATTCCTGACCTTTGCTTCAAGGGGCTCTGCTGCTGTATTGCTCACAAGTAACCCTGTCTCCTAATTTTGGGGTCCCTGGAGCCCTGGCACTCCCAAAACCACATGCGCAGTGGCACTCTCCCAGACAGGGCAAGCACTATAGTGAGGCAGCAGTGCCCGTGCATGCCTCCTGTGCCAGCAAGTGGCATCACAATGATTCAAGACATCAGCATAATGATCTACTCCTACATAAATGAACAGCTGGTCCTGCCAACATCACACTGATAACCCTAGTGGTACAAAGAAACAGATTTCTGTACCTGGCCCCATCTTGGGGACTTATTGACCCCAACTCCGGCCAGTTCACTTCCTCCTAACAACCATTACCAATTACTCAAAACTTAATTTACAGGGTGTTTCAATTAGCTGCCTAGGCCTATTTCTCCCAGAGGGCTACTCAAAGAAGGTGAACTTGCAGTACATATCTACAATCTCCCTTGTGTACTGGTGATGGAGTGGATCTGCACTCCTCACAGGTGCCATCTGGTTCTGATCTGCTCATTCTCTTGAGATGTGACTTCTTATTTGGTCATCCTTCCACTGGCTGAAGTTCTCAGAGAGGGTGGGGGAGTTCTTCCTAACTTATGCCCTGGCTTTGTCTCAAGGTTTTTGGGACCTCACTGGCAGGAACCAGTACCACTCAAACCCATGGACCCTTCCACCATCCCTGAGCTTGTGGGCCCTCTTGGCTTTGCTGCAGCCAGAGAGACTGGACTATCCTCAATGACTTGCTTGTTACTTTCCCCCTTACCCCCTGGGAAGTCATCTTATCATCCCCTTTTATAATGTGAAGGGGGAAGATAAGGGCCATGAATAGTCATGCTCAAGTTTCAAACAACATGAAGTCTTGCTATATTCTGACATATGCAGTGAGTCCCAACCTTCGAACTGCCCATCCCAACCTTCGAACTGCCCCGGAAATGAAAGAGTTAACTTTCCATGCCAGGCATGGAACGCTGAGCTCGAGCTCGGTTGAGACTCTGTCTGTTGTTCTTCAAACTCAAACCATCAGATTCTTTACTCCGCCTAACTGAACAGTCGCTCCAGAGATTTCTCCTTCTGCTCGGTTCATTTTGTCAGTTAAAGTACCGTTTTTCTCGGTTTTCGACCGAATTTAAACCGCAACCTGTCGGTTCAGTCTCTGTCTGTGGTATTTGTGAGTACTAGATAGGTTTTACATTAATTCTATTCTGTGTGGAACTTGTAAACGGTTTATCGGTTCGGTTTGAACCGATTCAGTTGTTTAAAAAAATCTTAATTTGTGATTTAGAGTGTGGTTACCGGTTCTTATTGGTTCTAAAAAAAATGGATTTTATTACGTTTTTTTCCATGACCCGTAACACGGTTGGGAACCGATAAGAGGGTCTTGCCTGGCGGATTGCCATAAAATGGTAAGTTTGGTTAGGACTGGCACTATGTCTGAGAAACCCAAAAGAAAAACAGGACCCACTGGGTTTCAACACTGTAGTGTGTGTGTGGGGAAGTATTTGCCAAGGCTGACCCCCACACCACCTGTGTTTATTGTCTGGGGTTTGACCACCTCAATGCAGACTGCCAGATTTGCAAAAAATTCCCTGCAGCTACCCTAGAAAAGAGAGCTGGTAGGTTCAGGGAAAGGGAGGCCAAAAAGTCCGCTGAACCGGATGGCCAGCCCGGTTTGGTTCAAACCGAACCAGAATGAGTACTCTCTGACCAGGGCGAGACTTCTTCGGGCAAAAGGAGAACTGATTCTGAGGAGTCGGTTCCGGCTAAAAGAACTAGAAAAGAAAAATCAGCTGGTGTGGAGCCAAAACTTTCCTCTCCAACCGCTGAAGAGATAGCCAAAGTGATCAAAATTGTTCAGTCGCTTTCCCCGGTTCTGACCAAACTGGCACCATCAGGCAGGCGCTCGGTTCGGCCGGTTCCACCGGTTCAAGTGTATGAGTTAGAGGAGTTTTATGAACTGGAGGAGGAGGAAGAGGAGTATGAGGAAAGTGAATGTGGATTTGAAAGTCTGGATGTGCCCATTGACCTGGACATCTCCCCAGACAGACCTTCAGGGGTGTCTCCTCCTAGGCCTTCTGAGTCCCCCTCCCATTTTATGTTTTATAAAAAAGTGGCTGAAACCCTCCAGCTTCCTATGGAAGAAGCTGTGGATGACCAGAAGGAGCCTGACTATGTGGAAATGATGGATATCCCAGAGTCTAGGATGCTGTCTATTCCCTTGCACAAATCTTTTGGGAAACAGACATTTAAAATTTTAAAGACTCCTAACACTATACCTCCTGTGGATAAAAGGATGGACAAGAGGTATACATTGTCAGGCTCAGGCACGGAGTTCCTTACACAACAATGCAGCCATGTTGGAGCAGTGCAGGCTGCAGCCTGTGATAAGGCAAACATTCCATTGGCTTCACACCCCACGGACAAGGACTCCAGGAGGATTGATGCCATGGCAAAGAAACTGTACATGGCAGCATCCTTGGGACTCAGGCAGGCCAATTATATGGCCTATACTGCTAGGTATCAAAAATCCAGATGGACACTGTTATGGCCCTAGCAAAACAGGTCCCTGGCCAGCTTGCCAAGGAGCTGGAGCAGGTGGCTGCTGATGGTATTGAGGCATCCAAGGTGCAATTTCATGCTGCAGTAGACTCCAATGATGTGTCTTCTAGAGTCATGGCTACATCTGTGGCACTTTGAAGAATGGCTTGGCTCAGATGTACTAGCCTATCACAGGATACCCAGACTAAGGCCATGGATTTTCCTGTTGTGGGTAATTCTCTGTTTGGGGAGCAAACAGAGAATTACATGAAGAAAATGGATGAATATAGGACCACCTATAGGAGTGCACAGGCCAAGGAAAGGTAGGCCACTCCTCAAAGGCAGCTTCCCAGGGGGCAGGGGCAGGCCTTTTCATAGGTCTTTTTACCAAGCCCAGGCCTCCTCTTCTGCTTATGCCCAGAGGGGGTTCTTTAGAGAGAGAGGCAGACGGGGTACAAGAGGGCCTGCTTCCACCCCTCAGCCCAAAGCTCCTGCCAAGCAGGCACCCTGATGGGGTTGCCAGGGCCGATTCTCAGCTATCTGTAGGGGGCAGGCTGGCTTACTTTGTCCAGGACTGGGAGTCTCTGACATCAGACAAATGGGTCCTGGAAGTAGTAAGCCAGGGACTGGTTCCCAGCTTCAAAAAGTTTCCAAAGATGAGAACCAGATCCTTTCCACCTGCAAATCCTTCAGAGGCACTTGCCCTAGAGGCAGAGGTCTCTTCCTTCCTAGCTCTCAGAGCTGTGGAAAGGGTTCCACCCCTACACCAGGGCAAAGGGTTGTACTCCAGGTACTTCCTTACCAAACCAAAAAAGACAGGAGAATGGCGGCCCATCCTGGATCTCAGATACTTAAACAAGCACCTTTTAAAACCAAAATTCAAAATGGTGACTCTGGGAATTATTCTACCCTCTCTAAGGCCAGGGGACTGGCTAGTGTCCCTGGACCTCAAGGATGCCTACTTCCATATTCTCATCAGAAGCTCCCATCGAAAGTATCTCAGGTTCGAGCTGCCCCAGCCATTACCAGTTCAGAGCAATGCCCTTTGGCCTCACATCTGCTCCAAGGGTATTCACAAAATGCCTGGAAGTAGTAGTTGCTTTTCTAAGAAGGCAGAAGATTGCCATCTTCCCTTACCTGGACGACTGGCTCATAGTAGGCCAGTCCCCAGACCAAGTCAAGTCACACTCTCAGGTAACTCAGCAACTGCTCACCTATTTGTTTTTTTTTCTAAATCTTCCAAAGTCAGTTCTAGAGCCTGTCCAGCTCCTCACCTTCATAGGTGCAGAGCTAGACACAGAAAAGGCCAGAGCTTTCCTTCCCCAGGACAGGGCAAGGACCCTTATCTCTCTGGCCTCCTCATTCACCCTGCAGGTGTGTCGACCAGCAAGGCATTTTCTACAGCTCCTGGGGCACATGGCTGCTTCTACAGCAGTAGTAGGGAGCAAGATTTCAGATGAGGGACATTCAGTTCCATTTGAGAGCCTTTGGTCTCAAAGGAAGGACCCTCTCACCAAATTGATCCCAGTAACTCGAACCCTGATCCAGGCCCTACAGTGGTGGCAGGATCAGAACAATCTGAGACAAGGGGTTCCCTTTGTCACTCAGTCTCACTCTCACTCTTTAATCCTTACTACAGATGCCTCCCTCTTGGGGTGGGGGGCTCACATGGGCGACCTCACCACCCAGGGGTTGTGGTCCCCTCAAGAATCTCTGCTCCACATCAATCTGTTGGAGCTCAAAGCAGTATTTCTAGCACTTCAAGCTTTTTCAAAATCTGTTCAGAACAAAGTTGTACAGATCAGAACAGACAACACCACCACAATGTGGTACATCAACAAACAAGGAGGCACTCGGTCTACGGCCTTGTGCACCAAAGCAATGGAGCTGTGGTCTCTGGCTTACTCCCTGAACACCTCCCTCATGGCAGTTCACCTCCCAGGCAAGGACAATGTCCTGGCAGATGCTCTCAGCAGGATTTTCCAGGGCCATCACAAATGGTCACTGGATCCCCTGGTCTTGGAGGTCATTTTCTCCAGATGGGGCACCCCGCAGATAGATCTTTTTGCAGCTCCAGACAATCACCAACTTCCCATTTTTTTCTGCAGGTCCCCAGTGTTGGGCTCAGTCCCCCTGGATGCCTTAGTTCTCAATTGGACACGGAAGTTTCTCTGTGCTTTCCCCCCTTCCCTCTCCTGTTCAAAGTGCTAGTCAAAATCAGATCTCAACCCTGCAAGATGATCCTGATTGCTCCAGACTGGGCCAGACAGCCCTGGTATCCACTCCTACTGTCCTTAGCAGTCCATCTTCCCCTGTGTCTTCCCAGGAGTTACAACCTGTTAACCTGTGCTCAGGGGAGGGTTTGGTACCCGAACCTCAAATCTCTCAATCTCAAGGCCTGGCTCTTGAAGAGTTAGAGTTTGCTGATTTACACCTCTCCCAAGGTGTAATGGATATCCTGAAGGCTTCTAGAAAACCTTCTACCAGGGCTACTTATAATTCTAAATGGAAAAGATTTTCCATATGGTGCTCTGGGAAGCATATTTCCCCAGAATCTGCTGATCTGCCCACAGTCCTTGATTACATGGTTCACTTAAATAGCTTGGGTCTGAGACCAACTACACTGAAAGTGCATCTGGCAGCTGTGTCTGCTTTTATTTCAGTAGGTAAGCCCTCTTCTCTCTCAGCTCACCCTGTCTTCTCTAAGGTTTTCAAGGGATTGCTTCACACCAACCCTCCATTCAGGGATCCTGCCCCTGCCTGGGACCTCAGTGTTTGCATTGCTCAGCTTATGCAACCCCATTTTGAGCCTTTGTCTTCAGCAGAGCTTAAGTACTTGACTTGGAAGACTGTGTTTCTGGTAGCCATCACTTCTGCCAGACGCATAAGTGAATTACAAGCTTTGTCAGTGGAGCCTGATTTTATCTCCTTTCATAGAGAAAAGGTGGTCCTCAGGACTAACAGGAAGTTCTTGCCTAAGGTGGTTTCTGATTTCCACCTTAATCAATCTATGTCTCTTCCAGTGTACTTCACTGACCATTCCTCCTCTGGCGAGAGGAGACTGCACAGTTTAGATGTGAAAAGAGCCCTTAGTTACTACATAGAGCATACCAAGGGTCACAGGTTTGACTCCCTCCAACTGTTCCTCACTTATGGTGAGGTTGGTAAAGGGAAACCTGCCACTAAAAGATCCATTGCCAGGTGGATTGTCTCTTGTATCCAATTTTGCTATGAAAACTGGGTAAGGTTCCTCCCTCAGGCCTGAGGGCTCACTCTACCAGAGGTACAGCTGCTTCCTGGCTACTGCCAGGGACATCCCTATTCTAGAGATATGTCAAGCAGCTACCTGGAAAACAGTTCACACTTTTACCAAGCATTACTCCCTGGACATCCAGGCTAGGAGTGATGCTCGGTTTGGCACAGCTGTGCTTCAGAGCCTATTTCCTAAGTAGGTTCTGTCCCTCCTCCATGGAGGTACTGCTTTGTAGTTCATATGTCAGAATATAGCAAGACTTCATGTTGTTTGAAGAAAAATTACTCACCTTAGTAATGTTGTTTCTTCTAATGGAGTCGTGCTATATTCTGACCTCCCCCCTGCCTGCCCCTCTCAGAACCTCTGTTTTTGGGATGTGGGTGGGCAGTGCAGTGTTGGCACTTAGTAGGTGCCCACCTTTTTGTTTCACCCCTTCTATTTTTGGGGTGAGTGGGTGCTGTGTTTTTATTTTTGGGTCTCTTGACTTGAGTCTTTGCGTTGGGACCAAAAAATGTGTTTTATGTTTTAGTAGCCAGTTGGCTAGTGTACAGTTTCCACACAGGACCTTAGTGAGTTTAGCGCATAAAGATCTGACAGTTTGAGTTTGAAGAACAACAGACAGAGTCTCAACCGAGCTCGAGCTCAGCATTCCATGCCTGGCATGGAAAGTTGACTCTTCCATCTCCGAGGCAGTTCGAAGGTTGGGACGGGCAGTTCGAAGGTTGGGACTCACTGCATATGTCAGAATATAGCAAGACTCCATTAGAAGAAACAACATTACTAAGGTGAGTAATTTTTTCTTCCATTCTTTTGGCTGAGTTAGAAAACAGAGCACAAACTCCAGACACCCTGGCTCCAAGCTGAGGCCCACTAGAGAATATCTCTCAGGTTCAGGCTTAACCTGTGGAGTGCTCTTTAGTAACCTGCCTCCAGCTGGATGAAGAGCAAGGCTGGTTATACACACATCTGTAGTTCAGTCAAGGTAACTCAATGAGAGCCGCAGAAGATGCTTCAGGAGCCTCTAGTAAGAATGCCGGTCTTGTAGCAGGGTAAGAAAGCCCATGAGGGTCTGTTCTTATTAAAGCTCTGAGGCTCCCAGTTGGGATCTTGGTAATGCCAGTGTGCAAGCAGCTCCCATGGCTGTATGGTAAAACACCAAGGGAATTCATTTTAAAGATATCCCCAAGTGACGTGCAGGCAGATGGGCAAGACCACTGAAAAAGCATGCCCTTGCACTTAATGTAAAAAGCCCGAGGGACTTAGTTAAAGCTAGCTCATCGGAATTTAAGTCTTTTAAAGTTTGGAGACAAGATTTAATAAAACACATATTGACCAAGTTGAGGGATTTAGTGGAAAACAATTCTGGGGAAGTAGAGTTGCTGCCTCCTCAGTAGATGACCATGGGTGACAGTGCAACAATAGGCAGTCAGGAAAAGGAGGTTGTCAGCTTGGTGTGTGGATATCCCCACCTCTGCCTCCATCATACAAGCATATGAACATATGAAGGAGCCAGAAGAAGAAGGCCATTTGGTCTCTCTAGTCTATTCGTATTGCAATGTGAATCTAGTGAAAATAGTGATCGAGGAATGGTGAAGTGACATAACGACGACTGAACCACAGTGCCAAAACTTTTTCAGTGATCCCAGTTTTCCCCATCCCTGAGTTTTGGTGGGTACGAGGGGCGAAGCCCCGAGGAAAGCAAACATTTCCAAGAGTGGTCACGATTTGGGTTCGGTGCCATTATCAAGTGTCGCCATTCCCCAATTGCTAGTTTGACATGGAACCATTGTAAGGTCCACAGCATGAGCTACTGTCCCTGTCCCCCACTCCTCCCATCCTCCCTACCTATGATCCTTACCTTCCCCCATGCCTATCCCAGCCTGTCTTGAAGCTGCCCACTGTCTTCAATGAGACCCCAATGTTTAGCATTGCATTCCAAGTGTCCACCACCCTCTCCATGAAGAAGTGCTTCCTTACCTCCCTCCTAAACCTTCCACTCTCCAGCTTAAGACTGTGTCCCCTCATGTTCTGGTTGCCACTCAGCTTAAAGAAACTCTTCTTATCCACCTTATTTATCCCATTCAAGCACCTGAAGGTGCCAATCATGTCCGCTCTCTCTCTCTCCTGTCCTCCAGGGAATACATGTTCAGTGCTCTCAACCTCTCCTCACATACCTTACCCTGATAACCTGCTATCATCTTTGTAGCCCTCCTCTGGACCTTCTTCAGCAGGTTAATGTCCTTTTTGAGGTGTAGGTATCAGTGCTGAACTCCACATTCTAGATGTGGCCTCACCAGTGACCTGTACAATGGCAGTATAACTTCATCACTCCTGCTACTGATCGCCCTAGATATGCATCCCAGCATCTTGTTTGCTTTCTTGCACTGCATGGAGTACTTCAGGTCACTAGTGATCATCATTCTCAGGTCCTTCTCCTCTGATGCAGATACCTTGACTCCATCCAGGTAGTACTCAGTCCTGGGATTCTTGGTTACAGTGTGCATAACTTTGCATTTCTTGACACTGAAGCTAAACTGCCAGATCCTGAACCACCCCCCAGCTTTTCCAGATCATCCTGTAGGTCCTGTATCCCTTCAGCTGTGTCCACTCTCCCACAGAACTTAGTGTCATCCGTGAACAGGCACATTTTTCCCTTAATGTCATTTCCAATGTAACTGATTAAGACATTGAACAACACTGGCCTCAGCACTGAGCCCTGTGGTATGCCACTGGTGATCTATCTGGTTCCAGAAAACTTTCCTCACACAATCACCCTCTGAGTTCTGTCCCTCAGCCAGTTTTCTACCCATCTGACCATCTTATCCCCAACCCCAGGATCTTCCAACTTCATGATCAACCTTTGTGAGTGTCAGAGTCTAGATAGAGGATGTCTACTGCTTGGCCCCTGTCTACTGCCTTAGTGATCCTGTCAAAGAAGTCAATCAGATTTATTTGACACAATTGCCCCACCATGAACCTGTACTGCCTTGCATCCTGGAGATCATGTTCCTCTAGATAGCCTACCAACCTTTCCTCAAGTATGGTCTCCAAGAGCTTGTACACGATTGAGGTCAGACTAACTGGTCTGTAATTCCCAAGTCATCCTTGGAACCGCTTTTATGGAGAGGCACCACATGTGCTGTTCTCCAGTCCTGTGGTACCATGCCTGACTCCAGTGAAATATTAAATAGGCCTGCCAGCTCCTTAGCCAGTTCCCTTAACACCTTTGGATGTACTCTGGGCCTAGTGATTTGTCCACCTTCAATGCTAGCAGCCCCTCCCTAACTCTGTCCTCCTCTATCACTACATCTGTGCTTCCCTTCCCCCACTCCTCTTCTCCCTCCTGAAGGTCCGTCCTTCTCCCTAGTGAAGACAGAACAGAAGTATTGATTTAATATCTCTGCTTTTCCCTTCGTTATCTTCCACCCGCTCTTCTGCTTTCTTAAGCCTAGCAATCACGTCCTTCTTTTTCCTTTTCTCACTTATATAGTGAAAAAAGGCCTTCTCCCCTTCTTAATTCCTTCAACTATCTGCAGGTCCTTCTGTGTCTTAGCTTGCTGGACTTCCTTACTTGCCTCACTAGCCAACTCTTGGTGGTGTAGCCAACCTTAGGTAAGTTTTCCCTATCCATCTCTCTATTGGTCTTCGTGAATTTTCTGTAGGCAAATATTTTTTCCCTTATTGCCTGGGTGACCCCAGAACTGAACCGGCTGGGTGCTTTGACCCTTCTGTTCTTCCCCCTGAGCCTAATGCACTCCTCTGTGGCAACCAGTATTCCTTTCTTAATGATGAACCACCTTTGATCCACCCCCATATCTGCTCTGATGCCCACCAGCTGGCTCCTTAGCACTTTGCCCATCTTCTTGAAGTCTGCCCTCCTAAAAATCGAAGATGTTGGTCTTAGTTTGGATGGTTTACCCCTGCCCATATATTTTTTTTTGTTTATTATAGGAATAACCACTGAGCATAAGCTCATTCACAGTGGTGACCCAATTACAAAATACAAGTAAAATACAACATACATATAATACAATTAATCATCTATAACAATCACAAACATGTGCATGAGATGACAAGTGTCGTTTTAACATAAGAAAAGATAGGAGTGAAATATCTAACCTCCTAAATTCATACGGGAGTTTGTTCCAAACAAATAGGGACAAAGTGACTAAAAAAGTGTAGGGAACATTTAGTTTTAGTAATTGGTACAAATAATAATATCCGACTAGAACCACCCTGGGCAATGGTCACTCCCACCCAGGGGCTCCCTGACCATTATTTTCTGTACATTCTCCCTATTTGTGAGCACTGATCAAGAATTGTCTCTGCACTTATTGGTTCTGTGACTCCCTGAGTCAGGAACCCACTTTGCAGTCCTTCCAGGATCACCTGACTCTTAGCACATGTTGTGGATGGTATGCTCCAGTCCACCTTGGGCAGGTTGAACTCCCCCACAATTACCACCTCTCCTTTCCCTGCAGCTTCCAATATTTGTGAGCTCAGTTCCCATTCCATCTCCACAGAGTTACATGTTCCAAACATTTGAACGTAAAAGAATGTCCAGAGACCATCTTTTTTACTTGAAGACCTAGGATCACCCTATTAATCAGTTGGCTAATTGTTGGATGGTCAGTGGAACACTGCATGCTGCTGTTGCTTGAGGAAAGCACAGATAGCAGGCTCTATTTTCTGCTCATTACATACTTTTAACAGGTATGCCACCTATGTTAAAATAGAGCTTACCAGAATTTCTTGTGTGCTCCTACTGGCTGGTTTGTCATCTCAAAAAAAGTTCTCTTTACCCCCTAGGAGGAACACCAGAGGTGGTGGCCAGATCAGGGAAACTGGAGAGGCTCTTCGGGAAGGCCTGAGTTTTTTGGGACGCTGCCAGGAATTTTTCTTTAAGCGATTAAGAAGTGAGGAAGAAAGAAGAAGGAAAGTAAAAGGACTATCAGTCACTTGTTGATTGAGCTATTCTCATGAGATTGGAAGTTCTTTGATTTTCTTTCCTTGGAGCTGAGTGCTTGGGGGAGGGGTTCCCCTGTTTGCTGTCTTTGCTGTATTTCCAGCTTTCTTTTTTTTCTGCTACTTTTTCTGCTTGTCCCTATTCCACTAGTCTGCTAGTCCTGGAACTTATGGGACATATGGGAATTTGGAATAATTGTTTTGTGTCTAATTTTTAATTTTCTTTGAAAATTATAGTCCGTTTTAGATCGTAAGTGAGTGAGCTGTTTTGAACTTTTAGTATCATTAGTATTGTCCATGTTGCAGTTTTTGTTTGTGTAGGCTCTACATTATATTTTTATACTTATTCCTTTTATATAATTGTTATATTTTTAATTTTGACTTAGTATTTTTAAATCATGTATATAGGTTGTGATTGGCTGTTCTGATCACATGCGCTCTCAGCATAGGAGCGCAAGCGTGGCATTTTCTAGTCACATTCACCATTGATTGCATTATCCTGATATGGAGAAGTCGCTATTGGAGTTTTTTACTCCTTTTATCTTTTTATATCCCCTGCTGGTATCCTAAAAATTATTTTAGCGGTTGTCATGCCTGAAACCATTTCTTTGTTCGATAAAGGCTGCTGCTTCTTTGTGGAACAGTATTATGATCTTGATGACTGAGTATGTTTTTTCTTTTTATTTCTCCTACCTCTGTTTGTTTTTTGTTTGTCTTGGGTTATTTATTAGTTGATTTATGTCCGATTTCTGATTTCTTTACTTTTTTTAACCTAGGCTGTGGTGTGATTTTTACCCTGAAAAAACCTTGGAATTACTGCTTTACTTTTATTGGAAAACAAGGTGGAAGGTGGGAAGTAGAGGTCTAGAACTGAAGTGAGGGCTAAGATCTTGATAACTTCCTCAGATCACACACCTACTGAATAATTTCAGACTTATAGTGCCTTAAAACATTTTAGAACAACTAAGGAACTTGGGCTATTTAAAGTGAATTATTTCTTGTCAATTCTTGCCATTCTGCCTTGTCACACTGCTGGATAATTATGGTAATTACTAGAAAACAGGTGCAGCAGGACCATATTACCTTACCTGCGATGACCACTGTTGATGAGAGAGAACTGCGCAGAAGGTCAAAACTTGGCTCTGAATGCTTAAAGCAAACTAAAATTATGGACCATTTATCATTTATTAAAGGACAAGGGAAAATTTCAACTCCTGATTTACAGTATAATGCAGAAATTACTGATGTGTGGGAAACATTTTCTACTGCAGTGGATATTAATATGCCAATTAAAGCAAGTAATTCATTTATTTGCAGTAAGGAACTGGAACAGACACCTTTGTTATATTTATCTGATGTTTCTGATGCTTTAGATGTTTCTATTGCTCATAATGTTGATTGTTCTGATGCTGAAGATATTGAGTCCCCTTTAGAGATCTCATTAACAGCTTCAGTCTCAGAATGACTTCTTAGAAGTCTGTTGGATTTGGGAAACTCAGGAACTTTAGAAAACAGATTAAGTATGAATAACATAATCTCAGATCCCACCCCAGTGATAACTAATAAACTTAAAGCAATTTCTGCAGATCTTCAAACTACAATTAATGGCCTTAAATTACTTAATCCGCCACAGTCCTTAATTGATGTTGGTGAATCTGTTGGTGAATCTGGCTTAGTATCTAGGAAATCTAGGGAACAATTGTTATTGGAAGAGAATATGGTTTATTTTGGAGATAATATTAAATATCCTTCATCTCTGAGTAAAGATTTAACTCAGATGCTTAAACAACTTTCTCTGCAAATTTCCTCATTATGGAACAATTAGTGGCTATCAAAGAGGAAACAGGAATTATTAAAGTTGGCATATTTAATAATCAGATAAAGGCTGGGAAATAAATGAAAAGTTAGATAAAAAAATACCACCCTCAGTGAAATCTGATTCTGTTGTACAATTTTTAGAAGATGAGGGTAGAAATATAGGGGAACAGTTTTCTACATTAATCATACTGGATTCACCTAAACCATTAAAATAAAAAAATAAAAATAGACTGAAAAAAAAAGTGGAGATCGTGTTCCCTTAGCTGCAGGGATTGACCAGCTGGGTACAACAGGATCAACAGAAGACAGTTTGGTGCATGTTGTAAAAGATCATAAACAAGAAGATGTAGTGGCTAATAAAAGAGGAGATAATTGGCTCATTCCGGAATATCCCCTAGAATCGTGTTTAGATACTATAACTGTTAGTGACAGGTTGGAATGTGATTTGGGAGCTAAATTGAATGATCTACAAAAAGAAACTGGGAGTTTAATAACTGAATGGTCATTGGCTATGAAGGATCCAAATATGAATCCAGATATTATTGAAGAACACTCCCTTACAGACGGATAATCAAATTAGAACTAGAAGGAAGGTAGAAGGATCAGCCCAAAATAAAGTTGCTACTCATGGAATAGGAGTAGAGATATGTAGGGAAAAGAAAAGAGCTATGGAATTGAATCTCCCTAGGATTAGACTTAAAGGGCCACCTTTCTGGATTCAAGGAACTGAGATGGAACTTAAAAAGCAACTAGTTTTGCTTTTTAGGATTACTATGGGAATTCTTATGGTTGAAACTGATATACAAAGTTTAGAGCTCTGTATTGATACAGATGGAGATTCTGTCTGTAATATTGTTCTACACTCACCTAGATTGGCTAATTATATCTGGTACAATGGTGAAATATTAAATGAGTTTGGAATATATTTGACCTTTGAGAATAGGAATCACTTTGTCAAAGGAGTCTATGACATGTTAAATTTAGAACTGGAAAAAAATGGATACAGTTTGGTTAAGTATATTTGGCATCCCTAAAAATTATAATGATAGCAATAGAAAACTAAAGGGTGTTCTGAGTAACTTCTTTAGTAGTCTATTGGGAATACTCTAAGGAAGGGATGGTATCTTAGAAGTGATTAGATGTCCAGATGGAAGTCAGATAGATCTATTAATTAAAAATCTATAAATTGATGATATGATGCAATGTAAAGAAGGTATACTGGATGCCATGGGTTTTCATATGGTAAAGATGTATGGTATTTGGGTTGATCATCCATTAAGTAAAGTAAAAGAGCAGAATACTTTGGAAAATTTTCAAGTTTTCATACATTTCAAGCTTTGGTAGGTCTTTTGGATTGACTTCAAACTGAGGTACATGCCTGTCCTGAAAAAAGTGATTCAATTCCTGATTTAGTTGGGAACTTCATTGTTCTCTCATGGAATATTGCAGGATGGTCCACAAAGATAGTAGATAGCAGTTGGATCTGCTATGTTTCACAATTTGAAATTTTATGTCTTCAGGAAATGTGGCATGGGATAGATGATTTAATTAATATTAATGGGTATGCAACATTTGCACATCATCGACGTAGGGAAGCCAATTATGGTAGGAATTCAGCTGGACTTGTGATACTTTGCAGAGTCTCCTCTGATTTAAAGGTGACTGCTCTTTGTAATATGCAGAATGTTTGCTGTGTATGTGGAGAAATTGAATCAAAGATTAATTATTGTTAATGTTTATATTCAACCCTCTGGTTCTGTTCATTATAGTGATGAAATATGGTCAAAATTAAAAAAATGAGATTAATAAATATAATCAAACTTTTCCCAATATTGATATCCTATTGATTGGTGATTATAATGCCAGAATAGGTATTTTTGATGGATTTGTAGATGACTCTTTCTTTGTATATAACCCCAGTCATCCTCCCTTAATATGATCTTCTCAAGATCTGGGTGTTAATAAACATGGCAAGATCTTGATTGAATTAATATCTGAATTTGATCTATACCCCTTAAGTGGTTGGATTTTGGGAGATGAGATGGGGAATTATACCTGTGTTAAAGCTCATCATAAATCATTATTGGATCTGGCCTTATGGTCAGGAGGTATAAAACGGTCTTCCTTGTATATTCCAACTAGGGCAGAAAGCGACCATTTTCCATTAGTATTGAGCACTGAACAATGGGGTAGGAATGATTAAAAATACATCTTGTGTGGTCCCTCTTGAATGTAGAGTTAATAAACATATTAGTTGGGATGGTTGCTTAGAAAGTAAAGTGATGGACCAGATTTTATTGTATGGTAATTTATTGAGCAAAGATATATGGCTGACTCAAGATGTAGAGAGTATATGGGAGATCGTAGAAAAACTCTTTAAGGAATTGAGGATGAATTTGTACAAAGACGTATTTTTTAGTAAATGTAAAGAAAAACCAAAATGGTTTGACCAGGAATGTGTCTTTTTCTAAAATGACTTAAGGAAAATGATAAGACAAGTGAGAGTACAAAAAAAATTAACAATTATCAGAGCAGGTTAAGGTAAAGAAGAAGGAATATAAAAACATGCTAAAAAAAAGAAGAGAGACTTTCAAAATATGAAATGGGTGCAAATGATGGACATAATTAAAAGAAAGAATGATAAAGGATTCTGGCAGCTTGTGGCTAAGGGTTCATTAAATAGTAAAACTAATGCTGATTGTTATATAACAGAGTCACAAGGGGTAGAACATTTTGAGAAGATCTTTTTTGATTCTTCCATTGAGGAGCCTGAGATAGTTGTACCCAGTAAACACAGTTTTTTTTAAATTGCAATTAAAGATGTCTACTTTTCCCTAAAAGCTCTGAAATCGAACAAGGCCCCCAGGCCAGATAAAATTCCAATGGAAGTATATAAATGTAACACTACTTTTTGGAGTTGAACTATGTGTTTTCTTTTTAATAAATGGATTGAAACATTATTTTTTCCTCTTTCCTGGAAAGGTGCAGAAATTATCCCAATACATAAAAAGGGAGATATTGGGGATCCAGCTATGTATTGTCCCATCAGCCTAATGAATGTTAGTCTTAAAATTTTCTCACATATTATTTTGGAACACTTAAAAATTCAAATGCAAATTACAGGAGGGATAAGTGCTGCCCAATCAGGTTTCTGTTGTGGGACATCAACAACAGACAATTGTTACACTTTGAACCATTTAATTCATAAACATGTTAAAATAAGGAAGCAAAAATTATACTCAGCATTTATTGATCTGTCTGCTGCTTTTGATGTGATTTGTAGAGCACAATTATGGGAAATTATGTATAATAGAGGAATAGATCAGGCCTTAATTTTGATAATTTCTGCTTTGTACAGCAATACCTGGGCTAAGATTAGGTCTGGCATTACTGGGGAGACAACTAAACCTTTTAGAATTAATTGGGGTGTAAGGCAATGCTGTATATTAGCCCCTACTTTGTTTAATTTATATGGATCCTCTTATTAGGAAGCTTGAACAAAGTGGTAAAGATGCACCAAAGATTGATTTGAGGCTGACAGCTATTTTAGCGTATGCTGATGATTTAGTCTTGATCTCTCAAATGAAATGTTGCCTTCAAAGGCAATTGGATACTCTAAAAATGGGCACAAATCTTTTGAAGTTAAAAATGAATTTATCTAAGACAAAAACTTTAACTTTTGGGACAACCTCTGTTGATTCTCTTTTTAAATTAGATGATCACAGAATAGACATTGTTAAACAATATGCATATTTGGAATTAACCTATACAAATAATAATAAGTGGAAGCAACAGAAAGAAACAGTATGTGGGAAAATAAAAAAAAAACAATGAATGGACTGAAGAAATGTAATTAGTCTCATGGGGGCTTTTCATTAAAACCCTTACTTTAAAGTTATCAAAGCTAATTGTTGGGCACAAACGATGTATGCAACTGAAGTATGGAAGTTAAATGATGCTGAAATATGCATGACTTCAGTTTATAAAGCCTAATGGGTTGAATTGCATTTTACTTTGTCCTGTCCATCAGTTTACTTGTGAGCTGAACTTGGATTAATAAACGTTAATACACTTAGTGAGGGAAGGAAACTTAAATATTGGTTATACTTAATTAGATTAGACAAAGACAAGTTACCAAAGAAATGTTTCCTGGAACAGCTTTGTTAGATTAAAAATGATTGTGGCAAAAAGTGCTGGATGCAAAATATACATAGTAAATTGGATCAATATGGTCTTTCAGTATTAAATTCATATTTTATAAGGAACATTAAGATTAGCCTTAATTATAAGGCATAAATTCAAAAAAGGTAAATGAATACTGGATTAATCAGGATCTAAAGAAAATCTGACTGTCCAGATTTTCTAGATGGTATGCAGAAAATAATGATAGTATTAAGTATAGGGATTATTGGGATGTATTGGAGAATGGGATACTTAGAAATATTTATCTTAAAGCTAAATTAGAGCTATTTGAAAACAATATTTTGAAAACTAGATATCAAAATCTCTCAAAGGAACATGAAATATGTGATTGTAAAAATGGGAATAGGGAGGAACTCACTCATGTTTTATGGCAATGTCCTTGGCATAATATAATACAACAGTACTGGGTGGGACCAGTTACTAACTGGCCTGATATATCAAGAAGTGACATTACATCTATCATTATGAATACAAATGATGAAAATACTATTAAGAGAATTGCAAATTATTTTATGGTGTATGTTAGAACATTGTTGTTAGACAAAATCCATCTTTTACCAGCATTGTTGCACCATTGATGTGTCGTCATGCTGTTATGATATCATCGATGGTACGTCATATCGATGGTACAACAGCATCAGTTGATACTGTGCATGTGCAGATCTATCAATGTGCTATGCACCAGGAAACTGTCGTCATCATGAATGCAGGTGCCAGACAAAAACTGTGGGAATCAAATCCTAAGTAAGGGCAGCAACCAAGTTTTATTTAAACAAAACTGTTTATCTGAAGCAAGGGCCATAGTTAATAAAAAATGTTTATGTGAGAGCGTGGGGGCAGGGGTGGGAGGAGACGGGATGTAGTGGAGCTTGTTCTCTGGGTTGAGGAGCGGGGTGACAAGTCAGAAAATTGCGCCACAAGGCTAAGTGATCAGCTGCTGATTTTACTATTAAAAGCTAAATGTAGTGTCCTGATGTTGATTTTCTGGTGCCCATACACTAGTAAAGACAGTGGATGGGCAACAGTAATCAACAACACTGTTATCACTTCTCCAGGTTTCATTACGACCCCAAACCTCTCGAGGTTTAAATGGTTGTCATGACAACCTCTCAAAGTGAACAACAGTGTTGTTGTTCACTGTTGCCCATCCACTATTTCTATGTGTATGCTGTTGAAATTAGAAAGAAACACCAGAAAGACGGTATTGTTTATACTGTATTTTAGGATATGAACTGATATGACCCAGTGCTTAGATTTATTAGCACTAGAGTTCATAACGTATATGAAATAATCAGGATTTGTTTTGTTAATGTTATTTATGTCTATATTTTGTATACTCTTGCTGATCTGTTGTGATAATCTTTTTCTTAAAAACGAATTGTATTCTAGTGAATGATAAAGGAGAAGAAATTTTTTAGGTCACTAGTACATTAGTACATTGCTCCCTTAATGCTCTCTATGATACTGAATTTACTTTGAGTCCCTATATATATTATATTTATTATGTGAGGAATTTGTGAGATACGTGTGTTTTATATTCCCTTTTTATATATAAGATATTATATGGGATATGATCCTTGATAAATCTAATTCATATGTATGTGAAATATGTGTTCTAGTTATATTGTATGTCTTTATGCTGTGTTGTAAAGGCCTTGTATGGCTAAACAATGAACTATTTACTACATTCCATCTCCTCATCCTGGTTGGGTGGTCTGTAAACCACCCCCAACCTCACTCTTCTCCTTCTATTTGCCATGCTGTTGACCTGTGGGCAAGGTTTAATAAATCACATATTGACCAGAGTTGGGGCATATAGTGGAAAACAATTGACCCTGCAGGATGAACTATTGACTTGTAACAATCACACAGGAACATGGTGTGCATATTTATGGAACACATACAAATGGAGGTGAGAAAGAAGTACATTCCTCAGCTGGGACTTGAACCCAGGCCACCCAGAATACCATTCCAATTGCACTAACCAGCTGTGCCACTGAGACAACTGGAACCTGGGCTGTCCCCAGGCACATTACTGTTTCTCAAATGCACAACCTAACGACAACACAAATATTTACTTGTAACAATCACACAGCACACCATGCTCCTGTGTGATTGTTACAAATAAATATTTGTGTTGCCATTGGATTGTACATTTGAGAAAGAGCAATGTGCTCAGGGACAGCCCTGCTTCCAGTTGTTTCAACGGTGCAGTTGCTTAGCGCAACTGGAACGGTATTCCAGGTGGCCTGGGTTCAAGTCCCAGCTGAAGCACTTACTTCTTTCTCACCTCTGTCTGTATGTGAACTGTTGATTTCCAGTATGCATCTGCCCTCAGACTTCAGACAATATAATGTTCCAGTATGCATATTGCCCAAAGACTTTGGGCAATATAACCATTGTCAGCCATCCCTCGGGTCAATGTTTTCCCACTATATCCCTCTACTCTGGTCAATATTTGTATAATATATTATGAACTATACAAATCTCTCTCTCTCTCTACCCCGCCAGTATAGTTAGGGTTTAGTATTGACTTCCTTTGAGCACATTATTCTCACACTTCAAGCAATATAATCATTGCCAATGATATATCCCAATATATCCCTCTACTCTGGTCAATATTTGTGTAATATATTGTGAACTATACAAATCTCTCTCTCTAACCCGCCAGTATAGTTAGAGTTGAGTATTGACTTCCAGTAGGCATATTATTCTCAGACTTCAAGCAATATAATCATTGTCAGTGATATTTCCCACTATAGTCCACTGCTCTGGTCAATATTTGTATAATGTATTGTGAAGTACACAAATATATATATTACATATTTGTTGCAAACTACATTAATGTACCAATTAGGGTTCAGCTTAACACTGCAAAAGTAGGAAAATGTGGTGTTTACTAGGTTTACTAGGGTTACTAGGTATATTGGACAAAAGGGAGCAAATATGCCCATCCGGATTATCCCCCACATAAGTGGGCTACATTCACACCATTTGATGTTTTGAGTAAAATAATCTGTCTAGTGTGTTTTTAAAATTATTAAAATTGTCAATTTTTACTACCTCTTGTGGCAACCTATTCCATGCTCTGATGGTTCTTAAAGTAAAATAATTATCTCTTTTGTTAGTTGAAGCCTTTGGGACAACTAATTTCTTATTGTGAGATCTGAGGTTATTTCTAGTGTAACTGTATTCAAGATTACACTGCATACTTAAACCTGGTGACTGCAACATTTTAAAAAATAATAATAGATCGCCTCTCTGGCATCTCTGTTGTAAGGATGAGAGACCTGTTTCTTCCAACCTTTCTTGAAAGGTCAATCCCTTCAGTCTGGGAATCAGTTTGGTTGCAGATCTCTGGACACGATCGATCTGTTTAATGTCCTTAATCAAGTAGGACGATCAGGTAGGAGACCCATAATCCAGAAGGGGCCTGACATAGCTTTTATATAATGGAATAACGCCAGTGGTGCAAGTGGCAGATAAGAAGTACAGGAACTCAGGCACTGGCAAATATGAAATGCAGAATGACAATCCTCAATCTAAAGGATAGCTGTGTCAAGACACATCTATCTGTTTAGTCACTAGTAGATTCAGTTAGTGACATTGAAGTATTTCTATGAAAATAGCATTGTTGCACAAGTCAAATGTTGTTATGGAAACCCTGATTTCAGGTTACAGGCCCGGAAACTGTCATTATTTTTTTGGTTTTAGAATTTCAGTTCAAATGTCAGTGGGAAGAAGTACAGGAACTCCGTTCCTGCTGCAAAAAAGGTACAGGAACCAAGTTCCTGTGCGTTCCTGTTCACTTTCATCACTGAATAACGCAATGTTCAGATTTACAAATGAATGTGCGTTCAGTTCTCCTAACCATTCTCTTAGCTTTTCTGGTCACTAGTTTACAGTGATCTGAGGATGTTAATTTATTATTGATCCTAATTCCAACCCTAACTCCCCACCCCCCAAGCAGCAAAATGACAAGCTTACCAAAGCAACAACAGATAGCCACTGTCAGGTATGAAAAACAACATACAACTGTATCCAGATGATACAAAAGGCATCTATCTTCAGGGTCCAGCACCTCTGCTGCCATGGATACATATGCACACTTCAACACATACACAGCCACTTCTGGCTGCAGATTGAAAACTACAATATCAAATCACAACATTGCTACTGCCTGAGGGGGCCAGCACTTCTGCAGCCACAGATCCACTTGCACAGTGTAAGACATACTACAGCTGCATATACAGGTTCATGATAACCCAGATTACAACACTACATTATGGGGCCAGTACTTCTGCAGCCACAGATACACATGCTTAGTGTAAGACATACACAATCACTTCTGGTTGCAGATGTGCAGGCCCGCTGCAGCAGTAGATACATATCGACAATACCCAAAACAGTACTTCTGTCTGCAGATGTGCAAGCCCCAGTGAGGATAGTGTTTCTGCAGCCACAGATACACTTGCACAGTGTAAGACATAGACACTAAGCTCAGATTACAGAAGCACAGGCCCTGCTTCTGCAGCTACAGATACAAATTTACAATACCCAAATTGCAACACTACTTCTGAATGCAGAAGTGCAAGCCCCTACAGATACACATTCACACTGCAAAAAATACACAGCCACACATTTACTTTTCTATACAGTATGGATGGAGCATTTTTAAGTGCAGCACACTGCATGCATCTTTTCAAAGGTAAAACATCAGTGCTACTGCATTTATGTCATCCAGGAACAACCATGCTTACAGACAGGAGTACTGCTGTAGTATGGGTATTGTGTATATTTGCATCTGAAGCTGCAGAGATGCAGTACTCACATGGTCAGAAACACAGGCCCCTTCCTGCAGCCAGAAGTGAGTGTGTATGTGTTGAAGTGTGTTTATGTATCCATGGCTGTAGACATGCTGGATCCTGATGATGGATGTCTTTTGTGTCATCTGGAAGCAACTGCATGTTGCTTGTCTTATCTGATGATGGCAGTTTGTGGTTTCTTGTGTGGTCTTGTCCTTTTGCTATGGGGGGGATTAAGTTTAGGGACCCTAGCACCACATTTCTCTACTTTTGCAGCATTATGTTCTACCCTAACTGGTGCATTAACACAATTTTTTCAATGAAATCCCTTTCTTTTTGAGGAAGTAAATATACTGAAATTGCAACAGTACTTTCAGCTGCACAAGTGGTACTTCTGTAGCCAGATACACATTCACAGTGCAAGAAATACATAGCCACCTCTGACTGCAGAAGTGCAGACTGCACTTCTGAATGTTGTTTTGTTTTCTTCCCAATAATTTTTAGGAGCTTATAATTTCTTTATAGCCTCAGTATTTAAGTTTGCTTATGAAGCCATCTCTAAAAAATTGTTGGAAACAAAATAAAGCATTCAGCAGTGCAGCCATGTAAAAGGATAAGGAAAACAAAGGAGTGTGAATAGAAGGAATGCACACCAGAAGAACAATCTCTGTGAAGAAGCCCTAATGGGAAAACATTATGGTTTTGATGAATAAAAAGTTCTGAAAATATGTTGAATGAACCCGGTAAAGTTTCTTTTTGGTGAATGACCCCACCCGTATTTTTGTTAAGCTATATACAAGAAGAAAAACTACAAAGATAAGTACATCAAAACAGTATTGTATCACACAATGAGATGCAGTGAATTTTTAATCAGCTGGCGAAGTGAATGTGAAGTGGGCACTGCAAAGTGCTCACTTCGCATTGTCATTATTACTTCGCATTGCCCTTATGCCTTAATGTGAAGTAAGGCAAAGTGACAAGTAAATAGGCAGCCTCCCACACATCACATGGCTTACAGTACTGTAAGTCACATGCTTTAGCCAGGCAGGAAGGAAGTGAGTCAGAGAAGCAGTTTCACTTTCTCCTTTGCATTCATAGAGGGAGAAGGCTGAGAGGAGAGCAGTGTAGGGTCATTGGCTGAAAGTGCTTTAATGCCTTTCTGTGAAGAAAACAACACCTTTTTTAAAAGCTATTATCGTTATTTAGTTTTTGTATTGTGTTTGTGATTTTTTTTTTTGGTAGTGATTTTTTTTTTTATAAGTTTTGTTTGTGTGTGTGTGTGTGTGACAGTGTGTGTGTGTGTGTGTGTGTGTGTGTGTGTGTCGGGGACTTGTGTGGGAAGGATGGCTCCTGGAGAAGGTGAGTCACTGGCCTGTGGGTGCAGTCAGAGGAGGGGAGTGCGGACATGTGGGGTGGTCGTGTGATGCTGGACTGCTCCCGACTCCTGGGTGTTGCTTCCCCCCCGGTGGAAGCAATAGCAGTAGCACCAGTGCCACCCATGGCTGCTGTGCATCCACCTTCTCTGCCACTGCTACCACCACCTGTAGCAGCTGTAGAGGCTCCAGCAGCACCCCCTCCACCACCTCCACAGCCACAGGAAGTACCCCTGGAAACCATAGGTGGTGTGAGGACTGTGTCTGGTCCACCCACAGCTCCCCAGTGTGGGAGTTTTTTAACTCTGTGGGGGAGAGAGCACAGTCATGGTATGCAATCTGTGTGGTGTGCTGGTGCACCATGGCCCCCAGGGGACACATTTGAGGACCGGTGGCCAGCGCTCCCCCATGTTCAAACACCACAAGGTGGAGTGGCAGGCATCCACCTGCTGGCCCTTCTGTGGCAGTGGCCGAGGGTGCTGCTGGGGTTGAAGTTGTGCCTCACCACTGCTGCAGCAGGAGCAGGGCCAGTACAGCAGCTGTACCACCACCACCACCACCACAGCCACCAGCACCACCCTCTCCACCACCACCACTACCTGGTTTTCCACCTGCAGTGCACCCCACCACAGTCCCTGCAACAGAGGCTGACATCGCCCTGGTGTGGGCAGCCCTGGAGGAGAATAATCAGAGGGTCTGTGCTTTGCAGCAGCAGATCGACACAATACAAGAACAGCAGCAGCAAATAGTCACAATGCTGCACCTGCTGCTGGACCACCACGGCATCCCAAGGCAACATTAAGGGATTGTTTTCTGGCCCCCACCCCACTACTGTGTTGTACTGCTTTTGTATGTCTTTTTCTTTGTTGTTGTTTAATAATACACATTTTCCCATCCAAGGGAATCTTTCTTGCTCCACATAGTGCAATACATTTCTGTGAAAACCACCCATAACTTCATTACATTGTCTCACGTGATGGAGGAATTCCCGTTCTGAAAAGCCACCCACATTCTGCCCCCTTCTCAGCAACGTTAGGACATGATGCCAGGGAAAGCGCAGCTGTGTGCTCCATTACACTGAATGTCCGATTGTCCGGCAGCTTTCTGAATGTTTCTTTATGTTATAATGGTCAATTTGTGGTGAAACATGTAAGTAGAGCTTTGTTAGTGGAAACATTCCCACATTTCACCACAAAGTGAACCTTATAACATAACAAAACATTGGGATAGCAGCGGAACATTCACTATTGTGGAGCATGCATTTCCGCTCCCCCTGGCATCATGTCCTAATGTTGCTGAGAAAGGGGGCAGAATGTGGGCAGCTTTTCTGAATGAGACTTCCTCCATCATGTAATCAATCACACAACACACAAAATGCCTCCCTAGAATTAATGGCGCACTCAGTCATGCGCACAGTGGTGGCACAGAGTCCCCTGATTTTTTCTGCAGGCCCAAAATGCATCCTCCTTGTGCGTAGAAAATTGACAAGCGGTAACATAGTGAAATGAGAGTGCTTCAGCACATACAAAGTCCCCCAGAATAAAATGATGACTGTGAGCATCCTGTTGCTGGTCCAATGTGTTCTGTGAGGTGACTTGAAATTGGAAATGGATAACTCTCAAGCACATGAAGGGAAGTATTGTTTTTTTGGGGGGTGGGGGGAATCATATTTTCAGGTTTGTCTGTAATGGTTTCTTATTTTGTTACTTCTTCACAGATTTAATCTGCATCCTTCTGGAGTCCAGTTGTTAATGATGGTCATGGTCTTCTAATGAAATGACTTCTGCGTGTTGCATGTGTGCCCAAGCCCACGGGGGGGGGGGTGCCTGATGTTGAAGAACTTTTTTGGATAAGGCCACTTTGACAGAAAAACAAAGCATCTGGAAGTTTCCTAAAAAAAGAAATGAATGACTTCTTACAACTTAATTGTTATTTGTCCCTCCCTGGTTCTTAATCTCAAGTCAAGTTACATTTCAAACCCACATTTTGTCAACTAACACAACCTGTGTGCAATATTTGCTGCAGTCTTTCCAAAACAATGAAACGGATGAAATAAAATCTTCATACTTACCAGAATGAATTTCACATGGATATTCCATAGGTTCCTCTCTGTACGGTACAGCTACAGTACCATTCCCACTGAGTTTTAGTGATGGAGACTTTTTTTTGTTAACCTGTAAAAGAAACAAAATAAGTGTACCGTATGTGTTTGACTAGTGCGGCTCTGAAAAGCTACAGAAAACAAAACATACAACTAAAGGAAGTGAAACAGCATAAGAAACATGAGTACACATACTCACTTTATGGTTTAAATATTAAGAAGCTTTGTGTCTGTGGCTGATGGATGTGGTGGTCCAGACAGACTCATGCTCAGTGGTGGCAGTGGTTAACATCAGTCCCGGTGGTGGTGGTGGTCTGGGGGTCAGACAGACTCATGCTCAGTGGTGGCAGTGGCTAACATCAGTCCCAGTGGCGGTGGTCCAGGGATCAGACAGACTCATACTCCATGGTGGCAGTGGCTAACATCAGTCCATGTGGTTGCGGTGGTCTGGAGTGGCACACTGCCTTTTAACAACTTCAGTTAAAACCTGCAAACATTAACCACATCATCATCCTCATAAAGAAAGCTTCCCTCACAGTCATCTATGTCTGAAGTCTGACCACGGGGAAATTCTTTCTCCATTGCATCGTCATCTACGTCGGTGGTGGGCTGTTTCAGGCAGCCACTGCCAGTGCCACCAGGATGGTCCATTTCCACATCACCAAAACCACCATGACTAGGCTGGGGTATGAATACCGAGGTTTCAGTCTGTGCTGGTATGTGCCTTTCATTCATTTTAATGAATGTTAGCAAACTAACATTTGCAGGAGACAGATTTGTCCTACAATCCCTGACTATTGCACTTGCTGAGCTGAATACCCTCTCAACACTTACACTGGAGGGTGGGCATGTGAGGTACTTCAGTGCCATTGCAGTCAGCTCTGGCCATTCACTGACCTTTCCACTCCAGTACAAAAGCGGATCTTCAGTTATTGTCAGATGCCTGTTTTCAGACAAATATGACTCAACCATTCTCTGAGCCACACTAAGTCCAGTTGTTGATGCATCATCCTGTTCTTCCAAATCATTTATTTCACAAATACCCACTTGAGACAAAGCCTCCCAAAGCAGGTTGATAGCCACTTACAGACCACCTGGAACTGCTGTCCCCTTCCCCTTGTGAGATATGCTTGATAGTCCTACAGGTACACCTTCAACCGGATTATGCTGCTGAGGTTTGCTGACCTTGGCACGTGACTTCTGTGCCCTATGAACCAAGTGCACCAGTTGACCACTGATATTCTTACTTGTTCAGGCCCTCCGTCCAGTACTGATGCAATTCCATGTTTGTATCATGGGTCCAGCATTGTTGCTATGGCAAAGTTGTCACTACACTGAATGCTCACAATGTGATGATTCTGATTGAATACTGTCAGCATGTGTTGCAGCAACATACTGCTGCCACTGTCTCCGGCAACATCAAGGCCATGCTATACATTTACCAGTGTCTGCCTCAGTACCCACAGCAGTGGAATTGATTGGCTAATGGAGGCAGACTCGCCACTTACTGCCTGTGTGGCATGTTCAAAAGGCTGAAAAATTGTTATTTCAGAGTTCATGAGGTGCCACTGCTCAGTCGCCATAGACATGGAGGCACCGGAACTTTCAAGGCTAGTGTGCATCATAAAATATTCTGAGATGGCTTTGTATTGTTCATACAACCTCTCTGCCATGTATAAAGTGGAGTTCCATTGGGTGACAACTTCCAGCTTCAAGCGGTGCTGAGGCAGGCTGTTTTGTATCTGCAACTGCTGCAATTGGTCACGGGCCTTTCCAGATCTTGAAAAGTGAGAGCAGATACATTGTGGAGCAGTCAGCATTTCCTTTACAGCAGGGTGCTGCAGAAACAGTGAGCCATGCATGGAACATGAAAAAAAACACCATTCATGATGCATTTTACCACATTTGACCCATTGTCACTTGCTATGAACCCAGCTCTCAGGGACAGAGGGTTTAGCCATTTGTCAATTTCAGTCAGTACCACATCCAACATGTTCTCACCAGTGTGTGAACAGGTCACATTACGCATAGCAAACGTTGCATGCTGTTGAATTCCTGGAAGATTGCTACCACGACAATCCACCTTACTGCACTGATTATTCACACTACCAACATCACAAACAACCCCTGGCATCTGCACCTAGTGTGCAGTTATACACAAATATGAACTCCCCCACTGTTTTGCCACTTGTCCACATATCCATACTTAAATGGATGAATGGAGAGGAGGAATGTTGAAGGGCATGTCTTACTGCGTGTGGAACAACTCGGGGAAAGCACGGGTTGAAAAGTATGTCCTGGATGGGACTTTCCATTTTGGACAGGCACATGCAGCAAACTGCCAGAACCCAGAATTCTCCACAAAGGAGAAGGGCAAAAGATCAAGTGCTAGCATTTCCGCTACAGCAGCATTAAGTTTACGTGACACTGTATGATTCGGGGGGTACTTCAGCTTATGTGCAAAAACACTGTAATGTGGGCTAACTTGAACGTTTTACATGGGGTGTGATCACAAGTGATTGTGTTCTGTGATGAATGGCATTGGCAGGGGGGTGGAGTGTGGACACTTGATGAAGACGGTTGCACAGGTGATGATGACAAACCCAGAAATGCAGTTATTTTGCCAGATTTGCCAACTGGGGTTGATGTACCACTTGCACTTGACATACTGCATTCACCACCACAAAAACTGCTACTCTCACCAGCACTGGACAACATTTCAAAGTCATTATGGTCCTCCACCTCATCATGCCTGTAGTAATCCTCTGCTGTTATTACCTCAGGACTGCACACGTTTAATTTACTACTGGACTTAATATTCATGGAAGGGGATAACATGCTCGCTATGGTTGCTGGTAACAAAGGTGAATGCCCCACTGTGGTATTAGCTGCCAGCTTGTGCTGGGTCCCCAGTGCCAAGTGCCCATTCTTAAGATGGGCATGCTGTCCTGCTGTGCTCAGATGGCTCCCCTTTTTACCTCGACTCACACGACACATGGCAAACCTGGCAGATTGCAACTGACTCATCATTTGCATTTTGAACAAAAAAATTCCAAGCAAGGGATTGTGATGCTCTGCTTTTAACATGTCTATGATGTGGCTTATTTAAGTCTTTTATTTTAAGCACTGAAGTTGTGGGGGGGCACGTGATGTTTTGGACACTGCACACCTGGACTGCAACTGATCACCACGACTACCTATCATATTTATTACTGGGTCATCATTATCAACTAAAACCTGTAAATCACAAGTTTTTTGCGGGGGGGGGTGGGATTCCTGCAAACAGACTCAGACACAGCAACTTTGAATTTCTTTTTCTCCGGTTCCCAACTGGGGTCAATTACATCATCATCATATTCATCAACCTCACACACATCCACATCTTCTGCTTGGATGCTAGCATGTGGACTGCATGTTGCAACAGCAGCAACACATCATCATCATCACATTCATCATCAGCATCTACACCACCATCACCTGATATTTTTTCACCACACTGTGAATCACTGCATGGAAAATGTGTGACATTAACTGCCGCGGTGGACGGAATATCACATTGTATGGTTGACATGATTATCAGAATCCTCAGGTTCAGTTACTGGGATGTTACTGGGAAGTATGACATCATCTACACTGCCACTCACTTGCACTGCTTCACATTCAATATTTTTGGATACAGTACACTGGTCATAATTTTAACTTGATGCACCAATACTAATACTACCACCACTAGTAACACTAACACCACTGGCTAGGAAAACATCATGTCCTCCAACTATGAGTGAAGCTACTGATTGGGCTGTAAAAAACATTGCAAGAGAAATACCTTTCCTCACATCAGCAATGCACTTCTGCATCTGTGTACTACCACGCCCACAGACTATCTTACTGCCAGCATTGCCATGGTGAGAACCAGCTTTGCTTGCATGTCTCTCTGCGGGCATTTTGGGGGATCAACCACAATATTATAACCAAATTTAGATTTTGATACAATCACTCTCTGATTGGGGGGACGCTGGATGTGAAGCCAATAAAACAACTGTAGCTTCAGCAACAGATAAGAGAATAGTCTGAGACTGTCACGCAATGAAAACAACTTCAGTAACCAGTGGTCCTGATGAGGTCACAAAAACAATCCAATCTGGTAAAAAATTGCTTTTGCCAGTGGGGGTGAGGGGGAGCACTGACTGCAGATTTTTACAGCAGTACAAGCAGCAAAACAAAGAACAGATACCACGATCGCAGTACAAAATCAACCAGATGCAGTGGATAGCAGGTTCACACTGCTGCGCCTGCAATTACACTAGTCTGTGGCACAATAAAAGGTGTATTATTTGATGTCACGCAACACCGCACACACACTCACAAACACACACAGAACAGTTTGTCTACAATGCTGAACAAATAATGTGTAGCAAATTTAAAAATTCAGTAATATGCCACGTATTGTAATGTAAACAACCTGAAATTATGAACTGCTGCACCAGATCCACACAACATACAAACAACAAAAACATTTTCAACAATTACTGACAATATTACTGTGGGTACATTAACACAGTCAGCTATATAACAAAAATATAACCAAAAAACAAAGAAATCAGTATTTCTCCAACTTAAATCTACCTACACCACAGATATGTATCTCCCCCAAAGC
Organism: Neoceratodus forsteri; assembly: GCA_016271365.2. Classification (NCBI taxonomy): domain Eukaryota; kingdom Metazoa; phylum Chordata; order Ceratodontiformes; family Ceratodontidae; genus Neoceratodus; species Neoceratodus forsteri. The sequence continues at coordinate 771,708,853 of CM057453.1, read as the reverse complement.
ACACTTTCACTGTCTTTCACTGCACACACTCAATGTTGTACATTAACATTCAAAATTCACATAAAAACAAAAATACTCAATGATATGAGCACAGGAGGGTTTCCTACAATTGATGAACTAAAGTTTGAGCACCCCAAAACACATTTTTTAGCAGCTTTTAGAAGGTTTCAATTACAGACAGCTCTCAGAGCACACTGTCTCCTACTCCTTCTTACACACACTACCCCGAACTGGGGCTGTGCAGATCAATATAGAGCTCATGTGACCTGAAATCCCATGAATCACTGCAAAATTTGCTTCGGAGTTCCAAAACAATGTGAAGTGAGGCAACGTGCATTGTCCTCAATGCACTTCGCCTTAAATTTGGTGGAGTGGTGGTCTGGGGAGGTGAAGTAATGTGAAGTCATTGTTTTCAATGGACTTCGCGTTACTCATTATAACGCGAAGTACTCCACTTCGTGTTGCGGAGCACTCAACGAATGACTTCACAGAGCGGATTGAGCCCACTTTGCCCACCACTAGTTATATTGTTGGGTTCCTTCTAATATGACTATTCCCCAGGTTTACATTATTATTCTCATCTCAGCTAATTTTGAACACCCATTTTATTATCATTTTTCTTGTGACAAGGTGAATAACTGGGAGCAATAAAAACGCACTCACTAAATCAGATCCCTACACTGTGAGATTCAATTTTAGCACCCCTCCTTGTAGGCCGACGACTGTGGAGATGGTCAAGTTCCGCCCCTTGCAGAATGTTTCCTCCACTGGCCTTGCGGCGGTTCTTGACCTATCACAACTTCCTGTACATAGCAATGATCCAGAGGCTTTGGTTGTGGCTTATAATACTGCCATTACCTCTGCCCTGGATTCTATTGCTCCAGTTCGTGTGCGTCCTCTCTCCCTCTGACCTCGAACCCCATGGTTTGATGGGGTTTTGAGGGAATTACGGCAACTTGGACGCAAGTTAGAACATTGCTGGCGGAGGTCTGGCCTGGATGCCGGCCACCTTAGACTGCTAGAACATTATCAATTCTATCCATCAGAAATCTCCCGTAAGAAGGCAGAGTTCCTGTCCAGGGAAATTTCTGCCACACAGAACCAACCTGCTCAGCTTTTCAGAACCGTGGACAGATTGTGCAACCCAACCTGTCTACAGCTCCATAGAGCTTTGTCACAAGCACAGTGTGATGAGATTGCTCGGCTCTTTGCTGATAACGTGGCCAACATTAGCGCAGATATCTATTTGACATGTTCTATGCTAGTTGCGGGTGCCCAGGATCGGGTCACTATCCCTTTGTTTTCCTGGAGTACCTTCGACCGCCCGGAAATCGTGGCTGTTATGCAGATTGTCCACTGCATCCTACCTCCTGTAGTTTAGATCCAGGTCCCACACCCCTAATTTTAGGGTGTGGAGATTCTATTCTACTGGCTCTAGCACAGATTGTCTGGTCCTCTCTTGACTCGGGTGAATATCCCCTGTCCTTGAAAGAGGCAGTGGTGACACCCTTGTTGAAGAAATCGTCTTTGGACCCAGAATGTCTGGCTAACTACAGACCTATCTTGAACCTCCTCTTTGCAGGGAAGGTGATAGAGAAGGTGGTAGCAGCCCAGTTGGAGAACCACTTGATCATCCATAGCATCTACGAACCTCTCCAATCAGGTTTCTGTAAGAGGCATAGTACCGTGACTGCACTGGTTTGGGTACTCAATGATCTCCTGATGGAGAGAGACCAGAGAAAATGGTCTATTCTGGTGTTACTGGATCTATCATCAGCATTTGACACCATTGACCATGGGGTTCTTTTGGAGCACCTGAGATGTATTTGTGGACTCTCTGGGGTTGTGCTCAGATGGTTCACATCATACCTCACCAGAAGATCTCAGAGGGTGGTGTCAGGGTTTTTTTCCTCTGATCCCTTCTCTCTTTTGTGTGGGGTCCCTCAGGGCTCTATACTGTCCCCCATGTTGTTTGCAGTGTACATGCTTCCCCTTGGAGACATTGTGAGATGGTACGGGTTGGGTTTTCACTGTTATGCAGATGATACCCAACTGCACCTGTCCTTTGCACCCGACCAGGAAGGAGCTGTCTTGGTATTTAATAGCTGTCTGGAGGAAATCTAGGATTGGATGAGGTCCAGTTGGTTGAAGTCGAATTCTGGGAAGACCGAGGTGTTGGTTTTGGATTCGGATTGCCGGATAGGGGGACCTGTGGCCGGCTCCCCCTCTGGGGTGTTTTGTGGGGATGTCGAGTTACCGGTCTCTGAACGGGTGTGAGATCTGGGGGTGATCTGAGATGTTGGGCTGACTTTACGATCTCAAGTGTCAGCAGTGGTAAAATCTTTGTTTTTTTATCTGAGTAACATCGCCAGAATGAAGCACCTCGTTCTGTCCGGCGATCTGCCAACTCTGATCCATGTCTTTGTGACCTCACGCCTGAACTATTGCAACTCGCTTTACCTTGGGCTTCCGGAGGTTGATATCTGTCACCTTCAGCTGGTGCAGAATTCCGCAGCTCGAGTACTTACAGGTACTCCTAGAACATCTCATATTTCTCCGGTGCTGTGGGATCTGCACTGGGTACCAGTTCAGTGGTGGATCACCTTCAAAGTTGGATTACTGACTTTTAAAGACCTACATGATCTGGGCCCTGACTACGTGAAAGATCTCCTGACTCTTTACCTCCCTGAGAGGTCACTCCGCTCAGCTGACGAGGGGTTGCTAGAGATTCCTAGGGTTACGTTGAAATCAGCTGGTGCCCAGGCTTTTATGTTTGTGGCACCAACCCTTTGGAATTCTCTACTATGTTGGATAAGGGAGTGTTCGACCATGGGGAGCTTTAAACAGGCTCTTAAAACCTTTTTATGGAATAAGGCATATGGTGTCCTTGATTAATGTTTTGTATTTGTTTTTAACAGTTTTTATATTACTGTTTGTATGCTTTGTTTGTATTTAATCTTTTTGGAATGTGCCTTGGTATTTGAAAGGCGCAATATAAATAAAGCTTGTTATTATTATTAACCCAATAAGACAACAAAGAGTGAATAAAATCAGTAGGAAACAAGCATTTGTCAATGCTGAATTTTTGCCACTGGTAAGGCATTGTTTTTGTACTGGTTTTTCAGATTTTTACCCCACATTTTCAACATAATGTTTTATGAGCGCTCCTTCTGTGCATAACAAATGTCATTTATAAAACAATGGCTGAAACGTTATTGTGCACCACAAGTGTTAAAACACATTTAGATAGGATTTGAGCAATGACAGCTGTCATATTCATGAGGTGGTGTCAAAAAATGGCTATGTTGAAAACATGGGGTCAAAATATTAAAAATATACCACTGTTATGAGCATGTGTTGAAAGATTACAAGGCAGACTCATAACGCTGTTATTTTTTTTTTACATATTTTTACCCCAGAATTTCAACCTAGCCTTCTACTGACCCCACGTAGCCTTACTTCATGAACAAGGGTAGTGAACATTTTCAAATCCTGCCCAAAAAGTGATTTTGTGCCACAAGTGTGAAAACACATTTTGGCCAGGATTTCAAAAATGACAGCTGTCACATTCATGAGGTGCTGTGAAGAAATGGCAGTGCTGAAAAGTTTGGCTCAAAATATTGAAAATTACCAAAGTTATGAGCCTGCATTTGCAAAATTGAATACAGGCTCATAACTTTGTTATTTGTAAATATTTGTGCCCCATACGTTCAACACAGCCTTCTTATGACCCCACCTCATGGACAACTGCAGAGAAAATTGTCAACTCCTGCCCAAAGGGTGATTTCATGCAGTGCCTGAAAAGTCACCTTTTGGGATGCGAGAACACATTTTGGCCAGGATTTGAAAAATGGCAGCTATTACATTCATGAGGTGCTTTGAAGAAATGGCTATGTTGAACATTTGGGCCCGGATATTCAGAAAGGTTGCACATGGCGCAACACTGCTGTGCCATGCGCAACCCACTGATGTGCCCTGGTGTGATATTCAAATGGGGATTGAGCCTGGCACAAATCCCGATGTGCCGGAGCGCATCAGTAATGTATGCATCGCAAGTAGGGGGGGCATGCCCATGCATACTCCGCACATCCCAATATTCAGCCCGGAATGTTCTGAGCCCATGCATGTGCAACCCCTACTTGTGCTGCACACAGGTGAGCCCCCCCAAAAAAGGAGCAACAGCTGCTCACCCAGAGGTGAGCTGCCATATTGCAGGGCACAACACGGCAGCTGCCACCTGTGGGTGGCCACCCGAGCTCCAGCTGCAACTTCTGTTGGTGCCCCCCCCATGCCCGATCATGGGCATACGTATACAAATAATAGACCTAAATCCCTGGTGGTCCAGTGGACGCTTGCAGCCCGATCGCGGGCATATGTAGAATATCTTAATCGTCCAATATCTCTGGTGGTCCAGTGGACTGCTCACAGCCCGATCGCGGGCATATGTAGAAGGAAATAATCATATAATATCCCTGGTAGTCCAGTGGACTGCTCGCAGCCCAATCACGGGTGTCAGTAGAAAATAATGCCACCCCAAAAACAACCCTGGTGGATTGGTGGTACCCCCCCTCACCACCCAACCACTGAGCCCCACCGCCCCACTCCCCCTGGTCAGTGGCGGGCGGCAGCTCTCCGTTCGCTTCACATATCTGGACTGTGTAGTACAGTACGGGCTGCACACCCATTGGCTCACACTGTAGACTAATGGGCGTACAGCCCTACCATATGGTGTCAGTCGGCGGGCAGCAGGGCAGCAAGCAGATGGGGAGCTGCCACCCGCTGCTGACTTGGGAGGCGGGTGGTGGGACTCAGTGGTGGGTGGGAAGGGTACCTAGTCCCCAGGGTTGTTTTGGGTGGCATTACCTACATACCCGCTGATTAGCAAGCAGTGGTCCACTGACCACCAGCGATATTGGACGCTAATATATTCTACATATGCTCGTGATCAGGCTGCAAGCTGTTGACTGGACTGCCAGGGATATCGGACGATTATTATGTTCTATGTATGCCCGCGATCAGGCTGCGAGCAGTCAACTGGACCACCAGGGATATTGGACATTTAATATATTCTACATATGCCCATGATCGGGCAGTGGGGCACTTTTCTGCAATGTGCAAGGGGCATCGGTCCCCGACGGCTGCAGCCTGGCAGGGCGTCAGGCACAAGTCGCCGGAGATCGGCGCACCTGCATGCAAATGGGGCCATAATGACATGCAAATGGACCCATTTGTGCCTTGCATGCATTATGGCCCCATTTGCATATGCACTTTTGAATATCATGGTTGTTGTGCCTAGCGCAACGGAACTTGCACTAGCGCATCCCCCTGCTCCACTCTGGCCACTTGCGCTGGCATAGTGCCACTGTGCCATGTGCACTGCGGGTGGCCAGGGTGTGATATTCAGTGATGCTGTGCCATGGTGCAGCTCCATTGAATATCACCCTGTCAACGCCCCTGCGCAGCCAAGTTGCGCTGTGCCCAGGCTTGCGCCACAGCCTGGCACAATCTGAATATCCAGGCCTATGAGTCAAAACATTGAAAATTATCAAAGTTATGAGTCTGCATTTGCAAATTTCAATGTAGGCTCATAACTTTATTTTTGTAATATTTTTATGCCAAATTTTCAACATAGCTATGACCCCACCTCATGAACAAGGGTGGAGAAAATGTTCAACTCCTGTCCAAAAGGTGATTTTATGCAGCAACTGCAAAATCTCCTTTTAGGACATATTTGCTTAATGTCACTTACATTGTTCATGAGCTGGGGCCCCAAAAAAGGCATGTTGAAAATTTGGGGCAAAAATGGCCATGTTAAGCCACTATGTTTGAAACCGCCATTGCAATACATTGATTTACATACTTGATTTCCTCAGTTCATGGTCCAGCTTTGAAGAGTGAAGATATGTCTCCAGTCCAGAGAAGACTGCAGCGTCGGATCCCCACTGGGTATGTAAAGGCTTGGGCATGTGGGGCGGTGGGTGCTGAGTGGGAGGAACTAAGAGCAAAACAGACATCGATGGACAGTTTTCCTTTTTACAGGGTGTTTAAAAACAAATAAAAAAAGACAGAAGGAAGGTTTTCTTTATTTCAGGTTTGGACACTGGGGGGTTGGTCACCCTCAGTGTCAGTGTTATGTTTGGGGGGGGTGTGGGCTGGTGGGTGCTGAGTGGAAGGGTTGGATGTGGGTGATGGTTACAGGGGTGCCAGTGGGTGTGCCAGCAACAGACATGGACCATTTTCTTTATTGCAGGTTAGTAAAAGAAGGGAGGTTATCTTTATTTCAGGGGACACTGGGGGATTTGGCACTCCCAATGTCAGTGTTACAAATGGTGGGAGTTGCAGGTACAGTGGCAACTGCAGCAGACATCGATGGACTATTTTCTTTTTTTACAGGCTATATAAAATATAACAATAAAATATGAGGGATTTTTATTTCGGTGGACACTGGGAGATTGAGCACCCCCAGTATGAGCATTATATTTGGCAGCACTGGGATAGGCTCTCCGGTGCTGCGTAACTAAATGGCGGGGGGAGGGGGAGCAGTTATGGTGGTGGCAGAAACTGACATTGATGGGCAGTTTTTTTTTTTTTGTAGTTTTTTTAAAAACAAACACTGAGGAGGGTGGGGGATGGGAACATGCACTGACAGAGAAGGGAGAAAGAGCGAGGAAGAGGAGGCATAGCTAGAAGCTACTCAGTTGTTCGTTGATGCGGCTTGATGCAAATCAAGTTCCAAAGCCCTTTCTGACTGGAGCGGCTTTGGTCCTTTGAAGTACACAAAGTTTCAGCCCACCAAAAAGAGAGTCGAGCAAGGAGCACAGTGAGTGGTCATTGGTCTATGCTGCTGTGCCCCTGCTATTTTAAAATAGCAATGGCCTCAGTAGTGGCACACCCCTCAGAAGTGCTCTCTCACAGCAAGATGTTTCCTGTTCATGTGTGGTGAAGATAAAAAGATGAAAACCTGAAGATTGCTGTATTAAAAGGGGTACAGCAGGCACTCATTATTTAAAAAATTACTAAAACAGACTCAAAAACAGGGGCATCAGAATCTTATAAGACAAGAGAACAAGATCACTCCACACTCGAATAAATAGGATTAGGTCAACCTTTACACTGTAGCATGCACTGTTATAATAATACAGATCAGTTCTCTGAGCCACAGGGAACTACTGCATCTTTTTTCTTCATAATACAATGGTCTCTCATGCAGGACAGGGGACAGCCAGGAGTTTTGATTCCCAACCCAAAAAGACAAGTCCATGAGAGAACTGGGGGGCAGGAGGGATGAGCATCACAAATAAGTGGCAGAGCTGCATGTATTGCACAACACACAACAATTGTCTCTTTTAACTTTCAGTAGTTCACTTTTAATAATGTACTGGCACTTATTACAGTCATATTTTCATGTTTTTATATTTTAACAGAAGGAAGTTATCCACTAACACAGTGTATCATGTTCTGATCTGTAAATGAGCTTCAGAACAGTTTCCCATTCTCTTGCAAATATGCTGAATTAAATAAATAAAAATTAAAAAGTGAAATCAGATTGAAGCCAGTACATATACAATAGTATATCCAGTTAGCCATTCACACTGTATGTTGACTTTTTTAAAAGCTGCATTGCTGTATGGTAGATTTTGTGGTGATGTTATGGTTGCTTTCTGCAGAAGATATAACTTTTACAACATATTCAACAAAGTCCAAGAGGGTAGCATCTTTCAGAAAAAGAGACTTGCAAGAACAAGGGGACACAATTTAAAGACAGAAGGAGGGTGGTTCAGGGGCAATGTGAGGAAGTATTATTTCATAGAGAGAGTAGTAGCTGCATGGAACAGCCTTCCTGAGGAGGTTGTGGGGTCTAAAACTGTGGGAGAATTCAAGAATGCATGGGACAGACATAAGGTAATTCTTGTGGGGGGTAGGAAGAAATAGGCTGTTGGTTAACTAGGATCTGCGGCCTTTCCTGTAGGTAGGGAAATGGGCAGACTAGATGGGCCAAGCGGTCCTTATCTGCCATCAAGTCTATGTTTCTATGTTTACTAACATACGAACATACGAAATTTGCCAGCAGATAAAGGCCTAGAGGTCTATCAAGTCTGCTCGAATGTGCAGCTAGCACCCCTAATTCTGCAGCTGCCCCTCCCTTCCACCCTTCCCCTTCATTAACCCTCCCCCTTGTCCTGTCCCATCCTCGTTTGAAGCAGTCCACTGTTCTACTGCATACCACTTCTGCAGGTAACGCATTCCACCCAGCCACCACCCTCTCTGTAAAAAAGTGTCTCCTCATCTCCCTCCTGAACCTTCCTCGCTCCAGTCTCATATCATGGCCCCTGGTGGCCCTCCCTCCTTACTTTGAACAGCCCTCTGTACCTGTCTTGTTTATTCCTTTCATGTATTTAAAGGTTTCAATCATGTCCCCCTGTCTCTCCCTCTCCTCTCCTCCAGTGAGTACATGTTCAACTCCTTCAACCTCCTCTCATATGATAAGTCCCCCAGACCCTTGATCATCTTTGTCGCCCTGCGCTGCACTCCCTCCAGTAACTTAATGTCCCTCTTCAGATACGGACGTCAGTACTGCATGCAGTACTCCAGGTGTGTTCTAACTAATGACCTATACAGTGGCAGAATCACCTCCTCCCTCCTCGAGGATATACCCCTTGCAATACAACCCAGCATTTTGTTGGCCTTTGCAGCTGCCTTCCTACACTGTGCAGTTGTTCATTGACCCTGTGATGAGCACACCAGATCCTTCTCCTCCTCTGTCTGGGCTAGCTGCACTCCCCTAGCTGGTAAGTCCTCCTTGGGTTCTTCATCCCAAAATGCATCACCTTGCACTTTTTGGCATTAAAGCCCAGTTGCCAGGTGTCTGACCAGGTTTCAAGCTTTGCCAGATCATCCTGCAACCAGGTTTCAAGCTTTGCCAGATCATCCTGCAACCCTATATTCTTCTATATTCATAGATAATTTATGAATCATTAGTGCACCAATTATGAAAAAATAATTCATGCTCCAAAAAGTACCCTAACTGAAAATCGACCCTAAACTACTGTATTCTCTTACAAAGCTCTACTAAAATGCAATAATCGTACACTGCAGCTATAGACACAAGGGGCCAGATTCACAAAAACTCACAAAGTGTAGCATAAAAGTTTGTATTGCCCTTTACGATTGTGCAGGTGGTAAACTATACTATTCACAGATGGATAGCATAGGGCGCTATCTGACTGTGAATAGGGCTAGACAGAGGCAGTGGTAACTCCATTACCATTTCCTCTAACCCACTAGCGCTGCCCTGACCTGCATGCCTGTAAATGGCCCCGTAATGAATAGTGTTGTTGCTCTATGTATGTTTCACAAAAGCAGCCATGCAAATGAGCTCATTGGGCATGCAAGGTGCTAGCTGGTCATTCGCATGCCCATTATGGGCCCATTTACATGTGTTGCGAGGGAGTGCCCCCCCATGCAGACTGCCATTCCCAAATCAAGACAAAACCCATTCTGGTGGTCTAGTGGTCCTCCCTGTTCCCGATCACCAATAGCTGACCACTTATGAATGAAAAAATGCCCTTGTAGTCCAGTGGTCCCCCCTCGCCTGGGCTCTGATCTCCATCCCGTTACATGTATATTAAGTTTCCCTGGTAGTCTAGAGGTCCCTTCCCCCTCCACAGTCTCTGATCACCATCACTGTATAATAAAAATACTGTCCCCTGGTAGTGCAGTGGTGTCTCCCTCTCCCCGTTCTCCAATCACTGTTCCGATGTTAAAAAAAATTATTCTCTTGTAATGTATGATCCCACCCCCTCCCCATTCTCTGATTGCCATCCTCATAGAATAAAAATAATGTGCCCAGGAGGTGTAGTGGTCCCTCCCCCCTTCTCCATTCTCTGATCGCCATACCAATAGTAAAATAAGTTATTCCCTTGTAGTCTAGTGGTCTCCTGTTCTCCAGTCTCTGTCCTGCTATGCAGATCATTATTCCCTGGTAGTCTAGTGGTCCCTCCCCCTCCCCGATCACTGATAACAGTACTGAGTACAAGAAAACAGTCCTCCCTGGTAGTCTAGTGGTCCCTCCCCCACCCGAACACCTGCCCAATAAATAAATATATATATATATATATATATATATATATATATATAAAATACTCATTGGTGTCCAGTGTACCTCCACTCCCCACTTCACTCCCTTGGACAAACACAGAAGTGTTCCATTTCCCTGGTGGACTAGTGAATCCCTGCCCTACCACCCTGAAGGACAGTGACCTACCACCCCACTCCCCCGATCCTGAAACCCTGCTGGCGACAGGCACAGCCCCCTTTCCACCACCATTGCTGGTCACCGAATGAACTGTGAATGAGCATGTATAGCATACACTACCAATGAGCATCTAGTGTGTACTGTACCATCAGGTCAGTGATTGCAGAAGGGGGAAGGGACCCCTACACTACCAGGGGACATTATTTTTATTATACATGGATGCGATCAGTGACCGGGGAGGGGAGAGGGACCACTAGACTACCAGGGAATCATTTTTGTTACCATCAAGACAGCGATTGGAGAATGGGGAGGGGAGGAACCACTACACTACAAGGGAATAATTTTGGTTAACATCAGGATGGTGATCAGACAATGAGGAAGGGGAGGGACCACTAGACAACCAGGGAATAATTTTTAACATTGGGACGGCGATAAGATAATGGGGAGGGGGGAGGGACCATTGAACTACCAGGGACACAGTGTTGTTGGTCGGGGATGGCTGCCTTGCACTGTCTCCGACAACCACTAGAGTTGCACGGAGTTAGAGGAGGTTTTCCTCTGCAGTATTTTCTCCTTGCAAGGGAACCCTGCAAAAGGCCCTTGCTTGGAGAAAATGCTTTGTCAATGGGACTGCGCCGATAAGCAGGTCTCCTCCCCCTCATTTGCATTGCAGACCCCTCAAACCTTTACCCCATTGCAAACCCAGTCTGCGAGTGCAAACTGGACTTTTGTGAATACCACATTGGGGCAAAATCCAGTTTGCATGACGCGGCAAAGTTTTGTAAATCTAGCCCCAGGTGTCTTATGAATCTTGCAGATTTGGATTGTTTGAAGTAATTTAGACAGATAGACAGGTAGATAAATAGAGAGAGAGAGACAGAGATATCAGGGGATCACTGGCTCACTGCTTCATCTGAAGCCACCAGTACGACTCCTGCTGCAGCTTCACAATTCAATATACTGTTCTTATACTGAGAACACAGGTGAATGACTCCTCTCGCTAAGCTGGGCACCCAGGATTTTTTTGGTCCCAGAAACATTATTTTTGGGGCAGTTTTCAAAAAATTCACAGCAGACACTAGCTAAATGGGCCCTGTTTAGCTAGATTCAGGTGTTAGTTTTTTTCAGTGTTTTTACAGTTTTGAAAAAAACAAAATAGTGCGAACACCTTCAACACTGCATTCACTGACCCCAGCAGTGTTCTCCCCCCTGATTTATTCAAAGATGATGATGCACCCATGTCCCTCAACTCCACTACCCCTACCAGTCACCCTCCCTTCTACTTTAAAGTGGTAAAGAAGAATGAAGTTCGCGTGCGTCACCAAAACCATAAGCAAATCCAGAACAAGCAATGATACACTCAACTTCAAGCTGCTGTCCCTCACTCTAGAAGAGGTTCTTGGGACTCTTACCAGGATTTTTAACCTCTCTCTTACCCTTAGCCAGTTCCAGGACAAATGGAAATCTGCCACTGTCACCCCAATCCATAAAAGTGGTGACAAGACTGCCCACAGGAACTTTCGCCCAATCTCTACACTACCTCTCCTCTCAAAGGCCCTGGAACGTATTGTAGCAGACCAGCTCACCGGCTATTTGGACAAATATAATATTCTTTGCAGGCAGCAACATGGCTTCAGAAAAGGTCATAGCACTTCTTCTGCCCTACTTGAATTCACTGGTGCCAGCCACAGCTCTCTGGACAATGGACAACTTACTGGAGCTATCTATATCGACCTGCCCAAGGCCTTCGATACTGACCACCACTGCCTCCTGCTTGTCCAGCTTCAAAATGCAGGGCTCTCCTCTGAATCTGTTATGCGGTTTAAAAGCTACCATGAAAACCGGTCTCAACATGTAAAAACTGCGGATTTGCTCTCCGTTGCCAAACCTGTTTGCTCTGGAGTTCCCCAGGGCTCTATCTTGGGCCCACTCCTCTTCAGCTTGTTCTTTAACACACTACCGGACTCCTGTTCTGGACAAATCATACTATATGCTGATGATGCAGTAATCCTAGCCTCTCACCAGGACTGGAACCCGCTGCAAGACAACCTTCAGCAAGGTTTTTCTTTGGTTGAGAACTGGTTCATAAAGCATAAACTGATCCTTAATTGGAAAAAAAAACCAAGGCTATGATTTTCAGCAGCTTCAATAATAAATATAAGCATCACCACCTCTCCATTAACACCAGACAAGGTGGCACACTGAAACAGGTCCAAACCTTTAAATACCTTGGGATTACGCTCAACTCTCACCTCTCCTACACTGCCCACATTAATAATGTTGCCAAAGCTGCTAATTCCAGGCTGGGCTTACTGTTCTGCCACAGGAGACACCTAACCCCTGAAGCCCTGGCAGTTGCCATCCAGAGCTCCATCATTACCATTATTGACTATGGTCTTATCATATATGGCTCCGCTACTGCTACCATGCTCAAATGTGTATCTCCCTCAACAAGGTTAGTCAGCTCATTACTGGTTCTCAACGTCTTACACACACTTGTGACCTCTATACTTAAACCAGTTGGTTGCAAATTGCCAATTGAATAAAATACCAAACCTGCATGGTTGCAAAGAAAATATTGATGGGACTTGCACCTCCTGGAGCCTATGCTCTCTTACAACCCAGAAACAACAGCAGCAACACCAGGGGGACTAAACTGCAGCTTCATCAAATTCCCCATTGTTGCACAACACAAGGTCAAAGATCTTTTGCTTATAGGGCTTCCAGCTGGCTAAATGGACTTTCTAGTGACATCTTCTCCACACCCTCGCTCGGTGCTTTTAAGTCAAGGCTCTGCTACTCACTTATTGCCTCCAGCACCTGTGACTGCCTTGACTAAAACAGACCTTCCACCTTGTGGTTCCTTTGCTGTAGCTGCCTGAGGGCCACCATTTCTATAGCACTTTGCCTACACCCTGCCCCACTAATGCATTTCCCCTGCCCATTCTCTGACAATGCCACCTGGCCATTCAGCTCCCACCTTGTTTCCACCCTCCACATCCCCCAACTCTTCTACCTCTTCCCTCCTGACCTCCTCTCCCCCACCTCCTTATACTTTTGCCCCACCCCCTTCCTGTTGTCTCTGTTTAGCCCCCCTTTTTTCTAGTTCACACTTATTCCCTGTAATCTTAAGTATTGACTGTGTACCTCTTTCAAGATTCACACTATCATCATGTTTGTCTTGCTGTAATCTATGATGTGGAACCTTTGTTCAAAGATATTTGTAATCCTAGACCTAAATAAATAAAAAAATATTTTTTTCTCATGACAAGTAAATAATTTCTCATGAGAAGTAAACACTCATGATCTGTTTTTTTTTTCTGGTCAAGCTAGAGAGTTATCCAAAAATTAACTTTAAATCGCTACAACTCTGGAATCATTTATTTTTTTTAACAAAACCTTTAAAGGCACTACTGTACCTTGGTACAGGCCATTTCTACCCTGAAAGTTTTGTGAAAAAAATCTATACTGTCTAGGCTGTATGAGAGAGCAAAAAAAAAAAAAACATGTTAAGTATAGGAAAACCATACATCTCTTTTTGCATTTTTTAGGTGTTCCTAGTCTTAAAAACTGAACAAGATGCCATCACAAAATTGTTCAAGTCTTGAGACAATGCCAGCCAGACTGTGCATGCCAAATTTTGGGCTCTTTCATTGGACAGCACCAGTGTTATTAAATTACAAACACTGGGGTTTAAGATTAAACATGCTACTCAACTCTAATTATAGGGGCACTACCCTACCCCTATAATATATTATATATATATTCTTTGCAGAAAACTTTGTGAATGTACCAGTTAGGGTAACTTAATACTAGAAAAGTAGGGAAAGGTAGCATTAGGATTTCCAACCCTAACTCACAACCCCTACCCCCAAGCAGCAAAAGGAAAAAATATTAGGGTGTTGGCTCTCTAGAGTCTTGGTGAATCAGTGGTGCCATCACCCTTGGGGTTGTCAACCCTAATATTCCCCCTTCCCCCTTCCCCCAGCCCATAGCCTTCAGTTTGAAGCACAAGATACAGCTCAAAGCCAGTGCCTCATAGTGATATACTCTTCAAGGTAGAGATGTGTATCTCACCACATGTTGCCAATACAATTTGTTGTAGCTTTCTTCTTGTAGGCCATGTGTGAAGACAGGAGATCATGTGTAATGTTGTTTACTCGTGGAATGAGGTGAGCATTAAGATTGACAACCCCAGGGAAGATCATACCACTGTGTTTTTGCAATTAATAAAGTAATGGTGTCCTATTTTTTTCTTTTCAAGTCAAATCTGGATGGAAAGAGCATGATATTTTCAGAAACATAACACATGCTAAGATTGTTTTTACTGTCTTTGTCCAGGAAAGGTACACAGCTACAATTTGTCCCAGGGTATGTTTTGGGAGAACAGGCAGGTTAAGTGACTTACTCTGGTCACACAATATACAAGTAGGGCACGTTGGAATCAAAACCCGTTCTACTGGGTGAACAAAGCTTGTTCACAGCTCTTTGCTTTAGCTTCTAGGTTGCACTGCCAGCTGATATTCAAAAATGACACATTTCAAGGCTGGCCCCATGATGCCATAACCACATTTGCATCTTGTAGACCTGAGTTCACATGTGAAATTGTAAGATAAAAGGCTCCTATGAGAGCAAATGGAAAAAAGACAGACGGTGCTGTGGCAGCCCCAGAAATCTGTACTGACATGAACACAGACACGGTTTAGAAATCCTGATATGGGGCCCCAATACCTGTTGGCACCACAGAGCCAGCCTTGAGATGTGTCATTTTTGATGATCAGCTGGCAGTATAGCCTAGAGGTTAGAGCAATCTGAAAGATGGATTATTTTTACTAACAGTTTGAAATATAAAGTTGATAAATCACTAGTTTCAATGCACATACAAAACAATTATTATAAATGTAGAAAGTGCTGTAATAATACCTTAAAACACACATAATAAAACAGACACTTTCCTATTTTAACCTCAGTAAATGGAGGGCCAAGATCCTTGGTGACATCACTTCCTGTCAGGGGCCTAAAACATATGGCAGCCCCAAGTCCTGAATTACAGGCTGATTTACATGTGAATAACTCTGAATGGCAAAGACTCACAGATAAATACAATGGCTCACTTAAATTAGCTTTTTATGAGCTTTCAGACATTAAGAAACCCTGTAGATGAAAGTTCCCCTTTAAGTTACCCTAACTGGTGCATTAATGCAGTTTTTTGCAAGTAATTTCCTTTCTTTGTCAGATAGTGGAATCATATCCTCATTCATGTAGGTCCCTTCCAGGCCTGCATGACAAGTGTAGATGTGCAGGGCCCTTCATACCATGCATTATGGGAAGACTCCATCTGCTTACAGAAGTGTAGGGCCTGGCACATTCACTCCTTATACATTTACTCTTCACATACTCAGTACACAGTCACTCTTCACACAGTCACTTTTTACACAGTTAATCTTTGCACATTCACTCTTTTTTTAAATTTTGACCCTAAAGTTTCAAGATAGTGATTTTATGACTGCCCTTATAAATATGACACGTATCATTTATAGTATATTGGCAGAAATGTAATTTCACACCACAAGTGCAAAAAGACATCTTGTCCAGGATATAAAAAAATTACACCTGTCATGTTTATGAGGTGGTGTGGAAAAATGGGTATGTCGAACGTTTGGAGTCAAAATATTGAAAATTATGGGGCACTAGAGTGCCGATCTCAAGGCAGGAAGCTTTTCCTGGGAGCACTGCATTTCAACACTCTTCTTACTTTAAAACACTATTTTAGACTTCCGGTGATGTCACATAGCTGATGAGAGTTTAAGCCAGAGAGCTCTCGAATCCATCAGATAAATGGTGGAATCCTTCCTATAAAGTAAAAAAAAACAATCTTAAATACTAACTGCTGAGCAACTAAACATGGCTACTAAAGGTCACAAGCCAAGAAACCCCATAAATAACACCTCACAGACGAAGCTGAAGCAATTAACATTAGATAAGGAGATAGAGGCCTTTAGTACCCACGTGAGGAGAGACCCAGCTCTCTCCGACTCATCTCTCAGTCTGAAAGAAGATGAAATATGCCTTTTTAGAAAATCCGAGTGCACCCTACAAAATATATCATTGGTGCAAAAAATGTAATCTTTGATTGCAGATCTAAGGCAAGATGTTTGAAAGATAGATTCTAAAGTGGCTGATCACTCCACCAGGATCACCAAGCTATTGGAGGCCCAGGACTCAGGAGACCGAATCCTCCTATATCTATTACAGAGAGACCAGGAAACCCATAACAGGCTGTAGGACATCGAGACTAGACCTTGTAGAAACAATTTTCGAGTGCATGGCGTGCCGGAGGGGGTGGAAGAGGGCTTCACCACCCCAATCGATTTTATGCAACATCTCTTGCGCTCAGTCCTTTCAGTGCCCTCCGACATGGATTTAACCATGGACAGAGCACACAGATCCTTGGTCCCCAAGCCTACCAACCTAGCTGTCAGGCCTCATTCTTGGGTCGTTCGAATGGTGCTCTTCCAAACAAAGGAATGGGTGCTGAGAGAGGCCTGGTGACTTAAGGACATTAAATATCAAACTGCACCCATATTCTTTGAACAAGACTTCTCACCTGCTTTTCAAGCCAAGCGTGTCAAAGTATGCTCAGTAATCAAAGAAATAAAGGAGAAGAAAAATATAAAAGTGTAGTTCCTGTTCCCCTCGAAGCTGCACGTGCATTTAGAAGCAGGCCCTTAAACATTCACAAACCTTGTTGAAGCTGCATCGCTGTTAAAAGACTGGGGGATTACTGTACCTGACTTGGAATTAGAACTCCTCGAATGGAATGTCCTGCAATATTTGTGGCAGGTAGTGAACAGGGGTTTAAAACATCCACATTGAGGATCCATACCGCAAGCCTTACTAAAAGATGCCACCCATGCTGTATAACTCGCCAACCACAAGAAGACCAACCCTGACCAGTTTCAGCTAGAACCACTCTTCCTCGCTGAAATCATTCCTTAACTGAGCCTTGTTACATCTACCTTAAGAGGTCTGTCTAGAAGGAGACAACTCACGTATAAGGCAGAACTCTTTATAGAGACTATAACCTGCTCAGATAAGTCCAATTCTGACCTCTTTCTGGCCTTTTATAACTGTTTTACTATGGTTCTTGGGGGAGGGGGGAAGAAAGCTTGTTTTGAAAGAAAACAGTTATTTTTAACTTGATCATGAGGCAGATGGAAGAGTGATATTCCTCACTATATCTCTATACCCTCTATTTTCTGGTTGTAGGCCCCCTCGAGCAACTGATCGGCCATAAACGGAATGAAGATTAACAAACGTATAAGGGCATACAGTTTGTGGGTTCTGGGGAGAGTTCTGGGTTGGGTGCCTGGGAGATCGCTACGAATAATAACTCCCTATGACCACCAGGTGGAGCACCATCTCAGAAGTAAACACATTCTCCCCTCCCAACACTACTTAAGATTAAAATCTGCTCCTTATGACGCCTGGGGAGGTGGCGGATTGACCCGGGATAAAGAGCCTTTAAGGTAACTTTCCACTCAAATACAATGTATGCTACCTGGAACCGCCCTGTTTAAATTCAAACTTATTTAGATCTACTATCAGAACCGATTTGTGAGCCCTTTCCCGACAGTAAATGCATACATCCCATTGAAATAGAGATGGCTGATCTTACGTTAACGATATGGGGGAGTTTAATGGGGATCTGGGCAGCTGAAAGATGCCCCTATCCATCGCAAGTAACCCTGGAGGACCTGAGGATCATTTTACTCATATACCTAAAAATGATAGGTGGGGGGTAGGGATTCCAGAACAGTTTGGTACAGAATATGAGGTACGACAGATGAGGGGGAAACAATGGATTTCTCATCCCTCTGTAACATTCGATTTCCCTTAGAGCAGCTTGACACCACTGTTCTTAGTCTCTTTGAGAGACTATTAGTGTTTGTTATCAGACATTTGTCACTAACAGTGGTGCCTGGTTCCCCCATGGGAGGAACTAGGAGACCCACCTAGGAAGCAACTAAAGAAAACTTTTATCAGATCGTATAACATTTCTTATACTGTTTCAACTTTTTATTTGTTCTTTTAAGTGTTATTGCCTAGTTACCGCTACTTAAAGTTTACCGTTGTAGTTAGCACTGCCCAATGTTAAAGGTACTGCTCTTGTTTAAATGGTTTCTGTTTTTAGAAAAACTTTGGCATAGCTGGAGAGATGTGAGGCCAGGAACACACAGACCAGTATTGTTGCCTGTCAATGACCAGCCTAGTATTTGGGTAAACAATGGCCCACAAGGTAACACTCTCTTAAGCAAAACCAACCCCTCTTTAAAAACCTACCTATGGCCACCTTATAAGTATGCTCCTATAATATAAATGGAATTAACTCCCCTATTAAAAGAACAAGATTGTTGCAAGATCTTAAAAGGTTGAGGGGCGATATGATCCTGCTACTGGAGACCCATCTATCCACACAAGAACACCTAAAATAATACAGGGCCTGGGTGGATGATATGGTGGCAGCTTCTATTAAGTCTACAGAGGGGGGCATGCAGGGTAGGTATGTCAGGGAGTTCGGCCCATTCCCAAGGCAGACTCCTTCATTTTATCAACATATATGCTCCAAATGCCCACCAGGAAACCTTTTTTTGAACTATTCTTTAAAAAAATAGCCGTTCTTTTGCCGGGACAACTCCTCTTACGGGGAGATTTTAACATGGCCCCCCAACCCCAGAGGGATCAATCCTCCGGAGATAATCATCCGCATCAAACAGCTTCTAAGACTTTGGTAACCTTAGTGAGGGAAATGAGTTTGATTGATATCTGGCGAACCCTCCATCCAAAAGACAAGGATTACACCTTTTACTCCTGTGCCCAACAGTCTTACTCCCATATAGACCTATTCTTTACTCATAAAACTTCACTACACACAATTACTAAATCTCATAAACACAACATAACCTTATCGGATCATGCTCCGATCTCAGTTCATCTTGCCTTACGGCAACAAAATAGACAAACTTTATGGAGACTTAATGTCTCCATTTTCAATAATGAACCCTTTGTCAACAAGTTAAGACAACAAATCCTAGACTTCTTCATAATTCATCAATCTACAGACCACGTCCCATTTCTCAAATGGGACACGCTTAAAGTGGTCCTCCGTGGAGAGGTGATCAGTTTTGTGGCGGTGCAAAAAGCGACACAAACTGAATCCAAGGGACAAAAAGGTCCCTGGGGAACTTAGCAAAGTCAAAAGTACTCTACAGGACTTTGAGCACAAAAGGGCAGAAGGCCAGTTGAGATTCACTAACCAAAAATACCATGGGGTAGGGAGTAAAGCATCCAAATTATTGGCGTTCTACTTAAGGAAGGCCCAGGCAGACAGACATGTTTCTTATATTCAAGAGGGGGACCAAAGGGGAAAAAATGGACCTCTCCCACAGGAGTAGCCCTCCAATTTCGAAAATACTACCCAAAACTATATACAGAGGATAAAGATATACTGACCATACAAGATAGCTCCCAAGCATTCTTAAATACCCTCAAATTTCCCAAACTACTGGAGCAAGTGATGACAGAGCATAACCTTTCCATTACATTGGAGGAAACCCTTGTGGTCATCCACCAACTACCAACTGGGAAGACCCCGGACTCAGATGGGTTTAGTATAGAGTTGTATAAAGAGTTGGCGACATCAATGGCCTCACGTCTAACAGAGGTGTTCAACCACTATTTGCAGGATGGTAAGACCCCGGAAAGCTGGTCCCACTCCATAATAACGGTAACACCCAAACCTGGCAAAGAAACAACAAAATGCAAATCATTCTGACCTATAGCCCTACTTAATCAAGATCAGAAAATCTTCACTAAGATCCTGTCAGTTCGACTACAAAAACACACTAAGTTATTAATCCATCCAGACCAAACTGGATTTATCCCGCATCGCCATATGAGCGATAATATCAGAAGACTTATGAATATTATACAATTGGGTAAATTCTACCTGAACCCAACCCTAGCCATCTTCTTAGATGCAGAAAAGGCCTTTGACAGGCTAAATTGGTCATGCCTCTTTGAGGTTCTGCAAAGGATGGGTTTTGAAGGTAATTTCCTCCACTGGATAAAACTATGCTATTGTAGCCCCCAGGCTAGGGTGAGGGTCAATGGCTCCATTTCTCCCTCCTATTACCTTACAAGAGGGACAAGGCAGGGATGCCCTTTGTCCCCCTGCTTTTTGCACTTAGTATGGAGCCTTTCACTCAGGCCATAAGGCAACACGGCAAAATTGAAGGGATAGAGATGCAGAACACTTGTCATAAGATCTCCCTATATGCGAATGATACTCTAATATATCTTGGAAATCCACAAATGGCCCTTCCACATCTGTTGGTGCTCCTGGAGACCTTTGGGTCTATCTCTGGCTTTAAGGTTAATGCAACTAAGTCTGAAGTGTTACAGGTAAGGGGAAAACCGAACCCACACTTAAGAGTGGGAATATGCCAGAGCAACGGCAGCTGGCATATGCACCCGACGCCACTCTTGGTTGTGCACGTCAGGATTTACAAACGATGCCCAGTAGAGAGTTATGGCACTAGAGGCCACACAGAAAACTTGAATGGCTATCAAATGGCCAGACCACCATCTGCAGCCCCTCAAAGGGGCGGGAACCGGTGTCTGTTTCATAACCGTCGGTTCTTTCACGGTAAAGACAGAGGGGGCTTCAGCAGAAACCAGACCCCTCAGCCACAAAAGAAAATGCAGTAGAAGGCACAGAGCCCCAAAGCACCTAGTGCCACCCTCTGAGGTTCTGGTCCAAGTCCCACCTGAGCTGTCCAAGGGGGGACTCTTTCTCAGCAGTAGGAGGGCATCTGACTCAGTTTTACAGCCAGTGGAAGTCAATCACATCAGACAAGTGGGTACTCAGGATAATCCATCAGGGGTACTCTCTAAATCTTTCAGAAACCCCTCCAGATCACCCACCCAAATGACAGCCCAAGCTATCTGTCTCTCAGTCAGACCTTCTTCATTCCGAGATTTAAGGCCTTCTAAACAACAGGGCAGTAGAAGTAGTTCCACTGGATCAGCGGAACACAGGTTTCAAACAACATGAAGTCTTGCTGTGTTGTGACGTGTGCGGTGGGTCCCGGTCTTCGGGCTGCTCCGGAGGTGGGGGGGGGGTTGGCTTTCCGTGCCGGGAGTGGAACTTTGGGCACGAGCTCGGTTGGGGACTCTGTCTGTTGTTCTTCAGACTCAAACTGTCAGATTCTTTACTCCACCTCACTGAACAGTCGCTCCGGAGATTTCTCCTTCTGCTCGGTTCATTTTGTCAGTGAAAGTATTAATTCTCAGTTTTTTAACTGAATTTAAACCGCAACCAGTCGGTTCAAGCTCTGTCTGTGGTATCGTAAGTACTAGATAGGTTTTACATTTCTTTCTGTGTGGAACTTGTAAACGGTATTATCGGTTCGGTTTGAACCGATCAGGTTGTTTAAATACATTGAATCTGTCTTTTAGAGTGCGGTTCCCGGTTCTTATCGGTTCTAAAAAAAACGGATTTCATTACGGTTTTTTCCACGACCCGTGACACGGTTGGGAACCGATAAGAGAGTCTTGCTTGGCGGATTGCCATAAATGGGCAAGTTTTGGTTAGGCTGGCATTATGTCTGAGAAACCCAAAAGAAAAACTGGGCCCACTGGGTTTCAACACTGCAGTGTTTGTGGGGAAGCCTTTGCCAAGGCTGACCCCCACACCACCTGTGTTTATTGTTTGGGGTTTGACCACCTCAATGCAGACTGCCAGATTTGCAAAAATTTTCCTGCAGCTACCCTGGATAAGAGAGTTGGTAGGCTCAGGAAAAGAGAGGCCAAGAAGTCCGCTGACCGGGATGGCCAGCCCAGTTCAGTTGTAACCGAACCGGAGGGAGTGCCCTCTGACCAGGGCGAGACTTCCTCGGGCAAACAGAGAGCCGACTGCAAAGAAGTGCAAGGTAATGCACATGGGGAATGAAAACCCTGGGGAAGCATACACAATGGGGGGTGAGATACTGACAACAGTAAAAATAGAAAGGGACCTGGGGGTAATTATATCAGATGACCTAAAGGTGGGCAAGCAATGTGAGAAGGCAGTAAGGAAGGCTGGGGGGATACTGGGATGTATAGGAAGAGGCATCAATAGTAGAAAACAGGAAGTTGTTATCCCTCTGTACAGACAGTTGGTGAGACCCCATCTGAGTACTGTGTGCAGTTCTGGAGACCCCATCTCCGAAAAGACATAGACAGAGTGGAGGCTGTCCAGAGGAGGGCAACCAAAATGGTGCAGGGTCTGCACCAGAAGACATACGAAGAAAGACTAAAGGAGCTTAATATGTATACCTTTGAGGAAAGAAGGGAGAGAGGGGACATGATAGAAACTTTCAAGTACCTCAAGGGAATTAACAAAGTCCAAGAGGGTAGCATCTTCCAGAAAAAGAGATGTGCAAGAACAAGGGGGCACAATTTGAAGATAGAAGGGGGACGGCTCAGAGGTAACGTGAGGAAGAATTTTTTCACTGAGAGGGTTGTGGATGCATGGAACAGCCTCCCTGAAGAGGTCGTGGGGTCAAGAACAGTGGGGGACTTCAAGAATGCATGGGACAGACATAAGGCAGTCCTAGTGGGGGGGTAGGAGGAAGTAAGCTGTTGGTTAACTAGGATCTGCAGCTTATCTGTTAAGTAGGAAAATGGGCAGACTAGGTGGGCCAAGCGGTCCTTATCTGCCGTCAAATTCTATGTTTCTATGTTTCTATGTCCTTCAGATGGGCTGAACAAAAGATAAGATACCTTGGCATACAGATTCCCATACACTTGAATAATCTCTATAAATATAATTATGAGGTTTTAGGGCAACAAATAAGAGCAGACTTGCATAGATGGGCTCTACTTCCCCTGACATTTACAGACTGATTGGAAACAATTAAAATGAATGTCCTAAGCAGATTTCTTGTCCTATTTACTACTCTCCCCCTCCAAATCCTAAAGAAAGACTGGAAAGACCTAAATAAAAACCGCTCTGACTTCATCTGGTGTGGTAAATGCCAGAGGATTCGCTGGGAAATATTAACAGAGGAAAAAAGTAAGGGAGGGATGGGGTTCCCAGATTTCCCCATGTATCATCTAGCTGCCCAACAACTCCCAGTCATTAAAATGTTGATACCCGGTAGAAAACATGGCTGGCTAGAGATTGAAGAAAGAAATTGTGAAATAGCCCCCTTGAACATTTTTCCCTGGAAAATTCAACCAAAAGATTTGAAAAGTATAAAAAATATTTTTACAAGGCATACCATGTCGAGGTGGCTGGAGGCTAGACAAGACTGGAAAATAATCTGACCATCTGGGAATAGCTACCTCTCTCATCTCTTCCCGGGTTTCCTGCCCAATCAGATGACCACTGTTTCTTTAGATGGGTAACTAATAGACTTGAATACCCATGCCAGTTCTGGGGGCTTAAAATCATTCCCACAGATGCAAGCAGAATTTAATTTACATAAAACAGATTACTTTAGGTACTGCCAATGTACACACTATACTGCCACTATTATTGGCCTCACAGACCTAGCCCTTGGGCCCTCTACTCCTATTTTGTTAACTTATCAGAGAAGTATTATGGGTGACACCAGATCCTTTATATCTCAAATATATAAAACACTGATAGAAGATAGAGGGACACTGGTGGTTCAGAGAGTAGAACAGAAGTGGGAATCGGAGGCAAATTTGAACCTTACGGAGCAAAACTGGCATTATATTTGGCAGGGGGTACATAAAACCACCAACTCTCCCTTGAGGCAAGAATTTAGATAGAAGACCAATATTCATTTTTTGGAACCCTAACCATTTCCGCTCATTACTCTGCATGCTCCTCCAACTTGTGTTGGAGAAAATGTGACCTCATTGGAACACACTACCATACCTTTTTGGAGTGCCCAAAAATCACCCTTTTTTGGAACACAATTGCTCAAGAAATCTCTCAGATTCTGTCTCTCTCCCACCCACTGAACTTTGATAACCTGGTCCTGGCCCCCACAAAGGAGATTAGGACTGCAATGGGGAAATACATATTCTACATTTTGATTGCAGCAGCACTCAAAGCTCTGACCCAAAACTGGTTGATGGATACATCTCCCCCGATTTGGCATGGAAATATTAAGAATATCAAAGAGATGGAAGCAGTTACAGCCTGCCTAAGGCTAAATATTGACAAATTTAACACCAGATGGCTACCTCCTTTGATCATTTAGAGAGAAAAGAGGGTACACTAGTCTTGGAGCAGCTGCTTCAGACTTGAGAGGTCGGGGGGGGGGTGTTTCCAAGTGAAGGGTCCTCAGAATGGTTGGTCCTGGTCTCGCACCTTAATCCTTAACCTGGTTTATTTCCTCTATTATCCCGCACTTCAACCCAGTTATAAAAATGGTGGCTTATATACTTAGCTCTTCTTATTGTAATGGCTGTATTTATCTTGTTATAGTTCCATAAAATACCTTAGTCAAATGAAATTAAACGAAGACCCAATATAAGGTTACAAAAGGTTACACTTTATTAATTGGAGACATTTTTAGGATCACTGTCTAAAGTGTAAGCACCTGAGTCCTCAGAGATTTCTCTCCAGTTGCAGATCCCTACCCACAAGAGGGATGCAGCTTTCAAGACTCATCCAGTTGGACTTTTTTTCTCTGTTCTGTTTATATTAACTACATTCAGGATGAGATATGAACTGCCAGTTCTGCAAAACAAGAGGTAACATCACCTGGGCATAAACTGGGCTCATACTCACTTTAATTCATTGTATAAAAAAATGCACCAATGATTACATGAGAGCTTGTCAAACATATCAATACTGTAATAATGATATATGTGTCATCTTGAACCCAATAAACTGGTCTTTTAAGTTCAAAAAAATAAAATACTATTTTAAAACTTACCAAAGTCGAACTATTTTCAGCAGAATCAACAGAAGAATTCAGCAACTTTCTTTTGAGCCTAAACTCATTATGGGGAAAAAACAGGACTTGACACCAGTAGCTTCTAAACTCAGCGCTGCTAAATCAGGGGAAAGCTGAGGCCTTGTGCTCAGAACTGAATGCTACCAAAGGATCTTTAGCGGGGCAGCAGATGTTGGTGACCATGCAGTCTATGGATGCCAAAATGGAAAAAACTTTGGCCAGGCTTGAAAAACATGATGCTGCCTTGACGAACCTAATGGGCACTGTTGCCGATTGCGAGAAGAGATCTTTGTCCACCCAGGTGACAGTTGCCACAATGGCACAAGAGAACACACAGCTGTGGGGAAGGTTGGAGGCCCTTGAAAATGAAGTAAGGGCAGGCAACTTATGTTTAGTAGGAATACATGAAGGAGCTGAGGGACCTCACCTACTTACATTTTTGGTGGAGTGGCTACAGGCTTCGATATCTACCCCAACTGAATTTGACTGGAGTAACCTCAAACGTGCATATCGGGTCAGTCCCAGAGTCAGGCCCATAGAAGCTAACACCCCTCGAACTATCTTAGTGCAGACGACGGGTGCAGACATCAGGGACTTGATTCTATCAGCCATTTGAGCAACTTACCCACTATTCATCAATGACTCAGACATCAAATGTTATCTGGATCTTTCATTTCAAACAAGGGCCTGGAGAAAATGTTTTGATGGAGTTCGGCAAAAATTAAGGTCACTTGGCATCATCCACTCTTACCTGTTGCCAGCTCGATTAAGGATTTCTTATGCAGGGAAGCCTTGGCAGTTCTCAGAGCTAAAGGATGCAAGAAGATGGCTGGAAAAGACCAAGGAGGAGTTTGCATCATGGGAAAGGTCAAATATGGAGGAAGAAGTAACTGGTGAGGAGTCTGGTGAGGACTGAACACACAAGACTAAGTGCTGAATTTTTATGTTTAACAATGAGCTTAATTGTAACAGTCGAGACATTGTACTGGATCTAGGTTCAGTTCTATTGACTCTTACGCATGCTTATTGTTTTCCTGTTATCTCTCTTTCCCCCGAAGATAAGAAGGTGGGTCAAACGTAGAATGTTTAAGGTTTAATGTTTGAAGGGCCTTAGTGCAGGTTGCTTAGGTCTTTGAGGTCATTAACACCACTCTTCTGAATATCCCTTGCCTTCTCAGACTTGGAGGGAGGGGTATTTAGTTTTAATATGGGCTAAAGTTAAATGGGTTGATCTGCCTGTTGCACTGAATTAAACTTTATATTTCTGAATTCGTTAGGTTTTGAAACACTGTAACTAGGAAATTAATCGTGTGAGAGGGATGTTGTGGAGTAAAGTGCTTAAGAGAGCCTGTAACTCCTATTTTACATAAATAAACTGAAAACTGGATAAAAGAGTGACTGCAGTTCACATATCTATATAAGTTCTACCTAATTAGGGACTTTCCAGAGCCACTAAGATGGCTAGCTTTTTTTTGTTATTTCAGACCGTATAAAGTTAATCAAGGAGAACCCCCACTTCCTATTGTAACAGAATACAGGGGAAGTGTAATTGCATATCAAAAATTTGATCAGTTGTACCACTGAAAATGCTCACTTTTATTGCCCTGTATGAGGTAACATATGCTTGTTTTCTTTTTTTTGTAGTTATTACTTTTCTCTCCTTCCACCGGTTTGTATCAGGAGGGCGTCCCCAGCCCTGTCCCCCCGGCGTCCACCAGCCGACAATGACCTAGCCCCAGGGCTTGCCCCCCCGGCGGGGTCAGTGGGGGGGTTGAACTCCCCCACCGAGGACCGGATTAGGTGGCCAGCAGCGTGGCTAGCCGGGGGAGGAGCCTGCGAGGTGCCCTCCGCCATCCTGCACAGCAGTATCTTTTTCCTCCTGTTCTCCCAGGAGTTGGGACCATGCCATGACATCAGCGGAGTAAAGTGCATACGCATCTGCATGCACTCCCTCCAGATGTCTGGACCAACTCCTCCCCTACTTGTGGTGCAGCACCCTGTCCTCCAGCCTCCGCTGGGGGTGAGCAAGCGCCGACCACCAAGGACCCCCCTCCCCGGAGAAGGAGAACAGTCCATCGGACGCTCATCCTTCTCCTCCCCTGCCGACCCCCGATGGCTCATGCTCGTTCCCGAACATGGGTCGTCGGCGTAGCACGAGGTAAGGCACCAGCACTTCATCCCTCAGTGCCACTGGGCCGGCAACATGTACTTGTTTTATTTTTAAAACAATAAACATAAATTTAAAAAAAAAAAAAATATTGAAAATTAGAGAACTTTTGAATGAATGTTGAAATACTGCAATGTCCAGTCATAGTCTGGGAATTTTGCCATATTTGTACGCCAAACTTCCAGCATAGCCTTCTTATTACCCCACACCTCTATGAACCCAGTAGGTGAAAATTTTTGAATCCCATCCTGAATGTCATTCCGTGCAACCGAATTATCATTCCGCACCACAGGTACAAAAACACATTTTGGCCAGGATTTGAAAAATGACAGCTGTCACTTTCAAGAGGTGGTGTGAAAAATGGATATGTTGAAAATTTGGGGTCAGAATATTTAAAGTTACCAAAGTTACGAGTGAGCATAGAAAAAATTCAAGTTACGCACAAAATGTTGTAATTTTTACATATTTTGACCCCACATTTTCAATATAGCCTTTTCATGACCCCACCTCACGAACAAGGGTGGTGAAAATGTTCAAATCTTGCCCAAAAGGCAACTTTGCAAAGTGATTGTGAAATCACCATTCTGGCCTTATTTGTGTAATTCCACCACCATTGTTCATGAGGTGGGGACCCACAAAGGCCATGTTGAACATTTGTGGACAAAATATGCAAAAATGACAAAGTTATGCATCAAAGTTCAAAAACCCATTGAAATGCATCGAAGTGCACCTACTTTAGTTTCTCATATTACAATCACTGGTTCCAGCATTAAGCTGTGTCTTCAATTAGAGAGTGGATATATGCCATGGCACTTGTTCAGGCAAGTGAGAGTGTGTGTGTGGGGTGTACTGGGGAGTGTGGGATGGTGGCTACTGAGTAGGAGGTCAGGGTGGCAGGGGTCAGGTTGGTGAGAGACCTTTTCTTTTTTATAGATTTAAAGAAAATAAAACTTTAAGGGATGGTTTTCTTTATTACAGGTCATATGCTGGGGAACAAACCAACTGCACGCCTTAATGGGACACAACCCCTGTCTTCTACTTCAAAAACGTGTCAGTGAATGAGGCTTACAAACACACAAAAAAATACTGGGCAAGACCAGAATGGGGAGTGATGGAGTCGATATGAAACTCCTTCCCTAACACTGGATGTCATCATCGTGCCAGTTACAAAACTATTTAACAAATCGCTGGCTCTTGCACAGTTCCCCGGGATCTGGAAACAGGCTCACGTGACACAGATGCACAAGAACAGTGATATGACATGCACTGCCAATTATAGGCCACTATCCATCCTCACTCCCTTATCTAAAGCCCTGGAAAAGATCGTGGCCACCCAACTCACAGATTACCTCAACAAATGCAACCTATTATGTCCCAACCAGCATGTCTTCAGGCAGAATCATAGTACCTCCACTGCCTTGCTGGACTAAACTGACTACTTGCACAAGGCACTAGACGAAGGAAAACTGGTGGGGTCAGTCTTCATAGACCTCACTAAAGTCTTCAGCACTGTCAGTCACTCTCTCCTCCTGACTCAGCTATAGAACCTGGGGGTTACAACCACTGCTGTTTGCTGGTTCAAGGACTACCTAACACACAGAAGCCAACGTGTAAAAATTGGGCACACATTATCTAGATCCAATGAGGTATTTTTAGGGGTCCCACAGGGGTCAATACTGGGGCCCTTACCAGGGCTGCAGCTAGGAATTTTGGGGCCTCAGACGGGTAGTTTGATTAGGGCTCCTGTATCTATAGCCAAATAAGCCAGGGGTGTGGGGGCCGCTAGGCCCCCAGAAGCTCTGGGGTTTTTGATGCTCTCTGGTGAGTTTTGGGGCTTTTATTGAAGCTAAAAACAAGATTTTGTGGTGCTTTCACTAACCCATAATCCATGAAAGAATGCATTTATTTTTTTACTTGCCTAGCTCCTCAGCTTCAGAGGGGGCTCGTACCCCCTCCTACTCCATCTACCAGGTCCTGCCACCAGGATCCCTCAGTTTCACATTGCTCATTCAGCTGAGGGTGTATTAAATTTGCCACCATTTTCTCCCTATCCCCCTGAGGACTCCGGCACAGATTACTCCCACTGCCCAGGCTCATCAACGTAATCCATCAGGTGGTGGCCCTTGGTCTTCCCACCTGTTTAATGCTGTGTCTCTGTCAACATCCTGCACCACAGTATATCAGAATCAGGACCCCTGCAAGAGGGAGCAGGCATTCCATCCCACAACGGGGGGTTCGCTATGGTACCAGCATCTCCCTACACCAGCTGAAATGTGTTGAAGGCAGCACTTTAACCACCAGGGTAACCAAACTCCAGCAACCCGAGTCCCCTGTGACATGGCAGCTGGACGGTCAATGCAGCTGTAGTGGTACCACTCATGACATCTCTGAGCAGGGTTCAGCAGTGGGTTCTTGGAGCCAGATGGGGGGATGAAGATTGGGCTTAGGCAGCACTTTAACCACCCTGGTTAACCCCAGTTCAGTAACCTGATTCCCATCCCAAACCCAGATTTGTCAACATATAGTGACCCCCCGGAAAACAATTTTTCACTATGTACTGGCTTGTGGCTGCAAGGCTAGTTTAAGGGTTGTTATAGTTTTGGCTGGTTTTATTTCTTGTACCATATGGTTATGTGACAAGGGTGGAAGAATGCTGCATCCTACTTCCAGAGAAAACTGCCCCATTATTGGACACAAAATTCAGATTGGGTTTGCCTAGATTGACCTTTTGCCATCCTTACCGGTGCCTGTGTCACAATGTTTTATGCCCTGTTCTGCTACCCACCATGTAGCACAAAAGAAGAACAAGATAGTCCACTGCCCATTTTTAAGAAGCTTGTGACATGGTGCCCAGATGGCTGATAAAGCTGTAGTGATACCACACATGACAACAGTCAGCAGGGTTTGGCAGAAAACATTGGGTTCTAGCTGGCAGTGGGAGGAGGCAGATCAAGCATCCCAGTGCTCAATCTTCCTCTGGAGCATTGGGGAGGCTGCCTCTGCTACAAGGCTGGCATCCAGATGATCACTGGTGGTAGAAAGTGAGTGTGTGTGTGTGTGTGTGTGTGTGTGTGTGTGCATATGTGTGTGTGTGTGTGTGTATGTCTGTGCGTCTGTCCTGCAGAGGCACTGCATGGCACTGGGATGGTAAGGGGTGGGAAAAAGGGAGGAAACAAAAAGGAAAAAATCCACAGGAGTCCTGGCAGTCAATAATGATGGCAGGACAGTATTCGTGGACCCTTCCCTATGTGAATCCCTGTTGGTATAACAATGGGCGGAGGGGCGGTGTGGCAACTGGAATCGCTTGAAGCAGATGTAAGGTGGTGATCAGGAGGCCAAACCACTATAGATATATACAGTATAAATTGAAAATATGGGGGGGAAGAAAAACCCAGGAAATCTAGGAAAGACAGCATAATTATATGGAATTTCCCAGAGGTGGCACTTGTTTATATACATATAAGAGGGTTAAGCATTTTTCCGACGAAAAGTCCGTATCTCGCACTGTTTCTGAGATACGGGCCCTGAAAGGTGCGGCGAACGCCGTAATGTTATCCTATGGGAAAAAAAGAGAAGTTCGGAGCACCATAACTTTGCCTTACTGTAATATTTTTTCACCAGACCACTGAAAGGCCCATCTGTGGTCTGTTGGCTGTCTTCCCTCCAAATTTCAGGAAAAAAGACCAAACCGTTATTTTGCAGCAGGGTGCCAAAGGATTCCTGTACTGCGTCGGGCATCGTAATGTTATCCTATGGGAAAAAAATGTCAACTTTGGAATGCTGTAACTTTGCCGCTGTGTAATATTTTTCAACACAACACTGAAAGGCACATCTGTGAGATGTCAGCTGTGTTCCCTCCAAATTTCAGCCCAAAACTCCCAACTGTTCTTTTGCAGCGCAGTGCCAAAGAATTGCTGTCATTTTCCCACAGACTAGAAAACTACTGTCGCAATTTGCGAAAGCTTTCGCAAAAATTTGCGACACTTTCGTGAGCATGAAAGTACTTTGTGAAAGTACTTTTTCCACAAATTTGAAAAACATATTTTTGGGGTGTTTGACCCCAAAATAAAGACATGGCTAGCATCCTCAGGGTCCGACTAGGTGAATACAAAAAGAATTAGGTTGCTAGAGGGTCCCAAATTTAAATGCCAAGCATTTTTCTGATCACCAACTGAAAACAAAATGGTGGATTTGCGAAAGTAACAGGCCCATTTGCGAAAGTAAAAATGCATTTGCGACACTGTCAAACTTTTTGTTAACTTTTCCCATTGACTTATAATGGGAAATTGTTTTTTGAATAACTTTTGAACCGTTTAATATTTTTTCACCAAATCTATGAAAGGCACATTGGGGACCCCGGCTGCATGTTCCCTGAAGATTTTGGGCAGGTCGCCCAAACCGTGCGACCTGTAGGCCCGACCGTAGAATTCCAGAAAAAGCGTAAATGCGCGCTCAGATCATGCTTAATAACTCCGCAGCCGTATATCCAACTGGTACAAAACTTGGCAGATCCCAAGGCCTAAGGTTCTTGATTGTGTATTCCAAATTTCAGGCAAATCCGTCAAACGGTTGCAAAGTTATTAAGGTGCAACATTTTGGGTTTAACATATAAATGGCTCCTCAACCCTAACTATGGTAGCACTACCCTGCTACCATAATATATATATATATATATATATATATATACACACACACATATCTATATATATATCTATATATGGAGAGACAGAGTTTTACACAATGACCAACACCACTTTATCCTCCTCTCCCATGGCTGACAAATACCCAGCTGCATCCTTCATAACCTGGCCCTTCTATCACTGCTTCCCCTGTGGCGTACCCCCCCACCGATGGTAGGGCTCCAAAGGAGGGCTATTCTACCCAATCAGGAGGTTTAAGATCTGGTGACAGGCTGGTGGCAGGCCTCATGGCATAGGGTGGAGGCTGGTGTTTTCTTCCCTTGGTTTTCCTTCCCACCCTCCCACTAGATGGCACCACAGATGACCTTGAACCCTGCAGCAATGTCCCTGGGGGAGGCAAGGTCCCCTGTCAGCCACAGTCGCTGCTGTCATAGCAGATGCAGTGTCATCACCTCCACAGACTAAAAAGCCCACCTAGCCTTGGCCAACCACCTGCACCCCCTAAGTCTGCTGCTGAACCCAGCTCATCTACATGGCTGCACAGTGGTCCCACAGGTGGCCCACGTCACTCACTTGTTGTTTTTTAATTTGTACCTTTTCCATTATTGTCCATTTAGAGTCGACCCTACTTTGCTAAATTAGCTGGAAGCAGGAACAGCGTGTTATGTCCACATGCCTGATGATCCCTCTCCAATCTACTTGTCATTTAGTGAGAACTGGAACAACTATGGCAGATGGAAGGGGGTTATAGCACTTAGCTTAGCTTTTTTTGCTTTGTTTACCTGGATGATGGATGCAGATGCTGGACTAGCCTGGAGGACAGTGGAGATGGAGAACGCGATGGAGACACACACATTGAATGTTTGTTTTGGTTGTGAGATAGAGGGAACAACTTGAGGAGTCTTTCTCAATGATGAGACACATCACCAGGCCACAAGTGAGCCCACACGACTCGAGAATCGATGTCCAAACTGGTGACTCAAGGCAACGGTGGCAAATCTGAAAATACACTGACTCCTGTACTCCTGCAGCAGCCAACGACAGTTGCCTCATGTCCATGGACTGCCCTCTTCGTGCCACAATGTCTTGTATGCTAGTGTGCTACTGCAGTGCTATGCCAACTGATGTTCAGGGGTGAGGGCCAGCGAGTGAGACACAGCAGCATGCGCTAAGCTGTCTAAGGAGCAGCTCCCAATCCTGCCGACCTTATGAAATGCTCCCATGTCACATCATATCACGTGATTGCAAGCAGTCTACGTATAGACTCCCCCCACCACTCGGCCCCGGATGGCAACAAGGAGAATTACTGTGGCATAGGCAGCGCAGCAATTAAAAAAATTAAATAAAAAAAGAACAAGCATATGAGCACAGTTGGGCCCCCAGAGCTCAGGGCCCGGGAAAAAAGTCCCGATTGTCCCTCCATAACGGCGGCCCTGGCCCTTACTATTCAGCCTCTTCCTAAATAATCTTCCTGAAGCCTGTGACACTAAACTGATACTTTATGCAGACGACGCTGTACTTCTCACCAGCAGTTCATCAACAGTTGCTCTCCACTCCAAGCTGCAGGCATCCTTCTACAAGCTGGAAGACTGGTTCTGTAGCCATAAACTTCTATTAAAATTACAAAAAGACCAAGGTGATGCTCACAGCCAGCCGACAGCACAAAAAGAAGCTCCCTCCCCTCACCATCTCCAGTAAAGTCAGTGAGCCGCTAGAACAAGTTCACTCCTTCAAATACCTGGGGGTCACCATTGATGACTCCCTCACCTTCACCCAACACATCGACACAGTGGTAAAGGCTGTCAACACCAAGCTAGGTGTACTCTATAGGCATAAAAAGTATCTCACTCCAGAGGCCCTCCATCTCTCAGTCTCCAGCTCCATCCTTTCTATCATTGACTATGGATTGGGGGTCTACAGCGCAGCAACAGACACTGCACTAAAAAGGATTCCCATTGGCCTCAACAAGGCATGTAGGCTCACAATGGCTGCAGATCAAAATACCCACACCTGCTCCTTATACAAGCAGACCAACTGGCTGCCATTGAAGAACAGGATTATATTACAAACATGTCTCCTTGGAAAAAGGTGCTAATGGGTAAAACCCCCCCCATGCAATTCTAGCATCCTAACACCAAGTGCTACCAGCTATACCACCAGAGGCAGGATAAGGGGGGCCCTATCAACACCCTTCCATCGAACTGTGCAGGGACAGCATGCTTTCAGCTATAGGGCCCCCAAATGGCTCAATGAAATCCCAGTGCACATTCAAAACTCCCAATGCAGCTCACAATTCAAAATTGGTCTAAGGCAACACCTTCTTACTAGGACAGTTTGTGACTGCCACTAGGACTCTAACACCCATAATGCCCACTCACCCACACTCTCCTTCCCCTTCCTTTAACCCCCACTCTTCCCTCTTGCCTTATCCATCTGTCTTCCTCTCCCCATGTGCCTTTTCCCCCCACTGGATCAACCTTATAACTAACCTACTACTACTACCTCCCAACCTCCTAGACAAAGCCACTTCTTTTGGCTGCCCACTCCCCCCCCCGTCTCCCCTTCCCCTCACCTTGACTCCTCCTTGGACTCTCACACTAGGTGTCACACATCTTTATCTCCTTCGCTACATACAAACACTGTCCTCTACCCTAGTTGAATGCTCTTGATGGTGTACTATCACCATTGGTACTATGGATGACATTGTAACCTTATTGTATACTAGCTATCTACCATTTGAATATTGTATATAAACTGTTTGTTATTGCTGTCATTGTCACTGTTTGATGTGGAACTTTTGTAAAAGAGCTCTGCGATCAAAGGTATGATCCGAATCCCTAAATAAATAAAAATAAAATAAATAAAAATAAATAATGGGGATGGATCAAGGGGAGTTACCACTAGACACCAGGAAACATTACAGCAATTTGGGACAGTGATCGGGGTGCCACTAGATGCCATGGAAACATTACAGAAATACAGGATGAAAATCAGAGGGTGAGGTGGGGGGGTGCCACTAGACACCAGGGAATCATTACAGAAATATGGCATGGTGATCGGAGGGCAAGGGGCACTGCATACCTGGGAAACATATATAAATATGGGACCAGCGATCAGAGGATAGAGGAGTGCCACTAGACACCAGGGAAACATTATAGAAATATGGGGCCAGTGAGTGGAGGGTGAGGGTGCCATTAGACATCAGGGAAACATTGTATTAATACTGGGACAGCAATTGGAGGGTTGGGGTGCCATTAGACACCAGGGTAACAATGTACAAATACAAGGATGGCAACCAGAGGGTAGAGGGATGTTACTAGACACCAGGGAAACATTATACAAATATGGCCGATGAGCAGATGTGGGGATGCCATTAGACACCAGGGAAATGGCAGCTCCCTGCTCTCAGTGTAGCCTGCAGCATGATTTCCAGCTGTGGCTGCAGAACTCACGAAAATCACACTGTTCTCATACAGAGAACACACGTTAATGGCAAGTATAAAAAAAAACGCAGAATCTAGCTAAATTGGTCCCAGGTTCAGGTGTTTATTTTTTAAAAAGATATTTTTATGCATTTTCAGTGTCTGTTAGTTTAAAATGAGAAATAAAATGGCAGACAACGTGATCGGTATTTTTTTCAGCACAAGAGATAAATCATGAAAATAAGCAGTTGCGATTTTTTTTACTGTTCCTGTGAAGATGTTAACTCTAAAATCATTATAACTCTGGAACCGTATAATATTTTCCATCAATCCTTCCAAAGGCACGTCCTTGGCATGGGCCCCTTCAACCCAGAAAATTTCACAAAAAAATATCACATCTTATAGGCTGTAGGTAAGGGCAAAGATTACCCAATGTTAAGTATATGAAAACCAAACATGGTTTTATTTCCATTTGTTTTTGTGCTCCATATCTCAAAAACTGAGCAAGATACCATTACAGAACTTTTCAGGTCTTGATACTCTGGCAGCCTGACAGTTATTTTGTCAAATGACACCAAAGATATGAAGGTGTAGAAATTCTGGTTTAGCATTAAACAGCCTACTCAACTCTAAGTATAGGGATGCTACTGCACCCCTATAATAAAATACTTGGGGTAAGATATTCAAAGGGGTTGCGCATGGTGCAACAGGGTTGTGCAATGATATTGAAATGGGCAGGATTCTCATGCAACCCCAATGTGCCGGGCGCACCAGTAATGTATGTGGCTCAAGCGCGGGGCCATGCCCTATGTGGCACATCCCGATATTCGCTCGATAGTGCGGCACATATGGTGCACAAACCTGCCTTGCACCGCACAGGGGCGCAATGTTGAGCCCGTCGAAACCAGAAATATGTCGGGGACACCCACACGTGGGCTGCCATATTGCTGGGCTCAACACAGCAGTCACCTGCTGTGGGTGGCCACCCTACCTCCCAGGACACAGGCCGGGTGTCGTGCCCCCCCTCGCCCGTTCACGGGCATATGTTCATAAACACCCTGGTGGTCCAGTGGACCCTACCCCTTCGCCTGACCACAGGCATATGTTTACAAACACCCTAGTGGTCTAGTGGACCCTATCCCCTGCCCGATAGCGGGCATGTATCTGAATGATCCCTGGTGGTCCAGTGGACTGCTATCCCCTGCCCGATCGCGGGCATGTATTTAAGTGATTCCTGGTGGTCCAGTGGACTGCTATCCCCTGTCCGATCATGGGTAAGTATTTACATGGTCCCTGGTGGTCCAGTGGACTGTTCTCTATGGCCCGCTCATGGGCATGTATTTAAATGGTCCCTGGTGGTCCAGTGAACTGTTCTCCATGGTCCACTCATGGGCATGTATTTAAATGGTCCCTGGTGGTCCAGTGGACCATTCTCCATCGCCCGCTCATGGGTGTTAGTCAAACACCTGGTGGTCCAGAGGTACCCCCCATCCACCCACCCACTGGGACCCACCATCCTGCACCCCGGTCCAGTGGCGGGTGGCAGCCCCTGCCAGTGAGCGCCCGCGACTGACAGCATACAGTACAGTTGTACACCTATTGGTTCACTGCGCGGCATGTAATTCTATTTATTTACAAAGTTCTAAAATGAAGAGTCTCGTTCACATTTCGGGATCAGGTAGCTAGTGTGACTGCATTGGCCCGTGTAGTGACCACAGCACAGCCATACTGTATGCTGTCAGTCGGCAGGCAGCCAGGCGGTTTGTCGGTGAGGAGCTGCCGCCTGCTGCTGACTGGGGGGAGTGCAGGGTGGCGGGGTCTCAGTAGGTGGTTAGGGATGGGGTACCGCTGGACCACTAGGGTGTTTGACTAATGCCCGCAAGTGGGCGATGGAGATTGGTCCACTGGACCACCGGGGATCATTTAAATACATGCCTGCAATTGGACAGGGGATAGGGTCCACTGGACCACCAGGGAATAAATCATTAGATGCCCACGATCAGGCAGGGTATAGGGTCCACTGGACCACCAGGGAATAAATCATTAGATGCCCATGATCGGGCAGGGTATAGGGTCCACTGGACCACCAAGGTGCTTTTAAACATATGCCTGTGATCGGGCAGGGGATTGTGGTCCACTGGACCACCACAGAATGACTCATTAGATGCCCATGATCAGGCAGTAGATAGAGGTCCACTGGACCACCAGGGAGAGTATACACTTATGCCCACAATCGGGTGACAGGGTGCGGTGCCCACTGAGAGGCAGGGGGGGGCATCGGTCCCCGATGACTGCAGCTAGCAGGGCACCAGGCACAAGTCACCGTGGATCGGCACACCGCATACAAATGGGGCCATAATGACATGCATAATGGCCTCATTTGCATGCCCAGTGCTGAATATCATGGTTGATGTGCCTAGCGCACTTGCGATGGCCCATCCCCCTGCTCACCACCTACCACTTGTGCAGTCGCAGTGCCACTGTGCCATGCACAGTGTGTGCATCCTCAGTGCCATATTCAACAGTGCTGAGCCATGGTGCAGCACTGTTGAATATCGCCTGGACTATGCCCTGGCTCAACCCAGTTTTGCTACGCCCAGTCTTGTGCCCTTGCCTTGCGCAGTCTGAATATCTAGCCCTTGGTGTAGTAGTAGGGTTGAGTAGGATATTTAATGTTAACCCTCGAAATTTACACCTTAATAACTTTGCCCCTGTTTGATGGAATTGCATAAAATTTTGTGTGCACTGTCTAGGGGCAAGATCTCTTGATTTAGCATGTTTTGTGACAGTCAGATGTCTGGATTCTAAAATCCAGATAATGCAAAAGGTGGAAACATTTTTTTTTTGTCTTTTTTGTTCTCACCTATAGCCCAGATGGTTTAGAATTTTGTTCTGAAATTTTCAGGATAGATGGGGCTTACCCAGGAAAGAGGCCTGTTTTTGGTTTGGTGAAACCTGGGTTACAAGTATTTAAAATTTCAGTTCTGAGCATGCTCAATAGGGTTTTTCATTTATATGTCTGATGCGAAAGAAGGATTTCTGGCTCAGGAAAGATCTTATTTCATGAGCTGAAATTCTTGTATTGTACAGCCACCATCTTGTTTATGAGTTTAAAAAAAAAATTAAAGACACATAAAACTATGTTCTGGAGAAAAATAAACACATGAATCTAGCTTAACAGGAGTCATTTAACTCAATTCTGGACTTTGTTTTTTGGAAAATGAACTCAAAATATGTTTTTGGGACATCCCTAAAATCCTAAGGGGAAGGCTTAGTGAGGGCTTAGCAAGGCCTCATATGAAATCACTATTGTTCTTTCATGTGACCGTACAAAAGAATTAGTGTACTTTTATGAGATCATACGAAAGAAGAAAATCGGTTCATGAGAGGAGAATTTTGTATTTGTATTGAAAAACACTTTAGTTCATAACTCATCCATTTTGAAAGATTTTAAACACAAATTTTCAACGTGGATTTTTTTGAGACCCACCTCATGAAGCAGTTAAGTGACATTTTTCAAACCTGGGGCCCAATCTTCAAAACTTTGCCCATGGGCAAAATTTGCACTGCCTGGCAGGCAAAATTAGCCCCCATACAACTGCACACTATAGTGAACGGAAGTGCCCTAGGGCAAACACTGATGAATATAGTGGGCAAACGGAGGTAGGCAAACATGGCTGTGAGTGCAGTGTAAAGAAAGCCTGGCAAAGAAGACGGCTCTGACTATAGCAACCGGACAGTGCAAACAGTAATAGCAGCACAGTGCACACAGAGGTGGAGCCAAGCACAAGTAAACCACATGGCCACTGGGGACTTCGGCACAGAAGGACACCAGGAAACAGACATTATGAGCATACAGCAGTGGCAGAGCTAAAACATAGCAACAGACACACCAAGGGCAATGTCAAGAAATAAATTCCAATATGTAGCTACACGTGTTGGATGTGTAGTGTGGAAAATGAGTATAGATGGGACAGTGGGGTAGGGTCCCACACAAAGAAATATCCCTACTGCAGTGCCAGTCTGACCCAAACCTTTGCCCACTGTGCACAGGTGGAGGAGACAAGGCATCCTGAAAAGGAGCAGGGAACAGTACACCAAAGGACACACAGCAGGAGGTCACAGGGGATGGAAATTACAGACAGTGACAAGGAGAAAGCCACGGACAGGCCCACACACAGAGGTCGCCCAGCAATGCAATGTGGGGGAGGAGGCTGCCCAAGGAACAGGGATCATAGCATGACTATGGACAGCCACAACCCAGAAGGTGATCAGCATGAACACATGGAGAACAGAATGTGACCACCGACAGCACACACACACACACACACACACCAGAGCAGAATACTGTGCAAGCAGATGCACAGGGAAAGACACTGCAGGGGGATGACTGGGATACTCTGTACCATGGGATAGGCTAGGATGTCACCCACCAGGATGATGCAGGCAGTCAATATGAGCAATACTGCAAACCACAGAAACTGTCCAGAGGTAACCACTACTTAGAACTAAGAGTGGTGACCCCAATTTTGGCAACACGCTGTAACCTAAGCAAGTATTGTCTGCTAAGTAACTGTACCCTGTCCTACCCCAATGCTCATTTACACTGTCATACAATGTCAAACGCCCTCCCACTGTAGTAAGGCTGCAACATTGTAGTCATGGCTTCTGAGTACTGCCTATCTATCCTCTCTATGTTATATTGTTTATATATTTGTAGTTGAAACCTCCCAGGTCATAGCTGAAAATAGGCAGTTACTGTCTAGTGAGTTTACGTGGACAGAGCAGCTAAATATTTACATAAAGAAAGACACAGTACACCAGATCACAACAGTTAAATTATCCCAAAAAATAACAGAAACAATGTACATATCAAATATATAAATAACATCAAAGAACAACAGGGGTGGGTGGGTGAAAACTGGGACAGTGGCAATTAACTGGGGTATGGTGGTGGCTACTGTGAGGCCGCAGTTGGCTGACAGTCCCTCACCAGCTTCTCCTGCACAGTCCATTCTTCCAGGTGCACCAACTGCTCCTGATGCTCCATGATGACGCGCATCTGGTACACAAGGCACCAAAGGAGGTCATCCCGGCCTTCATTCTCCTCCTGCTGTCATACCCACACTGATGTGTGACGTGTACCAATGGCGGTAAAGATGCTCATGTAAGTATGGTGAGTTGACATTGTGGAGCAATGTAGAGCCCAGAATATGACCCCAGAGAAGGGCAGCTTGTCCCAACTAGAATGCCAATATACCCCAAAATGGAAACAGCATGAATGCCACCAGACATATGCCAGTATGCGGCATCCCATGACTCCATGGTATCTGCATGCCCAAGCCACACAGACATGAAGGATGCTATGGCCATTGCCCCAACACCACCAATGGGATGCCACTGCATCCATTCCCAATGCTGCCTCAGACTTAGCACTGCCACACAGCCCCCGAGGCAATCCCCAGTCAGCCCCATAGCATGAACAAATATACTGGGGCATCATACTGTCTGTGAAATGATGCCCACCGGCACACAACATAGCCCTATGAAGCATTACAAAAGCACAGTCATAAACCCTGTAACCCCTATCCACAGAGTCAACATAATGTGGCCTGAGGACATGAATCACAGGGCTGTGAAGCAGATCCAGTACAAGTGGCCTCCGGACAGCCACAACCATTGTTCATGTCACATGTGTGCTGTGTGGCTATGTATCGGACACAGTACCATAGGCAATGACATGTCTCGGAGCTACACAGCAGTAGCAACAACACTCCTTGGTCAGATGCTGGGTCAGTGATCACAGTGTGCAGCACAGCCTTGACATGGTGGCACAGTGGAACAGCGCAGTGCAATGTGAGCAGTATGCATGGCTGACTCTGATCATGCACACATGGCCACACCATCATGAGCACACAATGTCTGAATAGTCAATGGCCAGACCATTGGCATGATATTCAAATGGTGCATGCTGTGGACAGACACACAACCACAGGAACCATACAATACACCCATACAGCATGACACAGTCAGGACAACCACATATCCGCTGTACAATGTGTACACTGCACACATGCCTACGGCATATGTATGGGTGTAGTACAACACAACCCACAGGAGGAGACAGCCACAATCAGCTGTATACAACAAATCTAGAATGGTAGCAGATGAACAATGTACAGCTCACAAGGTGAACACAGTGAGAGAACAGTGCCTGACACACAGCCCAGTGGTGTCTGAATGTACGTAATCATGGTGGACCATAGGCCACCATATGTAGTCTAATGTGCAAAGTGCAAGGAGGCAGACAGGTCCATGGCAGCATGTCACAGCCACATATGTTGGACTGGGCCACTGAATGACTAACATGCATCCCCTCAGAGTGCAGATGGAGGACAGCAAGACAGCAGCACCAAAGAGGGTGTATGCCCATGTAGGGGAGTGCTACTTGCAGAGTACTAGTACTGCATGGTCTGGGCATGCAGGACACACCATGATGCCGCAGTGCAGGACTCTGAGCTGACATGTACTTTTACAACACAGGCCCACAGTCTGTGTGACCAGGGAAAGCACTGGCCAGGTGCACTGTTCCACAGCCTGCGGTAGCTGTGTGTGATATCATGTCCAGCAGCACAGCGGT
This sequence comes from Neoceratodus forsteri, assembly GCA_016271365.2. Classification (NCBI taxonomy): domain Eukaryota; kingdom Metazoa; phylum Chordata; order Ceratodontiformes; family Ceratodontidae; genus Neoceratodus; species Neoceratodus forsteri. The sequence goes on along the minus strand of CM057453.1, from coordinate 771,666,748 downwards.
ATGGGCACCCCATGGCCACATGCCCCTGGGACTGGTGACATGACACAGGGAAAATGCACATAAGGTGGCAACACCATGCTGAAAAGGGTTACCAAACATGCCCCTCCCAGCAAGGTAAGTAACATATGTAAACCACAAAGGAGCATACTCACGTGTGGCATCCTGCTGATCATCACTGCCATTCCTGGCCTGCTGGCCATGAACCATGGTCCCCCAGCTACGCCCTCGCTGCTGCTCCCTGGTGGTGCAGTCTGCAGAATGAAGGGAACAGAACAGTGTCAGTACAATAATGGACATCAATAATCTCCCCCCGGCAAACTGTGCCAGTTACACAGTGTGGAACTGTCAAACAGTGTTCTGTGACCCTCCCCAACCAACATATGACATATGGGACAGATGTGCAATGTTGGTACAATGTACTGTAGTACCCCATGTACAGCACACATGCTAGACCATCTGACGTCAACTGGAGAAGCAATGCACAGACATCAGTGGAATGGATGTTTACACATCTGTATGCACCCAGCACAAATGACCTGTGGATGACAGACAACTGAATGCCATACCTGACAGTATACCCCCAAAGCACAGCAGGGATGGGCGACACCTGTGATCTACCTGTGCCCCCACTAATGAACCATGCCACACTGTCGATATGTACCGGTGGTGGCCCAGTGACCACCAATAAGTCCTGTATGACCATGGTACACAGGGGATATGGTGGCACAGCTGTGGCAAGCACACCCCACACAGACAGTGCCACTACAGTGCCCAGTACTGTGATGGACATGTGTGTCAGCCAACCAATGGACACAGCATGGCGCAATGTCATGTGGCCTGTGGAGCACATTGGCACACCGCAGTGAGAATAGGGAACCTGACAGGCAGCTATCTGTCACCACAGGCAAATGTTTGACACACTTAACATATGTGACATGGCCAGCAACAGTCCTGGTCCAATCACACAGTATGCACCATGTCCACCAGCAGGGAGGGTCCAGTGCCACATTGCCAAGTACACAGATAGCAGTGTAGCTGCAACCTACACACATGTCTGTATGATGTGTAGCCAATAGGCCCCCCACAGCTGACCATGTCAGTGTACAGAGGTGTGGCTGGACAATTCAGTGTGGTATACACACCATCCAACTGCACTCCCTTTGAGATATATATGTACACTGCATCATGTGCTACACTACCATTGACGCACAACACTGATATCTGTCACTTATTATCACTGTGTGCATCACACGTATGACCACATACACAGGCACTGTTGACACTCACACACACACACACATGGACATTGGTGTACACAGAGCAATGCATGTGAATGACCCAGCAGCATGACAGGCGTGTGCAGTGACCCATCCCACATGTATGTACCCACATGAGTAGTGTGTACATAGCAGCCAACACCCACTGACATGCATAAAACCTGGCTATGAGAAACATGTCCACTTACCTGGTGCAGGCACAGTGCCATTATGCACCATGCACCTGAACCTGTCCAGGCTCTGATGCTCCTGGCGATGCAGAGCCATGTATCAGTGCCTGCAGTGCTCCCCAGTGCATGATATGCCTGTGCAGGCAGTAAGGTGTCACACAACTGGTGCCCACACCTCACACTGAGGCTATCCCCCTCACGCTCCTCTCCAAAGAGCAGTCGCTCCCTGACCTGCACCAGCTGGACCATGTTGGCCAGCTCCACCTCCCCTCACCTCTGGTCCCTCTGGACCACCACCGTGAGCCTTCTCCTGTCTGCAGTATTCCTCCTTTCACTGGTAAAGGCAACACTTTGACACCAATGTACTTGGAATTCTGTCCAGACCACAACTGGAAGTGCATGTACTGTGTTGCTGCGCCAGCTAAGGATGGCACTGCACAAAATGCTGCAGCACCGTGCTAACGCAGAATGGCCTAACTGAGCTTGCGTGATCCTTACATGATCTTTCCAGTGATGACATCATCAGGTATGCATCCTATGAGCAGTGCAAAGTAATTTTGCCTCATGCAAGACAGCGCTGCAGTGTGGCACTATTTGTTTGACCTGCACAATCACGTTTGCCCTGTGCTATTTGGTACAATATTCAGAACTGTTATGCAAATGAGCCTACTTAGGCAGTTGGAGTGCAAACCACCACATTAGCATGTCATTATAGCCTAATTTGCATGCATTACCATGTGTGAATTGTCTGGGCTATTTCAGTGGGGACGCTGCACCACCTGTACAGCTCACTGGAACTGCAAGGAGTAGGCTGACATCTTCACTTTTCACAGTAGGCCTCAACATATCTTAGGAGACGAGTTCCACAGGAACAGGTAGGAGTTCTTCAGGAAATTCACTGCTATCATGGTCTGCAACAGTGTGTCAAGTCTGCTGTCACCTGGGGCTACAGCATGTGATGGTGAACAAACATGAATTGTATTATGTGAGTTACTGCTGAATGATGCTGTCACACATGCAACAGGCCAAGCTTGCAGGTGTGGACCACCATTACCATCCACTGTTATACTGCCCTAGCACATGTATATGCTGTGACACTGGCACTGGAGTCGCACATTGTGAGACGCAGAGAGATACCCATGTGGATCTACAGGTATGCATTATGTACCCGGGGGGAAGGAACAATCACAAAGCCAGAGGGCACATGTTGCAGTGCCATAAGACAACAGACAACAATTCTTTAAACTCGAACTGAAAGGGGGTGGGTTGTTACCCAATAAAGGTACATATAGACACAGGAAATGAAGTATTATTAAAAAAAAGGAAACGGTAAAATGCTACTTAAGCAAAGTCAGAAGTCTAAAAAAATAAGAAAGAGGACCCAGTGCAGCAAAGCAGTGGGCCAAGCTAACAGGATGCTGGCGTGCATAGGGAGAGAGATAACCAGCAGAAGGAGGGAGGTGCTGATGCCACTTTACAGCTCCATGCTGAGGCCACACCTGTAGTATGGGGGACAGTTCTGAAGGCCCCATCTAAGAAAGGACATAGATGGCATGGAAAGGGTGAAGAGAAGGATCACTAAAATGGTGCATGGGCTAAGAGAGATGGCATATGAGGAGACATTGAGGGAATTGGATTTATATCCTCGGGAGATAAGAAGGGAAAGAGGGAACATGACTGAAACATTCAAGTATGTGAAGAGGATCAATAAAGTGGAGAAGAGCTTATTTACAGGGAAGGTAGATACAAGAACTAGGGGGCATGGACTGAAGGTGGAGGGGGAAGCTTTAGGGGAAATGTTAGGAAGTATTACTTCACAGAGAGAGTAATTGAGCCCTGGAACAAACTGTGGGAGGAGGTGGTGAGTGCCAGTACAGTGGAGGGATTCAAAAGGGCCTGGGACAAACACAAAGGGTTGTCAAGGGGAGGATGAAGGGAACCTTGGGGGGGAGGTTAACACGTAGGGGGAGGGAATGGGCAGACTCAATGGGCCAAGAAGGCCCTTTTCTGCCATCAAATGTCTACGAATCTATGAGTTAAAAATCATGTTATTACCTAACAGTGATATCAAAATGGCCTTTATCACAGAAACATGGTGGCACCATGAAGACCACTGGGGAACATCTGTCCCAGGTTGTCAGTTGTACAGGCAGGATAGAAATGGAAAAAGGGGAGGGGGGTGACAGCATTTATTCATGAAAGAATTTAATCACTTGTTGTCTCTGAAAAAATTAGGGAAGTCGACAGTAAGGTGGAATCTATATGGATTGGGGTTTAGGGCATGATTTATTTATTTATTTAATGGGTGTAGGATTACAATTCCTTTGAGCCAGGGCTATTTTACAAAGGTTCCACGTCAGGTTACAATTCAAAACACAAGACGTGTACAGTAAGTCAGATTACAAATTCAATATATAGGACAAGGTTACAAAAGTGTATGCTAAACAGAGTTATAAAGCATCTGAGAAACAAAACAAGTTTTGGAGGCTAGGTTACAAGGAGATAGCAGATGAGGTGCAGAGAGGAAGAGGATAGAGGAAGAGTACAGGAGGGCAGAGAGCTATAGAGGAGGAGTGCAGCCAGAGGCATAGTCATAGACATAACATGGGGAAGTGAGTGCTAAGGGGTAACCAAGTGCTAACAGGAGAGAGAACTGCATAAGGTTAGAGAAATATTCACAGGGTCAGCTAGTGGAGGCAGTCACAGGAGCTAGAAGCAGTGAGAGAGAGAGGCGTAGCCTTAATTTAAATGCACCAAGGGTAGGAGTGGAAGAGATGTAACTGTTTAGACCATTTAGCCAGCTGGGCGCCCTGTAGGCAAAAGATCTTTGACCTTGTGAGGTACAACAACGTGGAACCTGCAGGAGCTGTGATTCAGACCCCCTGGTTGAGCAGGGGTTATAGCTAGGGTGCAGGAGTGCACACACTCCAAGGGGTGCAAGGCCCTTAGTTATGATGGGGAAACATATAATCTATGGCTTGCGTTATAGACTACCTAATACAGATGACAACACTAATAAAGAAATCTTGAGGGAATCAGAACAAGCATGCGAACTAGGACCAGTCATTTTTACGGGAGACCTAAACTACAGTGATAAATGCTGGGATACCCTAACAGGAACCAAACCTCAGAGTAAATAATTTTTAAATACTATAGAACACCTAGGACTAACACAACATGTAAAATCCCCAACCCGCATAAATAAAATACTTGACATCATATTAACAACAGAAGAGGTCCCTCTTATTGACTGCATCTTAGTTTTACTGTTAGGAACAAGTTACCATAATGGTATTATATTCACAACTGAACAATGTTGTTCTAGTATACATAGATGCAGAGAAACATACAATTATAATACAGCAAACCACAACCTAATAAAAGGGGAACTAAGTATAATTGACTGGGAAAAGGAACTCAGAAATAAAACCACAGAAGAAATGAAGAGAATCATTAAGTCACATATATTTAGGATCTGCGACAAACATATTAAAAAACAAAATAAAGGTCGCCCAGTGGCACTGAGAGTTGAGGCGCTGGATGCCACACCTCGTGCCATGCCGGCTACCCAGCTTCGGGAATGGACTCAGGCCATTGTGGGTCGACAAAGGAGGGAAGGGATCGAGCATCCAGAGGACTGCTCTCCCTTCCCTGGGGAAGGATCCGGGTAGCCTACCAGCACATATTAAAAAACAAAATAAAATAAAGCACTGAGGTCAATATGGTTAAGGCACATTTACCAGAAATTATTGCTTAGAAAAGAATGAGAACGTGACTGTTTATGATGAGCAAATATGAGACCAGATCTCTAGTTTAATAGTCTCCTCCTGAGTCTGATTTTTATGGCTGTATGGGCCAAGCTCTATAGATGTTATGCCATCATCAGATTTGTGTAAGAGCACTATGTAACTGCACCACTGTCTGATGTTCTGCCACAGTGCTCCGGCATAGTTTCCAGTGATTCTGTTTATGTAGCCCTTCCCCTCCACGGGCCGCATAAACATATCCACTTCCTGGTGCACTACTTTTCCTTTCCACAACTGTGGAAATGATGACCGCCGTTTGCAACATGGTGGCACTGACTTAAACTGCACATGCACGAGTATCGTGCACACCTATGTAAGTAAGTAAAACTTTATTTATAAAAAGCACCTTTCTCAAAATCAAGGTGCTTGTACAATATAGAAATGATTAAAACAATATCAACAAACTAACAATTTAAAATTCAATAAATACAACAGCAGCCTAAAAATCAGAATAAGCTAGACTAAATAAATAGGTCTTAAGTGCAGCTAAAACTTTGGACAGTCAGGCAATCTCGCACCTGACGAGGTAGAGAATTCCACAGGGTTGGGGACATCAAACTGTATGACCGAGCCCCAGATGTCTTCAAATGGACCCTGGGAATCTCTAGCAATCCTTCATTGGTGGATCGGAGGGAGCGGGTGGGGCAGTAGGGACAAAGTAGATGTTTCAGGGAACTAGGTCCCTGATCGTGTAGGGCCTTATAGGTCAGCAAAGCCCCCCATGCCTCCTTTGGCTAGCTGGCTCCCCCCTTAATAGAACTACTGCTAACTATATGGCATACAATTTACTTTTGGCAGAACTACACACATGGTACCACCCTAGCATTGGAGTGTATACCAGGCTCATTAACTAAAGGAAGTGGGGTAGGGGTACATACTAAAATGAACTTTTGTATTTACAACCAGGTCCAGGGTACAGGATGCTAGACACATGCTAGACCTAACTGCTGAGGGACCCCAATAACATTCACACTAGAAACAATAAGTGGAATGTCCAAAGCAGTAACTGGGATTTTGCAGTATGGCTTTATTTACAGATGTTACTTAAAGCAAGGGTGGTCCCCAAAGGTTTGTCTTTGCAATACAGGCACACTCTCTTTTACAGGACACTTTTCTAGGCAGTAGTTTTCCACAAAAACATTTCTATCTCTCTTCCAAAATGTATATCTGTGGGATGTGCCACACACTTTAAAATCCTCCTGGTGCATGGTCTTTGCCCAGGGAACACTGGTGCCCATCCATGAGCCAGTTAGCCCTGCCTGAAACTCCCGATGGCATTCCTCCCACCCTTTGCCCCAAACAGCCTCTGCCATTCCTTCAGGGTTACACCAAATGAGTCTCTAGTCCCCAGAGAATTGCTAAAGACTCCCAACTTTAAATTCAGTGCAGTTGTGTTCAAAGGGGTCCTAACCAGTGTGAACTAGCCTTATCTAGAGCACACACCCCTCAGGCTACTCCCTCAGAGAACAGTCTCAAATTCTGTACTCACAGATTACATAGTCATGGAAAGAACAAAAGACACCTTTCTTTCTCTGGGAGCTGTCAGATTCTACTCATTGTTCTTCTTTAAGGCAACTGTGAACTTCAGGACCTTCAGGAGATTGCCTCTAGGATCCATAAGAATTGCAGTCTCTCTCGCTCCCGCTGATGTGAAACTAAAGAGTCCTGCAGGCAAATGGTCTCCACCACTTCACCGGCAAACTGAAGACTTTACAAAACTGGGGTGAGAAATATCAGGGCTTCCTTTGAAAGAGCCCCATTGGCAGACCTCCTGCCATTCTGACTGCCACACTTGAACTTACTGATGAACATTCTAAGCTCCCCAAAAGCAGCTAGCTCTAAAATGGTTATGCTGCTGTAAGAGTTCTAAATGACATAATCATCCTTCTTGCAGGCTAGCTGAGTAAACAATGATGTCATTATGCAGAAAGCCCCTAATGAGCTCCCCACCAGCTGCCTTTTCCTACCTGCCTAAGACTAGTACTAATGGGATTCTAGTAACCCAAGGGGACTGGGTTGTTACATTTAGTTATGTCAGCACCATCATGTTGTGTAAGGCTGGCTCCGGGGCAAACTGAACATGTGCAAGTATCGCCCAGTCCCCCACCATCCCAAAGCCTTTCCTAGGACACCATCCAGAGAGCCAGCTATTGAAATCTGCTATCCTCTGCTTCCTCTCTGAGCTGGCTCTTGGAACAGGCAGCGCCTCGGAGAATGCTACTGATCTAAATCTCAGGCTGCTGCAGAACCTTGCCAGTGCCTCAGACCTAGCCTGCACCTCAAGGTCATTTGTTCCCAAGTGGAACACCAGATGGGTTCTCTTGTCTTTTTCCCCAGGAGGGGATGTGGTGAATCACTTTGGCTGCTGTCATACCCAGCAAGCAACTTACCCAGATCTTACTCTTACTCCCCTCCCCCCTAGCTAATGCCTCTGACTATGGAGCCCTAACTATTAAGACCTTATCTTCCACCCTTCTTGGACTGAATCCTCTCTGTCTACTGACTGTCCATCCTTCAACTCTTCCTTATCTTCCCTGCCCGCCTAACTCACATGTCCCTGAGCCTCCTACCCCAGCTTGAAATTCCCCTTCTCTATTTTCATAAATTATATTCATACCTCTAAAGGATCCCTATTTAACTGTGCCTGAATAAAAGCTAAAGCTGTCAGTTGTGTTTTGTTTTGGTTTTAGATTTATAGAACTGTTATTTAATACAACAGCAGATTAGGTACATATGGACACATGTTGATGCATGGACATATTGGGATAACAGTATCTCAATGACAAGGGGGGTCTGTGTTAGGTTTGGGTTTTTAATGTACTGTACACATACACTAGTCACTTGTTACAGAATTCCAGATATATCATGATTAAGACAGTATAAATTTGACTATTCATGAGTAATATGGACTTAATGTACTCAGAGTTTAAGAAAAATGTTTCTGAACAGTACTCACACTGTATAAAATTTGATTGACACCACTGTGTGAAACAGCTGGTGAATGCTTAATTTAAACTAGGGCTGGCTGTCTTCTAACCTATGTTTTACTTAACACATATTTTTTTCATATCTATAAGACTTTTAACATTATTTACTATGTATTGCTGAAGCTTATTTTCCTTGTGGTTTTTAATCATTGTCATTTACTAATGCTAGCACAGACACACGCACAGATGGTTTTAAAATGAAGCTTCAGTTGGTTTATAGCTTTTCTCATGGAGTGAACTTTCAAGTGACATTTGACCTTGGGATAGCTTTATTTTGATGGAACGTTTGCTGTATTTATATGGTTATGTTGTTGTTGTTTTTTTTAATGCAGTTTTAATCAATGGGGTCCTTAACAACTTTTCATCTGTTTTTTTTTTTGCTTTTTTTATGATCTGGGTTTTGAGAAAGTATAGTATGTTCTTCTAAAACAACAGCCAGTGTTTTCTGATAAATGATTCTGTGTAATCAAAAAGATAAAATCACCTGTGTTCTTTTGTAACAACTCTGTTGGTCCAATAAAAGGTATCAAATCATTCGTTTCTGTAGATCTTGTCTTACAAGGACCAATACGGCAGCACATTTTTCCTGTGGCTTCACAGTTTCATAAGTGTTAGCATGAACTTATCAGTACAGTGCCCATGGTTCTGAAACCATGAAGTGACATAGTCAAAACTACAAATTCTTGGTTCCATGAAAGGAACTGCACAGAATGTTGTCCATTCAAAGAAAACAATCCAAAACACAACTGACAGCTTCAGCTTTTATTCAGGCATAGTTAAATAGGGATCCTTTAGAGGTATAAATATAATTTATAAAAATAGAGGCATTTCAAACAGCTGCACATAAGTAGTGAATTCCTGTCCACTTTAAATTAGGCATGACAAGAGAAGAACAAGGTGGTCTGGTCTAGAATTTCACTTAACTGGCAGAGTGGTTTGCAAAACTGAGGCTGTTTAGAAGTGCAATAGGAGTTTTTTTTTCCCAGTTGTTTAACCAGGAGTGGCACACTGAGCTGAAAGCTTGTTTACAGGTGCTACCTGGGATTGTTATGGTAAACAAATGTACATATCTCTAAAAGTATACAAGTTACAGATAAAAAAAACAGTATGAAAGTTATTCAAGACAAAAATACCTTTCAAATGAACCTATTCATTAAGTTGCACTAATTTCTGTTTAGACTATGGCCATCTGATTACCTCAGTTTTCCTTTTGCATAGGAGTTATGTCAAACAAATGTATTTATCTATGAAAGTATACACGTTACACATAAACAAACATATAGAAGTTGTTCAGAACAAAAATACAATTCCAATGAGCCTATTCATTAAGCTGTACTAATTATATTTTTTAAACTATGGTGATCTGATTTCCTAAATTTTCATTTTTCTTCATCATTTTCACCTTTTGGATGGCTATATTTAAGAAAATCTAATGTATTCAGATTAGTGACTACCCTAATTTGAAAGGTAATTTTGTCCTGAACAATTTTCTTATTACATAGATACACAGATACTGTACATAGACAGTGTCGGCAGATAAGGGCCTATGGCCCACCCAGTCTGCCCATTTGAGCTTGTAAATTCAGTTTATGTTTTTCTAGAAGTCTGTTGCCCCTTACAATTGACCTCCAGAATTCCATTATGTCTATCCCATGCATTCTTAAATCCCGTGATTGTTTCAGCCCCCACCACTTCCTCTGGCAGGGTGTTCCACTTGTCCATCACCCGTTCTGTGAAAAAATTCTTCCTCACTTTTCCTCTGAATCATCCTCCCTCCAACTTCATCCCATGCCCTCCAGTCCTGGAACATCTTTTTCACTTAAAAATAATGTATTCCTGCACCCTGTTCCTCCCTGTAAGATACTTGTATGTCTCTATCATATCCCTTCTCTCCCTCCCTCCTCCAGGGAGTACATATTCAGTTCCTTCAACCTGTCCTCATAGGACTTGTGATGCAATCCATGTACCATCTTTGTTGCCCTCCTCTGAACCTTCTCTACCCTGTCTATGTCCTTACATAGGTAAGGTCTCCAGAATTGTACACTGTACTCCAGGTGGGGCCTCACTAGTGTCTTGTATAGTGGAATTATGACTTCCCTTTTCCTGCTGGTGATGCCCCTGCCTATGCATCCCAGCATCCTATTTGTTTACCTGCTGCCTTGTCACACTGTTTCCCTGCCTTGAGGTCATCAGAGATGATAACTCCAAGATCCCTTTCCTGCTTGGTGCATGCTATATCCTCACCCCCCCCAACCGATATATTGTGCCAGGGTTTTTGTGCCCCATATGCATTATCTTGCACTTCTTTGCATTGAATTTCAACTGCCAAACCCCTGACCATTCTTCAAGTTTCTGCAGGTCCCTTCTCATTCTGTCTACACCCTCTGGTGTGTCTACTCTGTTACAAAGCTTTGTGTCATCAGCGAACAATTATATTCTGCCTTCTAGGTCCTGCGAAATGTCACTGATAAAGATGTTGAATAGGATCTGTCCCAGCACTGATTCCTGTGGTACCCCACTGGTCACTCTTCCCTCTGTGGAGTGACAGCCATTTACCAACACCCTCTGTGTCCTGCCACCCAGCCAGTTACCTGCCCACCATGCTACTGTCCTGCCCACACCCATATTCCCCAGTTTGAGTAATAGTCTTCTATGTGGCACAGAGTCAAAGGCCTTGCTGAAGTCCAGATAGGCCACATCCACTGCCCTCCCCAATCCACCTCCCTAGTCACCCAGTCAAAAAATTCAATGAGGTTGGTCTGACATGACCTCCCCCTGGTGAAACCATGCTGCCTTGGGTCCTGTAGTCCATTGACAACCAGATATTCCACCAATCTCTCCTTCAGTAGTGCTTCCATGATGTTCCCCACTACCGAGATGAGGCTGACTGGTCTGTAGTTTCCTGCTTTCTCTCTGTTCCCACCTTTGTATAAGGGGACTACATCTGCTGTCCTCCAGTCTTTGGGTACCTCCCCTGTTTCCAGTGATCGGCTAAACAGGATAGCCAGAGGTTCAGCCACCACCTCTCTTAGTTCTTTAAGGACCCTGGGGTGCACCCCATCTGGTCCTATTGCTTTATCAACTCTTATTACTTCCAGTTCCTTCAGGACCCTTTCTCTTGTGAAGGGACTTGTGTCCATTTCTGCACCATTCTCACCCCTTGTACTCCCTTCAGACCCATTACCCTCCTCTTCCTCAGTAATGACCAAGCAGAAATACCTGTTCAATATGTCAGCTTAACTGTTGTCATCCTCCACGCGGCCCTCATCTTCCCCCTTCAGTCTCACTATCCCTCCCTTTGCCTTTCTTTTTTCACTTATGCACCTGTAAAAGGTTTTGTCCCCTCTACCCACTGATTTTGCAATGTGTTCTTCTGTCTGAGATTTGGCTTCCCTTACTGACCTCCCTGCCTCCCTTTGCTTCTCCTGGTACTTCTCCTATCCCCTTCTGCCGTGTCTTTTTGTATTGCCTCAAATGCAATCTTTTGGCTTTCACTTTCTTTGCTACCTCTTTGGAAAACCATAATGGTCTCCTCTTCCTTTTCCTCTTGCTAACCTGCTTAATGCATAATTCTTTTGCTCTTGTAATCCCCATTTTAAATACTGCCCACTGTTCCTCAACCCCTGATTCCCCCATTCCCCTTAATGCCTCTTTCAAGTATCTCCCATTTTCCCAAAATCTGCCCCATAAAATCCAGGATCGTGTTTTTGTGTAGTTTGGTTCTGCTCTTTCTGTGATTTCTAACCACAATGACTGGTGGTCACTGTTCCCAGGTGCTCCCCACTGTTACCCCATCACACTGTCCCTGTTTGTGAGCACAAGGTCCAGTATTGCCTTCTGCCGAGTTGGTTCCATGACCAGTTGCTTGAGGAAGGCACTCTGAAGAAGTCAGGATAAATCTGCTCCTAGTTGATGCTGCTGCTGGGATGCTCCAGTCCACGTCTGAAATATTGAAGTCTCCAACCAGTACTACCTCACCCTTGTCTGCCATCCTTTGAATGGCTAGCATCAACTCCCTATCTGTTTCTCCCTCCTGGGCTGGTGGTCTATAGACCACACCTGTGCGGATGGCTGGCCCCATTTTCCTTTCCAGCTTAACCCACAGTATCTCTCCCCCATTTTGTTCCTCCTGGATCTCTGTGGCCCTTATGCCATTTTTTACAAACAGTGCCACTCCTCCTCCCTTCCTACCTGCCCTGTCTCTTCTGAATATGTTGTAGCCATGTATGGCCATCTCCCAGTCTTGATTATCATTACACCAGGTTTCAGTGATGGCCACAATGTCCAGGTCTGACTGCACCATGACAGCCTCCAGATCTTCCATCTTGTTGCTAAGGCTCCTGGCACTGGCACACATGGCTTTCCATGATTTAACCTCCCTAGACTGTTTTGCTGTTCTACTCCAGCCCCTTCCTTGGTTGTCCTTTATCCCTGGTTCTCCTTGCTGTCTGCCCTTCTACTGAATTTTACCCCTTTTCTGCCTATCCACCTCTTGGGTGCTAATCTCCATCTTTTGCACACTGCTTTGTAGAGATAGCCACTCCTCCAGTTCACTGGTTCCACTGCTAGCTGTGGGGGGTGAGCAAGGAGGTACCCTCATTGCTGGCCTGCCACCCCTCTTTGCTAGTTTAAATGCTTGTCAATGTAGCATTTAAACTTATCATTGAGTACTTGGATTCCCCTCCAGGATGGATGCAGGCCATCAGGCTTGAACAAACCTCCATCCCTCCAGGTGGGTCCCCAGTCACCAATGAATCCAAACCCTTCTTCACAGCACCAGTTCTTCAACCATGAGTTAACGTTCCTGGTGCATGCACCCCATGCTCTCCCTTGCCTCTTGCAGGTAGTACTTCTGAGAAAGTGACAGAAGTAGCTACTTGCTTGAGACCCCACCACAATTTCTTAAACTCCTCCTGAACTTCCTTTGGCTCCCCATTTGCCAAGTCATTAGTACCTAGGTGGATAATGACATCCAGCTCACCCTCCCATCTTGCCTTCCAAGTGATCCCCAGGATCTTCCTTCCATCCCTCCATGCCGTGGAACCTGGTAGGCACCTCACCTCCCTGTCCTCCCCCTCCTGTGTTCCTAGCTGGATCCCTCTTATGATGGAGTCCCCCACCAGGATTCACTTCCTCCTCCTCTGGGGTCCACTGCTCTCCCCACTGAGGTCACCTCCTTGGCTAACCTCCACATCCTTTCCTTCCACTTCTCTGGGTACCTCTATTTGGTTGTCCCTATTTGCTAGTGTGGCATATGAGTTCTTGAGTGGAATAGGATCTGGGATGTGCTTCTGCATTGGTAACTTGCATACTTTCTGAGATATTTACATTTGTTTGGCATGACTCCTACTGTGTCACTCAGAGAGAAAACAAATTGAGGCTGTTTGGAAGACCATATTTTACAAAATATAAAGATGTCCGATTAGTGACTACCCTCATGTAAAAGGTCTTTTTGTCCTTAAAGATGTTCACTCTGGTTGTTTTTGCACACCTTGAATAGTTTTAAAGATATTTTGATGTTTTTGGAATGTGCACATTTGCTCTCAGAGAAAAGCAGCTTGGAGTTCTGTATCCATCATTCTAAACAGAAAGAAGGGAGTAGTTCTTTAACTGCCATAGAGATTTGCAGTCATGGAAGGATACAGTGAAAAGTACTAAAAACCGTGTTCCACAATAACCCCATTTTTTCTAGCTAAAGCAAGATGGCAGTAGGCTCCACCTATAGCCATAAAAAGGAAGTAGGATAGCATGTAATAATTATAGACTCATAAGCCTGACATTGATCCAAGGTAAAATATTAGGATCCATCATAAAGGATTTTATAGCTAACTACCTAGAAGCAAATTATATTGTAGACAGTAACCAACATGGCTTCAGAGTGAAGAGATCGTGCACCACTAATATTTTATGCTTCTGTGGAAAAATATCAAAGGCGTTAGATAGTGAATTACCTGTTGCCTGTATATACCTGAATTTCTCTAAGGCATTTGATGCAGTTCTGCATGCAGCAATCATCCAAACACTAGTAGAAATTAAGCTAGACTATAAGATTATTAGATGGATTCAAAGCTGGTTGGACGACAGGACTCAGAGGGTGTACATAAATGGTTACTATTCTGATCAAAGACTGGTGACAAGCAGGGTGCCTCAGGGCTCAGTCCTTGGACCTGTCCTGTTCCAAATTGTTATCTCAGACATGGATGAACATGTTATAAACTGGGTCACAAAATATACAGATGACTCTAAACTAGCAGGAATTGTACAAACAGCAGAAAGTCAATCAGATTTACAGAATGATTTGAATTAAATACTAACTTGGGCAAATAAACAAGGGGTGTTCTTCAATAGAAAAAATGTTGTGTACAACATCTCAGCAATCAGTCAAACATAGCTACATATCAGCTAGATGGAGAACCATTAAGAACATCTCAAGAAGAGAAAGACCTTGGGGTGATATTTAATAATAAGCTAAACTCAAACTCACACTGTGACAGCCAGATCATAAAGGCCAACCGAATGCTATATACAATTAAGAAAAACTTCAAGAGCTGGAGTAGCGAGGTAATAATGCCACTATATAGGAATTACATCAGACCATTATTCGACTACGGTAGGTACGGTCTGGGGACCAATAAATAAAGGTATGATAGACAAACTAGAGAGGGTTTGAAGGAAAATAACCAAACTGGTTTATGATATAAGGCATCTATCATACCAAGAATGTCTAAAACATGTGGGATTAATGACACTAGAAACAAGAAGAATTCAAGGAGATCTACTATTATGTTAAGATATAACGCAAGATGAAAGTCTACTAATCAAGTTGGGTACAAGAGAACACCCCTTACAGCTTAGACCACAAGGGTTTAACATGACTAGAAGAAAGGGTTTTTACACCCAGAGAGTGATACACCCCTGGAACAAACTCCCATTGGATATTATTATTAGTGAAACCAAGCAGCAGTTTAAAAATAGGCTGGATGTATACATTACTTATGGAAACATACCTACCTATTATGGGTGATTGGATAAGAGCTACCATGGGCTCAATGTCTTTTTTTGCTCCTCCTGCCTTTGTATGAGATGCCACAGTAAGAGTCCTGTGGGGGAGCCCTGTGGACAGTTTTGCCGCCATCACTGCATTGGGGGGGGAGTTCTCACCATCAGATGTGTTCCTTGACACACCTGACCAGACAGGGACAGACAACAGTGGGGCCATCACGGCCACCACACAATCACCTGATAGGCACACAGTGCCATCTGTGCTGGTAGGGTCCCTCGAAGGTCATGCCACCACTACCTCTAGTGCCACCATCACCAACACCACCCCTGCCACAGGTGTGACCACCACACCCACCAGCTCCCATGCCACATGGCCATCATGTTGCCCCAACTAACCACACTCATGACATTCATTGCACCACAGCCAGGGAGACAGTGCTGCACACACCCACATAGGGTGTGGGGTGCACAAACACCACATGTCAGCAACACCAACATATACCCACTGTCCCAGGTGACCATGCACCCTGAGACAGGATAGCTCAGTGGCTCAGCAACTCCTCTGGTCTGTGGTGGACTCCCTGTCTGCCACACAGAGGTAGCTGAATGCATTCTGGAGGGAAATGTAGCACAAACTTGGCCACCTTTGGGAGGCCCTTCACACTGACCTCTTGCATGTTGAACAGTGAGCCTAGGAGTGTCAGGCACAGTTCCTTGATGCCCTCCACCAGCTGTTAGATAACCTCACTGAGGCTGTGAAGAAGCTCACTGCTACAGTGAGGTAGGTTGGGATGGCTAGGTAGCATTGCATCACCGGCACACGCCGTGGTGTGCAGTTAGTGTCCCCCAGCATGTGTCATCAGCATGGAGTGGCAGGTCAGAGTCAGCCAGCACTGCTGCAATGCCAGCATGTGTGGGAACTCCATGTACTACTGGGAGATGCATGGCCTTGGCTACACCCAGCCTGGGGCATGGCTGTGGTTATCCCAGGGTGTCACCATCCCCTTGCTCTTCACCCAATAGCTCTTCAGTCCACATTACCCCACCATCGTGGGCTTGCAGTAAGGCTTCTGTCAGGATCCACAGTGGAAGAAGGCAATGATGGTGTGTGCTGCACCTTAATTTCCCCATCACCACTTGCACCCTTCCCATGCACCATGTTGTACATGCCCACACCCCACCCTCATCCCTGTATTACCAGTGTGGTATCCTTAAATTTACTTTGTTTTTGTTGTTGGCATGCTACCAATGTTGTTTTTTTTTGTACATATTATGTAAATACACTATTGTAAGCATGTCTGTCGTCCATGTTCTTATCACTCACCTACCCATCCCTGCCAGTGTACTGATGATGTTCAGGTGATGTTCTTGGGACCATCCTGGCCATGCGTGTGTCATGCCTATCGAGCTTCTCCACTATCCCATGCACCTCTGGCTCCATGTCACTATTGACATGTTCATCATGTTCTGTTGGGCATATTCCATGGTTGAGCACCATGTTGTGTAACATGCAACAGGCTAGGAATATGCAACATGCCTTCTGAGGGGTATATTGTAGGGCACCATTGGAAAGGTCCAGGCATCAGACTCTCATTTTGAGCATGCCAAGGATACACTCAATGATGTTCCATGTTGTGCTATGTGCCTCGTTGTATTTCTCTTTGGACACATTTGCTGGCTGAAACATTGGGGTAAGGAACCAGGGCCTCAAGGGATAGGCACTGTCCCTGTGGGAAACATTAATGCATGTTTGCAGCTGTATACTGTATTGCTCACCCTGTCCCCTTTGCAGCCCCTACTTTGTTGGTTGTACTGTGTACCTATACACCTTCACATTCCCACCCTCCCTCTTTACCTCTTTTGTGTGCTGTATTGTGACACTGTCCCACTGTTGAGTGGGATTGTGTTTGTGCTGGCTGCAGATACTTACTGACAAGATGTCCAGTGGATATTTGGCTGCCCTCAAATGCCTGGCAAAACTGCAACTGGTGCTAGATGAAGGCATCATGGGCACTGTTGGGGTAGCATCCTAGGACACTGATAATGCACCCTGTTGCATCACACACTACCTGGCAATTGATGGAGTGGTAACCCTTCTTATTCAGGAACGTGTCTCCCACTTCTCCAGGGGGTGCCTGGATGGCAACGTGGGTGCATTCAATGGCACCAAATACCACTGGTAGGTGTGCAACCTGATAGAATTGCTGCATTGTTTCTCTGCACTCTAGTGCCATGCTGGGAATACAATGAATTCACCAGAATGTGGCAGCAGGGCATCTAGGAATTGGGCCAGGAGGCATGAGATAGCAGACTGTGATGCACTGATGGTGTCCCCAGCCAATGTCTGGAAGAACCCGGTGGCTAGAAAGCACATCATAGCTGTCACCTTTTCCTCTTCTGACATGGCATGGCTGCGCTGTGTGGTGGACTGCTGCTGCCCATGCAGAAGATCACAGAGCTGCCTCAGGAAGGCCCTACTGAGTCAATACCACCCCACAAGGTGGTCATCTGTGTGTGTGTCTCAAAGGACACTCAGGGCTGATACATTCTGTTTGTAGCATATCTCCTCCTCCTTGGTCTTGGCAGCCCATGAGGAGGGCACATGGAGAAGGGCGCCATCCATAACGGTGCCTTGTTCTCCATGAAATCCCTCACGGCAATGGGAGGGTAGGGTGACTGGATAGGGGAGTGGGTGAAATGGGTGACAGGATGTTGCTATATGTACGTGCATGGGGGAAGCAAGCACAGTGAGTGTGGGCTGGGAGGGGGTGGAGGAGCTGTAGGCGGTGGCGCTACAGTGGGTTGCCAAGCTGTGTTGTGGCATCAGGGGTTGGCCTGTGGTTGGGGTGGGTGAGATACTGGGTTTGGGTCTGGGCGCTGGTGAGATTTTATTTTGCCCAGCCCGAACCTTTAATTTTACATGCTTTCACCCTCCCCCGACATGCACTCCCCTGGACTTGAGAACCCTGTATTAGGGTGGTGGAGGAAATGTTTTCGGCACTCTGACTATGCGATAACGGCAATCACCTTTAGGCTTTCACCATTATCATACAGAACCATGGCCTATGCAGTGGCCCAGTGTGGCCTTCTTCCCTCCTTCTTGATGACTGCACATCAGATACACCGTGACACTGTTGTTGACGACAGTCATGTTGCCTGTTGCTGCTGAGTTGGAACGAAGAGTTATTTTGGTATTAATTGTTTCAATGGATTTGTCTGCAGTGTGATGTCATGGCTTTTTTGTATATAAAGTTTGGCATATACCCCATATGGTTAATGCCCCCTTGAAGGCTTGTAGACTGATTGAGTATGGTTCTCCTTACTCAACAAGGACATGTCTGAATCAAGAAGTTGTCTCTGGCAACCAGAGACCTCAAGAGCACAGCTAGAGACGTCCCCTGGTTGTCACAGCAACCTCAAGATTTAGACACAGCATAGTTTGTGTGGTGTATAATTTTCAATACACACAGAGTCTGAGTCTGTTTCTTAATGCTGCGCACACACTATTTAAAACTGTGTGAAACATCAGTGAACATACAGCAGCATTGAAAAAAATATAAGTTTGAAGTAATACAATGGTTTCAACAAATATAATAGTTCTAAAGAACCTTTCGAAATCAACGCTTGTGCAGTTCACAGCATTATTTTGCTGTGCTGTACTATGCTGTACATCCATCAAATCCCCTCCCTTGGCCCCTTTAAGCTTAACCTGCACCAGCACCTCATCTGGCTAAGCTGCTGTGAGTGCCCCTAGGACTAGACCCTACTCAACTCTTGCACTAGCCTTCTCCCCATCCACCTTACTAACTACCCACTAACCCTCCTGACCCACCCCTCTCTCCTCCCTCCTCGGCACTCAACTACTACCAACTCCTTAATTTGACTGACAATGACACATGTTGTCTGCTACACCCCACCCTCTCTTTTGTCTCTGCATCCCTCTCCCTCCCTCCCTCCCCCTTTCCTTTCTCCCTCTTCCTCTTCCCTTTCTCCTGCCACTGTGTTATGTCTGTACTCCTCTGTAATCTTAAAATGTACAACAACCTATGTGTTGTTCATTCTCCTAAAGAATTGTGAATTTTTGCAACCTCATTTGTTACTTGTTATCTGGGCATGTAAAGCCTCTTATTTTTATGTACTGTGTTTTGTAAACTGACCTTTGTAAAAGAACCTCTGGTTCAAAGGTATGATAATCTTAGCAAGAAATACTGTCTTTTTACTACTCTCTCAGCTGTGAATTCCTTAACTGTGTGATCAGATTCCTGAGCTATTGATAAACATAAAACAACGGCAGCCACGGCTTGAGCTTGAGAGCCATGCAGGAGCAATGTTGTTGTTGTGATGAAGTAATGAAACATTGCTAGTGCAGCACAACAACATTGCAAATTCACTACTGCAGCACAACAGTGCTGTTGTAGGCATGGATTTCCATGCAGAACAGCATTCCACAGTACATTATAACTTTATAGTGTATGGTGGAATGTTGTTAGGGATGGAAATTCATCCCTTCAAAAATGTTGTTATGCTGCACTAGCTACGTCAGCTAGTTTGTTATGCTGCACTAGCTATGTAGCTAGTGCAGCATAACAATTTAGAACAGGAATGAGCATATGTGATATGTGAACTTCCCCCATTTCAGAAGCGGTCGCGGCAGTAACAGCTCAAATGAAGGAGAGCATTGCACGGAACAAAAAATGAGGAGCGGTTGCAGTAAAAGACAAAGTAGGGTGAAATGTCCATTATTTGTGCCACAATAACAGAACCATATACTATATAAGACAATGTACGGTTCTCTATCTACAACAAGCATGTGCATCATCTCAAGGTTGCCCATGGTGACCGAAACCTGTCAAGCTTCGCTCTCGAGGTTTAAATGGTCACCATGGGAATCTCTCATTGGCTACACATGCTTGTTGTAGATAGAGAACCATACATTATCCTCTATATTATTGAAATGTTTGATTTATAATAGTGCAGTGCAATGTGTTGTTATTGTACAGTAATTATGGAGGCATGGTAGCGCCCCTGTAGTTCGGGTTGAGTAGGGTGTTCAATGTTAAATCCCTAACTTTACACTTTAATAGCTTTGGCAGTTTGGGATGAAATTATCTAAAATTTTGCAAGTGTTATCTAAGAGGCAAGATGTAAATCTGTGGAAAGTTTTGTGATGGCAGCTTGTGTGGTTTCTGAGATCCACATATGTCATTTTACTATAGATGTCTAATCTTTTTCCTATACTTAACATGGGATTTTTTTTGCTCTCACCTGCAGCCTACATGGAATGGAATTTGTTTTTATTTTATTTATTTATTTGAAATGTTGGCTACACCTTTGAGCCAAGGGCTCTTTCACAAAGGTTCCACGTCATGGATACAACACAAGTTATAACAGGAAACAGGAAAGTTAACAACAGGTAGGTGATACAATATATGACAACACAGGATCATTAGGTAGGTAGGTTATAAATATTACAGAAAGGAAAACAGCACATAAGCTGCCAGAGGCTTTGTCATGAGTCTACTAAGATATTACATAGTGGGTGCATCAGAAGCACCATAAATTGGATGCAAAACAGCTTGTAATGAATACAGTGGAAATTAGTGTTCATAGAGTGTGAAAGATGGACAGAGGTAGCTTAAGGTGGGGGCAGGTGGTGGGAGAGAGGGCTGGGTTCCAGGGAAGGGGAGGAGGAAGTATTTTAAGAAGAGCAGTCACAGCTGGCACTGGCAACCAAGTGTTGACAAACTTTGTGCTTGAAGAGGTTGAGATTTGAGGTGTTGACAATATCCAAAGGGAGAGAGTTGTACCAGTTGGTGGCCCTAACATTGAAAGAGTGCTGTCCCTGTAAGGTCCATCAGGGAGGGACAGAGAAAGCTGAGCTAACAGAGCTTCTGGTTAGGTGGGGGGGGCAATGAGGAGACAGTAAAGACTGAACGTCAAGTGGCATAAGCCCCAATACAACCTTCTTTGCAAGAATGCAGGTCTGATATTTTATTCTACCAGATAGTTGTAGCCAGTTGGCCGGCTCATATAAATCACATGTGTACGTGAGGCTGAGGTGAGGAGCTGACAGACTTTGTTCAGGGCTAGAGCTATGCACCAGAGGGCAGTATTGTTAGCAGATCCATAGACTATTAGACCATAGTCAATAAGCGAGGTAACTGAGCTCTGAATGGCTAGCTTCAAGGCTTCAGTTGTAAGACAGTGCCTGTGTCTATACAGCAGTTCAATGTGAGTGTTAACAGTTTTAGTGATGTTATGAATATGTATGGCATATGAGAGAGTGCAGTCAAGGGTCATGCCCAGGTGCTTGACGTGGTCAACGCTGTAACGGGGTGCCCATGCCAGTCTTGATAAGCAGTTGTTGGCCTTTGTTTTTGCTATGGGTGCCATGAAATAACATTGATTTAGTTTTTGAGTAGTTTAGGATGAGCTTGTGCAACCTGAACCAGGATTTGACTTCTGCAAAACTACACTGTAGTTGTTGCTGGAGGGGGATGGATGTCAGCATGGATAGTGAAAATGACTGCATTGTCAGCATACAGGAGTATTTTGTTGGGGCATGAAGCAGGAAGCCCATTCACAAAGATGCTAAAGAGTAAGGGGCTGAGGATTGACCCTTGGAGGACACCCGACCTGACTGGGCTGCAGGACGAGATGGTATCTCCAATTCTGATCTGCTGAGAGAGGTCACTAAGATAGCTCTGGAACCAGTTGGTGGCATCCGGGGATAGTCCTAGGGATGATAGTTGGCTAGTCAGAAGGGCGTGGTTGATGGCATCAAACACCTTTGTAAGGTCAATAAAAGCAGTGCCCACAGAGAGGTTTTGATCTAGGGCCTGGTGGATGTAGGCAGTTAAATCTAAGAGAGCTGTGGTGGTAGTGCTGTGCCCTTTACAAAAACTGTGTTTCAGAGGGCACAGAAGTTTATATTTTTGATCAGCAACTATTCTTTCCAGTGCCTTGGATAAAGGGGTTAAGATGGAAATTGGTCTATAGTTGCTTGTGAGAGTCACATCACCATTTTTGTGAATTGGGGTCACCATGGCAGACTTCCATTTATGAGGGAACTGTGAGAGCATAAGGGAGCGGTTAAGAATTTTAGTTAGGGGTGTGAGGATTTCATCAATGGTAAGGACAATTAATTTTAAATCCAGGGAGTCACCACTGTGCCTGGTTTTCCAAAGTACTTTAAGTAGGTGCTTTTTGACTAGATCTTCTGAGATAGCCTTAAAGTAAAAAGGAGGCAGTTGTTGAGTTCCATCTTGATTGACAGGATGGGTAAGAACTAGTGCTGGATCTAAAAAGTTGGGTGGGAGCACCTGACTAAGGTCAGAAAAGGTGGTGTTAAAGGCGTTGGCAATGGTTTCTTTGTCAAGGGTGATAGTGCCACTAATGTTAAGCATTGTGGGAGTTACTTTGGGACATTTCCCGATGACATTGGAGAGATTGTCCTCAAACTTCCTCCCATCTTTCCATGTGCTAGCAAGAGAGTTCTATAGTAGTTGGCTTTCACCTGGTGAATGGCTCTCATGCAGGCATTCTGAGCTGTTTTGTAGGCCTGAGCATCCACTGAGGTGTTAGTAGCCCTTGTATGGTACCACATCTTGAGATTTCAGCTGTTCAAGGAGGTTATGGGTCATCCATGGGTTAGGAGTACCCCTGATCATGTGCTTTTTGGGTGGGGCATGGACATCGCAGACTGAACTGAAAGTTGGGATAAAGTATTCGAGGGCTGAGTCCATGTCTGGGCAGTGTCAATTGGAGACCAATCAAGAGTTCGCAGATGTTTTTTGAGGAGGCCTAGGTGACCAGGTAGCAAGACTCGGCTAACTGTAACTTTTGGGAGGAGTTTGTTGAATTTGTTAGACCAGAGGGATAAGACAGGGGAAGGATCACTAATGATGTCAGGGAGTACTTCAGTTTTGGAGATATGATCTGGCCTATTAGTAAGAGCCCAATCCACGACGGTAGAGGTCCCCATCCTGTAGTTTATCCTGGTAGGTTTCTGGACCATTTATACAAGGTTGGCAGCTGCAATGGCCTCTTTATAGTAGTTCGCACTGGGGGCAAGCCAGTTTACATTAAAGTCCCACAGTAGAATAACTTCAGCGCTATGACCAGGGATGTTGATGCAGTCAAGGAGGTACTGTTTAGCCTATTTGGGTGGGATATACACTGTGACAATGGTCAGTGCCTTATTGTGAGCACCAAGTAATACTTTAATGGCTAGAATCTGAAAGTTGCTCCCATGGCTGGGTAGGGTGATGACATGGCCCTTGAGTGGCTCTTTTAAGTAGACAGCACATCCTCCACCTTTTTTCATAAGTCTGTCCTGCCTAAAAACTGTGTAACCAGGTATGATGTATATGGCAGAGTCAGGGTTTTTTGGGGACAGCCATGTCTCCACTACAAATAGAATGTCGGGGTTGTGTTGGGGGATCCAGGCAGAGAGGGAATCTAGTTTTGGGAGTAGACTGCAGATATTGATGCTTGCCAGATAGAGAGTAGCTGCGCTATCAGATTTAATTGATGCCAGCTGAGGTGGACCAAGATTTGGGTGTATGTTGCTCAAGATCAGCAGCATCAACAGAATGAGATATTTTAAGAAGGCTTTAAAGGTGAAACCCTTGATGTGACCATGATCTCTCCCTTGTTTTTCCCCTGGCAAGGTGTAACGAGAAGGTAGCAAGTAAGGAGGGGCACATGGGTGATGAATTAAAGCTAGTGAGTGGGATGAGCACCCAGGGGTTGTGAGGACAATGGAAAGGGAGAAACTATTAGTAATATGATCAAAGTTACCCATGTAGGTCCTATAGACTGACAGTAAGCTTTTATTTATCGGGGGCGCAGACAGGCAGTATGGATATTCCCCTATCTTGCCATAAGTGGGTATTAAAAAAAGAAAGGAGGACAGGCCCAGATATAGCTTGGTAGGCAACATTGCAGGTGGACCAGTTAATTGCAGAGGATGAGTCTACAAAAGGTTGAAGTGGCCCTTTTAGGAATAGGGGAGTGAAAGAGAAAGAGAGCGAGAGAGACAAATGGTGAGGGGAGGTAGAGTTGTGGGTGTAACTTAGTTGTATTTAATACAGGTTGGGACTGGGAAGGGTGGGCGGGACTAAAAACTAGATTAAGCAGCTAAGCAGGAGCACAGAATCAGAGTCAAAATTGGAGTGAGAAGGCCAGCTTATTGACAGACCAATCAGGGAAGCAGTGGTGCGAAGCGCATCCAATCCAGAGCAGACAAGTGGCTGAGCACCAATGTTCAGAGTCCTGAAGCTAGGGAACTATAGGTGGCAGTCATGGGAGTCTTCTGATAGCAGCAGCGGGAGCAAAGGTGGGCGGTGGCTCTGCAGGAGAGCAGCCTCGCCAGTGAACAGCCTGAGTCAGGGGCTTAGAATCTGTGAGGAGAAGAGAGGGAGAGATTAGGAATTAGGTAGAAAAAGAGGGCGGGGGTGGCGAGAAGGCAGTACTAGCGCAATCAGCAGAGGTTTGGAGAAATGGCCAGGGAACAAAGGGGCTCTAAATGGTGGGCAGGGTTCAAGGCAAAAACAAGGGCAAGACAGAGAGACTGGGACAGGCAGTCAGGCACCGTCCGAAGTGGGGGGAGGGAGATGAAGAAATCAGCAGTGAATCTATGGGGGTTTGGAACAACATAGAAGGGGGCTGGCGACAGAATGGGAGGGAAGTGTAAAGCTTGGGTACAGAAGGTGGACAGAGAAAAGGCAGAATTTTTTCCCAAAACTTTCAGGATGCAGATCTGATGTCCTAACATACATAGAAACATAGAAGTTGACGGCAGATAAGGACCGCAAGGCCCATCCAGTCTGCCCATTTCTTTTTCTACCTTATAGATGTGCCATCGGCCTTTGCTCTGTCAGTGATTTATCTATTCATAGTCATTTGTATTGCTCCCTTATGCCTATCCCATGCCTGTTTGAAGCCCTGCACTGTATTCATAGCCACCACTTCTTGTGGTAAGCCATTCCATGCATCCACCACCCTTTCTGTCCTAAGGTAATGCCTTTGAAAGGTTTAGTGAAAAAAATATTAAATGGTTCCAGAGATGACCATGCCTTTGACTGCAATTCCTGCCCTCTCCAACTTCACTCCTCACATTTATCTTCATCTTCCACCCTCCCTCCTACTTATCCCTCTGCTACTCTGTGTTCCCATGTATACATTCTACTTATTCTAACTATTGTATTGATCTACCATTGTAACTTAATATACCGACCCATTTATTGTTTTGTTCCGATTTCTGTAACTTGCATTGTATTTGTTCTCTGACACGGAACCTTTGTAAAAGAGCCTGGCTAAAAGGTACTCGTAATCCTAGTTGTAATAAAACAAAAAAAAAAAAGAGTTATAGGGCTTTAATTCTGTTCTGAGCATGCTCAGTAGGGTTCTTGGGACATCGTTCTGATATAACACCAAAAATTCCGTGTCACAGGGCCATGTTTGGATTCTCACCACTTGCTTCTCACAGACAAAGCATTTTTTTGTGCCATGAGACCGTTTTTTTTTTCTCCTCAAACCTATAAGCATGCAAATAACATAAAAATTACTGTTCTTTAAAACAACAAACAGCAGAACCTTCCTAAACGGGACCCATTTTGCTAGATTCTGATGTTTGTTTATTCAATTAATGGCCAGAAATATCTTATCTGGGCATCCCAAAATCTTGAGTGCCCAGTTCAGGGAGAGGAGCCATTGACCCATGTTATCTGTATGAAAATAGCAGGACTTTTTTGAGTTCTGCAGCCACAGCAGGAACTTGTGCTGCAGGCAGCACTGAGAGCAGTGAGCTGCCATTTCCCTGGTGTCTAGTGGCACTCCCCACCCACCCATCACCATCCCCTTATGTGTTCTATCTTTCTTTGGTGTCTAGTGGTGCCCCACCCTCCCATCGCCATCCTCTTATGTGTTCTATCTTTCTCTGGTGTCTAGTGGTGCCCCCACCCTCCCATCACCACCCCTTATGTGTTCTATCTTTCTCTGGTGTTCAGTGGTGCCCTCAACCTCCCATTACCATAACCTTATGTGTTCTATCTTTCCTTGGTGTTTAGTGGTGCCCCCACCCACCCATCACCATCCCCTAATGTGTTCTATCTTTCTCTGGTGTATAGTGGTGACCCCACTCTCCCATCACCATCCCCTTATATGTTCTATCCTTCTCTGGTGTTTAGTGGTGCCCCCACCCTCCCATCACCATCCCCTTATGTGTTATATCTTTTTATGGTGTTTAGTGGTGCCCCCACCCTCCCATCACCATCCCCTTATGTGTTCTATCTTTCTCTGGTGTTTAGTGGAGCCCCCCCACTCTCGCATCACCATCCCCTTATGCATTGCATCTTTCCCTTGTATCTAGCAGTGTCCCCACTCTGATCACATCCCCTTATGCCTTTTATCTTTCCCTGGTGTCTAGTGGCACCCCCCACCCTTCGATCACTGTCCCCTTACACCTTTAATCTTTTCCTGGTATCTAGTCCCCCCACACTCCGATTGCCATCCCCTTATGCCTTTTATCTTTCCCTGGGGTCTAGTGGCACTCCCCACCCTCCCATCGCCATCCCCTTATGTGTTCTATCTTTCTCTGGTGTTTAGTGGTGCCCCCACCTTCCCATCACCATCCCCTTATGTGTTCTATCTTTCTCTGGTGTCTAGTAGTGCCCCCACCCTCCCATCACCATCACCATCCCCTTATGTGTTCTATCTTTCTCTGGTGTTTAGTGCTGCCCCCACCCTCCCATCACCATCCCCTTATGTGTTATATCTTTCTCTGCTGTTTAGTGGTGCCCCCCACTCTCCCATCACCATCCCCTTATGCATTGTATCTTTCCCTTGTATCTAGCAGTGTCCCCACTCTGATCACATCCCCTTATGCCCTTTATCTTTCCCTGGTGCCTAGTGTCACCCCCCCACCCTTCGATCACTGTCCCCTTACACCTTTTATCTTTTCCTGGTATCTAGTCCCCCCACCCTCTGATTGCCATCCCCTTATGCCTTTTATCTTTCCCTGGTGTTTAGTGGTGCCCCCACCCTCCCATCGCCATCCCCTTATGTGTTCTATCTTTCCCTGGTGTTTAGTGGTGCCCCCACCCTCCCATCACCATCTACTTATGTGTTCTATCTTTCTCTGGTGTTTAGTGGTGCCCCCACCCTCCCATCACCATCCCCTTATGTGTTCTATCTTTCTCTGGTGTTTAGTGGTGTCCCCACCCTCCCATCACCATCCCCTTATGTGTTCTATCTTTCTCTGGTGTTTAGTGTTGCCTCCACTCTCCCATCACAATCCCCTTATGCATTGTATCTTTCCCTTGTATCTAGCAGTGTCCACACTCTCTGGTCGCCATTCCCTTATGCCTTTTATCTTTTCCTGGTGTCTAGTGGCACCCCCCACCCTTCGATCGCTGTCCCCTTACACCTTTTATCTTTTCCTGGTATCTAGTACACCCACCCTCTGATTGCCATCCCCTTATGCCTTTTATCTTTCCCTGGTGTCTAGTGGCACTCCCCACCCTTCCATCGCCATCCTCTTATGTGTTCTATCTTTCTCTGGTGTCTAGTGGTGCCCCCACCCTCCCATCACCATCCCCTTAAGTGTTCTATCTTTCTCTGGTGTCTAGTAGTGCCCCCACCCTCCCATCACCATCCCCTTAAGTGTTCTATCTTTCTCTGGTGTCTAGTGGAGCCCCCACCCTCCCATCACCATCCCCTTATGTGTTCTATCTTTCTCTGGTGTTTAGTGGTGCCCACACCCTCCCATCACCATCACCATCCTCTTATGTGTTCTATCTTTCTCTGGTGTTTAGTGGTGCCCCACCCTCCCATCACCATCCCCTTATGTGTTCTATCTTTCTCTGGTGTTTAGTGGTGCCCCCAACCTCCCATCACCATCCCTTATGTGTTCTATCTTTCTCTGGTGTTTAGTGGTGCACCCACCTCCCATCACCATCCCTTATGTGTTCTATCTTTCTCTGGTGTTTAGTGGTGCCCCCACCCTCCCATCACCATCCCCTTATGTGTTCTATCTTTCTGGTGTTTAGTGGTGCCCCCACCCTCCCATCAACATCCCCTTATGTGTTCTCTGTTTCTCTGGTGTTTAGTGGTGCCCCCACCCTCCCATCACCATCCTCTTATGTGTTCTATCTTTCTCAGGTGTTTAGTAGTGCCCCACCCTCCCATCACCATCCCCTTATGTGTTCTATCTTTCTCTGGTGTTTAGTGGTGCCCCACCCTCCCATCACCATCCCCTTATGTGTTCTATTTTTCTCTGGTGTTTAGTGGTGCCCCCACCCTCCCATCACCATCCCCTTATGTGTTCTATCTTTCTCTGGTGTTTAGTGGTGCCCCCACCCTCCCATCACCATCCCCTTATGTATTCTATCTTTCTCTGGTGTCTAGTGGTGCCCCCATCCTCCCATCACCATCCCCTTATGTGTTCTATCGTTCTCTGGTGTTTAGTGGTGCCCCCACCCTCCCATCACCATCACCATCCCCTTATGTGTTCTATCTTTCTCTGGTGTTTAGTGGTGCCCCCGCCCTCCTATCACCATCCTCTTATGTGTTCTATCTTTCTCAGGTGTTTAGTGGTGCCCCACCCTCCCATCATCATCCCCTTATGTGTTCTATCTTTCTCTGGTGTTTAGTGGTGCACCCACCCTCCCATCACCATCCCCTTATGTGTTCTATCTTTCTCTGGTATCTAGTAGTGCCCCCACCCTCCCATCACCATCACCATCCCCTTATGTGTTCTATCTTTCTCTGGTGTTTAGTGGTGCCCCCACCCTCCCATCACCATCCCCTGATGTGTTCTATCTTTCTCTGGTGTCTAGTAGTGCCCCCACCCTCCCATCACCATCACCATCACCATCCCCTTATGTGTTCTATCTTCTCTGGTGTTTAGTGGTGCCCCCACCCTCCCATCCCCATCCCTTATGTGTTATATCTTTCTCTGGTGTTTAGTGGTCCCCCACTTCCATCACCATCCCCTTATGCATTGTATCTTTCCCTTGTATCTAGCAGTGTCCCCACTCTGATCATATCCCCTTATGCCCTTTATCTTTCCCTGGTGCCTAGTGGCACCCCCCACCCTTCGATCACTGTCCCCTTACACCTTTTATCTTTTCCTGGTATCTAGTCCCCCCACTCTCTGATTGCCATCCCCTTATGCCTTTTATCTTCCCTGGTGTTTAGTGGTGCCCCACCTCCCATCGCCATCCCCTTATGTGTTCTATCTTCCTGGTGTTTAGTGGTGCCCCCACCCTCCCATCACCATCTCCTTATGTGTTCTATCTTTCTCTGGTGTTTAGTGGTGCCCCCACCCTCCCATCACCATCCCCTTATGTGTTCTATCTTTCTCTGGTGTTTAGTGGTGTCCCCACCCTCCCATCACCATCCCCTTATGTGTTCTATCTTTCTCTGGTGTTTAGTGGTGCCCCACCCTCCCATCACCATCCCCTTATGTGTTCTATCTTTCCCTGGTGTTTAGTGGTGCCCCCACCCTCCCATCACCATCTCCTTATGTGTTCTATCTTTCTCTGGTGTTTAGTGGTGCCCCCACCCTCCCATCACCATCCCTTATGTGTTCTATCTTTCTCTGGTGTTTAGTGGTGCCCCACCCTCCCATCACCATCCCCTTATGTGTTCTATCTTTCTCTGGTGTTTAGTGGTACCCCCACCCTCCCATCACCATCCCCTTATGTGTTCTATCTTTCTCTGGTGTCTAGTGGTGCCCCCACCCTCCCATCACCATCCCCTTATGTGTTCTATCTTTCTCTGGTGTTTAGTGGTGCCCCACCCTCCCATCACCATCCCTTATGTGTTCTATCTTCTCTGGTGTCTAGTGGTGCCCCACCCTCCCATCACCATCCCCTTATGTGTTCTATCTTTCTCTGGTGTTTAGTGGTGCCCCACCTCCCATCACCATCCCTTATGTGTTCTATCTTTCTCTGGTGTTTATGGTGCCCCCACCTCCCATCACCATCCCTTATGTGTTCTATCTTTCTCTGGTGTTTGGTGCCCACCCTCCCATCACCATCCCTTATGGTTCTATCTTTCTCTGGTGTTTAGTGGTCCCCACCTCCCATCACCATCCCCTTATGTGTTCTATCTTTCTCTGGTGTTTAGTGGTGCCCCACCTTCCCATCACCATCCTTATGTGTTCTATTTTCTCTGGTGTTTAGTGGTGCCCCACCCTCCCATCACCATCCCCTTATGTGTTCTATCTTTCTCTGGTGTTTAGTGGTGCCCCACCCTCCCATCACCCTTATGTGTTCTATCTTTCTCTGGTGTTTAGTGGTGCCCCACCCTCCCATCACCATCCCTTATGTGTTCTATCTTTCTCTGGTGTTGGTAGGGTGCCCCACCTCCCATTACCATCCCTTATGTGTTCTATCTTTCTCTGGTGTCTAGTAGTGCCCCACCTCCTCCCATCACCATCCCTTATGTGTTCTATCTTTCTCAGGTGTTTAGTGTTTCCCCACCCTCCATCACCATCCCCTTATGTGTTCTATCTTTCTCTGGTGTTTAGTGGTGCCCCACCCTCCCATCACCATTCCTTATGTGTTTTATCTTTCTCTGGTGTTTAGTGGTGCACCCACTCTCCCATCACCATCCCCTTATGTGTTCTATCTTTCTCTGGTGTTTAGTGGTGCCCCACACTCCCATCACCATCCCCTTATGTGTTCTATGTTTCTGTGGTGTTTAGTGGTGCCCCCACCCTCCCATCAACATCCCCTTATGTGTTCTATCTTTCTCTGGTGTTTAGTGGTGGCCCCACCCTCCCATCACCATCCTCTGATGTGTTCAATCTTTCTCAGGTGTTTAGTAGTGCCCCACCCTCCCATCACCATCCCCTTATGTGTTCTATCTTTCTCTGGTGTTTAGTGGTGCCCCCACCCTCCCATCACCATCCCCTTATGTGTTCTATCTTTCTCTGGTGTTTAGTGGTGCCCCCACCCTCCCATCACCATCCCTTATGTGTTCTATCTTTCTCTGGTGTTTAGTGGTGCCCCCACCTTCCTTCACCATCCCCTTATGTATTCTATCTTTCACAGGTGTATAGTGGTGACCCCACCCTCCCATCACCATCCCCTCCACCCACCCATCACTGTCCCCTTAAGTGTTCTATCTTCTCTGGTGTTTAGTGGTGCCCCACTCCTCCCATCACCATCCCTTATGTGTTCTATCTTTCTCTGGTGTTTAGTGGTGCCCCACCCTCCCATCACCATCCTCTTATGTGTTCTATCTTTCTCAGGTGTTTAGTGGTGCCCCACCCTCCCATCACCATCCCCTTATGTGTTCTATCTTTCTCTGGTGTTTAGTGGTGCCCCCACCCTCCCATCACCATCCCCTTATGTGTTCTATCTTTCTCTGGTGTCTAGTAGTGCCCCCACCCTCCCATCACCATCACCATCCCCTTATGTGTTCTATCTTTCTCTGGTGTTTAGTGGTGCCCCCACCCTCCCATCCCATCCCCTTATGTGTTATATCTTTCTCTGGTGTTTAGTGGTGCCCCACTCTCCATCACCATCCCCTTATGCATTGTATCTTTCCCTTGTATCTAGCAGTGTCCCCACCTCTGATCACATTCCTTATGCCTTTTATCTTTTCCTGGTGTCTAGTGGCACCCCCCACCCTTCGATCACTGTCCCTTACACCTTTTATCTTTTCTGGTATCTAGTCCCCCCACCCTCTGATTGCCATCCCTATGCCTTTTATCTTCCCTGGTGTTTAGTGGTGCCCCACCCTCCATCACCATCCCCTTATGTGTTCTATCTTTCCCTGGTGTTTAGTGGTGCCCCCACCCTCCCATCACCATCCCTTATGTGTTCTATCTTTCTGGTGTTAGTGGTGCCCCCACCTCCCATCACCATCCCCTTATGTGTTCTATCTTTCTCTGGTGTTTAGTGGTGGCCCCACCCTCCCATCACCATCCCCTTATGTGTTCTATCTTTCTCTGGTGTTTAGTGGTGCCCCCACTCTCCCATCACCATCCCCTTATGCATTGTATCTTTCCCTTGTATCTAGCAGTGTCCCCACTCTCTGGTCACCATTCCCTTATGCCTTTTATCTTTTCCTGGTGTCTAGTGGCACCCCCCCACCCTTCGATCACTGTCCCCTTACACCTTTTATCTTTTCCTGGTATCTAGTCCCCCCACCCTCTGATTGCCATCCCCTTATGCCTTTTATCTTTCCCTGGTGTCTAGTGGCACTCCCCACCCTTCCATCGCCATCCTCTTATGTGTTCTATCTTTCTCTGGTGTCTAGTGGTGCCCCCACCCTCCCATCACCATCCCCTTATGTGTTCTATCTTTCTCTGGTGTTTAGTGGTGCCCCCACCCTCCCATCACCATCCCCTTAAGTGTTCTATCTTTCTCTGGTGTTTAGTGGTGCCCCACCTCCCATCACCATCCCCTTATGTGTTCTATCTTTTCTGGTGTTTAGTGGTGCCCCACACCTCCCATCACCATCCCTTATGTGTTCTATCTTTCTCTGGTGTTTAGAGGTGCCCCACCATCCCATCACCATCCCTTATGTGTTCTATCTTTCTCTGGTGTTTAGTGGTGCCCCACCTCCAATCACCATCCCCTTATGTGTTCTATCTTTCTCTGGTGTTTAGTGGTGCCCCACCTCCCATCACCATCCCTTATGTGTTCTATCTTTCTCTGGTGTTTAGTGGTGCCCCACCTCCCATCACCATCCCCTTATGTGTTCTATCTTTCTCTGGTGTTTAGTGGTGCCCCCACCCTCCCATCACCATCCCCTTATGTGTTCTATCTTTCTCTGGTGTTTAGTGGTGCCCCCACCCTCCCATCACCATCCCCTTATGTGTTCTATCTTTCTCTGGTGTTTAGTGGTGCCCCACCCTCCCATCACCATTCCCTTATGTGTTCTATCTTTCTCTGGTGTTTAGTGGTGCTCACCCTCCCATCACCATCCCTTATGTGTTCTATCTTTCTCTGGTGTTTAGTGGTGCCCCACCCTCCCATCACCATCCCCTTATGTGTTCTATCTTTCTCTGGTGTTTAGTGGTGCCCCACCCTCCCATCACCATTCCCTTATGTGTTCTATCTTTCTCTGGTGTTTAGTGGTGCCCCTCCCATCACCATCCCCTTATGTGTTCTATCTTTCTCTGGTGTTTAGTGGTGCCCCACCCTCCCATCACCATCCCCTTATGTGTGTTCTATCTTTCTCTGGTGTTTAGTGGTGCCCCACCCTCCCATCACCATCCCCTTATGTGTTCTATCTTTCCCTGTGTCTAGCAGTGTCCCACCCTCCCATCACCATCCCTTTGTGTTCTATCTTTCTTGGTGTCTAGTGGTGCCCCACCCTCCATCACCATCACCATCCCCTTATGTGTTCTATCTTTCTCTGGTGTTTAGTGGTGCCCCACCCTCCCATCACCATCCCCTTAAGTGTTCTATCTTTCTCTGGTGTTTAGTGCCTACCCTCCCACATCACCATCACCATCCCTTATGTGTTCTATCTTTCTCTGGTGTTTAGCTGTGCCCCCACCCTCCCATCACCATCCCTTATGTGTTCTATCTTTCTCTGGTGTTTAGTGGCCCCCCACTATCCCATCACCATCCCCTTATGCATTGTATCTTTCCCTTGTATCTAGCAGTGTCCCACTCTCTGATCACCATTCCCTTATGCCTTTATCTTTCCTGGTGTCTAGTGGCACCCCCCACCCCTTGATCACTGTCCCTTACACCTTTATTTTTCCTGGTATCTAGTCCCCACCCTCTGATTGCCATCCCTTATGCCTTTTATCTTTCCTGGTGTTTAGTAGTGCCCCACCCTCCCATCACCATCCCCTATGTGTTCTATCTTTCCTGGTGTTTAGTGGTGCCCCACCCTCCCATCACCATCCCCTTATGTGTTCTATCTTTCTCTGGTGTTTAGTGGTGCCCCCACCCTCCCATCACCATCCCCTTATGTGTTCTATCTTTCTCTGGTGTTTAGTGGTGTCCCCACCCTCCCATCACCATCCCCTTATGTGTTCTATCTTTCTCTGGTGTTTAGTGGTGCCCCCACTCTCCCATCACAATCCCCTTATGCATTCTATCTTTCCCTTGTATCTAGTGGTGCCCCCACCCTCCCATCACCATCCCCTTATGTGTTCTATCTTTCTCTGGTGTTTAGTGGTGCCCCCACTCCCATCACCATCCCTTGTGCTCTATCTTTCTTCCTGGTATCCAGTACCCCACCCTCTCATCACATCCCCTTATGCCTTTTATCTTTCCTGGTGTCTAGTGGTGCCCCCACCCTCCCATCACCATCCCTTATTGTGTTCTATCTTTCTCTGGTGTCTAGTGGTGCCCCCACCTCCCATCACCATCCCTTATGTGTTCTATCTTTCTCTGGTGTCTAGTGGTGCCCCCACCCTCCCATCACCATCCCCTTATGTGTTCTATCTTCTCTGGTGTTTAGTGGTGCCCCACCTCCCATCACCATCCCCTTATGTGTTCTATCTTTCTGGTGTTTAGTGGTGCCCCACACCTCCCATCACCATCCCCTTATGTGTTCTATCTTTCTCTGGTGTTTAGAGGTGCCCCACCCTCCCATCACCATCCCCTTATGTGTTCTATCTTTCTCTGGTGTTTAGTGGTGCCCACCCCTCCATCACCATCCCCTTATGTGTTCTATCTTTCTCTGGTGTTTTGTGGTGCCCCACCCTCCCATCACCATCCCCTTATGTGTTCTATCTTTCTCTGGTGTTTAGTGGTGCCCCCACCCTCCCATCACCATCCCCTTATGTGTTCTATCTTTCTCTGGTGTTTAGTGGTGCCCCCACCCTCCCATCACCATCCCCTTATGTGTTCTATCTTTCTCTGGTGTTTAGTGGTACCCCACCCTCCCATCACCGTCCCTTATGTGTTCTATCATTCTCTGGTGTTTAGTTGGTCCCACCCTCCATCACCATCCCTTAAGTGTTCTATCTTTTCTCTGGTGTCTAGTAGTGCCCCACCCCCATCACCATCACCATCCCCTTATGTGTTCTATCTTTCTCTGGTGTTTAGTGGTGCCCCCACCCTCCCATCACCATCCCTTATGTGTTCTATCTTTCTCTGGTGTTTAGTGGTGCCCCACCCTCCCATCACCATCCCCTTATGTGTTCTAACTTTCTCTGGTGTTTAGTGGTGCGCCCACCCTCCCATCACCATTCCCTTATGTGTTTTATCTTTCTCTGGCGTTTAGTGGTGCACCCACTCTCCCATCAC
Organism: Neoceratodus forsteri; assembly: GCA_016271365.2. Classification (NCBI taxonomy): domain Eukaryota; kingdom Metazoa; phylum Chordata; order Ceratodontiformes; family Ceratodontidae; genus Neoceratodus; species Neoceratodus forsteri. The sequence continues at coordinate 771,631,272 of CM057453.1, read as the reverse complement.
CCTCCCCTTATGTGTTCTATCTTTCTCTGGTGTTTAGTGGTGCCCCACCCCCATCACCATCCCCTTATGTGTTCTATCTTTCTGTGTGTTTAGTGGTGCCCCCACCTCCCATCACATCCCCTTATGTGTTCTATCTTTCTCTGGTGTTTAGTGGTGCCCCCACCCTCCCATCACCATTCCCCTTATGTGTTCTATCTTTCTCAGGTGTTTAGTGGTGCCCCCACCCTCCCATCACCATCCCCTTATGTGTTCTATCTTTCTCTGGTGTTTAGTGGTGCCCCACCTCCCATCACCATCCCCTTATGTGTTCTATGTTTCTCTGGTGTTTAGTGGTGCCCCCACCCTCCCATCACCATCCCCTTATGTGTTCTATCTTTCTCTGGTGTTTAGTGGTGCCCCACCCTCCCTTCACCATCCCCTTATGTATTCTATCTTTCATAGGTGTTTAGTGGTGCCCCCACACTCCCATCACCATCCCTTATGTGTTCCATCTTTCTCTGGTGTTTAGTGGTGCCCCACCCTCCCATCACCATCCCCTTATGTGTTCTATCTTTCTCTGGTGTTTAGTGGTGCCCCCACCTCCCATCCACCCACTCACCATCACTTCCACTGTGTTCTATCTTTTCTGGTGTTTAGTGGTGCCCCCACTCTCCCATCACCATCCCCTTATGCATTGTATCTTTCCATTGTATCTGCAATGTATCCACCTCTGATCCTCATCCCCTTATGCCCTTTATCTTTCCCTGGTGCCTAGTGGCACCCCCCCACCCTTCGATCACTGTCCCCTTACACCTTTTATCTTTTCCTGGTATCTAGTCCCCCCACCCTCTGATTGCTATCCCCTTATGCCTTTTATCTTTCCCTGGTGTTTAGTGGTGCCCCCAACCTCCCATCACCATAACCTTATGTGTTCTATCTTTCTCTGGTTTCTAGAGGTGCCCACACTCTCCCATCACCATTCCCTTATGTGTTCTATCCTTTTCTGGTGTTTACTGGTGCCCCCACCCTCCCATCACTGTCCCCTTATGTGTTCTATCTTTCTCTGTTGTTTAGTGGTGCCCCCAACCTCCCATCACCATCCTCTTATGTGTTCTATCTTTCTCAGGTGTTTAGTGGTTCCCCCACCCTCACATCCCTGTCCCCTTATGTGTTCTATCTTTCTCTGGGGTTTAGTGGTGCGCCCACCCTCCGATCACCATCCCCTTATGTGTTCCAACTTTCTCTGGTGTTTAGTGGTGCCCTCACCCTCACGTCACCATCCCCTTATATGTTCTATCTTTCTCTGGTGTTTAGTGGTGCCCCCACCCTCCCATCACTGTACCCTTATGTGTTCTATCTTTCTCTGGTGTTCAGTGGTGCCCCCACCCTCCCATCACTGTCCCCTTATGTGTTCTGTCTTTCTCTGGTGTTAACTGGTGCCCCTACCCTCCCATCACCATCCCCTAATGTGTTCTATCTTTCTCTGGTGTTTAGTGGTGCCCCCACCCTGCCATCACTGTCCCTTATGTGATCTATCTTTCTCGGGCATTTAGTGGTGCCACCACCCTCCCATCACCATCCCCTTAAGTGTTCTATCTCTCTCTGGTGTTTAGATGTGCCCCACCCTCCCATCACCATCCCGTTATGTGTTCTATCTTTCTCTGGTGTTTAGTGGTGCCCCCACCCTCCCATCACCATCCCTTATGTGTTCTATCTTTCTCTGGTGTTTAGTGGTGCCCCACCCTCCCATCACCATCCCCTTATGTGTTCTATCTTTCTCTGGTGTTTAGTGGTGCCCCCACCCTCCATCACCATCCCTTATGTGTTCTATCTTTCTGGTGTTTAGTGGTGCCCCACCCTCCCATCACCATCCCTTATGTGTTCTATCTTTCTCTGGTGTTTAGTGGTGCCCCACCTCCCATCACCATCCCCTTATGTGTTCTATCTTTCTCTGGTGTTTAGTGGTGCCCCCCACTCTCCCATCACCATCCCTTAATGCATTGTATCTTTCCCTTGTATCTAGCAGTGTCCCAACTCTCTGATCACCATTCCCTTATGCCTTTTATCTTTCCCTGGTGTCTAGTGGCACCCTCCCCACCCTTCGATCACTGTCTCCTTACACCTTTTATCTTTTCCTGGTATCTAGTCCCCCCACCCTCCGATTGCCATCCCCTTATGCCTTTTATCTTTCCCTGGTGTCTAGTGGCACCCCCACCCTTCGACCACTGTCCCCTTACACCTTTTATCTTTTCCTGGTATCTAGTCCCCCCACCCTCCGATTGCCATCCCCTTATGCGTTCTATCTTTCCCTGGTGTCTAGTGGTGCCCCCACCCTCCCATCACCATCACTTTATGTGTTCTATCTTTCTCTGGTGCATAGTGGTGTCCCCACCCTCCCATCACCATCCCCTTATGTGTTTTATCTTTCTTTGATGTTTTGTGGTGCACCCACTCTCCCATCACCATCCCCTTATGTGTTCTATCTTCTCTGGTGTCTAGTGGTGCCCCCACCTCCCATCACCATCCCCTTATGTGTTCTATCTTTCCTGGTGTTTAGTGGTGCCCCCACCTCCCATCACCATCCCCTTATGTGTTCTATCTTTCTCTGGTGTTTAGTGGTGCCCCACCCTCCCATCACCATCCCCTTATGTGTTCTATCTTTCTCTGGTGTTTAGTGGTGCCCCACACTCCCATCACCATCCCCTCATGTGTTCTATCTTTCTCTGGTGTTTAGTGGTGCCTCCACCTCCCATCACCATCCTTATGTGTTCTATCTTTCTCTGGTGTTTAGTGGTGCCCCACCCTCCTTCACCATCCCCTTATGTGTTCTATCTTTCTCAGGTGTTTAGTGGTGCCCCCACTCTCCCATCACCATTCCCTTATGTGTTCTATCCTTTTCTGGTATTTACTGGTGCCCCCACCCTCCCATCAATGTCTCCTTATGTGTTCTATCTTTCTCTGGTGTTTAGTGGTGCCCCCACCCTCCCATCACCATCCCCTTATGTGTTCTATCTTTCTCTGGTGTTTAGTGGTGCCCCCACCCTCCCATCACCATCCCCTTATGTGTTCTATCTTTCTCTGGTGTTTAGTGGTGCCCCCACCCTCCCATCACATCCCCTTATGTTTCTATCTTTCTCCTTGTATCTAGTAGTGTCCCCACCCTCCAATCACCATCCCCTAATGTGTTCCAACTTTCTCTGGTGTTTAGTGGTGCCTCACCTCACCATCACCATCCCTTATGTGTTCTATCTTTCTCTGGTGTCTAGTGGTGCCCCACCTCCCATCACCATCCCTTATATGTTCTATCTTTCTCTGGTGTTTAGTGGTGCCCCCACCCTCCATCACCTCCCCTTATGTGTTCTATCTTTCTCTGGTGTTTACTGGTGCCCCTACCCTCCCATCACCATCCCCTTATGTGTTTTATCTTTCTCTGGTGTTTAGTGGTGCTCCCACCCTCCCATCACCGTCCCCTTATGTGTTCTATGTTTCTCTGGTGTTTAGTCATGCCCCCACCCTCCCATCACTGTCCCTGTATGAGTTCTATCTTTCTCTGGTGTTAGTGGTGCCCCTCAATCTCCCATCACCATCCTTTAATGCATTGTATCTTTCCCTGTATCTAGCAGTGTCCCCTCTCTGATCACCATCCCTTATGCCTTTTATCTTTCCCTGGTTTCTAGTGTCACCCCCCACCTTCGATCACTGTCCCCTTACACCTTTTATCTTTTCCGGGTATCTAGTCCCCCCACCCTCTGATTGCTATCCCCTTATGCCTTTTACCTTTCTCTGGTGTCTGGTAGCACTCCCCACCCTCTGATTGCTTTCCCCTTATGCCTTTTATCTTTCCCTGGTGTCTGGTGGCACTCCTCACCCTCCCATCATCATCCCCTTTGGTGTTCTATCTTTCTCTGGTGTCTAGTGGTGCCCCCACCCTCCCATCACCATCCCCTTATGTGTTCTATCTTTCTCTGGTGTTTAGTGGTGCCCCCACCCTACCATCACCATCCTCTTTTGTGTTCTATCTTTCTCAGGTGTTTAGTGGTGCCACACCCTCCCATCACCATCCCCTTATGTGTTCTATCTTTCTCTGGTGTTTAGTGGTGCCCCCACCTTCCCATCACCATTCCCTTATGTGTTTTATCTTTCTCTGGTGTTTAGTTGTGCACCCACTCTCCCATCACCATCCCCTTATGTGTTCTATCTTTCTCTGGTGTTTAGTGGTGGCTCCACACTCCCATCACCATCCACTTATGTGTTCTATGTTTCTCTGGTGTTTAGTGGTGCCCCCCACCCTCCCTTCACCATCCCCTTATGTAGTCTATCTTTCTCAGGTGTTTAGTGGTGCCCCCACCCTCCCATCACCATCACCATCCCCTTATGTGTTCTATCTTTCTCTGGTGTTAGTGGTGCCCCCACTCTCCCATCACCATCCCCTTATGCATTGTATCTCTCCGTTGTATCTTGCAGTGTATCCACTCTCTGATCACCATGCCCTTATGCCCTTTATCTTTCCCTGGTGCCTAGTGGCAACCCCCCACCCTTCGATCACTGTCCCCTTACACCTTTTATCTTTTCCTGATATCTAGTCCCCACCCTCCTGATTCCATATCCCTTATGCCTTCTATCTTTCCTGGTGTTTAGTGGTGCCCCCACCCTCCCATCGCCATACCCTTATGTGTTCTATCTTTCTCTGGTGTCTAGTGGTGCCCCCACCCTCCATCACCTTCCCCTACGTGTTCTATCTTTCTCTGGTGTCTAGAGGTGCCCGCACTCTCCCATCACCATTCCCTTATGTGTTCTATCCTTTTCTGGTGTTTACTGGTGCCCCCACCCTCCCATCACTGTCCCCTTTTGTGTTCTATCTTTCTCTGGTTTTTAGTGGTGCCCCCACCCTCCCATCACCATCCCCTTATGTGTTCTAACTTTCTCTGGTGTCTAGTGGTGCCCCACCTCCCATCACCATCCCTTATGTGTTCTATCTTTCTCTGGTGTTTAGTGGTGCCCCACCCTCCCATCACCATCCCCTTATGTGTTCTATCTTTCTCTGGTGTTTAGTGGTGCCCCCACCCTCCACATCACCGTCCCCTATGTGTTCTATCTTCTCTGGTGTTTAGTGGTGCCCCACCCTCCCATCACCATCCCCTTATGTGTTCTATCTTTCTCTGGTGTTTAGTGGTGCCCCCACCTCCCATCACCATCCCCTTATGTGTTCTATCTTTCTCTGGTGTTTAGTGGTGCTCCCACCCTGCCATCACTGTCCGCTTATGTGATCTATCTTTCTCTGGCGTTTAGTGGTGCCACCACCCTCCCATCTCCATCCCCATAAGTGTTCTATCTCTCTCTGGTGTTAGATGTGCGCCCGCCCTCCCATCACCATCCCCTTATGTGTTCTATCTTTCTCTGGTGTTTAGTGGTGCCCCCACCCTCCCATCACCATCCCTTATGTGTTCTATCTTTCTCTGGTGTTTAGTGGTGCCCCCACCCTCCCATCACCATCCCCTTATGTGTTCTATCTTTCTCTGGTGTTTAGTGGTGCCCCCACCCTCCCATCACCGTCCCCTTATGTGTTCTATCTTTCTCTGGAGCTTAGTGGTGCCCCCACCATCTCATCACCATCCCCTTATGTGTTATATGTTTCTCTGGTGTTTAGTGGTGCCCCACCCTCCCATCACTGTCCCGTATGAGTTCTATCTTTCTCTGGTGTTTAGTGGTGCCCCCCAATTCCCCATCACCATCCCTTAATGCATTGTATCTTTCCCTTGTATCTAGCAGTGTCCCCACTCTCTGATCACCATTCCCTTATGCCTTTTATCTTTCCCTGGTGTCTAGTGGCACCCCCCCAACCTTCGATCCCTGTCTCCTTACACCTTTTATCTTTTCCTGGTATCTAGTCCCCCCACCCTCCGATTGCCATCCCTTTATGCCTTTTATCTTTCCCTGGTGTCTAGTGGCACCCCCACCCTTCTATCACTGTCCCCTTACGCCTTTTATCTTTTCCTGGTATCTAGTCCCCCCACCCTCCGATTGCCATCCCCTTATGCCTTTTATCTTTCCCTGGTGTCTAGTGGCACTCCACACTCTCCCATCGCCATCCCCTTATGTGTTCTATCTTTCCCTGGTGTCTAGTGGTTTCCCACCCTCCATCACCATCCCCTTATGTGTTCTATCTTTCTCTGGTGTCTAGTGGTGCCCCACCCTCCATCACCATCCCCTTATGTGTTCTATCTTTCTCTGGTGTTTGGTGGTGCCACCCCTCCCATCACCATCCCCTTATTTATTCTGTCTTTTCTGGTGTTTGAGTGGAGCCCCAATCTCCCATCATCATCTCCTTATGTGTTCTATCTTTCTCTGTGTTTAGTGGAGCCCCAATCTCCCATTGTCATCCCCTTATGTGTTCTATCTTTCTCTGTTGTTTAGTGTGCCTCCACCCTCCCATCACCATCCCTTAAGTGTTCTATCTTTCTCTGGTGTTTAGTGGTGCCCACACCCTCCCATCACCGTCCCCTTATGTGTACTATCTTTCTCTGGTGTTTAGTGGTGCCCCCCACTCTCCCATCACCATCCCCTTATGTATTGTATCTTTCCCTTGTATCTAGCAGTGTCCCCACTCTCTTATCACCATCCCGTTTTGCCTTTTATCATTCCCTGGTGTCTAGTGGCACACCCCACCCTTCGATCACTGTTCCCCTAACACCTTTTATCTTTTCCAGGTATCTAGTCCCCCCACCCTCTGATTACCATCCCCTTATGCCTTTTACCTTTCTCTGGTGTCTAGTGGCACTCCCCACCCTCTGATTGCCTTCCCCTTATTCCTTTTATCTTTCCCTGGTGTCTTGTGGCACTCCTCAGCCTCCCATCGTCATCCCCTTAGGTGTTTTATCTTTCTCTGGTGTCTAGTGGTGCCCACACCCTCCCATCTCCATCCCCTTATGTGTTCTATCTTTCTCTGCTGTTTAGTGTGCCCTCACCCTCCCATCACCATCCCCTTATGTGTTCCATCTTTCTCTGGTGTTTAGTGGTGCCCCCACCCTCCCATCGCCATCCCCTTATGTGTTCTATCTTTCTCTGGTGCTTAGTGGTGCCTCCACCCTCCCATCACCATCCCCTTATGCATTGTATCTTTCCCTTGTATCTAGCAGTGTCCACACTCTCTGATCACCATTCCCTTATGCCTTTTATCTTTCCCTGGTGTCTAGAGGCACCCACCCATCGAATACTGTCCCCTTACACATTTAACTTTTCCTGGTATCTAGTACCCCATCCTCTGATTGCCATCCCCTTATGCCTTTTATCTTTCCATGGTGTCTAGTGGCACTCCCCACCCTCCCATCACCATCCCATTATGTGTTCTATCTCTCTCTGGTGTCTAGTGGTTTACCCTCCATCACCATCCCTTATGTGTTCTATCTTTCTCTGGTGTCTAGTGGTGCCCCACCTCCCATCACCATCCCCTTATGTTCTATCTTTCTCTGGTGTCTAGTGGCATGCCCCACCCTCCCATCACCATCCCATTATGTGTTCTATCTTTCTCTGGTGTTTAGTGGTGCCCCCACCCTCCCATCACCATCCCCTTATGTGTTCTATCTTTCTCTGGTGTCTAGTGGTGCCCCCACCCTCCCATCACCATCCCCTTATGTGTTCTATCTTTCTCTGGTGTTTAGTGGTGCCCCCACCCTCCCATCATCATCCCCTTATGTGTTCTATCTTTCTGTGGTGTCTATTGGTTCCACCACTCTCCCATCGCAATCCCCTTATGTGTTCTATCTTTCTGGTGTTTAGTGGTGCCCCCACCCTCCCATCACCATCCCCTTATGTGTTCTATCTTTCTGGTGTCTAGTGGTGCCCCCACCCCCCATCACCATCCCCTTATGTGTTTTATCTTTCTCTGGTGTTTAGTGGTGCCCCACCCTCCCATCACCGTCCCTTATGTGTTCTATATTTCTCTGGTGTTTAGTGTCTACCCTCCATCACCATCCCCTTATGTGTTCTATCTTTCTCTGGTGTTTAGTTGTGCCCCACCTCCCATCACCATCCCCTTATGTGTTCTATCTTTCTCTGGTGTTTAGTGGTGCCCCACCCTCCCATCACCTATCCCCTTATGTGTTCTATCTTCTCTGGTGTTTAGTGGTGCCTCCACCTCCCATCACCATCCCCTTATGTGTTCTATCTTTCTCTGGTGTTTAGTGGTGCCCCCACCCTCCCATCACCATCCCTTATGTGTTCTATCTTTCTCTGGTGTTTAGTGGTGCCCCATCTCCCATCACCATCCCCTTATGTGTTCTATCTTTCTCTGGTGTTTAGTGGTGCCCCCACCCTCCCATCACCATCCCCTTATGTGTTCTATCTTTCTCTGGTGTTTAGTGGTGCCCCACCCTCCCATCACCATCCCCTTATGTGTTCTATATTTCTCTGGTGTTTAGTGGTGCCCCCACCCTCCCATCACCATCCCCTTATGTGTTCTATCTTTCTCTGGTGTTTAGTGGTGCCCCTACCCTCCCATCACCATCCCCTTATGTGTTCTATCTTTCTCTGGTGTTTAGTGGTGCCCCACCCTCCCATCACCATCCCTCTATGTGTTCTATCTTTCTCTGGTGTTTAGTGGTGCCCCCACCTCCCATCACCATCCCCTTATGTGTTCTATCTTTCTGGTGTTTAGTGGTGCCCCCACCCTCACCATCCCCTTATGTGTTCCATCTTTCTCTGGTGTTTACTGGTGCCCCCACCTCCCATCACCATCCCCTTATGTGTTCTATCTTTCTCTGGTGTTAGTGGTGCCCTCACCTCCCATCACCATCCCTTATGCATTGTATCTTTCCCTTGTATCTTGCAGTGTCCCCACCTCTGATCATCATTCCCTTATGCCTTTTATCTTCCCTGGTGTCTAGTGGCACCCCCACCCTTGATCACTGTCCCCTTACACCTTTATCTTTTCCTGGTATCTAGTCCCCCACCCTCCGATTGCCATCCCTATGCCTTTTATATTTCCCTGCTGTCTAGTGGCACTCCCCCCACCCCACCGACCATCCCCTTATTGTGTTCTATCTTCGCTGGTGTTAGTGGTGCCCCCACCTCCCATCACCTTCCCTTATGTGTTCTATCATTTTCTGGTGTTTAGTGTTGCCCCACCTCCCATCACCATTCCCTTATGTGTCTATCTTTCCCTGGTGTCAGTGTACCACCCTCCCATCACCATCCTTAATGTGTTCTATATTTCTCTGGTGTTTAGTGGTCCCCACCTTCCATCAGCGTCCCCTTATGTGTTCCATCTTTCTATGGTGTTTGGTGGTGCCCCCCACTCTCCCATCACCATCCCTTTATGTGTTCTATCATTCTCTGGTGTCTCATGGAGCCCCCACCCTCCCATCACCATCCCCTTATGTGTTCTATCTTTCTCTGGTGTTTAGAGGTGCCCCCACCTTCCCATCACCATACCCTTATGTGTTCTGTCTTTCTCTGGTGTTTACTGGTGCCACCACTCTCCCATCACCATCCCCTTATGTGTTCTATCTTTCTCTGGTGTTTAGTGGTGCCCCCCACTCTCCCATCACCATCCCCTTATGCATTGTATCTTTCCCTTGTATCTAGCAGTGTCACCACTCTCTGGTCACCATTCCCTTTTGCCTTTTATCTTTTTCTGGTGTCTAGTGGCACCCCCCACCCTTCTATCACTGTCCCCTTACAACTTTTATCTTTTCCTAGTCTCTAGTCCCCCCACCCTCCGATTGCCATCCCCTTATGCCTTTTATCTTTCCCTGGTGTCTAGTGGCACTCCCCACCCTTCCATCGCCATCCTCTTATGTGATCTATCTTTCTCTGGTGTCTAGTGGTGCCCCCACCCTCCCATCACCATCCCCTTGTGTGTTCTATCTTTCTCTGGTGTCTAGTGGTGCCCCCACCCTCCCATCACCATCCCCTTAAGTGTTCTATCTTTCTCTGGTGTCTAGTGGTGCCCCAACCTCTCCATCACCATCCCCTTAAGTGTTCTATCTTTCTCTGGTGTCTAGTGGTGCCCCACCCTTCCATCGCCATCCCCTTATGTGTTCTATCTTTCTCTGGTGTTTAGTGGTGCCCCCCACTCTCCCATCACCATCCCTTATGTGTTCTATCTTTCTCTGGTGTCTAGTGGTGCCCCCACCTCCCATCACCATCCCCTTATGTGTTCTATCTTTCTCTGGTGTTTTGAAGTTGCCCCTCCCATCACCATCCCTTATGTGGTCTTTCTTTCTCTGGTGTTTGGTGGTGCCCCCACCCTCCCATCACCATCCCCTTATGTGTTCTTTCTTCTCTGGTGTTTGCTGGTGCCCACACCCTCCCATCACCATCCCCTTATGTGTTCTATCTTTCTCTGGTGTTTAGTGGTGCCTCCACCCTCCCATCACCTTCCCCTCATGTGTTCTATCTTTCTCTGGTGTTTAGTGGTGCCCTCACCCTCCAGTCACCATCCCCTTATGTGTACTATCTTTCTCTGGTGTTTAGTGGTGCCCCCACACTCCCATTACCATCCCGTTATGTGTTCTATGTTTCTCTGGTGTTTAGTTGTGCCCCCACCCTCCCATCACCATCCCCTTATGTGTTCTATCTTTCTCTGGTGTTTAGTGGTGCCCCACCCTCTCTTCACCATCCCCTTATGTATTCTATCCTTCTCAGGTGTTTAGTGGTGCCCCACCTCCCATCACCATCCCCTTATGTGTTCTATCTTTCTCTGGTGTTTAGAGCGCCACCTTCCCATCACCGTCCCCTTATGTGTTCTATCTTTCTCTGGTGTTTAGTGGTGCCCCCACCCTCCCATCACCATCCCCTTATGTGTTCTATCTTTCTCTGGTGTCTAGTGGTGCCCCACCCTCCCATCACCATCTCCTTATGTGTTCTATCTTTCTCTGGTGTTTTATTTTTGCCCACCCTCCATCACCATCCCCTTATGTGTTCTATCTTTCTCTGGTGTTTAGTGGTGCCCCACCTCCCATCACCATCCCCTTATGTGTTCTATCTTTCTCTGGTGTTTAGTGGTGCCCCACCCTCCCATCACCATCCCCTTATGTGTTCTATCTTTCTCTGGTGTTTAGTGGTGCCCCCACCCTCCCATCACCATCCCCTTATGTGTTCTATCTTTCTCTGGTGTTTAGAGGTGCCCCACCCTCCCACCACCATCCCTTATGTGTTCTATCTTTCTCTGATGTTTAGTGGTGCCCCACCCTCCCATCACCATCCCCTTATGTGTTCTATCTTTCTCTGGTGTTTAGTGGTGCCCCACCTCCATCACCATCCCTTATGTGTTCTATCTTTCTCTGGTGCTTAATGGTGCCTCCACCCTCCCATCACCATCCCCTTATGCATTGTATCTTTCCATTGTATCTAGCAGTGTCCACACTCTCTGATCATCATTCCCTTATGCCTTTTATCTTTCCCTGGTGTCTAGAGGTACCCCGCACCCATCGATCACTGTCCCCTTACACATTTTAGCTTTTCCTGGTATCTAGTCCCCCCACCCACTGATTGCCATCCCCTTATGCCTTTTATCTTTCCCTGGTGTCTAGTGGCACTCCCCACCCTCCCATCACCATCCCAATATGTGTTCTATCTTTCTCTGGTGTCTAGTGGTGCCCCCACTCTCCCATCACCATCCCCTTATGTGTTCTATCTTTCTCTGGTGTCTAGTGGTGCCCAACCCTCCCATCACCATCTCCTTATGTGTTCTATGATTCTCTGGCATTTAGTCGTGCCCCCCACTCTCCCATCACCATCCCCTTATGTGTTCTATCTTTCCCTGGTGTCTAGTGGTGACCCCACCCTCCCATCACCATCCTTTTATGTGTTCTATGTTTCTCTGGTGTTTAGTCATGCCCCCACCGTCCCATCATCATCCCCTTATGTGTTCTATCTTTCAGTGGTGTTTATTGGTGGCCCCACTCTCCCATCGCAATCCCCTTATGTGTTCTATCTCTCTCTGGTGTTTAGTGGTGCCCCCACCCTCCCATCACTGTCTCCTTAATTGTTCTATCTTTCTCAGGTGTTTAGTGGTGCCCCCACCCTCCCATTACTGTCCCCTTATGTGTGATATATTTCTCAGGTGTTTAGTGGTGCCCCCACCCTCCCATCACCATCCCCTTATGTGTTCTATATTTCTCTGGTGTTTAGTCGTGCTCCCACCCTACCATCACCATCCCCTTATGTGTTCTATCTTTCTCTGGTGTTTAGTGGTGCCCCCACCCTCCCATCACCATCTCCTTATTTGTTCTTTCTTTCTCTGGTGTTTAGTGATGCCCCCAATGTCCCATCACCATCCCCTTATGTGTTCTACCTTTCTCTGGTGTTTAGTGGTGCCCCCACTCTCCCATCACCATCCCCTTATGTGTTCTACCTTTCTCTGGTGTTTAGTGGTGGCCCCACCCTCCCATCACCATCCCCTTATTTGTTCTATCTTTCTCTGGTGTTTACTGGTGCCTCCACTCTCCCATCACCATCCCCTTATGTGTTCTATCTTTCTCTGGTGTTTAGTGGTACCCCTCACTCTCCCATCACATCCCCTTACGCATTTATCTTTCCCTTGTATCTTGCAGTGTCCCCACTCTCTGATCATCATTCCCTTATGTCTTTTATCTTTCCCTGGTGTATAGTGGCACCCCCCCAGCCTTAGATCACTGTCCCTTCACACTTTTTATCTTTTCCTGGTATCTAGTCCCCCCACCCTCCGATTGCCATCCCCTTATGCCTCTTATATTTCCCTGGTGTCTAGTGGCACTCCCCACCCCCCCATCGCCATCCCCTTATGTGTTCTATCTTTCGCTGGTGTTTAGTGGTGCCCCCACCATCCCATCGCCATCCCCTTATGTGTTCTATCATTCTCTGGTGTTTAGTGTTGTCCCCCACTCTCCCATCACCATCCCCTTATGCGTTCTATCTTTCGCTGGTGTCTGGTGGTGCACCCACCCTCCCATCACCATCCCTTTATGTGTTCTATATTTCTTTGGTGTTTAGTGGTTCCTCCCACCTTTCCATCAGCGTCCCCTTATGTGTTCCATCTTTCTCTGGTGTTTAGTGGTGCCCCCACCCTCCCATCATCATACCCTTATGTGTTATATCTTTCTCTGGTGTCTAGTAGTGCCCCCACTCTCCCATCGCCATCCCCTTATGTGTTCTATCTCTCTCTGGTGTTTAGTGGTGCCCCACCCTCCCATCACTGTCCCCTCATGTGTTCTATTTTTCTCTGGTGTTTAGTGGTGCCCCCACCCTCCCATCACTGTCCCCTTAAGTGTGCTATATTTCTCAGTTGTTTAGTGGTGCCCCCACCCTCCCATCACCATCCCTTTATGTGTTTTATCTTTCTCTGGTGTTTAGTGGTGCCCCCACCCTCCCATCACTGTCCCCTTATGCATTGTATCTTTCCCTTGTATCTAGCAGTGTCCCCACTCTCTCATCACCATCCCATTATGTGTTTTATCTTTCTTTGGTGTCTAGTGGTGCCCCCACCCTCCCATTACATCCCCTTATGTGTTCAATCTTTCTCTGGTGTCAGGTGGTGCCCCCACCCTCCCATCATTATCCCATTATGTGTTCTATCTTTCTCTGGTGTTTAGTGGTGCCCTCACCCTCCCATCACCGTCCCGTTATGTGTTCTACCTTTCTCTGTTGTTTAGTGGTGCCCCACTCTCCCATCACCTTCCCCTTATGTGTTCTATCTTTCTCTGGTGTTTAGTGGTGGCCCCACCCTCCTATCACCATCCCCTTATGTGTTCTATCTTTCTCTGGTGTTTACTGGTGCCCCACTCTCCCATCACCATCCCTTATGCATTGTATCTTTCCCTTGTATCTAGCAGTGTCCCCACTCTCTGATCACCATTCCCTTATGCCTTTTATCTTTCCCTGGTGTCTAGTGGCACCCCCCCACCCATCGATCACTGTCCCCTTACACCTTTTATCTTTTCCTGGTATCTGGTCCCCCCACCCTCCGATTGCCATCCACTTATGCCTCTTATCTTTCCCTGGTGTGTAGTTTCACTCCCCACCCTCCCATCGCCATCCCCTTATGTGTTCTATCTTTCTCTGATGTCTAGTGGTGCCCCCACCCTCCATTCACCATCCCCTTGCATCTTCCATCTTTCTCTGGTGTTTAGTGGTGCCCTCCACTCTCCCATCACCATCCCCTTATGTGTTCTATGTTTCTCTGGTGTTTAGTGGTGCCCCCCACTCTCCCATCACCATCCCTTTATGTGTTCTATCTTTCTCTGGTGTCTAGTGGAGCCCCCACCCTCCCATCACCAGCCCCTTATGTGTTCTATCTTTCTCTGGTGTTTAGAGGTGTCCCCACCTTCCCATCACCGTCTCCTTATGTGTTCTATCTTTCTCTGGTGTTTAGTGGTACCTCCATCCTCCCATCACCGTCCCCTTATGAGTTCTATCTATCTCTGGTGTTTAGTGGTACCCCCACCCTGCCATCACTGTCCCCTTATGTGTTCTATCTTTCTCTGGTATTTAGTGGTGCCCCCACACTCCCATCACCGTCCCCTTATGTGTTCTATATTTCTCTGGTGTTTAGTGGAGCCCCCACTCTCCCATCACCATCCCCTTATGTGTTCTATCTTTCTCTGGTGTTTAGTGGTGGCCCCACCCTCCCATCACCATACCCTTATGTGTTCTATCTTTTCTGGTGTTTACTGGTGCCACCGCTCTCCCATCACCATCCCCTTATGTGTTCTATCTTTCTCTGGTGTTTAGTGGTGCCCCCCACTCTCCCATCACCATCCCCTTATGCATTGTATCTTCCCTTGTATCTAGCAGTGTCCCCACTCTCTGGTCACCATTCCCTTATGCCTTTTATCTTTTTCTGGTGTCTAGTGGCACCCCCCACCCTTCGATCACTGTCCCCTTACACCTTTTATCTTTTCCTGGTCTCTAGTCCCCCCACCCTCCGATTGCCATCCCATTATGCTTTTATCTTTCCCTGTTGCCTAGTGGCACTCCCCACCCTTCCATCGCCATCCTCTTATGTGATCTATCTTTCCCTGGTGTCTATTGGTGCCCCCACCCTCCCATCACCATCACCTTGCGTGTTCTATCTTTCTCTGGTGTCTAGTGGTGCCCTCACCCTCCCATCGCCATCCCCTTATGTGTTCTATCTTTCTCTGGTGTTTAGTGGTGCCCACACCCTCCCATCGCCATCCCCTTATGTGTTCTATCTTTCTCTGGTGTTTGGTGGTGCCCCCCACTCTCCCATCACCATCCCTTTATGTGTTCTATCTTTCTCTGGTGTCTCATGGAGCCCCTACCCTCCCATCACCATCCCTTTATGTGTTCTATCTTTCTCTGGTGTTTAGAGGTGCCCCCACCTTCCCATCACCATCCCCTTATGTGGTCTATCTTTCTTTGGTGTTTAGTGGTGCCCCCACCCTCCCATCACCATCCCCTTATGTGCTCTATCTTTCTCTGGTGTCTCATGGGGCCCCCACCCTCCCATCACCATCCACTTATGTGTTCTATCTTTCTCTGGTGTTTAGTGGTGCCCACACCCTCAATCACCATCCCCTTATGTGTTCTATCTTTCTCTGGTGTTTAGTGGTGCCCCCACACTCCCATTACCATCCCCTTATGTGTTCTATCTTTCTCTGGTGTTTAGTGGTGCCCCACCCTCCCTTCACCATCCCCTTATGTATTCTATCTTTCTCAGGTGTTTAGTGGTGCCCCCACCCTCCCATCACCCCACTCACCCATCACTGTCCACTTAAGTGTTCTATCTTTCTCTGGTGTTTAGTGGTGCCACCCTCTCTCCCATCACCATCCACTAATGCATTGTATCTCTCCGTTGTATCTAGCAGTGTATCCACTCTCTGATCCCCATCCCCTTATGCCCTTTGTCTTTCCCTGGTGCTTAGTGGCACCCCCCCACCCTTCGATCACTGTCCCCTTACACCTTTTATCTTTTCCTGTTATATAGTCCCCCCACCCTCTGATTGCTTTCCCCTTATGCCTTTTATCTTCCCTTGGTGTTTAGTGGCCTCCCCACCCTTCCATCGCCATCCTCTTATGTGTTCTATCTTTCTCTGGTGTCTAGTGGTGCCCCCACCCTCCCATCACCATCCCCTATGTGTTCTATCTTTCTCTAGTGTCTAGAGGTGCCCACACTCCCATCACCGTCCCCTTATGTGTTCTATCTTTCTCTGGTGTCTAGTGGAGCCCCAACCCTCCCATCACCATCCCCTTATGTGTTCTATCTTTCTCTGGTGTTTAGTGGTGCCCCCACCTTCCCATCACCATCCCCTTATGTGTTCTATCTTTCTCTGGTGTTTAGTGGTGCCTCCACCCTCACATCACCGTCCCCTTATTTGTTCTATCTTTCTCTGGTGTTTAGTGGTACCCACACCCTCCCATACATGTCCCCTTAGGTGTTCTATCTTTCTCTGGTGTTTAGAGGTGTCCCCACCTTCCCATCACTGTCTCCTAATGTGTTCTATCTTTCTCTGGTGTTTAGTGGTACCTCCACCCTCACATCACCGTCCCCTTATTTGTTTTATCTTTCTCTGGTGTTTAGTGGTATCCCCACCCTCCCATATATATCCCCTTAGGTGTTCTATCTTTCTCTGGTATTTAGTGGTGCCCCCAACCTCCCATCACTGTCCCCTTATGTGTTCTGTCTTTCTCTGGTGTTTAGTGGTGCCCCCACCCTCCCATCACCATCCCCTTATGTGTTCTATCTTTCTTGGTGTTTAGTGGTGCCCCCACCCTCCCATCGCCATCCCCTTATGTGTTCTATCATTCTCTGGTGTTTAGTGGTGCCCCCACCTCCCATCACCATCCCCTTATGTGTTCTATCTTTCTCTGGTGTTTAGTGGTGCCCCCACCCTCCCATCACCATCCCCTTATGTGTTCTATCTTTCTCTGGTGTTTAGTGGTGCCCCACCTCCCATCACCATCCCCTTATGTGTTCTATCTTTCTCTGGTGTTTAGTGGTGCCCCACCTCCCATCCACATACCCTTAGGTGTTCTATCTTTCTCTGGTGTCTAGTGGTGCCCCCACCCTCCATTCACCATCCCCTTGAGTGTTCCATCTTTCTCTGCTGTTTAGTGGTGCCCTCCACTCTCCCATCACCATCCCCTTTTGTGTTCTATCTTTCTCTGGTCTAGTGGTGCCCCCACCCTCCCATCGCCATCCCCTTATGTGTTCTATCTTTCTCTGGTGTTTAGTGGTGCCCCCCACTCTCCCATCACCATCCCCTTATGTGTTCTATCTTTCTCTGGTGTCTAGTGGTGCCCCACCTCCCATCACCATCCCTTATGTGTTCTATCTTTCTCTGGTGTTTAGTGGTGCCCCCACCTTCCCATCACCGTCTCCTAATGTTCTATCTTTCTCTGGTGTTTAGTGGTGCCTCCACCCTCCCATCACCCTCCCTTATTTGTTCTATCTTTCTCTGGTGTTTAGTGGTACCCACAACCTCCCATATATGTCCCCTTAGGTGTTCTATCTTTCTCTGGTATTTAGTGGTGCCCCCAACCTCCCATCATTGTCCCCTTATGTGTTCTGTCTTTCTCTGGTGTTTAGTGGTGCCCCCACCCTCCCATCACCATCCCCTTATGTGTTTTATATTTCAGTGGTGTTTAGTGGTGCTTCCACCCTCCCATCACCATCCCCTTATGCATTGTATCTTTCCCTTGTATCTAGCAGTGTCCCCACTCTCTGATCACCATCCCCTTTGTGTTCTATCTTTCTTTGGTGTTTAGTGGATCCGCCACTCTCCCATCACCATCCCCTTATGTGTTCTATCTTTCTCTGGTGTTTAGTGGTGGCCCCACCCTCCCATCACCATACCCTTATGTGTTCTATCTTTCTCTGGTGTTTACTGGTGCCACCACTCTCGCATCACCATCCCCTTATGTGTTCTATCTTTCTCTGGTGTTTAGTGGTGCCCCCCACTTTTCCATCACCATCCCCTTATGCATTGTATCTTTCCCTTGTATCTAGGAGTGTCCCCACTCTCTGGTCACCATTCCCTTATGCCTTTTATCTTTTTCTGGTGTCTAGTGGCCCCCCCCCCCATCCTTCGATCACTGTCCCCTTACACCTTTTATCTTTTCCTGGTCTCTAGTCCCCCACCCTCCGATTGCCATCCCCTTATGCCTTTATCTTTCCTGGTGTCTAGTGGCACCCCCACCCTCCATCACCATCCCTTATGTGTTCTATCTTTCTCTGGTGTCTAGTGGTGCCCCACCCTCCCATCACCATCCCCTTATGTGTTCTATCTTTCTGGTGTCTAGTGGTGCCCCACCTCCCATCACCTTCCCTTAAGTGTTCTATCTTCTCTGGTGTCTAGTGGTGCCCCACCCTCCCATCACCATCCCTTAAGTGTTCTATCTTTCTCTGGTGTTTAGTGGTGCCCCCACCCTCCCATCACCGTCCTCTTATGTGTTCCATCTTTCTCTGGTGTTTAGTGGTGCCCACACCCTCCCATCACCATCCCCTTATGTGTTCTGTCTTTCTCTGGTGTTTAGTGGAGCCCCCCAATCTCCCATCATCATCCCCTTATGTGTTCTATCTTTCTCTGGTGTCTTGTGGTGCCCCCACCCTTTTATCACCATCCCGTTATGTGTTCTATCTTTCTGTTGTTTAGTGGTGCCCAACCCTCCCATCACCATCCCCTCAAGTGTTCTATCTTTCTGGTGTTTAGTGTGTCCCCACCCTCCATCACCGTCCCTTATGTGTACTATCTTCTATGGTGTTTAGTGGTGCCCCACTCTCCCATCACCATCCCCTTATGTATTGTATCTTTCCCTTGTATCAGTAGTGTCCCCACTCTTATCACCATCCCCTTATGCCTTTTATCATTCACCCTGGTGTCTAGTGGCACACCCCACCCTTCAATCACTGTTCCCCTAACACCTTTTATCTTTTCCAGGTATCTAGTCCCCCACCTCTGATTACCATCCCCTTATGCCTTTTACCTTTCTCTGGTGTCTAGTGGCACTCCCCACCCTCTGATTGCCTTCCCCTTATGCCTTTTATCTTTCCCTGGTGTCTTGTGGCACTCCTCACCTCCCATCATCTTCCCCTTAGGTGTTCTATCTTTCTCTGGTCTCTAGTGGTGCCCACACCCTCCCATCTCCATCCCCTTATGTGTTCTATCTTTCTCTGGTGTTTAGTGGTGCCCCACCCTCCCATCACCATCCCCTTAAGTGTTCTATCTTTCTGTGGTGTTTAGTGGTGCCCCCACCCTCCCATCACCGTCCTCTATGTGTTCTATCTTTCACTGGTGTTTAGAGGTGCCCCCACCCTCCCACCACCGTCCCCTTATGTGTTCTATCTTTCTCTGGTGTTTAGTGGTGCCCCCACCCTCCCATCACCATCCCCTTATGTGTTCTATCTTTCTCTGGTGTTTAGTGGTGCCCCCACCCTCCCATCGCCATCCCCTTATGTGTTCTATCTTTCTCTGGGTCTTAGTGGTGCCTCCACCCTCCCATCACCATCCCCTTATGCATTGTATCTTTCCCTTGTATCTAGCAGTGTCCACCTCTGATCACCATTCCCATATGCCTTTATCTTCCTGTGTGTCAGGAGGCACCCCCCAACGATCACTGTCCCTTACACATTTTAACTTTCCTGGTATCTAGTCCCCCCACCCTCTGATTGCCATCCCCTTATGCCTTTTATCTTTCCCTGGTGTCTAGTGGCACTCCCCACCCTCCCATCACCATCCCATTATGTGTTCTATCTTCTCTGGTGTCTAGTGGTGCCCCCACCCTCCCATCCCCATCCCTTATGTGTTCTATCTTTCTCTGGTGTCTAGTGGTGCAAACCTCCCATCACCATCCCCTCATATGTTCTATCTTTCTCTGGTGTTTAGTGGTGTCCCCAGCCTCCCATCACCATCCCTTATGTGTTCTATCTTTCTCTGGTGTCTAGTGGTGCCCCCACCCTCCCATCACCATCCCCTTATGTGTTCTATCTTTCTCTGGTGTCTAGTGGTGCCCCAACCCTCCCATCACCATCCCCTTACATGTTCTATCTTTCTCTGGTGTTTAGTGGTGCCCCCACCCTCCCATCGCCATCCCCTTATGTGTTCTATGATTCTCTGGCATTTAGTCGTGCCCCCCACTCTCCCATCACCATCCCCTTATGTGTTCTATCTTTCCCTGGTGTTTAGTGGTGCCCCCACCCTCCCATCACCATCCCCTTATGTGTTCTATCTTTCTCTGGTGTTTAGTGGTGGCCCCACCTCCCATCACCATCCCCTTATGTGTTCTATCTTTCTCTGGTGTTTACTGGTGCCTCCACTCTCCCATCACCATCCCCTTATGTGTTCTATCTTTCTCTGGTGTTTAGTGGTGCCCCTCACTCTCCCATCACATCCCCTTATGCATTGTATCTTTCCCTTGTATCTTGCAGTGTCCCCACTCTCTGATCATCATTCCCTTATGCCTTTATCTCTCCCTGGTGTCTAGTAACACCCCCCCACCCTTCAATCACTGTCCCCTTAAACCTTTTATCTTTTCCTGGTATCTAGTCCCCCCACCCTCCGATTGCCATCTCTTTATGCCTCTTATATTTCCCTGGTGTCTAGTGGCACTCCCCACCCTCCCATCGCCATACCCTTATGTGTTCTATCTTTCGCTGGTGTTTAGTGGTGCCCCCACCCTCCCATCGCCATCCCCTTATGTGTTCTATCATTCTCTGGTGTTTAGTGTTGCCCCCCACTCTCCCATCACCATCCCCTTATGTGTTCTATCTTTCTCTGGTGTCTAGTGGTGCACCCACCCTCCCATCACCATCCCTTTATGTATTCTATGTTTCTCTGGTGTTTAGTGGTTCCACCCACCTTTCCATCAGCGTCCCCTTATGTGTTCCATCTTTCTCTGGTGTTTAGTGGTGCCCCCACCCTCCCATCCACATACCCTTAGGTATTCTATCTTTCTCTGGTGTCTAGTGGTGCCCCCACCCTCCCATCACCATCCCCTTATGTGTTCTATCTTTCTCTGGTGTTTAGTGGTGCCCCCCACCCTCCCATCACCATCCCCTTATGTGTTCTATCTTTCTCTGGTGTTTAGTGGGTGCCCCACCTCCATCACCATCCCCTATGTGTTCTATCTTTCTCTGGTGTTTAGTGGTGCCCCACCCTCCCATCACCATCCCTTATGTGTTTCATCTTTCTGGTGTTTAGTGGTACCTCCACCCTCACATCACCGTCCCCTTATTTGTTCTATCTTTCTGGTGTTTAGTGGTACCCCACCCTCCCATGTCCCCTTAGGTGTTCTATCTTCTCTGCATTTAGTGGTGCCCCAACCTCCCATCACTGTCCACTTATGTGTTCTGTCTTTCTCTGGTGTTTAGTGGTGCCCCACCTCCCATCACCATCCCCTTATGTGTTCTATCTTCGTTGGTGCTTTAGTGGTGCCCCCAGCCTCCCATCGCCATCCCCTTATGTGTTCTATCATTCTCTGGTGTTTAGTGTTGCCCCCCACTCTCCCATCACCATCCCCTTATGTGTTCTATCTTTCTCTGGTGTGTAGTGGTGCACCCACCCTCCCATCACCATCCCTTTATGTGTTGTATATTTCTCTGGTGTTTAGTAGTTCCACCCACCTTTCCATCAGCGTCCCCTTATGTGTTCCATCTTTCTCTGGTGTTTAGTGGTGCCCCCACCCTCCCATCCACATACCCTTAGGTGTTCTATCTTTCTCTGGTGTCTAGTGGTGCCCCCACCCTCCATTCACCATCCCCTTGCGTGTTCCATCTTTCTCTGCTGTTTAGTGGTGCCCTCCACTCTCCCATCACCATCCCCTTATGTGTTCTATCTTTCTCTGGTGTCTAGTGGTGCCCCCACCCTCCCATCGCCATCCCCTTATGTGTTCTATCTTTCTCTGGTGTTTAGTGGTGCCCCCCACTCTCCCATCACCATCCCTTTATGTGTTCTATCTTTCTCTGGTGTCTAGTGGCCCCCAACCCTCCATCACCATCCCCTTATGTGTTCTATCTTTCTCTGGTGTTTAGAGGTGTCCCCACCTTCCCATCACCGTCTCCTAATGTGTTCTATCTTTCTCTGGTGTTTAGTGGTACCTCCACCCTCACATCACCGTCCCCTTATTTGTTCTATCTTTCTCTGGTGTTTAGTGGTACCCACACCCTCCCATATATGTCCCCTTAGGTGCTCTATCTTTCTCTGGTATTTAGTGGTGCCCCCAACCTCCCATCATTGTCCTCTTATGTGTTCTGTCTTTCTCTTGTGTTTAGTGGTGCCCCCACCCTCCCATCACCATCCCCTTATGTGTTTTATATTTCAGTGGTGTTTAGTGGTGCTTCCACCCTCCCATCACCATCCCCTTATGCATTGTATCTTTCCCTTGTATCTAGCAGTGTCCCCACTCTCTGATCACCATCCCCTTTGTGTTCTATCTTTCTTTGGTGTTTAGTGGTGCCCCACTCTCCCATCACCATCCCCTTATGTGTTCTATCTTTCTCTGGTGTTTAGTGGTGGCCCCACCCTCCCATCACCATCCCCTTATGTGTTCTATCTTTCTCTGGTGTTTACTGGTGCCACCACTCTCCCATCACCATCCCCTTATGTGTTCTATCTTTCTCTGGTGTTTAGTGGTGCCCCCACTCTCCCATCACCATCCCCTTATGCATTGTATCTTTCCCTTGTATCTAGCAGTGTCCCCACTCTCTGGTCACCATTCCCTTATGCCTTTTATCTTTTCTGGTGTCTAGTGGCACCCCCCACCCTTCGATCACTGTCCCCTTACACCTTTTATCTTTTCCTGGTCTCTAGTCCCCCCACCCTCGATTGCCATCCCCTTATGCCTTTTATCTTTCCCTGGTGTCTAGTGGCACTCCCCACCCTTCCATCGCCATCCTCTTATGTGATCTATCTTTCTCTGGTGTCTAGTGGTGCCCCCACCCTCCCATCACCATCCCCTTGTGTGTTCTATCTTTCTCTGGTGTCTAGTGGTGCCCCCACCCTCCCATCACCATCCCCTTAAGTGTTCTATCTTTCTCTGGTGTCTAGTGGTGCCCTCACCCTCCCATCGCCATCCCCTTATGTGTTCTACCTTTCTCTGGTGTTTAGTGGTGCCCCCCACTCTCCCATCACCATCCCCTTTAGTGTTCTATCTTTCTCTGGAGTCTAGTGATGCCCACACCCTCCCATCGCCATCCGCTTATGTGTTCTATCTTTCTCTGGTGTTTGGTGGTGCCCCCCACTCTCCCATCACTATCCCTTTATGTGTTCTATCTTTCTCTGGTGTCTCATGGAGCACCCACCCTCCCATCACCATCCCCTTATGTGTTTTATCTTTCTCTGGTGTTTAGAGGTGCCCCCACCCTCCCATCACCATCCCCTTATGTGTTCTATCTTTCTCTGGTGTTTCGTGGTGCCCCCACCCTCCCATCACCATCCCCTTATGTGTTCTATCTCTCTGGTGTTTAGTGGTGCCCCACCCTCCCATCACCATCCCTTATGTGTTCTATCTTTCTCTGGTGTTTAGTGGTGCCCCACCCTCC
This sequence comes from Neoceratodus forsteri, assembly GCA_016271365.2. NCBI lineage: Eukaryota > Metazoa > Chordata > Ceratodontiformes > Ceratodontidae > Neoceratodus > Neoceratodus forsteri. Next base: position 771,607,817 of record CM057453.1, on the reverse strand, counting down.
ATCACCATCTCCTTATGTGTTCTATCTTTCTCTGCTGTTTTCTGGTGCCCCCACCCTCCCATCACCATCCCCTTATGTGTTCTATCTTTCTCTGGTGTTTAGTGGTTCCCCCACCCTCCCATCACCTTCCCCTTATGTGTTCTATCTTTCTCTGGTGTTTAGTGGTGCCACACCCTCCAATCACAATCCCCTTATGTGTTCTATCTTTCTCTGGTGTTTAGTGGTGCTTCACACTCCCATTACCATCCCCTTATGTGTTCTATGTTTCTCTGGTGTTTGTGGTGCCCCATCCTCCCATCACCATCCCTTATGTGTTCTATCTTTCTCTGGTGTTTAGTGTTCCGCCACCCTCTCCCCCCACCCATCACTGTCCACTAAGTGTTCTATCTTTCTCTGGTGTTTAGTGGTGCCCCACTCTCCCATCACCATCCCCTTATGCATTGTATCTTTCCCTTGTATCTAGCAGTGTCCCCACTCTCTGATCACCATTCCCTTATGCCTTTTATCTTTCCCTGGTGTCTAGTGGCACCCCCCACCCTTCGATCACTGTCCCCTTACACCTTTTATCTTTTCCTGGTATCTAGTCCCCCCAACCTCTAATTGCCATCCCCTTATGCCTTTTATCTTTCCCTGGTGTTTAGTGGTGCCACCACCCTCCCATCGCCATAACCTTATGTGTTCTATCTTTCTCTGGTGTCTAGTGGTGCCCCCACCCTCCCATCACCATCCCCCTATGTGTTCTATCTTTCTCTGGTGTCTAGTGGTGCCCACACACTCCCATCACCATTCCCTTATGTGTTCTATCCTTTTCTGGTGTTTACTGGTGCCCCCACCCTCCCATCACTGTCCCCTTATGTGTTCTATCTTTCTCTGGTGTTTAGTGGTGCCCCCACCCTCCCATCACCATCCCCTTATGTGTTCTATCTTTCTCGTGTTTAGTGGTGCCCCACCCTCCCATCACCATCCCCTTATGTGTTCTATCTTTCTCTGGTGTTTAGTGGTGCCCCCACCCTCCCATCACTGTCCCCTTATGTGTTCTATCTTTCTCTGGTGTTTAGTGGTGCCCCCACCCTCCCATCACCATCCCCTTATGTGTTCTATCTTTCTCTGGTGTTTAGTGGTGCCCCCACCCTCACGTCACCATCCCCTTATGTGTTCTATCTTTCTCAGGTGTCTAGTGGTGCCCCCACTCTCCCATCACCATCCCCTTATATGTTCTATCTTTCTGTGGTGTTTAGTGGTGCCCCCAACCTCCCATCACTGTACCCTTATGTGTTCTATCTTTCTCTGGTGTTCAGTGGTGCCGCACCCTCCCATCACTGTCCCCTTATGTGTTCTATCTTTCTCTGGTGTTTACTGGTGCCCCCACCATCCCATCACCATCCCCTTATGTGTTTTATCTTTCTCTGGTGTTTAGTGGTGCCCCCACCCTTCCATCACTGTCCTCTTATGTGATCTATCTTTCTCTGGCATTTTGTGGTGCCACCACCCTTCCATCACCATCCCCATAAGTGTTCTATCTCTCTCTGGTGTTTAGATGTGCCGCCTCCCATCACCATCCCCTTATGTGGTCTATCTTTCTCTGGTGTTTAGTGGTGCCCCACCCTCCCATCACCATCCACTTATGTGTTCTATCTTTCTCTGGTGTTTAGTGGTGCCCCCACCCTCCCATCACCGTCCCCTTATGTGTTCTATCTTTCTCTGGAGTTTAGTGGTGCCCCCACCCTCCCATCACCATCCCCTTATGTGTTCTATGTTTCTCTGGTGTTTAGTGATGCCCCACCCTCCCATCACTGTCCCTGTATGAGTTCTATCTTTCTCTGGTGTTTAGTGGTTCCCCCAATCTCCCATCACCATCCCTTAATGCATTGTTTCTTTCCCTTGTATATAGCAGTGTCCCCACTCTCTGATCACCATTCCCTTATGCCTTTATCATTCCCTGGTGTCTAGTGGCACCCCCCCACCCTTCGATCACTGTCTCCTTACACCTTTTATCTTTTCCGGGTATCTAGTCCCCCCAACCTCTGATTGCCATCCCCTTATGCCTTTTATCTTTCCCTGGTGTCTAGTGGCACCCCCACCCTTCGATCACTGTCCCTCACACCTTTTATCTTTTCTTGGTATCTAGTCCCCCACCCTCCGATTGCCATCCCTTATGCCTTTAATTTCCCCTGGTGTCTAGCGGCACCCACCCTCTCCCATCGCCATCCCTTTATGTGTTCTATCTTTCCTGGTGTGTAGTGATGCCCCACCCTCCCATCACCATCACTTTATGTGTTCTATCTTTTTCTGGTGTCTAGTGGTGCCCCCAACCTCCCATCACCGTCCCCTTAAGTATTCTATCTTTCTCTGGTATCTAGTGGTGCCCCCACCCTCCCATCACCATCCCCTTAAGTGTTCTATCTTTCTCTGGTGTTTAGTAGTTCCTCCACCCTCCCATCACCGTCCTCTTATGTGTTCTGTCTTTCTCTGGTGTTTAGTGGAGCCCCCCAATCTCCCATCATCATCCCCTTATGTGTTCTATCTTTCTCTGGTGTTTTGTGGTGACCCCACCCTTTTATCACCATCCCGTTATGTGTTCTATCTTTCTCTGTTGTTTAGTGGTGCCTCCTCCCTCCCATCACCATCCCCTTAAGTGTTCTATCTTTCTCTGGTGTTTAGTGGTGCCCACACCCTCCCATCACCGTCCCCTTATGTGTACTATCTTTCTCTGGTGTTTAGTGGTGCCCCCCACTCTCCCATCACCATCCCCTTATTTATTGTATCTTTCCCTTGTATCTAGCAGTGTCCCCACTCTCTTATCACCATCCCCTTATGCCTTTTATCATTCCCTGGTGTCTAGTGGCACACCCCACCCTTCGATCACTGTTCCCCTAACACATTTTTTCTTTTCCAGGTATCTAGTCCCCCACCCTCTGATTACCATCCCCTTATGCCTTTTACCTTTCTCTGGTGTCTAGTGGCACTCCCCAACCTCTGATTGCCTTCCCCTTATGCCTTTTATCTTTCCCTGGTGTCTTGTGGCACTCCTCACACTCCATCTGCCATCCCCTTAGGTGTTCTATCTTTCTCTGGTGTCTGTGGTGCCCACACCCTCCCATCTCCATCCCCTTATGTGTTCTATCTTTCTCTGGTGTTTAGTGGTGCTCCCACCCCTCCATCACCGTCCCTATGTTTTCTATCTTTCACTGGTGTTTAGGGTGCCCCACCCCCTCCACCACCGTCCCCATGTGTTCTATCTTTCTGGTGTTTAGTGGTGCCCCCACCCTCCCGTCACCATCCCCATATGTGTTCTATCTTTCTCTGGTGTTCAGTGGTGCCCCCACCCTCAGATCGCCATCCCCTTAAGTGTTCTATCTTTCTCTTTTGCTTAGTTGTGCCTCCACCCTCCCATCACCATCCCCTTATGCATTGTATCTTTCCCTTGTATCTAGCAGTGTCCACACTCTCTGATCACCATTCCCTTATGCCTTTTATCTTTCCCTGGTGTCTAGAGGCTCCCCACCACCCATCGATCACTGTCCCCTTAGACATTTTAACTTTTCCGGGTATCTAGTCCCCCCACCCTCTGATTGCCATCCCCTTATGCCTTTTATCTTTCCCTGGTGTCTACTGGCACTCCCCACCCTACCATCACCATCCCATTATGTGTTCAATCTTTCTCTGGTGTCTAGTAGTGCCCCCAACCTCCTATCACCATCCCCTTATGTGTTCTATATTTCTCTGGTGTTTAGTGGGGCCCCCACCCTCCCATCACCATCCCCTTATGTGTTCTGTCTTTCTCTGGTGTTTAGTGGTGCCCCCGCCCTTCCATCACCATCTCATTATGTGTTCTATCTTTCTCTGGTGTTAGTGTGCCCCACCCTCCCATCACCATCCCCTTATGTGTTCTACCTTTCTCTGTTGTTTAGTGGTGCCCCACTCTCCCATCACCTTCCCCTTATGTGTTCTATCTTTCTCTGGTGTTTAGTGGTGGCCCCACCCTCCCATCACCATCCCTTATGTGTTCTATCTTCTCTGGTGTTTACTGGTGCCCCCACCTCCCATCACCATCCCCTTATGTGTTCTATCTTTCTCTGGTGTTTACTGGTGCCCCCACTCTCCCATCACCATCCCCTTATGCATTGTATCTTTCCCTTGTATCTAGCAGTGTCCCCACTCTCTGATCACCATTCCCTTATGCCTTTTATCTTTCCCTGGTGTCTAGTGGCACCCCCCCACCCTTCGATCACTGTCCCCTTACACCTTTTATCTTTTCCTGGTATCTAGTCCCCACCCTCCGATTGCCATCCCTTATGCCTTTATATTTCCCTGGTGTCTAGTGTACCCCACCCCTTCCATCGCCATCCTCTTATGTGTTCTATCTTCTCGGTGTCTAGTGGTGCCCCCACCCTCCCATCACCATCCCTTATGTGTTCTATCATTCTCTTGGTGTTTAGTGGTGCCCCCACCTCCCATCACCATCCCTTATGTGTTCTATCTTCCTGGTGTTTGGGGTGCCCCACCCTCCCATCACCATCCCCTTATGTGTTCTATCTTCCCTGGTGTTTAGGGGTGCCCCACCCTCCCATCACCATCCCTTTATGTGTTCTATCTCTCTCTGGTGTTTAGTGGTTCACCCCACGTTTCCATCAGCGTCTCCTTATGTGTTCTATCTTTCTCTGGTGTTTAGTGGTGCCTCCACCCTCCCATCATCGTCCTCTTATGTGTTCCATCTTTCTCTGGTGTCTCAGTGGTGCCCCCACCCTCCCATCACCATCCCTTATGTGTTCTATCTTTCTCTGGTGTTTAGTGGTGCCCCCACCTTCCCATCACCATCCCCTTATGTGTTCTATCTTTCTCTGGTGTTTAGTGGTGCCCCCACCCTCCCATCACCATCCCCTTATGTGTTCTATCTTTCTCTGGTGTTTAGTGGTGCCCCACCCTCCCATCACCATCCCCTTATGTGTTCTATTTCTCTGGTGTTTAGTGGTGCCCCACCTCCCATCACCATCCCCTTATGTGTTCTATCTTTCTCTGGTGTTTAGTGGTGCCCCACCCTCCCATCACCATCCCCTTATGTGTTCTATCTTTCTCTGGTGTTTAGTGGTGCCCCCACCCTCCCATCACCATCCCCTTATGTGTTCTATCTTTCTTTGGTGTTTAGTGGTGCCCCACCCTCCCATCACCATCCCCTTATGTGTTCAATCTTTCTCTGGTGTCAAGTGGTGCCCCCACCCTCCCATCATTTTCCCCTTATGTGTTCTATCTCTCTCTGGTGTTTAGTGGTGCCCCACCCTCCCATCACCGTCCCTTATGTGTTCTATCTTTCTCTGGTGTTTAGTGGTGCCCCCACCCTCCCATCACCATCCCCTTATGTGTTCTATCTTTCTCTGGTGTTTAGTGGTGCCCCCACTCCCATCACCATCCCCTTATGTGTTTTATCTTTCTCTGATGTTTAGTGGTGCCCCCACCCTCCAATCACCATCCCCTTATGTGTTCTATATTTCTCTGGTGTTTAGTGGTGCCCCCACCCTCCCATCACCATCCCCTTATGAGTTCTATCTTTCTCTGGTGTTTAGTGGTGCCCCCACCCTCCCATCACCATCCCCTTATTTGTTCTATTTTTCTCTGGTGTTTACTGGTGCCTCCACTCTCCCACCACCATCCCCTTATGTGTTCTATCTTTCTCTGGTGTTTAGTGGTGCCCCTCACTCTCCCATCACATCCCCTTATGCATTGTATCTTTCCATTGTATCTTGCAGTGTCCCCACTCTCTGATCATCATTCCCTTATGCCTTTTATCTTTCCCTGGTGTCTAGTGGCACCCCCCCACCCTTCGATCACTGTTCCCCTTACACCTTTTATCTTTTCCTGGTATCTAGTCCCCCCACCCTCCGATTGCCATCCCCTTATGCCTCTTATATTTCCTGGTCTGAGTGGCGTCCCCACCGTCCCTTCGCCATCCCCTTATGTGTTCTATCTTTCCTGGTGTTTAGTGGTGCCCCCACCCTCCCATCGCCATCCCCTTATGTGTTCTATCATTCTCTGGTGTTTAGTGGTGCCCCACCTCCCATCACCATCCCCTTATGTGTTCTATCTTTCCTGGTGTCTAGTGGTGCCCCACCCTCCCATCACCATCCCTTATGTGTTCCTATATTTCTCTGGTGTTTAGTGGTTCCCCACCTTTCCATCAGCGTCCCTTATGTGTTCCATCTTTCTCCCCACTCTCCCATCACCATCCCCTTATGCATTGTATCTTTCCTTGTATCTAGCAGTGTCCCCACCTCTGATCACCATTCCCTTATGCCTTTATCTTTCCCTGGTGTCTAGTGGCACCCCCACCCTTCAATCACTGTCCCCTTACACCTTTTATCTTTCCTGGTATCTGTCCCCACCCTCCGATTGCCATCCACTTATGCCTCTTATCTTCCTGGTGTTCAGTGGCACTCCACCTCCCATCGCCATCCCTATGTGTTCTATCTTTCTCTGGTGTCTAGTGGTGCCCCCACCCTCCCATCACCATCCCCTTATGTGTTCTATCTTTCTCTGGTGTCTAGTGGTGCCCACACCTCCCATCACCATCCCCTTATGTGTTCTATCTTTCTCTGGTGTCTAGTGGTGCCCCACCTCCCATCGCCATCCCCTTATGTGTTCTATCTTTCTCTGGTGTTTAGTGGTGCCCCCACCCTCCCATCACCATCCCTTTATGTGTTCTATCTTTCTCTGGTGTCTAGTGGTGCCCCCACCCTCCCATCACCATCCCCTTATGTGTTCTATCTTTCTCTGGTGTTTAGTGGTGCCCCACCTCCCATCACTGTCCCCTTATGTGTTCTATCTTTCTCTGGTGTTTAGTGGTGCCTCCACCCTCCCATCACCATCCCCTTATGTGTTCTATCTTTCTCTGGTGTTTAGTGGTGCCCCCACCCTCCCATCACCTTCCCTTATGTGTTCTATCTTTCTCTGGTGTTTAGTGGTGCCCCACCTCCCATCACTGTCCCCTTATGTGTTTCTATCTTTCTCTGGTGTTTAGTGGTGCCCCACCCTCCCATCACCATCCCCTTATGTGTTTTATCTTCACTGGTGTTTAGTGGTGCCCCCACCCTCCCATCACCATCCCTTATGTGTTCTATCTTTCCCTGGTGTTTAGTAGTGCCCCACTCTCCGATCACCATCCCTTATGTGTTCTATCTTCTTGGTGTTAGTGGTGCCCACCCCCCATCACCATCCCCCTTATGTGTTCTATCTTTCTCTGGTGTTTAGTGGAGCCCCCCACTCTCCCATCACCATCCCCTTATGCATTGTATCTTTCCCTTGTATCTAGCAGTGTCCCCACTCTCTGTTCACCATTCCCTTATGCCTTTCAAATTTTCTGTTGTCTAGTGGTACCCCCCCACCCTTTGATCACTGTCCCCTTACACCTTTTATCTTTTCCTGGTCTCTAGTCCCCCCACCCTCTGATTGCCATCCCCTTATGCCTTTTATCTGTCCCTGGTGTCTAGTGGCACTCCCCACCCTTCCATCGCCATCCTCTTATTTGATCTATCTTTCTCTGGTGTCTAGTGGTACCCCCACCCTCCCATCACCATCCCCTTGTGTGTTTTATCTTTCTCTGGTGTCTAGTGGTGCCCCCACCCTCCCATCACCATCCCCTTAAGTGTTCTATCTATCTCTGGTGTCTAGTGGTGCCCTCACCCTCCCATCGCCATCCCCTTATGTGTTCTATCTTACTCTGGTGTTTAGTGGTGCCCCCACCTCTCCCATCACCATCCCCTTAAGTGTTCTATCTTTCTCTGGTGTCTAGTGGTGCCCACACCCTCCCATCACCATCCCCTTATGTGTTTTATCTTTCTCTGGTGTTTGGTGGTGCCCCCCACTCTCCCATCACCATCCCTTTATGTGTTCTATCTTTCTCTGGTGTCTCATGGAGCCCCCACCCTCCCATCACCATCCCCTTATGTGTTCTATCTTTCTCTGGTGTTTAGAGGTGCCCCCACCTTCCCATCACCATCCCCTTATGTGGTCTATCTTTCTATGGTGTTTAGTTGTGCCCCCACCCTCCCATCATCATCCCCTTATGTGTTCTATCTTTCTCTGGTATCTCGTGGAGCCCCCACCCTCCCATCACCATCCCTTTATGTGTTCTATATTTCTCTGGTGTTTAGAGGTGCCCTCACCTTCCCATCACCGTCCCCTTATGTGGTCTTTCTTTCTCTGGTGTTTAGTGGTGCCCCCACCCTCCCATCACCATCCCCTTATGTGTTCTATCTTTCTCTGGTGTTTTCTGGTGCCTCCACCCTCCCATCACCATCCCCTTATGTGTTCTATCTTTCTCTGGTGTTTAGTGGTGCCCCCACCCTCCCATCACCTTCCCCTTATGTGTTCTGTCTTTCTCTGGTGTTTAGTGGTGCCCATACCCTCCAATCACCATCCCCTTATGTGTTATATCTTTCTCTGGTGTTTGGTGGTGCCCCCACTCTCCCATCACCATCTCCTTATGTGTTCTATCTTTATCTGGTGTTTAGTGGTGCCCCCACCCTCCCATCACCATCCCTTATGTATTCTATCTTCTCTGGTGTCTAGTGGTGCCCCCACCTCCAATCACCATCCCCTTAGTGTTCTATCTTCACTGGTGTTTAGTGGTGCCCCCACACTCCCATCACACCTCCCTTATGTGTTTTATATTTCTCTGGTGTTTAGTGGAGCACCCACTCTCACATCACCATCCCCTTATGTGTTTTATCTTTCTCTGGTGTTTAGTTGTGGCCCCAACCTCCCATCACCATACCCTTATGTGTTATATCTTTCTCTGGTGTTTAGTGGTGCCCCCACCCTCCCATCACCTTCCCCTTATGTGTTCTATCTTTCTCTGGTGTTTAGTGGTGCCCCCCACTCTCCCATCACCGTCCCCTTATGTGTTCTAACTTTCTCTGGTGTTTAGTGGTGCCCCCCACTCTCCCATCACCGTCCCTTTATATGTTCTATCTTTCTCTGGTGTTTATTGGTGCCCCCATTCTCCCATCACCTTCCCCTTATGTGTTCTGTCTTTCTCTGGTGTTTAGTGGTGCCCCCCACTCTCCCATCACCATCCCCTTATGTGTTCTGTCTTTCTGTTGTGTTTAGTGGTGCCCCCACCCTCCCATCACCATCCCCTTATGTGTTCTATATTTCTCTGGTGTTTAGTGGTGTCCCCACCCTCCCATCACCATCCCCTTATGTGTTCTGTCTTTCTCTGGTGTTTAGTGGTGCCCCTGCCCTCCCATCACCATCTCCTTATGTGTTTTATCATTCTCTGGTGTTTAGTTGTGCCCCCACCCTCCCATCACCATCCACTTTTGTGTTCCACCTTTCTCTGGTGTTTAGTGGTGCCCCCACTCTCCCATCACCATCCCCTTATGTGTTCTATCTTTCTCTGGTGTTTAGTGGTGGCCCCAGCCTCCCATCACCATGCCCTTGTGTGTTCTATCTTTCTCTGGTGTTTACTGGTGCCTCCACTCTCCCATCACCATCCCCTTATGTGTTCTATCTTTCTCTGGTGTTTAGTGGTGCCCCTCACTCTCCCATCACATCCCCTTATGCATTGTATCTTTCCCTTGTATCTTGCAGTGTCCCCACTCTCTGATCATCATTCCCTTATGCCTTTTATCTTTCCCTGGTGTCTAGTGGCACCCCCCCACCCTTCGATCACTGTCCCATTACACCTTTTATCTTTTCCTGGTATCTAGTCCCCCCACCCTCCGATTGCCATCCCCTAATGCCTCTTATATTTCCCTGGTGTCTAGTGGCACTCCCCACCCTCCCTTCGCCATCCCCTTATGTGTTCTATCTTTCCCTGTTGTTTAGTGGTGCCCCCACTCTCCCATCACCATCCCCTTATGTGTTCTATCTTCCCTGGTGTTTAGGGGTGCCCCCACCCTCCCATCACCATCCCTTTATGTGTTCTATCTTTCTCTGGTGTTTAGTGGTTTCTCCCCCCTTCCATCAGCGTCCCTTATGTGTTCTATCTTTCTCTGGTGTTTAGTGGTGCCTCCGCCCTCCCATCATCATCCCCTTATGTGTTATATCTTTCTCTGGTGTCTAGCAGTGCCCCCACTCTCCCATCGCCATCCCCTTATGTGTTCTATCTCTCTCTGGTGTTTAGTGGTGCCCCACCCTCCCATCACTGTCCCCTTGTGTGTTCAATCTTTCTCTGGTGTTTAGTGGTGCCCCCACCCTCCCATCACTGTCCCCTTAAGTGTGCTATATTTCTCAGGTGTTTAGTGGTGCCCCCACCCTCCCATTACCATCCCCTTATGTGTTTTATCTTTCTCGGGTGTTTAGTGTTTCCCCCACCCTGCCATCACTGTCCCCTTATGCATTGTATCTTTCCCTTGTATCTAGCAGTGTCCCCACTCTCTAATCACCATCCCATTATGTGTTCTATCTTTCTTTGGTGTCTAGTGGTGCCCCCACCCTCCCATCACATCCCCTTATGTGTTCAATCTTTCTCTGGTGTCAAGTGGTGCCCCCACCCTCCCATCATTTTCCCCTTATGTGTTCTATCTTTATCTGGTGTTTAGTGGTGCCCTCACCCTCCCATCACCGTCCCCTTATGTGTTCTATATTTCTCTGTTGTTTAGTGGTGCCCCCACCCTCCCATCACCATCCCCTTATGTGTTCCATCTTTCTCTGGTGTTTAGTGTTGCCCCCACCCTCCCATCACCATCCCCTTATTTGTTCTATCTTTCTCTGGTGTTTAGTGGTGCCCCCACCCTCCCATCACCATCCCCCTATGTGTTCTACCTTTCTCTGGTGTTTAGCGGTGCCCCACTCTCCCATCACCATCCCCTTATGTGTTTTATCTTTCTCTGGTGTTTACTGGTGCCACCACTCTCCCATCACCATCCCCTTATGTGTTCTATCTTTCTCAGGTGTTTAATGGTGCCCCCACTCTCCCATCACCATCCCCTTATGCGTTGTATCTTTCCTTGTATCTCGCAGTGTCCCCACTCTCTGATCACCATTCCCTTATGCCTTTTTTCTTTCCCTGGTGTCTAGTGGCACCCCCCAACCCTTCGATCACTGTCCCCTTACACCTTTTATCTTTTCCTGGTATCTGGTCCCCCAACCCTCTGATTGCCATCCACTTATGCCTCTTATCTTTCCCTGGTATCTAGTGGCACTCCCCTCCCTCCCATCACCATCTCCTTATGTGTTCTATCTTATCTGGTGTCTAGTGGTGCCCCCACCTCCCATCACACATCCCCTTATGTGTTCTATCTTCTGGTGTCTAGTGGTGCCCCCACCTCCCATCACCATCCCCTTATGTGTTCTATCTTTCTCTGGTGTTTAGTGGTGCCCCCACACTCCCATCACCATCCCCTTATGTGTTCTATCTTTCTCTGGTGTTTAGTGGTGCCCCCACCCTCCCATCACCATCCCCTTATGTGTTCTATCTTTCTCTGGTGTTAGTGGTGCCCCCACCTCCCATCACCATCCCCTTATGTGTTCTATCTTTCTTGGTGTTTAGTGGTGCCCCACCTCCCATCACCTTCCCCTTATGTGTTCTGTCTTTCTCTGGTGTTTAGTGGTGCCCCACCTCCCATCACCGTCCCCTTATGTGTTCTATCTTTCTCTGGTGTTTAGTGGTGCCCCCACCTCCCATCACCGTCCCTTTGTGTGTTCTATCTTTCTCTGGTGTTTAGTGGTGCCCCCACCCTCCCATCACCATCCCCTTATGTGTTCTATCTTTCTCTGGTGTTTAGTGGTGCCCCCACCCTCCCATCACCATCCCCTTATGTGTTCTATCTTTCTGTGGTGTCTATTGGTGGCCCCACTCTCCCATCGCAATCCCCTTATGTGTTCTATCTCCTTCTGGTGTTTAGTGGTGCCCCCACCCTCCCATCACTGTCGCCTTATGTGTTCTATCTTTCTCTGGTGTTTAGTGGTGCCCCCACCCTCCCATCACCATCCCCTTATTGGTTCTATCTTTCTCTGGTGATTAGTGAGGCCCCCACCCTCCCATCACCATCCCCTTATTTGTTCTATCTTTCTCTGGTGTTTACTGGTGCCTCCACTCTCCCATCACCATCCCTTATGTGTTCTATCTTTCTGGTGTTTAGTGGTGCCCCTCACTCTCCCATCACATCCCCTTATGCATTGTATCTTTTCCTTGTATCTGCAGTGTCCCCAACTCTGATCATCATCATTCCTTATGCCTTTTAGTCTTTCCCTGGTGTCTAGTGGCACCCCCCCACCCTTCGATCACTGTCCCCTTACACCTTTTATCTTTTCCTGGTATCTAGTCCCCCCACCCTCCAATTGCCATCCCCTTATGCCTCTTATATTTCCCTGGTGTCTAGTGGCACTCCCCACCCTCCCATCGCCATCCCCTTATGTGTTCTATCTTTCCCTGGTGTCTAGTGGTGCACCCACCCTCCCATCACCATCCCTTTATGTGTTCTATATTTCTCTAGTGTTTAGTGGATCCCCCCACCTTTCCATCAGCATCCCCTTATGTGTTCCATGTTTCTCTGGTGTTTAGTGGTGCCACCACCCTCCCATCATCATACCCTTATGTGTTATATCTTTCTCTGGTGTCTAGTGGTGCCCCCACTCTCCCATCGCCATCCCCTTATGTGTTCTATCTCTCTCTGGTGTTGAGTGGTGCCCCACACTCCCATCACTGTCCCCTCGTGTGTTCTATTTTTCTCTGGTGTTTAGTGGTGCCCCCACCCTCCCATCACTGTCCCCTTAAGTGTGCTATATTTCTCAGTTGTTTAGTGGTGCCCCCACCCTCCCATCACCATCCCTTTATGTGTTTTATCTTTCTCTGGTGTTTAGTGTTGCCCCCACCCTCCCATCATTGTCCCCTTATGCTTTGTATCTTTTCCTTGTATCTAGCAGTGTCCCCACTCTGTAATCACCATCCCCTTATGTGTTCAATCTTTCTCTGGTGTCAAGTGGTGCCCCCACCCTTCCATCATTATCCCCTTATGTGTTCTATCCTTCTCTGGTGTTTAGTGGTGCCCTCACCCTCCCATCACCGTCCCGTTACATGTTCTATATTTCTCTGGTGTTTAGTGGTGCCCCCACCCTCCCATCACCATCCCCTTATGTGTTCTATCTTTCTCTGGTGTTTAGTGGTGCCCCCACCCTCCCATCACAATCCCCTTATTTGTTCTATCTTTCTCTGGTGTTTAGTGGTGCGCCCACCCTCCCATCACCATCCCCTTATGTGTTCTACCTTTCTCTGTTGTTTAGTGGTGCCCCACTCTCCCATCACCTTCCCCTTATGTGTTCTATCTTTCTCTGGTGTTTACTGGTGCCCCCACTCTCCCATCACCATCCCCTTATGCATTGTAACTTTCCCTTGTATCTAGCAGTGTCTCCACTCTCTGATCACCATTCCCTTATGCCTTTTATCTTTCCCTGGTGTCTAGTGGCACCCCCCCACCCTTCGATCACTGTCCCCTTACACCTTTTATCTTTTCCTGGTATCTGATCCCCCCACCCTCCGATTGCCATCCACTTATGCCTCTTATCTTTCCCTGGTGTCTAGTGGCACTCCCCACCCTCCCATCGCCATCCCCTCATGTGTTCTATCTTTCTCTGGTGTCTAGTGGTGCCCCCACCCTCCATTCACCATCCCCTTGCTTGTTCCATCTTTCTCTGGTGTTTAGTGGTGCCCTCCACTCTCCCATCACCTTCCCCTTATGTGTTCTATCTTTCTCTGGTGTCTAGTGGTCCCCCACCCTCCCATCGTCATCCCCTTATGTGTTCTATCTTTCTCTGGTGTTTAGAGGTGCCCCCCACTCTCCCATCACCATCCCTTTATGTGTTCTATCTTTCTCTGGTGTCTAGTGGAGCCCCCACCCTCCCATCAACATCCCCTTATGTGTTCTATCTTTCTCTGGTGTTTAGAGGTGTCCCCACCTTCCCATCACCGTCTCCTTATGTGTTCTATCTTTCTCTGGTGTTTAGTTTTACCTCCACCCTCCCATCATCGTCCCCTTATGTGTTCTATCTTTCTCTGGTGTTTAGTGGTACCCCCACCCTACCATCACTGTCCCCTTATGTGTTCTATCTTTCTCTGGTATTTAGTGGTGCCCCCAACCTCCCATCACTGTCCCCTTATGTGTTCTATCTTTCTCTGGTGTTTAGTGGTGCCCCCACCCTCCCATCACCATCCCCTTATGTGTTTTATCTTTCACTGGTGTTTAGTGGTGCCCCCACCCTCCCATCACCATCCCCTTATGCATTGTATCTTTCCCTTGTATCTAGCAGTGTCCCCACTCTCTGATCACCATCCCCTTTTGTGTTCTATCTTTCTTTGGTGTCTAGTGGTGCCCCCACCCGCCCATCACCATCCCCTTATGTGTTCTATCTTTCACTGGTGTTTAGTGGTGCCCCCACACTCCCATCCCCGTCCCCTTATGTGTTCTATATTTCTCTGGTGTTTAGTGGAGCCCCCACTCTCCCATCACCATCCCCTTATTTGTTCTATCTTTCTCTGGTGTTTACTGGTGCCACCACTCTCCCATCACCATCCCCTTATTTGTTCTATCTTTCTCTGGTGTTTAGTGGAGCCCCCCACTATCCCATCACCATCCCCTTATGCATTGTATCTTTCCCTTGAATCTAGCAGTGTCCCAACTCTCTGTTCACCATTCCCTTATGCCTTTCAAATTTTCTGTTGTCTAGTGGTACCCCCCCACCCTTTGATCACTGTCCCCTTACACCTTTTATCTTTTCCTGGTCTCTAGTCCCCCCACCCTCTGATTGCCATCCCCTTATGCCTTTTATCTGTTCCTGGTGTCTAGTGGTACCCCACCCTTCCATCGCCATCCTCTTATTTGATCTATCTTTCTCTGGTGTCTAGTGGTACCCCCACCCTCCCATCACCATCCCCTTGTGTGTTTTATCTTTCTCTGGTGTCTAGTGGTGCCCCCACCCTCCCATCACCATCCCCTTAAGTGTTCTATCTATCTCTGGTGTCTAGTGGTGCCCTCACCCTCCCATCGCCATCCCCTTATGTGTTCTATCTTACTCTGGTGTTTAGTGGTGCCCCCCCACTCTCCCATCACCATCCCCTTTAAGTGTTCTTTCTTTCTCTGGTGTCTAGTGGTGCCCACACCCTCCCATCACCATCCCCTTATGTGTTTTATCTTTCTCTGGTGTTTGGTGGTGCCCCCTACTCTCCCATCACCATCCCTTTATGTGCTCTATCTTTCTCTGGTGTCTCATGGAGCCCCCACCCTCCCATCACCATCCCCTTATGTGTTCTATCTTTCTCTGGTGTTTAGAGGTGCCCCCACCTTCCCATCACCATCCCCTTATGTGGTCTATCTTTCTATGGTGTTTAGTTGTGCCCCCACCCTCCCATCATCATCCCCTTATGTGTTCTATCTTTCTCTGGTATCTCGTGGAGCCCCCACCCTCCCATCACCATCCCTTATGTGTTCTATCTTTCTCTGGTGTTTAGAGGTGCCCCACCTTCCCATCACCGTCCCCTTATGTGGTCTTTCTTTCTCTGGTGTTTAGTGGTGCCCCCACCCTCCCATCACCATCCCCTTATGTGTTCTATCTTTCTCTGGTGTTTTCTGGTGCTCCACCTCCCATCACCATCCCCTTATGTGTTCTATCTTTCTCTGGTGTTTAGTGGTGCCCCCACCCTCCCATCACCTTCCCCTTATGTGTTCTGTCTTTCTCTGGTGTTTAGTGGTGCCCATACCCTCCAATCACCATCCCCTTATGTGTTATATCTTTCTCTGGTGTTTGGTGGTGCCCCCACTCTCCCATCACCATCTCCTTATGTGTTCTATCTTTATCTGGTGTTTAGTGGTGCCCCCACCCTCCCATCACCATCCCCTTATGTATTCTATCTTTCTCTGGTGTCTAGTGGTGCCCCCACCCCCGCATCACCATCCCCTTATGTGTTCTATCTTTCACTGGTGTTTAGTGGTGCCCCCACACTTCCATCACCGTCCCCTTATGTGTTTTATATTTCTCTGGTGTTTAGTGGAGCAGCCACTCTCCCATCACCATCCCCTTATGTGTTCTATCTTTCTCTGGTGTTTAGTTGTGGCCCCAACCTCCCATCACCATACCCTTATGTGTTATATCTTTCTCTGGTGTTTAATGGTGCCCCCACCCTCCCATCACCTTCCCCTTATGTGTTCTATCTTTCTCTGGTGTTTAGTGGTGCCCCCCACTCTCCCATCACCGTCCCCTTATGTGTTCTAACTTTCTCTGGTGTTTAGTGGTGCCCCCCACTCTCCCATCACCGTCCCTTTATATGTTCTATCTTTCTCTGGTGTTTATTGGTGCCCCCATTCTCCCATCACCTTCCCCTTATGTGTTCTGTCTTTCTCTGGTGTTTAGTGGTGCCCCCCACTCTCCCATCACCATCCCCTTATGTGTTCTGTCTTTCTGTTGTGTTTAGTGGTGCCCCACCTCCCATCACCATCCCCTTATGTGTTCTATATTTCTCTGGTGTTTAGTGGTGTCCCCACCCTCCCATCACCATCCCCTTATGTGTTCTGTCTTTCTCTGGTGTTTAGTGGTGCCCTGCCCTCCCATCACCATCTCCTTATGTGTTTTATCATTCTCTGGTGTTTAGTTGTGCCCCCACCCTCCCATCACCATCCACTTTTGTGTTCCACCTTTCTCTGGTGTTTAGTGGTGCCCCCACTCTCCCATCACCATCCCCTTATGTGTTCTATCTTTCTCTGGTGTTTAGTGGTGCCCACCCTCCCATCACCATGCCCCTTGTGTGTTCTATCTTTCTCTGGTGTTTACTGGTGCCCCACCTCCCATCACCATCCCCTATGTGTTCTATCTTTCTCAGGTGTTTAGTGGTGCCCTCACTCTCCCATCACATCCCCTTATGCATTGTATCTTTCCCTTGTATCTGCAGTGTCCCCACCTCTGATCATCATTCCCTTATACCTTTTATCTTTCCCTGGTGTCTAGTGGCACCCCCCCACCCTTCGATCACTGTCCCATTACACCTTTTATCTTTTCCTGGTATCTAGTCCCCCAACCCTCCGATTGCCATCCCCTTAATGCCTCTTATATTTCCCTGGTGTTTAGTGGCACTCCCCACCCTCCCTTCGCCATCCCCTTATGTGTTCTATCTTTCCCTGGTGTTTAGTGGTGCCCCCACCCTCCCATTGCCATCCCCTTATGTGTTCTATCATTCTCTGTTGTTTAGTGGTGCCCCCCACTCTCCCATCACCATCCCCTTATGTGTTCTATCTTCCCTGGTGTTTAGGTGCCCCACCCTCCCATCACCATCCCTTTATGTGTTCTATCTTTCTCTGGTGTTTAGTGTTTCCCACCTTTCCATCAGCGTCTCCTTATGTGTTCTATCTTTCTCTGGTGTTTAGTGGTGCCTCCGCCCTCCCATCATCATCCCCTTATGTGTTATATCTTTCTCTGGTGTCTAGCAGTGCCCCCACTCTCCCATCGCCATCCCCTTATGTGTTCTATCTCTCTCTGGTGTTTAGTGGTGCCCCCACCCTCCCATCACTGTCCCCTATTGTGTTCAATCTTTCTCTGGTGTTTAGTGGTGCCCCCACCCTCACATCACTGTCCCCTTAAGTGTGCTATATTTCTCAGGTGTTTAGTGGTGCCCCATCCCTCCCATTACCATCCCCTTATGTGTTTTATCTTTCTCGGGTGTTTAGTGTTGCCCCACCCTCCCATCACTGTCCCTCTTATGCATTGTATCTTTCCCTTGTATCTAGCAGTGTCCCCACTCTCTAATCACCATCCCATTATGTGTTCTATCTTCCTTTGGTGTCTAGTGGTGCCCCCACCCTCCCATCACATCCCCTTATGTGTTCAATCTTTCTCTGGTGTCAAGTGGTGCCCCCACCCTCCCATCATTTTCCCCTTATGTGTTCTATCTTTATCTGGTGTTTAGTGGTGCCCTCACCCTCCCATCACCGTCCCCTTATGTGTTCTATAGTTCTCTGTTGTTTAGTGGTGCCCCCACCCTCCCATCACCATCCCCTTATGTGTTCCATCTTTCTCTGGTGTTTAGTGGTGCCCCACCTCCCATCACCATCCCCTTATTTGTTCTATCTTTCTCTGGTGTTTAGTGGTGCCCCCACCCTCCCATCACCATCCCCTATGTGTTCTACCTTTCTCTGGTGTTTAGTGGTGCCCCACTCTCCCATCACCATCCCCTTATGTGTTTTATCTTTCTCTGGTGTTTACTGGTGCCACCACTCTCCCATCACCATCCCCTTATGTGTTCTATCTTTCTCAGGTGTTTAATGGTGCCCCCACTCTCCCATCACCATCCCCTTATGCATTGTATCTTTCCCTTGTATCTCGCAGTGTCCCCACTCTCTGATCACCATTCCCTTATGCCTTTTATCTTTCCCTGGTGTCTAGTGGCACCCCCCACCCTTCTCGATCACTGTCCCCTTACACCTTTTATGTTTCCTGGTATCTGGTCCCCCCACCCTCTGATTGCCATCCACTTATGCCTTTTATTTTTCCCAGGTGTCTAGTGGCACTCCCCTCCCTCCCATCACCATCCCCTTATGTGTTCTATCTTTCTCTGGTGTCTAGTGGTGCCCCCACCCTCCATTCACCATCCCCTTGCGTGTTCTATCTTTCTCTGGTGTTTAGTGGTGCCCCCCACTCTCCCATCACCATCCACTTATGTGTTCTATCTTTCTTGGGTGTCTAGTGGAGCCCCCATCCTCCCATCACCATCCCCTTATGTGTTCTATCTTTCTCTGGTGTTTAGAGGTGCCCCCACCTTCTCATCACCATCTCCTTCTCTGTTCTATCTTTCTCTGGTGTTTAGTGGTGCCTCCACCCTCCCATCACCGTCCCCTTATGTGTTCTATCTTTCTCTGGTGTTTAGCGGTACCCCCACCCTCCCATCACTGTCCCCTTATGTGTTCTATCTTTCTCTGGTATTTAGTGGTGCCCCCAACCTCCCATCACTGTCCCCTTATGTGTTGTATCTTTCTCTGGTGTTTAGTGATGCCCCAACCCTCCCATCACCATGCCCTTATGTGTTTTATCTTTCACTGGTGTTTAGTGGTGACCCCACCCTCCCATCATCATCCCCTTATGCATTGTATCTTTCCCTTGTATCTAGCTGTGTCCCCGCTCTCTGATCACCATCCCCTTTTGTGTTCTATCTTTCTTTGGTGTCTAGTGGTGCCCCCTCCCCCTCATCGCCATCCCCTTATGTGTTCTATCTTTCACTGGTGTTTAGTGGTGCCCCCACACTCCCATCACTGTCCCCTTATGTGTTCTATATTTCTCTGGTATTTAGTGGAGCCCCAACTCTCCCATCACCATCCCCTTATGTGGTCTATCTTTCTCTGGTGTTTAGTGGTGGCCCCACCCTCCCATCACCATACCCTTATGTGTTCTATCTTTCTCTGGTGTTTACTGGTGCCCCCACTCTCCCATCACCATCCCCTTATGTGTTCTATCTTTCTCTGCTGTTTAGTGGTGCCCCCCACTCTCCCATCACCATCCCCTTATGCATTGTATCTTTTCCTTGTAACTAGCAGTGTCCCCACTCTCTGGTCACCATTCCCTTATGCCTATTATCTTTTTCTGGTGTCTAGTGGCCCCCCCACCCTTCGTTTACTGTCCCCTTACACCTTTTATCTTATCCTGGTATCTAGTCCCCTCACCCTCCGATTGCCATCCCCTTATGCCTTTTATCTTTCCCTGGTGTCTAGTGGCACTCCCCACCCTTCCATCACTATCCTCTTATGTGTTCTATCTTTCTCTGGTGTCTAGTGGTGCCCCCACCCTCCCATCACCATCCCCTTAAGTGTTCTATCTTTCTCTGGTGTCTAGTGGTGCCCACACCCTCCCATCGCCATCCCCTAACGTGTTCTATTTTTCTCTGGTGTTTAGTGGTGCCCCCCACTCTCCCATCACCTTCCCCTTAAGTGTTCTATCTTTGTCTGATGTCTAGTGGTGCCCACACCCTCCCATCGCCACCCCCTTATGTGTTCTATCTTTCTCTGGTGTTTGGTGGTGCCCCCCACTCTCCCATCACCATCCCTTTATGTGTTCTATCTTTCTCTGATGTCTTGGGAGCCCCCACCCTCCCATCACCATCCCCTTATGTGTTCTATCTTTCTCTGGTGTTTAGAGGTGCCCCCACCTTCCATCACCGTCCCCTTATGTGGTGTATCTTTCTCTGGTGTTTAGTGATGCCCCCACCCTCCCATCACCATCTCCTTATTTGTTCTATCTTTCTCTGGTGTCAAGTGGTGCCCCCACCCTCCCATCATTATCCCCTTATGTATTCTATCTTTCTCTGGTGTTTAGTAGTGCCACCACCCTTCCATCTCCGTCCCCTTATGTGTTCTATATTTCTCTGGTGTTTAGTGGTGCCCCCACCCTCCCATCACCATCCCCTTATGTGTTCTATCTTTCTCTGGTGTTAGTTGGTGCCCCCGCCCTCCCATCACCATCCACTTATGTGTTCTATTCTTCTCTGGTGTTTTCTGGTGCCCCCACTCTCCCATCACCATCCCCTTATGTGTTATATCTTTCTCTGGTGTTTAGTGGTGCCCCCACCCTCCCATCACCGTCCCCTTATGTGTTCTATCTTTCTCTGGTGTTTAGTGGTGCCCACACCCTCCCTTCATCATCCCCTTATGTGTTATATCTTTCTCTGGTGTTTGGTGGTGCCCCCACTCTCCCGTCACCATCTCCTTTTGTGTTCTATATTTCTCTGGTGTTTAGTGGTGCCCCCACCCTCCCATCACCATCCCCTTATGTGTCCTATCTTTCTCTGATGTTTAGTGGTGCCCCCACCCTCCCATCACCATCTCTTTTTGTATTCTATCTTTCTCTGGTGTTTAGTGGTGCCCCCCCACTCTCCCATCACCATCCTCTTATGCATTGTATCTTTCCGTTGTATCTAGCAGTGTCCCCACTTTCTGATCACCATCCTCTTATGCCTTTAATTTTTCCCTGGTGTCTAGTGGCACTCCCCACCCTCCCATTGCCATCCCCTTATGTGTTCTATCTTTCTCTGATGTTTAGTGGTGCCCCCACCCTCCCATCACCATCCCCTTATGTGTTCTATCTTTCTCTGGTGTTTAGTGGTGCCCCACCCTCCCATCACCATCCCCTTATGTGTTCTATTTTTCTCTGGTGTTTAGTGGTGCCCCACCTCCCATCACCGTCCCCTTATGTGTTCTATCTTTCTCTGGTGTTTTGTGGGGCACCCACCATCCCATCCCCATGCGCTTACGTGTTCTATCTTTCTCTGGTGTTTAGTGGTGATCCCACCCTCCCATCACCATCCCCTTATGTGTTCTATCTTTCTCTGGTGATTAGTGGTGCCCCCACCCTCCACCACCATCCCCTGTGTGTTCTATCTTTCTGGCAGGATTAGTGGTGCCCCGCACTCTCCCATCACCATCCCCTTATGTGTTCTATCTTTCTCTGGTGTCAAGTGGTACCCCCACCCTCCCATCACCATCCCCTTATGTGTTCTGTCTTTCTCTGGTGTTTAGTGGTGCCCCCACTCTCCCATCGCCATCCCCTTATGTGTTCTGTCTTTCTATTGTGTTTAGTGGTGCCCCAACCCTCCCATCACCATCCCTTTGTGTGTTCTATCTTTCTCTGGTACTTAGTGGTGCCCCCACCCTCCCATCACCATCCTCTTATGTGTTCTGTCTTTCTCTGGTGTTTAGTGGTGCCCCCACCCTCCCATCACCATCCCCTTATGTGTTCTATCTTTTTCTGGTGTTTAGTGGTGCCTCCACCCTCCCATCACCATCCCCTTATGTGTTCTATCTTTCTCTGGTGTGTAGTGGTGCCCCAACCCTCCCATCACCATCCCCTTATGTGTTCTATCTTTCTCTGTTGTCTAGTGGTGCCCCCACCCACCCATCACCATCCCTTTATGTGTTCTATCTTTCTCTGGTGTTTAGTGGTGCCCTCCCCTCTCCCATCACCATTCCCTTAAGTGTTCTATCTTTCTCTGGTGTCTAGTGGTGCCCCCACCATCCCATCACCATACCCTTATGTGTTCTATCTTTCTCTGGTGTCTAGTGGTGCTCCCACCCTCCCATCACTGTCTCCTTATGTGTTCTATCTTTCTCTGGTGTTTAGTGGTGCCCCCACCCTCCCATCACCGTCCCCTTATGTGTTCTATCTTTCTCTGGTGTTTAGTGGTGCCCCCACCCTCCCATCACCGTCCCGTTATGTGTTCTATCTTTCTCTGGTGTTTAGTGGTGCCCCCACCCTCCCATCACCATCCCCTTATGTGTTCTATCTTTCTGGTGTTTACTGGTGCCCCCACCCTCCCATCACCATCCCCTTATGTGTTCTATCTTTCTCTGTTGTTTACTGGTGCCCCCACCCTCCCATCACCTTCCCCTTATGTGTTCTATCTTTCTCTTGTGTTTAGTGGTGCCCACACCCTCCAATCACCATCCCCTTATGTGTTATATCTTTCTCTGGTGTTTGGTGGTGCCCCGACTCTCCCATCACCATCTCCTTATGTGTTTTATCTTCATCTGGTGTTTAGTGGTGTCCCCAGCCTCCCATCACCATCCCCTTATGTGTTCTATCTTTCTCTGGTGTTTAGTGGTGCCCCCACCCTCCCATCACCTTCCCCTTATGTGTTCTGTCTTTTTCTGGTGTTTAGTGGTGACCCCGCCCTCCCATCACCATCTCCTTATGTGTTCTATCTTTCTCTGGTGTTTAGTTGTGCCCCCACCCTCCCATCACCATCCCCTTATGTGTTCTATCTTTCTCTGGTGTTTAGTGGTGCCCCCCACTCTCCCATCGCCATCCCCTTATGTGTTCTGTCTTTCTGTTGTGTTTAGTGGTGCCCCCACGCACCCATCACCATCCCTTTATGTGTTCTATCTTTCTCTGGTGTTTAGTGGTGCCTTCCCCTCTCCCATCACCATCCCCTTATGTGTTCTATTTTTCTCTGGTGTCGAATGGTGCCCCCGCCCTCCCATCACCATCTCCTTATGTGTTCTATCTTTCTCTGGTGTTTAGTTGTTCCCCCACGCTCCCATCACCATTCCCTTATGTGTTCTGTCTTTCTCTGGTGTGTAGTGGTGCCCCCACCCTCCCATCACCATCCCCTTATGTATTCTATCTTTCTCTGGTGTCTAGTGGTGCCCCCATGCACCCATCACCATCCCTTTATGTGTTCTATCTTTCTCTGGTGTTTAGTGGTGCCCTCCCCTCTCCCATCACCATCCCCTTATGTGTTCTATATTTCTCTGGTGTCTAGTGGTGCTCCCACCCTCCCATCACTGTCCGCTTATGTGTTCTATCTTTCTCTGGTGTTTAGTGGTGCCCCCCACTCTCCCATCGCCGTCCCCTTATGTGTTCTGTCTTTCTCTGGTTTTTAGTGGTGACCCCACCCTCCCATCACCGTCCCGTTATGTGTTCTATCTTTCTCTGGTGTCTAGTGGTGCCCCCACCCTCCCATCACTGTCCCCTTACGTGTTCTATCTTTTTCTGGTGTTTAGTGGTGCCCCCACCCTCCCATCACCGTCCCCTTATGTGTTCTGTCTTTCTCTGGTGTTTATTGGTGCCCCCTCCCTCCCGTCACTGTCCCCCTATGTGTTCTATCTTTGTCTGGTGTTTAGTGGTGCCCTCCACTCTCCCATCACCATCCCCTTATATGTTCTATCTTCCTCTGGTGTTTAGTGGTTCCACCACCCTGCCATCACCATCCCCTTATGTGTTCTATCTTTCTCTGGTGTTTAGTGCTGCCCCCCACTCTCCCATCACTGTCCCCTTATGCATTGTATCTTTCCCTTGTATCTAGCAGTGTCCCTACTCTCTGATCACCATCCCCTTATATGTTCTATCTTTCTCTGGTGTCTAGTGGTGTCCCCACTCTCTGATCACCATCCCCTTATGTGTTCTATCTTTCTCTGGTGCTTAGTGGTGCCCCCACCCTCCCATCACCATCCCCTTATGTTTTCTATCTTTCTCTGGTGTTTATTGGTGCCCCCACTCTCCCATCACTGTCCCCTTATGTGTTCTGTCTTTCCCTGGTGTCTAGTGGCACCCTCCACCTTTCGATCACTGTTCCCTTTACATCTTTTATCTTTTCCTGTTATCTAGTCCCCCCACCCTCTGATTGCCATCCCCTTATGCCTTTTATCTTTCCTTGGTGTCTAGTGTTTCCTTTTTTGCCCTCTGTTCCTGTTCCCACATCAATATGGAAAGCTGCAATAAAGAAAACCATCCCTTGATGTTTGTTTCTTTTAACCTGTAAAAAATAAAATGGTCCCTCGCCAACCTGACTCCACCGCCACAACTTCCCACTCAGCACTCACCACCTGACACTCCCAATACATTACCCACTCACCCTCACTCACCTGAACATGCCCCATGGCAAAGAGCTACTTTCCGATCCAAGAGACGTCTTGCTGCTGGAACCCCTGACTGAAATATGAGAAACTAAAGTAAGTGCAGTTCAGTGTAATTCAATGGGGGTTTGAACTTTGTTGCATAACTTTGTAATATTTGCATATTTCCACCATATGTTTTCAATATGGCTTATTTGGGGAGCCCACCTCATGACCAGTAGCAATGTAATTATGCCAATCAGGCACAAAAGACGATGTTTGTGATCATTTGGCAAAATTACCTTTCAGACATGATTTCAAAAATGTCACTGCGATTGTGCATGAGATGGGATCAACAGAAGGCTATGCTGAAAATCTGGGGCAAAAATATTTACTAATGGCAGTTATGAGCATACATTGAAATTTGTCTATGTTCCCTCATAACATCTGTAATTTTATATATTTTACCCCAGATTTTCAACATAGCCATTTTTCACACCATTTCATGAATGTAGCAGCTGTCATTTTTCAAATCCTGGCCAACATGTATTTTTACATCCGTGGCATGGAATGACATTTTGGTGGTGCATACTCACATTTTGGCAGGAATTTGAAAATGTTCACTTACCTAATTCATGAGGTGGGGTAAGAAAAAGGCTATGCTGAAATGTTGGTGTACAAATATGGTAAAATGCCCAGGGTATGACTGAACATTGCAATATTCCAACATTCACTCATAACTTCTCTAATTTGTAATATTTTGAGACCAAAATTTCAACATAGCCATTTTTCTACACCACTTCATAAACATGACAAGTGTTAGTTTTTAAATCCCATACAAGAATTCTTTCCACACTTCGGGTGTGAAATGACATTTTGGCCAATATACTATAAATACTATAAGTCATATTTACAAAGCTGTCATAAAATGACTATCTTGAACTTTTGGGGTCAAAATGAAAAAAAATAAAACAGAGTGAATGTGTGAAGTGTGAATGTGTTAAAAGTGAAAGTGTGGAGTGAACGTGCCATGCCCTGCACTTTTATAAGGTGAATGTATTTTTCCCATGGTGCAGGGACAAAAGTGCCCTGCACATCTGCACCTGTTCATGTAGGTCCTGAAGGGACCTGTGTGAATGAGGACACCATTCTATGGTATAACTTGACATTGTCGACCACAATTGAGCGACCCGCAAAAGGGTGACTCAATTGAGATGCACGTCAGAGCGGCAACCCGGGAGCTGCAGTGACCGGATGGGGTGTGTTGGTGACCTGAGCGACAGAATGCCACTACAGGTACGTATGCGGGGGTGGGTGGGAGTGAGCACACCGCTACAGGTACGCATGCGGCGGGGAGTGGGAGTGAGCACGGTTGGTGAAGGGGAGGGAGGGGAATTGAGAGGTGGCACTGTGGTAGTCTGCCGAGCTGGCCCTATGGTTTAGTGGGTCAGTTGTGGCTTTTGCTGTAGAGTTCTGGGTTCGGTCTGAAGTGCAGGCTTGTTTTTTGTTGCACTCCGCTCAATTTAATTTTTTTACATTTTGACCCCCGGCATGCACCACCCCGTAAGTAGGTGCAGGGGGTGAAGCCCCCAGCATATGTGTGTGTGGGGGGGCACAGCCCACTGCATAAATGTAAAAAATACAAGTCCCTGGCACGGAGTTGTTGTGTGCTGGGGAGTCAGAATGCTAAAATTGCTTTTCGATGCTCTGACTTTGCCATAACGGTGATTGCTCTTTGGTGGTCACCGTTATCACATAGAGTCCCATTTCATTACCTCAAAAAGAAAAGGCATTCTTTGCAAAAAACTTTGTTAATGCACTAGTTAGGGTAACTTAAGGCCACAAAAGTAGGGAAATGTGGCATTAGGGGTTCCAACCCTAAGTCTTCCACCCCCACTCCCAAGCAGCAGAAGGAAAAAAAATATTACAGTTTTTGCTGTCCTGAGTCTTTATGAATCAGGACTGGGGTCTTCCTTGGAGTTTTCTTTTTTTTAAACTCAGTTTTATTGAAAAGATTTGTCAGTTACAATACAAGGCAAAAGAAAACCACCTCCCTAGCGTGGACGTGCTAATTTAGTCGAGACTCAAAGACAAAAGTAATAAACTGCACTGTCCACCCTTGAATATGCCAAAAAAAGGATGTTCAAGAATAGAATATGTGAACACTCGAGTTCAATCAGAACAGGAGATGAATACAATGCTTTGGCACTTCATGTCTTAAAAAATGCACACAAGGGAAAACATGTTTTTCAATTTCAGGGACTTGAGAAGGCTCCTCTTGGAACCAAGG
Organism: Neoceratodus forsteri; assembly: GCA_016271365.2. NCBI lineage: Eukaryota > Metazoa > Chordata > Ceratodontiformes > Ceratodontidae > Neoceratodus > Neoceratodus forsteri. The sequence goes on along the minus strand of CM057453.1, from coordinate 771,581,231 downwards.
GGAGGAGACCAAGTTTTGATCCTAAAAAGACAGGAGGCCTACTGGATATACACTCTTGGGGCCTTAAAACCACCTGGGCTGAATGATAATATTGACCTATCACTATTTTTGGTCAAATGAAGTTGGTGTACTCTGGTCATTTTTGTGTATATACAATATAAACAATGTTCTTTTTATTTTATGTATTGCTGAGTTATTGAAACAATGGAATCCTTTGATAATACTGTCAATTCCTGTAACCTTTCTTTTTCTTTCTCTTTCTCTGTTCCGTCCCCCACTCCCATCTATCCACAACCCACTACCATGGCATGGTTATCCAAATTTGCTGATGATACCAGAATGGGGTACATTGTGGAAACCCTTGATGATGTAAATATCCTACAACTGGCCCTTGGAGATTTTGAAACATGGGTAAGGGGAAAAAAAGTTGCCATTTAATGTAGAAAAATGCAGTGTTATGTATTTCGGAAATAAAATAGACAAAGTAATTATTCCCTAGGAGGGCAAATATTAAAAAAGGTAGAGGATGAAAGAGATCTGGGCATAAGAATAAGTAATGATTTGAGCTTTAAATCATAATGCTATCAGGTTATTAATAAATCAAGCAGCATCTTACACTGTATAAATACACATATTAAATGTAAAAGTAAGGAAGTACTGTTGCCACTTTATATTTCTTTAGTGCGACCTCATATTGATTATTGTGCCCAATTATGGTCTTCTGGAGGCAAAGGGGAAATAAATGCCCTTGAGAAAATTCAGAGAAAGGCAACCCATAGGACGAATGAGGTAAAAGGTCTTGATTACAAATCAAGGCTAACAAATCTAGGACTATATTCCCTGGAATATAGACGAATGAGGAGGGGATTGGTGTTTAATATATCGTGCAACTACTGACCCACGGATATGGGAATTATTGGGGTTAAATTATAGAAGCTTACATTATAATACTAGAACCCCTATAACTGGAATTGGAAAGATTTAGATCAAAGAAAAGAAAACAGTGGTTCTCTGTAAGACTCACTAAAATTTGAAATAATCTCCCAGTAGAAGTTGTGGCCAGTCATAATATCAACAGTTTTAAATCAAATCTGGATGCCTACCTAATTAAAAATAATATATTGGGATATTAAATAAAACAACAAAAAGGTGAGCTAAAATGGACCTAGGTCTATTTTATGGCTCTGTTACACCTATGAAACCTATGAAATCCAATTTTTCTTTTCTCCACCCCCCACGCTTCCTCCTTTTAGTACTTAGGCTACATGGTATTAAACTGAGTAACCATCTTTAATATGTTGTGCCTATAAATTAATATAGATACTCATTGCTTTGTACAAACTAAAATATGAAGGTACACTCTACCCAATATAAGATAAGTTATTGATGTTTAACTATTTAACATGGAGGTTACATTGGACATCGTATTAGACATATGTATGAGCTTGAAAGTAGATATTGAGGTGTATGTAGACATATATAAATGTGATATAATAATTATAGGCATTATTTAAATGTATTATCTGTAGGTGATCTGTAAGTGTTATGTAGTATTATTGCACATTTTGCACATATTGTTTTTTAAATACACTTTAGATAGATGGTTAGCATTATATATTTTTACATTTTCTCATTTACTTTGCACTGATGTATTTATATGTATATATATGTAATGTGACTGAAGTGTGACCACTGTCACTTTAAGAACTCCATATAAAGGTGCTTAATCACTTACCTGGGGCACTCCCTGATGATGCCTTAGTGGTGAAACCGGCTGAAGCTTTGTCTGTGGGATCTATTTGGTGTCCCCATTTTGAAGAAGGTCTGTGTGTCTTTTCTCTGTTTTTTATGGCTGTTCATGCACTTTAAATTAAACTGTGGCAGCATTTAAAAAACATGTGGTTCTGCTTCTTATTTGGCATACTCAAGGGTGGACAGTGCAGTTTATTACTTTTGTCTTTCGATTACAATAAAACCACATTCTGGATAACACATAGAGAAGAAATATCCAAGGTACACAAAATTAACTGTTCCAACTAGTGTTGAATGTACTTGCTATTCTTTCATATATACCAATAGTCTTACGGCTGCCCTTTTCTTTTCAAATTGCTATAAGCCAGCATACGTTGCTAATCTTGGGTGGTTGTGGTGCATGTACAATGACATCTTCAAGATTTGCATTAAATTGACTTTCATCTAATAAGCCGTATTATACAGCCACCATTATAGGCTTGAGCCCTTGTTTGAAATGATAACTTTAGTGCTGAATAACAGATAAACGTAACAACAAGAATCAGCTCGACTGTCTATCTGTCTGTCTCTCCAGGTTATGAAAGGTGAATCTTGCCCAATGGCTAATAACCAGGAAATGCAGGGGAGGAATTCATGTAAGCATGCATACTATCTTAAAGGCAATCTTGGCCAACCAACACCAAAGAGTGCAACCTGAAATCCACCCCGATCCCACCAACAAGAACCCAACTGCCACTCTCTCCTCCCCAACCACCTATGCCTCTTAAAGTAGGGAGCAAGATCCTTCCCCCATGGAACCCGGAGTCATATGTCTCTCAGACTTGCCACAGACCCCTGAATTTTTCCAGAGTGAGGAGCAAGGCCACCATGATACGCTCCACTGTGTGTAGCTCCCTGATCTTGGTGTGCTATTCTGAGTGGGTGGGTATCTCTTCCCTCAGCCACTGAGTGGTAATACCCTTTATGGCAGCCAGACAGAGCACCCTGAACAGCTTTTGTTGTGGGGCCCCTCCCAGTCCAGGCACCCCTTTGCCCAGAAATAGGTGTCTAAAACTGCACAGAAGAGTCAGCTCCCAAATACTCTATAGGGAGTTGTGTATCTGCAACCAGTATGTCTGTAAGTGTGGGCAGCCCCAGAAAATATGGTAGTCAGAGCTCACTTGCCCACACTTCCACCAGCAAAGCTCCAAGCCCCCCGGCTGAAAGTGCTTAGTGATTGTTGCATATGAAACTACCTAATTAGGCACTTCAAATGAAATTCCCGCCAGGTGGGAGATGATGTGGTGCGCCACCACATTCACCACAATTGCCCATTCCTCTGCACTTATTGGGATCTGGGTGTCTTGTACCTAGGCCTCTCAAACTGCCTGGGACTCTGGGTGTGCAAGACCCTGTAGCATCCTATAGGCCAGGGAATGTTACCCAACCGTCCCACCGGCTTTGCTGCCCAGTAAAGGAATTGCTCAAGGGTTGTGAGGTTATGTGTAATCAGTGCATCCCTCCCCTGAGTCTGGAGGTAGTGAAGCACCTGCAGGAATCTGAAGAAATCTTAACTTGGAAGGCCAAATTGCTGCTGGAGGTCTGCAAAAGAAACACAAACCCCTGTTGCATAAGAATTGCCCAAATCTGACCAGGGAATTGTGGTTCCATCATCTAAACCCTGTATCTTGAATTGCAGGGATATAGCCCAGCTCACCTATTACGGCTGTCTGGAGGCCTATGTCATTTGGGGTACCTGAGATCCATCTGGCCTGCCTCAATATGCACAGTGTATGTTTAGTAAGGTTTTTTTTTTTTAATGGAGGCTGTCGTCGAGGCACAGGTCAGGAAGCATAGGAAAACCAGGAGCAGTTGTAGAATTCACCAAAATATTTATTTACACTAGCAGTAACATAAAAAAATAAACTTGTTCAGTATAACTATTTACAAAGGCAAAATAAAATAGAGAACATCCATAACAGTTTTCCTTCAATCTCTGTCCTTTTTTTTCCTCTTAAGCAATTGCAGCTCAGCTATCTTATAAGTCCTTCCAACCCCAACTCGTAACAAGCATTCGGTTCTTGTATGTTTCATGTAGGTGCATGGCAGGAACACAGTGTGCCTGAGCTGAGGCCTCATTTCAATAGCTTTGCAAAAGACTTAAAAATTTGCACTCAGGCAACCTCGAGTTTCCAGTAGCTTTTTGCAGTCATCTCAGACTATAATTATATATATTTTAACGACAGTAACGCTATATATTTTCTAAACAAAGGGATCCCAATATCAGTTACATTTCCACATAATGGTTTGCATTTATTTTTATAGCAGCAGATATGCAAGGGAGGAAAAGACTGATAGCAAGAGAGTACTGAGAGACAGTGAGAGGCAAAGAATTACAAGACTGTCAGGTTGATCATGTCTGAGGTCTCTCAGGAAAATTTGGTTGCGCAACCAGTCAGAGAAGAGATAGGAAAGGAATAGAACAGAACAGATCCTTGCATTTAAACACTTTCTATAACAACTGGAATAGGGTCTTATTCCACCCTGTCACATACAACCCCTCCTTAAGAGGGAACTTATTTTATTAAACAGGTTTCCAAAACCTTCCATTAATTCTCTACTAATAACATTTGCTGCTTTCAGCAATTAAGCACATGTGCATTATCCATTTTTTTCTATAACAGTACAGCAGACAGTAAAGTTCAAACCCATACATTTGTTTTTGAACCTTTAGAACCCTCAATTCCTGATCCATATCTTGACAGAAAATCAGCATTGCTATTCTCTTTACCAGATTTGCGTATCACCGTGAATTTAAATGGCTATAGTGCCGGGTGCCACCTTGTGATTCTGGAATTTTTATCTTTCCTTTAGTTAAGCCAGCAGAGAATATTTTAATATGTTACAAGTATAAAGTCAGTTCCTAGCACATAAAACTTAAGGGACTCCATGGCCCACTTTGCTGCTAAACATTCCCTTTCAATGGTGGAGTACCTTTTCTCTCTGTCATGCAACTTCCTACTTATGTACATAATAGGATGTTCTGTCTCATCTACATTTTGACTCAGTACTGCACCTAGACCTACCTCTGATGCATCTGTTTGTAACAAAACTGGTTTCTCAGAGTCTGAGCTTCCTAAAACAGGGCTGAACATAAAGCAGCCTTAATGGCTTGAAAAGCTTCATCACACTCTGAGGTCCATGTCACATTATTTGGGTACCTTTTTTTTGTGAGTTCAGTGAGGGGAGTAGCCAACTCCGCAAAGTTAGGAACAAATCTTTGATAATAACCAGCCAGCCCTAAAAATGACCTAACATGTTTCTTTGTTCTAGGGACAGTGCTGTTAGCTACAGCTTCTATTTTAGAAATGTCAGGCTTAACTTCTCCATTTCCCAACTCATAGCCCAAATATCTGGTTTCCTGCATGCCCAATGCACATTTGGTAGGATTAATAGTCAGACCTGCATTTTTGATAGCTTGGATAATTGCTTGTAGGTATTCCAGGTGTCTTTTCCAGTCTGGACTGTACACCATGACATCATCCAGTTACACAGCACAATAACCAGTGTGAGGGGATAAAATTACATCCATGTATCACTGGAATGTAGCTGGCACACCATGTAAACTAAATCTCCAGCCAGGAGTAATGGTCAGATGTCTCCCAGGTACATCAGCAAGGAGAGACACTGACCACATTGCTAAAATTGTTCAGGAAGCAGGAGAAAACATTGATGTCCTGGTACACATAGGGACTAATGATCTCCCCAGCTGGTCAGTTGTGGAGACCAAGGAACACCTGACCAGGCTGGGTGACAAACTATCATCCATTTCATCTGGCATCTCCTTCTCTGAGATCCTGCCAGTCTGGGAGAGGGGTGGTAGATGGACGGAAGGTCAGGGAAGGGGAGATAGGGAAGCTAAACAAGTGGCTCAAGGGCTGGTGTCAGGAAAAAGGACACACATTTGTAGGGAACTGGCAACAGTTTTGGGAGCGAAAGTTCTTTAAATTTGATGGACTGCATCTGACTAAGGAGGGAGTCAGTGCATTGGAGCAGAAGTGTGACATCTTTGCAGAATATTTAAACTAACAAATGGGGAGAGGAGTGCAGCACCCCATACGTTGAATGGGAAGAACACCCTTCCCCCCTTAGCTAGTGGTCAAACAGGAGTTAAGCATGTTTGTAGTTCATTTGCAACACCAGGTAAGGAAAAAGGTCCGGCTCCCCATACGATGCACAGAGGAAATGCCAGACCCCGCCCAACAACTAACACTGAAATCTGGACAATGGAAAATCATGTACACAGATGCTTGCAGTCTGGGAAACAAGATCCCAGACCTGCAGGCAATAATGACAGAGGCCAAACTGGACATAGTAGCTATTAGCAAGACATGGTTTACCAGTAACCATACTTGGGAGACTTCAGTACCTGCTATATACTATTCAGAAGAGATCAAGGTGCAAAAAGGTGGGGTGGAGCTCTTTATGCCAATGAAAACATCGAAGCTACAGAAATTCAGAATACACATAAGGAGCCAGAAGAACTGTGGGTCACCCTAGAAACAGAAAATGGGACAGCCATATGAACTGGGGCTGTATACAGGCCTCCAGACCAGGGAGAGGACATAGACACATTACTGTTAGAAGATATACAAAACATGACAGCTAAAGGGGAGGTTCTGATAATGGGAGACTTCAACATGCCAGATACAGATTGGGCAATACCAGCAGGAACATCTACCAGAACTAGACACATGGTGGATTCTCTGCAGGGGGAGGGCCTCAAACAACTGGTACAACAACCTACAAGAGACATGGCTATCCTAGATCTAGTACTGACTAACAAGGAAAGGATCACAGATCTCCAGGTAGAAGGTCACCTGGGGCCCAGTGACCATCACATGGTATGGTTCAATTTGGCCACTAGAACTAAATGATCTCATTCCAAGGCAAAAATATGGGACTTCAGAAGAGCAGAAAATAAGATATGGCCATCAGAGTTAAGCTAGTCCTGGCAAAAAGAAATACAGGTGAGGGGGGTACAGGCAAAGTGGGTAAGCATTAAGGATGCAATACTTGAAGCAATATCTCATTGTGTTAGAGAGAAAAGGAAGTGCAAAAGAAGAAGGAAACCACTCTGGTTCTCAAAAACAGTAGCAGAAAAGGTCAGAGCCAAAAGGCTGCCTTCAGGAAATATAAGGGAACGCAGCAGGATGAAGATAGGGAGGCATACCAAACATCCCTAAGGAAAGCAGGGAAGGCAGGCAAAGGCCCAAACTGAGGAAACACTAGAACGAACAGTAAAAGAAGGTGGTAAGACTTGCTATAGACACATTAGTGAAAGGAGAAAATCCAGAGGGGCTATTGCTAAGATCAGAGGGGATAAGGGGGCATGTGAGGAGGAGGACCATGTGAAAGCATCTATCCTAAATAGATACTTCTGCTCAGTATTTGCTGAAGAGAAGGTAGGGCAGGGCCCACAGCTCAGCAGTATGGATGCAGGGGGGAGGGAGGTGTGCACTAGTCCCTTCACAAAAGAAAGGGCCTTACAAGAGCTAGATAAGCTCAGGGTGGACAAGGCAATGGGACCTGATACCATACATTCCAGGGTACTAAAGGAGCTAAGGGTGGAATTAGCAGAGCCATTATCAGAACTGTTTAATGAGTCTCTGAGCAAAGGAGAGATACCAGAAGACTGGAGAAGGGCTCATGTTATCCCGCTCTACAAGAGTGGTAGCAGGGAGGAGGCAGGGGACTACAGACCAGTCAGTCTTACCTCAGTAGTGGGCAAGATTATGGAGGCACTCCTTAAGGAAAGGATAGTGCAACACCTGGAATCCATAGGCGCATAGGATCCAAGACAGTATGTGTTTACAAATGGAAGGTCCTGTCAAACTAATCTCATAGATTTCTTTGACTGGGTAACCAGAGTGGTGGACCAAGGTGGAGCAGCTTGATTTCGTCTACCTTGACTTCAGCAAAGCTTTCGATACTGTTCCACATAGAAGATTGATTAATAAGCTGGGTAGGCTCGGGGTGGGCCAGAAGTTGGTGAACTGGGTGGCAAACTGGTTGATGGGCAGAAAACAGAGAGTGACGGTGAATGGTATGCAGTCAGAAGAGATGCAAGTCACAAGTGGGATACCTCAGGGATCAGTTCTGGGGCAAGTCCTCTACTATGCCTTCATCAGTGACATTGTAGATGGACTGGAGGGTAAGGTTTGTCTGTTTGCAGATGACAACAAGAACTGCAACAGAGTAGATGATTCAGATGGGATGGGCAGAATGAGAAGAGATCTGGATAAACCAGCACAATGGTCGAAAGAGTGGCAACTGGGGTTTAACGCAAACAAGTGCAAGATCATGCACATAGGGAAGAGAAATCCTGAAGCCACCTATAGACTGGGAGAGGAGTTGCTGACAGTCACAAGGGAAGAAAGAGACTTGGGCAATATTATCACCGATGATCTGAAATTATCCAAGCAGACTACTAAAGCAGTAGGTAAAGCTAGGGAGATGTTGAGGTGTATTAGTAGGGGTATCACAATTCGGAAGAGGGACTCTTTACAAGACACTGGTTAGGCCCCATCTGGAGTACTGCATGCAGTACTGAAGGCCACACCTTCACAAGGACATTAACTAAATTGAGGCAGTCCAGAGAAGGGCAACCAAAATGGTGCAGGGACTGCATCAGAAAACATATGAGGCCAGAATAATGGAGTTCAATATATATACCTAGGGCAAAGGAGGGAGAGAAAGGTGATATGATTGAAACATTTAAACACCTTAAGGGCATTAACAAGGTGAAAGAGTCTAACATGTTTCAATATCAGAAAAATAGCAGGACAAGAAGAGACAACCTGAGATTAGAGGGAGGCCAACTAAAGGGTAATGTGAGGAAGTTCTTTTTACAGAACGGGTGGTAGATGCATGGAACAGCCTACCTCAGAAAGTGGTGGATATGAATACAGTGCAAGGCTTCAAACAGGCATGGGATATGCATAAGGGAGCAATACAGATGAGTATGACTAGATAGGCCATTGACAGAGCAAAGGCTGATGGCACATTCATAAGGTAGAAAAAGAAATGGGCAGACTGGATGGGCCTTGTGGTTCTTATCTGCCGTCAACTTCTATGTTTCTATGTAAATGGCATGGTGGTGAACTAACAGAATCTAACAGGAGTGGCAAATGCAGTTTTGACCCTGTATTCTTTAGCTAAAGGGATTTGCCAGTAACTCTTGATGAGATCGAGGGTACTGATATACTTTGTACTCCCCAGTCTGTCCACCAAATCATCTATTCTGGACATAGGATAACTGTAAAAATTCTGACACTTGATTAAGTTTCCTAAAATCAAGACATATTATAAAACTCCCTTCTCTTTTGTTTACAATTACCATTGGAGATGATCAAGCACTCCTCGACTCCTCTATGATAACCAATTCTTTCATGTTTTGTATTTCCTTAAGCACGTCAGCTCTTAATCGCTCTTGTAACCTGTATGTCTTTTGCCTAATGGGATGAGCATTTTTCAACCCCTTTTGCTCGGCCTGGTACTGTGGTAAAAGTATTGTTAAATGTCTTAAGCACATTACGAATGCCTGCAGTTTGTTCTGAGGTTAAGGAAACATTCTCCTTTACAGCATCAGCATTTACAGTTTGTTCCAGTCTATCATAAGCTACATCATTATCTTCCTTATCAGTTTCTGGTAAAACTAGCAAAGCAGATTTTGGCATTTTTTCAACCCATTTCTTGAGGAAGTTAGCTTGGTATATCTTAGTAAGATTATTCCTATCAGGGATCTCAGTCTCATAGTTAATGGTGCCAGTACATCTAAGCACTCTATACGGTCCTTGCCACTTCATTAACAGTTTATTTTCTGTTGTGGGTAACAGTAGCAAAACCTTTTCACCTGGCTCAAAAACTTTTCCTTTTACTCCATGGTCATGGGTTCATAGGTTATATCTGAGCATAGAAGACACATGTCCATGTAGCTCGCCATTATTCTAGAAATAACCATGTACACCCTTATCTATTAAGTATGCGTCCAACCTATTTTTAAAAGTATGACTTGTCATTACTTTATTAGGAAGTGCATTCCATATGCCTGTAATTCTCACATTAAACCCTTTTTCCCTGCTTTTAGTATTATATTTATCTTTATATATCTGAAGGCAATTAGCTCTAGTACCATATGTCTGCTTCTTTAGTACCAGGCCTAGTTGTTCCCTTAGATGATCATAATATACCTTCTGCTGGTTTGGGGCCTCTTCCTGATTACTATGGGCAATTTCAACATATTTTGCCAACTTCTTTCTAGGGCACACATATAAGAAATTACAGATAGTTTCTTGGTGGGGTTATCTTCCCATATTTATTTTATCACACCCAGTGGCCCTTTCGGCTGCCTACCATACAACATTTCAAATGGTGAAAATCCTGTTGATGCCTGTGGCACTTCTCTGTAAGCAAAAAGTAGGTAAGGCAAGTATTGGTGCCAATTTTTCCCTTCCCTTTTACCAACCTTTTTTACATGCATTTCAGGGTTTAGCTAAAATGCTCAACAAGACCATCTGTCTGAGGGGGATAGGGGGAGATTCTTAAGGCAGTGATACCTAGCAGTCTGTATAGCTCCTTAAGTAACAAAGCAGCAAAATTACTATTCTGATTAGTAATAATTTCTTTTATTTATGCCCATTCCGCTGAAAATTTTGGCAAGCTCTGCTGCAACCTTTGGGGCTGTAACAGTATGCATTGGAACAGCCTCTGGGTATCTAGAAGTATGGTCGCATACCACCAGGATAAATCTATTACCCTTTTTACTTTTGTCTAAAGGACCAACCACTTCCATTGCAATTCTCTCAAAAGGCACATCTATCAAGGGTAGGGGTACCAGAGGCACCTTGTCTTTTCTAGTGACTCGGGCTACATTCTGGCACTCAGCTCAGGAATATGTAGCAACATCTTCATGAATTCCAGGCCACTAAAATCTATACAGCATCTGTCAAGGGTTCGATCCCTCCCTGAGTGACCTGTCATAGGACTATCATGTGCTATCTGTAACAACTCTGTTCTATACTTCTGTGGGATAATCAATTGTTCTGTCTTTTCCTGTGTCTGAGGTTTAACCCAAACTGTACAGTAACCCATTACATTTTTTTAAATATTGGTCCAACCTGTTTTGGTTTCACCCCCAGCTGCTTGAAATAACCCCGGAGAGATACATTAGTTTGTTCTGAAAGAAAATCACAATCAGTTATAACTTTAGTTAAAGCACTCTTATATTTTAACCCCTTATGTCCATCAGTCATTTGTTGCCACAGTTTCTTCAGGCATCTACCTTTCCTTTCCTTTCCTTTCCTTTCCTTTCCTTTCCTTTCCTTTCCTTCCTTCTTTTCCCTTTATTTCCAGATCTTGGAGCTGTGCTCAGAGAAGTCCAAATCAAAATCACTGAGAGGAAAAGTGTCCCCACCATCTGAGATTTTCTTTGCCTGAGCTTTTGTCACCACAGCTGCTGAAACATCAGGATTCACTCCCTCTTTGATTTAACTCAGTAAATCCTGGAAAGTCATTTCCTATAATCACAGGTACAAGTAACTTAGGTACACCCCCCACTTTCATTTGGTGCAACACACCCTTAATGGTCAGAGTCACTTAGGTGGTGGGATAGTGTCAAGTGTGCCCATCGAATGCAGATGACACCAGTACCTGGTTCTTTTACACAGTGTTTTCCCAGCACTTCAGCATGCAGGGTCTGTCTGCTTCCTGAATCAATTAGTCCCTTCACAGTCTTATCTCCCAACTTCACACCTGTTAAGTACTTGCCCCAATTTGCCAAGGGCAAATCTGCTCCAGTGCTACTCTCCTTACTACAGCAGTTTCTTGCAACATGGTCTGGCTTATTACAGTTATAACAGATAACGTCTTTGGGCACAGATTTGTTACCCCACCAGAGTTATCAGACATGGAGCTTAAATGGGAGAAAGAGCATCTTACTTGTGGTTGGCTGTTACCTCACTGTTGTGGCATCCATCTGGCCATTTGGTAGTCCTCAGCCAAAGAAAATGCCTTTTCCCCACTGTCTGTTCGGTGTTGCTATACCCAAAGCTGCACATCTGAAGACAGCAAGTGATGAATTGATCCATGGCAAATGTGTTGATGATCTGTGGGACTGTCTTGCTCTCTGGTTGGAGCCATTTTATCAGGAGTTCTCTCAGTTGGGTGAAGGCTTCTCGAGGATTGTGGACCGAGTTGTGCTTCAGAGATCGAAATCTCTGCCTGTAGGTCTCTCCTGAGATGTCATACCTTTTCAGGATTTCACTTTTCACCAGGTCATAGTTTTCTGACTGTGCAGTGTCCATACTGCTGTAGGCAAGTTGGGCTTTTCCTGTCAGTTAGGGTACCAGTCTGATTGTCCATTGCTGCTTTGGCTATTGGCAGGCTGTGGCAGTTCTTTCAGAAGTTGTCAGGTATGCCTCAATATCATCCGAGGGACACAACTTTGTAAGTTTAATGCCTTTTAAGTTGCTTGTGTTTTGTTGCTTGTCTGGATCTGTGCCAGATCCTCTGCCTTTGATAGCTTGCAAGGCATCTAGCCATTGTTGCTCCTGTCACTGCATCTCTTCTCTCATCTGCTGTTCCTGTTGCTGCATCTCTTCTCTCCTCTGTGTTTCTAATTTTTGAATCTCTTTTTCTCTCTGCTTCTTTGTCTCTTTTTGTTGTATAGCCCACCATTTGAAAATGTCCATCAGGCTTTCAGGTTTTGTCACTGCCTGTTCTTTTTCCATAACTTGTGCTGGCTAAACAATCTCAGCTTTGACTTCTTTCCCTGCTGGTTTGGCTGCCATTCTCCTGGTAACCACTCCTGGACTTGCTGCTGCAGATTCCATATCTTTCTCTATGCTTCCCTGGTATTAGGTCCGGTACCCACGTGCAAAACTCCTATCTTAGAGCATGCAGGGTGTAAATCCCCCTTAGGCTGACACCATCTATCATTGAGGCACAGGTCAGGAAGCATAGGAAAACCAGGAGTAGTTGTAGAATTCACCAAAAATATTTATTTTCAATAGCAGTAACATAACAAAATAAACTTGTTCAGTATAACTATTTACAAAGGTGAAGTAAAATAGAGAACATCCATCAGAGTTTTCCTTCAGTCTCTGTGTCTTTTTTTTTCTCTAAAGCAATTGCAGCTCAGCTCTCTTATAAGTCCTTCCAACCCCCACTCTTAACAAGCATTCTGTTCTTGTATGTTTTAGTCAGGTGCAAGGCAGGGACACAGTATGCCTGAGCTGAGGCCCCATTTCCATAGCAAAAAGGCTTAAAACTTTGCACTCAGGTAACCTCGAGTTTCCAATAGCTTTTTGCAGTCATCTCAGACTATAATTATATACATTTCAACAACATTAACACTATATATTTTCTAGACAAAGGGATACCAATTTCGGATGCATTTCCACCTAATGGTTTGCATTTATTTTTATATCAGCAGATGTGCAAAGGAGGAAAAGATAGACAACAAGAGAGGACTGAGAACTGTGAGAGGCAAAAATTGCGAGACTGTTGGGTTGATCAAGTCTGAGGTCTCACAGGAAAATTTGGCTGTGCAACCAGACAGAGAAGAGACAGGAAAGGAATAGAACAGATTCTTGCATTTAAACACTTTCTGTAACAACTAGGACAGGATCCTATTTCACCCTGTCATAGAGGCCAGTAGGTGTCTAGTAATTGGAGCAAGGGGCAGAACAAACAGTGGCATCAGAGGGTTGGGTTAGCCTCGAGTACCAGCCATCCTGATTCAGTGTTTTGTTTAATCCAGGTGACCATTGGTACCGTCTGGGCAGCCACATAGTATAAACGCATTTCTGGGAGCACCAGTCCCCCACATTTCATGGGGAGGGTAAGTAGATGTCTTTTAACTCTGTGCCTGTGTCCAACTCATATAAAGGAGAGAAGTGTCTTCTGCAGCTTTCTCCCAAAAGTCTCAGGAATGAATACTGGTAATTTTTGAAATAGGAAGCAGTATCTTGGGAGAACATTCATCTTGACTGTGGATACCTTCCCCACCACCTCCAATGAAAGAAGGCCCTTGCGACCAATATCCACCTGTATCTCTGTCTCCAGTTTTCCATAATTAAGATGGAAGAGCTCACTTAGTCTAGCAAATGCTTGGACAGCCAGGTAGCACACCACTCTGCCCCCAGCCCACTGAAATGGAAAGTCATCTCTCAGTTCAGACATAATGGTGCCATTTAGCCTGAAGGCCTCTGACTTTGAAAATTATTTTTGTACCCTGATATGGAGCCATACTGTACAATGTTAGTTCCCCAATTAACTCAGGCAGTGAGTTTTGGGGTTGAGTGAGGAAGAACAACGTATTGGTTGCATATAATGATATTTTATGCACCCTGCTCTGGCCCTTTACTCCTGAGATCCCCTGGTTCATTCTAATCACCTGTGTGAGCAGCTCCATACACAGTGCAAAGAGCAATGGGGAAAGCGGACAGCCCTTCCTGGTGCCCCTTGTGAGGTGAAATCTCTGGGATGTCACTCCGTTTACCCTCACTGTAGCCTGCGGTGAGGTGTAAAGTTTTCTGACACTTACCAGGAATGAGCCACCCAAGCCCATCTCCTCCAGCATCCTGTATAGAAATCTGAAGTTCACCTGATCAAACACCTTCTTGGCATCCATAAAGACCGCCAGGACAAGCTCTTCACCTTGTTGTGCTTTAGCTATAATATTCAGAAGGTGTCTGATATTATCACATATTACTCTACCATTAATAAATCCTGCATGAGAGCCAGCCTGGTGGTGCTGAGGGTTGAGGCACTGGACACCACGCCTCACGCCGTATCAGAGACCCGGGTTCAGGAACGAGCCTGGGCCGTTAGGGGTTGATGGGGAGGGAGAGGATTGAGTGTCCAGAGGACAGCTCTCCTCTTTCAGGAGGGGAGGGGAGGAGTTGTGCTCCCGCAAGAGGACTGCCCTCAGGTGGAGGCCTGGGGAAGTGCGGGTCTGTGGGCTGCACAGAAGGGGTGAGTATTGCGGGACTTCTGTGGACATGTGAGCACTTCCACCCATGCACGTCTGGCGTGTGCACCCCAGCAACAGGGAACAAGGGAGAAAATGGAAGAGAAAACCAATCTCCTGCCCCAGGATAAAGCCTGACTCTCCACAGGCCCCACTCCTGGGCCGGGCAGAAAGGTAAGCCCCGCTAATTCTGAGATGTCGGGGCTGTAAGGATCAGTCAGAAGGGGGCATGGAGGATAGAAGCACAAATAGAATATGGAAAAAAATAAAAAATAAATCCTGTTTGATCCAGGTGAACCAGGGATCCCACACACTTCTGCAAACAGAGGGCCAGAATTGATGTAAAGGTCTTAATATCTATATTCAGGTGGGAGCTACACAAAGTCGCATCCTCGTCTGGTTTCGGGAGCACTATGATTTGTTCATATTGCCAGAATGGTGGGACTGCCTTTCCCTTCTGGACTGTCTGAGAGACTGACAGGAACATGGGTTAGAGTTTTTCCTGAATTTGTTTGTAAAACTCTGCCCCATCCCATCTGGACTCAGGTCCTTGCCTTGTTTACTCCATTTTATGGCTCCCAGTATTTCTGGCAGTGATAGAGGGGCAGTAATCAATTCCCTCTGCTCTTTTGATAGCTTCGGAATCCGGACCTACTGGAAGTATTTGTCTAGCTTGCCCTCCAGGTCTGGAATCGGCTCCTGCTTATATAGCTCTTTGTAAAATTCTTCAAAGTGCTGCAGAATCTGATTGGGGTCAGTATCCAGCCTACCCGAGCCCAGATGGCATATGCACAAGACCATTCTACTGGTTACCTCCCAGTGCAGCTGCCTAGCAAGGGGCCGTCCCGCTTGCTGGCCCGACTCATAGAACTTCGCCTACAGTATGACAGGCTACTCTCGATTTGGTTCTCTAACAGTCTGTTCAACTTCTCCCAGCAGCCCTGTAGGCATCTCTTGATACCCTCGTCTAAGGTGATTTTGTGTTCCTTGTCAAGCTCAAACAGCTGTTCCTCAAGATATAACTGTTGTCTTAGCCTCTCTTTCTTTTTTCTAGAGGCATAGTTAATGATACATCCTGTAAGGACTGCCTTTAGGCCATCCCACCACAGCTCCTCTGTTGGCTGCCCTCTTGGGTTCATTACTTCATAGCTCTCCACTTCTGTCATTATTATCTGCCAAAAATCCTCTTGATTAAGAAGAGAAATATTCAGCTGCCAGCTACTGGACCGTATCTTAGGGACGATCATCAAGTCTAGCCAGACTGCGGCATGGTCGAAGATGGAAATAGGGTCAATAGAGCATTGCTCCACAGCATGCACCCACTTTGCCGAGATCAGGAACAGATCTATATGTGAGTATACCTGGTGTGGGTGAAACCAGAACATATAGTCTCTGGCTCTGGGGTGTAAGAAGCACTATACCTCCACCAGCCCCAATTCCTGTGACAGTCTCTTAATGCACTGGCCCACCCTGGATGATTCAGTCATACCACCACTGGATCTGACCAATTGGGGCTTGATGACTCCACTGAAATCTCCACCAATCAAAAAGAGGGAACCTGGGTCTGGGGTGCATGTCAGGAGTGTTTCCTTGAGAAAGTTGATGTTCTCCCTCTCTGTGTTGGGGGTATAAATGTTGACGATAGTGCAAGAGACTGAGCCAAACATGCCCCTGATACATATGCACCATCTCTCTGGGTCTGCCCGTACCTGTGACACCTTGAGTGGGCATGTTCTGTGTACCAGGATGGCTACCCCTTGTTTATGTGGGTGAACCATAAATGAGGCCGCATATACCTGGCCTACCCAGGACCTCTTCAATTTAGCATGTTCCTTGTCTGTTAGGTATGTCTCCTGTACTAGAGCCACCATCGCCCCCTTTTGCCAAAGTTTCTGCAATATTCGGGCCCTCTTTACTGGGCTGTTTACGCCTTCAACATTGTAAGTTATTACCCTACCCACCATTGTATTCCTTCGCCTCTTCCCCATCCTGCACCCCAGCCAGCCAGACAGTCTGCAAACCACACCCTGAACCACAGGTGAAAGAAAAGACACAACTTTGTAAACTTGAACTAGCAGACGTGTGAACTGTGTCCTTAAATTAAAGGACTTCAAGAGTTAAAAATGTGAAGCTCTGTCCCTTGGTGGTCTATGCTGCCCAACAGAGCCATGCCCATGTCTATGGCATTCCAGGGCGCAGGACACTTCTTGTCCAGTGAGCCACACTCCCTCCCTACTGTCATCATGACTGTAAGAACCTGTATTTTTCGCCTGTTGAATCTCCCCAAGACAGGAATGTCTTATCATAGTGCCCGGAGTGTTTCAGAGGCCTTCTTATTACATCCCCATATGTCTGTCAGTAGAGGAGCTCCTTATCCCCCCCCGAACTGGAGTAAACGGTTCACTACCACTGTAATCCCCCTCCCCTCCCCATTTGTTCTTCACAAGGGGGGATGGCATTCTATTATCTCCTGCTGTCCAATCCCCAGGGATCCATTCTTAGTGGAATCTCTCAGATGTGACCAGCAGGTGTGTGTCCATCCCACTCCAACAGGAAAGCCATGTGTCTCTCCCTCTCAGAGTCCCACTGCCCCTGGCCACATCCGCTACTCTTCCCATGGCCCATCAGTCGCAGTTGACCTTTGGAGGGACAAAGAAGTCCCCTTCATCCCAGCTATCCAAAACATGAAGAAACATATCTCTGGAGAAGCTGACGCCTCCACCCCCACCTGAGGCAGTGCCTCTTCTGTAGGTTGCCAACATAATGGGACTGAGGTCCAAGCCATCACTAATGCTTCCATGCAGGGGTCCCAGATCCCCATCCAGTTCCCAGCCTGCCACAACTTTGGGATGAGATAGGCCAGAGGCTCAACTCAATTACTCAGAGGAGTGCACCAACAGTCTCTCCATTGTCTGCTAGGACTACCATCCATCAACCAAGTGAGGCCGAGGCCCCCTTTCTCAAGGCCTAACCCCAGAGATGGCTCAAGGGTCTTCCAGCTTTCCCTTAGGGGCCTGGGCTGATGAGAGGCACTCCATCATGATCCAGAATCTACCATTCAGGGGCAACCTCCTCGCCACACGGCCCCCATCCTCTGGGGAGTCACCAGTGCATCATAGCCATTCTCCCAGGCTGCCAGAGGCAGCAGGGAGGCCATGACCACACCCCCACCAGCCTCTCCTTTGCTGGTATAGCGTCAGCCCCCCCACCCTCTCTGTAACATGAAAACACACCAGTATATACCAAGCTTTCCATACAGTTTATGACACCCTTTGCAATAAGGCCCCATCATCCTATCCTCTCCTCCCCCCAAAAATTGTAAAGCATCATACAATCCTACCCCCAGTCAATGGCTGTCACAATACAGTCTCATACTTTAACCATAACCTGGTGCCACAGGCCTCTAGCCAGCCCATCCTTTGCCCTTAGATCGTGTGCACTTTTCTCTTCCAAAAACCTGGACAAGGAGGGCGATGAAAATGCAGCTCATCTGAGTTTGCATTATGGCCTCCCAAAAACGAATGGGGTTAACATTGAAACATGTTGGAGATTCAGTGTCCCCGGGTCATATAGGAAGACCCAACGTACTCAGCACAGACCGAGCAGATTGGCTGGTCTCATCAGTGTCTAAGCGTGATGTGTGCCAATGTGTATGGCCATGAAGTACCATATACATGGGCATGGCTCTGTTGGGCAGCATGGCCCATCAAGGGATCAAGGATGGTGTACTGTGGAGTTTTCCCATCTCCACCCCCTTGCAGCAGCCATTTTAGCCCAAGGTCCTTGTTTGTCCAACTGTGCCACAGCACACTGACATCTCCCACCCTCGCCCCTGCCTAGGAGAGAGGGCTAAAACAATTGCCTGGTCTGTGAGTTGCCTGGGAACCCCCATCCCCCCAAATCCCCTCCTGAAAATCTTGTAGACTTACTGACCTGCTGTGTCTGTGACTCTTCTGTATCATAAATGCAGCCATGGGCTCCGAGGTAAGGATGCAACTGAAGACATGAGGGCACAAAACACCTGCAGGGTGAAATACAAGACCTCAGTACAACTCAGCACCAGTGATTAAATTCAATGCACCCAGCCAGTAAAATTTCTCCTCCCCCAGACACTAACGGTATCCCCTGTCAACCAGGCCCTCAAGCCAGCTTTTAAATTTGCCCCCCCTCCAGGTTCCTCAATTTACAGCAAAAACCACCGGTAAGCAATAAATAAAGGATATGCATCAGTGGAGTATAACCAAAGTCCTTTTTCTTCCTCTGGTTGCATCCAGCCTTCACTCAAGAACCTCCCTGTGAATTTGCAGTGTCTCTATTCTTCTTCGGCTCCAGAGAGCTTTGACCTAGAGTTTCCTTGGCAGCTGGAGATGTCTGCTGCTTGCTCCACTTTTGACTTACCTGCTGCCATGGTTCCTGTGCCAAAATGCCTGGGAAAGCTGTTTCCAGTGGTGAGGTAAGGTCTGATGGCACACCTAGCTGCTGCAGAAGTGGCCTTGCCTCTGCCAGTGTCCTGAAAAATTTTGGTCCACTTGCAGTGTGGATCTTGAACTGCACCAGAGCCAGGAGCTGCATCTTTACATTTTTCCCAGCCAGATTTCTCCAGATCACAAGGAGGGTCTTTCTTTTCAACAATGACAGTGGGGTAAAGTCTTGCTCAAAGTAAATTTTTGTATCTCTGAAAGGTATTTCCTTTGTTCCCCAGGCAGTATACAATATTTTATTTTTAACTTGATAGTCTAGAAGCCACATAACTATAGACCACGGCTGTGCCTTAGGGTCTGTAGGACGGGGTGCCAGGGCTCAATGAGACTGCTCTATCTGCATGGGCATTTCCTTTGGCCATTCCAGGAGCTTGCAGAGGAAGGATTCTATGAACTGCTCCATACCTCTTGACTCCATTCCCTCAGGTAGTCCATGAATCCTGATGTTGTTACAATGGGAGCAGAGCTCAAGGTCTTTCATCTTTTCTGTAAGCTCCTGCCGGTGTAGATAGTTGAGTGCTGCCCTGTGTTTGTCCACAGCCTCCGCCATGGTGGTGAGACCCTCCTCGAGACCCCCAGTGCACTGCTGGAGGGTTTGAAGGTGTTGGCTGGTCTCTGCCAGCCTGGCCTTGGTACATTCAGTAGTGGCGCTTATTTTCTATAATTGTAGGAAAAGGGTTTTCGATGTAATAGTGAAAGGATCCTCTATTGCCTTCTTCTCACTCAGGCCACTAATTAAGTCCGATCTTTGGGATCACAAATGGCTGAAGCTACAGTCTCTGTCATTTGGCACCATTTACTCCTTGCTGATGCTATCATTTTTATTGTCCTTATTTCTTTGTTTTGAAGCCATCCTGGTAACAGATTGAGCCATGTCGCTTGCTGCAGAGAATCAATATCTGTAGGTTAACTGCACAATGTGATTTACTAGATTTAAAAGTATTTTCCATCCCCTGGGTCTAGGAGCTGAGCTGACACATGTTGTCATCAGGTGCAGGCAGAACCGGAAGTTGTCTTCCTTGGGGTTTGCAACCCTAACACTCACCCCATGCCATGAGCAAATAAGGTCAGATGTGATCTGTTTTCTTCAGGTAGGGCCCACAGGTTGTTGGTAACATGTGGGGAGGCACAGTTCTGTACATTTAAACATTTTTATCAGAATGGGATGAGTGTCAGGGTTGAAAACCCCAAGGAAAAACCCTCCTCTGATTAATCAAGACTCAGGACAGCCAAAACCATAATAATTGTTTAATTTTGCTGCTGGGGGGGGGCGAGTTACAGCTGGAAACCCTAACACCACATTTCCCTACTTTTGTGGCATTAAATTACCCTAACTGGTGCATTAATTATGTTTTTTTGCAAAGAATACTGAACATAGGTCGCATAATTATCTTACTAGCTCTATAATATAGGTGTAGGTGTTTCTGTGTCAAAAATATAGTTATATGCAATAAAGTAAAGGTGTTTTTTGTACTTAATATGGTGGTATTTCTATGGCATTATCAATTTCTCATCATTTTTTTATGTACCAGTAGATTCATGTAATTACTGAAAGCCTGTAAACAGTTTGCAACATTTTACGTATTTTAAAAACTCTCCTCGGGGGACATCCACCCCAACCCCAGTCCTGCCACTTCCTTCCCCCCTGCCATCTCCCCCACTGCCGCTGCCCATACCCCTACCCCAACAGCCCTCATAAAGGGTTTCAAGACATTACACTTAAACATGCATAGCCTACTTCAAAAAATGGACCTCCTGCAAGCCACGGTTGCTCCCCTGAAACCAAACATTCTAATTATAACAGAAACATGGCAAAAAGAGCATGATTCCTAACCACTCTGTCTCCATCCCCAGTTACCCCATTCTAAGGTTAGACAGAGCAGCCAGGGGTGGTGGAGTGGCCATGTATATCAGTGCCTCCCTCCAGTACTTCCCACTCTTCACCTTCTCCAACCCAGCAACCCATGACGCCTTAGCCATCAATGTATCCCACTCTTTCTCACTCCCTATCTTTGTAGCCGGTATCTAATGCCATCCAAATGTCCAGCCCGCTGTCTCCCTTGACCTCCTAGCTTCCATTACTTCCCTCTCTCAGTATGGCAAGCTTTACATCCTTGGTGACCTCAATTTAAATTGGTTGTCCCCAACAACATCTACCACAAGAAATGCTGTCAGTGCCCTCAACCTCACACAACTAATTACAGAACCCACCCATCCTAATCACAAGAACCAAAACCCCTCCCTACTTGATTGGGCCCTAACATACCACCCTTTTAGAATCATCACCTCCGGCATCCTTCTGGATGCTCTCAGCTACCACAACCTGGTTTTCCTGGTCAGAAAAGTTCATAGCCCTAATTCCCCACATAAAACCCTACAAATATGGACTTAGAAATCCCTACAATTGGAACCTCTCGTGCATAGCCTTGCCCTCTCAGACTGGTCCCCTCTTTATTTATTTATTTAGTTTTTGTTGACTGGGTAAGTTCACTAGACAAATCCTGCCTATTTTCAGGCACAACCTGGGGGAGCGGGATACAGATGAATGCCAACTGACCTTGAACCAGATTAAGCTGTTGGTGGTATTTTTAGTGAATGAGGGAAATTCGGCCAGGGCACCGGGGAAATTTTCCTACTCTTTTTGATAAGTGCCATAGGATCTTTAACGTCCACCTGAACTACTACCAGTCCAGGCAGATGGGACCTCAGTTTAACGTCTCATCCGAAAGATGGCATCTCAGCAAGCACCTCCTCGGTTGATAAAGCCTTACTGTATTTTAAAGACATCTTCCTAGCAAATTGGAATGCCTTCGCACCCCTAAAACAAACAAGGTTTAGAGGTCATCACCTCCCCTGGATTACCACTGAATTACTAGCCTGCCACAGAGCCAGAGATCGGGACTGGAAATGGCACAAAGTCTCCCAGCTTCGAAATGACCTTATTTACTGAAAACTCAATAATGCCTGCACCCGGTCTACCAGGCTAGGCAAAACAAAATACTTAAAATCTACCTTCACGACTAACATCAACTCCCCCTCCAAGTTCTGGAGAGTGGTCCATGCCCTCTTTACCCCCTCATCCTGTCCACCCATTCCCCATACTTAAGATAAATACCACTATCATTGCCGATCCAATTGCAGTAGCTACTGAATTCAACTTCTATTACACCACTTGTGCTGATGAGCTACTCCAATCCCTCCCAAACTACACCCTTCCCTCTCTCTCTTCCTATTGCCTACAAATGACCCCCCACCAATTCTGCCTTCTCCTTCACTACTGTCTCCCCAAATGACACCCTACATGCCCTGCTATCCCTCTCAGCCCCAGCCATCACCTACCCACTCTCTGTTATCCTAAAGATCTCTTTCTCAACTGCCTCAGTACCTTCCCCATGGAAACATGCAGTGGTTCTTCCCCTCCCCAAAGGCAGAGACCCCACCTCCCCTGGCAACTACCGCCCCATCTCTTTTCTCCCTACCCTTGCCAAACTTCAGCAACATCTAGCCATCTCACCGCTTACCTCAATGACTCCTCCTTCTTCACCTTCTTATCAATCTGGCTTCAGGAATAATCACTCCACCACTACGTCCCTTCTTCAGCTCACTGATTCTATCCTCATGAGAATGGACAATGGCCAAATCACCTCAGCCATTTTTGTCGATCTGCATAAGCCTTCGACACAGCCTCCCACTCCCTTCTCCTTGACACCCTATCAACAGCTGGGCTATCCCCCTTAGCCACAGACTGGTTCAAGGCATACCTCACTGGCATAACCCAATCAGTCAAGATCTCTGATGCAATTTCCCCACCCCTCTCGATAAGAACTGGCATCCCCCAGGGATCAGTGTTAGGCCCCATACTATTCTCTATTTTTCTAAATGATCTCCCATCCACCTGCTCTCCCTTCTCCTCCATTCACATGTACACTGATGATACAGTCTTGTATGCATCTGGCTCCTGCCCCACCGAGGTTGCATCCAACTTGCAGCACAACTTCGACACAGTTCAGCATTGATTTGCAAACCACCAACTATCTCTCAACATCAAAAAAAAACATTCTCCATGACCTTCAGCACCAGGCAGAGACTAACCAGGTTTCCCTCTCTACCCTCCTTCCACACCCTTGATGGACTTTACTCGAGGACACATCCTCCTTCAGGTATTTAAGTGTCTGGCTGGACCAACACCTGAACTTCTCTGGTCATGTCGACACCATTCAGAAAAAATTGCATCCCAAGCACGGCCCCTTATTCAGGAACCATGCCTGCATCTCACCCATGGCTAGGCGTGAGTGTCCAGAAGATGATCCTACCTATCTTTGACTACTGTCACATAGTCTATTGTACTGCACCAAGTCTTCCCTGGACAGACTAAATACCCTCCTCAACTCCTTTTGCCACTTTGCCCTTGACACCCGTTTCTGCACTCATCATTGTGATCTCTACCATGCCTTATCCTTCCCTTCCCTGACAAACCGACGTCTGTCACTGCACAAAATTCACCTCCGAGCACTAGCTGGGTGAACTTCCCTCCTATCTCTCCCCTGCCTTTACAGCCAACCCCCTCCTTCCCACTCCATAAGATCTACTGACTCATGAACTCTGGTGGTCCCATGCCACTCCACCTTTATTGGCTAATTCGGTTATTCTTATCGTCTCCCAAAAATCTGGAATTCACTTCCCCCACAAATTCACCACTCATCCTCTTGCTACTCCATTAACTCTGCCCTCAAGAACTTCCTTGCCCCTTCCTGTGCCTACCATGACCCTCCCTAATTCCCCCACCTTCTCCCCTAAGCTCATATTACCACATGCCTACTCCCCACCACTCCTATTTCCCCACTGATTGTGCTCCTCCTAGTCCCCTACTCTCCCTCCTCCTAAAGTGTTCCTCTCCTGCTTTCTCTGCCCTTAATCTATCTCCCTCATGTGAGCTCAATCACTGCCTTGTGCAGTCAGGATCCATAGTGCACAGTGGGCAACAACTTTACCCCCTTTCCCCTATTTCTCCTTTTACTGCACCCCTCAGTCACTGCTAGATCACTGCTTGTGCAGGCAGGGTTACCCAGCACACTGGTGGAGTTCTACCTCCCTACTATAGTTGACCATCCCTCCCCCAACACCCCCCTCTCTCACATCACTATATATAAATAACTCTCATCTCCTATAACATGTGTCCTACCAATAGGGCTGTTCACTGCCCTACCCAGACAGGGATAACATGATGCTGTTGAATTTCAACTCCAGCCCTTCCTTCCCCTTAGATACCCCTCACCTACAATACCTCTCTCTCATCACCCTGCCATACACTACCTCTCCTCTCATCCTACCCCCTTCCAGTTAACATAGCCTAACACTGCGTTACCCCTACACTCAATTTAGCACTTATAACCTACCCCTATACCCTCTTATATGTACTTTAGCCCACCCTGTCATCTCTGTTTGCCTCAAAAATCATGTTTTGCCTGTGTCTCTCTGTAAATTTCCTTTCCTTTCTTCCATTCTGCCCCCTGCAATTTTTCATTCCCTCCTTCCATTTTTCCTCTTTTTACTCCAATCACTGTAAATCTTGAATATCTATGTTACACTAATAAGGTAATGGCTACCAATTACTATTGTGTCACCATACCATCTAGTGCTACATACTGTTGTCAAGTTATTATATGTGTTCCAGTGTTACCAACTGTTGCCAAATTGCTATGTGTGTCTTCATATCTACTATAGTTAACTGTTGCATTGTTAACCAATGTGATCCACCTGTAGTCCCTCCTACTCTTATTGTATGCAAGTAAGCAAATTGTATTCCAACATTGCAACATTTATCTGTATCCTATCCCATTGTTCCCTACTCCCCAGGTCGCAATGGGAGATGAGCAGCTTGTTGCTCAGCATTCCTTCCTGGTGAAACATTTCAATAAATAAAAAAAATAAAACATTCTTCTTTTGTGACTCAGTTTCTTCTTTTTTAAACCACTAAAGGAAGAAGAAAACCAAGTCACAAAAGAAGAAAAAAGTTACATGCTTTTATGGCCTTGGCATTTCTACTACACTGAATTGCAAACTAAATATTGTAAATACTGTGATAGAACTGACATAGTTAACTACACAACATGGTATATTAGAGTTTGTCTTGATCACAACCAACTTATATCTCTAAATAGTCTGAAAAGTATAAAATGTAAGAGCTATACACATTAGGCTATAGTGTTTCTTTTCAGTGTTGTGTTGTGGCAAAATGGCTAACTTTTTGTTTTGCTAAGGATGTCAGTACTGCATTCCAATTGATCAAGCCATTTCATTTCCTGTTTTTAATTTTTTTCTTCTGTTGCGAGTTGAAAATTCTTCTTTCACCATCCGCTCACAAAAGAAGAACTGGCTCACTAGAGAAGAAATTCTGTTTTCAATGGAAATGATTATAAAGGCTTTACAACACAATAAAAAAGCAATTCGCATGATTTTTTTAAACGATATCAGTAATAATATTTTATTGTGAGTGCTTAGTTTTTTACATAATTAAATAGTTTCAATAGGATATGGCTATCATGCATCAATTTTGCTTATGTTATTAATACTACCATGCCAACTTTCTGAAAATAGTGCACTGAGATTGCTTGGTTTCTTTTTTAAAGGTACTGCATTGGAATTGTTGAAGCAGTTTGGTCATTGAAAGATGCCTACAACAAAAAGAATAAAAAGACAATAAGTACGTCATATGTACTTTGACATACATGGCATGCTTTACAAAATGTGATGGAGCCATAACACTTAGGATGATACAGGCAACAGTCACTCACCAACATTAAAGAAGCCAAAAAAATATGGCGGACATGGCTATAAAGTCCATACAGTAGGTCTTCACACACACATACACACACACACACACACAACATAATGTAGGAAAACAAGAGATATAAAAAAAGGCAGGAAAACAATCCAACCTAGTATTATATAAATATAATACAGGGAAAAAACAAAAATCTGTGTAC